>OX382292.1:10454857-12954857 GCA_947507805.1 Aporophyla nigra | reverse complement strand
TATCGCTTTCTTTTGCTTCGCATAGACTTCGTAACATTTAGAGCGTTCAATGTAAATATTTATATCTTTGTATCAGAATCTGATGAACTAAAATATGATGAATTTTGAAAGTCATAGAACAAAAGTTGTTGATTATGATGTTAGTAACATAGTCCTGAGAGGTTGTCGGTGTTTTACAAATAACCCTGTATACGTATACTAACTGAAATAGATAGATAGGCCACCTGTTCTTGTCTAGGCAGACAAACGCGGGTTTCTTTTACCTATGATAATTTAGTTAGTTTCTGTATAATTTCGGGACACACATTAAAATGTAATTGACAGACTTATGGTGATTTTTCGAGGTACTGCTTCTATGCCTATTATATACAATACAATGCACGCCCCACTACCAACATTGTCTACTATTTAAAAAAGTATCATAGTCACCATAAAACTACACAACATCCACAACAGCAACTTCGTTTGCCAACCCGCAGATGTTAGTCCCAATCGCCAGGTTGAGGTATCCAGCGTTGCCAAAGTCTTTGCCCCAAGAGTTCTTAGCGATGTAGAACGGCACGTCAGCTGATAAGTCGTAGCCAACTAACTCGACTGCGTGGTTCAGTTCCATTGGAGAGCCACTGGAAGGAGAGAAATAAAGAAGGTTATTTATAGAGTTACAGTGTGGGATTTCATAAAAATATCGATGCTTGTTTTCCGACTATTTTTGCACTCGATTGTTAATGTGAAAAATCACAAATCGATTCAATTAAAAAGCAATGTGCCTAGGCTTTTTCCAACCATGTTGGGATCGGTATTCAGTCTAACCTGATGCAGCTGAATACCAGCGCCTACAACTCATTTTCTAGGTAATACGATACCCCTTGGTAAGACTGGTTGTTAGGCATCCAGGTTTCTGACTACCCGTAACGACTGTCAAAGATGTACAAATAAGAGACAAGACCAACGGATTAACGTGCTTTCCAAGCACAGAGGAGTCTTAATATGTTATGGAAGCCATCCAGGTACCGACTACGGTAATCGACATGACTCGTGCGGCTTTTAATATTTAGCCACAAGCTTGTTGAACGAAAAATTATCGAATACCTACATAAAATAAATTAGGTATTTATTTATAAACGTTGTCGAAAGGTTAGTTATGATTAACATAAAATATGTTGAAGAACGTATAAAAATAATTTTCCTGCTTAGTATAACCGATATTATTTAATAAAATATAATTTATTAGTAATATAATTAATTATAAAACTCCTGCATGAAATGTAGCTGTAACTTTTTGCTTGAAGTATTTTTGCTCGTTTAATTATTCAGGCGTAGAACATGTCAAAAAAAGAAAAGATAACTTTGTAAAGAAAGTACCAAGATTTACAACACACACTATTCATTTTTGGAGGTATTTAATCAGGCATTAAATTCTGCTTAGATCAGAAAGATGTCATTCGTTGTAGTTTTGGAGTACAGGCATCGCCACGCACAAACCTGTGTCGCAGACCAGGAAGGGGGATGTGAAGAGCTGTTGTGAACCTGCCAGCAGGGATTCGAAACAGCTAGGCCCGGCTTCAGGCCACGTGCGTGACAAGGATGGCTACGTGAAGGTGGAGAGAAAGAGGAGGAGGAAGCCTCCTAGGCAGAACCAGTGTGGGACCACGCAAGCAGGACCCAATATGCTGCTGCGTCCAGCTACACCAATGACGCAGCTCTATGTGTCCCGTCTACATTACACCACGAAGGTTGAGGAGATCGTGGAGTATGCACGTGTGAAGACCAACTGGACCTTGGGGGTCGAGAAGTTGGAACCGCGCCACCACACGAACTTCAAGTCATTCGTGGTGCGAGTTCCAACTCATCAGATCAAGACCTTCCTCAAGGAAGAGTTTTGGCCGAAGGGTGTTATGTGTCGGCGATTCCGCGGAAGGCTACGCGACACCACGCAGCGCAACACGACGCCGTCCTTTCGTGTACAATAGTTATGTTTACGTGGTTTTTATTTGTATGTATGATAGTCTGTAAGGTATTTATGATATGGGTCTTTGTAGCCCGAAATAAATTGATTTGACTGATAGCCCATGACGTTTATTTTTAAACGTCTTTTAACTTTAAGCAACACCTTTAAATAATACAAGTGTACGAAATTAATAAAAGAACATGTTGACATTGCAATGTTGCCTACTAACCCGCAATGGAACTGTATGACTCCTCCGAGGTAGTGTTGCCAGGTAAGCGCGTTGACTGCCACCGAGACCGGTCCGTGCGTCGCCAAAGCCGACAGTATCTTGTCTTCAGCTCCTACGTATCTGAAGAGAATAAAACATAACCTTGTACTGAATGGAAATAGAGTCCACAATTCCTTATCAAAGCATTTGTCAATATCGTATCAATCTAAATTCGACCTATGCCCGCTAGCAACAAAGGTTCAAACTACTCATCACAAGTAAAAGATTTCACTTGAACATCTTTACAGTTCCTGTTAGCTTTGCAAGGATAATCAGTGAGATGAAGAGGGTATGTATTTCTTTACAGTACGGAGCCCTACCAAGACTTTATACAAATTTGTTACTTTGGCAGATGGAAATAGAGCCCAGAATTCTTTTTCATAGCATTCGCCCGAAATTTCATTAAAAAACATTTAAATTTCTACCATAAACAGTTGTAATAAGGTTCAAACTTACTCGTCACAAGTAAAAGACTTGACTTTAACGCCTGTACCGGCCTTCATAGCCTTACAAACACCATCAGTGAGACGGAGAGGGTATTCTGTCTCTTTCTCGATCACTGCATCGGTCATTGTCAGCCAATCGAGGAGTAAGCAAATGTCGCCGCCTGCGCATCCGCTGTTGCCAAGACCGGCGCAGTCTATGACTTCCTGAAAGAATTAATTAATAGTTAATAACAAAAAAAAAAATGGACTAATACTTCACAAACATGCTGATCTATACAGGATATGCTGATGGCATGGACGTGTGCGTTACCCAGGCCAGATGTTGTCGAAAATGGTCATTTGAATCTAATAGATAATTAGTTTTGCGGCTTCTGTAATTGTTGCGCACATTTTTAAATTTGTTGCGCTTATAGTTTTTTAATTATTTCACAAAAACATTTCCTGCTGGGGTAACGTTATCCCAGCCAGACCTTTTTCTTTCTAATGGGAATATTTAAATAAATACTAGCTATAAAATTAGTTGTCTAGATGAAGTAAATGTTGTGCCTTATTTTGTATTTGTTCTTTCATCGGTTGCGAAGTTATTCGAGATTTTGCTGGGGTAACGTTTTTGGTTTTGCTAGATCTTTGAAACGGTTAAGCAGTTTCTTATCATATTTTGTACATGACTTCTTAGGAATTAGTTTAAATTTGTTCTGCAATAAAAAAACCAAAATAATGCATAGTTTAAAGTGTGTCTAAAGATAGCATAATGTTCTGCGATTTCGCTTTTTCGTAACCACCTAAACTTGGTCGGGTTACCTCGGTCATTCACTTCCTAATGACTTTAATATTTATTTAAATACTAGCTGACCCGACAGACGTTGTCCTGTCTCTTTGATGATATTTGAGCACGCATTCTGTCAATTCTATATCAAATGTCATAATGTTATTGTTAAGTATTCTTAAATAAGTGTTCTTAAATTTTTCTAATTTTCCGCGCAATTTTTTAATTTTTTTCTTTCATAAGAACCTTCTCCTGACAATTACAAACACAACAACAACAAAAAAATGTGAAATCGGTCCAGCCGTTCACGCGTGATGGCGTGACCAAGGGAAATAGGGATTCATTTTTATATATATAGATTCCCATTAGAAAGAAAAAGGTCTGGCTGGGATAACGTTACCCCAGCAGGAAATATTTTTGTGAAATAATTAAAAAACTATAAGCGCAACAAATTTAAAAATGTGCGCAACAATTACAGAAGCCGCAAAACTAATTATCTATTAGATTCAAATGACCATTTTCGACAACATCTGGCCTGGGTAACGCACACGGCAAAGACCACAGAGAGCAATGGCCGTCAGGGTAATAAGAGGATACCGTACGGTCTCCTTCGAGGCGGCGAGTCTCTTGGCCGGATCACCACCCTGGGATCTTGACGCTAAAGTCCTAGCGTCACTATATCGGTGGCGTAGGGACGCGTTAGAGCGGGGCGAGCCCCTGATGCCTCGGCATGTAGAGGTGTACAGGGCTGAGCTCCGCCAGACCCAAGTGGTGGAGTGGGAACAGCGACTTGCGCAACCCAGCGCAGGGCATGCCACTGTAGCAGCGGTAAGACCTGTTACGAGGGAGTGGCTGGAGAGACGGCATGGCGCCCTTACTTTCCGGCTGACACAGGTCCTGTCCGGACATGGATGTTTCGGTAAGTACCTGTGCCGCATAGGCCGGGAACCGACACCCGGTTGCCACCATTGCAACTGCCCTGACGACACGGCGCAGCACACCCTTGAGGAATGCCCTGCTTGGGCAGTGCAGCGCCGTGACCTCGTCATGGCGGTTGGTGCTGTGGATAGAATCTCGCTTCCGAGCATGGTTCAGTACATGCTCGGGAGTGAGAGCGCGTGGGACGCCGTCGCTTCCTTCTGCGAGGAGGTGATGGTCGCGAAGGAAGTGGCGGAAAGGGAGAGGGAGAACACAACCTCCCTTCCAATCCGCAGAAGGGTAACCGGGCGCCGGAGGGTGCGGAATAATCTCCGGCCGCCTTAGAGTGAGGCCTGCAGGCAACAAACTTGGGGAGTTTGTTGCCTGAACAGAGAAAGGCCCGTGACGGCGGCGCGCCGTGTACCTCGCGCGCCTGTCTCTGATGGAACTGCGGCCATTCGTGGCCGTTATGGCGACGGGGCCCGCATGTACTCATGCGGGCCAACACCTAGCCGGGGGAGCGTGACGAAATGCGCAAGCACTCCAGCACCCCGGCTAAAGGTAGCAGCAGAACACCGTGTGGTTTTAGTCAGTAGAAGTCTGACAGACCCCTCCACCCACCCCAGGGTGGAGGACATCCATGAGTATTCCCAAACGAAAAAAAAAAAAAGGGACAGCATTGCAAATAATGTAACCATGCATTCAGTACATGTCTATGATGTGTTTACACATGTTTTTATTAATAGTGCGATAGTAAATTTCTACACTAAGGGTCTAGAATCACCAATAAAATTAAAAAATACGTCTTTAATGACGCGTTTTTGTTTTATTTAAAAAAAATTCGATACGTTATTTTTCTCAAAAAAAAGTTTGCTGCTAGGTTAGATTAGGCCTAGGTTCAGTCGTGAGGAGGCCCGCAAATGCGTGACGGCACCAGTCGGGGATCGCGGAAGACGCATTGGTTTCCGTGGTCCCCGACATAGGTGTGGGACGGAATACCAGGGTGGTTTTAGTCAGTCTGACAGACCCCTCCGTCCACCCAAGGGTGGAGGACATCCATGAGGATATCCACCTCGATATCAAAAAAAAGGCCTAGGTATAGCGGACTAATTGCGTACTTAACACACTATCAGTAGCAATGGCTTTCATTTTGACAGTTTAACACCTTTCATTATGTTATTTACGTCGTTGCGCAGTCAAATTCATTTCAAACTTATCAATCAATGGATTAGCAATATGCTACAAAATAATTTAGATTCTGATCGATAGTGTGTTACGCAATTAGGGTACTGGTCAGATTATACTGCGATTTTCTGTTTGATTATCTACCTTTGACACAAACTAAGAGACCGACATATCTTTCAAATTACAGACAATTTCACTATCCCTCAATAAAACGACACGAATCAAGCATGGCAGATGAAACGACACAAAAGGTGTTGATCTACAAGCTATAACAGGATAATACGTGATTTCCTGGATTGAATTTGGCAAGTGGGCACTGACCCCTTGACCAATCTAATTTCTGGTAGGTAGTGAGACTATTACGACTTCGAATAACACTTATTCTACGGCTACCTTGTCGCGATAAAGGCTTTACCAGACTGGTGCGACGCGACAGCACAACGCGACCCTAGTACATCAATTTCTAAGATTTTTTCATATAAGTTTTTCTATTAAAGTGGAGTCACGCCTGTCTATGGGAGCCTTAATGCGAACTACACTGCTTCGCGTGCTCTCTGTTATACTCACGGCTACAGATCAAGTTATACATTTCCAGTTTTAACAGACCTCGCATTGTATAGACTTTCCGTGCAATGAGAAGTCAGCTTATACTGGAAATTTATAGTTTGACTTGTCGCCGTGCGTACATCGACTCGTCGAGCTATGTAAGAGAGAGGGAGCGCTACTTCCAGTTCGCTATAACACGACAATGTAGCCGTAGCATTCGTCATCGTTTTATTAAGACCTACCTGCACACTAAGTTTATCAAGTTTGCCAGTTTTGATAGCAGACATTGCTTCGATGGTGCCAACGGTGCTGAACGCCCAGCACGCTCCACAAAGACCCTGGTCTTGTACCGGACCGATCACTCCTTTTGTTCTCCTGGAAAAGCAGATAAGCCAATTTAGCTTCAAGATTTGGTCTGTTAAGTAAACACGTATCATGTATGGTCTGTTCCAAAATTGTTTATGATAGTGTAAACAAACCCTGTGCAGGTAAAATTGACAATAGCGCAGACAAAAGTGGCAAAACAAATAAGGTGCACAACGGCTTTTGACGTTGATTGAATAGAATGACCACCAAAATGAAAGTAATATTCAGTTTTAATTAAATTTTCTCTGAAACTTCCCTTCGGGTACGAAAAATTTGTTTTGCATTTTATAACACAATTCTTGAGGAAAGTTCTAGGCTACTATACATCACGTCCCTTAAAAATAAAAACCGGCCAAGTGCGAGTTGGACTCGCGCACCGAAGGTTCCGTACAAACCTGTAGGAATTCACGGTTTATGCATAAGGTTGATGTTTATGATTTTTTTTTTTTTTAATTTTTATATTTGAGTTGATTGAAGGAAAGGTAAATTGCGGTTTTCGATTTATGAAGTATTAAAAAAAAAACCTACTTGCTAGATCACGTTCAAACCAATTTTCGGTGGAAGTTTACATGGTAATGTACATCATATATTTTTTTTAGTTTTATCATTCTCTTATTTTAGAAGTTACGGGGACACACACACACATTTTACCACTTTGGAAGTGTCTCTCGCGCAAACCATTCAGTTTAGAAAAAAATGATATTAGAAACCTCAATATCATTTTCGAAGACCTATCCATAGATACCCCACATGTATGGGTTTCAGTTCTTAAATGGGGAACCCCAAAATTTATTGTTTTTTTTTTCTATTTTTGTGTGAAAATCTTAATGCGGTTCACAGAATACATCTACTTACCAAGTTTCAACAGCATAGCTCTTATAGTTTCGGAAAAAAGTGGCTGTGACATACACGGACGGACAGACAGACAGACAGAGAGACATGACGAATCTATAAGGGTTCCGTTTTTTGCCATTTGGCAACGAAACCCTAAAAAGGACCACTCGACCAATGAGACAGGCAAGATTTTTTGTCAAGTTTTATTCTGATAATATATATCTATGTGTCTGTCTAGTGTCTGTGGCATCGCAGCTACCAAACGGTTGAACCGATTTCTTTTTGTTTCGTTTTGTCTGAAAGATGACTTAATTGAGATTATTCTTAGCTACGATTTAAGAAAATCTGTTCAGCCGTTTAAAGATAAAATCAGCTCTTTTCTGGTTCATTAAGAAGTTTGGTCTATTCGAGTCTTTTAGTTTTATATTTATCATCATCATTATTTCAGCCCGAAGACGTCCTCTGCTGGACATAGGCCTCCCTAAAGTGAGGAGTGTACCAAAATCGCCACGCTTGGCAGGTGGGTTGGCGATCACAGTATGGCGGTAAAATGCATAAAGAACGCTGCTGCCCATTCTCTAGCCCCTTAGTCGCCTCTTACGACAACCACGGCAAGGAACAGGATGGTGTTATTCTTTACATCCAGCAAATTTTAAATTCAACTGCATTTAATGATTTTATTATTAATACAATTTCTTATTAATTATACAATCAACTGTCATCAATCATAATTCTTTATTTAACACTTTTACCTTCACCTTCGCGATTACATAATATTATTTAATGTTAGCTAAGGAATCTACTAACCTACCTATGGCCAACCATTTGACGGAAACTGGTTCTTAATATGTGGGCGATGGTTTTATAATACCTATCATTAGAAAAACGAATAGTTTGTAAGCCTTTTGAACCCAACCGTTTCTATTTTCTTAATGACCTAACTGGTGCATCCAGTCAATCAGTGCATTCATTACTTGTAGGTAAATCACGCTAATCAAAATTGATAAGGCCAACAAACAGACATTGGTGCCGATTCCCTTATTCACAAACTAAACTAAATTTAAGTTCAGTGCATCTTTTTCTTTCTATTTCATTAAGGAAAGGACAGAAGATAAAATTAAGTTTAGTCCTGTCAAATTAATCGGCGCTTGACGTAAATTGACGTAATTTTAGTAGGCAAGTTTTTAATCACGTCTAAACTTGTATGGAGTAGTGACAGGCGCTGATTAATTTGACAGAACTAAATTAAAATTTATCTTTTGTCCCTCTTCTTACTGAAATACAAAGAAAAAGATGCACTGAACTTAAATTTAGTTTAGTTTGTGAACAAGGGAATCGGTACCAATATTGTCTAAAGAAAAAACATTTTGACTTAATTTTAGAGATGAAACAGTGAAATTAATAACAGTATTTATATATTTTTAAATCTGTGTGTCTATTTAATAACAGCCGCAGGTGTCGATCGAAGGTTAAGATGCGCTTGCGCAAGTCGGTCTGTGGATGAGTCACCGTCCATTACTCATTGAGACCCCTCCGTGCTTCGGAAAGCACACTAACCCGTTGGTCCCCAGCTGTTTGGTACATGACAGAATCGTTACGGGGAGTCAGACGCCCGAAAGTCAGACTACATCTGGCCAAAAGGTAATGGTAGGTAATTACCTAGTAACTGGGTTGTGGAGGTCAGATAAGCAGTCGCTCCATGTAAAATACTGGTATTCAGCCGCATCTGGTTTGACTGGAAGCCTCTACATAATTGGGTAAAGTCTAGGCAGAAGATGAATAATTAAGTTGTTAGTATTAAAATTATTATTTCATATCCAGCTCAAATGACCGCAGTTTCAACCACGTGACGTCTAGAATTTTAGATTATAATTTTATCGGATATTATAATATTTTTGCTATGTCCAACAGTTATACTTTTATAAATATTCATTCATGCTAAAATTAATATATTGACATATCTCATTAATTCCAAAAATATATTAACTGGGCTCTGAACACCTATTTTCCAACACGACTGGAATAGTGCCCAGAAAATGGCCAAAGCCCTTATCATTTCAACCGAAAGATGTCCACAGCTGGACATAGAGAGGTTTGCCATAATCGCCACGCTTGGCAGCGGGTTGGCGATCGCAGTATGGTTATAAAATGCATAGAGAACGCTGCTGCCCATTCTCTAGTAAATCCTTTAGTCGCCTTTTACGACACCCACGGGAAGAAATGGGACGATGCTAATCCTAAAGTACACCACACGGAACTTTACTTGACACAATGTGGATGTACTGCAGGCACATCTCTGGCTAAGCCATAGGGAAAAATAGGTGTGTTGTTAAACATATATACATACATACAATCACGCCTTTTTCCCATGGGGGTAGGCAGAAACCACGGAACGCCACCTGCTACGATCTCTACACACTCCTTTTGCCTCATTTAGGTTCATAAAATTGGTCATACATACACGCCGGTTGCGTGTACTACGCACCTGACCTTTCTGAAGAACATCACCAATAAGGTTACTATATGTCCTCCTAGGGCGTCCCCTCCCGGTGTGTTGTGTGATGTTATGTTATGCAATATGAGAAAATTCCGTGACGTAGTGAAAAGATTAGCACGTCAACAGGATGATTAGCGGGACAGATTACCCTTCAAGTGAACGCGCTAAGGTTGCCCCCTGCCAGGGTCACGGAAGAGTTACCGTGGCCCTACCACAGGCAACTGGAGGAACACGGGTTGGTTTTAGTCAGTAAAAGTATTCCACGCCTTCCCGCTCCGCCCAGAGCGGGAGACGTCATTTGATTGATTTCACAGCCATGAAAAAAAAACATTACGTAGCCCGCGTAGTTGTAATCATGATCTAGCAGCTTCAGTAATTTATATGGCCTATCCAAATGTCCTTTCTTTGGTATTGTGCACGATTAGTGACAAATACGTGCACTGAATTCACAAGCCCACTCAATCTGTGTGTTTCTTTCCTCAAAAGACCACTTCAGACAAGCTCTTTACATGATGTGACCAAAATTAAGTCTAATAAAGCTACTGTGACCTCTGAGTTTGTTTCGGCCTTTCTTCTCAGAGTAGTCAGTTAGGAAACACCAACCTCATCAATGATGATGAGGTTGGTGTTTCCTAACTGAAGTTGGTAAAAAGGCTAGGCAGATGACTGCCTAGCCTTTTTACCAACTTTGTTGAGGTCGGCTTCCAGTCTAACCGGATGCAGCTGAATACCGGTATTTTACATGAAGCGACTGGCTGTCTGACCTCCACAACCGAACACAACGCCAACCTCAACGAGTTATAAAAACATGAACTGATTGACGTGTTAAAGTTTGTGTATATCCCTACTTAAAGAAATAAAATCATTTATCATTTAGATTCAAATTGCTTTACGTTTTTTTTTTTTCAATTTCCGGTGTTTAACTTTTTCATAAAAAGATGGGATTAAATGAAATTTCAAATATTATAATTTTTGAAGGTCGTGAATCATATTTTGTTAATTAAAAATACCTTTTTCTTTATTATTTCTGCCATTCTTCTCAGAGTAGTCAGATAGGAAACGCCGACGTCATCTAGTTATAAAATATGATTGTGGTGTAGTTATCAAAAGTGTTCGTGCAAAGACACCTGCTTCCTGCACCTGCACCTGATACCTACCATGACCTGGGCATTGCAAAAAACCTAAGAAAATTTGAATTTCGAACGCATAATAGTCCTAGTCATTATGCCTCTGTACCTAATTTAATGCCATAGAAGTTACGTTGACCCAAAAAAGAACAAGTCAACATCTTTCCACAAAATGATCAACAAAATCTGTAGCAAACTGACCATAGAAACACATAAACGAAACCGGTTCTAAAAAAGTTAAACTAGTCTGTGATTAACCTTCGTTGCCTCGCCGATTGATGAAAACACGAAACAAAGAAGGTACTATGTATGTTTTATTGAGTCATGGTTGTTTTATTTTTAGAGATAATGACTGTTTACCGTTTTTCGTTAGCATTTAACACGTTAACTGCCATGGTAAAAATCAGAAAAAGTCAAAAAATGGATATGTGTTATTTCACTTTAAATAGATTATTTATTCCATAAATACATTATTTATTCCAAAAACATGGCCACCAGGCAGCAACGACATGTTCAGATTTTGTATGTGATGTCGGGCATATAGTCCGCCAAGGCCTGAATGGAACAAAAATGTCGGACACAGTCCGACATGGCAGTTAACGTGTTAAATCAACAATCGGTGAAAGAATACATCGTGAGGAAATCTGCGGGGTAATTGCGTAACACAAATAGTGGGAAGTGCTTTAATTTTGACGGTTCAACAACATTAATTACGTTATTTACGTTGTTAGGGCCTTTTTGGCGCAGCCGTGGGAGTGAGGCACACTCTAAAGCTAGTTTCTATCATCACACTTTACACTTATATTTTTTTCTGCTGTTTATTGTGTCTTTTAGTCTGTGCTAATTAAATGTATTTTATTTATTTACTAGCTTCTGGCCGCGACTTCGTCCGCGTTTTGTTCCCCCGACCTTTCCCGTCGCGTCGAATCGCCTACCCGTGCGATTTTTCCCATTTTTGCAACATTTTTCATTACTGCTCCGCTCTTCTTGGTTGTAGCGTGATGTAATATTGCCTATAGCCTTCCTCGGTAAATAGGCTACCCAACACAAAAAGATTTTTTCAATTTGGATCAGTAGTTCCTGAGATTAGCGCGTTCAAACATACAAACAAACAAACTCTTCAGCTTTATAATATTAGTTTATTTATTAAAACTTTATGCACAAGTAAAAAATACTGTACAAAGGTGGATTTAATGCCTGAGGCATTCTTAATTTCTTTCCTGTTGAACCGATTTTTTTTTCGAACATATGAACCAAAGGATTAGCAATTTTCTTCAAAAGGATTCAGATTGTGATTGTCAATGTGTTAATCTATCATTAGGGTGCTGAACTTACAGTTAAAATAAGTTTAACATCGCCCACCCGCCTTGAGCGTGGATCACCAAGCTCAAGGCGGGTGGGCGATGTAAGACTGATTAATGCTCGTGCATTCTCTGTATTACTTCAGAACAGGCATTTGCCCTGCAGTGGGACTGAATTGGCTGGTATTAGACAGAGGGACAAAAGTCAATCAGAATTCAAGTAAATCTTATCAATCATGCAACCTGTCTGTAATCCCAAAGATTCCTTCATTATAGTCAGATATGAGAACACTCTTCGTCAAGTAAAGGGTTGTACTGGCAGCAGGGTACTAGCGTAACACTATTACAATAGCAATGCTTTTCACAGAAATGCCTTTCATTTTGACAATTGAACAAAATTGATCGAGTAATTTTATTAATCATTTAAATTAAGTATTTAGAAAGAAAGTGAGATAATTATCATGGTTTTCGAGGGTGCTGAAGCCAATAGTATGGTCAAAATGAAAATTGAAGATGGCAGTTGCGGTCCTCGCCCACATGTGGGAGTGGCGCGAGGATGCGAAACGCCGGGGCGAAACTCCGCTGCCGCGACAAATCGTGGCACGGCGGACAGAGCTCCGGCAGGATCTCATGGCGACATGGCGGGTACGATTGTCGCAACCCAGCGCAGGGCACGCCACAATTGCGGCGGTAAGTCCCCTCTTTGAGGAGTGGATAGAGAGGCGCCACGGCGTCCTCACCTTCCGCCTGACGCAGGTTCTCACCGGGCATGGGTGCTTCGGTAGGTTCCTGTTCAGGATAAAGCGGGAGGAAACGCCCGGGTGTTTCCATTGTGAGGATCGTCTAGAGGACACGGTGGAGCATACGGTGGAAGTGTGCCCTGCCTGGGCGGAGCACCGCCGTGTCCTCGTGGAGGCGATCGGCGGCGGCGATCTCTCGCGTCCGGCCCTGGTGCGAGCCATGGTACGGAGCGAGAGGCCATGGGAAGCCGTCACCTCCTTCTGCGAAGCAGTAATGCTCGCGAAGGAGGAGGCGGGGCGCGTGAGGGAGTTGCAGTCTCTGCGCCCTCACGTCCCTAGCCGCCGCAGGAGGAGACGCCCCGGGCGCCGGGAGTCGATTGCGGACTCCCGGCCACCGTAGGCGCGAGCTTGCGGGTGGCGAGCAATGGGTAGCTCGCCGCCCGGTAAGGACCAAGCTCGGGTCGACGGCGCGTAGTGTTCCACGCGCGCCTCAAAGAGATGTCAGCCACACTGAAGGGGTCTGCTAGGACCGATGCCTGCCGGGGTCGCGTGATTGTTCAAAAGAGATACCGTGACCCTGGCACATGGGCAACTGAAGGAACACGGGTGGGTTTTAGTTAGTAAAAGTCTGACACGCCCTCCCGATCCGCCCAGAGCGGGAGAAGTCATTTGATGATTTCCCATCCAAAAAAAAAAAAAAAAAAAAAGATGGCAGTTGCGGAATTCTTAAAATGTTTCATCATAGGTGTCGCTTTCATGGTTTTCGAGGATGGAAACCGATGGCGAGGTCAAAGTAAAGTTAGGATATTTAGATAAGTAAACGACGTTAGATACATTCGGAGTTTTCAAACATAAGCAATGAATTAGGAATTTCTATCAAAATCCTTCGAATTGATACCTATAGAAAATGTGTTACGCAGTCATATGGCAGTACAGTGTTAAAGAACATGATTTGATTATAATCTGAATTTATGAATAGTTAGTTAGTGGCAACGCATTGAGATTGATATAATGCTGCCCGTTTAGAAAGGATATCTAAATAAAAAAGTCAATATATTTTCAGACACACACAGCACCAAAATTGGGTATGAATAATTATAGTTAAATAAAAATAATACCTATCTATAAATAAATTATTGAATTTATCTATCAAATGTCACGATTCCGCTGACGTTAGTAGAGTTTTATATTTGAGCTAAAAATAGGTAATTGGTGTGGCCTAGTGAATCAAAGACGCAAACAGTCTAGGCTAACTAGTTGTATCTACGTCATCGAAAAAGTTTAAATAAGTATTTTAAGAGCACTACCAAATAATATTAAAATAAGAGTTTAAAAACTAAAAACCACGCTTCCGTAGAAAACGAAACTCAAAAGGAGAAAATAATCTTTGCGTGTTTTTTGCTCGTTTTTTCGCTATTCGGGTAAGCTTGGCAAGGATATTGACACATTAAGAAATTATTGTATTGTCATCGGTCCTCGATAATAATAATAATAATAAACCCGCAGGGCAGCATTCGGCGTGCTGTTGGGCAGTAGCGATCCCTATCTCCCGGGAGAATTCTTGTTCCTCATCTCTGGCTTGCCTTTATTGGCCGGCTGGAGTGAACACTGAAGAGGTACAGAGCTCCCACCTCATTCTTGCCTTTATTGGCCGGCTGGAGTGGAGATTCGCAAGAGCAAACGTGCCCGGGGAAAGGAAGTATTCCAGCAAGTGCTCGTAGGGATCTTGACCATCTTCCGCGCTCTGGGATTGTTCTGAAAGCCGTGGAATACCTCTCCACTTCTCTTAGGTGCTTGCACCTCTGGAAATGTTGCCCCCTTGTCGCTGCGTCACTATGTGCCAGGGACGGTTTCCGGGGGCCCATTATTGAGTGTGCAAATCACCCCCTGCCATTTAATCCGTGTATAAACAAAACATTGATGCGGCAGGGACCATAGGCCTTCCATAGTTCTTGGTAACCAGTCCATTTTAGCCATCCAAATGCATAGTCCAACATCCTTGTATATCCTGCTATAGTCCAACACCAACCGGTGGTTGTCCTTGGGTGCACTTGCACAGTGTATACAGGGATAATCTTCGGTTGTTGCCTCACTCCATTTAAATTGTCTAAGGGGCCTGTGCGAGTTGGCTTCGGCCCCTCGTACGCCTTCCAAAGGACCGGGATCCCAGGGTCCCGAGATATGTTAACATATAAAATATTTTTTTTTAAATATATATTTCAGACCATCACCAAGTCCATAGTTAAAATCGTTACAATTTTGAATACAAAAAAACAAAAAGAAACAAAAAAAAAATTCAAAAAAGGTCTAAAAAGATACCTAAGTCTACAAAGTTTAAATGAAATCCGACCGTTTGAAGTGGGTCAATATCAAATCCAAAAGAGTCGGTGAAGCTAAAAACAGGGATAGACCATCTATCCCCCTAAAATATTTACCTAAAACTATGGCCATACTTTATCGACGTGTTGTGCATCTATATCAAAACTAATGAAACGATAAAAAAAAATGAAAGAAAAATAAAGAAAAAAATTTGCTTGTTTGTTCGAATGCACTAATATCAGGAACTACTAAACCCTTTTTACAATTCACGGGCGAATTTTTGAGAACGGGTAATAGGCTACTTAACATCACGATAGGGTCCGAGGGGGGGGGGGGGGGGGGGCGAGCGAAGACGAAAGATTCAGAAAAAACACTAAGCGCGAGCAGGCGATTCGATGTGACGGAGTGGGTCGGGAGAACAACAAAAATGACGCGGACGAAATCGTGGGCTGAAGCTACTATTATAACTTAATTTCTGACTTATTATGTTACAGCAGACATTGAAGTGGTTAAGTGGCCGTAAGCGCGAATGTTGAACGCGGCATTCTAGGAGTGATTTCGGTTCTCAGGTAGAGTAGATTAGCAGCATTATTTATGTTCGTCTTATAGCAATAGGCTCGCTCCCTATTACATAGAATTTGAAGATTGCTGGTGAAATGTGGGTGAACCAGGGTCCACGATATTCCGAAAAAAAAAATAAAGGATTCCGAAGCAAGCATGAACAGTTTCTGTTAAGTGACTACTTAAGGTGAACGCTTCAACCAGCCCGAGAAATTCAAATTTTCTTACGTTTTTTGCAGTTTGCAAGCCAGTGCTAGGTTGTATGTTGATTAAAATATTACTCGCACCTGTAAGACATATGTAGTTACAAAATTATAATCATCAAAATCATCAATACAACGCTCTAAGTTCATAAAGCTGTAGGAATGACTTTTTCTGTTTTTTTTTTTTTGTTCTTAAGCCTTTATGAACTTGGAGGGTTGTATTGGCGATTTTGATGATTATAATTCTGTAACTACATACGTCTTACAGGCGCGAATAATATTTTAATCAACATACAACCTAGCACTGGCCTGAAAATTGCAAAAAACGCAAGAAATTTTGAATTTTGCGGGCTGGTTGGAGCATTCACCTTAACAGGCGCGTTTTGTTCCACGCACGCCTCAAAAAGATGTTAGCACAGCAATTGAAGGGCTAGGACCGATGCCTGCCAGCGTCGCGATACTTGTTCGAAAGAGTTACCGTGGCCCTGGCACATGGGCAACTGAAGGAACACGAGTGGGTTTTAGTCAGTAAAATTCTGACACGCCCTTACGCTCCGTCCAGAGTGGGAGACTTCGTTTGATGATTTTCCACCGACAAAAAAAAAGTCACTTAAGAGGCCGCATACGAAATTTTTCGGACTTGGCTGATTTACGTGATTTTATAGACGTGTTTTTACAATTAGAATACTGTATTTCTATAGGTACGTTTTAATGCACTGTATGAAAGATCATATCAATTTTGCTCAAATTAATGAGCTACTTTATTCTTTTTATCATTTGATTTTGATTAACCTTTTGACCGCCAGAGCCAGATGAGCATAGATGACAAACCAAAATTTACCTGACAGACTTTTATACGTAAACTAGCTTTTGCCAGCGGCTTCGGCCGCGTATCTATACTATACTATGCGTAATATTATAAAGCTCAAGAGTTTGTTTGTTTGGTTCGTTGAACGCGGTAATCTCACGAACTACTGGTCCGAATTGAAATATTTTTGTGTTGGGTAGCCTATTTATTGAGGAAGGCTATATAACATCATGCTACAGTCAAAAGGAGCAGAGCAGCAACGAAAAATGGACGAAAACTGGCAGGCAATTCGATGCGATGAGAAGGGTCAGGGGAGCAAAATCTTTGACGCGGACGAAGTCGCGGGCAGAAGCTAGTTATACATATAAACTTTCCTTTTAAATCACTGTCTGTTAATGAAAACCGAATTAAAATCCATCGCGTTACTTAAAAGATTTAATAGGCTAGTCAACAAGTTCAAAAACGTGATTTTGAACTAGTTGACTAGCCTATGATGATAAAGCATCTAAAAAATATGAGCGATGGCTCATTCGATTCAGAATGACGTCTAGAAAATTGGATATGTGCATATTTTCGATACATTTTTCTAGACATCACGCGTCATTCCGAATCGAATGAGCAATCAAGCTAGATAATTTTGAATTGATGATAGTGGAACTAATGTAATGATTGTTTATGATTTCTGAAAAAGTTTGCTATTTAGAGACATAGTTTTATTTTACCACGCTTTTATTAGCTTCAAACGTTTGTTAGTATGTGCCTATGTAACGGAAACTTTGAACATGATTTTGACCCCCCCCTTTTTTTTTTTTTTTTTTCTTTTTTTTGGATGGGAAATCATCAAATGACTTCTCCCGCTCTGGGCGGAGCGGGAGGGCGTGTCAGACTTTTACTGACTAAAACCCACCCGTGTTCCTTCAGTTGCCCATGTGCCAGGGTCACGGTATCTCTTTCGAACAATCACGTGACCCCGGCAGGCATCGGTCCTAGCAGACCCCTTCAGTACTGCTGACATCTCTTTGAGGCGCGCGTGGAACACTACGCGCCGTCGACCCGAGCTTGGTCCTTACCGGGCGGCGAGCTACCCATTGCTCGCCACCCGCAAGCTCGCGCCTACGGTGGCCGGGAGTCCGCAATCGACTCCCGGCGCCCGGGGCGTCTCCTCCTGCGGCGGCTAGGGACGTGAGGGCGCAGAGACTGCCACTCCCTCACGCGCCCCGCCTCCTCCTTCGCGAGCATTACTGCTTCGCAGAAGGAGGTGACGGCTTCCCATGCCCTCTTGCTCCGTACCATGGCTCGCACCAGGGCCGGACGCGAGAGGTCGCCGCCGCCGATCGCCTCCACGAGGACACGGCGGTGCTCCGCCCAGGCAGGGCACACTTCCACCGTATGCTCCACCGTGTCCTCTAGACGATCCTCACAATGGAAACACCCGGGCGTTTCCTCCCGCTTTATCCTGAACAGGAACCCACCGAAGCACCCATGCCCGGTGAGAACCTGTGTCAGGCGGAAGGTGAGGTCGCCGTGGCGCCTCTCTATCCACTCCTCAAAGAGGGGACTTACCGCCGCAATTGTGGCGTGCCCTGCGCTGGGTTGCGACAATCGTACCCGCCATGTCATGACGACATGATTTTGACCCCCTTACGACGGATTAACTCGAAATTTGGCATACTTATCAAGGAGCGATGACATTACAATAATTTTATAAATGTACCATTACCAGGGTTACTAGGATATCAAAACAAAACTATTTTCGAAAACTACGCTGACATACGTCACAAAATTCTAAACACCCTAAAAAATAGAATTTAAATAATAGTTTAAAAAAACAAAAAAAAAAACACGCTTCCATAGAAAACCAAACTAAAAAGTAGAAAATAATGGAAAAAAGCGTGTGGTGCTTTTTGAGGTATTTTTTAATTGATATCATTTCCTGTTATCTTTACATAAACTTCAGTTTTCTCGGTGTAAAATTCGGAGATAAGGGGGAACGGTATTATTTTTTATATTTTTCGTCAAAAGTCGAAAACTATGTAGCGTAAAAAAAGAAAGAAAAATGTTTGAGGATGTGAAAAAAGCGCTCTTTCATATGATACCCTACATGCCCAAGTAGCCCACTTTGAATTTTTATGTAGGCTGTTCAGTCCTTGTTGCAAAAAAAAAAAATATAAATATTTTTATTTCTTCCTTATAAGAATGCAATACAATATTTTAACTGTAAAAGCACGTCTGTAAAACAAGCAAATCGGCGAAATCGACAAAAAATCGTATTCGGCCTCTTTAAAAAAAAAGGCGATGATATTTAATCTCACTGGCACAATTCGATTATGTTATGCATTTCCAGTTCATTGGCGTCAAGTAATCAAGAGTAATTAATGATATTTAGTTAAACTAGGTACCTACGTCTTAGTTAAGGCGCGGTGTTACCTCAATATTCACAAAACACTGGTGTCTTTGACAATCGAGTATGACGTAACGCAATGAAAATATACGACACAAAAAATACAGTGGACAGAGAAGGGTTTAAAGAAAAATTCTAACCGAATAGAATAGTGAAAAATTGTTTGATATTCCCAATAAAAATTGTTTCACAAAAAAAACTTTGACGTCGAACATCTCTGTATTTTCAGCGATAACAACTTTTTTTTTTTAAAGAGTTCAATAGAATAAACATTACTTTAAAACTTTAACCAGACAATTATTTAATTTAATGTGTGTAGTCCGAATAATCTAAATAAAACCGTAAAATAAATGCCAATTCGCAGCTTAGTCACATCGTCAATCCAAATTTTTATTCAATTTTCAACCTTATTTGTTGGAGCTGTAGCATGTAGTTGTAGCATTTAAAATCGTAGTCAGTCCGCGCCTTAAGAGTCAGTATTACACAGATATCATTACATTATGCATGGGTTTGATCTATCGCGCTGACTCTATACTAATTACACAATGAGGTAATTAAATTATTAGACTCATAACGAGAATCCATTAATTTGGTTTTCCCATGGATTCCATAACCCACCCCTTTATGGAATCCATGGGAAAACCAAATTAATGGATTCACGTTATTTTGTCACTTAGTTGACTTATGCAGAAAAGCTCAACAATAATGAGAATGCATAATGTAAGAGCGAGCGAAGCGTACTGGAATAATTTTGCACAATCTCGGATTTTAAAGAGAATGTGTAATGCGAGAGCGAGTTGAGTTCGAAAATTTAGCCACTCTCCCTCTAAGCAGCCTCTGAAACGTTGGGTTTTCTTTTGACCATTCATACAGAAATAGGTTGTTTTTTTTGGTCGATGCAGAAATGGCAGAAATGCTAAAGCTTATTTTACACTATCTAAATATTATAAAACGATTGAGTTTCGTATCCAGAACCTTTCTAACAACCAATATAATAACATTTTATAAATATGTTTTTGTGGCAATCTACGCCCCCCCCCCCCCCCCCCGTCATCGTCCCCAAGAGGGGCGCACCTCACCGTTGGGAACCCATGTATTAGAAAAACATGGCCTAACCGGCTCCGGTTACCAGAGCTACATACCTAGCTGACTGGCAAAATATATTTGCAAGGCATATGCTTATCTCATACAGTTTGTCCTTACGAGACAAGGACGAGTACTAGGCCCATCATTAGCCAAATCTTTGGGCTAAAAGCTACCACTGGACTATAGGGCTATCATAGGACGGTATGCCTAATAGTGTGAACTAGCTGTGTTAATTAATTTGTCTATCTAAACAGCCTGTATTGTCCCACTGCAGGGCAAAGATCTCCCTCTCCCTTTTCCACACAATTCTTTCTTTTGCTAGTACTGGCCAGAAATTTCGGTAGGAGTCATACTCGTCCCGCCATCTTCGTCTCGGCCTGAATGCGGGCAATGACGTCTGCTTTTAATGGGACACATTTAGTACACTTTTTTCCATGGGGTTAGGTAGAAACTACGGAACGCCACCTGCTACGATCCTTCGTATAAGTTACATACTCCTTTTGCCTCGTTTAGGTTCATAACTTCATACATCTCGTCATAAACACATGTTTTCAATAAAATACTCACCAATCAACCTGCAACGGCAACACCGCCCTTTTCTTCCTGATGATAATATAAATATTATCATGAGGTTCATTAGCACAGTTCCCGTTCTTGTCTCCATCTCCAGCATCCCTCGCAGTACGGTTCCTCCTTCTGCTGTAAGCATCTGTAGGCTTCGGAAGCCTTTCATCAGATAAATGTAACTCTTTGAACTCAGTCTTGGACATGTCTGATAGTTTTGTCAGACCGTATTTAGCTTTGCAATGGTCTGGTCCTCCTGAACCAGCATTTAGCTGCTCTATTTCTCGAACTGATGCCTGGAAAAGAAGATTTTTATGAGTTTAGTTTGAATTAATTGATGAAGCTTTGAAAAATGTTATGAAGAATCTGGAGTTTCCTTCAATTGCGTTTTTTGGAACGAAGTTTCTTAACGTGGCTTATGGTAGTAGTTGACTCATAGAAATCGTCACACCCATGGAACTCTCCCTCTCTCTCTCTATTTCTAATATGTACGAGTGTGTGCGTGCGTGTATCGCATAAGCAACCTCGTTTTGTCATGTGCAGAGTCTGAAAGGAGTTGCAGTGCTCATTTTATACCCAATGATAACTTATCTGTCTTAACAACAACACTATATTAAATTAGTTTGTAGTTTATATGTAAACTACAAACTAATTTAATATAGTGTAGTGTAGTGTGTAGTGTAGTGTGTAAACATAAACCTTACGCATAAACCGTGAATACCTACAGGTTTGTACGGAACCCTCGGTGCGCGAGTCCGACTCGCACTTGGCCGGCTTTTTTTAAAGTGAATTGACTATAAAGTCATAACTTTATAGTCAATTCATAACTTTATAGTCAATTCACTTTAAAAAAACCGGCCAAGTGCGAGTCGGACTCGCGCACCGAGGGTTCCGTACAAACCTGCAGGTCATCATCATCATCATTCGTCATCATCGTTTATGAAATTAAATGTTTTTTTTTTAATTTTTATATTTGAGTTGACTGAATGAAAGGTAAATTGTGGTTTACGATTTATGACGTATTAAAAAAAACTACTTACTAGATCTCGTTCAAACCAATTTTCGTTGGTAGTTTTCATGGTAATGTACATCATATATTTTTTTTAGTTTTATCATTCCCTTATTTTAGAAGTTACGGGGGGGGGGACACACATTTTACCACTTTGGAAGTGTCTCTCGTGCAAACTATTCAGTTTAGAAAAAAATGATATTAGAAACCTCAATTTCATTTTTAAAGACCTATCTATAGATACCCCACACGTAAGGGTTTGATTAAATTTTTTTTTTGTGTTTCAGTTCTATGTATGGGGAACCCCAAATATTATTGTTTAAAAAAAAAATGATATTAGAAACCTCAATATCATTTTTAAAGACCTATCCATAGATACCCCACACGTATGGGTTTGATGAAAAAAAAATTTTTGAGTTTCAATTCTATGTATGGGGAACCCCAAATATTATTGCTTTTTTTCTATTTTTGTGTGAAAATCTTAATGCGGTTCACTGAATACATCCACTTACCAAGTTTCAATAGCACAGCTCTTATAGTTTCGGAGAAAAGTGGCTGTGACATACTCGGACAGACAGACAGACAGACAGACAGACAGACATGGCGAATCTATAAGGGTTCCGTTTTTTGCCATTTGGCAACGGAACCCTAAAAAGCCGGCCAAGTGCGAGTCGGACTCGCGCACCGAGGGTTCCGTACAAACCTGTAGGTATTCACGGTTTATGCGTAAGGTTTATGTTTATGAAATTATTATTATTATTATTTTTTATTTTAAATTTGAGTTGATTAAATGAAATATAAATTGCGGCTTACGATTTATGACGTATTAAAATAAACTACTTACTAGATCTCGTTCAAACCAAATTTCGGTGGAAGTTTATATGGCAGGGGTGGCCAACCGGTCGATCGCGATCGACCAGTCGATCGCGACTATTAGTCCAGTCGATCGTGGCAAGGCAAAAAATATAAATAAGTATACCAGACTGCGCAACGTAATTACCAACTACTGCAGCATCATCTTGTATCATTTTTCAATCGTTGTTCCGTCACGGTATTTATCCTCTATTCTACGCAGTACAGTCTTTTGTTTTCGGCACGCGATGACCAATAAGCAGGAAGCGTGTGGGATGCGGGGGAGGGGCGTGTGTCAATCCATCCCGTGTCACGTCTCAGTCAGTCAGTTGACAGTTGACTACAGAGACTACCGGAGTTACGACGTTGAAAAGAAACTCCTAAGACTGGTCAATAAAAAATACTATATGATTGTGTACTAAACTATGCTGTTTCATTTAAGATTTTAAGGTGACACATTGCGAAAACCGTGCTTTTTCTTTTAAGTGTACCTTTCTTACCATATGATAGCCGAACTTTATATTTAAGTGTATGATTTTTGACTATATGATCTAGTATCCTGTAAAAGGAATACACGATACGATAAAATTTTCTCGATACAAAAAAATCGCAAAGTTCTATCCATGTTTATGATTTTTTTAGCCTCAAGGCGCAATGCGTTAGATTTATTAAACATAGTTTACTTTAAAACATTGATAAAAATCTTATCTAAGTTTTTGTAAAACAGTTTTCGTTTTAATAATACTTTTCATTCATAAAATACGGCAATTCGTTTTGGCACATACGTTATTTTATTCCAAGCGCATACACATTATCGCCATCTCTTTTTTTGCCTATAATAAGTAGTGTCATCACTCTCGTTCGTTCATAAATCAGTCGCCCAGTAGGGCTCATCGACGACGGATCTATGTCACTTTTTTACAAATCGGTGCGATCAAAATTACGTTTTTTATATATTTATGTCCACAGAAAAAGGTAGCAGTGAAGTATTTTGCTGTAATTATTTAATATAATAAGTGTTGGCTTTCCAAAAACTTTATATTTAGACTATATATGTGTCTATTTTTGTGACTGTGAATAATATAACATTCTTTTTCTATTACTATTTACTGACGACCTAAATTATGTATGAAAATGGGAAGAACCATAAACCAAAATTGAACAGTACCTTCAAGGTTAGAAGTACCTGCACAGGGCAATTAATACATTCATTTTGCAGGAATTCAATACCAATAATACGATGATAACAGTAAGAGGAATTCACCACCTTCACTAAAGCATTACAGCAACAATCTATTCTCACTTTGTAAAGTAATATTGAGTTAACACCCTATTTTCTAGAGAAGAACGTCTGTTTTATCCCAAAAACTTATAATAATCGTTCATTTAGAAATAATTAAAATAAGTGATTCGTTTTTACGTTTGAAGTACGTCAACAATATATCTATATGTCAAGTACTGACACTTTAAATACAAGAGCACAACGAAGGAATGGAGTCGCATTACAAGTGTGTGAAAGGTGAGGTTTTATACCTGACTGTGGCCCAAAGGAGAGTAATGATTTTGCCAAGAAAATGTATGATGATCGGTGAAACGAAGTTGGAGTTTATCAATCTCTTATATGCCAACATCGATTAGTTCGTTATTTTTAATTTCATATCGTAAATAACAAAGGTATGCAAAATGTACCTTTTTGGAAATTACAAATAAAACTACTACTTACACATTTAGATTTTCATGACGATTAGCACTAACCTGATTAGATCTGTGGCGACAAGGCGCTTACCTACCAAACCCATTCGTTCCACCCACTGAAAATCTCGCAACTGAACACGAATTGCCTTGGCTTTCATGGAATTCTTTAAATAGACTCCGGACTGGGGTAGGCCGGAGTAAAGAAACCCTGTACAGGAGGAGATTCATAGACGAATCAGCCCTGGAGTGTAAATGTGGTGCTGTCCCACAAATGATGAGGCACTTGATATCTTGTCCAGCATGTTCTGTTGTTTGCACGCCACAGGAGTTGATGGACGCTACTGAAAATGCCAAGCTCGTAGCCAAATTCTAGGCTAACTCTATTTAGATTGCTATCGACACGCTAAGAAGAAGAAGCACTCACCTGACTCACAAAACAAACTGTTATAAATCCTTGTAATACCTTATTCGCTTGTCACTGAAGCTTCTTTGTCATATTTGACATTAAACATTTTCATTAGCCCGTTTATATCTTTACAGTAAAACTGAATCACCGTCTTGAGCAAAAATTGGGACAAACGGTTTTTCTCTATATGAATACTATGGAAAAGTAGTGCCCGTAGCAAATTTATTTTTTCTTTGAGTCGAGATCCTAAAAGTTCTGCTGCAATTTTAGAAAGATCTAATTTACGCACCAAGTTGTTTAATTCTGGTTGTGCAAATAGCTGTGGCTCGGTTTTGTCGATAGAGAGATCAATCAGTCGACAGTCAATCACATTTACTAGATATTTTTAATAACTACCAGCAAGTAAAATGACAGTCGAAAATAATAATTGTTCATCATCTGCCTAGCCTTTTCCCAACTATTTTGAGGTCAGCTTCCAGTCTCACCGGATGCAGCTGAGTACCAGTATTTTACATGGAGCGACTGCCTATCTAACCTCCATTACCCGGTTACTGGGTAATACGATACCCCTTGGTAAGACTGGTTGTCAGACTTTTGGGCTTCTGACGACCCGTAACGACTGTCTAAGATCTACGAAAGACAGCCGGGACCGACGGCTTTTTTTTTTGGATGGTATTTCATCAAATTACGTCTCCCGCTCTGGGTGGAGCAGAAGGGCGTGTCAGACTTTTAATGACTAAAACCCACCCGTGTTCCTTCAGTTGCCCATATGCCAGGACCACGGTACCTCTTTCGAACTAATCTCGCGACCCTGGCAGGGGGACCAACGGCTTAACGTGCTTTCCGAGGCACGGAAGGGTTTGTAAAGATGGTCAACCATCCACGGACAAACCGCGGCAAGCGTAGCTTAACCTGAATGACCGACCCGTGCAGCTGTTGTAACTTAGCCACAAGCCCTTCCGAAAATAATAATTGTTATCATATCATATTATTGTACTATGGTAGCATTTATGAAGATTGTTACAAAATCTTACGTGGTCGAATTTTTTCTTTATTTTTCCGTTAATCAGGAATTCAAATTCTGTAACAAACCATTATTCGATTTGAATTTATTTTATTTTTTTTACCCATGCATACCATTAATCAAAATTTAAGTTTAAGGTTTTTAAATATTTTGTATTAGTTGTCTACTCCATAGTTTACTATGCGCAAAAATTTCAAAGACCGAGACAAATTAACGTCACTTGGCATGCACATTTTTCTTAAATATGTTGCCGTCTTTATCTTGCACTTCTATTTTAACAGTTGTGCGACGGTGACACGAATAATGCTTAGCGAAAGGCCATGCTAAGTAACGTTTTTAAATTTCGGTCAGTGATAATTCCTTTGTACCACTTTTGGCCATTGGTAAAATAAGTCAATAAAGTTTGTGGCGATGACGTGTCGGCCGACCACTGAAGATAGATCCGCCACTCCCCGCGTGCGGGGGAAACAATCCAACTATCATCTATTTTCAAGGTAGGGTCTTAAGAAGTATGTAATTGGTAGATCGCACAGGGTTTCGTTAGTAAACAGTAGATCTTATGTCTAATCAAGTTGGCCACCCCTGTTATATGGTAATGTACATCATATATTTTTTTTAGATTTATCATTCTCTTATTTTATAAGTTACGGGGACACACACACACGTCTTACCACTTTGGAAGTGTCTCTCGCGCAAACTATACAGTTTAGAAAAAAAATATATTAGAAACCTCAATATCATTTTTGAAGACCTATCCATAGATACCCCACACGTATGGGTTTGATGAATTTTTATTTTGAGTTTCAGTTCTAAGTATGATTATATATTTCTATTTTTGTGTGAAAATCTTAATGCGGTTCACACAATACATCTACTTACCAAATTTCAACAGCATAGCTCTTATAGTTTCGGAAAAAAATGGCTGTGACATACACGGACAGACAGACATGACGAATCTATAAGGGTTCCGTTTTTTTCCATTTGGCAACGGAACCCTAAAAAATAGTGATTAATCATTTGTTAAACCAATTAGATCATAGTAAATTAGAACATACTGTCTGAAAGGCTTACTTTTCAACTGGTCAATGGTAACATGGCTTTCTGCTTTGGCTTTTATTTTGCATCAGGCGATTTGCACGTTTAAATTAAGTGTCATCTAAATTATTTTATATATTATTAAATGCAAGATTATATTATGTATATGCAAGGCTTAGACACCTTTTGGTTATAAAGTGAAGAAAAAGGGAGAAGGTGAAATGAGCATGATTTTGATTTATTAAATAATGTTAATCACCATAAGAACTAGGATGACGGCAGGAGAATGTATCTGTTACAATAAAGTGTTTACACATTTGGTGTGACCTTTCATAAATTTAACCTAATGTGCTTTAGACTATGGTACATCCATTGTTATTTTATCTCTTGTAGTTTGTATTTGTAATAGGCACTACATTGACGTTTAAAGGCCATTCTAAGAATTCAATAATATGTTTATTATCCTTTTATTTATACATTGGAAGCTGTGTTTTAGTAATATTATGTGGGATATATGATCTCCACAAGTCTAAGAGAATAGTAGTCACTTTAAGAAAGTAATATCTTCAGGCAAGTGGTAAGAGCAGGTTCAGATAGGAAAAAAATATATTTTTGAGTTAGAATCATAAAGACAAAATAGTATTGAAGTATGATCAATGTGCTATGTCTAAACCACTAAGTTTATTTTATGTTAGGCAGGCTTTTAAATAAAATAAAAATAAATAAATAATAAATATCTTAGGACAACCCACACATCGTTATAGATCTGATCCCAAACTAGGCAGAGCCTGTACTATGGAAACCAGACAACTGATAAACATACTTATATATTTCTAAATACATACATAGATAAATAACAAATTAAAATATTAAGAAACAGTGTTTTAGTGTGTGTGTGTTAGTATAAAGTTGTAAACAGTTATAAAAAATGTGAGTGAACTGCTACCATGTCTTATTACCTGAAAATATTTAAATTAATATCCAAAGCAAAAACTTTATATCTCTTTTTACGAAAATTACGCAGACAGAGGAGTATGAAATTTGGCACAGTTCAAACTTAGTAATTAAATTAATTATGGTTCAAGTTCAACCAATTTGCGACCACTACTATTAATAAGTCATTAATGGGTTAAGATAATTGATATAATGTTAGTTCACCATCACCCAATGGCTATTATAGAGAATGCTAGTTGCAACATTCTTAATGGAATCATTGATAGCCACCAAAAAAGAATATTTAATTTGTTTATGAAGTAATAATTAACGAAACTGTATACTGTGAAGGAACCCATTTACTAAATTGCTCATTAAAAAGTATTATTACAATATTAAAAATAAATATCTTCACACAGTGATTCATTCAAGCTTGCCCTTGTTATGCATTGAGATAAATATGTAGTTAGTCTTTCTGATACGGTAATAAACAAACAAAAAGATAAAGTTTAAGAGTTGTATGTACAAGAAAAAAGTTTATCTTCTATGAAATGCAAACTTTATACAAAACTTCCCATTGCAACTGTCAAATAAAACTTTATTTTAAAAACAAACTTTAATTCAAAAATAGAACTCACCACGAAATGTTGAAGTCTCGCCGTGTATTCATCCGGATTTGAGTAACTTTTATTAAACTTTGCTATGTAATCATCGAACATTGGCTTCAATTCTTCCACAGTTTTTTCCCGAGTTAGTGTAATGGGTATAGCGATAAATAATAGACAAAATAATGCAAACGCGAGTACCCAATTCCACCATTTCGTCATTTTAACGAAATAAAATTATTGTAAACTCAAGCCGCAACCACTCCACAACACCAAACTCAGTAAACTAATTATGACAGCAGTTAAGTGTTGCCAATCCGAGTTTTAGTTACGTCATGAAGTTAATAATATTGCTGCTAGCAACTATTATTGGATTTTGAGATTCCCGCGTAATCAACAGGTTAAATCAGGTATTTTTCCAATTAGTGAATAAATTAGAAGGCTGCCTTGAATATTCCACAGTAACAACCTTGGTTAACAATTTTATTTTAGAAAAGTTCAGTGTCACTTTGATTCGAATGTTGATCCTGATGTCACGCAATGAAAAAGATAGGCTAACAACAGCATCAGTCTTTTTGCTAGGTTTTCTTAGTACAAGTGCTTGTACGGACGGCTACAGGTCAAGCTATACATTTTCAGTATAAGCTGACTTCCCAGAGCACGAAAAATCTACACAATGCGAGCTCAGCTAAAACTGGAAAAGTGCAGCTTGATGTGTAGCCGCGTGTACAGTGCGATGACATGGAGATAGATTATTGCAGTTTTCTCTAGCGTGCGTGGCACTGCATAGGATTGTAGAGTTGCCATTATAGTTTATAGTGCAGGTAGTGTCATGAAATATAAAACACAAATTCCAGCTAATAGTAAAATCATTTATTCCGCAAAAAAAATCTTAAATCTACTTTAGACATGATCAGTCCATTTTCATACCATCGAAAATAACAAAAAACCATTTATTTTCAATTCGCGCTCCAACACCGGTTGTCTTATGACGAAACACATCATTATACTTCTTTAGAACGTCATGGACTGTAGATTGGTTGACGTTCGGGGCCAAAGATTTGACGTAGGACACTAAGTAGTCTAGCGAAGCGCCGAGTGGATGAACCATAAGGAAAGCTGATAGTAGACTGATGAGCTTGGCTTCAGAAGCATTGACTTCTATTCCTGAGGATGTAACGTCGTCTGGTGGTGGGGGTGGCTTCACGTTCTTGTTATCCTTGGGGGGGTCCGGCACTGGCGCCGGCAGTGGTGGATACACCTGAAACTAAAAATTATAGCTTAGTTAAGAACTACCTATCAGTTTTATTCGAAGACTGGAAAACACAACGACAAGAAAAAATAAATGATTAACTGTTTGGTTTAGTGGTTTGGTTTTCTCACTGCCATATCACTGTGTTGTACTAGAATACTGATTATAAATTGCAGTAACTATGTTGTCACACTGAATATGGTAACTATTGTATTGTTATTCTCTAGCCCTTTCTTTTTCATAGGTTCCCTACTATGCTTTGGTATGGGCAACTAGCTTCGTTTTTCTGAGCGACTCCTTAACAATTCAAAAATGCGAGTTTTATTGAAGTGGAAAAGTGTTTGTACAAACCTACTTTCACGATTAAACTCATTTATCATTTAACAAATAAGCATTTGTTAAGCAAGCGCAAAGAGCAAAATTTGCTGTTTCATAGAAAAGTGCAGTACATATACAGGGTGTTTGGCAGAACGTTGAACATACGAAAATGGTGGATAGGTGGGGTCATCTGCTACTTACTTAGCCCTAATTTATTTGGCCCTGGCGCCCTGGATATTTAAAAAAAAAATTGTTGCTTTCTTCTAGTTTCACCACTTTCTTAACTTTGAAGTGTAATTTTTATTAAAAATGAGTAAAACAGGCGATTTAAAAAAAAAAATCTTTTTAATTTTGGCATATTCTTATAATTCTTAGAAGTTTAAGGACTCATAACTTTTTTTATAGCTAACATCTGAATAAAGCAATAATTTTATAAGAATCTGCCAACATTAAAGATAAAAAAACTATTTTATATTGCCTGTTTTACCCATTTTTAATAAAAAATACACTTTAAAGCAAAATAAATTTTGAAAAATATCCAGGGGGCCAGGGCTAAATAAATTAGGGCTGAGTAAGTAGCAGATGACCCCACCTATCCACCATTTTCATATGTTCAACGTTCTGCCAAACACCCTGTATACATGGTCATAATGTATGAAAAATCATTTTTTTTTTTTAATAACTGGTTCAGAATCATGTACTAAATCTATTCGGCGTCGTTGTCTCTGCCACCCTGTCGATGATTTCAATTTACTCTGTCTACAACTTCGGTAAATACAGTTGTCATGTTATATATGTTTTAGACAGGAATTAATTACCTGTTTGGTATTCTGCAAGGCCTGCTTAGCGATGAAATGCGCTTTGAATGTCTCGAATCTTCTCTCCGCCTCATCCTTGGCCAAGTGAGCCTCGTTCTTGTAACCTTCCAACTCATGTGTTAGGTTTTCGTTTTCGATCTAAAGAAAATGAGAATTTTGTTATTTTCTGTTTATGTTACACTATTGATTATACGAAGGATACATAGAATTTTAAAACCTGCATTTTAAATTCTGCTAAAATTACGATTTAAAAAATTCAACATAAATGTAAATGTGTGTCAATGCAATGACTGGACCTCACGACACAGGGAATAGTAGTACCAGTATGGGGTGTGTACGTAATCTGTTACTTAAATAATGTAATTTATTTAAATAATGTACCGAGTTTTTTCTAAACTGAGTAAAGTTTTTAATTTATTGATTTGAACTGTCCAGTATGCATAATCTTTCAGTACAATTAAATATGTAGTTATAATTTATTCTTATTGCCACTTACTCTTAGTTGCTCATATTTCTCCAAAGACACCGAAGGTTTGCCCGCCCCCTTTTCAATTTCTTCTTCTTCAAATATAGCATTGAACTCATCTTTTATATTGTCCAATTCCTGTAAAATTCGAAAGATTAGCATCTTTCACATTAACAATAGGTTTTTTTTTCTCACAAAGATATCTATTTTTATAGCTGTTTTTTAAGTAAAAAAATCAGAATCGTGAATCCCATCTGTGTTAAGCTGCTTACTATTCGCCTTTTTCTTGGATGCTGCAACTTCTCCGCCGCAGAAGAAAAAAATAAAAATTTCGCAATCTGTCATAATAGTGCTAAAATCTAATAATCTCAAAACTACTAGCTTTGGTTAGAAATTAAAAAGTAACAACAGTGATGACATCATGTTATAGGGCCAATGACTATGAGGAGAGTAGGTCCGGAAGTCAGGAACCAATGTCTCGTTCAGCTGGCTCAGCAATTGTGATGGTGAAGTCCCGTAGATAGCTGCGAAGACCCCGTAGATAGCTGCGAAGACCCCGAAGTTCCCGTAGTCTCTGAAGAACTGGCTTTCCATAACATGATCTCATCACATAATGTAATACTTCGACAGATTGGAAATAAATACTTTACCGGATAATGCAGATAAAAAATATAAACTGATGCAGATGCTTCATTTTCGTTGGAATGGTAGCCGATGCTCACGAAACACCTCCTAAACTACTTACTCACCAATACCTAGTTTAGATATGGATCTCGGGTTCCACCAGCTCCACATCGAAAGTAAAAAATTGGTTATAAGTCTCGTACAATACCAATTTCTTCTTTAAGCATTACCAGAAAGTAGTTATGATTTTTAAAAACCGTTCACTCCATTGCGATGCGATACAATTTGAAGTTGTTGGTGCTTGTTTTATGTACACAGATGATGTATTTTTCCTTTCGTCTTACCTTTTTCAGGACTGAATTAAATAGCTTGTAATGACGATGTTTTCGATAAATAGATTACATTATTTGTAACCCTTCTTTGAGTATTGTATTAAAAGCGCATTCCTATGCGCCTGCCACACTAGCAGCTCTGACTGCCCAAATTTCAGAGGTAATACCATGTAAATACGTTTTAGACTTATATTAATATTTTCAAAGTAAGATCTCTACAGACCGACGCTCACTAGGCGGCACAACGCGTATGTCACGCCAAACCACATTTTTATGGCCCGGCTTGCTAACAGTATATCTAGGTATGTTCAAGTCCCCTTGTGACGATATCAACGAAATGTGAGTGCTAATAATATGAAAATAAGATTCAAAATCATTTCCGCTTTCAAAATTCCTTTACTATGCCATGCCGCGCCGTGCCACCTGGGGAGAAATCTTAAGAAACATTACGAACCTCGGTCATTTTGAGCCACATCTCGATGTTCCGACGCTGTTGCTTCGAGAAATGGTCAGAAACCCGCTGAATTTTCGCCGCCGTGAGTATTTTCGCTACCTGCTCGACTGGTGTTGACAAATGTTTTATGTTAAAAATAAGTTAGGACATTTTATATTTTGAAAACCATAGAATTTACATACATAGAACTTGTAAAGTTAATGTTCCGCAAAAACATCAATGTATTCTAAGAGTTTAAAACAGATTAACTTTTTTTATTGGCGGTAGTAAAACAAAATGTAAAATGTCCTGGAAATAATATCTGAAAAATAAATATTAAATACTTTTCCTGCTGTTTCTTATCAAATGACATGATGTCTCCTCCATTTCTCTGCATTGTTAAAAACTTGTGAAGAGAATGTTGTTTTAAGTCTTCCTTGACTTTCACTGAATATTGAAGTTAGTACAGATCAAAACAAAAATGGCACTCAAAAGCAGATTACTTTAATTATTTATGCTTTATTATAAGTGTATGTGATCTTCCCATATTCTAGTTATATTTAGGAAGTTGACTTTCTTTGAAAAAAACTTCTTTGATTGCAGTAAAGTCATCATAGGAACTTGGAGGCCAAAGCCACCCCTGCCAGGTTTTAGAATGATTGTGAATTAAGACAGGATTATCTCACCGTTCAGCAACTCACGACGTTATCTGTCCGTCATTTAAGATTGCAAGGTTATCGAACTGAATGTATAAACTGATTTATTGCGAGATTTATTTGAAAAAAAAAAAAATGTTTGCTTTACGGCATCCTCAGGATGTAAATATTGAGCCTTCAGTACTTAAAATAATCAGAAGCGCAAAAAAACATATTACCCGTTGAAGTCGTCAAACGTCACATAAACACCATTCGTACTTAATCTTGATAAGTTCCGTCAGCTAAGTAAGACAAATGTTTAACATACGCATTAGACTGCTTCTCAGCTCCAAATTTATTCCAAACAGCAGTCCCAGGACAAACCATGTCCAGAAGTTAGTGATGTTAGCAGGAATACGCTGGATGTGATCCCAGGTACTGTTGTTCTGGTGATTCTAGCAGGAGGCCTAAGTCCAGCAGTGGACGTTATTTGGCCGAGATGATGATGATGTGGAAGAGACGTAAGGCTATCTGCTTCGTCCTGTTCCAGTAGATCCTGAGCGCGTTCCTTATCTGTGCAGCTGTTGTGAAGTAGACATAGCAAAAATACTACCTCACTCTTTGTCAGTAGAACTCGTGCTTCCCCTCCCGCAGGATCTCGTGTGAATGGCTGATTGTGAGCTAAGATTATTTAGTTTCACGCCCTTAATACACTGACGAAAACGTTGTAGCGAAACGACGACAGAGGATGCAATCCGAATGAAAATAACGTGACATTTTCGAAATTGTGCTTCTGGCTACAGTCGACACTCCTCAGTACAGTCGTATATTTATTTATTACGTCACGCACAGAAATGTACAGAGACAGACTTAATGCCATAGGCATTTTTCTGTCTCTGTACATTTCATTTTTCTGTCTCTGTACATTTCATTTTTCTGTCTCTGTACATTTCATTTTCATTAGAGACAATTAGTATATACGTATACAAGTTCTATAAGGTGTATATAGATTTTGCGAGCACAGTTGAGTTGATAATGAGCGTTCCGATTTGTTGATAGCTCTCAGCTGTCAAGCTGACATAAGATAAGGCGATTATGGCATTATTCGGAAAATATGAAAAAGTATGGCGTTTCGGAATACTCACAGCGCTAAGCGTCAGTGTACTAAATGCGTTAGACTTTTTTAAATTTAAAATTGAACTAGCTAGTTTTTGACGTGTCTTCATTCTCTTCAACTCCTTAGAACGTGTCCCAGTCTTCAGATCAGCGCTAGTCTCCAAACAACTTACTCTTCTATCACCAACTTTTCAGTCGACATTTAACTTTATAAGATTTTACTTATAGCATGTTATCCGAATCCGAGAAAATACGGATAGCACTTGGTATACTAGATATTTACTGCAGTTTCCGCCCCACCACCCGCTGTCGCTGCCACCACCATATTGTCGCTTGCGTCTCCATCATCCGTATTTTCTTGGGATCTCGGATTGTATGCAGTATGTACATTCACGAGCATAAATCACATAATATATTTTCTCTCTTTTGAGAACAGAAATTAATTAAGGAATCATGAAGGCAGTTATACACGGTGTAACAGAAAAAACGTAAGTTCTGAAAGTAGATAGTTCATGATTGACTACTGAATTGCTTTCAGTAAATTTTAATACTGACATGGTTTTTTTTTTCAAGAATTATGTATTTTGCCATACCTACCGCCGATTCAGCCAAAGAAAATTCAATCTTATTCCATGTCCATAAGACTCAATTTTAAATTTAAAAAGTCATGCTAGGGTCAGCATGAGTTTCTAAATAATAACGCTTTAAAAAAAGTTTTGGTCATTATATTGTTGAACTCTTAACTCAATAATCTAATTGGAGTATATGAGGTCTTGCGTTAATTATGTTACACGTTGTATATTACGAAGCTGCCCATAGTAATATATTTATGCTCGCAACTGTACACACTCTAAGTCGACGAGTGAGCTCGGCTTGCCGAAGTCGGGTGCTGTCGGTAGTCAGATGGGTGACAATCCATTACCGTGTCTCGAAAAGCAGTCACTGGTCCCACCTGCCATTTGAGTAGATCTTTGACAGTCTTTACGGGTTGTCAGAAGCACGAAAGTCTGACAACCAGTCTTACCATACGAAAGTGTTTCGGAGATCAGATAGACAGTCGCTTCTTGTAAAATACTAGTATTCAGCTGCATCCGGTTGACTGGAAGCTGACCCGAAGAAAGTTTGGATCAGGCAAGGCAGATGATGACCTAATATTACTTTCAAGCCACTTACATTGCAAGATAATGTGTCCAAATTTGTCCCTGATAGTGGTCCTCAGAGACTGGTATTCATCATCGATCTGCATCTTCTCATTGAAGAGTCTTCGAAGCTGGTTGTTGGTTGCTTGGATTAGGGCGTAGAAAGTATTTGAGTTCTTCTTGTTACATTCACCGCGTTCTAGCCATGCCACCAGGGTCTGTAAGAAAGAGTTTTAAGTTAGTTTGTAAAACAATAAAAACTTTTTTACAAAAAAAAACAACCGACTTCCTTAAAAACACTACAAAGTGAAAAATAACTTTAATTTCGGAAGTCGGTGTCTTTGGATCTGTATTTATGGTTTTTTTGCCACCGACTTCCGAAATTAAAGTTATTTTTCACTTTGTAGTGTTTTTAAGGAAGTCGGTTGTTTTTTTTTTGTAAAAAAGTTTATATTTTAAAATTTTTAGTTGTGGTATCCACCCCGCACTAATTCCAAACAAACAATGCATATTTAAGCGATAGCAGAAATCGCGGTTGATTCGCTGTCATTTTTTAAAGAGTTCCGGTGTCTGTCTCTGGAACTCATAATCAGATCTATATGAAATTTATATGGGACCATTTCGGAATAAACCCCTTTCGAACAAAAAAAGAATTTTGCATATCCGTCAATATATGACGAAGTTATGGCCGAACATACATTAAAAAAAAAAAAACATAAACATCCGAATTGAGAACCTCCTCCTGTTTGAAGTCGGTTAAAAAACGTGGTTAAGTAGTGGTTGCAGGTGTTATTGCCGTGCGTCCTAGGTTCGATTCCTATGTCAGGCAACGTTATTCGGTTTCTCTACTTAGGAATTTCTTAGCAGCTCAGTAAGTATATGCGCTTTAGGCGGGTCAATTTTTAGGTCGACTATGCCTATGTGCAATGTTGAACTTGTTTTGTTCCATGCTGGTAAATCATGTCCTTATGGATTTCCTCCGCCCAGGGGCAGGTAGAGGTTTGTCAGACCCTTACTTGGGAACTCGTGCGCTTTCCACGATCCCCGGGTGGGGCCTGCTCACCTCTGAGGTTGCAAAATCAAAAGTCATTTATTCAAACTAGGCTGAGAGTCAGCACTTTTTGAACGTCAAAGTAACATAAAACAGTCCCCCCAAAACGCCCGCCCTTCGACACTTCCTAGTGCTTTAGCTGGGAAGAAGAAGTGGCGGAACAAACTCCCCAGCAGCACAGCTGTCTGTTAAGTTAGAAGAACTTGATTCTATACAGTATTATGTAAGTAATTCATATTATAAAACAAAACAAAACATACATCAAATTATGCGTCATATGTCAGCTAGCACACGCCAATATACGAACAAAACATTAAAAACTAAACTCAAGCTGAAATAATAAAATCGAATTGCCTCAGAAATGTTACGTTGACAAGCCAATCCCTTCAGGGCATACCGTGTAATGTTATGTAAGTAACAGACAGCTGTACTACTGGAGACTATTTTAGCGCCTTCTCTGCTAAAGCACTAGGTAGTAGTGACGACCGGGCGTTTTGGCGGACGTTCAAAAAGTTCTGATTCTCAGCATAGTTTAAATAAATGACTATGGATCTTGAAGTAAAGGGATATTGTACAAAATAGCAAAGAAAACTAACCGGTGCAGCTTCAGCGAATTCATTATCACTCTTGATCTTCTCCCCGACAGCCGTAAGATTGGCTGCGGTGAACTGCTCAACGCGGGGCGGAGTTGGCGCACGCTTGCGTTTGTTCTTCTCAAACTCGATCTGGTCTTCACGATTCTGTTTGGAGTTTGGACTTGTTTTCATGGACAGTTCTATACTGTTATGTTATTTAGATTATATTTTTAGACCATTTAAAATCATCAATACAACGCTCTAAGTTCATAAAGCTGTAGGAATTACTTTTTCTGTTTTTTTTTTGGTTCTTAAGCCTTTATGAACTTGGAGGGTTGTATTGGCGATTTTGATGATTATAATTCTGTAACTACATACGTCTTACAGGCGCGAATAATATTTTAATCAACAACCTAGCACTGGCCTGCAAATTGCAAAAAACGCAGGAAATTTTGAATTTCGCGGGCTGGTTGGAGCATTCACCTTAAATTCTTTTTCTCTTTGACAGACCATAAATAAAATTAATTTAAATCATAAGTCTATTTCCTTCATGTTCCCTTAAAATACCTTAACTCACCAAAGCATAATCGATGAAAAGAGTGGTTGCCTCGCTCTCCATTTGCTCATGAAACTTGATGCGACTACCAGACACAAAGAAAGACAGCTCCACGCTCTCTGGCTTCTCATACCGTACATGACAAACCGCTTGCTTATGCACCTTCACTTCCTCAATTGCACCAAATCGTTGGAATATCTCTTTAATATTATCATCACTGATTCCAGCGGGCAGACCTCCAATGAAGATTGTACGACAACCGGGAGGTTTTTCCCTTCGTTGTGGTGTTGTTGTACCAGGAAGAGCAGGGAGGATGACACCGTTGCTAAAGTATATGTGCTGAGTGGTGGCATGCATTTGTTGGTTCATCATCATCATATTATTGGCCATCATATTCATGCCAGGCATCATATTTTGCATGTTTGACATGTCCATCTGTTGGTTCATCATTGGATTTTGCATGTTTTGCATCATGTTGCCATATGGCATCATATTTTGTTGGCCTGTAAAGATGATTACTATAATTCTAAAAAAAACGTAAAATATCTTATGGGCGCATACTACGGGGATAAAAGGAATCCTATGTATTAATCCAGGTTATGAACTATCTATGTGCCAAATTTAATCCAAATCCATTCAGCCGTTTTCGTGATTGAGTAACAAATATACAAACTAATAATAAGTAGGTTAGAATTGTGTTTGTATGTTTAACCCTGATGGAAAAAGGTAGGTGTTATGATTTCGACGTGTCTGTCTGTAGCATAGAAGCTCCTAAACAATTTTGTTTTGTCTAAAAGGTGATTTAATGACTCTTTGCTAAAAGACAAACAGAAAAATGATAATTATCATGTTTAGAACTTGTTGAAACTGTTAATCTGAAATTCGAGTAATATTATAAACATGAAAGTTTGGAAGTTTGTTACTCAATCACACAAAAATGGCTGAATGGATTTGGATGACACACAGTTACAGACACACGGATAGTTTATAACCTGGATAGGGTATTAAGATATTTTTTATTCCTGTAGATATTTTCCCATGGGATAATTTTCAACCTCCATACAGGAAAAGCCACTGGAAAAGGCTAGTAAGACTATAAATCAATAAAATGGTGTATATTTCATACCAGGCATCATGGTGTTACTTTGTGGTTGCAACTGGTCTAGCTGCTGTGTGATTTTATCATCCCACTTGGATTGTCTTTGGCGGTGATCACTGCCATGACGGTTCCGGTCACCTCGGCTATTCCTGTCCTCGTAGTCACGGTCGCGGTTGCGGGATCTTGAGCGTCGCCGTCTTCTATCCGAACCAGTACTACTGTTTGTTGCTAAGTAGATGTATTTAACAAAAGGATAATAATTAAGTATTTACAAAGTATTAATATTCTTTTGGGATTTTTATTTTAAGTAGATGGTAAAGCAACTCAGAACTAAGGCCCATATTACAGAATGTCACTCAGTATTCAAGCATTAAAACTAAATTCCAGCCATTTAATTGGTTGAAAGTAGTTTTACGTAATGCTTAAGTTTGGAATTATGTTCTGAAATATGAGCCTTAGTTTTGAGGTTTTTATTTCTTTTGAACCTGCGCCAGTGTTGTCTATTCTGCCACTGTCAAGTAGTGACGGCAATGCAGTAAGATAAGCCATTGGCGTTTTCACTTTGTGGTAGTTATTTAGTATTATGTTAGTAGCTGAAAGAACAACACAAATGTTGTTAGGAAACCATAGTATTTTTTTAAATAACATATGCTTTGAACATCACAAATCTACTTAAAATATTTACAAAGTTATTATTAATACACACCAAACTACATTGAGCCAAGTAGTTCTGAGTTGCTTAACCATGTACATGGACTAAATTACCTGATAGCCAACAAAATTTAATGGTAGGGATAGACAACAGAACTGTTTACAATCAAATTCAAGATTATTGAAATCAGAAATTTTCAGTCTAGGCTTCTGCCTAATGTTGAGTTGGCTTCCAGTCTAACCGGACCGGATCAGTGTTTTACATGGAGCGACTGCCTATCTTATCTCCATTACCTAGTAATTGTGTTAACATTTACTTTTCTAACCCAGAGATTCTGAACATTCAAAGCTGTCAAAACCCCGGCGTTTTTTTAAGTTCTGACAGCTGGCTCCCTAGAGAGATGGTGGAATTTTCAGTAAACAGTCAATAAGGTCATAGAATATTTCGTAGGTACCATTGGATAGCTAACTTCACGGCCCAACATATAAAATACTTGTTTAAATCAGTCTTATTCCTTTACAAGAAAGCAAAAAAAATGAGTGCGGCTGTGCTGGCTACCTGGAGAGCCAGCGGATTATACTTGTGACTCTCAGGAGCCAACGGATCTCGAAAGGTTAATAAATACAAACAATGACTAACCTCGATCTCGCTCTCTCTCACGGCGTTCATTCCTGTCTCTACTCCGGCGTTTTTCTTGCGTTTGCGTTTGGTCTTGATCATTGCGTTTCTCTTCGTTTTCAGGTATAGTTACAACCTCACTACTCACATTATCAGGTATTACGGGCCCTATAAATGGGCCTGCAGGCTGCGTAGGGTTGACATGCGTTACGTGAATTGGCTGCATATGCATTTGATCCCCTATTATGGTAAAAGGTTGCACCAGCGGTGGTGCCATACCGTGCGGGGGCACCATGTTGGGAACTCCATGTATTATGTTTTGCATAGCAAATTGCTCGTTTCCCCACGTGTTCATTGTGACCAGCGGCTCACGAACAGGTCAACAGTGATTAAGTCTGTGAATATTCTTTAAGCAAAACTATTGAATGTATCACAGAATTCACAGATTACAGACAATTACAGAAACAAACAAGAAAACCTTGTATTTAAGCTGACACTTGACAGATTTCGCAGTAATCGCAGTTCTGACTTCTGAGTTCAGTATTGCCATATCCATTTTTTTAAATCCTACATCCATCCCGTAGAAATCCATCAAAGTTAAAGGCAAGTTTTATACCTAAAATAAAAACTTAATATCAAGTGTGATAAATAAAAAGGTACGTTGCTCTATGTTTTGCGGTCAACGGCGTACAAATCTATACTTAATACTATAAAGCTGAAGAGTTTGTTTGTATGTTTGTTTGATTGAACGCGTTTATTTAATCTCAGGAACTACTGGTCCGAATTGAAAAAATATTTTTGTGTTAGGTAGTTTATTTATCGAGAAAGGCTATAGGCTATATAACATCACGCTACAACCCTAGAGGAGCGGAGCAGTAATGAAACATGTTGCAAAAACGGGGAAAATCGCACGGGTAGGCGATTCGACGCGACGGAAAGGGTCGGGGGATCAAGAACTTTAACGCGGACAAAGTCGCAGGCAGAAGCTTATAAAATATGTGGGCATCCGAAATTACAATTATTCAAAAGAATGATAAGCTATCAAAGATAAATTACTTACAATATCAAAGTTAACAATATTGCTCACAAAATATTTTTAGAACATTTGAAATTGTTAGAAACTTATTAACATTTCTTATTTATAGTAAGATAGGAAAGTTAATATATTTTGCTTTTTTGCTTTTCTAATGTATTACACATTAACACCTGCGTAGGGTGCTTTCCGATTAAGAAAATATCGCTCACGGCGCTCACAGCAATAAATTGGCGTTCTGATTTGGTTAACACGATTATGACAGTTGAGAACCGTCACAATACGGAACGCTTGTGAACGCGCTAACGGTGCTCACTCGACGTCAAAACCCATATACGCCATTTCTAACTTGTTTATACCACAAGTTTCTTCTTCTTATTTGGTTTGATGGCGACTGTAGCCAGAAGCACAATTTCGAATTAATCCAAGTTAGTTTAACATATGATGCGACCTAAAACCAAACAGTACAACTGTCATTTTTGACAGCGCTCATGGCATTAGGGCATGGTCGGCGTTATCGCAAGATGGCGCCTGTCATGACGTCATCGTCATATGACGATTCACGGGACAGCGTTATCGCGCTCACGCCAATTCGGTACGGACGTTAGCGCGCTCAAATCGATGTGAGCGTAATACGGAACGCGGCGGTAGACAACTTCTTGAAAATTCCATAAATCTACGGACTTATTTTTTCTACCTTTATATATTCCACTGTTTCGACTTGATAAAAAAAAATCTTATCCAAAAGAGTCTAAGGGAAATTAAACGAATCAAAAAATCTGCAGATCTTCTGAAATTCCGTAGGTCTGGCCACACTGTAAATTACACTTCGTTGCCATGTACTATTTGGTCCCTCGAGCAGCTATGGCCTGACTTGCTATGTGTTCTGCGCACAGGAGTACACAGTGTAGTTTTAGTGAGTTGGAGTTCCACATAATTGCACTATATCCACGTGATAGCATAGTATGAATGAGCATTTTCCACGCGTGGCTTCGCGTCACTCCCCTTGCCCTCATGGCGGTGCCCATGGTTGTTTACAATGGTCTTGATAAGAAGGGCTCAAAGTCACTCAAAGGACAATGCAAAGGGCTATAAACTGTATGATCGAATAAGTCGTACTCCGGCTCATTTAAATTTTAACTGAAAAGGCAATGTTCCAAAGCCGAATTTGCTTATCGATCGTGCCAATAAATTTCTAGCATCCAAGGACTGTCAAGTGTCAAAACAGGAAATTAAAATAGTAAAATTGTTGTTGTGCTTGTTATATTGCATGGAAATTGTATTGTGAATTATTGGATGCAACGGCTAATCAATTTATTTCACGATGTGGTAAGTGATTATGATACAAGAAATGAACAATAGACTTTTCTGGTTTGTAAATATAATACTCGATTTATAGTAATCTTATTGCTCAGGTCGGAATCAGTGCCGAAAGATTTTGAAAAGACAACAGAGATTTTGCCTTTTAATCAATTTGGATTATCACCGATGGGAGAGTATCAGAAAGCTGAAGAAGAGGATCGTCGGGAATGGTTAAAGGGAAATGGTCTCACTAGTCAAGAAATAAAGCTATACGAAGAAAACGAGGCAAATTTTCTGGAGTTCATCCAGAAGTCCCGCCAGGATGCCGAACCCGGAGTGTTCAAACATAAATTAGATGTTATGTACGATAAAATGAGCACCATGCACAATAAAAAGAAACGGTAAATTCTTTAATATTTCATTGCATTGCTATATTAATATTTTGTTATTTATTCTTTGATAATGAAATTAATGTTACCAACATGAGTTTCAAGTCAATATTAAACAAAAATAAACTTTGCTTCATATTGTAAATCTTCATAGCAAGATTGAGTACCATACTATGCTATCTAATCATATTATAAAATTTATTTTAGTGATAGTACAATTCATCAAGATGTTCAGCCAAGTACGTCATCTGCCTCAACACCCGAAAATCTCATAGAGAGGCTGCAGCAGAATCCTGACACATTCTACTCTCAGGGTCACCCAATGAATGAGCTAAAAGAATTAGAAGGGCATGTATTTGGACACATGAAACCAGACATGGCACCTCTACCGAAAAAACGCAAACATCTCCAAGGTGTGCAGAGGAAGAAGGATAGGATGGTTGAAGCCAACCCATTTAACATCGACACAATACTGAGTACATCAAGAGTTGATCGACCCAAAACTTTCTGGGATACACGAGAGATGCCTCGTTTTATTCCGCACACCATTACAAGTCGAGATCAAGAAGAGAATATGCCACATTTCCAGTCAATGTATACAGTCAGGAATAACAAAATTGTGAGGTTAGAACCAGTGCTAGCTGATGAAGAGGAAATTAATGCAAGGGTAAATCCAATCATCGAATCAGAATCGCACCTGTTGGAGGGAACCAAGATGTGCATTGATGATATAAGGAAGATAGACCGATTCAAGGATTATGAGCCTGGAATACCTTCAAAGGTATATTTACTGAAATACTTTTTATTCTATAGGGTAAATACGCTAAAAGTCGGCCCCCTTACGGTTTTTCTGTTTTGGGATCGGTTTGGCACCATCAATTTGCAACGAAAGGATAGCTTCCGATGCGGTTTTGGATAGCTTGATAAATATATTTCATGTTTATGGGCATAAAGTTGACTTTTCTACTGCTAGGAAAAAGTACTAAGGTTTAGATGCGTCGAGAACGAAAAAACCCTAAAGTCGGCCATTCAGGGCCCATGGTCGGTCGCGTTTTTCCCAAACGTCGGCCGCGTACAGGGTGTTTTAAATTAAGATAGACAAATAATATTAATATGATTTATTTTGCAGGAGTCTCACTAATTATTCATTATTAATCGTATTTGTTTAATAGTAGGTAAAGTATTCTTTTTATTTGCACTTAAATAATGTTAGGTATTACAATTTACAACGAAGTAAACAACACAAAAAATAAAAAAAAATCGTATTAAAATACTTCAAAAGTGATTGTTTTTTAAACTTTTAACGTCTTCGTAACAATATTTATAATAACATTAAATATTTGTCAAACAAGTCGGTAAATAATAAAAAAGGTTAAACATTATTATGCTATGGTAAATATACGTAAATGTGTTTGTCATTAATTAAAAAGTCTTAATCTCTTCAGTCATATAAAAAAGTATGTACCTACCTAGCATCAACATTTTTGGGCTTAATTAGGAACTCTCGTTATACAATAATCAAAAAAAAATATTCAACAATATACAAACTAGGTATATAATAACATAGGTAAGTCTAGGTATATACAATAATCTGGTAAACAATTAAATTATTATACCAGTAATAGGTAGTAAAGTAATATTTAACAAAAGAAATGAATGTTTTTCATTTCCCATTTTTAAAGCACTTCAACGAAGTAAAAAAATACTAGGCTTTTTAAGGAGTATCTAAATCTAAATCAATTAAAATACAATGGTGACAAATAAACTCGTTAATAGCAACTTCCGAATATGGTAACCCTTTTTTAGTCGTACATTGAAGATGAAACCATTTTGGGCACCGATCACACCCAACGTTTTTTAAGTTGTCATCTTCGACATCGCTAACGAGTACCTCCTCACACCCAGCACAATTAATACGTTTTTTAATTTCTTTAGTCTTTCTAGTTTTCTTCTGTGTATCTTGTCTCTTCTTTTGAATGGCCAACTTTGCTGTCGCCCTGACTTCCTTTTTAGCCGCCATACTTTTTTTCCGGTCCTGGACTTTTAGTAATCAGCCTGTATAGTTGGGCTCGAACTCAAGGCAGGTCGACATTACGATCTTTAATGTTTCTAAAGCCGGCCCCTATTTCGTGTACATTATTTCTCGAGATTCAACTAATATCACCCCGGCCGGTATTTGACGATTAAACGTAAAATAGATTTATTTGCCTATATGCGTTGCAAATTCTCTTATTAAGCCAGTGGAATTAGTACAATTGGAATTTATAAAACAGACTGCATTTACTTTAAGTCGGCCACGGCCGAGAATCCGGTTTTAACTCAAAATTGGTATTCTATTGGCGGCCTCCTATTTTTCCTTTAAAACAATACGTAAAACACTGAAAAAACTATCTCAAAATATAGTAAAAATCACTAATTACTGATAATAAAGCTTAAAACAAAAAAAAAGGAATGTCTTACTGTTCTAATATCAATCCCCGAAATGTGGGTATTCACAGCAAGTATGGTACTTTAAGTATGAACTTGACGCTTCGACGGCGCAATCGCTACTGACGCTCAGTGTGCGAAGAATGAGTGACGTAATCGGAAAGTAACGGTTTGTACATATAGAGTATAAACTAAGGTTGTAATTCGAGTGGCAAATTTGTCACTTTATTACGTTTTAAATGAACGCAAGCTGAAAATGTGCAGACGGCCGAAATTTGGGGAGGGGCCGACGTTTGGCGTATTTACCCTACTTCAACTATTAAATTGTATTCAGTAACTTGACAGTTCAAAGAAAAAGAATGTTACCATACTAAAACGAATAGTGTTGGGGTAGTGAACTATTTCGTGTAAAGAATGAATGATAAAAATGGTTTAATTTACCGCCCCTAAGACGACCTACTGACCCTTGACTTTCTTACAAAAACTTATGTAAAATAAAAAATACATTAGGAGTCGAATCGAACCCCGTTTCAACAGAAACATTGTTTCAGGAAAATATTCAATTCTGAATTTGAACTGTATCTAGCCCAGTGCAATGATTCCAAAAATCCTGCATCATCAGTTTCGTACATTTTCGGCGTGATTGTTCACCATCGCTCAGGCGGTCCGCAGCGCTTAGTGCTTGTCAGGCTTATTTTAGCGGGCAGTTTTGCGTTGTGCCGCGGCCCTCTCAAATATGCGCTAGCCGTAAAGGTTGAAGTAAACTAGGGTTGTCTGTTGTGCATACTTCACCTGATGCTTGATATTGCTTAAATTATGTTACATGTGCAGCCTAGTTTTACCATCAGTATTGTTGTATGTAGGTCAAAAAAAAAGGTTTGTTACTTTGTTGTTGTTGACTGTGGCTGTCGTAAAAGGCGACTAAGCGACTTACTAGAGACTGGGCAGCAGCATTCTCTATGCATTTTACCACCATACTGCGATCGCTAACCCGGCTGCAAACGTGGCGATTGTGGCAAATTCCCTACCTTTAGGGGGAGGCCTATGTACAGCACGTTTTTCGTGGTACATCATCACGAAAAACGTGCTGTACATAGGCCTGTGGCAGTGGCAGTACCACGGAATAAAGAAAACTAGAGGAAGTGCCCCTCAGATATCGCGCGCGTGTCAACATTTAGCGCAGATGCGCAGCATTTAGCTTATTCGCCGTCAGATACTTGTCGCGATTGGTTGTCGCAGAAATACGCGAAATATTACAAATTATGTCTTGTTGTGCGGTTTTGACCTGCAAAAACGAAAGCAGAAAAAAAAATGTATCTTGTGGAGGTGTATCCTATCATCAGTAAGCACTAAACTTTGTTAATTTTTAATATAATTGATTTTAATTGCAATACCACATGTTATGACTTCAATGCAAACTATAAACAACCTTATATTCATTGACACAAAGTCTTAATGCACGTAGTAGTCATCTGGAAAATCATAACCAAAATTCTAGTAACTTCGACGCTACTCGATTAGGGATGGGACACATCCGTAAAGTAGGTCGGTATCGATAATTTTGTCTGATTTTAGTAAGGAATCAATAGCTCACATGGCTGGTTATAAAATAAGACAGTTGATTAAAAAAAAATAAGTGTGATATTTGCGTTAGTGCTTTAGTAACAGAAAAAAACAATCATTACATAGATTTATTATAGCTAAGGATAGAGGGGGATTATTATACCCATCAGAATCTGTGATTAAGATATGTCAGATGTCCGAAATATTTTTAAAAGACGGTCACATATTCAATAAAGATTATATCATGGCTAAAATAATGCGCCAGTTTATTGTGTCATCGATATTCCAAAACATAAGCTATCATCAATTAGGGGAATTTCTTACGTCTAATCATATTACTGACTTAATGAAAGCTATCACGGCAAAATATATTAATATACGATTTCATCACCTATTAAAATTAAACATAAAATTATCAAAACGGTAATTAAATAAATATGTGTTATTTCAAGGTCAGTAAATATTTTTAGTACTATCTGTTATCATTTCATTTATCGTTAGCTTCTGTCAGCGGTTTCGCCCGCGTACCTGATTTTATGAAAATAACATTACCCCCCTATATACAAACATACAAATACCTCTTTAACATTGATATTTTAACGATAATCAACCTTTTCCGTTATTAAACATTTGTATGATGTTAACAAATTATTACATTGCTCACCCGAATAAATTACGTAACGTCAATATTAAAATATCGATATACAAACTTGATACGACAGAGGGGCTTTCCTTTAAACTGCCTATACTAGGCACCATGTTCAAGCCCTGTACCAAAAATCAATTAAATAGGAGCAGTAGTTTAGTTGCAAATGATTTTTTAATATTTTGCCCTGTTTGAACACGATGTATCTTTTCTAACAGCTGATTATGCCTATACGCATAGGTCATGCACCTTAAAATGATAAATTTGAAATGCGCTGTTGCCGCTCTGATCCAAGTCACAAGTAAAACCAAATATTTTCGCTAAAAGATGGCAATGCAAACAAGGAAGCAATGAATACACACACTTACACTTTTATTACGAGAGTGACAGTTATACAAAAAAATCCCGTGCGTAAAAGAAATAGAAATAAGTACGTCACTGTTTTGCTACTGCATCTAAGATCCTTGCGATCGGCCTAAAAAACTTGTTTATTCAGTTCGCCGGCGCGATCCTTCGGGAATGTGCGTTGCGTAACACGCTTCCGCGCAGATTTTGTTTTGTGGAACTCGCGCGCTGACAATTGTGATTTTTAGTTTAAGACAGACAGTATTTCTTTTTTATTATTGTGACAGTGTCCTGTAACGTAACGTAACTTGGGATTATTATTATTCAGTGTTAGTTTTTTTTGTGAAACGACACGACTGTTCCACGATCATGATCTCCAGACCTCACTCTCATGGATTTCTTTTTGTGGGGGTACATTAAGGGTGAAGTGTATGCCTCTGAGGTAAATACAATTGTTGAACTAATAAATAGGATTATTTTGGCATTTTACAAAATTAAAGTGCTTAGCGACGGACAGTGATATAATTAGAAAAATAAATACCTAACAATATTCTCCGTCAGTATAATTTGTGCATTAACGTGAATGGAGGACACTTTGAGAATTTAAAAATTTAGTGTTTTTGTTGTGATTGTTGTGCGCGTATTTCAAAACCTAACATAAACCCAGCGCGTCAGCCGCGCGGCCGCCCTCTTTGATACGAGATAACACACGCCGTGACGCCACCCACACACGCGCGCGCGCGGCGTTGTCGTTCTTACCTAGGTATCTAAGGTCAGTTAAATTTATTTATAAAGGGTGGTTGCGTTTTACTCTGATTTGTAAGCTATTTAGTTTGTTTAAGATTTTTTTTTTTTAATTTTTGGTGCTTTTTATTTTTATACCGTATCGAATTAATACTAAACACGTATAGTATACGTAGTGTAATTTAATGCCCCTCTGTCATATCAACTCCGTATGTCTACATCTCTAATTTTTTTTTGGTACTTACTAAAAGCGATTACAAGTGCATGTGAATATGACATCTATTTCAAAGGAGCTAGCGTTCTGAATCGAATGAATTGGTTACAGCGCCATCTAGCATTGAGTTGCTGAACTCGTTGTAAATTTGTCTATCTAAAGTTTTTAAACGAAAAACGTCTTTATTGTGTGTGTCATGTCAAATAATAACAACTTTCATGCGTTGTAATACGACTTAATTTTTGAAAGCAATACGAAGATGATTTGTAAAAGTTGCGTGTGTAATTTGTAGCCTATCATATCACTGTTTTTTATGTGTGTAATGGACAATTTGATATGCAAATGTGTGAGTTTGGCGACACTGGTTCCCGTGCTTAGCCAGTGTAGGGGCACTTCTCTGTATTCTTTGTTCTGTGGGCAGTACCGTGTAAGCACTGATTTCTTTTGTCATTATTCTGATAATTATGGACTTTGTGAAACTTTTAATTGGCAAATTCTTAGTCTAAACACAGACATTTAGCTGTGACATACTTGTGTAGGTCACTTATAATAATATTAATACCTGTAATTTCCATTCCAGGTTCTATTTCTGAAGAACATAGCGCCTAGAGTCAGTCAGGAACAGCTGTTGGTGCTCTTCAACCAGTTCGTGCTTGCTAATGGTGGACCAGTGGATCTACGGCTGATGACTGGCCATATGAGGGGAAAGGCATTAGTGATTTTCCGATGTAAGTCCACTTTTCTGGTTTTGTGATGAATAACTGAGTGACTTAGTAGCATTTTTGTGCCATGGCGAATATATTGTCTGTTCATAGGATGCACTGCTTGTTGTGTTAGATCAGGGGTGGCCAACCGGTCGATCGCGATCGACCAGTCGATCGCGACTATTAGTCCAGTCGATCGTGGCAAGGCAAAAAATATAAATAAGTATACCAGACTGCGCAACGTAATTACCAACTACTGCAGCATCATCTTGTATCATTTTTCAATCGTTGTTCCGTCACGGTATTTATCCTCTATTCTACGCAGTACAGTCTTTTGTTTTCGGCACGCGATGACCAATAAGCAGGAAGCGTGTGGGATGCGGGGGAGGGGCGTGTGTCAATCCATCCCGTGTCACGTCTCAGTCAGTCAGTTGACAGTTGACTACAGAGACTACCGGAGTTACGACGTTGAAAAGAAACTCCTAAGACTGGTCAATAAAAAATACTATATGATTGTGTACTAAACTATGCTGTTTCATTTAAGATTTTAAGGTGACACATTGCGAAAACCGTGCTTTTTCTTTTAAGTGTACCTTTCTTACCATATGATAGCCGAACTTTATATTTAAGTGTATGATTTTTGACTATATGATCTAGTATCCTGTAAAAGGAATACACGATACGATAAAATTTTCTCGATACAAAAAAATCGCAAAGTTCTATCCATGTTTATGATTTTTTTAGCCTCAAGGCGCAATGCGTTAGATTTATTAAACATAGTTTACTTTAAAACATTGATAAAAATCTTATCTAAGTTTTTGTAAAACAGTTTTCGTTTTAATAATACTTTTCATTCATAAAATACGGCAATTCGTTTTGGCACATACGTTATTTTATTCCAAGCGCATACACATTATCGCCATCTCTTTTTTTGCCTATAATAAGTAGTGTCATCACTCTCGTTCGTTCATAAATCAGTCGCCCAGTAGGGCTCATCGACGACGGATCTATGTCACTTTTTTACAAATCGGTGCGATCAAAATTACGTTTTTTATATATTTATGTCCACAGAAAAAGGTAGCAGTGAAGTATTTTGCTGTAATTATTTAATATAATAAGTGTTGGCTTTCCAAAAACTTTATATTTAGACTATATATGTGTCTATTTTTGTGACTGTGAATAATATAACATTCTTTTTCTATTACTATTTACTGACGACCTAAATTATGTATGAAAATGGGAAGAACCATAAACCAAAATTGAACAGTACCTTCAAGGTTAGAAGTACCTGCACAGGGCAATTAATACATTCATTTTGCAGGAATTCAATACCAATAATACGATGATAACAGTAAGAGGAATTCACCACCTTCACTAAAGCATTACAGCAACAATCTATTCTCACTTTGTAAAGTAATATTGAGTTAACACCCTATTTTCTAGAGAAGAACGTCTGTTTTATCCCAAAAACTTATAATAATCGTTCATTTAGAAATAATTAAAATAAGTGATTCGTTTTTACGTTTGAAGTACGTCAACAATATATCTATATGTCAAGTACTGACACTTTAAATACAAGAGCACAACGAAGGAATGGAGTCGCATTACAAGTGTGTGAAAGGTGAGGTTTTATACCTGACTGTGGCCCAAAGGAGAGTAATGATTTTGCCAAGAAAATGTATGATGATCGGTGAAACGAAGTTGGAGTTTATCAATCTCTTATATGCCAACATCGATTAGTTCGTTATTTTTAATTTCATATCGTAAATAACAAAGGTATGCAAAATGTACCTTTTTGGAAATTACAAATAAAACTACTACTTACACATTTAGATTTTCATGACGATTAGCACTAACCTGATTAGATCTGTGGCGACAAGGCGCTTACCTACCAAACCCATTCGTTCCACCCACTGAAAATCTCGCAACTGAACACGAATTGCCTTGGCTTTCATGGAATTCTTTAAATAGACTCCGGACTGGGGTAGGCCGGAGTAAAGAAACCCTGTACAGGAGGAGATTCATAGACGAATCAGCCCTGGAGTGTAAATGTGGTGCTGTCCCACAAATGATGAGGCACTTGATATCTTGTCCAGCATGTTCTGTTGTTTGCACGCCACAGGAGTTGATGGACGCTACTGAAAATGCCAAGCTCGTAGCCAAATTCTAGGCTAACTCTATTTAGATTGCTATCGACACGCTAAGAAGAAGAAGCACTCACCTGACTCACAAAACAAACTGTTATAAATCCTTGTAATACCTTATTCGCTTGTCACTGAAGCTTCTTTGTCATATTTGACATTAAACATTTTCATTAGCCCGTTTATATCTTTACAGTAAAACTGAATCACCGTCTTGAGCAAAAATTGGGACAAACGGTTTTTCTCTATATGAATACTATGGAAAAGTAGTGCCCGTAGCAAATTTATTTTTTCTTTGAGTCGAGATCCTAAAAGTTCTGCTGCAATTTTAGAAAGATCTAATTTACGCACCAAGTTGTTTAATTCTGGTTGTGCAAATAGCTGTGGCTCGGTTTTGTCGATAGAGAGATCAATCAGTCGACAGTCAATCACATTTACTAGATATTTTTAATAACTACCAGCAAGTAAAATGACAGTCGAAAATAATAATTGTTCATCATCTGCCTAGCCTTTTCCCAACTATTTTGAGGTCAGCTTCCAGTCTCACCGGATGCAGCTGAGTACCAGTATTTTACATGGAGCGACTGCCTATCTAACCTCCATTACCCGGTTACTGGGTAATACGATACCCCTTGGTAAGACTGGTTGTCAGACTTTTGGGCTTCTGACGACCCGTAACGACTGTCTAAGATCTACGAAAGACAGCCGGGACCGACGGCTTTTTTTTTTGGATGGTATTTCATCAAATTACGTCTCCCGCTCTGGGTGGAGCAGAAGGGCGTGTCAGACTTTTAATGACTAAAACCCACCCGTGTTCCTTCAGTTGCCCATATGCCAGGACCACGGTACCTCTTTCGAACTAATCTCGCGACCCTGGCAGGGGGACCAACGGCTTAACGTGCTTTCCGAGGCACGGAAGGGTTTGTAAAGATGGTCAACCATCCACGGACAAACCGCGGCAAGCGTAGCTTAACCTGAATGACCGACCCGTGCAGCTGTTGTAACTTAGCCACAAGCCCTTCCGAAAATAATAATTGTTATCATATCATATTATTGTACTATGGTAGCATTTATGAAGATTGTTACAAAATCTTACGTGGTCGAATTTTTTCTTTATTTTTCCGTTAATCAGGAATTCAAATTCTGTAACAAACCATTATTCGATTTGAATTTATTTTATTTTTTTTACCCATGCATACCATTAATCAAAATTTAAGTTTAAGGTTTTTAAATATTTTGTATTAGTTGTCTACTCCATAGTTTACTATGCGCAAAAATTTCAAAGACCGAGACAAATTAACGTCACTTGGCATGCACATTTTTCTTAAATATGTTGCCGTCTTTATCTTGCACTTCTATTTTAACAGTTGTGCGACGGTGACACGAATAATGCTTAGCGAAAGGCCATGCTAAGTAACGTTTTTAAATTTCGGTCAGTGATAATTCCTTTGTACCACTTTTGGCCATTGGTAAAATAAGTCAATAAAGTTTGTGGCGATGACGTGTCGGCCGACCACTGAAGATAGATCCGCCACTCCCCGCGTGCGGGGGAAACAATCCAACTATCATCTATTTTCAAGGTAGGGTCTTAAGAAGTATGTAATTGGTAGATCGCACAGGGTTTCGTTAGTAAACAGTAGATCTTATGTCTAATCAAGTTGGCCACCCCTGTGTTAGATGATATGGAAAAAATGTGCTCTCAAGTTTAGGTAAGGTACGTATTGGAGACGTGAAGGAGAGAATGTTGTAATTCTATTCTCTGAATATGAATAAACAAAAAAAAAATCGACTAGAGCACTTCCTTCTTTTCGTCGGTTCAAAAACAGAGTATACTCCCTAAGCACGAAGTTCGTCATATCGTCATGTGTTACGGGCGTTTCTTATGACATTAGTTCGGTTTTCGAACTAAGAACGAATGACAAAACGCTTTGACAGTCGTCCGCATGTGTTTCGACCCGTGGTTTTGACTAGTGATGTGCCAGATATCCCTAACAGTATACGCGGATATCCGAGGGACAAGCAAGATCCGTATCCGTAACTTTTTGGCGGATCTTTTACCTTATTAATTTTCTGTACAGAAATGAAATTCTATAAATACTGATTAGGTAGCAATGAAAAACTATTAAATTCCATTCAGATCATTTTTTTATTCATAAGATCAAATACTTAGTGACTAAACTATAAAAAAAAAACAAAATTTAAGTTAAAACATGTTCTGTCAAGCAAAGTGTCATTTCGTGTCAACTATTTTTTCAGGGTCACGCGCATCGACATCAATTGAGTAAGACTAAAAAAATTAAGATCGATACTCATATTGACATTAAATATCAGTTTTCGGATCCTTATTCGTGGATTTTTAACATTCCAGCACATCACTAATTGTGACGGTGAACTACTTTCGAACGGGTCCGTATCTTCGTTGTAGACCACCATAATTTATGGCGTTTGCTTGCTAAAATAATTTTAGGGAAGCGAAAGTATAAATCTATTATATTTATTTAAACCATCAAAAATAATGAATGAATGAAATAAACCAAACTCGTGAATGAACACGTAATGGAATGAATGAACGAAATCTATGATCACGACATCTACAATTATTGAAGTCGCTTTTCGAGTCTGCTGTGTGACCGTATTGTTTTTCTTAATAATTTTGTAACGAATTTTGATGATATTTTCAACATCACTTATAAAATTTATTCCAGAAGGTTTATATTATGTAAAATACATTGATGCTTCGGTATAATATTGAAATATTCATGTTTTGTCTGGTTGTAAAAACCGTGAGAAGGGGCGGATCGCTCGTAGCATCTATCTTTACATAGTATAAAACAAAGTTGCATTTTGTGTTTGTACGCCTATATCTTCTAAACTACGCAACTGTTTTAATGCGGTTTACGTCAGTAGACAGTGATTTATATATATAATACGCGGGCGAAGCCGCTGGCAAAAGCTAGTAATATAATAAATCCCATCAAAAACATAAATGTGAAATGACAGCCAAGTTCAATATTATGATATCACTTCTTTTGTCGTTGATATAAATCAACGACAAAAGAAGTGAGATCTAAATGGGTGCCAAGTTATTAGTATTGTAGTCTAAGGTCTGACTTGGCTAGTTTTCATATACGAATTATATTATACACACGGTGTTGCTCGCCAGTTCTGTTACTTGAACTTGGCTTGACACGCTACCGCGTGTCTAGATAATAGCTGCGCTAGTACTTAAAAACTTATTAGGTGTTTATGAGGTATTTTTTCTTCAACAGGCCTTGAAACAGCGATCCAGGCGCTGGAAGAGATCAACGGCACCATTCTGGCTGGCAGGCCAGTGATTGCTATGTTCGACAGGAACACCAACAGGATCTAGGATGAATATGACAAATGAAGCGATTACTTTATTCATACACAACACCTGCTCTCGTATATTTCGTTCTGAACTGAAAAACAATTTATAACGCGGCCTTTAAGCCTGTGCATCTGTGTATTCTGAAAAGTGGTAGCGTCGCCAATAGCTGTCATTATGTCTTCTCTAAATTCTAAAAAGTATTAATGAACAACAAATATCGTAACACTGGTGATGTTAAATATGTAAAAAAAAACCTTAAACTGTTGCAACATCTTATCAAAAAATATATTTATACAGTGTCATTCATATTCAATATTTAGTGCACTTTTCCATATAGTAATATTCACAAATTAATCATAACAGAACTATTTGCGACGTTCCCAACTTTTATAACGCACGCTTTAAATAAGCACATCGAGGTCTGTAAAGGTGTTTTCTTTCTCATGTATCAGAAGTGGGAGTCTTTTTTTAAAGTTCGATGTTTCATGGTGGCACTTCACATCGCTATTCCATTTCGCGTATTCGTCTTATTTGCCCACGACGATTTGAAGTTACTTTTGTTCACCTATTTATCACGAATAAGACGAATACCCGAGGACTCGTCGGTTTTTGGTTACATATCAAAGGGTTGCGAATATACGACGATTTAATTCTTGACGATGTGTATATAGCCGAATAAAATAATCAAATACCAAATACCGATCTGAAGTGCCACCATCATAAGGTATTGTAGACAATTTGTAAAGTGTAGTACAAGTATAGTGCTAGAAGGGTTTTTTGAGGCTTAAATGACGTTGATGGGACGAACTGTTTGTAAATAGAAGTAATAATGTTTTGTGGTGAATGCTTTGGGAAGGTTAGGCAAAACTAATTGTAGATGGCGTTACCATAGCTAGGTCCCTACGACCTACAGTAAATTTGATATTTCGTTCATTCATTCCATTTCGTGTTCATTCCTGACTGGTTTTTTCACTATTTCGTTATTCTCGGTGTTTTCAATATTTTAAATCAAGTATTTGACATGGCAAGTATCAGCATTTTAAACCTTAAATATTTCGTCGTAATCTTAAAAAAAAGCTATACGAATAGATTTACGCACAATTTTATAGTTTTAGGGTCTTTTGAGAAATGGTGGACTCCAATTTCGAAATATGTGGAAGCACGACAACGCGTCCTTTTTTTGCAAAAAACAGCTCACGCCTTTACTTTGTTTTGAGAGCTAGCTACGATAGCGCCATTTTGACAATTGCCTTCCCCATTGCAAGAAAACTGTGTTGATTAAACAAGATGGCCGCCGCGTTCGTTACTATTTTGGCCACTTGTCAAAAGATCCTTGTTTAACTGTCAAAGTAAGGAGGATTGGACATGAGTTTCATAGAAGTTCATGTTCTTTTCCAGGCAAGTATTTGCGAACATTTAAAAAAGATCATGTGAGTAGTACTCGCAACTGGCGCGAGTGTACGACGAAATGTTTGAATGTGATATAGCAAAGGTGTATGCTCTCTGCATACTTTCTGCCTACTCCAAAAAAGGCGTAAGTTTATATTTGTTAGAAAATGTAATTATGCTGATTAGTAAGATATAATCAAATTAATGGATGAATGTATTAAGGGGTGTATGAGTATTGTAGCAGGTACACAGATATGTGTGAGATGCATTATTTTTTATGCAAAGTAATGAAGGTCACATTAGAATTAAATCTCATACAAATTACTATCAAAATAGCACATTATTCGCACTGATTGTAAGAATATTACATACTTATCCATCTACCGAGCTAAGTTTTAAGCTATTAGCAAATTTTATTTAAGGCTGAATCACTTTATTTTTGAATGAGTTGAACATCAATTACCAAATTTTGATTACAGTAGTACCACAACTTTGCCAATATCACGTTTTTTGATAGAATATCAAACGAAGGGGCTTGTTCAGTGAAAACAAAATCGGAATAAGGGACTTGCTAGTTACTAAACTACCTTCCTTGTGTGCTTTGCCACAATTAGGTAAAAAGATGTGTTAGATATTGTACTATGTTCACATACATACTCTGACTTTTACCCTGATTAAATGCAAAACAGGATAAAACTCATTGTGTACATAATGAAGTATTTGGCTCAGCCTTAAATAAAAGTTTGTGTGAGATTTGTTTATTGTAGATTTTCTTCAACGTTCTTTGTGTGCGTTTATCGCGTCTATTTGCTTATTCGAGTACCACCCGATAAATATAACACGAATAGTATTCATATTGCATAAACTGTAGTCACTATTTAGAAAGATAGATTAATAAATCAAGTAAAGTTAATATGGCTACGTTCCCTAGACAAAGTCATTCAAAATGTATATCAACAGCATGTATAAGAAAGGTGTGATGATATTTAAATCTCTGATGCAGACTAGGGTGGAGTACCCTTCAACAAGGGTCCTTAATGTTAGTTTGCCTCATCCCACTCGTGGGCAAAGGCCTTTACCCCTTCCTTCCGAATCTTTGAATTCATGGTTAAAGTGGACCGTTGGTCGTGTTTTCTCCAGCACGTCCCGCCATCTTCTAAGGGACCTGCGACGCCTATTGGCTGTATTAGGGCTCCACGTAGTGGCTATTTTGGCCCACAGCTCATTGGGCATACAACAGACGTGGTTCCATTTCACCACAGCGGATTGGGCAACGTCAGTAATTCGTGTTTTGAAGCGCAGTGTAGTGCCGCGAATATGGTCTATCAATTTGGCTAACATTGAGTTTGGACTTTTGAATGTTGTTTGTTCCCTTCCCGACATGGCATAAAACTCGATTGCATCTGGAGCATCTGAGCGGTAGCTCTAAAGGGTCCAGATAGCAGAAAAGCCGATAGTAGAGGAGTTTATCGGTTTGGTTGGCGGCGGCAACTGAAGACCGAGCTAGGAGGCTTACTGCGTACCCACCAACCCGCATTAGACAAGCGTGGTGGATTTACTGCCTATTTTCTTTCTCCTCAGAATTGGTCGTTAGCAGCTTTAAACAGAGGAAAATGGGAATGGGAGTGAGAGTAGGGGCGCCTTTGCCCTGTAGTGGGATATCACTGATAAGATGGCTGATTTCACGATTACGACCTTGGTCCAATAGAGAAAATTGTTCTGTTCAATGGTCTGACCACACCTTTCCAATACATGCTGTTTATTTGATTGTTTAGCACTACATCAGTATTTATTGATCCCCCTGCTAAGTGATAAATTAATATATTATTTATAATACTTATATAAATTAAGTGAAGTGTGATTGTATATAACACTACACACTAGTTTTAGGTAGTGTCTGTCTATCTATATTAATGCACTGTATACATGAGATTCATCATAGATGTATGACATGAACAGTAGGCTGTCTCATTTACTTTACATAATGTAAATGTGATTCTGTCTGTATGTCTGTCCTTTAGGGCGCACTATAACTAAGTGATAATGTTTACCCGGTTTCAAAAAACTGAGGTTCTGTTGTCGACTTGTGATGTTCGTCTTGGCCGCGGCTTTATGAAAACCGGCCAAGTGCGAGTCTGACTCGCATACAATGAGTTACGAACCAAAAGGTAGAAAACGCAGGAAGAAAAAATTGTTTCCCTTCAATTTAATTTCTTGATATAGCAGCAATAGAAATACACACTCTGTAAAAAAGTTCAACCGTCTTCCTATTGATGTTCATGAGATACAGTTGACAGACATGGATGGACGGACGGACGGACGGACAGCATAGGTTTAGTAATAGGGTCCCGTTAGCAACCTTTGAGTACAGAACCCTAAAAACAAAAAGCAATGTCATGGAATGTCCTGGTACCAAAAAATCTAACATGGTGTGTGCCTTCCACCAACCCGTACTGGGTCCGCGTGGCAGGCGCGGTCCGAGAGGGGGGGTTCTAGGGGTCACGACCCCCCCCAAAGACAGTCACGCTGTCGAAACCCTGAACGATTTGCCTGTCTTACTATCTTAAAATTCTCACTTGAGTCACGGAGACTCCGATGGAAATTTGCAAAAAGATTATAACCCGGAACATCATTCTGATCAGCAGCGCTTGCGACTACTAGACCAAAGAGGATTTACCTTCCTAAAAATATTCTTCAGTACTCATGGTGACCCCCCCCCAAAATGTTAGGCTGCGACCGCGCCTGCCGCGTGGCCTACTCTCACAGAGAAGAGGCCTGCCCCAATAGTGATAGTATTTTCGGCTGATTGTGACTCAACCAACAACAATAGTTACAAGCCCGCTAAAGTATGGACGGACAAGCAGAAAAAAACTTTCATTGTATGTAAGGAAATGATGTAAAGATAAGTGTTTTGATACGAATTTTGCTGCATCTCTATCGGTCTTATGTGAAACATAACGATGTATGAATGTATTATTTATCTTTCTTCGTATTATATGATAGTCGATTAGGCTCCTTTGCGGCTACGGCGACGGAAAATCTGGATTGTATGATTATTACGAACAATGGTTTCTTGGAAACGCGGTCACGGGGTTGTTGACGTTCATTCTATACTCTTGTTTTCTCCAAATATACTTTTTACGATATAATATTTGTCTACCACACCATGTTTTGTTTTTTGGCGTAATTACTATTATTTTTTAGAAAAAAAAAAAAAAATGGTTAATACTTATATTCGGCAGCCACGGTCATAAAATGCGGGAGTGGGATAGCACGAATCATTCTTAAGTAATTCTAGAGTCCTCAATACGTTTCTGTCATCGAACATCGAATTCGAATAATACTTCGACAAAAAGCAGTCTATTGAGAGCAATACTCGGCTTAATATGCGTCACGAAACTATCTAGTTTACCATGATACGCCAACTGGTCCTTGTGAAGTCTCGAGTACAGTATCTTGGAGTATAGTGATTTTGCTATCATAGATTAGTTTGACAACGGTACTTTTAATCCAGATGCAAAAGCTGCGGGCGGCTTACTGTCAAAGCCGTAGCCGCGTTTATGTTTGTAGCTTTAGATGTAGGCCCTCGTAGTTATTATGTGCAATATGCATTTGTGTTTTGAATATAACTAATAAAAATAAAAAAACGTAGGTTGAAATAAATCACTGTAACGATGTAGTGACAAAACAGGCACGTATTTAATATATTTCTTGACAAATTACATTACATTTAAGACTATAACCATTAATCTGATATTTAATGAAAATAAAATGATTCTAGATGTCTAGAAGTATGTTTTATTTAACTTATAAACTTTACAGAGTAAGCATTTTTTCACCACAACCTCCTACTTTTGAAGCAGTGTTCGCTACAAATGTATGTAGAAAGTATTAATTCTATGACAACATCAGCAGTTTAAGAATTATATTTTTATCCTTTACTTGTATTAAAAATCTTATTTTTAATTTGAAAATCTTGGGTTAATTAATGGAATATTGTATTGTAGAACTTACAATATAAGATGATTATATTCATTTAATTTAATGATACTTACATATAATAAAGTATGAAGAGTGAAATAACCAAAATTATTTGGGACTTCGAAATATCAATATCGTATATCATTACTAGTGATCGGATATTCGGATGCATATTTACCTAATGTTACTATTTAGCTGTGAAAGTACGGAAGCGGCTTCGTATTTTTTATTAAAGCCGGGTTTCTCGGATCATATTTATTTAAAACTAGCTTTTGCCCGCGGCTTCGCCCGCGTAGATGTGTTACTCCTTATTACATCAGCTACCTGCTAATAAAAGTCCCGTCAAAATCGTACAAACTTTCATCCCCTATTCTCTATTGTTATTTTACCCTCTTAAGGGTATAAATTTAACAAACTTTAAATATAATTCATAAATATTAAATATATATTATGTAATAAAAGGCAAATAAAAATGTTTCATCATTCTAGCTTTAAAAATAACAATACTTCCTACAACCTTTCATCCTCCCTTTCAAACCCTTAAAACCCCTTTTCCGCAATAAAAAAAAGTAGCCTATGTCCTTTCTCAGGCTCTAAACTATCTGTGTACAAAATTTCATTTAAGGTGAATGCCTAGATAGCCCTCGCCATACATTTTTCAGGTGTGGAAATCTCGGTAAATAAACAGTTTCTGCAGAATAAAAGCAACTGTAATGAGACTTTATAATGTATTATGTTCGCGTATAGCCCAAATTTTATAAAAAAAACAGTATTTCTAGGAGAATTAGACCGAATAAAAAACGAAAAATCTTTACATGTGTGAGTGACCTGAATCGCGCCATCTGACAGAAATTTATAGAACCACTGAGAAAGTTGGTTGCTGTTGTGTTACGAGTTTACGATTAGTAAACATTCATAATAGATGGCGCTGTTTGATATTCGAACATTTTATCTTTTAAATTCGATAATGCGACGTTGCCATTCTAGAGGCAGCGCGCGCACACCGCGTTGTTGCCATACCGTCAATGCGTGATTACTTGAGTCTTGAAAACTTGCGAATCGTTTCCAGAATATTGTGTTTCTAGCAAGTTAGCGCCGGGCGCGCGGGTTTGCCCGCGGAGTTAACATTTTATGATTGATAAAATGTTTTTTATTATGGAATGAGAAAGAATGCTTTACATAAAGTGAAAAAAATATCTCTGCGATCTGCCCTTGGTTCACACAGATACAATACTAATGTAATTATTGTATTATCTAGTTTAAATATGTAGTAAGTAGTTACTAGTACACGACTTTCCAGATTTAAAAATCTTTTTAATGTATGTAAGTAGGTACTGATAACATTCTGATACGCTTAGGTACTAATCCATTGGTTTGGGTTGAATAAAATCAGAGAATAGAATTTGATGTATAAGTAAGTTATAACTAAATCAGGCGATCAGCGAAGCTACCTACACAATGGTGAAACGTAGGTACTACGTACATCTATTGATTGAATCATATTTATTCTTCTATTCTTTTATAATTCATGTGAAACCAGCAAGATTAGTGAATACACAGACAAACCACTTTGATTTTTCATAATTGCTTATTTTACTAGTATTATTAGCACACACAAAATGCGTCAAGCAGGGTTGCCAACTTTATTTTTTAGAAGATCGTACCATACATTTTAAAAGATCGTACTTTGCTAAGAATTCAAAAATAAAAATAGTACGCATTGAAATTTCAATAAAATAAATGGTAAACAAATGTGGTGGGTGTTACTATAACTTCAACGCAAAATTTAACATTTTGGTATAATATTTAAGAATCTGGACACCAATTTAGCAACTAAACTTTACGACGAGGTTTTTTTATTAAAGAAAAGGGGCTCGGAAGAGACTTTGTCATGAAATCCACACGAAACAATAAACACCAGTATCATTAGAACTTAAAACGAGATATTTACCATGTTTATTATTACTTAAAAAAAACTGTGCTACCTACTACTGAGAACCATTCAAATGAGTGCCATCCGTGAAACAGTTTTCATCAGGGCTTGTTAACGTTACCAAATTCACACTATAAGTATCGTTAAGTAACGTTATTTTCATAAAGTTAATATTTTAACGGTAAAACGGGTAACGATACTTTGGTATCGAATCTATAAAATAACGTTACCAATTAACGTTACTAGTATCGATACTTTTACATACATACATACATAGAATCACGCCTTTTTCCCATGGGGGTAGGCAGAAACCACGGAACGCCACCTGCTACGATCTCTACACACTTCTTTTGCCTCGTTTAGGTTCATAAAATTGGTCATACACACACGCCGGTTGCGAGTACTACGCACCTGACCTTTCTGAAGAATATCACTAATAAGGTCCCTATATGTCCTCCTAGGGCGTCCCCTCCCGGTGTTTCCACTCACATCTGCCTTGTAAATACCTTTTGTGAGCCGACCTTCATTCATCCTCTCAACATGACCAAACCATCTAAGCATACTTTTTTCAATTTTTGTCACTACATCTTCTTTTACACCACACCGTTCTCTTATCACATCGTTACCTAATGCGTTGTTGTCAACCTGCGCAACCTAAGCGGCACGCCATGGGCGGCGGCGCTCTACGGCAACATCGCCAATCAAACGGTGCAAATGCAACTTCAATAATGTAGACGAAAGAAAGAGATGAAAGAAAATAAATAAAAAATTAACGGTACTCAGTTACCGGTAAAACGTATGCCAAGTATCGTTACCAAGCATTACGTGACCTCTACTAATAACGTTATCTTCGTCCGATGAAAGTAACGATACCAAATTTTTAACGTTATTCAAAGCCCTGGTTTTTATTCAAAAGTGAAGCGTTTTTGTGTTTTATTGACGGTAAGTGTTATTTTTATGTGCAATGAATGATTTTCAAGGTGATATAGAGTATTATTATAATGGTAATTAATTACCCTTAAAACTTTACAAAAGTGTAAGATTTAGAAGATGAAATACAAAATCAAACGTTAGCAACACTCGTTGATTGTCGTCACATGACATACTACAATACAAATTTCAGATATTCTCTCTGAAAACAACAGCTTGATGGTGGTGTTATTTCTGTTTCTTGAAACATTTCATAAATAAGATACATTTGCTGTTGTTTGTAATTATTCTTTTTGATTTCAGATTGAATTGCAACTGAACTGCCTAAGATGAACCCGACTAATAAACTTGCATAAATGTATACGACATGTGTATTCAGGACCGCGAAAATCACGGAAAAAAGTGCAAGCTGTATTGAAAAGACATCATGGAAGTTCTTTTAGTGATCTATAGTGAGTAAATTAGATTCCCATAAGATTTCGAATCAGATTTACGTGAGTGGAGGTTATTTGATACTCGTTGGTTCGTGTTGTAGTCTTCGTTTACAGCCATTTTTCCTTGCAGCCGAAAGCAAGCGAAGGAACAACAAGCATGCAAGCATGGCGTAACAAGAAACAGAAGGTAGTGGAAGAAACCGCGGTTTGCCCTGTTGTATTTAGGTACCTACAGACCTATCAATATTTTTCTGTCTCTCAACACTGTTTTTTTAACATATCTTTTATTTCAGTCCACATTCAACTCAAGATCGTCATCAGCTGTCCAACCTTTCGACAGCTTAAGATACGCCCTAAACCTATTCGCGTGGTATACCAGAAATTCGATACGAAGCCATAGCCTGCAGCTCTAGCTTCAATACAGTTGAATCTGTTACAGAGCAAGTAGAGACTGTTGATTTTGATTGGCCACAACCCGATTCAGAGACTGAAGCTTATCAACTAACTGTGGAAAGAACATCAAGTGACAACTTATCAGGTTTGGTAGGGTACCGTATTGTTGACTTGAAGAAGGTCATATGGTCACAACTTTGATTCTTCATCTGGAATGGTAAGTCCCAACTTGATACCATATTTTTGTGTTCATTACATTAGTACGCTTTTGCTTGTTTGTTGTGATGAAGTTTATGTTTGACAATACCAAAGTACAACATATTTTACACAATGTTCAGTGTAACAAATATCATTATTTCTTGGTATGTATGTATAAAAATAATGTATTTCTTGGATTGTTTCTTTTTAACAGCTATTATTATTTTGATTCTAGGTCCAGGGTCAATTGCGAATTACCAAAATGAATAAATGTTACTTCATTTGCTTTATATCTGTCACCCAACCATTGACTGTCATAGAAGTTAACCGGGATGAGGAAGTTATCAACGCTATGATGCCGAAGTTGGTAACATTTTTTAAAACGTGTACTGCCAGAAATTATATTGAGAAGAGTTGAGAAAAATGCTAAATGTCTAGACATCAAGGAATTAAAAGGTATAAAAATATAAGTCTTACTCATTTCCTAACTTATTCCGCAGGTCTCTGAGGTGTGGGTTCAGTAAGAATAGTCTAACAAAACTGTGTAAATTCATTTGTTGCAGCGAAAACTGCGTCTTCCAGCATTTGATTCAGATCGCACGGAAATTATATAAATGGAAGTAAAAAGTGACAAGCAGAAGACTGATACGGCGCGGCGGCGGCGGCGACTGCAAAAAGTAGCGCGTAGAAAAGAAGATATTTTATTATAATATTTATAAGTATCTTTGTATGGTGGTACGAGTCGATGGTTCGAATCCAAGCCGGCACTTTGCTGAGTGTAAATTATTTCATCACCACAGTTCAGAGGAGGCCTGAGTCTCAGCAGTGGGAACATTATAGAATAATTAATAAGCTATTTTTGCACGTAGCGATGTATAGTTTGTGTTATTTTGTTAGTTCATAAGATTTTTCTGTGTAGATAAGTTTCACTCATGTATTTAGGTACCAGCCTAACAATTCAATTGTAAAAGAATATTTATTGCAGTTCAAAATTGTATCATAAGTAGGTATTCTTGAAACATTAATAAATGTTATGGTTAGCTAGCAACCCCTTTGTGTTGTTATGTAAGATACATGTGCCGTTATATATAGTTACGTATGATGTTATTTATATTGTAATCTACATACATAATTCTTTCTAATACTAAATTAAAAATCATAATTGTAAATATCAAAATATTTAAAAAAGTATGTTATCTTTGTATGGTGGTATGACTCGATGGTTTGAATCCAAACGGAAACTATCTAAGTAAATGTAGTGAGAGTAAATAAAACATTATTTTTATGAAAATATTAACCCCTTTTTACTAAATAAATATTATTAATTTATAGTAGGGTACAATAAAAAGCTTTACAATGTAATAAATAGTCTTTTATTTATTTAGTACACGTCACTATTTACACTTCCATTCCTTCTTCTGCCTTACATTTCTTCCCGTGGGTGTCGTAAAAGGCGACTAAGGGATTTACTAGAGAATGGGCAGCAGCGTTCTCTATGCATTTTACCATCACACTGCGATCGCCAACCCGCTTGCCAAGCGTGGTGATTATGGCAAAGCCCCCCAAATAGGGGGAGGCCTATATCCAGCAGTGGACGTCTTGCGGCTGAGATGATGACTATTTACACATTACAATTTAGGTTCAGTCACATTACTACAACTTATAGGGACAGTGTACCTATATTAATTTCATTTTAAACTGTTTGAATAAAACGACATCTAGTGGTGTCGAAAGTTACTACTATTTACTTTGCATGTGTGTGTAAAGAGTAAAGTCAAGCGGCTAAATCTTTAGAATGTACAAATCTTTGTATGAGACCAGTTAACAAGCACAGTGACTATCTAAAAAAATCAAGTTAATGCCCTAGGTTTCGCATATAATAAAGTTATCTATTAAAGATTTCTAAGTTAGGCGTAAAAATTGAAAATGTTCCAAATTGTGGATCTAGCGCCATCTAGCGACAAAATGGCATCTGAGATAATCATCCATCCACCTTAAATCGGTTCAGTAGTTTAAGCAGGAAAGCGAGACAGACAGACGGACAGAGCACTTTTGCATTTATAATATTAGTGTGGATGTGGAAGTGTGGATTAATGTTTAACCCCAGATCCAAATACATATGTGTGTAGTAGGGTGGTATGTGTTAGTTAAAACAACACACAAAACACGGTAAAAACGCGTATTCCATATTAGCCAACATTTCAACTTTAGGTGAATATGCATCTGAATATCCGATCTCAAATCATTACACAGAGAGAAATTCCTAATGGGAAAAACCCGATTACATTGGCTGATATGGGATTCAAACTCTTAGGATAATTGCGTTACACACTAAGAGTAAGCAATGGGCTTTCATTTTAACAGTTCAAACAACATTCATTGCCTTATTTATGTCGTTGAGCAGACAAATTTTGGAACATAACTGCCAATGTACTTCGAAACGAATCGAATTGATAACGCGTTAAGCAGGCATTACCACTAGACCAATAAGAAAGTCATACATAACATACTAAAATTAATTCTTACACTAAATCAGTCCATTCTCTGCACTTTCACTTGTCACTTCAAAACCAAAGACACCAAATTCTGTTTAAGTTTTCACTTTGTAGTCAATGTGGCCATATTCTGAAGTATTAAACCAGTTGCAAAAAAGAGATGGTTCTATCCGTTTTGTTCATTCTCCATCTCTTTCTTCTTCACGATTTTCTGAAACTTCATGATACGAAGGTGTTCAAAGTTCTGTCCAGAGCACGTCGCGTTAACGCAGCGTTCACTGGGTGTCCTTGTTAGAGGACTTGCGCCGTCGTTTGACGACGCGTTTTGGTGACGATCATTCATTCTCTTTCTTCGGTTGTGGCTCCTCCTCTGGAATTGGAAAGGGTTACGTAAATATCGTTTTTAGACTAGATTATATAAATATCAAAAATGCCGAAATTCAACTTAATTTCCTAGGTCCTAATTCTACTAGTTTTTATAACTAAAATTTTAGTTTCGAAATAGCAGCTTTTTACAAAAAAATAATAATAATACGGTAGAAAAAATAACAACTTTAACAATTTTTGTACGACTGTTTGTTCCGGCTAATCTCTGAAACAGCTGAACCAATTTTGATTAAAGGTATGGGGATAATTTGAACACTAGGGAGGGACATAGGCTACTATCGAAATACCACGGCGGAAGCTACATTATAGTACAACCCCGGCTACAATAAGAGTGGAAGGAGACCAAAGAAACGATTACGACTAATAGAGAAGTGTGGAAGAAAAAGACATGTTGCGCCGACGGCTGACCCCAAATAAATTGGATAAGGGCAGGCGAATGATGACCCCCGGCTGTAAATACGGTACGGTAGTGTAGTACTCACGTTTGGGCTCGTGTTGGTGGTGCGCGTGGTGTGCGTGCGCGTGGTGCGCGTAGTGCTCGGGCGCGGGCGCGGCGGGCGGCGCGGCGTAGTACGCGGCGTGCTGATACGCGCCGCCGAACGCGCCCGCGTAGCCGCCGTAGTAGCGCGTGCCGTACGCGCCGCCGTACGCACCTGAAGGGACGGGATTGGTTACTAACGGCGATAGAGGAAAGACGACTGGAGATGACAGTGGTTAAATGACACAGATAACAAAATTAAACTAATCTGAATACAGACTAAGCTCAAACGTTACGTACGTGGCGGTGGAGCATATGAGAGAGCGAGACCACATGACAGTCAGTAGCAAGTCCCATACTAAATTTTCATTAGTTTTATGATGGTGAAGTTCTAAATCAATCGAAATCAAAAGTCATTTATTCAAATTAGGCTGAGGATCAGTCTGCCAACTTTTCGAACGTCAAAATTACATAAGACAATCCCCCAAAACGCCCGCCCTTCACCACTTCATAGTCTTTTAGCTGGGAAGAAGTGGCACAACCATCTGTCAGCACAGCTGTCTGTCCAGTTAGAAAAACTTGATTCCATACAATGGTAAGTAGTAAACATTAAGACACAAAACATTAAATTAAATGATTTGCCATATGTCAGCTAGCCAATCCAATATATCAACAAGTAAAATGAAAACTATACTCAAGCAAAAGCAAAAAAATAAAAATTATTTAATGTAAACATAGCTACCAAAATAAAAACCTCCTTGCATAAAGGGCGTGACAGATTACATATGCAATGTTGAATTATGTTCACATAGCTGTTAAGACCCGAGGAACAATTCGAGGCCACAAATGATAAACTAGGACCAAAGTGTGAAGTGACTGCTGTGGTTGAAATATTAAACCACAGATGTTTTAATATTTAGTAAAGCAGGCTACAACAACCATAATTCCTTCTGAATGACGTTTCGATATATCGAAATGTATAAGCTACTATAACACAGGTTGGAGGGTCATCGACGCGCTAACTGTAACCATGCGTAGAAACATTTTCGTCGACTATAAAAAAGCTGTTTCATAGAAAACTGCCAAATCTACGCGAGCAAAATTTATGGAACAGAAGAAAAATTTCAAGTAGGGTGGGCAGAATCATTAGCCGAGTCCATGGTAACCGGTCGCGCATCCATGTCCCTGTCAGCCTGTATATTCTTCTTAACCGGCTTCAAAAACGGAATTGTTTCTCAATTCCATGGTATTTTTTTTTTGTATTTACTCTTTTATTATTAGTATTTACCTGGAGGTGGCGGTGGGCCGGCGTGTGCGGGTCCCGGGTGCGGCGGGGCGTTGGGGTTTGGTGGCATCATCATTGCTAGAAATAAAAGTCTGCATTTTAATAGTTTAATAATAGGTGTGAAAATACGCATAACGAAGCCAAAACTGCACTGTACTTCTTCGTGAACCTGGTTACGGAGATGATGGAGGTTTCGAAATTGCAAAAACTTTTTTTTAAAGCACGAAAACACGTATGTCATAATTTAAATTTAAATGCCTTGACAACTCCTGCAGGCCGAGAACGGCTAACTGTGATAGATTTGAGTCAAATATTTTTATCAGTTTTAAAACCGTGATAAAATTCGTAATGGATGCAAGCAACAGTACCAACTAGTTTAGAATCGTGCACCTAGCTTTTGACGTTTCATAAGTGCCCATGTAGGTTTATGTGAAATAAAATATTTAAATTTTTGAGTAGATAACGCTCATGCTCTTTTCACTCTGTATTGTAGCCTCGAATCGAATCATGGCAATAAGAGCTAAGGAAAAACAGTACTGTACGAATAGATTGAACATTCTGAGTAATTTAATGTTTGAATATTCATTAAAAGATGACTCACGGTGATGCGGCGGCGATGTGATGTGCGGCGGGTGCGCGGGCGGCTGTGTGGGCGGAGCGCCCGGGGCGGATCCCTCCTTGATCTCGGGCTTAGGTAGTGGCTTCTCCTCCTTACGGTCACCTGACATAGATTATATGGGGAAATGTTTTAGTTTGGAACTTTGCAACTTAAGGGGGCAGCGCCAGGGTAACCCACGATATTGAAATGTTCGTAAGTACGTTTTTACAATATGCACGGCCATAGAAATATGATTTGCAGCCGGTATGTATTTACAGAATTATGACCATACGCGAAATACGAGCATTGACGTATTACCTATTACAGAATTAAAATCATCAATATGGGTTATGTTTATGATTTTAATGATCTATTTATTCCTAGTTCATTTAATCACATTAATAACTTTCACGAATGGTCATAAAGTACTCTGGTGCTTCTCCCTATATGTCTATAATTACTACTTACAAATTTGAATGAAGGTTTATGTTGGTAAAATAGGTCAATTTAACCAACAACAAAAAAAGGTACAAAGAATTTAAATTTCACAACCTACTTTTTTGCTTTCGTACGGAAATTCAAAAATGACGTTCTAAGCTAATAATTTTGAGTAACTACTTTCACATCGGGTGGTAGTTATTTGCTTTATCGTGTCGGTCTGTGAAATTTCACAATCTAATTTGATCTGACCCATTTTTCTGACATACCTTCATTATCCGGTCCATTGCTAGCAGCATCTTCAGGCTCCTCCTTCTTGACTTCAGGCTCTGGCTTCAACTCAGTGGTAACACCTTCAGCCTTCACTTCCGTGGTAGACACCTTGTCGACTTGTGTAGGTAAGTTGGGCCCGTTGCTTTCGGCTTTGATCTGAGTCTGGTCTTGCTCCATTGGCTGTAAGGGGTAATATGAAATGGGCGTGAATGATAGGTTTAAGTATTAAACTTGGTATTTTTGTATTCTTAAAGACATTGTGAACGACAGCCAGAAAAAAAATTGTTGGATTCTAACATACAACAACATCATTTTACTTTAATAACGAATACTTTAGATTAACCTCGGAGCCAATAGCGTGCTATTTATTTGCGGTTATTTTTCCTTACCACAGAAGCAATGCTTCTAAGTTCTGTACTATCGCGACTTGTAGTAGTGCTGCTGTGATTAAATAAATAAACTGACAAACAAACGAATTAGACATATTATGTAGTCGAACTGGGGAAAGCCTGTATTTCGACTTTCACCTATTCAGTTTTATAGAATTGCATACAGTAGTCCAACCTATTATTTTGTAAACATAGTAGTACATAAAAGCTCTATATTAGATCTCATCATCGGGGGTTCGTATTTCCGAAATTGTACGATGGTTCCCGAAGCGCATAATTTTGTTTGGGGATCTATATGTGTGCTAGGTTACCTCGTCTTTCCTGTCCACGTTGAGAGGCTGTGTGTTAGAGGTGATGCCGCGTCGCATCTGTTCCTGAGCTCTATCCACCATGCGCGAGAATGTTTCTTCGTCTACGGCTGGTTTGCAGTGCTGTAATAACATAAAACTTAGACTTTATATTCATAAAGTAACAAACATACGGCGGCGAGATGGGCGGACGAAATTGTTGCCATCACGAGCAAATGAAGTAACCAAATGAACCATGATTGACAAAAATTGCACTCATAGTTCTTTAAAAATGTAATGGTTTATCTCGGAAATGTAGTTTTTTTTAAAGGTCCTATATGGCATGTCATAAACGCTTGTTACTGTCAATATATAAGAAGTTGCGTACCTTCTTAAGTTCCTCCTGGAATGCTTCGCTACTTTCAATGAACTTGCGCTTCTTAGCTTCGAACTTCTCTTCGATCTGCTGCAACTCGTCTTCCAGTTTCTTTTGATGCATTGTCAAGGACTGTACTTGTTTCTTTAAGATCTGAAAATGTGATGTAAGAAATAGTTATTAAACGAATTAAATGGAACATGGAATTTTGTAGGAAACAAGGTTGAACTGTTTAATTTCGGTTAAGATTTGCAAAGTATTGAATTTAAATACCCTGCATAAAACTTTATTGTCAAAGGCAATGCGGGTAGCACTCTGTAGCCCAGAAATGCTTGAACTAAGCTAAATAGTAATTCTTTCATAGAACATCAATAACACAGGCCCACAAAAAAAAAGTACCCTGCGCGTAAGACCAGACCACCTGAACTTTATGTTTTCGGGGTCGCTGAGTCCGAATATGGTACCAGAATAGCGAAGTTGGTTCGCGTTTTTTCAGAAATCAGCAATAATGCTGAAAATTTAAGCTTTTCTAAGTTGTTAAAAAAACGCGAAATTCCAATGTGCAATGAAATAAATTATACAAAAAATGTCTCGCTGAATCAATAGAGTCTTTACTTAAAGTTAGAATCACCAATTGATTTCATATTTTCTCATCATAGAGGAAAACTGCTGAAAATATCGGATATTTTACACAGTATACGATCGTTGAAAATATTTTTTCAACATATCTCTCATAATGTCATCAGAAAAAAAATTACAATTCTGACTTTAAATATGAACTCAGTAGATCTAGAAAATATATTCTGAATGGTTTTATTCACAACAACTGGTACTTTTGCATTTTCAACGATCTTATACTGTGTAATGACAAATATCCGATATTTTCAGCATTTTCCCTCTATGATGAGAAAATATGAAATCAATTGGTGATTCTAACTTTAAGTAAAGACTCTATTGATTCAGCGAGACATTTTTTGTATAATTTATTTCATTGCACATTGGAATTTCGCGTTTTTTTAACAACTTAGAAAAGCTTAAATTTTCAGCATTATTGCTGATTTCTGAAAAAACACGAACCAACTTTGCTATTCTGGCACCATATTCAGACTCAGCGACCCCGAAAACATAAAGTTCAGGTGGTCTGGTCTTTCGCGCAGGGTACTTTTTTTTTGTGGGCCTCTGTAATTATTATTTCAAAGGAAAAAAAAAATGCAAAAGCTTCGAACTCATGACTTCATACGGAGGTCAACGCCCTAACGCTTCCACATTGAAATGATCCATTCTTGAGTACTTACTAGACAAACAGGATGTTATGCACTACATAGGACAAAATTATGTTGATGATAAACATCTTTTTCAACTGTCTTTCCTACCTGCATCCTGGCTGTGGTGACAACAGAGCGAACATCCGGTACTACAGTATCAGAGAATATCTCGTTGATCAGGCGATGGTTGCGTAGGTATCTTGCGTAAGCTATGTGCTTCACTGATAAGCCTTCGTCTTGATCTGGAAATAATGTACAGGTAGTTTTTAGTAAAATTATTATTTTCTGGGGCTGAAGCATATTAATATTAGGTCTGGCTTATTTACTGGCACATGATCAGATTTTTCACATATAACTTGACCAATATTCGAAAGGGATAGCAAAGAATGATATAACAAATATATTGTTTAGTTTATTGGGTCTCGCAGATCACTTGAATTATTATTTTTAAAGTTTTGTATAACATTTTTTTATGTTGGCAAGTCTCTGTTAGTGTTTGACTAACACAGTTAAAAATAAAAAAAACGTCGTTTTTTTTTTCAAAACCTGGCCTCATTTATCATCTCTCATTTTGTAGATCAAAACTGGCTGCAAAGAAGTTTGCGATTTAACTTCTTAGGATTATTTTTCGTAAGGTTTTTGATAAGAAAGGTGCAAACCACCCAGAGACATCTGAGGAACGCAGAAGAAATTACACGTCAAATCCGTGAAAATGTACTGCAAAATTTCGACAAAAGTGCAGTCCTGCCAACAAAGCAATGTTGGCACTCGATACTTTGTTTCAGGTATAAATGTCATTACCTCTGTCCATATTAAGAAAAAAAAAATTATTTTTATTTTTTTAATTGAAATTTTTATTAAGGCATGTTTTATCTATGTCGTTCTAGATCTGCATGTACATGGAGTGAATCATCATCATCATCATTTCAGCCGTAAGACGTCCACTGCTGGACTTAGGCCTCCCCCAATTTGGGGGGCTTTGCCATAATCGCCACGCTTGGCAGGCGGATTGGCGATCGCCGTATGGTGGTAAAATGCATAGAGAATGCTGCTGCCCATTCTCTAGTAAGTCCCTTAGAGTGGAGTGAATATATTTAGTATATCTATAAATACCTTCTTCATCCTCAGCAGGTTGTATATCAATTCTTCTGTCTTGTTGCTGTTGCTCCTTCTGTGAGCTTCCCTTCTTGCTTGAGCTCTCTTCTTCAAGATTACCTACTGCTGACACAAATTATGTGTTAGGGACTGAACCGGGGGCCTGGCACACATTAAAGCGATGCGATATCAATACCAAGACTTGGTTAATTTGAATGCTAAATTGTACCAACCAACATTTCCGCAGTAATCCCAATGATTATGGAATTTTTGATAAAATTTTGATTCTATTAAATACTGATTTATTAAATCTAGTCTAATAATTAAAATGAAATGGATTCTGGATAGCAATATGCAAGTACTTACCAGATTTAAAATATCGATGTCCCTAGTGAGTTTGTTTTAACCATTTCGACTTAACGTAGCGACCGCGTTCGGCGCTCCGATTGGCCCTTCACCAATTCAGGGACAATCGAAGCGCCAAACGAGGTCGATGCGTAAATTCGAGATGGTTAAAAGAAACTGCTACTAGGGCCTCTGATCACTGAAGTTTGATGGGAAGGTACTTTCTTTTTGTTCTGCATACCTTGCGACATCGAATCGTTTTTATGTGTGTTGGCAGTTTAAGCAAAATACATTCTATAAAGCAACATTGATGAGTGAAAGATGCATTTTAAAACTTGACATGTATATCATGATGTGATTTTATGTAGTGAAGAGAGTCCTATTTATTGACGCGTTATAATAACACTTAAGCTATTTAAGACTACATATAAAGGCTGTCATTGCCTGTGCACATATGTACAGTCACCAAAAAATATAAATAAGGGTCGTCGGCTACAGCTGAAGTTTAGTAAGAAACTTGTGGAAGTTTTCGAATGAAATTTAATTTGATAAATGAATTATTTATTTCTATTCATTAAATTAAATTTTATTGGAAAAATCCATGGCTTTCTTTCTAAAAATTCAACTATAACCAACGACCCTGGTTACTTCATCTCTTTTGGTGACCCTACATAATGTATAGAAGGTACTCTTTCTATCATTTTATAATGCAATGCAACAAGAAGTTAAAACCAGTATCTAACTATATCATTATCTAGACAACACAGAAAAGCGCCGCAAAATTATCTTCTCACATAAAAAAATATGTAAGTAATTTCTTTTTTTAATAAGTTTTATGCGAGTCAAAACAATAGCAAATAGGAACACTGTCTAACAAGAAAAAAGTTGCCAACAACAAAAACTACACAGACATGTCCACATGCATTCTTCATCCCTTACCTACAGCCTTATTTTTCGCCGCTATATACGCTAAATACGCTGGCGAGTTGTGGTAGGCCTTCAGACTCTTTTCATACTCCAACTGTTGTCAGATGAGTCCCGTGCGTGCATTAAATGAGGTGGCGTGCATGTGAAGGACAAAATAGCGTTACTTGAAGTGCGGGTTAGTCACGTTTTGAATTTGGAAGTGGGTGGACATGTTTACCGGTTCTGTAGATAGTATCATATGGTTCAAACGTGTGGAAGTTTTGCCAGGAACCCGTAAGAATATCTAAGGTTAACTACCAAGACCTCCCATCTGACACGTTTTGATTGCTTTTTTTTACTAATTTTCCTCTTGAACATTATACTATCTCACATAATAGAAAAATCTCCTACAGAACATTAATACAGTAAATAATTATAATATAAAATAAACTATATTTTTGCTTTACTCATATCAAAACAAGGTTTATTATGACAGCTGCAATTTTTTTACTATATTGGCTTGGGAGGTCTGGATGGTTAACCGTCAATATAAATGTTTTTCTATGTCTATATTAAATTCTCAATAATTTTTGTACATGAATATTACTTTCTAATTGGCACGTGGCAACTTATTGTGCCATTCGACATAACTAGCAAATAGAGCTTGAATTGTAGTTTAAAAGACTTTAAGGAATGATTTTCAATAGCCAGATAACTGTTATCTGAAAAATACATTATGTGAGTTTAACATATTTTCTGAACAAAGGCGCATTTATTCTTTAGCTACGTTATACTATAATGGAAAAATCGGCTCTTAGAAGAATGTTTGTATCTGGACTCCTTAATAAGCTATTTCAGGCTGAAGTTAATGTTCACGAAAGGTCCACACATTTCCAATTCAGGAACAAATAAACTATTAACACAAATCTCCCACCGGGGAAGGGAACGGACCACAGTTCTTTTAGCAATGGATATAATGGCTGCACCCCAAGTGCAGTAATATACAGTGGCTACGATGGTACCTAGCAGTCATATGATGGCTGATGTGTTCACACTATGGTAGCCAATGTTCATTTATGTGTGATGCTTTTGCTGTTTTTGTGCCTCTAGGGAATTTCATTGATGGTCTTTGTAAAATATCTTTCTGGGATACAATTTGAACTATAACTGTTACATTCAGTAGACTAAACGAAGTTTTAGTTTTATTTTGATCCTGTTTAAAGGATATATAACATTTTTTTAAATTTAAAAGTGGCATTTTAATCATTATGACTATACCAATAGAGTGAATATGATTTTTCAAAAAAATGTTACTAAACAGTGTAGTTGGAAACCAGAAAAACCCAAAACATAGAATAGATACTTTTTCATGTCGTCTTTTATTTTCGAATTATGTGTGTTTCATGTATCGAAATCGTATGCCTTGGACAACAATTTTTCAAATTGGGAAATTAGTCACAAATAAGAATTACTTTTAAACACAAAACAGCAAGAGCTAAACCTCAAAACCCTGTGTTAAAACAAGCACTGTCGTGATGGTGTGGATTATGCACAAATTTGTACCCTGTGAGAAGGGCATAGGGTTCATTATTGTACCTCTGGTCTTGTGTGCCAGCCACTGTATATAGGCAGGCGACGATTGGTAAGCTTTCAACATTTCTGTGTACTGCGCCTGGATGAAAGAGGTTTTTCAAGTTTTGGGACCCCCTAGGGTCAATATTTTGGAATTAAAATTATTGGAAAGGGAGCCTTGGGGGTTTTTGAGCAGGCAGGTTAAAGGCGATATATTTGACAAGTATCAGATAGGAGTCCCGTGGTCAGAAGTCCACTTTCAGATTTCAAAATTGGATAAAGTAAAGTAATCTTCAGAGCCGTTGATATTGGTATAACTATGAGCAGAATCTATAATGACTTAAATAGCAAATTTGATGAAAACATTGTACATTTTCCGTAACTCTGACATCTTGGTCATTATTTGAAAGGATATTCAGGACCAATGATTTATTCTCTGCAATCATGGTGCACATTCTGATAGTGAATTTAAAATTATTGGTGTTCTCTATCATGCTGCACCTACTCAGTTATCAACTTTTTCACTCTGTATAAGTGCATATGCTTGTTCAAAAACCTCTGGGCTCACCTACCATATAATTTATTTATTAAAGGCAATTATAGGGCAAACAGTAAAATGGCACATACATGACTGATGTAATTTTAACATTTATCACTAGTCCTTTGATTGTATGCATTTCCAGCATTATTACCAAAGTGGTGAAGTTTCTGTTTTGTTGGAATACAAAACAGAATGACTTCCTGTTTACTTTCTTTTCACAAATCATTATGAAGATAAAACAGTTTTAACATTTTAATTGTTGTGGTATAGTATTGTTCAGTTACTTTGTAGCAATATCATTAATAGAAAACTATGTATTAAGTGTTTGATTCTATTCAGTAAGTTGAGAAAATGCTCAATACGGTTTATTTTGGGCCAATTGTGATCTAAAGAAAAATCTTTAGATCACAATTGGCCTAAAAATTCTATACATTGTAGGTAGGTACATAATACTAGTATCAGATAGAAAGAAAGATATCCATACCTTCTCAGCCTCATACTCATCAACATATCCAGCCTTTTCGGTCTCAGGCAGGTCTCTCCACATGCCCCCAATAATTCTTCCAATCTCCCATAATTTTAGGTCTGGGTGGGCAGCTTTTACAGTATCCCATACACGGCGGGAATACCTCATGTATGGCATTAAGGGCTTTTCTGGCGGCTTCGGGGGCTTTGGTAGGCCCGCGCCCTGGAATATATGAAGTGTATTAGTATTTGGTATTGGTTGTGGGAAGATGTCGCTGTAATTGAAAGGATTAGCACAGCTGAAATACATAAGACACTAAAAAGAAGATACTATAAAATACTAGCACAAAAAAACCAGTATTTAATCAAAAACAAATCTCGAGACTACCATAAAACACACAAAATATTACCCAATGTACTCGACTCACCGCACCGGCGCTCTTGCCGATCTTCTGCGGCTGAAATCCAGGATGAGAATGTACCGTAGATACAAATGGACTGGTCTTATCATCTTTAGCGGCCGTGGCTGTGGCTCCCACAACGGCCCCGGCGGCGCGCCTCGCGGCCTCTGCACCGAAACGCTGTTGCTGGGGAGTGGGCCAGCCGCCGTACCCCCCCTGGTGGCCCAGCGAGGGACCACCTTGGTATTGCGGGTGGTGGTACTGGTATTGATTATGGTGCGGCGGCGGTGCATTCATACCGCCTTCAAGCCAAGCAGCGGGGCGGCAATACAATGAAAGAAAAAAACAAAAAGCATAAGGGAATGGGACAGGAGGGGGCAGGGCAAACAAAAGATAATCAAATGCAACAACATCTAAATAATATCAAATCATAATGTTAAGTGGAAGTTATTAGTGTGAGCGAGCAGTACTAGCGTAGTATTTAGTAGGCTTAATTAGCGTAAAGAATCAAGAATCAAAGATCAGACTGGTGTGAGACGATGACTTGTGATGTGAAAACGTGAAAAATTTTGGTGCAATTACAATTTTTAAATCCCCACAGAGTACCTATTTCCAAAACAGATGAGGGTGTGAGAACAATTTTGAAAAATAAAAGTAAATCAGATTGTAGCATTACCTTTCATCATACCGAAACTCATGGGGGGCCCCGCAATCATGTAGTCTGTTTCAACATAACAAAACATGAAACAAAACCAACATAAGAGTAAAATGTAGTCTAATGCGTAAAGAACAAATTAAGAGAAAATAAAAGTATGTTACTAATGCATATACTTTGAAATAAACAAGCATAGAATTGGAGTCATGCTGCCGAGGGTCATAACAGCAGTTAGGTACCAGCAATACCAACTCTCAGCCCTGCTAAGCTTGCAAAGGCATCGAAATCAGGTACATGTTATACGTAGTTAGTATCTAACAACATTCTAAGAAACAATATTAATCAAACATTCAAAGAGAACAGTTTCAAATGCTGTAAGTGTGTTCGGCCAAACTATGCTTTGCTAATTTTTTTTTACATTCTAGTTATAAAAATGTGTGCATGGAATACAAACGCGGATTGCTCTGAGGGCTGGGCATCGACATCGATGTGTTTTGTTTGTAACTGTTTGGTGCAGCCATGGCACGGAGTCACTGAAACATATACAGTAATATCTAGGTGATGTATAAGACCATCAACTTAGTACCATCGAAGATGTTTGCAAAAAATAGAGCTCATCTTGCTGCCTATAAACCTGAAAGAATGAATCTTACGGCCCTTTGGAATTCTAAACAAGAAACAGTTTGACTATAATATTAATTTCCTACATTCACTTAATATATAAAAACTTGTACTAACTAGAGTTGTTCATAACTAAGCAGTAATTATTAAATTAACGTGTTCATAATTCAGAATAGAGTAAATCTAAAATGCGAACAACTACCGGCCAGATTTTTTTTGTCAAGAATAACTGTTTTTACTAGCTCGGTGGCTAACTACAAAACAATGCGACGCGTCTTACCTTGTGCTATCTAAAGTTCAATGAGTTTATCAGCTCCAATATCCTGAAATAAGTAAAATAATTCTATTTAACCAAAACAGGGATTAGCGTCACTTTCCGATCCAGTTAGCAAGACGCCATGTTTACGTCAGTCAGTCAGCCATTTTGTTTCCATTGACACAATTATTTTGACATTTCTTTTAGCAGTTTAGTCGATTAGTGGCAGTAGTTACTCTGTCCACACAGTAAAACGCTCCAATCTAAGTTCTAGGCAGCACTGTAGTAGCGATTGCACGGGTTTTAACCGCAATTTTTTTGTGATAAAAAAATGTAAGCGCACGCAATAATACTACACACTATACTACTACAATAATTGTACCATAATGCTTAGTTTGTACACATTAGCAGTTCTGCGATTAAGTCGATACCTATCAGACGCAAAAAAGGAGCTGCACCACTCGAGTGAACCATTCACTCTACGAGTGCTGGAGTGATCCTGCTTTTTTGTTTTTCTATCATTTGATAGCGTAGTAAAAAAGTCTCCAGAGCCGAAATCAATCATGGTTAAATCGGTTCACTAATTAATTTATTTGTTTTTCTATTCATTTTCTGTTCAGACGATTTACTTCGAGTGAAAGATGCAGATAACCAATATATACAAAAAATTAAGCTTCTGACATCAGAGTGGCATTTCTCATAACTTTAAAGAACGGTTACAGTCTGATCTCAGTCTCAATCTATCAAAAATATCTTGAGTTTCCATACATTTTTGACAGATTTTTGACTTTTGATTGTTGCTGAGATGAGATTGCGAATAGATTTTGAACGTTTTAATACGGGAAATGGCCTTCTGGTTAATCGTATATGAAAACGAAAGTTGGACTAGAGTCGCAAAAATCCCCCATGGCTATAAATTCTGACATTTGTCCGCTGAGCCCTGCCACACCTCTAAATAACGTAGTTTCCCATTTTTTTTTTTTTAAATAACATTACGTATTTCACCTTGAGCTGTCTTTACTACTTAACCGAGTTTGCCCGTGAATACATTAATAAGCGACTACTCGTTAAGGGCACCCCCTATTGGGTACGAACCTCGGTTTAGTGCGTCACTGGTAGAGGGCAGCAAGTAGGGGCGTAGATACCGCCGTATCAGCCATGTCAATGATACGGGGCCCCCAAGGTATAGGGCCCCCTCGAGCCCCGTTGTACAGCAAGTAAAAAAAAAAGAATATTAATATGAAATAATAATGATCGAAAACATAATGAAAATAAGAAAATGCAAGCTACATGCTTACAGCTACAGGCTACAGGTCAAGCTATACCTATATTTCAAGTGTAAGCTGACTTCTCACTGTACAAAGAGATTTAAGACAAATAGAGAGGTCATCTGAAGAAATGTCTTCGAAAAATTGTGATCCCATGACTCAGTGACGCCATCTAGCATAGCAAAATTAGAACGGCTATGAAAAACATTTTTGTACAAAATTTTATACTCCAGCGTCAGTAACGCCATCTAGCTTTGAATAGCAAACATTCAAATATAAAAACTTATTAAGGATGTAATTTCATCAATTCTCTATCGTTAATATTGAAAAGTGACTATTGATTCGTCGGCTCTGCATAATATGGCCGATCACGCGATATCGCATGCTTGATACTAACAATTTCGTATGCGCTCTAAATCTGTGGCCATATGGGATTTACCATCAATCTGTGTTTGGCACTCAACGTGTTAAGAAACTAAAACAAATAGTAATACTAGTTACATAGGTACATAAAAACAAACATAACATATACATACAGAGTTCTAAAATAAATATTTACGTGAGCGAACAGCACTATTGTTGCTAAATTGATATTTTATTTAAATTACTTATGTTCCAGTAGTTTTGAATTTTACTAACCTAATTAAATATTATCGATAACAAAGTCGATAAACATCATAACATCTCTGCAAGGCAGTAGTAAAGCTACTCAGCAATAGAGGGCGTTTATTACAACATTATCGTATGTTCTAGAACTATCCATGAATATTATTTAATTATAATTACTGAGAAATATTAAAGAATACTTGCGAAAATAAACCGAAGTTAGGTCCAGGCGTTTTACCATAGCGTGATTTGCAATATCGTAAAGCGAAACTCGGCATATTTATTTAAGAAATGTTTTTCTTTTCTTGACAAACGGAAACAAATGCGTGTTGACATGCAGACATGCCATCTTAGACTAAACGCCATATGACCACTAGGACATAAGTATTGTATTACGAGTTTGTTCGTTATGTCCCGTCTATTGATTTAATGTCTTTGTCACTGTACAAAAAGTCTATAGTAAGGGAGGTCAGCTAAAACTAGAAATGTATACCTTGATGTGTAGCCGTGTGTACATAATTTTGTCTTATAAAGGCTTGAAGCTACAGGAGCAGGACAATCTTTATTTATACATCTATACAAATAAATAAAATTGGAGTGTCTGTTTGTAATTTCAAATTAACAGCTTTTCACTAAATGCATATTTTATGAAAGTACTTATACACGGTACTTTTTTTTTGACGGTTGGAAATCATCGAATGACGTCTCCCGCTCTGGGCGGAGAGGGAGGGCGTGTCACACTTTTACTGACTAAAACCCACCCGTGTTCCTTCAGTCAGTTGCCCATGTGCCAGGGTCACGGTATCTCTGTGTTAAATATTTATATTCTTTACCGATTTACATATTCATATACGGTACTTACATCACTAAATCAATTTTTTTAAATTTTGTCTGTCTGTCTGTCTGTCTGTTTATTCGGCTAATCTCTGAAACGGCTGGACTGATTTGACGGGACTTTCACTGGCATATAGTTGCTATTATTAGAAGTAACATAGGCTATTTTATGTTCCGGGATCACGTTCCCGTGGGATAATTTTCAATATCCGCGCGGGCGAAGCCGCGGGCAGCAGTTAGTTCTTAACAAGCGTTTGTCAAATCACACAGAAAATTTAACCAATCCAAGTCAGGATGCTGTTTTAGTCATAATATAGTCTTTTTGAGCTTGGCCGGAATCGGGTAAAAAGGGGGCCGCGAACAAATCTTGATACAGGGGACAGGGCCCCTTTAGGACTAACTACGCCACTGGCAGAAAGTGTCGGGCTGGATCAGAATGGTTATTATTTAGGGACAAATTTAAAGCTACAGGCTAAGGCACAGCGCGGGCTGGCAATTTGTCGAGCAAGGGTCGGGGGGGAAGATTTACACGGGACCAACGCAAGGGACCTCGGCAGCGAGATCGCAATGACGGACGTTTTGTTTTGAGTATAGGACTGGTGGCCCTATTGCTTTCTTAAAGGAGGGTAATAGGGTCAACAATGTCGGTGAGAATATGCCTTGGATGGTGAACTCTACTGATTCGGGAGGGGCTGTAACTGGCGGCCGCGACTCTACACATTACTACAAAATAAAATAATGATGTGTGAATCTACGGAAATACGTTTTTACTAAATAACCAGAGGGGTAATTGCGGAACTTTTTATCGGTAGGAATTGGTTTAATATTCATAGTTAAACAACATTCATTGCGTTATTTACGTTGTTGAGCCGACAATTTATTCTAACAAATGACGCAATGGTTAGAAATAATCTTCAATCCCATTCAGATTCTGATAAATTGTGCGTTTCGCAATTAGGATGCAGAATTTGATTGAGTGAGAGGCGAGAATTTTCTGTTTACAGTCGGTTACTACTAAACGACCTATTTATTAAATTGCAATGCAATTACAGTACAATTGCAACCTATTTGTCAACACTCGGCCCAAAAATACGGAAGTTGGCACGCAAATTATCTACAATTCATAGTCTCTAGCCAAATAAACCAGCTGACCGCGCTGTGCCACTTACCTACCAGCAAATGTCGATCTATAATTTGATTGCGCATGACCGGGTGACATTTGGCGTGTTTAATTGTATTGTAAGGCCTTGTTCATAGAGAAACTGTAGTGCTATTCTGTAAAAATCTCACCGTGATAACTTGGGTGAAGTGAGCTTAAAGTGAGGTGTCATTAGTGTTATCTAATCCCTAACGCGACGTCCTGCGTGAGCGATCTAGACGCGAACGCGAAGCGGCGCGGCGCGGCGCGAAAACAACAAACAGTCGAAACCTATTGAAGTGTCCTACGTGCCCAAACGCACATGCGTGCGGTGCGGAGCGGCGCGAAACGAAGCGAACGCGATCAGTTGGCTTGATATTTTCGCGCGAACTGGATGCGGTGCCGTCGTATTTTTTTTTTTGGTTATAATTTCGGGTTTATAGAAATTTTAATTAATGCTATCCAAGAACGTCCTATATTATAGGATAAAAGGAATATAAAATATCACAACCGGTTATTATTATTATACCGCGAATGGGAGGATTGGGCCAAATTAACTGGGACTTTCTAAGTATACAACATTAGTCCCACTTCATCGCCGTTCATACTTCTTGAGTATTTGATATTTAACATATGAATTTTCCAATAATATTTGTTTCCATCCGTCCATGACAAATCCACAGTGCCCACTGAACGGCGGCGTCAGTGGCGGCTGTGCGAGACGATTCGCGTGCACGTAGGACATAGCCGCTGCGTCGCACCGCATCGCGTTGAGTTCGCGTGTCACCGCTTCATAATCGCGTTCGCTTTGATTCGCCTACGTAGGACGTAGCGTTACATTAGAAGAACTGACAGCTCACTTTTAGGTCACTTCACCTAAGATCTCACGGTGAGATTTTAACAGAATAGATCGGCTGAGCAAAGTGCAGCGCGTGATATTGACTGTTTACACTCAATATTGTTGACAACGAGCTGAACTTTAAAAACCGGCCAAGTGCGAGTCGGACTCGCGCACCGAGGGATCCGTACAAACCTGCAGGTATTCACGGTTTATGCATAAGGTTTATGTTCATGATTTTTTTTTTTTTTTTTTTAATTTTTATATTTTGAGTTGACTGAATGAAAGGTAAATTGTGGTTTACGATTTATGACGTATTAAAAACAAATTACTTACTAGATCTCGTTCAAACCAATTTTCGGTGGAAGTTTACATGGTAATGTACATCATATATTTTTTTTTAGTTTTATCATTCCCTTATTTTATAAGTTACGGGGGGGGGGGGGGGCTGCGGGACACACATTTTACCAATTTGGAAGTGTCTCTCGCGCAAAACATTCAGTTTAGAAAAAAAAATATATTAGAAACCTCAATATCATTTTTAAAGAGCTATCCATAGATACCCCACATTGGGTTTGATGAAAAAATTTTTTTTGCCTTTCTGTTCTATGTATGGGGAACCCCAAATATTATTGTTTTTTTTTTTTCTATTTTTGTGTGAAAATCTTAATGCGGTTTACTGAATACATCTACTTACCAAGTTTCAACAGCATAGCTCTTATAGTTTCGGAAAAAAGTGGCTGTGACTTACTCGGACAGACAGACAGACAGACAGACAGACAGACATGACGAATCTATAAGGGTTCCGTTTTTTGCCATTTGGCAACGGAACCCTAAAAAATGGAATATGCCCATGATATATTTAAAGTTACATTAATCGAGTATTGTCACAATTCACAGTCATTACAAGAATATTTTAACGGCACTATAGCAGGAAAGAGCAGGAGACGGAAGACGGGAAGACTGCCTAGGGGCACCGGCCGCGACTTACGAGTAGTAGGTCGTGGGTCCGAACCCTAACAGTCGCTTTATTTTGTGTAAATTATTTCATCTCCACTGCTCGCAATAAGGTGAAGAAAATCAGTGTGAGGAATCCGGTATATCCTAGAACCAAAAATTCAAAGAAATGTGACATCTACCAACCCGGACTGGGCCCACGTGGTGATTTACGGCCAATTCCCTCTCATATAGAGCAGAGGGGTAATTGCGTAACTTGTTATCAGTAGGAATTGGTTTCATATTCATAGTTAAACAACATTCATTGCGTTATTTACGTTGCTGAGCCGACAATTTATTCGAACAAATGACGCAATGGTTTAGAAATAATCTTCAATCCCATTCAGATTCTGATAAATTGTGCGTTTCGCAATTAGGGTGCAGGCCTGTTTCAGCAATGGGAGCATTATAGGCTGATTATGCTACGGCAGTTACGCGGCTTACTAGAGAATGGGCAGCAGCGTTCTCTATGCATTTTACCGCCATACTGCAATCGCCAACCCGCCTGCCAAGCGTGGCGATTATGGCAAAACCCCCAAATCCAGCAGCCAGCTTAGTCCAGCAGTGGACGTCTTTCGGCTGAAATGATGATGAAGCTTGGGCAGGAAAGGAGAGAAAACTAACCGACCCCAAGTAACAAGGGTAGGATCGCGGGAAGACAATGATGAGCGCAGGAAAAAGAAGGTATGAAAATGATAGATAGATTTTTTCTTCCCTTATCAATACAAAGTTTAGTGTTGAAGAATAACTTATACCTGGAAATATTCGCCAGCCAGCTTAGTCGAAGTGGGGCTGCTCAGTGGGTAGGTTAAGCATTGTCAGACTATAATAATGATTCCAGTGGTGTGACATACTCGTAGACCTCAGGACTATGTGAGAGGGACTGGGCCATAGACCAACACGAGGGCCGAGTGCGGGTTGGTTTATGTTACATGTCTCTGTCTTGTCGCGTTCCAAACGATTTCACTATTGTTGATCTACAGAATTTCAAGTACTTGTATATTAAGCTTTATAGTAATGGCGGACGTGATAAACGGGTCCTTGGATTTTATGCAATGTAAGTTACGCAATAGTATTATTGTATTCATTGATTTATTGTTGAAATTAAAAGTGAATTTAGATCACTTTCGTCTCAATAAGTAGCTAATAAACATAGGTAAGGTTTGCGTGCAGTGGTTCTATTTATTTCGGAGACTTGTGGTAGGGAGTGTAGTTCTTTCCTCAAAAGACCATTTCAGACACAACCTTGATTTGACTAAGATGAGTTGTGTGACCTTTTGTTCCGCCATTTCTAATCAGGGATAGTCAAATAGGAAATGTCGAATTCATCTGACTATTTTTAAAATTAAAATATGTTTTGCAAAATTGATTCCGATATCCTATTAACGTACCGTGTGGTGCCGGACGTAAAGAATAACACCACCCTATTTTTTCCCGTGGGTGTCGTAAAAGGCGACTAAGGGACTTACTAGAGAATGGGCAGCAGCGTTCTCTATGCATTTTACCACCATGCTGCGATCGCCAACCCGCCTGCCAAGCGTGGCGATTATGGCAAAGCCCCCCAAATTGGGGGAGGCCTAAGTCCAGCAGTGGTCGTCTTACGGCTGAAATGATGATGTTGATGATGATCCTATTAACAGAATAAACAATGAATAATTCTAGACTGGCCTGTTAGTCTAGTGGTTAGTGACCCTGACTGCTAAGACTGAGGTCGTGGATTCGATTCCCACCCAGGACAAATCTCTGTGTGATGAGCACAATCATTTGTTCTGTGTGTGGGTGTAATTTATCTATAATATGTATATATTTAGAAATATATAAGTATGTTTATCAGTTGTCTGGTTGCCATAGTACAGGCTCTGCCTAGTTTGGGATCAGATAACGTTGTGTTGGTTGTCCTAAGACAAACAAAAAAAACAATAAACACATACAATACACACACCAAAGGGTTGGGCAGAGCTGGTGTACCAATAGTACACCTACATTTCGCCAGTCATGTTTAAGTCCCATATAAAAGGCGAGCCTATTCCTATCAGCCGGGCATAAGTTCAGACCGGAGGCTGTTACTGAGAAATTCCAGACGGAAAAACCCAATTACACTTTACTTCACCTGGGAATCGAACCCTCATGCTCAGAAGTAGCGCTTGCGACTGTTGGACAAATGAGGCATTCAACATCAATCCATCAATGAAACATCAATTAGTAACAAAAAAAGCGTGGGGTGCCTGATATCAATAAAAAAATACCTTAAAAAGCACCCCACGCTTTTTTTCCTGCTTCCATTGAAAACCAAGTTTTTTTTGTTCCATTATTTTGTACTTTTTAGTTTGGTTTTCTATGGAAGCGTGTTTTTTAGTTTTTCAAAACTTTTATTTATTTTCTATTTTTTAGGGTGTTTCGAATTTTGAGACGTATGTCAGCGTAGTTTGTGACGTATGTTAGCGTAGTTTTCGAAGACAGTTTTTTTGCTGTCCTGGTAACCCTGGCAAGGATAATGGCACAAATTTATGTAATTATTATATATACAAACATACAAGTGAAGCTAATATAAAGCGTGTAAAAATAAAAACACTATAGGTACTTCAAACATCTTTTGCGTTAGGTACTCTACCGGGGTTACTTATAACTTCCATGAGAACCAGTAATATGGTCAAGGCATTTTCAAAATCCTTGGTCTGGTATGCATTTTCAAACGATTAAGATTAGGTAGACACCGTAGACACCATACCAACTGCTTTTCACACGTTCCAAATGCTTATTAAATATTTATTAATTTGTAACTGCAACGCAAGTCACATTATACTGTAGAAATATTCGAGGTGCTTTTCAAGAACTCAGTGATATAAGTGATATACGCCATAGCAAAATTAAATCGATTCTACTTCAATACTTTCATCTTTGTTATTATAACTCACTAGCTTCTGCCCGCGACTTCGTCCGCGTTAAATTTCGTGTTCCCCCGGCTTTACCCGTCGCGTTGAATCGCCTACCCGCTCGATTTTCCCCGTTTTTGCAACATTTTTCATTACTGCTCCGCTCCTCTTAGTTGTAGCGTGATGTTATATAGCCTATGTTACTTGCCGTTAATGAAGCTTTCTAATGGTGAAAGAATTTTTGAAATCGGTCCAGTACTTTTTGAGTTTATCCATTACAAACAAACAAACAAACAAATAAAAATACAAATTTTACCTCTTTATAATATTAGTGTAGATAAATATTTCTCCATTGTCAATGGGTGTCCTTTCCTTTGTTGTCCCCTTTAACCTGGTTCCTCCCGCTGCTGCTGCTGACCCTCACCTATTCCTTGGTCTGTGCATCTCATCAAGGTCTTCCTCGAACTTCCTTGGCCTTCTATCAAACTGGAATAATACATAGACTATTGGCTATGCTGAAGCCTTGAAGGTGAAGCTGAGCCATAAAGCGCCTTTCGGTTATCGATCAGCAACGAGTTTTAACTAGGCTAAACATTAAAATAGTTTACATCGCTCTTCAGGCATCACTTGTAAAGATAAACAGGTGTAATTAGCCATGTAGGCAGAAAGTGCATGTTAGTAAGTGCATTTAATCTGTCTAGATGTCCAGTGTAACTGGATCCAGATGGATACCAGCATTCTACATGAAGCGCCTGCCTAAATAACTTCAGCAACCCAGTTACTATGCAACGCGATACTCGTTGGTGAGACGGGTTATCAGACTTGGTCTTCTGAGTACCCGTAACGATTGTTAGCGATTTACGAAAGACACAGAGTCAACGGCTTATCGTGCTTTCTGGGGCACGGAGGGGTTTCAATATGTAATTAATGGAATTCGTCTACGTAACGGTCGCAACAAGCTTAGGTTAACCTTCTATCGGCTATTGCGGCTGTTATATTATTTAGCCACGAGCTTCCATATTAGTGAGTGTACTGATGTAAAAAATTCAGTAGTAAATGCACTTAGCATATATGTATAACTAGCTTTTGCCAGCGGCTTCGCCCGCGTGGAGGTCGGAAATTATCCCGCGGGAACATAGTACCGGGATAATAAGTACCCTATGTGTTACTCCAGGTTATAAACTATCTGTGTGCCAAATTTCGTCTAAATCGGGTCAATAGTTTTTGCGTGAAAGAGGAACAAACATCCATACATACAGACTTATGTATAACTAGCTTTTGCCAGCGGCTTCGCCCGCGTGGAGGTGGGAAATTATCCCGCGGGAACATACTACCGGGATAAAAAGTACCTTATGTGTTATTCCAGGTTATAAACTATCTGTGTGCCAAATTTCATCTAAATCGGGCCAGTAGTTTTTGCGCGAAAGAGGAACAAACATCCATACATCTATACATCAATACATACAAACTTTCGCGTTTATAATATTAGTAGGATTATATTAAACTCTTGTGTATATTTTCATTTCACTAAGCCGTATGGCCTTAACGAAAAACAAAACTAAAATTTCAATACAAAATCCATCATGGGTACATTTTAGGGTTGGCACCAATGGAACCCTGTTGCTTAGGCTCCGCTGTTCGTTCGTCGGTCTTTCGTGGGTCCGTCCATCTATCACAGGGCTATAGCTTTTGAACAGCTATAGGTATCTACCTACTTTAAATTTAATTCTTGAGTATGTGTGTTGTGTGAGTAGGTACTACTATGGCCGCTATAATAACAATAATTTAAAATGTAACATCCCTCATTTTCGGGGTTTAAAAATAAAAGGGGGACCTTCTCTTCCTTCCATCTTTAACCCCGGAAGGGACAGACACGTTAATGTACAGGTACAAGAAATGTCTTTTTTTAAGTACATATTAATATACTATATGTATTAAAAAAAACACGGTGGTAAGGAACCCTTCGTATGCAAGTTTGACTCACACATGGCCACAATTTTTCTATTATTGTAATTTTAACCTGTGTTTGAATTCGTGTAAAATGATACCAGCAGCGGAACAAGATATTAATAAAAAGATAAATAACACGTATTGTCAAATAACATGTTTTCGTCAGAATCCTGGGTTGTTAGAGTTCGCATGGTTTTTGTGTTTGTTCACAAAACTGTGGCAGAATTTGATATTTCCGTGAAACACTGTGTTTGCGTGGTGTCATTCCTCTCAGGCTTTGATCCCTGGCGACTCCAACTGACCTTTCATACTCACTGTTTTGTTGTGGAGTAAATACATTTCATTACTATACTTTAGATCCTTACTTCTTTCCTGTTAAGCTATCCTTGCCGCGGTTGGTCAATGACTGGGTGATCATCTTTACATACCAAGACCCCTCCGACACAAAATAATAGGGGCCTACTGTCGGTCGATTGATTGGCCCAGTATGTTTAATAAAATTAGACCTTTTATAAATGTAATTTATTAGTTTGATTAAATTTTGGTCAACGCTAAGAAACAAAACTATATTTATATATTGCATTTGTAGTATATTATATTTATATACATATGTTAGGCAGAACAGTTACATTGTGCGAGCAAGCAGCAATTTCAATGATGTATGCAAGGAATATAATTTTGATCCATTCACAATAAATGTGAACTCAGCCAGAAGGTGCTTAACCCGTCGTGCGTCCGCGTCGCTCGGTTCCGCGCGTTCGATTCAAAGTAAATAAAAAGTAAAAAAAGAGAAAAAAAAAGAAAAAAAAAAGTAAATGTCGTGAGGATGTTGCTACATGAATAAACATCAAAAAATTACATCCAATGGCAACCGATTCCTTATGATCCAACGGGTGCACACGCGGACATTTGGAGCATTTTTTCTTATGATCCCCCGGGGGCTCATAAGGACGTTTGAGAGGTTAAGCCTCAAATTTTTCAAGTAGCGGTAGGCTATATTATTTGTTTTTTTTTTTAATTTTCTTTATCATTTCAGTCATATGCTAACTAAGTATTTTTTTGGCTTTTTTCTTTAATTAAGACGGTATGTTTGTTATTTTTGTGCTCACACCATAATATTAATATAAGTGTATACTTGGGTTTCGAATGACTATGTTTCCTTTTTTGTCTGTTTTTATTAGCTGTAAGTGCTCCAGGTACAATTATTTTTTTTATGAAGAAAAACAGCGATAGGTATTTTATAATAAGGTAAGAAATTACGTACATATTTTTATTTAGGTAGATATATGAAATTAAAGTAAGAATATATAATTGAACAGTACAAAGAATATTTGTTCTCCAAGAAGGTTAGAAAAGAGCTCGGCAGATGACCATTTGTGAATTTAGAACTTTCCAAAAGCGTTTGAAGAAAATCATGTTTTCCAGAACACCGACGACCGGATAAGCCTTCTGAAAACGAGAAATGTAGAATATCCGGAACCTATCGTTCATCAACATTGCGTTAAGACCTGAAAAACTGAAACCATAAAAAAACACAGAACGGAATCCAATTTATTGCTCCGAGCGTCGAAAAAACATTCAATTTACACGTTATCGAACCAATCTTAAAAAAAATGACACAATATTTTAAACATGGAACGAACCGACATCCGGATGACTAACAAAGTAAATCCCGACATAAGCTCAATCGTAATCAAAAATATAAATATATACACATTACTGAATATCCTGTATAACAGTATGTATCACAAACAAGATAAAAAAATAATAAAAACGTGAACCTACCTAATGTGCATGCTGTGGTCGCGTGCCTGATAAACTGCGTCACTCCCCATCTGATTGTAACCATTCATAAAATATGATGAAGCCAGAAACACGGAATATTGTTTGCGAAAAACGCGTTTCCGCTGTAGAAAAATAAAGTAGGATTGCTTGACAACATCCTACTTTTTACACGCTTTATATTAGCTTCACTTGTATGTTTGTATGTTTGTTTGTAACCGACTCCTTATAGCGCGATTTTGACCCACTTTAGACGACCAGATTTCATTCAAACTTTGCACACCTGTCAAGGACCGATGACAATGCAATAATTTCATAAATTTGTGCCATTATGCTTGCCAGGGTTACCAGGGCAGCAAAAAACTGTCTTTAAAACTACGCTGGCATCCGTCACAAACTAATTTGTGCCATTATCCTTGCCAGGGTTACCAGGACAGCAAAAAAAACTGTCTTCGAAAACTACGCTGACATACGTCTCAAAATTCGAAACACCCTAAAAAATAGAAAATAAATAATAGTTTAAAAAAACTAAAAAACACGCTTCCATTGAAACCAAACTAAAAAGTACAAAATAATGGAAAAAAGCGTGGGGTGCTTTTAAGGTATTTTTTAATTGATATCAGGCTAATATTATAAACTCATATCAACTCACATGATCGAAGCCAGCCGCTTCTCTCACGCACCATTTCAACCGAAAGACGCTCACCGTTGGACAGAGATCTCCACCAAAAAGGGCGGGTTTACCATTATCGCTACGCTTGGCAGGTGGGTTGGCGATTGCAATATGGTGGTAAAATGCATAGAGAACGCTGCTGCCCAATCTCTAGTACGTCCCTTAGCCGTCTTTTATGATACTCACGGATAGAAATGAGATGGTGCTAGTTTTTACGTCCGGCACTACAGGGACGTACTACCGGGATAAAAAAGTACCCTATGTGTTAATCCGGGTTATGGTCTATATGTGTGCTCAATTTCATGCAAATCCGTCCAGCCGTTTCTGCGTGATTGAGTAACTCAGTTACTGAGTAATACGACACCCCCTTTTTTTTTTTTTGGATGGGAAATCATCAAATGACTTCTCCCGCTCTGGGCGGAGCGGGAGGGCGTGTCAGACTTTTACTGACTAAAACCCACCCGTGTTCCTTCAGTTGCCCATGTACCAGGGTCACGGTATCTCTTTCGAACAATCACGCGACCCCGGCAGGCATCGGTCCTAGCAGACCCCTTCAGTACTGCTGACATCTCTTTGAGGCGCGCGTGGAACACTACGCGCCGTCGACCCGAGCCTGGTCCTTACCGGGCGGCGAGCTACCCTTGCTCGCCACCCGCAAGCTCGCGCCTACGGTGGCCGGGAGTCCATACGACACCCCTTGGTAAGACTGGTTGTCAGGCTTTCGGGGTTCTGACGACCTGTAAGGACTGTCCGAGATCTAAGAATGACAGCCGGGACCAATGGCATAACGTGCTTTCCAAGGCACACAGGGGTCTCGATATGTACTGAATGGATCCACGAACCGCCCGCGGCAAGCGTAGCTTATCCTTCGATCGACCCGTGCGGCTGTTATCGTAACCACGAGCCCTCCAGGATCTTGATAAACCATCAATCATTAGGAAAATGAGGACGTCAGTAATCAAGACTAATCACTAGTAGAAAATACTAATATTCTAAATGGGAAAGTGTGTGTGTCTGTTTGTCCGTTTTTCACGGCAAAACGGAGCGACGAATTGACGTTTTTTAAGTGGAGATAGTTGAAGGGATGGAGAGTGACATAGGCTACTTTTTGTCTCTTTCTAACTCCCCACTTCCCTAAAATGGGGGGTGGAACGCACTAATCTCAGGAACTACTGGTTCGAATTGAAAAATTCTGTCTGAGTCGGGTAGCCTATTTATTGAGGAAGGCTATATAATCACGCTACGACCAAAAAGAGCGGAGCAGAAACAAAAAAATGGACGAAAACTGGCAGGCTGCGATGCGACGGGAAGGGTCAGGGGAGCAAATATTTGACGCGGACGAAGTCGCGGGCAGAAGCTAGTATTCAATAATTACAAATCTGACAGTTAGTATGATTGCTTTGCTTACGTAGGTAATTGGAAAACCCAAAATTGATATCTCTTCACCTTATCCATATCATCTTATTTATCTTTTTTTATCTTACTTTACATGTATGACTCAGAAGAAAGTTGTGATTGTAACAATAAGGTACTTTACAGCTGATTAATGAAAGAATACAGTCAGTCAGAAAACCGGAAACAATAAAAATAAATCATCATCTGCCTGGCCATTTGCTAACTTTGTATGAGTCAGCTTCCAGTCTAACTGGATGCTGTAGAATACCAGTATTTTTAACCGACTTCAAAAAAAGGGGGAAGTTTCTCAATTCTACCGTATATATAAAAAAAAATATTTGTGTTCATGGATAACTTCGTCGTTTGTGAACCGATTTTGATAATTCTTTTTTTGTTGGAAAAGAGATATCCCAAGGGTAGAATCATGATCAGGAAACCAGGATCTGATGATGGCATCCCAGAGAAATCGATGGGAACCTTCGAAAATCGTAGTGGCGACTAGTGCGTTTATTTTTTTTTCATTAATTATCTTAAAGCACTACTATTTAATGAAGGTCTAAATTTGCTCTGATGATGAAGTCGAAAGACAATCGAGGGAACTCCTCAACGACTTACAGCAATTACCTGGTGTTCAGACTTAATTCATTTCTACTGATGAGAACTTTGCACCCACATTATAACTAAAAAGTTAAAAATAAAAACTTTTTACAAAAAAAACCGACTTCCTTAAAAACACTACAAAGTGAAAAATTACTTTAATTTCGGAAGTCGGTGGCAAAGAACTTAAATACAGATGCTAAGACACTGACTTCCGTATTTTTCACTTTGTAGTGTTTTTAAGGAAGTCGGGTTTTTTTTTGTAAAAATGTTTTTTATATGAAGCGACTGCCTATCTGACCTCCACAACCTACCTAGTTAGGATGAGGGAAGAAGATGCTGTGGTGACGTCAAAATAAACTGGAATGAGGGCAGGAGGATACTGAATAGAGACTCCCGCAGACCGGCGCGACTAGACAGGGTGTCGCGGCTCTATTACGTAGATAAATTTCCATGAAGTTTTCATAGCAATTGTTCCTATAATAGAGCCTTAAAATGGCTTTTGCTTACAATTAATATAATTTACTAGCTTTTGCCCGCGACTTCGTCCGCGTAAATGTTAGTTATCGCGGACGAAGACGAAGGCGTGGACGAAAAGTAGCCTATGTCCTTTCTTGGGATTCAAACTTACCCCGTATCAAATTTCATCAAAATCCGTTCAGTGGTTTAGTCGTGAAAGCGTAATAGAGAGACAGAGTTATTTTCGCATTTATAATATTAGAATAGATTATATAACCCAACAATATTATCTATGATTGAGCCTATTTTATCGAGTGACATTGTATGTGAGTTGCAAAGTTAACGATTATATTATATTAACTAGCTTTTGCCAGCGGCTTCACCCGCGTATTGTACATGTAAACCTCCTTCTTGAATCACTCTATCTATTGATGAATACCGCATTAAAATCCCTTGCTTAGTTTAAAAGATCTAAGCGTACAGACGCGGGAAGCGACTTTGTTTTATGTTATGTAGAGAAGATAATGAAGCTGAAGAGGAAACAAAAAGTCAGAAAGAACGCAAAGCCAAAACCAAGCAACAGCGCGTGCGGGCGATGCGATGCGACGGGTTGGGTCGGGGAAACAGGAAATTAGTTTTATTTTATAATTTTTTGTGACTTTAATGTACTAATAACACTTGGCAAGGTATACCCTAACCAATAAAAAAAGGATTATCACAATCGGACTACTATGTAAAAAGTTATGCGCGGTCATACATAAAAAAAAAAAAACAAAAAAAATATACGCGGTGAATTGAAAACCTCCTCCGTTTTTTTCGTCGGTACAAAAAAAAAAACAATTGACGGTCGTGGAAAATCACCTACACTAGGTATTGTGAAGTTTCACGGTTGCAAAGGTTAATAAATGTCAGTGGGATCGTACACCAGATACTTGACTGTAAAACAGTCAACTATCATGCTATAATATAGTTTACACGATAGGTCAAAATCAGTTGTTTTACAATACAAAATATTTTGCAGTTTTCCGAAAAGAAGCTGCACTAGCATATTATAATAAGTAAGTAATATGTATTCGGAGAGGCTTAAGGCAAAGTAAGCCACAACGGTCGATCGATACGCTTGCCGTGATTGGTCCGGGGATGGGTGACCATTGATTACATATCGAGACTCCACCGTGCGTGCCGCGGAAAGCCAGAAGCCTGAAAGTTCGACAACATGTCTTATCAAGGGGTATCGTATTACCCAGTAATTAGGTTGTGGAGGTCAGATACTCAGCCGCGTCTAGTTAGACTGGAAGCCGACCAGAAGGAAGGAAGAGGCTAGGCAGATGATGATTGTATAATTAGTCACACGACAGACTGCATCATTTATGTTGTCTCTCTTGTTGTTTACCAAAGATGCTCTCATCAATTTCGCGAAAGCAATGACTAAGTCAGTAATGATTCCGACCTTGTTTTCGTTCACACTCAAACAAATCATCAAAAATGTTGAACTATCCTGTTTAATCCGGTAATGAACCCATAGAGTTATTCGCTTCTAATGATGCTAATTGATAGTTAGTCTAATGATAAATATGTGTCAATAATATTTTAATATAAATTAGCATATGACTATGTACTCTGTTTGGTAAGAACAAATTTGAGAAAGAGGTCAGGCTGAGTCATAAAACATTTTCAAACACTGAGAACATGTCAGGGGGAAATATAAAGAAGTATGATTGGCGCTACGATTAAGATCGCAGAAGAACAGAAGAAATAAGATGCTTAACCATATAATAAAGAAAGTAAGACAATAGAATAAAGATTTACAAACACTGAGAACATGTCAGTGAGAATGGCAAGAAGTATGAGAGGCATCACGATAAAGATAGCTAAAGAATAGAAGAAATAGGATCCTTAACCAAGGTGAAAGATGTAATAAAGAAAGTAAGACAGTCGAAAAAACATTTACAAACACTGAGAACATGTCAGTGAGAATGGTTAGAAGTATGGTAGGCGCTACGCTTACAGATCGCAGAATAGCACAAGAAATAAGATCCATAACCAATAAGGAAGATATAACAAAGAAATTAAGATAGTTTAAATAGAGATGGTCTAGACACATACATATCAAGAAACAGTAGGACTAAATGAACAAAAATTATAACATAAATTTTCTAAACGCATATACTTCGAGTAACAAAACTACCATCGGTCGTTGACACTCAAAACACTTCATCAAATCTTTTTATTTTGACTCTCTCAATGTATGTTCTATAAACATGATTTTGCTTTGTTGCCACTTGTCATATCCTTAGAATCAAATCACTTTCCCGACTATCAGTTTCCACAGTCATAAAAACGGACCTTCTCTTAAAATACCTGATAATGTTCGTGAAATGTGTTGTTTCCATGTTTAAGTAATAAACCATTCATTCTTATCGGTTCTAAGTTTAGAATCTAAATGTAGAGTAAGGTCATTTCCAAATAATGAGGCCAACTGTGTATGAAAATAAACTTATGCATGGCTGAAAATATGCTGAAAACATTTGTCTCAAATTGTAAATAAGATGCCACTGGCTGAAAAATGTCTTATTGCTGTAAAAATAAACATTTATTGATTCAGGTAAATGGATATTGTGGTTATTTAAACAATAGATGTAAACTCTCCTTTTGATCTGATTTATATTGTTTCACATTTATTTATTTGTAATTCTTCTCAGACAAAAATTATTTGGAGAAATTCAGATCTTCCTTTTTTTTGTGGGTGGGTGATCATCAATAGTGAGCAGACGGGGTATGGTTTTAAAAATGCATAGGGAACGCTGCTGGCCATTCTCTAGTAACTCCCTTAGTCGCCTTTTAATGATTTTTGCTAAAACTATAAGTCCTGAGGGGTAATTGCGTAACTTACTATCAGCTGGAATCGCATTAATTTTGACAGTTCAATAACATTCATTGCGTTATTTACGTTATGGAGCAGACAAAATTTCGAACACATTAAACAATGAATTAGAAATAATCTCCAAAATGATTCTGATTCTGATGCGTTACGCAATTAAGGTGCAGGTTTCCTCACGACATTTTATGATTACCAGCTAAAAAAAATAATCTGAGAAGTCAATGTCCTTATAGTTATTCAATGATACATATTCGCTAGATGCATTAATCGATCTTTCGTTTGTAGCGGCTGATAAATTAAATAGTTGGCTGCATTCGTGACAGCTGAAGCACCTCGCGTTCATTCACAAGTTCATATCTCAATGATTCAGCGTACGATGAAAACAATACTAAACAGATAAACAAAATTGAAGTGTCTGTTTGCTGCCAGGGTTGCGAGATTTGTTCGAAAGAGTTACCGTGGCCCTGGCATATGGGCAACTGAAGGACCCGTGTGGGTAGGTTTCAGTCAGTAAAAGTCTAACACGCCCTTCTGCTCCACCCTAGAGCAGGAGACGTCATTTGATGATTTCCCACTCAAAAAGTGTATGTTTGTAATTTCAAACTAACGGCTTTTTACTAAATGCATATGAAAGTATATACGGTACTTACATCAAAAAAACACTTTAAAAAAAAATATTTCTTTCTGCATGTTTGTTCCGGCTAATCTCTGAAACGGCTGGACTGATTTTGACGGGACTTCGCTGGTATATAGTTGATATTATACGAAGTAATAGAGACAACTTTTTGTTCCGGGAGCACGTTCCCTGGGATATTTTCAAATATCCACGCAGGCGAAACCGTAGGCAGCAGTTATTGCTACCTAAATTCCATTCAGTATCAAAGGAATTTCCCTAGCCTTTTCCCATCTATATTGGGATCGGCTTCCAGTCTAACCGGATGCAGCTAACTATCAGTATTTTACATAGAGCGACTGCTAATCTGACCTCAAAAACCCAGTTACTGGGTATCAACCCTTTCAGTCCATCTACCTACCCATTTCTACGACGCAGCCGAATCCCAGCATTAAATATAAAATGCCTGTCTATCCTCCACAACCCAGATACTGGGTAATAGTATCCTATATTTAGTAATTTTGAGGGGTATCCCCCTTGGTAACACTGGTTGTCAAACTTTCAGACTTCTGACCACCCGTAACGACTGTCAAAGATTTATGAATGACAGCCGGGACCAATGGCTTAACGTGCTTTCCGATGGAACTTGATAATATGTAGGTATAGATGGGCACCCATCTACAGACCAACCTTGGTAAGCGTAGCTTGATCTGATCGAGCGACCCGTGCCACTGTTATTACATAGCCACAAGCTTCTCTATATCCAATCATTATCAAACAATAATTCGATTATGTAATCAAGATAATAAGCCGTAAACGGCTGAAGCAGGTCAGTTATCACTCAAGTACCACATAATGCGTAATAATACAATTTACGCACATTAATTTGTATTCACAATAGTTCATTTGGCACGCTCTATTATTTACGACGGCCTATCGACAACCCCATTTAATGCATGCGCCAAACTTGTTCGTCTAAAAATAAAGTTGGTATTGCTAGCTATCTCTTGCACCGCGCTCAGTCATAAAGTCGCTTTCGTGCTGGACGCCTGTGTTTTACGTTACGTATCATACAAATAAATAAAATGTTAGTGAAACTCGCATTCCCAACCTTAACGTCTGAATACCCAGACGTCGATATGCTGAGGAGCAAAGAGGTCAATAATTTTGCCACCGAGTGCATTTTGCCGCGTAGACCTAAAAGGAGTCTCGCGCCATTGCCAGAGGACAAAGAATGCAGCAATAGTGAGCTGAAGAAGACCTGCAAGATGGTGCACAGGAGACGAAAACACCGAAATCAGTGCCTGAAACTGCCAGCGCTGCCTGAGCACGATGAGTGTTGAAGATATATATTTTTTAATTTGGAAGGATTTCCGAATTTACTGCCTTTGCCTGCTGCATGGTGTTGCCAGTGACGGTTGCCACGCCAACATGGCACTTTTAAATATCAAATGCGTAGAATGAAGTACAAGATATTAAGTTTATTTATTTGTGCATTCCGCATTCGTCAGTTTTCTTCGTAATGGTTGCTGTTGAACGATGTCTGATGTGGCGGCACGTTAGTGAGTAATTGTATCGTTAGAAAGCGATGGAAGTGATTTGTGATTAAATTATGTATAATAGACTAGTCACATAATAGACACAGATAATTTTTTTATCTAAGTAAGTACTATTAGGTGAGTAATTTAATGTTCTACTAGTTTCTTAAACATGACGATTATCCAATTAAAACAATATGTTTTTACCGTCGTATGGTGGTAATTTGTGTTTCAAGGATTAAGTACTTTCTAATTAACGCTATTTATAATTAAAATATTTAACTTTAACGCTGTGTTTCTGTTGTAATTAATTGTATAAATGTATAGATCTGGATGTAAGCTGTATAATTTTGTTAATATAGTTTGTGAGCGAAATTTAACTTTAAGGCTACCTATTTAGCTGTATGATAATGATACCTACTCCAAAGAAAAAAGTTGATGAGGCAAATGGCGGATTTCCCGCGCAATTACCTACAAATGTTGCAACATGTTTATGTACCTATGCCACAAAATTGTCTCACTGTGGAAATGTACAAATGTAATTCTTGTTTGACCAAATGATAACATTGATTGATGTGTGTTGTCGACACATGGCCACGCCACGTTGATTAAATCGAAGGTAATCTGCCTACGTAGATAATAACGCGGTTATGTATGCAATAATAAGCAGTATCTAGGTAATCATTTAAACACACCATTGGTATTATGTAAGATGCAACTTTTATTCGTAGTTATTCACATTAGGACGATGTTTCAGAAAATATTTCGTGATTCACGTGACATTTTGGTGTTCAGAAACAGTGGGCTGTTCTTTGCCAATTGTGACGATAGTTTCCATGTATCCTAAAATTCTATGCATGGTCTACTTATATTAAAAAAATACGTATAACTATACCTAGGTGTTATGTATCAGGCAGATGAGATGGGTCCCCGAAACGAACAATCGTAATTGTACATTTTTACATGATTTATACAAATTTATCGTCTACCAAATGCAATTGAAGTGTTTGTGAATATCACTAGGTACAGTTACAATTGATGGCAATTAATCAATAGCAATTGATTGTTTCGGAGACACTTTATTGTTTAAATTCACAGTAGAGGGCCTTTGGAGTCAATATTTGTACTTTTGTACTTACCTATATCTAAAGTTTTAGACAGATTTTAAACAAAATATGTAATTATCTGTCGGTAGTTAGGTAGGTACTTAGTTGTACATTTTGATAAGTAAGTATTTAACTAATGAAACTTTTTTTAGTCTTGTCAAGTTTAAAAATAGTAGGTACTCAGATAAATCAACGTTAGGTTATTTAGTCATTGAAAAATTATAAGTGGCCTTTAAAGTTGTAAAGTTTAAGTTAAATCTAAGTTGGTTGTTGTGCAAAATTTGCTAAAATTGTTTTGTAACCTACTTGAAAATATTTTTTTTTTTCATAATTATTTTGCATCTAAACTAAGGCAGTTACTTTGGTAGCTTTTATTTGTAAAATTATTGGTAGTTATGTTCAGTAGGTTTATGTATTTACGTGTGTATTTATTTAAACGTAGATATCAGTTAGTTATTTTGATCTGTGATATGTAAATAAATGTCGTAACTGTAAGTTATTTTATAAGTTCTCTTTTTTCAATTAAAATTAATTAAAATTATTCAGTTTTTCATTTTTCATACTAATTCTTTTAAAAACCTAATCTTTGACATTTCCAATTTACGTAGGTATTTGATATACATAAAAAAATATACGAAACACAGATACTTAACAGAACAGACAAGTTTATTCTTTTTCTATCCATAGTGCAACCGACGCCATTTTTCCGCCCTGCCAAACATTGTTCCATCATTAAATTAATAATTTTGAGTTGTTATTTATTGTTGCACATAAATAATGAGCTGTAAATAATGATAATAACATTATTATTGTAGAATAACACGGGAATTTGAGTTGTTTACTTCAGAAACAACGACAGTACCTAAGTTATCATGACATGATTCATTCCTTTGCTATTGACCATTAATTTATTGGAACGCATAACTGGCTGGTTTGACCATGTGAACTTTTGGCCTCGATATTTATTTTTTAATTTGGACATGGTTGCAGGAAGTTACATAATCTCTAAACGAGTCTTTATTTAGGTGGATTTGACAAATGATAAATGATCATATTAATTCGAAGTAGATTTCTACAAACACTTTTACACGTCGGTCATATTTAGAAAAAAAACCGGCCAAGTGCGAGTCGGACTCGCGCACCGAGGGTTCCGTACAAACCTGCAGGTCATCATCATCATCATTCGTCATCATCGTTTATGAAATGAAATGTTTTTTTTTTTAAATTTTTATATTTGTGTTGACTGAATGAAAGGTAAATTGTGGTTTACGATTTATGACGTATTAAAAAAAAACTACTAACTAGATCTCGTTCAAACCAATTTTCGTTGGTAGTTTTCATGGTAATGTACATCATATATTTTTTTTAGTTTTATCATTCCCTTATTTTAGAAGTTACGGGGGGGGGGGGGGGACACATTTTACCACTTTGGAAGTGTCTCTCGCGCAAACTATTCAGTTTAGAAAAAAATGATATTAGAAACCTCAATTTCATTTTTGAAGACCTATCCATAGATACCCCACACGTAAGGGTTTGATGAATTTTTTTTTTTCGTGTTTCAGTTCTATGTATGGGGAACCCCAAATATTATTGTTTAAAAAAAAAATGATATTAGAAACCTCAATATCATTTTTGAAGACCTATCCATAGATACCCCACACGTAAGGGTTCGATGAAAAAAAAAATTTTGAGTTTCAGTTCTATGTATGGGGAACCCCAAATATTATTGTTTTTTTTTCTATTTTTGTGTGAAAATCTTAATGCGGTTCACTGAATACATCTACTTACCAAGTTTCAATAGCACAGCTCTTATAGTTTCGGAGAAAAGTGGCTGCGACATACTCGGACAGACAGACAGACAGACAGACAGACAGACATGGCGAATCTATAAGGGTTCCGTTTTTTGCCATTTGGCAACGGAACCCTAAAAACCGGCCAAGTGCGAGTCGGACTCACGCACCGAGGGTTCCGTACAAACCTTTAGGTATTCACGGTTTATGCATAAGGTTTATGTTTATGAAATTAAATGTTTTTTTTTACATTTTTATATTTGAGTTGACTGAATGAAAGGTAAATTGCGGTTTACGATTTGTGACGTATTAAAAAAAAAAAAAACTACTTACTAGATCTCGTTCAAACCAATTTTCGGTGGAAGGTTACATGGTAATGTACATCATATATGTTTTTTTAGTTGTACCATTCTGTTATTTTAGAAGTTACAAGGGGACACACACACTTTTTACCACTTTGGAAGTGTCTCTCGCGCAAACCATTCAGTTTAGAAAAAAATAATATTAGAAACCTCAATATCATTTTTGAAGACCTATCCATAGATACCCCACACATATGGGTTTGATGAAAAAAACATTTTTGAGTTTCAGTTCTAAGTATGGGGAACCTCAAAATTTATTGTTTTTTTCTATCTTAATGTGGTTCACAGAAAACATCTACTTTCCAAGTTTCAACAGCATAGCTCTTATAGTTTCGGAAAAAAGTGGCTGTGACATACACGGACAGACAGACAGACAGACATGACATAAGGGTTCCGTTTTTTGCCATTTGGCAACGGAACCCTAACTAGATAAGGTCGGCGTTTTCTATCTGACTGCTCTAAAAAGAAATGCCGAAACAAACTCAGAGGTCACTGTCTCCTTTAAAATCTAAACATAATATTGATCGAATCATGCAATACGTTGCAGATTTATATGTGACTAGCTGACCCGACAGATGTTGTCCTGTCTCTTTGATGGTATTTGAGCACGCATTCTGTCAATTCTATGTCAAATGTCATAATGTTACATTAAAAAAGTTTACATTGTCCTATTATATGGTTGTTAAGTATTCTTAAATTTTCTAATTTTCCGCGCAATTTTTCAATTTTTTTCTTTCATAAGAACCTTCTCCTGACAATTACAAACAAAACAACAACAAAAAAAGTGAAATCGGTCCAGTCGTTCACGCGTGATGGCGTGACCAAAGGAAATAGGGATTCATTTTTATATATATAGATTTATGTCAGAGTTACAGTTATTTGAAGCAAGAACCACACCGATTGAATGGAGCTGTCCAGTCATTGCATTTGTCAGTAACCGTGCAGCTTAATTCAAAATATAAGGAACTAAACGATTCGACGACCAATACCAAAGAAAAGATATTTGAGTAGGCTCCATAAATTATTCCGAGACAGGTAAACAATAATTGCCAAGGTAAAATTGTACCCAGCAGTTAGTAAAATGTTCTAATAAATGAATTAATAATAATAAACAACATACCATCATACCTTTATTTTCTGTGGGATAGGCACGTGTAAAGTTAACCACCATTTTAACAGTTTTGTAGTAACACATACTACATGTAAAGTTGATGACAGGGCTTGCTTGCCCTCTTCAGGCAAGTCCTATTATACTATCAAACGAACAGAAATCCAGTCACTACGACGGAGAAATTCACGGGAATCGAACCGACGACCTAATGTTCAGCAGTAGAGTTTCGAGCATTGGACCAAAGAGGCATAATATTACTATTTATATATCTGTAAATAAAAAATGTTACTGATTGTCCCTGGTCCAGAGCTCGTCCCCTCCTCCCTCCGAAGTGAATTCCCGGCTACGGCCTTGATAGTCAATCACAGTGCCATATTCCTATACTAACGAAGGTACAGACAGCATCAATCATATCGGGACGAACAGACTATTCAAAATAATCTAAACAACTATGAAAATTAAATATTAACTCAATGGCACAACGAATGTTTCAGAATGAAGACAGTACACAACAGCTGTCATTCTGACAAGAACTTTATCCAATTGATATAAAGTTTAATTTTCTTAGTTGTTGAAATCACTTTGAACAGTCTGCATCTCGATATTTTTGACGCCGTACAACGTTGCCTTTAATTTACAGTTCAATGCACTATTTGGACACGCGTGTTGACATGTATAGTCATTGACCGAAACAGCTCTATGTCGGTCATGTAAACCAATAATGCGTGAATTGGCAAATACTTTATCCATTCTGTTTTTTTTTTATTATATGGCTTTTCGCAGGTCAGCCTAGGAGGTTGTCAGCTTAGGCAGTGACCTATCGGTGCCGGCCGTGGTCGAGTCGATGGTCGGCAGCGAGGAGTCCTGGGACTCGGTGGTATCCTTTTGCGAATCAGTTATGTCGCAGAAGGAGGCTGCGGAAAGGGAGCGGGAGATATCTTCCGCTCACCCAGCCCGCAGCAGGCGCACCGGGAGTCGGCGGAGGGCGGATAACGCCCTCTTCCAGCCCCCCTAAATGGGTCCAGGGGTGACGGATCTGGGGAAATCCGTCACCCCCTATTCCTTAGGACCCGAGATGGTGGCGCGTAGTGTTCTACGCGCGCCTCTCTGTGATGTATGGGGGGGAGTTTAACACCTCACTCCCCCCCAACGTGAAGAGGCCCGCAAAGGCGGGCGGCACCAGTCGGTGATCGCGGAAGACATATTGGTTCCCGTGGTCCCCGACGTAGGTGTGGGACGGAACACCGGGGTGGTTTTAGTCAGTAAGAGTCTGACAGACCCGTCCGCCCACCCCAGGGCGGTGGACATCCATGAGGATTTCCACCTCGTGATCAAAAAAAAAAAACGAGGTTGTCAGCTACTTAGACGGCCGATGCCTATGGTTACCTAAATCAATTAAAGCCTCCAGTCAGGGCTTAAAAACTGAGCGACTACTCGCTAAGGGCACCTCTTGTGCGGTGCGGACCAGGGTGCTTATCCATTCTGAGTCAAAAGTAGAAGGTAAGTAAGGAGAGTGGGGTGCTAGGTTGGATCCGGAGTTCTACAAGTGAAATTTCTCAATAGCAGCCCAGAGTCTGTATTTGTGCCCAGTTTATGGCAGTAGGCTCACCCCCTATAACATGGGACTCAAAGGTGTACTAAGGGACTTACAAGAGAATGGTCTGCAGCTGCGTTCTCTATGCATTTTACCACCATACTGTGATCGCCAACCCGCCTGCCAAGCGTGACAATTATGGCAAACCCCCCAAATTCATCATCATCATCATTTCAGCCGTAAGACGTCCACTGCAGGACATAGGCCTCCCCCAATTTGGGGGGCTTTGCCATAATCGCCACGCTTGGCAGGCAGGTTGGCGATCGCGTTGATCGATCTACATGCATAGAGAACGCTGCTGCCCATTCTCTAGTAATCCCTTAGTCGGCTCTTACGACACCCACGGGAAGAAATGGGGTGATGTTATTCTTTTCGTCCGGCACCACACGGCACGTCCGGAACCCCTCAAATTGCGGGAGACTTATCCCCAGCAGTCGACGTCTTTCGGTTGAAATGATGATGATGATGAAAAGGTCATCATCATCATCATCATCAGCCTTTAATGTTCCCACTGCTGGGACGCAGGCCTCCTCTCAGTGAGAGGGAGTGGGCCATAATCCACCACGCGGGCCCAGTGCGGGTTGGTAGATGTCACATGTCTTCGAATATTTGGTTCTAAGACATGCCGGTTTCCTCACGATGTTTTCCTTCACCGTTTGGTGCCTCTAGCTAATCCTTAGGGGAGGCCGGCGTGATGTAATCTGTTTAAACCCTCGGCCTTTGGCCTTGTTGACTATGACATACATATTGCAAGTAGGGGTTCGTTTATGTAGGTTATGGATACAAAGCAAAAGATTTAATCCGATCAATAGGAAGCCTTCAAACAGCTACTTACCTGCTTATGTGGAAGTCATACTCGTCCAGCGTACATACATTATGTAACATTATGATTTTTCCATATGGCTCACCATAAGTAATAATGAGTCCATTTACTGTGTATCTTTTTTTTGTGGGTGTGAAATTATAAAACAACCGACTTCCTTAAAAACACTACAAAGTGAAAAATAACTTTAATTTCGGAAGTCGGTGTCTTAGGATCTGTATTTATGGTTTTTTTGCCACCGACTTCCGAAATTAAAGTTATTTTTCACTTTGTAGTGTTTTTAAGGAAGACGGTTGTTTTTCTTTGTAAAAAAGTTTTTATTTTTAAATTTTTATTTGTGGTATCCACCCCGCATTAATTCCAAACAAACAAAGCATATTTATGCGAAAGCAGAAATCGCGGTTGATTTGCTGTCATTTTTTAAAGAGTTCCGGTGTCTATCTTTGGAACTCATCATCAGATCTATATGAACGGGACCATTTCGGAATAAACTCCTTTCAAACAAAAAAAGAATTTTACAAATCCGTCTATGTATGACGGAGTTAGGGCCGAACATACATAAAAAAAAAAATAAAAAAATATAAACATCCGAATTGAGAACCTCCTCCTTTTTGAAGTCGGTTAAAAATGACGTCTCCCGCTCTACTACTACGCGACTAAAACCCAGCCGTGTTCCTTCAGTTGCCTATATGCCAGGGCCACGGTAACTCTTTCGAACAAATCTCGCGACCCTGGCAGGTTACAGTGTATCTTGGTTTGCTCATCTTTATTAGTTACATATAAACTGAGTGGAAATTGCAGACTGCAATTTCCGAACTTAAGAGGTACTTATGAGAACTTAGGTCGGACCCCAAACTAATATATAATCCGTAGGTTATTATGGAATAGGAATCACCTTAAAGGTTTCGTAAGACAGGCGCGACGTGACATTTATGGAACAATTTCGATGAAGTTTTCACAGAAACTGATCTACGAGGGTCGTGTCGCGCTTGTTTGAGCCCATAACTTCGGCCGAAATTACGACACGCTCGGGTCGGTGACGCTGAATCGGGCATACTCGGCTTCAGTTGGTCGGCGACGCTGAATCGCGTACACTCGGTTCCTAGAAAGTCTTCACTTCTGTTGTGTTGCACATAAGTACTCTCTTCTTAATCTAATGGAGTAAAGGAGCAAACGTTAGGTCGTTTGCCTTCAAGCTTCATTCTGAATTACTGAAAAGTCCTTGTAAAGGTCTGTTCAATAATTGAATGAATGGAATGGCATTGAATGTAATTAATTACTCCAGCGTATACCTATAAATAATAATATACAGTGGAACTATTTAAATAATTGTTTCGATATAAACATACATGGAAAATTGTCGATGTCGAACCATCGTGTGAAGGTATAATTGGAGACCCTGACCAAATTCGTTACAGTACAGTGTAGGTCAAGGTCTAAGGGCTACGCAGTGCGTAGTAGTTTTACTAGTAGGTAAGGTACCTTCCTAACTCGTGACTACCGTGCATAACAAAGAATGCGCACTTAAGTATGTAGTATAATAAAACAGTCAGGGTAAAATAATGGAATATTCAAATTTATTTGTTAAACTTACACATATACAAAGAGCCAAGTAACATGGCATACAATTCTAAACAACAGAAGACTAATACAGATTCAACAGCAGGTCCCCATCTAGTGACCAAAATACATCTTGATGACCCAAACACGTCACAGAATTATCAATTTGATGGGTTCTGACAGCGCAGGATTGTTTTTGATGATTCCATAATAATAATATTGAAGCTCAGTAGCACAATTATTCTCGCCACCTAACCTGCCTTGTTTGAAGACTAAGGTCTTCAACAAGTAGGTGCGTCCTGCCCGTTAAGATATACGGTGTTGAAAGTTGGACACTGACAGTGGGGTTGGTCCACAAATACAAGATCACGGTGTAAATCGGGCTATGCTCCGAAATAAAATTATCCGGAGTTACCGACCTAGCTTGCAATGTAAGCAAGCTAAAATTTAGTGATGTTTGTCGAAAGACAGAAGAGGTATGGAAAGCACGTATCAGCAAGCGTAGTGCGAGACGCCACAGGTAGATGAACCGATGACCTTAAAAAAGTGGCTGGGGCAGAGTAGATGTGGAAGACGAGGGACCGGTTGTTGTGGCGCAGCCTGTGAGGGTCTTATGTCCAGCAGTGGACTGCGATATGCTGAGTTGATCAGTTGCAGCAAAGAGGTTGCAGTGACCCTGGAGTCTGTTTTAGAGTTTCGATTGATGGCAGTAGGGGGGATATGTGGGTGTGCTATCGTCTTTGCCTACGTGGAACACAGGCGTGATGTTGTGTTAAGACGCATTACTGTGTAGTCGAAAACATCATTATAGCTGTTTACCAATATAAAACACATTTTAATTGCATTTCTTCGTAAATTAGAAAAACAATTTCGTTAATCCTTCAAAATTTTTCAAAGAAGTTCGTTAATCGGCTTAGACTACAGATTACGAAAACAAGACGATTAGGTATAAACTGAAAATCAATCAAAATATTTTATATTATCTCACAAACTTACGAGAGCAATTAAATCATCAGAAGCTAGGTGCAGGGTTCCTATTGGTGGTATACTATGGAGAACAGCCGACAAGAAGCTCCGGTTTATGGTTGTGGTTCAACGTGTTAAGTAGTTTGCGGAGTCAGGTTTTCACCTCATAATTTGTAGCAGTAATACCTTATGAACCATTTGAACTACACCTGCCAGGAGTCCGAGAAAACCGTTAAAGAAATGAATTAAATGTAGATAAATAGCATAGTAGTTACTAAATAGAAATATCTATGAATACTTTGACATACCTCAGTGGAAGTAAAAAAATAAATAGAAGATAGTCTATGCCAGTTTTCTTCAACAGCATATTCCCTAACGTGTATAGCATTAGATTTTCATTTCATATGAAAACAAACAACTAATTATATAGTAATGGATAATCGCGACTCCGATAATATAAACGACAATTTAAGCGTAAACTCCCACTCGTTTTTCGTTTCGTGGAACGGCGTCGCGTCATGCCATAAAATAGAGCGCTTTCCCGCGTAATTTGTTTTGTTAATCTGTGGTGTGGTGTAGTTGTTTTAACGAATATGGTGTAGGTAATTGCTTAATTGAACTTGATGGCCATGGGTTTTTTTTATGATGACTGGCGTTTTGCAGTTGGTTTTTTCAACAATGACATGATGACTCTACAACACTTTTTATTCGTAGTAAACGGTTAAATTCAAGTAAAAATAATAAAACCGTGTTAATATTGTTATGGAGACGTTTTACGAAGTTGCATGCTTCATACTTAAGTGTCTAGAAACCATCTTCCCGCCCTTTTCCCAACTATGATGGGATCGGCTTCCAGTGTAAACGGATACAACTGAATACCAGTATTTTACATGCCGTGCCATGCCGTAGGTACCGTGTGGTGCCGGACCTAAAGAATAACACCACCCCATTTCTTCCCGTGGGTGTCGTAAAAGGCGACTAAGGGACTTACTAGAGAATGGGCAGCAGCGTTCTCTATGCATTTTACCACCATACTGCGATCGACAACCCGCCTGCCAAGCGTGGCGAATATGGCAAAGCCCCCAAATTGGGGGAGGCCTAAGTCCAGCAGAGGACATCTTATGGCTGAAATGATGATGATGAATGATTTTACATGGACCGACTGTACATCTGACTTCCACCGTTTCACCACTCAGTAACTAGGTCGGTAATACGATAGTTCTTGGTAAGACTGGTTGTCAAACTTTCGGGATTCTGATGACTGGTAACTACCGACAAAGATCCACTAATGATAACCGGGACCAACGGCTTAACCATTTAGAAAATGCTGACCTGATGATAACATGTTTCATGATTAATTATGGCATAACATCTTCATCTCAAATTCTAAACGTGTCCCTGGCTGTTCAGGCCCCGCTAGCGACAAGCCCTGTTTTCTTAAGTGAAATTAGGTTCAGTATAGTAGATGTATATTTATTTCCCTACACAGTATCCATATGACTACGAAGGAAATATACAGAATACACGATTGCAGTACATGATGCAAAACCTATAGTCAATTAAACAGTGTATCGTAAATAAATATTACTCTTTACATTCAGATTCAAAATCGTGGTGTTTTAATTTTATTTGAAACGTGAACCATAGACCACTCTGTCTAGAACCCAAAATTATTGCCATTTTTATCTAAGAGTGGGAACCATAGATATTTAGTTTGGTTCGCCACACTACTAACATTATCTTTTACGCTACATTTCCTATGAATTTTGCCAGATAACGATACAAAAAAAATCATTCGAACACGCTCTTCAGTCGTGTTCACAATCACATTAATTTTATGAGTAATTGTTAAAATCCTTTCTCAGAATGAGCAGGGTGACGCAAGCGACTATTTATTGCAATGTTATTCTACAGCATATACTTTAGTTATTATTGTAAGGACTTCGCAACGATGAGTAAAACTTGGCGCCATCTTAGATAAGCGTACACCGGGTTATCGACGGGAAAACAGTTTTATCAGAGCATCCATCTTGATTTATAAAAATTGTGAGTGGTTTTTAAGATTCGGATTGTAATTTGTTGTGGAATTTCCTTGCAAAATAAATAGATAGGGTTATGTGTCAATGTGTCATGAGTACAAAATAGAGTTTTAGAAAGATTCCGTTTGGTACATAAACCTATTTGCAATTTGGAATGTTTTCCATGTTGGTCAAGTTTTGATGTAGACTTAAGGCTGTATATTTTAAATGCTTTGGCTCAAAAATCATGGAAAACATTCTAGCATCAAGTACAAGCATTTGAGTAAGCGCGACGGTAAAGATGGTATTCTGGTGATTTTTGGTAAATAAATGAACAGAAATTGCAAACAATGTATTAAAAATTTCAAAACACTACGCGTGAAGCAGAGGGACAACATTTTTAAACCATAATAAGAAGGTTATCCATGGTTTAACCATATATATATTTTGGACGCCGTCGTTTAAAATTTCACTTCGAATTTGATAATCTGGCCGAATAATGCCAATTCAAATGGTGCCGAGATGTGCAAAAATAAAAACTTTTTACCAAAAAATTTAACCGCCGAAAAAACTGAACAGCATAATTTTAAGGTTTATTATTTAAAAATGATATGCATCGAATGTAATTTTTTTTCCGTTTTTTTCCGATATTGTATACCGATTACAGACTAAAGCCGATCTATTCTAAAAAAAAATCCGTTTATGACTCTTTAGGTCAAGTGACACAGTCAACATGAAGTGAGCTGTCAATAGTGATAATGGCAGGTCACTTCACCGATTCTTGAAGCGGTGAGATTTTTACAGAATACTTAGACCAACTATAAACTGTTCGTGACCACGCAGGTCGCGAGTGATTGTGAAGTCATTTTATATCTATTCCGTGTTTATTATTATCTTTGATCTAATCATTTTAATTTGTGTCTAATATTGCATGAATAACGAGTCATATCGACAGTTTAATACCTATTACTAGTTAACGCCATTTTCCTTAAAAGTTATCGAGGATAACTTCAAGTGTTTTTCTAACTAAGCAAGCAAAAAGTACAGAGTTTTTTTTTAGTTTACTTACTTGTAACTTAAGTTCTTAGAATACAGTTCTACAAATAAGTATTGAGTCACTTGGTGTTAAGTCGTAGAAAACATTGATTTAAATAGTAAAGATACGGTCGTCCGAACATTTGACGGACGCGGTCGCCCTACAAAAAACACTAACGTCATCTATTAGAACTAGTATGAACTACGATGTCAATCCGCGTGGTCTGCTCTTAGACGTAACCTTGTAAGAGCGGGGTGTGGTATTTTTCGAGGTACAAAGAAATAAAAAAAACCTTTTATTTTTGAAAATTTATATTTGTTGAAGTTTGTTGGTGTTATAAAGTTTTCATTGGCCTTCGAATAAAACATTTTTTTTTAAATTATTTATAGTAATATTATTAAATCTTTCCATTTCATCGGCTACCGGCTACAACGAGCGCCGCTGCAAAGTTATGTCGTACTTTTACGCGGCTTCGCTTCGTCTTTGTCATAGGTTGAGACAAATATGAAAGAAAATTGTTTTAAATAATGTTAGCAGTGGATTTAATGACATATTTTTAACTTACCGGTGATATGAAATGTTATCATTTTTTTTATTGTGCTTTTTGTCGTAGTTCACGCAACCCTTCACGGCAAAACTTGGCATTTTTGCTTGCAAAATATACGACCGTTCCGAAGACAGCCGATCGCGTTCTAGTTCACTTCGATAAAGGGAGGACCATTTTGGGACCAAGTTCGAGGCGTCATTGTAACATGCGGTCCGCCCTGTCCTTACGCAGTAATATAATATGTCAATGGTAGAAAAGTAAATATTTTGCAGATATTGACGTTACGCACGATTCATTCGAATTAACCGATTAACTTATAGATATTTTTAACTTTATGGGGAAACACGGACTTAAACAGACTTTCTATTATTTATACAATAAAGGCTTAACAAAGTTGTAAGTCACGTCTATTTACTTTAGAGTTGGTAATTAAATACATAAGAATAAAGGATACCTTTTGAGGGTGAACCACCAGGACAGCCAAAATATTAAATTTTCTTACATTTTATTGAAATTTCTAGGTTAGCGTCAGCTGGTATGTTGAACAAAATATGATTGGCTACTGTAATATACATTTATAGAATAAATAAAAAAAAGGAAAGAGTCATTCAACAGTAATAATGAACTTAGAGTGTTGTATTGATGATTTTAAGATTATAATTCTGTATAGTTATATTTGTTACGGTTGCGAATCATATTTTAATAAACATACAACATACAGCCGCGTACTGGAAGACGTAGCGTTGGAAGGTCTCCCACAAGGTGGACCGATGACCTGGTGAAGGCCGCAGGATTCCGTAGGAAGCACAAAACGAGTCGAAGTGGCGGTGCTTGGGGGACGCCTATGGCCAGCAATGGACGTATTTCTGCTGAAATGATGATGATGCATTCATTCCTTTCCACAGCAGTATCTACATAAATCAACAATCAAACAAGAAATCATCTCCTGGCGCAAGATATATCATGGAACTAGCTTCTGCCCGCGACTTCGTCCGCGTTAAATTTCTTGTTCCCCCGACCTTTCCCGTCGCGTAGAATCGCCTACCCGTGCGATTTTTTCAGTTTTTGCAACATTTTTCATTACTGCTCCGCTCCTCTTAGTTGTAGCGTGATGTTATATAGCTTATAGCCTTCCTCGATAAATAGGTTACCCAATACAAAAATAATTTTTCAATTGGGACCAGTAGTTCTTGAGATTTGCGCGTTCAATCAAACAAACATACAAACAAACTCTTCAGCTTTATAATGTTAGTATAGATTAGGAACTCTTCCATAAACATGGTAGAGCCGCGGACTTAGTGAAGGGCGCGGGATAGATCCGCTGAATGCACATGGGCATCTAGGATAGCTGTCAGAGATAATAGTATAGCTGTTATATGGGTTTTAAACATAAGTGGCGAAATGTGGATGTACTACAGGTTCACCTCTGCCTAAACCCTACGGGGTATAATGGCGTAATGTAATATTATATTTTTACCCAAAGCCGTTTACGGTAACATACGACTTGATAAGTTAAGATGTTTCTTAAAAATGTGTTGTAACAATCGTAACTGCTTTGCTGATGACATTGTTTTATTGTTCACATCACCTTCAGAACTTGAAGAAATACTTCAAGATCTGAACACAGCAAGTCTTGAGGTTGTACTTTCTTTGAAACAGATCTAAAACACAGGTGACCAACAGCACGACAAGTACAGTCGAAGTAAACGGACATGTGTTTCAATATGACGATGAGTAAACATACTTGGGCCAGATAGTGTCTTTCAAGAATAGAGACCACAAGGAAGTCGAAAGACGAGTCTAAAATGCTTGTAACACCTATTGAGCCCTTAAAAAATATATGAAAGGTAGTCTTCCTACAGTCATTGAAAAAAAACTCATCGACATGTGCATGTGTACTAACATATGGTGCACAAAGTTTGTCACCTACTGAACAACAAAAGTCCGAACTCAAGATTTGCTAACGGGCATTGGAGCGCATCATAATAGGTATCAAGTGTACAGACCGAGTTAAAAACACCACTCTGCGCTCCATTCTCATGTGGCAGATGGTGGAGGAAAAATAGCCAGGCTGAAGTGGGAGTGAGCTGGACACGTCACGCGAATGTAGGTACCCGTTGAGATGGGCAAGGATCATCACTCACTGGTCGCCTGAGGAAGGACATCGCCGTAAAGATGGGCCACGGCGAAGGTGGTGTCATGATCTGATAAGGTTTGCAGGGCCAACATGGCCAGAGATCGCACAAGATAGAGAGGTTTGGAAGGAAAAACGGCAGGGTTGTACCAAGCAGTGGGACAGTATAGGCTAATAAAATGAAAAAAAAAAACATCCGGAATTATTTATTACAGTCAGTTCACCATTTTACCTCCACAATTTTTTGAACTTCCGAAACCTTACAGACAAAAAAACTAGTAATACAGAAATTACGCCACTTTTATGACTAATCTATGAAACGTTATTTATTTTGTTTTATTATTAGATAACATGAAAGCCGCTTATTGTAATTAATTCGATAGATTTTCATGATTTATGGTTGTCGACATAATCAGCTGTTGGTTATCGACCATCCGGCATTTGCGTATGAGTAAATGAATATTAATAAACAGTGATGTTATTAAAGATTAGGGGCTCGTGGCGTGGCTGAAAAATAATAGCAATAATAATACACATTGGGAGCCCTCCATGCCTCGGAAAGCACGCTAAGCCGTTGGTCCCGGCTGTTTTTTGCACATCTCTGATAGTCGATTCGTCAGAAGCTCAGAAGCTGACAACCAGTCTTACCAAGGGATATCGGCGTGTTACCCAGTTACTGGGTTGTGGATATAGAAATGGAGTCACTACAATTAAAATACTGGTATTCAGCTGCATCTGGTTTTTTATCTACACTACTTTCCTCTTGAATCACTCTGTCTATTGAGGAAAATCGCATTTAAATCCGATGCGTACAGACGCTAGAAGCGACTATACTATGTAGAGATTATATTACTGACAGTGTGAGACTGTGTATACATGTAACAATCGAATTGGGGTCGACCCTAAAATTATAGGAGCTATCTTTGGTTTAAGGTAAGTACATGTGAATGTTGGTGGATGAGAGACGCACGGAACCGAGAAATATGGCGGAAAATAGGGGAGACCTATACCGAGCAGAGGATGATTCCGGGCTGAGATGATGAAGATGAAAGAAAAATTTAGAACAAGCAGACGCGACGCGTCTCTTGTAAAATAATTTCTATCAATAGTTCTTTGAAATTTTTCTACCAAGATTGCTTTCCACCGTCGCGTTGCACCCATCTGCGAGAGCTTTTATATAGGGCATTGAATTTCACTCCGTTTACGAATCTACTAAAACTTTGTCATACGAGTGCAATTAAAAACTTTTGTCATTGCATTCCGTCTACACTCATTTTAACTGTGATTTTGCGTCACTGTCAAAATCAAAGTGATCTTTGCTGTCGTAAAAATAATGTTGCTTTTGGGTTGCTACTATTACTGCTGTTAGGGGTAAAATAACTGTGAACGGACTGTAGTTGACTGGGATAGGTGGATGCCTCATGCCCAACCTCTTTCCCAAGCTCTCTCTGGCTTAAATTCAGCATAAAATTAACCGTAGAAGTGTCAATATCGTTAAATAAGGGTCGAAGGGATTGTTAGTAGGATCTTAGCACATCAGCCAGATATCGTTTACCTTTATGTTAGTCAAAGTTGTAAAACGTTCGTACATTAAGGGCCAGTAACTGTTATCTAAGGAATATTTATGTCTGCCTCGTTGGTCTAGTAGTCGCAAGCGCTACTGTTAAGCACGAGTTCCTGGGTTCAATTGACAAGTCTGGAAAATGGTTATTGGGTTTTTCTATCTTGATCTACACTGCAGCCCAGTGTTTGGATGTGTGTCCGGTTGAGGACAATATGCTCGCCCTCTATTATATGGGACTTAAACATAACTGGCGAAATGTGAGTGTACTAGGTATAGGTACTTAGACCTCTGCCCAACCCTATGAGGAAAGAAGGTGAGATGTTATGGGGATTTTTTAATGTAATTTTAGCGTTCGACAAGTGCTGATCAGCCTGATTTAAATAAATGACTAAGTTTTTTTTTTTGTGTAGGTACATAACAGTTTCACAGCTTTTATACAGAAAATTTCAAACTGTCATCTTTAGATAAAAGTGGTCAGATTATTGAAAAATCAGCCCTTAGCCAAATTCATTATAAAATTCTGTTTCACACTAATTGCAATGTAACGACTCTCATTAAGTTCTCCCAAAAATCAATACAATCGTTCCGTCGTCGAGCGAGACGCTTGCCAAACACGTAATACGCATGTGCAACAAAATAATGGGCCCTTCACACCTTGGGAACAAGCAGACAATAGTATCGAGTGTCCTGATACAGTCTGTAATCGATACCTAACATCGTTTGCCACAATACCCCGTTGTTCACAAAACAAAGACTCGGTTCGCTACGGTAGTCACTGGATCCGATGATTCCGATTTTGTTTGTTGTCAATTCGATTTTGTCCACATCGATTCTTGTGACCTACTCGTTACTGTTGAGGCTGGTTGTCAAGTGGTGATCGGGTTTCTTTACAGGGTTAATTTTCAAATACCTGTTGAATTTAAGAGTGAACATTTTTCTTCATCGAATTTACAGTTTTCGTAATCACGAAAAAAAAAGCCTAAACATTTCGTTTGATATTGGATGGAGGGGTTTGTAGCTAAGTAATAACAGCCGCTCGGATTGATCAATCAGGTTAAGTAACGCTTGTTGCGGTTGGTCCGTGGATGGGTGGCCATTACATTTGGATTACATATCGAGACTAAGCACGTAAAGCCGTGGATCTTTGACAGTCGTAACGGGATTTCAAAAGTTTGAAAGTCAGACAACTATTTTTATCAAAGGGTATCTTATTCCCCAGTAACTGGGTTATGGAGACTGGATAGGCTGTCTCTCCATTTTAAAAACTGGTATTCAGTTGCATCGGATTAGACTGGGAGTCGACCATAAAACATAGTTGGGAAAAGGCTAAGGAAAAATAATATCTGCGTTGAAGAATGCTCAAGTATCATAGCCCCTGTTGTAAGTGTGCGATGGAACACGAGGTCTGTCTAAACAAGTCTGACAGACCCTTCCTTCCACCCCAGGTCGGAGCACGGAGCAAATTTGCTCCGTGGGTCGGAGGGCATTTGGTAACGGGCTTTCCACCCCGTTACCAAATAAAAGGGGAATAATATTAAATGTCCCAAACAAAACTTCAAGTTTCGTGTGGTTTCAGACGGTTCCGTGTAGTGCCGGACGGTTCCGTGTGGTGACGGACGTAAAGAATAGCACCACCCCATTTCTTTCCGTGGGTGTCAGAAGAGGCGACTAAGGGACTTTCTGAGACTGGGCAGCAGCGTTCTCTGTGCATTTTACCATCATACTGCGATCGCCAACCCGCCTGGCAAGCGTGGCGACTATGGCAAACCCTCCTCTTTGGGGGAGGCCTATGTCATGCAATGGACGACTTTCGGCTGAAATGTTGATTATGATGATGACAATACTTGAATACCATATCAATGTTGAAGGTCTTGATAAATTGTCCCTTACATTTGGCAAGTCTATAAAAAATTTGCCCTTTTTAACAGTTACACGTTCTTGCTTATCGATACTTTTTTTTCGATACGGTTTAGTGTAGAGAGCATTAAAGAACAATGGTGCAGTTTTGTATGGTTAATAAATAGACCATGTCGATATTTTACTTCCCATGACGGTTATCTTGACTTTAATAGGGGAATAGGTATTATAGTTTTGAAAACTGTTCCAGGCACACTTTCTAAACCGAGAAAAAAACTCGACTCAGATTCGATCGGGTCGGCTGCATTGGATAAACTCGGCTCCAGTCGGTCGGTGAAGCAGAATCGCGTATATTTGGCTCCAGTCGTAACTTTTGCCTTCGATCGTTTGGTCATAAGAACACACCCTTTTTTAGGGCTCCGTACCTCAAAAGGAAAAAAACGGAACCCTTATAGGATCACTTTGTTCTAATATCAGAAGACTTATATCCATTTTTCCTGACGTATGGTCTAAGTTCCCATATATTACGAGTACTTGAAGTCCGCGGGAATAGATATAATTAGTGGCATTTTTGTCAGATGGATCTGAATCCATTTTCGAACAATACTTGAGCATTGTTCGAAAATGGATTCAGTGAAATTATGGAGTTAAATATAAGTCTAGGTATCTCTTTAAATACTGTGACCGAGGTTTGCTTCTAAACTAGGCAACAGATTTTTATACGGTTCCCACCATAATTTAGAGAATTTTATCCTGGAAGAGTTTCGCGTATAACAGATTTACTTATATTAAAATAACTAAAGGAAGAAAGCAAAGAAAAAGAAAGTAACAGAATCAGAATTGACTAGTGAATCGATTTAAGTAACTTTGAAAAAAGTATTAAAAATAATGTTTTTTGCCAAACCTTCCGCCAATTGAGCCAAGTTCAATTTTAGATGCATAATGTAGGTACGGTCGACACGTTTTAAGTTTGCTTTGAAAAAACTAATTTAGCTATTTTTTTTTATGATTTTAATACTCTAGTTGAGATACATAAGGTCTTGCGTTAATTATCTAACACGTTGTATAATCAAGAGTACAAACTAGACATAGTGGACAGTTGCACGTCGTTACTGACAAGACGACTTCCAGTTAGCATGAAAGAATTATGCTGAAAGAAATCTCGAAAGAATTTCAAATCTTCAAAACCGTGCGAAGTAGGGGCGGGTCGCTAGAAGACCTCTATCAAATAGCCGTACGATAAACCTTAGTCTAGACTGGAACAGGGGTACATATTTAATGTCTACGAGAAAGGGCGGGTCAATCACCTCTCCTTTCGCGGCATTCACCGAGCCAAGTTTATTATTGAGCCAGTGCCGTCGCCGTCGGGACCTATAAAGTTTTGGGTTTCCTGGATTATGTAAGGCACTTTTGTTTAATAAAAAATGCCATTCTTCCGGATAAGCGTCTACTATTTTCTGTGCAAAACGCGTGGCCAAATCTGTCCCCGTTGTTTTTTAGTAAGTCGTGTCGTGTTACTGGCGTTATGATTTTTTTACAGTACTGTGATTCTTAAATCAATCCGACAAGGAATATTTTTCTTTTTATTCTACAAATTTAACTTTTGTTGTCCGTTTAAATATCTGAGCTATCTTCTATAATCATTAAAGAAACATCAATTTAAAAATATTGAAACATAAGCGCGAATTCCCGCGATTTACATTTTTGGACTTACTGTTATTAAAATAACGGGGACAGAAATATAATAATCAAAATTTATCAAATACAATAATTTTTCTTTTCTTTCTTTCTTTCTTTCATGTGGTGCCGGATGTAAAGAATAGCACCATCTCATTTCTTGCCGAGGGTGTCGTAAGAGGCGATTAAGGGACTTACTAGAGAATGGACAGCAGCGTTTTCTATGCATTTTACCACCATTGGCATACATTTTGACTACGTAGGGCCGGGGGTTACACTGAAAGTTTTTGGAATAGGCCAGTTAGAAATGCCGATGAAATATTTATTTCAATTTCGAATTAGGATTTCTTTGGGAATCTATAGATGTTTATTGAATTCATATGTCAGTTACTTTTACAATTTGGCGGCATTTTAAAAAGTGTACTTGCAATTTTTGTAGGAAACAGCAGTTTTTTTTAAGCCGACATACTATTTCAATGGGGTTCAGAATCAGATGTACTGAAACCATGGTAAAAGGTTGCGCTACGATGTCTGTACTACTCTGTTTATGGCAACGAGTCACTCTGTATACACACGGCTACAATAATCAAGCTATAAATTACCAGTTTTAGCTGAGCTCGTATTGCGTAGATTTTTCGTGCGATGAGAAGTCAGCGTATACTGGAAATGTAGGCTTGATTTGTAGCCGTGCGTACAAACGTGTAGTGTTTTCTATGCTGTTACAGAGAAATAAACTGATTGTCATACTAAATATAGCCGTCCTTTAAAAGCCCTTTGGGGCAGTAGAACAGCTGTCGATAACGAACAATGCAAATTGTACTGCGAATTGTTTTTCTACAATTATCAGTACCTATTTTGATAACAGATAGATACTGAGGCAATCGGTACGGGGAAATTATTGAAAAACACGTTAAACCCTTGCTTCCGTTTGCAAGTCAAAGTCAAATCATTTATTTCAAGTTAGTCATTAGAAAGCACTTTTTTATTTTTATTAGCCTACACTGTACCACTGCTGAGCAAAACCCTCCCCCAAAACCTCCAAACATCTCTTTTCAGAGCCACCTCGATCCAACTCTTGGAGTAAGCGTCTAGGTCGTCTCGTCACCTCTTCTTGGGCCCTTTGAAAGCACTTTTTCAAAATCTATATATATATAAAATGAATCCCTATTTCCCTTGGTCACGCCACCACGCGTGAACGGCTGGACCGATTTCACTTTTTTTTTTTTTGTTGTATTTGTAATTGTCAAGAGAAGGTTCTTATGAAAGAAAAAATGCGCGGAAAATTTGAAAATGTAAGAACACTTATTTAAGAATACTTAACAACCGTATAATAGGACAATGTAAACTTTTTTAATGTAACATCATGACATTTGACATAGAATTGACAGAATGCGTGCTCAAATATCATCAAAGAGACAGGACAACGTCTGTCGGGTCAGCTAGTCTATACATCTATACATCTATACAAATAAATAAAATTGGAGTGTCTGTTTTTAATATTAAGATAACCACTTTTTACTAAGTGTATATGGATGTATACACGATACATATACCAAAACAACATTTTTTACAATTTTTGTCTGTCTGTCTGTCTGTCTGTCTGTCTGTTTGTTTGTTCCCGCTAATCTCTGAAATGGCTGGACCGATTTTGACGGGACTTTCACTGGCAGATAGCTGATGTAACAAGGAGTAACTTAGGCTATTTTTATTTTAGAAAGATTCTTTTATTTTAGAAAAAAATAACTATCTTCGAAAACTACGCTGACATACGTCTCTAAATTCGAAAAACCCTGGCTGAATCCTACGAAATAGACCAAAATAATATACTACAGTATTGTACACCTTAAAAAGGCCTACAAAAATGTCCTGAATGGTATATGTCTATCTCTTAGGGATAACCCAGGATAACCATTTTTTATCTTTTACTTTTTACGAGAAATAAGGGCTTATTTACGAAGCGATTTTAAGCAATACAGCATTCATCCTTATCCAATTAAGTACCTTAAATACATTGTGCATTTAATATAGATCAATATGGCCCTTTACAGCATGTAATTTAAATGCATATCTTAGAAGATATTAGAGATTTAAAAAGCGGGCGCGGAGCGCGTTGGCAGCGGCCGGGTAGTACGGGATAAGTAGGATTGTAATTCATATTACTTTGGCTTCATAGTAATTGCGAATATCATGTGTGTTCATTATACTCAAAATAAACCTAATAGTATTATTCCAAGTAAGAGACCGCGAAATGGCTTAGATGTTTAGATTTTTGGATGTTTGTTTCTCAATGATGCAAAGACGGGGAAGGGCCGGAAGGTTCTGGAGTGGCGACCGCGTACTGGAAGACGGAGCGTTGGAAGGCCTCCCACAAGATGGACCGATGACTTGGTGAAGGCCGCAGGAATACGTTGGATGCGAGAAGCACAGAATAGGTCGAAGTGGCGGTGCTTGGGGGAGGCCTATGTCCAGCAGTGGACGTCTTTCGGCTGAAATGATGATGATGATGATGATGCAAAGACGGCCAAACGGATTTAGATCGAATTTGGCACAAAGATATATTATATCATGGATACATAACAGATAGGATACCTACTTTATCCCGGTAGTAGGTTCCCGGGTGATATATTCCGACAGCTATACGGGCCAAGCCACTGGCAAAAGTACTATTCCTATAATTATGTTCGGTGTCTGGTAAATGATTGAGTGTCTGTATAGGTAAAATAGGAGCGTTAAGAAAAACCAGGAAGACTTATGTTCAACTAAACCAAGCCCTATGTCACAGTCTTCTTACTCTGAATACTATTACTTTTATTTTAAAAACACCAACACACATGATGTTCTCATAAACTATGAATCCTAAGCAATATGAGTTATAATCCTACTACTAATAATATGTGAAAATATGTATGATTGGGTGTTTGTTTCTCAATCACGCAAAAATGGCTGAATGGATCTGGATCGAAAATAGCACACAGAGTCTATATTACCTATATAACCTGCACCCTAATTGCGAAACGCACAATTTATCAGAATCTGAATGGGATTGAAGATTATTTCTAAACCATTGCGTCATTTGTTCGAATAAATTGTCGGGTCAGCAACGTAAAATACACAATGAATGTTGTTTACCTATGAATTTTAAACCAATTCCTACCGATAAAAAATTCCGAAATTACCCCTCTGGAATAACACATTCTTATCGCGGTAGTACGTCCTCTTGCATTAATTTCCGAAATCCACGCGGGCGAAGCCGCGGGCAAAAGCTAGTTTACAATAAAATAGAACTGATTCTAGTTGCCGTTTCAAGAAGATAGTTTTGTATGGAGAAGAATGGGCCAGAAAATCCACCGTTACACGTTTCCAATATTATATTATAGATATACAGGGTCAAATTAAATTAGCTGGTAATGCTTTTCCCATATGGGTATCGACATCGAAAACAAAATTGAACAAAACAAATATACAGGGTGTGGCGTAAGTAGTGGTCCACCGTTCAGGATTCGATGAACCAGATAATTAACTATAACAATTAAACATTTTAAACATTTTTACCCAAGGCGTTTTTTTTTACTAAAATCGCTCTTGGACTTGATGGTGTGTTAAAAATTGGGGTTAAAATTAGAGAAGAACCAACTTTTTCTTCAAAAGAGCTGAATTTACATAAAAAATCATAATTTATCATGATAGTTCTAGTATTCAGCAGTAATTAACAGAAATCAGAATGAAAAAATAATGGTTTTTGTTGAAACTACAAACAAATATGTAATAAAAGGTAGACATTTCGTAAATAAAAGACAAAAATGAAATATTTTCGGAACCCTTGGGTGAAAATGGTTAAAATTTTTAATTGTTATAATTAATTATCTGGTTCATCGAATCCTGAACGGTAGACCATTACTTACGTCACAGCCTGTATATCATTTGATGAGCAAAGATCAATGCTCGTAATTTATCAGCTGTTTTTGTAATTTTTCGTAGACAACATAGACATTTTTTTTTTAAATGTCTATGTTGGATAATTTTTTTTTAAATGTCTATTTTGGACATTTTTTACGAATTTCCAAAAGCAAAACTTAACCGTTGTTTGATTACCTTATTGTCAGTGTCATTTAAAGTTCTAAACAGTCAGAATATTGAATACTTTTTATTTTTTCGTTTTCGATATTGATACCTACCAAAAACGTGAGTAAACTATGCCAGCTAATTCAATTTGACCCTCTAAAGGTGTCTGTGCTTATAAATATGCAAAATCAATCGCGACTGGCCTGTTAGTCTAGTGGTTAGTGACCCTGACTGCTAAGACTGAGGTCGTGGGTTCGATTCCCACCCAGGACAAATCTTGGTGTGATGAGCACGATCATTTGTTCTGTGTCTGGGTGTAATTTATCTATAATATGTATGTATTTAGAAATATCTAAGTATGTTTATCAGTTGTCTGGTTGCCATAGTACGGGCTCTGCCTAGTTTGGGATCAGATGACGGTGTGTTGGTTGCCCTATGATATTTATTTATTTATTTAAAAACGTCAAACTCTCTGTCGTTTAATTTTATCTTTGTTTATTCAATAAGTAAGTAAGTAAGTCCACATGACTTTAAGTACTTAAATATTTAACGAACGTGTTAAATGTTAAACAACAATGTAATTAGTTAGTGAAAATTACCTAAATCATATTCAATAGACTCTGATAATAAATTACCCGGTTTTCTTTGCAGACTCTGTGGAAAAACTAGCAGACTGTTACCAGAGAATGAACAATTTAACACATCTTAGGCTTTTTCTTACACCACGGAAAATACTTCACGGATCTTATATAAATCTTGATACTTTTGTATAACTTAAGTGTGTTTTTGGGAGTCTTCTCATCTATGTTTTTTTCGCCTATCTTTCTTTGAAATGGGTTTTTCTTCGGTTACTTTCGAGCAAGGATTAATTGAGATGGTCGTCCGTAACTTGTGATTCATTTTTTGTGTTTTCGTCATTCTTCTGGGCCAAAGACTATTGTTCTGGGCCAATAAGGTTTGCAGGATGAAAATTAGGTACTTTAATAGATCGATTTTATTTGTTTGTATTGCTCTTGGCACATTAAAGGCACTTCTGAACGTCAAATTTATATTAAATTAAAATAGAATTGATTCTAGTTTTCCCTTCCAAAATGTAGTTTCGTATGGAGAAGAATGGGCAAGAACCTCCACCGTAATTTTCTTAAAATGTTTAACAATATTTTACATCTATACTAATATTATAAAGCTGAAGAGTTTGTTTGATTGAACGCGCTAATCTCAGGAACTACTGGACCGAATTGTAAAATTCTTTTTGTGTTGGGTAGCCTATTTATCGAGGAAGGCTATAGGCTATATAACATCACGCTATAACCAAGAGGAGCGGAGCAGTAATGAAAAATGTTGCAAAAACGGGGAAAATCGCAGGGGTAGGCGATTCGACGCGACGGGAAGGCTCGGGGAACAAGAAATTTAACGCGGACGAAGTCGCGGGCAGAAGCTACATTAAGAATGTACATTAATAAAATAATCGTATGTGAAAACGATGCACCTAGGTGTGGGCTGAACCTCATCATTTCAGCCGAAAGACGTCCACTACTGGACATACCTAAGCCTCCCCCGATTTGGGGGGGATTTGCCATAATCGCCACGCTTGGCAGGCGGGTTGGCGATCGCAGTATGGTGGTAAAATGCATAGAGAACGCCGCTGCTCATTCTCTAGTAAGTCCTTTAGTCGCCTCTTACGACACCCACGGGAAGAAATGGGGTGGTGCTATTCTTTACGTCCGGCACCACACGGTACCCGTCGGTTAAACCTAGTTTTAAATAATACATCTTTATATAGTATAAAATTAAGTAACATCCGCTGTCTGTTCGCTTATACTTAAACTACTCAACGGATTTTAATTTAGTTTTCAGCAATAGATAGAGTGATTCAAGAGACAACATTAAATTTATATGTAAAACACGCAGGCGAAGCCGCTGGCAAAAGCTAGTTAAATATAAAAGTTGATAAACCACACGCCTAACACAAACGCCTTGGTAACAAAATATCACCAGAACTATTTATTTTGATTTATATTTTTAGCCTCCATTGTATTTAATTTTTAATTTAATTAGTAACGGCACGCAGTGTTCATGGTTTATGCGAATTATATTTTGATTTAAATGTTCTAATGGAAAGTTTTGGTAACTTTAACTATAGTACTGCTGATTTGGATCAATTAGTGCTGAGTTATGGCATAGATTAATTAGTTATCGCTAGTAATTATGGTGAAATTACTACTACTATTTATTTAGAATTTAGTTTTCAGTACGAAAATTATTTAAATTTCTTTCTTCAAGTTTCACAATATTTTGTATGTATACATTAATTGTGTAATTATTTGTGAAGACCTAGAATAAAATGACTATAGGTTCTAAAATAGGGAAAAGTAATGACATGAATTCATTATGTAATAAATAGTGCTCATACTATATATTTACGAATATTTCACAAGTAGATAGATGATTTCCCTTTTCCCCAAAAATAATAAAAGTAATAATTTACGGAATATAAAGACACTGTCATAAAAAATATAAATTATCAAATTAAATTAGCAACTGATTTCATTCAGTTTAGAATATCAGGTTGTAGGTCACCACTGGCAAAGCTATCGGGTATTGCCATAGTTTCGCTCGCATTGACGCATTTACTATAGTTTCAGTGACATTTTTACAGTACTCTATCATAAAAAGGATCACATAACTCAAATGTATTTAGTTTAAATAAACATGGATAAGTAAATCCTATAAAATCTCTTGCAAATACACTTATCATTTGGCTCCAGGGGATTTATTTAGACATTCAGTTGACATACTCTTTCACATGCGTCATTTCATGGGATCCCCCTTTAAAGTCTACAATGGTCACCATTTACAGCTGGATTTGTTCCATAAATGTTATCTTTATGTTTTTATACGGTTAGCAGCCGTCATAGTCATGATTCGTTGCATCAGTATTTACTAAATAGGTGTCTGGTATGTTTTGTGGAATCTGCCCCTCTTGGTGATGGATCCCGCTGAGCATGGCAGACTGATATCAGTTGAGGATGCGTGAGTATCTCCCGGGCCCCCGGCTCATGGTACCTGAAAAAACAGTGAAGAAAAGGATAAGAAAGAAAGAAAAATTGTTTATTCTGTAGAAACAAAACTCACATTACGAAAAAAATATAGATTAAATGCACACATACAAAGTAGCGAAAAGCCCCGTATTCAAGTTAATGGTGAGAGGGGTATTCAATGGGATTTTAGTTTGTAGGAGTCGAAATATTCCTCCGTACTCACGACGAAAAAAATCTTTTGCTCCATTTATTTGTACATATTATTTAGTGTCCTAAGACAATATCCATCGGCATTTACTCAAGGATTAATAAATACAAGTAGGCACTATGCTGTGTGCAAAACCTATAAAACAAAAACTAGATTTGCACTCGAATTCTATCGCTTTATTGGACCTAGATTATACAATCAGATTAATAAATTTAAGAATGTGATAAAAGAGCATACACAAGTATGTCAAAGCAAACTGCATGGTTATTAGGATTGGGTTATTAACAAAGTGAAGAACTTCTGGAAATAAAGAAATAGAATAATGACTCAAATTAAACTTATTTTTTTGTACTGATCGCCGATGAGGCCGGCAAGTTCTGGAGGGGCGAGCGCGTACTGGATGACGTAAAAATCAAAATCAAAATATTTTTATTTCACATAAACCTACAAGGGCACTTATGAAACGTCAGATGCTAGGTGCACGGTTCCAAATGGTTGATTCCTATGGAGAAGAGCCGGCAAGAAACTCCACGGTTACTCTTTTAAAAATAATTGGCTTTTACAATGATTTCAAATAACAGTGATAATAGGTATGGGAGAACAGTGTAGGACTGTCAACAAGTACCAGGTACTTAAAAAAACTTTTTTACAAAAAAAAACAACCGACTTCCTTAAAATCACTACAAAGTGAAAAATAACTTTAATTTCGGAAGTCGGTGTCTTAGGATCTGTATTTATGGTTTTTTTGCCACCGACTTCCGAAATTAAAGTTATTTTTCACTTTGTAGTGATTTTAAGGAAGTCGGTTGTTTTTTTTTGTCAAAATGTTTTTTTTTTTTAAATTTTTAGTTGTGGTATTCACCCTGCACTAATTCCAAACAAACAATGCATATTTATTCAATAGCAGAAATCGCGGTTGATTTGCTGTCATTTTTAAAGATTTCCGGTGTCTGTCTCCCGAACTCATCATCAGATCTATATGAAAATTATATGGGACCATTTCGGAATAAACTTCTTTCGAACAAAAAAAGAATTTTGCAAATCCGTCAATATATGACGGAGTTATGGCGAACATACATTAAAAAAAAACATATAAACATCCGAATTGAGAACCTCCTCCTTTTTGAAGTCGGTTAATAAAATAGAAAATAGTCTACAGTCTACAAGGCCTCACATTCACAAAATATAAAAGAATTTAATTATATGATAGTATTCATAAATAGAACAAAATAACCTATATCTGAAAGCCCATCAAGCGACCCCAGCAATTGTAGTACGGTAACTGGAAATCTTACACCAAAAGTCTGTCTCCCATTTCAGGGACAGTGTCTAAAATAGTCATTGTTATTAAAATAGGAGTTGGGAAACAAAGGCATCTCCTTAATTTCGTCAACATATTGTTCACTGCCAGTACCTACATTTAGTAACTTCGTCACTACACTGGGTATATTTTTGGCTCTCCAGTTATATATAGCCACTATTGTCCTAAAAGCTCATCTGTTTGTAAACACAGCTGTTAAAACGTGTTTACAGCAACCAAGATGGTGTTTTGGCGTAACTTTCATGTTTTGCTGAATATCTGAAGGCGTTTCCTGTAATTCGATAATGGTTTAAATAGGGGATTACGTGTAAAGACCAATATTCTTCACTCCTTTTTTTTTGTGGGTGGGAAATCATCAAATGACGTCTCCCGCTCTGGGTGGAGCGGAAGGGTCAGACTTTTACTGACTAAAACCCACCCGTGTTTCTTCAGTTACCCATATGCCAGGACCACGGTACCCGTACTTTACTCCTTAGAGGTTGATTTTGATATGATGAGAGCTTTAGTTAATAAGTACTTTGGTGCTCCGTTGCTCTCGCGCACTGCGCGACTGCTGAGCATAGGGTCCTTAGTTCAATTCCCAAGTCGGGAAAAGTGTTAAATAAATAAATAAACTTCTTAGTAACAGCCAGGAATTCGGAAGTTGGCGGTGTGATAACCCCATGCTGCAAAAATCTGGTTTATCTCCTGATTTCTCTTCGGTCGTGTCGGATTGCCGTCCCATCGGACTATCGAGCGTGAGGGAAGAGCCCCTGTGTCTGCGCACACACTTGTGTTGAGGTTGGCCACCGTGAAAATATCATTTCAAAAAAGTTTTTTTAGCAGCTGCATGAAGTTTGACAAAATACAGGTACATAATTTACTCCACTCAGATTCAGCTTACAAACGGCTTCGATAATCGTCGTGTTTACAAAAGAAGCAATATTAATATGACCTGTTGCAGGCATAATACCTGTTGTAGACATAACAATCTTTTGTTGTTCTAATAACTCCACGGTTTTTATGAATCTCGTAAATTTTGATGTGTTTTTACTACCTTGCTTTGATTTATCTTATGAAAGTTTCCTGGTAAAACAACTTTCATCAGAAAGTTTTCTCAATTATGTACATGAAATATGCATAACTATAACTCAAAATCTAAGCATTTGTTTCAAGTAAATCATTTCGTTATCACGTCAGCGCCGGCTGTCGCTGAAAACCAGCGCTGGGACTCTGTCTCGCATAGGGTCACAGCATTATGCTGAGTGATGATCGTTTTGCGTGGGTGTGACGCATGTTTCCCACAGCATTTTTTTTGTGTTTATTCTTTCTTTGCGTCATATTACCGCTAATAAAAGTATTTTCTTTCTTTCATTTACAGATACTTTTAAATTGTCAAAGTTGAAGCCAGTTGTTCAATGTTCATTCCAAAACATAGATTTCTATGGAGAAGAACAGGCTAGAATCTCCAAGGATACCCTTTTCAATCAAGATATAACAAATCCTGAGTACATTTTTCTTTGGCTCCCGCCTGTCATTCGTGGATTTTTGCGAGTCTTTACGGGTCATTTACTGGGTATTACGATAATCAGTAACTGAGTTTTCAGATAGGCATTCGTTCCATGTATAAAACTGGAATTCAGCTGATCTGCACCCTAATTGCGAAACGCACAATTTATCAGAATTTGAATGGGATTGAAGATTATTTCTAAACCATTGCGTCATTTGTTCAAATAAATTGTTGGCTCAGCAACGTAAATAACGCAATGAATGTTGTTTAACTATGAGTGTTAAACCAATTCCTACCGATAAAAAGTTCCGCAATTACCCCTCTGGTTACAGTAGAAGCCGACCCCGACATAGTTGGTAAAATGGCAGACCGATATTGAGTAAAAATTCAGTGTGTAATATGAATATTACATAAAATTCTAATTGGGGTTTTCTTGCGTTATTTCCGGGACATGATCTAAAACACATCGGAAAAATCTCGGTTTCGTAAACACGAACGCATTAAATACTGAATACCTGTAAACATTTTCTTAGACACACTATCTCGATGTTATTGCACTAGACGCCCCCACGTCTGAGTTTTAATTTACAAATCTGTTTACGTTTGTTTTCCTATGTGGCTTGGCAGCTAGGTAAATTGCTGACGCATTAACCTTGGTCAATTACAAAGGATCTTAAAAAATCATGACTTCGTTCTTACCACAAACGTTTGAAATAAGAAGATGGTATAGGTAGATCTCTTCACAGAATACAGGCATATTATTATGTTGTGTAATATATTTGTTAGGTAAGCAAAATCACTGAGTTCACTTTAACTTTGCCTCACTCCTTGAAAAGCGACAGGTCAGTTATCAAAACACTTGCATCATGTAAATGTGGCTTAATTGATAAACAAAAATATAGTTTTATTTATCAATTAAGCCCCATTTACACGATGCAAGTTTCTTGCCTCTGACATACACTAATACCGTCTTACTGGCAAGTGGCATCGCGGTAGGCTCAGAGCGAGATGGCGAGATGAGCTGGACTCCTTCAACGAGAACTAGTCCTTAGCAGCTTTCAAAAGAGAGAAGTGGAAAGAGAGTAGAGAGGGCTTTGCTCTGTACATCACAAGCTTTTAATATTAACTAGTGGTCGCTTACTGGTCGCAATTAGACCACGTTTTTTTATGTCTTATATTTCTAATGCATTTTTATATAAAAATATTTGCTTTCTGCACTCTTTCTCCATACAAACCTTACCTGTGCCAAATTTAATACTATTCCGTCTGCGTAATTTTCGTAAAAAGGGCTACAAAGTTTTTGCTTCACGGAATAATATAGACTAGTGGTCGCCTAGTAGTCGAAATAAGACACATTTTAATTTTAAGTTTGAATGATATAAATTACCTATAACATTATCTTAATTATTTGACACATTGTTTGACATTCAGTAAGACTATAGACAATAAAGACAAATAATATATCTCTACTCATTTTGAACACAGACTTCAACCAATAATAAAAGAGAATTTATGTGTGTGTGTTTGTCAAACGCATGGTAGTGTGTGTAACTTGTTATTTATTGAAAAGAATGTATTTGTACGCATAATTTAAAAAAAAAATAGCATTTGTCACTTCTTCTCTGTATAAACTATAAGTGTGCGAAATTTCATACTCCTCCGTCCGCCCAATTTTCGTAAAAAGGGATCCAAAGTTTTCGCTTCACGTACGGGGTATCTACAAAACAACGATCCCATAAAATAATATTTAACACTAACACCTCCAACCAATTTACCTCTCGACGTAAACATAAACAAATCATAGTCAGTTTTCTCAAAATCTCGAATACTTCGCTCCAATACGTGTTTACCATATTTCCTAGGAAAGCCGCCTGCGTAAGTAGATTTTCATGTTCAATCTGTTGGCAAATATCCATATAATTTTGTTGAAGATATTCGGAAATTCTTCATAGAATTTTTTAATTTTCCTTAATAACTCCACCGTGTCGTGGGGTTTTCCCAAAGTGGGGATGGATTCTTAGAACATGAGGATGGAAGCTGAGGTTTGTGTGTGTCACCGAACACGGGGCAGCTGACCTCTGGAGGACACTGCGTCTGTAGGCTAACGACCACAAGAGGTGAAGGGCCTAAATTCCAGACGTCTACCCAAATGTGGCAGGTATAATTTGAAAAAAAAAAACACAAACTTATTGAAGAAATGTATTTACTGTCAAAAGAAGGAGTGGGATGAAGTCAGAGGAAATATATTTCGAGATGAGTAAAATACAAATGACTATAAGAAAAAACAACAAGTTGTTCCTTTTGATATCCTATAACTCTAGGGTAAGTATTACTGATTTTAATGAGACCATTTTTTCGTTTAAATGATTTTTCGTATAAAATGATTTGACGTCACGATTATTTCCTTACGTGAAATATGATAACTATGCTATTTTGAATGATTGGTTTGAATGAAAAGATTTACTCGTACTTATCAATGAAATTTAGAAATGGGATGGTGCTTTTCTTTACGTCCGGCAAACCAGAGAAAGCGACCGGCGACACACGGAACGATTACGGTAAGGGGGCTTCCATTAATTACGTGAGGTGTTCTAGGGGGGGAGGGGATCAAACTAAATATTTCCAAATCTCACTTAGGGGGGAAGGAAGTCTGACACGCCCTCCCGCTCCGCCCAGAGCCGGAAAACTCATTTGATGATTTCCCATCCAAAAAAGGGGGGAAGGGGGGCAAAATATCACGTAATTATTTTTCTCGCAGAAAACGGTGTAAAATTGCGTGAAAAATGATTTCTACAATAAAATATGGCCAAATCTGAGACAATAGTATACTGATAAAAAAATTAACTTGACTCAAGAGCCAAAATCTTGAACCAAGAATACCATTTTGAAGAAAATGATTTTACTGAATCAAGAGAATAAATTCTTGAATTACATTCGTGGACTGAATTAGAATAAATCTTTTCTTAATTTTTGTTTGATATTCATTATTTAATTTTATGATTGTGATTTTAAATTACGGTAATATTCACAAATACTAGTCTTTGCTAGTCTTCAATAAAAGTAATAGAACAGATTGTGTTTTTTTTTTCTTCTCAATAATCCAACACGTTTACAGCCCAAATAGAAGTTTTGAAGAATCTCGCGTGAGATTAGGGGAGGGGGGAGGGAGTTGAGGAAAATCTTACGAAATCTCACCAAGGGGGCAGGGCGGTCGAAAAATTCTCAAAAATGCCTCACGTAATTAATGGACGCCCCCTAATTAAAATTAAGTTTTATTCTTATTCTGTAAATACATACGTGTCACGGTCGCGAATCATATTTTGTTCAACGTATAATCTCTCAATGACCTGCAAATTACAAAAAAAAAGAAGAAAATTTGAAGAATTCCGTGGACAAACTTTACCGCATCCTCCTTATGACCTGTTCAATGCTGGCCACCTTTTTTTTGTGGGTGGGAAATCATCAAATGACGTCTCTCGCTCTGGGCGGAACGGGAGGGCGTGGCAGACTTTTACTGACTAAAACCCACCCGTGTTCCTTCTAGCCTTGGTTTCTACCCTGTTGATGGCAATAACCTCGGACCCTATTACATGGGAAAAACATGACTGGCAAAATATGGATATTATAGGTACATCTCTTCCTACCATTTGGGGGATAGTGTAATGTAATGTTATGTAAAATATCTGTTACGTAAGCAAAAACATTGAGTTCGCTTTTAGCATCGCTTTACTCCTTGAAATGGAACAGGTCAGCTGTCACAACATGGCCAAATTCTAAATATGTCTTAGTACCTGAAACAGTAATCATGACATCATACGTCATCTGGTTACTTGGCCTTATGTGCAAGATTACATCAGTTGTATATAGATTGTATTTATTAATGTGCATGCCAAGTTTAGACTAATCTCGGGACTAAGGATTCTGTATATCAATAGTCTGATCGATAAATCCACTAATTAGTGGATTATTTTATGTCTTTCACCAATCTTGAAGCGCAGTTGTGGCCCAGTGGTAACGGCCCCCACTTACAAATTGTAGGTCGCAGGTTCGAAATCTTTGAGACGTTTTACTTACTGTAAATCATTTAATCGCTGTTGCCCTCAAAACAGTGACGGAAACATCGTTAGGAACCAACATGTCCTAGAACCAAAAATTCGAAGACATGTGACATCAACCCGCACTGTGCTGGATTACGGCCCAACCCGTCTCGAAGAAGAGGAGGCCTGCGTCCCAGCAGTGGGAACATTTTAGTTTTGTTTATTAATATTTGTTTGTTAACATAGGTAATGAAATACAGATCTTATGTTGATGAACAGACCGCTTTGTTATGCTAGGAGGCGTCCAAATATGATATGTGCGACTCTAGATGACGATTTCAAATTCAAGAATTTACTAAAAATGTTTGGAAATCATGCATGATTTTGGTACTTATTAATTTAGAAAATAAATCGAACATTACATATTATTTAATATTCTTATTATAGGTTGATTATGCTTACGCTGCAATATTGGGTAAGGTTTCAAATTTTTGCTTATTATTTATTGAACTGTTTAAAAATAACGTAACTTGGATGCCTTTTTATCGCAAATATCTATCTTTACTTTGGTAAGCCCGTGTTGACCTACTATTCCCAAACTGGCCCAGTAAAATACAGGAATTGACAGTATAAGCCTTATTCCTATAACAATAAGAACGGATGATCGTAAGTTTTTCCGAAGAAAATCCACCAGATTAACACAGTTCTCTTAAAGCCAGACCCTGACATCATTAGAGGGTGTGAACTATCTAGTTTATATATTCCGTTCAAATAAATATTTACGGAAACGTGCAATACGATCAGAAAGCTAGATTTTGTACGCAAATATTATAATACATTAGTACATTTATCTAAGTATTCGGTGGCTAATGTAAATACGAATGTTTGAATCTGTCTGGTTCGCACGTACGCCAAGATTTTCTTGCGAAAAACGTGTTATTTCGCGACCACTAATACAACATTGTGAACTTTCTGTAGACAGATGCGGGGGAGCTTTTTTGTTTTTTTATTGCTAAAATCACAGTACTGCTTGCAATCTTTAGACTCTTGCGCATTTGCTGTTTACTCTCTTATTGGATTCTCCAGAAATTCCATTAGAGATTTCTAAGTAACAGCCCAGGCGTTTGGAAATTGGCGGCGTGATGCCACCGTTGGCCGTGCCTCTGGATCTGCGTCTGATCACTCTCCGGTGCTGTCGAATTGCCGTCTCATTGGACTATGACAGTGAGGCAAGAGAAAGTGCACCTGTGTCTGCGTACACACTTTTGTACTTTAGGTATTAGACTGGCCTGTTAGTCTAGTGGTTAGTGACCCTGACTGCCAAGACTGAGGTCGTGGGTTCGATTCCCACCCAGGACAAATGTTTGTGTGATGGGCACAATTATTTGTTCTGTGTCTGGGTGTAATTTATCTTTAATATGTATGTATTTAGAAATATATAAGTATATTTATCAATTGTCTGGTTGCCATATTACAGGCTCTGCCTAGTTTGGGATCAGATAACGGTGTGTTGGTTGTCCTAAGATATTATTATTATATCCCGTGTCAAAGGCACTCCTTTGGGATTGTGCACTCGAAATTCCTATCATGTAGTTTATTGTGGACGAAATCATCATTTACAGCCGAAAGTCGTGCACTGCTGGGCATAGGCCTCCCCCATTTTGAGAGGCTTTGCCATAATCGCCATTCTTGGCAGGCGGATTGACGATCACGGTGGTAAAATGCATAGGGAACGCTGCTGGCCATTCTCTAGTTAGTTGTTGTTAATCGCCTTTTACGACAACCACGGGAAGAAATGGGCTGATGCTATTCTTTATATCCGACAACATATGGAACAACGTCGACAAAGTGCTTAATTGCATTTCAGGAAACCTAAGGTAATCTAGTTGTAGGAGCCTAATAGATAGGAAACCAGTAATATTTGCATCATGTAGACAACTGTTGGCACTCAACTCTCGATCATTTACTTTCTCAGTAGGTATATATATTTATAGTTCAGGGCGCGTACCGGTTGTGCTTTCCTTTGCGATTAATGATTATCATTTAAGTTTATCGTACAGAGAAAAACATATAGGTTGATTGTACAAGCAGTGGTCAAAAAGGAGGTTGAACAGTTGGCTCGTGGACTAAGCTAAAAGATTCTTGTATCTTTTATTTTTTTTGGATGGTAAATCAACAAATGACTTCTCCCGCTCTGGGCGGAGTGGGAGGGCGTGTCAGACTTTTACTGACTAAAACCCATCCGTGTTCCTTCAGTTGCCCATGTGCCAGGGTCACGGTATCTCTTTCGAATAGTCTCGCGACCCTGGCAGGCATCACCGAGAAAATTAATAAATGTTATACGCCAATTGGAATGTGTAAAACAAAACAAAACTGTAGAATGGTTTTTTGTAGCTCTATGATCGTGTTTCTATGTTGCAGGGTATAAATTTCTTTGCCCTACGCATTTGTCCATGCCCGATATTGGCGAATTGTAGTAAGTATGTCTTTAGATGTTTTATAAGTTAAAAGACATTGGCTATTCAATGATAAGCAGTTTGTCATATGGAAATTTGTTGTAACAATACTTTTGAGTAGCACATGTGGCGATCTTTACAAAAGCAATACGTCGAAATGAGAATCTAAATGAAAAACGATTGACCGTTCACCCAGATTCTAAATCAATATAAAAATATTGTTATGATCCACTAACTTAGTTCCCTCAATTCATCAATATAAACCTACTTTGTGCACTAGACAATGGTAAACAGCCCAATTTATCAATGGAACTGCATCAAGATAAATCTGCTAGAAAAAACAAACATTCAATTGTTTTTCTTTTTTCAATTCTACGATTTCGGCGTTACAACTATTTTGGGGATCGAACGTGTTTTGATAACTTCGTTAATGTAAAATGGATGTTTGGTAAACTCGACCTAGTAATGGTCTAATTTTATCAAAAGCTATAATAATTTGTTTGAATTGATGCTGGGAACGAGATTAAGTTTATTTTTGTTTCTAAATCTGGTGTTTGAGGTACTATGTTCGATGGTGAAAGGTTTGTAGAGTCTTTGTCAATGTAACAGCGTTTTGTTCTTCATTATCATTACCATACAGTCGAAAGACGTGCACTGCTGCAAATAGACCTCTCACAAGCATCGTCACAACATACGGTCTCGAGCCTTCCGCACTTTGGAATGGTTTTTCAGTGCCATCGGTCTTTCCTTGTGCTTTTCCACGCTAATTAGGGTATTTTGGAACGAAGAAAACACGACGGAAAAAATTCTCACGAAAAGTTGTAACGACACTTTTTAACCGACTTCAAAAAAAGGACGAGGTTTCTCAATTCGACCGTATATATTTTGTTGTTTGTATGTTGTTGTTTTTTTTTGTTGTGAGTAGAGAGAAAGAGAGAGAGGGAGAGAGTCCGAGAGGGAGGGAGAGAGAGACGGAGATAGGGAGAGAGATAGGGGGAGAGAGAGGGAGAGAGGGAGAGAGAGAGAGAGAGAGAGAGAGAATATTTTTGTTGAGTGTATACAGTTTTTTGTACATAATAATTAATAAAAAAAATATAACAATTATGAATCCTGGAAAGGAACTTCGTTCCATCCGGGTGTCCCTTGACACCTCTAAAGTTTTTTTAAGGACGCTATAACATTTTTGAACCGCTCAAGTTTAGGTATCTGAGTCGCCACACAACAACATTACGCGCACGCACACACTGAAACCATTGTCTGCTCGATTTTAAACATTAGTTACCTAATCTTGATACTCGAAGGTATTATTTATTTTATTTTACTAGCACTGTTGAGTAAAAATAGTAGTAAAGTAAATTTACTATCTGCATTTAGTGACAGTAAATAAATTTTACTACCATGCTCATCAATATTTTTTGAATAACGTATAATTTGACACTTAAAAAAAATCGAGGTGTGACAATAAAATACTTTAACAATATTTTTGGATAATATTAACAAATATAACTGCTGGTGATCGTAGAATATCGTTGTAATCATTGAAAATATACAGGATATTCCCTAAAAAAAACTAAGCAAAAATTGTCTGACGCGCGAACCTCACCTTTGAGATTGCAGCGCGTATTCAGAATTTTTAATACACAATAGGAAAATGTGTACATTTTTGTATGAAGGCTGTTATTGTACTCTTCTATGTACCTATTTATAATTCGAAATAACTTTAACATTTTTGAGAGATGATGATTAACTACATGATTTTCAATTTATGTAAATAATGAAAGTTACGTTAAATATTTTGACTACATACTAGCAAAACCCCCAAAAATTGATACTCATGTCGACATTTCATCATAACAGTACATCCGCCATTTTAAATTAAAAATCGAAGATTTTATAATCCTTACCCCCAATATGGATAAAGATCTTTTTATAAAAAACAATACCCGCCGTATTTGGATCAAATTTGGATGAATCATTCGTAATAACTATCCTAAAATTACCCAAAGTTGATAGCTATGCCCACTTTTTATTTAAAAAATTAAAATATTCGTCGTTTTGAATGAAAAACTTGTGGGGTCGCCTTTTTACTCCAAATGTAATTTGTATGGAATTTTCGGCTTCAGCACCTTCGAAAATCTTGAAACCGACACCCATGATGAAAATTTTCGTAACCACCATTTTTGATTTTGAATCGGATTCAGCACCCTTGTTTACCTCTACCGCAAGCTACATTAAAGAATTTCGTTTCGAAAAAGGACGACACTTGCATAATTTAATTACCACATTGAAAATACATGTTCATATAACTTTTTATTGAATAAATAGCTTCTGCTCGCGACTTCACTCGCGTAAAATTTCTTATCCCCCGACCCTTCCCGTCGCGTCGAATCTCCTACCCGTGCGATTTTCTCCGTTTTTGCAACATTTTTCATTACTGCTCCGCTCCTCTTAGTTGTAGCGTGATGTTATATAACCTATAGCCTTCCTCGATAAATAGGCTACCCAACACAAAAAAAAAAAATCAATTCGGACCGGTAGTTCCTGAGATTAGCGCGTTCAATCAAACAAACAAACTCTTCAGCTTTATAATATTATAAGTATAGATTAATTATCCGCCATTTTGACTTCTTGAAAATGAATACATAATCATAATTACCCTACCTCCATAATTCCCAATAGAATTTGAGTTATTTATTTCTAAATCAAGTTCTGGTAATAAGTTTGGTACTCATACTTTTGGTCCGAAAAGTATCAACATTTTTCAACCACAGTATACAGCACGGCACTCACTTTATTATTATTTTGATCGTATTTATTTTGTACAAAAAAGCGATACGCCCGTGCTTCCTAGGGCGCGTCTGAGCGCGGAATGGCAAGCCGCGAGTTGAAAATGTATGAAGAAATTTGAGAGCGTTCTTTATTTTTCTCATAAATAAAAAAGTTATGTATTTAATTACAAAATATTGACTTGTTGTCATTTTGAAGTTAAAATATGCAGTTGATCTCACTATACAGGTACCTTTCCAGACCCCATTATTTTTCATTTTCTTCGTTTATTGCGGTGGGGAAAACGTATTTTTGTGAAAATATTGTATGGGACTATACAATTTTTATGGTACCAAAATGGAGATGATTAAATTATCTATAATTAAAGACCATAATTGACCTCGCATTTTTGATTCCTCTTGATGTAATTGGTACCGGAAAACCACCGATATTTGTAGAAAAATGTTATAGCGTCCTTAAATTTATTTTAGATATCTTTGGGGCTGTCATGTTAAGCTGTTGGTCCCAGCTGTCATTCATAGGTTTTAGATAGTCCTGATGAGTAGAAGCCCGAAATTCTGACCACCAGTCTTATCAAGGGGTATCGTTTTATCCAGGAACTGGGTTGAGAACGTTAGATAGACAGTCACTCCATGTTAAATGATTGCTCATTGTAATAGAAGAGGTGTTTTTTTTTGACGTGACAACGTCTTATAAATTGGTTTGCCGGGTGACACTTCAAGAAACTGCGTTACGCTCCGCTCACGTTATGCGCTCACAATGAGAGCGAGTGAGAGGCACGCGTCCCTTCCACTCGGGCATGGTTAGCCCGCCTAAGAGCGAGAGAGACAGACATAAAAAGTGTTAAAATTATTTTACCACTCAAAGTCGTTGTCACGTAAAACTTTCGCCCGTATACCGACTTTACAGGCAACCAATTTTTTTTTTTTGGATGGGAAATCGTCAAATGACTTCTCCCGCTCTGTGCGGAGCGGGAGGGCGTGTCAGACTTTTACTGACTAAAACCCACCCATGTTCCTTCAGTTGCCCATGTGCCAGGGTCACGGTATCTCTTTCGAACAATCACGCGACCCCGGCGGGCATCGGTCCTAGCAGACCCCTTCAGTGCTGCTGACATCTCTTTGAGGCGCGCGTGGAACACTACGCGCTGTCGACCCGAGCCTGGTCCTTACCGGGCGGCGAGTTACCCATTGCGCGCCGCCCGCAAGCTCGCGCCTACGGTGGCCGGGAGTCCGCAATCGACTCCAGAAGTGGTGGGACACGGTGGTAACGGTATGACTTACATTTTAAGTTCGTACCCAGTTTCGAACCCAGACAGGCGCTTTACTACCTATGTGTAAATCAATACTGCTCTCAAGAAGATAAAGGAAAATATCGTGCAAAAACTGGCGTATCCTAGAGCCAAAAATTCAAAGACATGTGACATCTACAGCGAGGACTCCTGTGTCCCAGCAGTGGGAACTTTATAGGCTGATTATGCCATGTAAAATACTGATATTCTGCTGCATCCAGTAGGACTGAAAACCGATTCTTCGTTTTATGTTATACTAGCTTTTGCTCGCTGCTTCGCCCGCGTGGATGTCGGAAATTAACGCAGGAGGACGGACTACCGCGGTAAGATGTTTTAATTCAGGTTATATTATAGGTAATAGCTGTTACCGACGACTTCGTCCGCGTGGTATTTAACAAAAAGTTTTTCATAAAAACTGTCTTTGAAAACTACGCTGACATACGACTCAAAATTCAGCATGATTTTAGTTTTTTTAAACTATTATTTATTTTTTCTAAAATAAAAGTAGCCTAAGTTACTCCTTGTTACATCAGCTATCTGCCAGTGAAAGTTCCGTCAAAATCGGTCTAGCCATTTCAGAGATTACCCGGAACAAACAGACAGACAGACAAAAATTTTAAAACATGTTGTTTTGGTATATGTATCGTGTATACATCCATATACACTTAGTAAAAAGTGGTTATCTTAATATTAAAAACAGACACTCCAATTTTATTTATTTGTATATATGTTACCCACAATACCTACCGGCGACTTTAATTTATTATTCTTACACATAGTTGGGAAAAACTGGGCAGATGATGAGTGACTGGAAGTAGAAATTGGCCTGTGGTTGTTTTTTTTTTTTCAGTTAAAAGATTCAGACAGTTTGATAGGTGCTTTGAACCCACAAATAGCACGATCCTGTAAGTAATTCGGGTGCTATGCATATCAGGGGTTCCTCTTTACAACTTTTGCTTAATTTTTTTAATATTCTCAACTACCTTTTACCAGCGGTTTTGCGCGTATTAAACATATAAATAAAACTTCTTGAATTACTCTATCTATTGATGGAAACCGCACTAAAATCCGTTGCCTAGTTTAAAAGATCTAAGCGTACATACGTGGGTAGCTACTTTGTTTTATACTATGTTAAGATAAAGGAGATACACAATCAATTAATTTAGTATTCCAATTCCAAATGAGTACTTAATCTAAAATTATCTAACAAGCGGAACTAATCAGCCAATCACAGCGCTTGGCATTAGTGAGCGGGTTACGACTTACGAGCGCGTGCGCAAGCTTTGTTTTGACAGAGACGCATGGCGCCAATGTGCTGGTCACGTGACTTATTAATATCCGTGTGCTGTTAGTCTATTTGAGTTTCTGAGTATCTAGTAGTTGGTGTGAATTTTCTATTTGTTTTGTAATAGATTATTGAGTCAAAGACCCCTAACCCCCTAACCCTTACCAAGTATTTAAGCCACAATAAAAAAAGTAGGTTCTTATAATATGTGAACGCGTATTTCTTTTTTTTGGTGTGGTCAGTGATCAGGATTATGAATATCTTTTTACTGAATAGTTCGATGTTGACAATTCCTTTTTTATTGGAGAGGATGAAGAAGGGTCGATGAGGCTACAAAGTTGGTCCCATTTGAAACTGAAAACATCCCAACAAAGAAAACTTTTAACAAAAAATTAAACCGACGAAAAAAGGAAATTGAGAAACATAATTTAACCTTTTAGTAAAATGTAAATAACTATTTTTTTGTCTTGTTTGGTTTTTTTTTGTCAAGAGGTTTTATATCTTCCATAACCATCCAAAATGTCACTAAATTGCTGAAAGTATTTTGTTACTGCAAAGGTCACTTAAGCTTTCCATCTAAACCCGAAGACTCCTCTTATTGTCCTGAATTACTTCAAGATCGAAGTACGTACCTATTATTTTCAGTTTTTTTTTGCCGTATCTTGTTATGTTATTTGTTCTTGCTCTCTAACTCTGTCATTTTCCTAAACAAAGCATTATGATTTTTAGGGTTCCGTTGCCAAATGGCAAAAAACGGAACCCTTATAGATTCGTCATGTCTGTTTGTCTGTCTGTCTGTCTGAGTATGTCACAGCCACTTTTTTCCGAAACTATAAGAGCTATGCTATTGAAACTTGATAAGTAGATGTATTCTGTGAACCGCATTAAGATTTTCACACAAAAATAGAAAAAAAAAACAATAATATTTGGGGTTCCCCATACATAGAACTGAAACTCAAAAAAAAAAAAAAAACATCAAACCCATACGTCTGGGGTATCTATGGATAGGTCTTCAAAAATGATATTGAGGTTTCTAATATCATTTTTTTCTAAACTGAATAGTTTGCGCGAGAGACACTTCCAAAGTGGTAAAATGTGTGTCCCCCCCCCCCGTAACTTCTAAAATGAGGGAATAATAAAACTAAAAAAAAATATATGATATACATTACCATGTAAACTTCCACCGAAAATTGGTTTGAACGAGATCTAGTAAGTAGTTTTTTTTTAATACGTCAAAAATCGTAAACCACAATTTACTTTTCATTCAGTCAACTCAAAAATAAAAATTAAAAAAAAAAAACATTTAATTTCATAAACATAAACCTTATGCATAAACCGTGAATACCTGAAGGTTTGTACGGAACCCTCGGTGCGCGAGTCCGACTCGCACTTGGCCGGTTTTTCATAATTAGCCTATAATATTCCCACTACTGGAAAACAAACGTTTTTTCAGTAAGAGGAAGTGGTACGCGGGCCCATTACTGGTTGGTGAATGTCACGTGTCTTGGATTTTTTTATTCTAGGACATACCGGTGGCCTCACGTTTTCCTGCACCAATTTTGACCACAGTGGTGATGAAATATTTAGAAGCAACAAGAATAAAATACCCAGGACTTTAAAACATCTTAGATTTAAAAGAGTGTCCTTGGAGGTTCTTGCCTGTTATTCTCTACAGAGATCTACATTTTGAGAATGTGTAACTAGCTTCAACTTTCTGCTTTTTGATAGTTCAAAAGTGCCTTTAAATGGTTTAATTGAAATACATGTTTCAACTTTGAGGTCACGAAATAAGTCTGTGGAAGCAAAGAACTTAGACGTACATAGAAGCACTGTTCTTCAGGATTATTTGTGCCGATTCACATATTAAAGTACCTGTCTGAGTTCGAGCTGATGACCTACAAGTTGTAAGTAGTGGCCGTTACCACTGGACCACTATTGCTCTAATTTGGGTTTTTATCAGAAAATTAAAATTGAAATATTTCAGCTTTGAAAACTGCATTATCCATCGTCATCACGATGCACAACGCTAACTAATAAACAGCACAGTGTTATGTTACCTTCCAACACCCCACACGAGGCCACTGTTCATTATTGAGTACTAGCTTTTGCCAGCGGCTTCGCCCGCGTGGAGGTCGGAAATTATCCCGCGGGAACATACTCCCGGGATAAAAAGTACCCTATGTCCTTTCTCAGGCTCTAAACTATCTGTGTACCAAATTTTATTTAAAGCGGTTCAGTAGTTTTAGCAGGAAAGCGAGACAGACAGACAGACAGAGTTACTTTTGCATTTATAATATTAGTGTGGATAATTTCAGTTTTATGACAATTTAACTCGTATTACTTGTATGACTACAGACAAAAAATATACCTATGGGTCTTGGGCCTTAACCACACTCGACCTTACTCTTTGCTAAATAGAGTTTTCAATTGGGCATCAGAAGAAGCTTGGGGACTACTGCATTGACTACACAATTAAGTAAAGGATTTCATAACAGACGAATAATTCCAAGGCTGGGGTCTACAAGCATGTGCTAAATTCATGGTTACACTTTGCGAGTCGATGTCCGTCGATAGGGAGGCAACCCTATATACAAGTGGTGATAATTGTTTTCAATGAGTATTGTAAGAGACTTGTCTAAAACATGTCATATCTTATTATGATTATTCAACATGCAGATTCTTCTCTTCTATTCTTTGCAAGTCTTGAATGATGAAAAAAAAAGTACGCACATGTAGAATATAGGTATGCTTTGTACCTTGGTGGAGATACAGGGTTAGGAGTAGGTACCTACACCATCGTCGTTGGCAAAAAATTGCAGAATTAGTGCTCGTTCGCACGTACGTAAAAATATCGTGGCGGGATTTTATCGCGCACTGGATTCTGGGCTCTCGGTGTTGGCAACCGAACTCAACCAAAATCAATGATCGGCTTGGGTGGCTAGTCGGCTATTTTGCATCCGACTAGTCGGCTAGGTGGCCAAAGTCATAGTTGGCCCATCTCTAATAAATAACGTAATAACAGTTATGTACTCCACAGTTGGCAGCTTTTTATGCAATATTTAAAAAATAAAAACAATTATCCGTAACATCCGAAAACTCCGGACGGTGATGCAAATAAAATCCGGATTTTAAAATTGGCGGATATCCGGATAATACGAATATCAGGATATCCGGATTGCAAGCCCTAGTCTCAATCGAAGTGCGGTATGACGTGCATCGCGGGGGCTGCGCGTAACCATAGCAACGACCGCCGTTGTAGTTCAACTTACGTGCCGCGTTCGTTTCGTAGAAATGTGGGCAGAGCCTCGTACAAGCTGTCGTCACTTGTCATTGCATTCACGCACACAGTGACATGACGCGCGATAAATCGCAATGGGTGATTCTGTTATTTTTTAAGAGGATTATTAAGAGAGTTATTCTGAAAAACAATAAAATTGAAAAATCTAAAATAAAAACTATTATTGATTATTGACTTGGTGTCGTATTGTTATATGATTATTTACGAGTCTTATAACAACCTCCTGAAATGTTTTGCAGGTTCAAAACTGCATCTTGTATAATCAACACGCTTGGCAGGCGGGTTGGCGATCGCAGTATGTTGGTAAAATGCATAGAGAACGCTGCTTCCCATTCTCTAGTAAGTCCCTTAGTCACCTTTTACGACAACCACAGGAAGAAATGGGATGGTGTTATTCTATATGCCCTAAACCCCACGGTTCGGCGCCACAAAAAACATGCTTGCCAGAGTTGTAGATATCTACTTATAGTACACCCACTTAAAGGTATTATGCTAAGAAACAATAATAACAAGGAAGTAGCTTATAAATATTATAAGGAAAGGAAAGGGTCGGTTACAACTACATTGCATTGAAAAAAACTCAACTGAAGGATTCTGCTTGCATTATCACAAAATGCCCAGACACAATCTGGTAAACCCAGGCGACATGAAAGCCGTAAAACTGAAGCGAAACAAACAGATTACTTTATACATAGCATAATCAGTCTATTATTTTCCGACCCTTAGGGTAGAAACCTCCTCTCTGTGAGAACCGTAATCCACAGGTGCGAGTTTAGAGATGTCACATATCTTCGAATTTTTGTTTCTAAGACATCCGATGTCTCCTCACGATGTTTTCCTTCACCTTTTTGAGTACAGTGGCGAAGAAATAATATATACAAAGTAAAGCGCCTGTTCGGGTCCGAACTTACGACCTACTACTCGTAAGTTGCGGCTACTATCACTTGGCCACCACTGCTCCCTCTCTTATACCAAATGATAAGCAAAAAAGTATCTGCTACCTTTAAAAATGTTAAATGTAAAAACCTTCGACCAAAACGAAAACCTCTAAAAAGTAAAAAAATATACCTACGTATTGGCCTTTTAAGTTAGAAATTGTAGGTAATATTTTGCTCAATAGATTGTCGTGTCGGAACAAATGAACAGATTTTGATAAAACATGTTTTTTAAGAATCATTGTTATAAAGCCTACTTTTTAGGGTTCCGCACCTCAAAAGGAAAAAGCGGAACCCTTATAGGATCACTTTGTTGTCCGTCCGTCCGTCCGTCCGTCTGTCAAGACCCTTTTTCTCAGGAACGCCTGGAGGTATCAAGCTGAAATTTATATCAAATACTCAAGTCTACTGTCCCTTGGAGCTGAAAAAATCAAACTTCTAAGCTAACGCAATCAAAAGATATAGCCGTTTATACCGCAAATTTCCACAAATTTTCGAAACTCGCAAGGGAATCAAAACCTAAAGGGTACTTCCAGTCGACCTAGAATTTTGAAATTTGGTACGAAGCAACGTCTTATAGCACAGATAAAGGAAAAATTGCGAAAACCGTAAATTTTTAGTTACATCATATAATAAACAGAACAAAACACAGACAGAAATAAAACCAAGCCAAGAAACAGAACAGAACTACGACTCGATTGTCGTGATGGGTGAACTTCTACTTATATACCTACAGGTTTGTACGGAACCCTCGGTGCGCGAGTCCGACTCGCACTTGGCCGGTTTTTTTGTTAAACAAAACTGCACCTAAATCAGTTTACCCGTTTAAGAGCTACGTTGCCATAGACAGAAACACAGCGGCTAAACTCATAACACTCCTATTTTTACTTCGGGGTTAAAAAAACGTAAAATAAAAATAAACATCGACAAGAGACCAAACCAATTTTACGGTGCATTATTGACGTAAAAATCAACACGAGCTACGTCAGATGACGTTAAAACAAGGGTTAAAAAACATATTAAAACCAGTTTTCTTTTAATAGCTCTATACAACATACGTAAGCGATAAGCCATCACAATATTGTTCTAGGATTTGTTTTGATAAGCTATCAATTACGTCTTCTGATGTCAACCGTGAGATGACGCGATTGTCGTTTGATTATAAATATTATCAGGTTTGACGTAAACTCTGATGCTCAAGTTACGCTCCGTTCACACAGCAGTGTGCTGCACGTTTCTTGCTGTATGAGGCTGGGCTTCTACTGTTTGGAATGCATATTTTGAGGCTATGTGAATATATTAGGGTAACTACTAGGAACGATAAGAAATCTTGCTAAAATCCTCTGATATTGGTGGCCAATTAAATGTTTTGTAAATATTTTTCTCAACTAGCACCTTTTTTTGTTTAAACTATCATGGGTACTTTCTGTCTGAGGAGTAGGGAAGGTTATGTCTGATCGGACTCCTACCGACTAAAACCCTACTGTTCCTTCTAATACTAAGTCGGGGGGCCGGTATCATGCCTAGCGGGCCCCGTCACCAAGTGCAGCCGATATCATAAAGGCGCGCATGCAATACTGCGCTCTTCTTTGGGCTTGACTGTTCGAACGACGATACTGCCTTAGTTTCACCGCCCGCACGCTCCTCCTTATGGTGGCAAGAAATCATTAAGTGAGGCTGCACTTCTGGTACGGGCGGAGTTAGAGGTATTATCTCTCCCTGTTCGCCACCTCCTTTGCAAGCATCACCTCTTCGCAAAAGACGTGACAGCATCCCACGCCATTTTGCTTTTAACCGTGAACTGAACCATGGGCGCAAGATTTCATGAACAGTGGTTTTAGAAGCTTTACATAGCTGTAGAGAAGAAAAGTAACCTTCGGACTTTAATGTACAGCTTAAATAAAATTAAGGTCATTTAGAGTGGCAAATAATTTATGCTAAGTAGGCAAAATGTGCTAAAAATTCGTGTCTACCTATTTCGCAGACTGCGTTTTTTAAATTTTGTCGGAACAATAAAGGCTTTCTGACATTATTTCACCTTTTTAAAAGATTTGATTATATTTAGGCTTAGCTCTTGAAAACGAAGTGATAAGCAACATCTTGCCAGGGCGGCAGATTTGTTCGAAAGAGTTACCGTGGCCCTGGCACATGGGCAACTGAAGGAACACGGGTGGGTTTCAGTCAGTAAAAGTCTGACACGCCCTCCCGCTCCATCCAGAGCGGGAGAAGTCATTTGATGATATCCCATCCAAAAAAAAAAACTACGTAATAAAAGGCAGGTATAGTCCATTTAGTTCGTTTATAAAAAAAACTTAGAAATCAGTCTTAGTATTTAAATCTACTAGCAAAATGACACATACTATTCAATAATACACCATAGTGGCATGTACCTAAGGACCACAAAGATGGTGGATGATTAAATGAACTTTTTCGACGTAGATTCACACTTTTTGAGGTTGACGGTATCAAAACCCCAGTAATATGGAACCAAGATTATAAAGAAAATAAAAAAGCTCTGGTATTTTAATTTTTATTTCGTTTATAAGCTTTCAAGGATATTCCAGACCTGCGTTTTTTTTAAATTACTAAAAATGAACATCTCATCTCATACTTTCCTTGAACTCCTAACAGGTTTCGCCTCCAAAAAAAATAATAATCAATATGAACATGATTAGAGGTTAACGCACATAACCAAATAGCTATTGACCTTAACCATTTAGACCGATGACACACAAATACCTCGTCACTGACTCACTCTGAACGAGGCCTAACTGACTCGCGGCCCACAAATTTTCAGGATACATCAATCTTCATTGTAGTTTAGTCTACTCTTCAATTTAGTCTAGTGGCGAGAGAATCCCCTGTGAATCAGCCTGGACTGGTAATCACTGGCTCTTTATTGAGTTTCTTTTCGGGTTGCTGTATAAATTCGGTATTGAGACTCTAGCACGGACGAGCAAAGTAAATGAACAGAATGATTTTTGAATGTTTTTTGCTATGCGGCAAGTCTAATTTATCAACCATAGATCGATATGAATAGGGAAAGTAAATATTGTTTTACTAGCTGCACCTTGTATCACCCGCATGAGTTTCGATGCCATGGGAAAATCGGGATAAAAAGTACCCTATGAAGGGACCCAGGTCATGGTCTACCTATGTGCCAATTTCATTCGAAACCGGACAGCCGTTTTAGCCTGAAACAGAGTGAGAGCAGTGATGACCCAGTAGTAAATGCCGCCACTTACAAGTTGGTCTTGAGTTCGGACCCAAGCAGGCAGTTTATTGTGTGTAAAAACCGACTCCAGAAAAAGGAGGAGGTTCTCAATTCGACTGTATTTTTTCATCACCACTGCTCTCAAAACGGTGAAGGAAAATTGTGAGGAAACCGACATGTCCTCGAAAATGTTGTATGTTTGGTCTTTCTTTGCGTTTACTCCAAATTAACGCGTTTTCTCTCTTTTTAGAACCAAATAGGTTTCACAGAGACGCCTGTGTATCAGCAGTGGGAATTTTCGATTTTGGAGAAGTTATCATTGTAGACATAGTTGTTATAATGTCAAGCAACATAAAAAGGCCATCTGCCAGTTAATAATATGCAAAAAGATCGTTTCTACCCATGATCAGCCTATATTGTTCCCACTGCTGGGGCACAGGCCTCCTCTCAGTCAGAGGGAGTGTAGAATTTTTGGTTCTAAGACATGCCGGTTTCCTCACGATGTTTTCCTTCACCGTTTTGAGAGCAGTGGTGATGAAATTATTTACATGAAATAAAGCGCGTGCCAAGTTCGAACCCACGCCCTACAACGCGTAAGTCGGGGCCACCACTGCTCCTGTGTGTTGCGTCTAAGTTTTTTTTTGTAACTTTACGACTAAGTGATGTTTGGCGTCTTGGGAATCAAACTCACGCTCACCAGTCATGCTTTCAATCTCAAAAATCATCGCCTTAATTAGTCCAGAAAGAATCCCAACAGAATCAACCTGCACCAGTATTTACCAGATCTCATAAATGTTCCACTGACGGTCAACGATTCATCGTCAGACCTCGTCATCAGGCATTATTTCGCTGCCATGACACCACTTGAGTCATTTGACGGTCGCAAATTGATTACATGGTCTGATTATGTTGACTGTACCTATTGGCGAAACTATTGTAATATGGTACTAGGAATTTCAGTCAAATTTCAGCTGGTGTGTGAATTTTTAGGATGAATCATTGGTGATGATTCCGGTTTTGTGTATTGTGAGTTTGTGACCTGAAAAATTGTGAACGTAATTTCAGTTTTTTGGTACATGATATAATCAAGATGCGTTCCCGCAACTTTTCTTATAGGATATTACAGTTGTTTGCTGTAAAGAAATCTCCTTTTGCTGTTTATTACTGGATGGTGAACAAGCGTGGTGTTCCGTGTGTTTCCGCACGTGAAGAATAGCACCATCTCGTTTCTTCCCGTTCGTACATAAGGGCTACTAAGGGACTTACTGGAGAATGGGCAACAGCGTTCTCTATAAATTTTATCACCATACTACGATCGCCAACCCACCTGCCAAGCGTGGCATATATGTTCAGTAGTGATGATGAACAAGCGATTGGTCCATCTGAAGGTATCTTGTCTAGTGGTAGATTCCAGCACTGGGGATCTGTCACGTATAGAGTCGTAATATTAGATTGCTTTTACGCCAGAGATGTGCTATACAAATATCCTGCGAGGATGTGAAAGCTAAGCTACGAAATTATGTGACAGTTTCCACTAATGCTAAGCTGTGCATCGCAGTATGGTGGTAAACTGCATAAAGAACGCTGCTAATACTCTATTAATTCCCTTAGTCGCCTCTTATGACACCCACGGGAAGAAATGGGATTGTGCTATTTTTACGCCCAGCACCACACGGAAATGCATGAAATGTGGGTATCAAGAGTGCCACAAAGGAACAAAGATACATAAGCTGATAAACACATTACGGCGCGCAGTGAGGTTAAAACAATAGAATGACGATATTTCACTACATTCCCATTCTCTTCAAGGTCTAATTAATTACAACTTACAGAGTAGGCAAATATTTAACGTATACGATTGTACGATTGCTCACGTGTACTACGATGTGATTTGACCCGCGTGGTGCGTACTGTGATATACTGCTAAAGACATCTAGACAGTGTACCTAACTAATTTGTATTTGTTACCATGCCTACGTGTTATCAGCGTTTGTTTGTTTTCGACAAGGAAAGTTTTTAATCGTTTGCTGTTTGAAAAATGGGTCAGAGTCGGATGATATTATATTATCAGTAGACAGCTCAGTATCTTAGTCCGTAGCTAGAAAGGGGGTGACTACCTAGATGAAGACTAAAGAGAAGTGTGAGGGGCTCTATCTTAGTCCACCCTGATATTACTTCTACTTAGAGAACACCGTAGTAGGGTCGTTCTTCTTTTTTACCGACAGTGAAACGAAGTTTTTCTGTTTTTTGGTTTTTGAACTATCCATAATTGTGGTCTCTGTGTGGGATTCAAGAAAATTTGCACCAGTGTTTTCATTAGGACTAATTAAAATTTTCTTTCCGGCTAGTATTTTTTTTAAATGTTAGTTTTAGAAAAAAAAAATGACAGAGTGGCCTTTTTCTGTGAAGACCACATTTCGGCTTAACACTCTCGTCACGGCATTCTACCGGAAAAAAGTCGTATTAAATATGCTGGTTAGAGAAAATTAAAATGATATAATTTTAATAGAAAAGAACAATACGGACGTTTATTTGAAACAAATTAAAAAAAAACGAGATTCCATAACAAGACGAAGGGCAGACCGTTTTCGATAAAAAAGTAGAACGAATGCTGCCCATTCAATCGGAAAGAAAATGATGGGTCCCGTGCTAAGAGGAAGATTATAAAAGATGAGATACTTACCTATAATATTATCTTAATTATGTACATGACGCGTCTAACTACGTAAGACCATTTATAAAATAAATTATATTAAATGAAAAGACAAATAACAAACACATTGGTCTTTGTTGCCATGTCTACAGAACATTTATCAAGATTTAGCAGTGACTAACTAATAATAACATTAACTGTGAACAAATAATATTATTGTATGTTACTGGTTATTGATCCGGATAGCTGACTAAAGGTCGGAACAGATTGAGTTCATGTTTTATTTGGTTAGAGATTGGGGCGCCTCCTGCGTCGGTCAGATACAACATTATCACCAAAATAGCGTATATTACCTACGTACTTTTTAAAATGTTGAAAAAAAATTTTTTTTAACGCAATTGTTTTTCGTAATTTAACTTAGATAGGGTTTGCAGGAGCAACATAGCCAGAAGAAGGTCAGGACAGGGAAGTTTGGAAGGTAAAAGGGAAGGTCTTTACTGAGTCATCATCATCATCAGCAGCCTATATTGTTCCCACTGCTGGGACACAGGCCTCCTCTCGGTGAGAGGGAGTGGGCCGTAATCCACCACGCGGGCCCAGTGCGGGTTGGCACTGAGTAGTGTGTCACAATACAAGCTAACAAAAAAAAAATAACAAATTGTGTGTGTCAGCTCCGACGAAACGACTGGAGTTTACTCCTTATGAACGATTATAAAATATACAGATTAGTAAACATAATTTAACGTAAAGGAACGTAACGGAGAAAACTTGATTTCGGTCCCTATAAATGTTCACACCCTGGGCTTATAGTTGAAAATCGATTCTTAAGAAGTAAACTCCAAAAAAAATTCTAGAGGCATTTTGTTTAACAATTTGTCTAACCACTAGGGATGGGCCGAATCTTCATTTTATTCTCGGTATTCGACATATTCGGCAGGTTTACCAAACATAAAGTATTCGGCCGATTATTCGGCATAAATGCCGAACGAACATTCTACCGAATCAGAATGTATTAGATAGTTTATAATCATATATGAAGTAACACAATTATAAATACAAGTGGGACCTTTTAACATGACTGAAAATATTTTTTTCCTAATAGTCCAGGAGTAGCAGCGACAGTGGGCGGAAGTCCCATTACCTAATAGGGGGCAAGCCTTTTGCCATTAACCGGGCACAAATCCCAACTACGGGCCGTTATTGAATAGTTCTTGATAGAAAAACCCTATTACAATTTGCTCGACCTGGGAACTGAACCCAGGATCTTCACCCGACGAGGACCAACGAGGCAGTCAACGATTAGGTATCTACTAAATACATATTTGTTTAGACATACGTACGTATTCATAACAAGTGGGAGGCAAATACATAAATTAATTACTAATATTTTTTTAATGTATTTTTTGAATTGAATAAAGTTAAGTTGAATAAAATTAAATTGCATTAAATTAAATTGAATTTTAAATTGAATTTTAAATTAAATTAAATTATTTATTTTTTTAACTTTATTAAAATAGTTTGTATTTTTTTTTTAAATAGTTTGTAAATTTTAAAAATAGTTTGTAAGTCTTCTGCCTACTAACACCATTATGGGCCAAATGTGTCTGAAATCAAAAGATTTTATTTTATTTTATTTTATTTTTTATTTATAACGGTGTTAAAATATTTTTACCACAGTACAATAGAACGAATTTTTCGACATTGGTACAAAGTGATGGATCACGACGACCTCATCAAGGCTTCTTTTCAGAACTGTACAAATATGACGTTCTTATTGACTCAATATCATGAGACGACCGTCTGCCTTTCATGGTAATTTTAACATTAAATATACGTATGAAATGAATACACCTTTTGCAGTATAAACATTTTTGTATTTATGTTCTTGCACACAAACAAACTTGGTACACAGGTGGGTTTTAGTCAGTAAAAGTCTGACACGTCCTCCCGGAGCGGGAGGACGTGGACGACGGGGAGACGTCGTTTGATGATTTCCCAACCAAAAAGGGTTACTTGGAAACATTGACAACCTGCTACCACGGATTCAGTTCATGATTCTGAAGCCATGTGCTGAGGTTTTTGTCGGATATCAATAAAAGTAATATTTTAATGTTGTCATTATGGGGAAAATGTTTTTGAGCAATCAGGCGGAGTGTTAACGATTTTAAAGTTGAAAAATACTCTTTTCATAAATAATCCAATTTTTACTTGGCTTTAAGACTACACTTTTTTTTAATATACGAATTTAAAACTATATGATGCCTTTAGTATCGTATAGTTTTAAAATTGTCAAATCAGCGGGGGGTTGATGGCAACAGGCTAGCCCCTTTTCCAACATCATCATCATTTTAGCGAAAAGACGTCCACAGCTGGACAAAGGCCACACCCAATTTTTTATGTGGGGTTTGCCATAATCGCCGCGCTTGGCAGGCGGGTTGGTGATCACAGTATGGTGGTAAAATGCATAGAGAACGCTGCTGCCTATTCTCTAGTAAGTTCCTTAGTCGCCTGTTACGACACCCACGGGAAGAAATGGGATGGTGCTATTCTTTACTTTCGGCATCAGACGGCATGCCTCTTTTTATACGCTTTATATTAGCTTCACTTGTATGTTTGTATGTTTTTACATGACACTTAATCATAACGGGTAAAATGTGAGTGTACTGTAAGTGTAACTCCTCTGCCTGCCTCTTTTGTTTCTCATTATTGTCCGTAACAGAGTTGCTGGGTGGTCCACACTATAAATAGGTTTATTTATCTCTTATTGATTAACTTATGACTCAAGAAATTGTGACAGGTGGACAGGATGTAGGTATTTATATAAATGATAACTGATAAGGGAATACAGGCTACTGCGTAGGACAAAATATAATAATTATTTATGAGGTCAAGCGAGATGAAGTTGGTAGGGATCTCACATGAGCATGCACACAATGGATCCCAGGATCCAGAATTACTGAGAGCGGTATGCTTACATACGCAAACAAAGAAAAACGAGGGATCGGGTTACCCCCACCAGGAACGAAGTTCCTTAAACTCTGAATTTAAATTCGAAATGTATATTTAGATCGTTTATACTTGAATTTTCATTTTGACTGTACAATTGTGCACTGGCTTAACCTCCCTCGAACACTATGAAAACGTTGAAATCGCAGCCGCCGCCTTGGATTTTTCATTTTGACCTCACTATTGATTTTAGCTCGCGAAAACGATAAAATTGTCTCGCTCTTTATCTATTTGTATTATATATAATAAAAAACGAAGCATGGAGGGGGTATAACGCTTCATCCTACCGGAAGCTGCGCTAAAGAACTTCTTTCCAAAAAGCATCAGGGTAATTCATTCTGTGATTTGGCGATTTCTGAATTTATTGTTTTCAGGCTTTTTCTTCCACGGTTTGTTAGTAGTGTCTTACATTATTCTATATACAGTGAGAGAGGTGATTTAATATCAAAAAGACTTAATGTCAAAAATAGGTAATGAAACAAATATTTTTCGTAGAGTGGTTTTCATCAGTACTATTTTTCCTGTCCAAGATTGAGAGCCGAGAGTAGGAACAATAACACCGGAACTGATTTATAATTAACTGGCAACCTCAATGCATCGGGCTAGGCACGCCATTGTATTGTACAATTCATAATGTCATTTATGAACGGTCGGCTGCGTATTAAGAAACGCTACTTTAGTAGCTTTCCATAGAGTAAGATGACATATTTAAGACAATGTTTGCTGTAATTGCACGTATGGAGTCTTTCTCTAAACATAACTTCGAATACCTTATGATGTCGAGATGTGTATTCACAAAGATTTTCTTTGGAAACAAGTGAGTTGGCTTTCAAATAGTGTCCGGTTACTTGAAGTTAAGTTTACATTGATTACTAGCACAACTTTCAAATAATCATCATTACTTTAAACGGATACGCTGAATCTGGATCTTCTACAAAATATACGGTGGCAGAGACCTCGACGCGCAACGATGCACCTGCTAGTTTGCGGAAACTGAAACCATGAATTCATCACATGGTTCCAGACCCCCTTGAAATTGGTCGTAGGTTATAAAAAAACGGTAATCATCAAATGACGTCTCCCGCTCTGGGCGGAGCGGGAGGACGATCCAGACTTTTACTGACTCACACCCACCCGTATTCCTTCTGTTGCCTATATGCCAGGGACACGGTATCTCTTTCGAACAGATCTCGCGACTCTGAAAAATTGCAGAGCTAATATTATATTTCAATTTCTTTGTCATCATTAATTAAGGGCACAAAAAACAAATTCAAATACAAACAAACACTAGTTAAATCAAACAAAAGACTAAATGCAGAGATTAAAGATACGGAACTTCACGAAGAAACCTATACTGTAACCCAAACATGGATTAAAAAGGATACAAAATGTGATGCATTACGCATTACAGAGCACCACCGCTCTGGTGATATCAGATAGAATTTACGGCTTCATCGTTCAACCAATGAGGGTACAGGAGTAGGGTTTCTAAATACGCATATGGGCACGGATCACTGAGTCCTTGATAGCTATCGACCTGCCCTACATAGCTCCTATTACGGTTTAATACACGTGGTGTGAGCCACTCGAAGACTTGTCAAGGACCACTCAATTTTGTACAGTAATCGGTTTCACCTAGTTTTCTTTGAAAATGTATGGGTCAGCATTTGCTGCTGTATGAAGGAAATTATTCTCAAGATAAGGTTATATTTTGATCGTTAATAAACTAAGAGCAGAAGTCATTGTTTGTTACGACTACCAAATAAAACGGCGATTTTGAAATACATAGGTGGGTACTGCAGACCAGGATAATGGATAAAGATATTGATAATGTATTGCTTCATATGTTCGAAAAAAAAATCTGCTCAGCAACGTAAATAACGTAATGAAGGCTGTTGAACCGTCAAACAGAGAGCTATTCATATTAGTGTTTCCCAATTAGATAACTCTCTGTACTGGTTGGCCACTTGGTCTACTGCAAAGTCTTTTCTATCCATACAACACTAAGCCAGCTCTGTCAGTCAGTTTCAGTCTACTTCTACATGATCTACCTATCTATACATCTGACGAAGATTTTGTCTGGATTTTAAAAGTGACTGTGACCTCTAAGTTTGCTTCAGCCTTTCTTCTCACAGTAGTCAGAAAAATCTCATCAAGTTTTAAAAATATAATTTACGTGTATTTGTACAGACCTACGTACAGAAAAATACAGTCATTTATCATTTACCACCAAAGCCATGCGGTCCACTATACAAACGCATGCAGTATTTTTTTAAACTGGTACTCTTAACTTCGAGGGCCTGTTTGGATAGGAAGTAACGGATTTGCTATTCTTATATAGTTTAACTATCAATAAGATTGTTTAAAGCCACGTCACATGGCCGCTTATCACCCGGCAGTCTTGTAGAATTGATCTGCCTTTGACATTATCAACATTATCTGATGAAACGCCTATAGATCAAGTTACCTTATCGTTGATCTTATGTATGCTGCTTATCGCACTGTGCGAGATGTCAAAATATATCCCACGACTTGGTATGATGATAATGTTAAACATAAGTTCATTGGACAAGTTCATTAATAGAACAATATCTTCTCGTCCCACATACCGCAGTATCTCAAGATGAAAGTCTTTGACCTGTGCATGGTGCCAGTGATGACATATGGCACTGAGATGTGGTAGCTCAGAATGGGCCTCATAAGAAGGCTGAAAGTCACCCAAAAGGGCAATGAAAAAGGGCTACGCTTCTCTACGCGATCGAATCAGAAATGAAGAGATCCGTAGGAACACTAAGGTAACTGACAGAGCCCGAGGAATTGCCAAACTTAACTGGCAGTGGGCAGGGCACATTGCTCGCAGAACAGATGGCTGGAATGTTCTGGAGTGGCGACCACGTACTGGAAGACGTTGAAAGGCCTCTCAAAAGGTGGACCGATGACCTGGTGAAGGCCGTAGGAGGAGCATAGAATCGGTCGGTGGTGGTTGGGGTATGCCTATTTACGCGTACGCATTTCGGCTGAAATGACGAGTATCGTTACAAAGATTCTGTCTGGCGCATCTTAGGTACTCAGGTTGTACCAATCAGCTGACTAGTTAATCTTTTTATCCATACCGGATGTCATTTTTTACCGTCTCGACCTTCATATGGTGTGTTGTGTAACTAAAATAGAAGGCAGGAAGGCCTATAGATTCATCGTAGGTGACTAAAGGAGCGCGGGACGCGGGTGGACAGGGATGCGTGTGCGGCTCGTGCGCCTGCGAAAAATCAATGAGGCCGCCTATCAGCCGGCTTCAAAGGGTAGGACCGCGCTCCGAAATCAATGATACATGCCGCGCATTGAGTAGGGTGCGTATGATTTGAGTTTCGATAGATTTTAATTTTTTTTTGTTTTTTTTTTCCAAATTTCTGTTTTTGTTGTTCTAATATGAAAATGTTACTTTAAATGTGTAGTATTTATTGCTAGATCAATTTAATTACATGTTATTCAAAAATAAAAATTTCTATACCAAAAGCTTCTTCTCCGTTCACCTATTACCCCCATTTTTTTCAAGACGCTAAAAAAAGTCACCCAGTATATATAAAATTCAAAGTCCTGAGTGACTGACTGATATATCAACGCACAGCCTAAACCGCTGGTCCTAGCGACTTGAAATTTGGAGGGTGTGTTTTTTGTGAAGAGTAAGTATCCACTAAGAAAGGGTTTTTTGAAATTCCATCCCTAAGAGGGTGACATGGGGGGTTCAAATTTCACGTAGGCGAAGTTGCGAGCAGAAGCTAGTTATAGATAATTTAATGCTTTTGTTAATCTGCTGTCAACACGAAAAAAAAGCATAAGGATTTGACAATTACCAGTGCAGTTGGTGAATGATCCCTCCTTAATTTTGTAATTGCGTCTCATATGAATATTGTTGAACTTACAAAATAAAAGTCATTCATACTTTTGGAGTATGACGCAATTATCTCGCTGGTTAGCAAGAAGGATAGCAGTTGGTGTCTTTGAGAATTCCGTTTAGGACTAGATATTTTGCGGAGTGAAAACCAACTAAATAACGCACATAGGAGTCATGCCGCCAGAGAAAAAAAGAAGGATTTTATTTAGACCAAATGGCCAATTCTCATAATTAAAAACGTTCTACTCTAATCGCGGTCTGGTCTCGGGAGAGCAAAGAGTTTGACGCGAACGAAGTCGCGGGCAGAAGCTAGTTTATTATAAACTAGCTTCTGCCCGCGACTTCGTACGCGTTAAATTTCTTGTTTCCCCAACCTTTCCCGTCGCGTCGAATCGCCTACCCGTGCGATTTTCGCCGTTTTTGCAACATTTTTCATTACTGCTCCGCTCCTCTTGGTTTTAGCGTAATGTTATATAGCCTATAGTTTTTCTCGATAAATAGGCTACCCAACACAAAAAGATTTTTTTAATTCGGGCCAGTAGTTCCTGAGATTAGCGCGTTCAATCAAACAAACAAACAAACTCTTCAGCTTTATAATATTAGTATAGATTCCTATCATATGTATGACTTTCACACGATCTTATCACATGCGACACGGGCCACAATCAACGTATCTAATCAAAATCACATAAACAAGATCAATTCCGATCAATCAACGACGATAGATTTGAACTCATGACATTTCGTAACGTGACTTCTTATACTTTAAGTCATATGACAATAGAATTGAAAGTCATGGTGCTCATTGGTGACGATAAAATTCAGTTCAATTTCATAATGTGTCAATTGATGTTATATCGTGGAATTAGATGTGACCGTGTTCAACACGTGAATAGTAAATCATGCTGTGGTATTGAGTTTGTGGTGTTACTAGCTTTTTCATACAAATATTTACATATTATAAAAACCCAAGGGTCTTCAAATAATAAAATGTACTGTGTATATGCACTTGTTATAAAAATATTTTAGCTTAAGTTTATTTTTGGGCAATTTGATTGTATGGGAGATTTAAGTGTACATTTTTATTAAATAATCGATTATTTCCTATATACCTTTACCGTTTATTACATTAATATGGGTTCGATTTTTACAAATAGCTCTTGAATTGTCCGGGCCATACCAGCATCTCAGTAGACACTGGCCTACATGACTGAAATTCTCCAATTGCGCAGTAAGCCCTTTGTTTACTCAACATCGATTTTATAAAATGATGACGTTCCTTATAAATAACGTCATCATCTCTGCTGATATCTATTACAGCATACACAGATGTTGAATCATATTAAGGAACCACCACCAGTTGAGTGGTAACCTAGATCACGTGCGTGTGCGCACTCAGTTGCTGACGTCATCGGGAAGAGGGCTTTACTCTCTGAAAGTAACGGTGTATATAGTCTTGATGGATTTCGGAAACTAAGACTTCAATTCAAGGAAATCATGATCACAGGGTCCGAATATCTACCGATTTTGTAGAATAGAATAGAATAAAATAGAATAAAGTTTATTGTCTCCAGTATTACAGCTAGTAGTAGGTACAGACATACACAAAACTATAATACTGGAAGAAAAAGGTTTAAACTTCAGCATTATGTTTCAAGCCAGTCTTCAGTCTAGATTTTCGCCAGGTTACGAAATAGTTTCATTGTGAGTGTTTCGTAAGGTCATATAGTACCTTAAAAGCACTGGAAAGGACAACCAAACATGCACTCGATTCCTATCTCAATCTAGACTTCGTTCAAGAATGCAAATTTTCTGAAGCAATCTTCAGAAAAAAAAAAACCAATGAATTGCAACTTAATCAGATTGGAATACGATCTAGATTGGGATTCATTTCAGGAGTAAACCTACATGGTCACACTCACACCTATTTCTACAAAAGCTACTGTTGTTGAAGTCAGCCGATTTTGATGAAACTTTAAACCAAGCCCAACGCACAAGCCAAAGGTATAATGTGATAGTGTAGTCGTAGCCAAGAAGACTACAATATCCTACAGGGCGACAACGGCTTACAGTGATAGGATTTTTTTTTCAAATGACGTCTCCCGCTCTTCGTGTCAGACTTTTACTGACTAAACTCACTCGTGTTCCTTCAGTTAGGTGTATCAGGTGTGTGCCAGGGCCACGGTAACTCCGCCGAACAAATCCGTGACCCTGGTAGGACTGTGATAGACTTGAGTCACACATTTTATCACAGTTGAGGATGAAAACCGTGATAAAATCCGTGACTCAAAACTATCACAGAGACCGTGCTCACCTCGCTGGAATTGTAGATTCAATTGATAGAATTCTAGTTTCGACCAAACTTCTGCTATAGGCGCCATCCATGAACTAAAAACTCTCTAAATTGATTCGTTTCCTTCACCACAGCAAAACTATCTATTACAAACCCATCAACATTTAGTATTCTCTGAAATAAACAAAATAAAGTCTTCGGGGCCGCAAATAATGTTGTTTTACTACCGCAATTCAGTTTGTTTGGTAATAAATTGGTAATGGACATCCATTTATTGTAAGTACTCGTACATTTCGAAGAAATAGTAGATGGTTCCAGTGAGATCTTCCCTCTGTATCGACTTTTCCTTATTGCTTGTGGTTTAAAAACAGTTTGATGTATTTGTTTTTTTTTCTCTTACTCTTTGAACGATCTTGACTTGGTGGTATCGTTCGGTTTTATTGCTTCCTTAATGTGGGGAGTTGGAATTTAGTTCATGAACTTTTGTGAATGAGAAATACTTGCTGTTTATTGTATATGTACTGAGTTATTACGTTGAGTTTTTCATTTATGTTTCTGAGCTAAATGCTTTAGGGCAGCCTTTCCCAAAGTGGGCGATAACGCCCCCTTGTGGAACAGAAAAGAAGAGAGACCCAGAAAAAAAATGGGGGCGTTATGTAGAGTCTACACAACGCCTCCTTTTTTTTCTGGGTCTCTTACCACCCCCCCTTTAGGCCTGCAGCGCCCACAAGGGGGCGGTATCGCCCACTTTGGGAAAGGCTGCTTTAGGGTAACAGAAAATACTGTCGTAAGAGATCCTCTTGTAGATTTACCTGCTTCTGCATCTATTCTTCTTCTATCATCATTATCCTATCCTTATTCAAATTTATTTGTGGTCGGCGGAACGTGTCTTTTTCTTCCATACTTCTCTATTACTCTTCATCTTGCTAGTCACTCCCTATCTAATAATTTATTCTAACAGCTTCTTTAATAGTGGTTAATAAATTATCTGTCTTGTGTGGTTCTAGCCCTTCAAATTATATGATTCCTTAATCACCATACTCACTAACTGCCACCATTATTAGATCCTCAATATCAATATATTCATCATTTATACCTTATTCCGTGAACCAGTGGGCACGGTCCACGACACGTATACCAAAATACCCTTTACTCGTGTATCCTTGAACAGCTTCTGGTTCGTTTGCCTCGACTGCTCTATTCTCAATACTAACTAGATCACTGACGTAATAAATGTAACTCCTCGCTTCTGATAGCTGACGGATTTTGGGAGTGGTTTAATTTTTTTAAATATTTTTACTCATAATTTTAGGTGAGTGGTCCTCTTTTGTTTCTACCCGAGTCATCATCATCTGCCTAGCCTTTTCCGAACTATGTTGGGGTCGGCTTGTACCAGTATTTTATCTGACCTCCACAACCCAGTTACTGGATTTGTTTTTAGGGTTCCGTTGCCAAATGGCAAAAAACGGAACCCTTATAGATTCGTCATGTCTTTCTGTCTGTCTGTCCGAGAATGTCACAGTCACTTTTTTCCGAAACTATAAGTGCTATGCTGTTGAAACTTGGTAAGTAGATGTATTCTGTGAACCGCATTAAGATTTTCACACAAAAATAGAAAAAAAAGCAACGTAGGTTGCTTTCCAGGCATCTTCTTAATTTTAACAATAAAGATCTACCTGTATTGGCTCCGACTTCATGAAATTGTTTATAAGTAGTGAATATTAATAGTTTAATAGTCAATCTCTTAAAATAAAATTTTCTTGTTTCCATCCTTTTAAAGTTCACTTTTTAATTTTTTTCATTTACCTTTTCATTTACAAAGGTTTAAATAATACAATACTAAAATTGTATCTCGATATGTATTTTGCCTCATTATATTCATCTTTTAATGAAGTCTTGAAGAATGATATATTGCTTATTTAAAAAATCCAGACTGACGTCAAAATATTAAAACCCAGAAAAAGATTCCAGAACATAAATAAAGAATCTATCGATATTCTTTTAAACAAAACATATAAAACTTTTACAATATCCAAATGCTTTCTAACCATCAAACCGCTGTATATTTGTATATTTATTATACTACAAAAAAAAAACGGCTTCACTTTTAAAGATTACAAGACAGGAGAACATCTTCCCAGAATCAGTCTTTAAAGTTCAACAACCCTTGTAAGCACTTGTCTTGTCGTAAATGTATTTATACTGTGTTCGATACTCTTCGGGTTTTAAGGCTCCGAAAACGGGATTTACGTCACATCACTGGGCTACTAAACTTAGAATATAGGCCGGCTACGCGTGAGTCGCTGGATGGTGTTGTATATACACAGATTACATGAATGTGTCGGTGATGTTAAGAGCAGAGGGGTAATTGCGGAACTTTTTATCGTAGGAATTGATTTAATATTCATAGTTAAACAACATTAATTGCGTTATTTACGTTGCTGAGTCGACAATTTATTCGAACAAATGACGCAATGGTTTAGAAATAATCTTCAATCCCATTCAGATTCTGATAAATTGTGCGTTTCGCAATTAGGGTGCAGGGCTCGATTATAAAGAAGTTAAAAACCAGAGACACAACGTAGGAAGACACAACATATCTCCAGCTCAATTGTGAATCAATTTGGTTTTTTATTTATTGGATAGGGTATGCTTCAGGATTGGTCCGATATAAATTGTACTTACTAACTTTCCTTGGGTAGTTCGGTATTTTTTTTAAAATTATTTAAATAAAACCAAATTATTACACAATCAATTTTTAAAATTAAAATATTTAAAGGTAATCAATGTAATATTAATATTAAATATTCACCTTCAAAAACACGTAATTTTTCCACTTAGTGTATATTATCTTTTTGTCACTGTTACATAGCATGTAATGGTTTACGAATTTGTGTGGGGTAGGTAAAACAGCTAAAAAGTGAAAAATAAAACATATTTTATATACAAAAAAAAAAAAAAACGATCGGCTTCCAAAAATACTTTTCATTGCTCACTAAGGGCAGAAAAGTTTATTTCAAGCTGAAATGCATGTGAACAAACAACAGGGACCTTTTTTTTTCAAATGACTTCTCTCGCTCTAGGCGGAACGGGAGGGCGTGTCAGACTTTTACTGACTAAAACCCACCCGTGTTCCTTCAGTTGCCCATGTGCCAGGGTCACGGTATCTCTTTCGAACAATCTCGCGACCCTGGTAGTCTCGCGACCCTGGCAGATTCAACAGAGACCTTAAGATGTACTTGTAGATACAAAGTACCTACGCACTACAAAGTTTTAAATTCGGGTAGTACGTACCTAGCTTTAAGGATTCCACTAAACTTAGAACCACATCGTAAATAGGGCTATCTGACGGAACTAATAACGTGTCTATTTTCGAGACAGATTCGAGGAAAGCTGTGAAGTTCGAAGGTGAATTACGACCTTTATATGGCTGTGGTGAATCTATGTTTGCAGATAAAGGGGTATATATAAAGGGGAGGATTGTGGAGCAAATTTCTATTGTAATGTTATGATAAATCTGAGTAAAGTGAAGTGTAGGATCTACTATTCGATTGCTCATTGCTGATACTTATTTAGAGTGATCAAGTGATTTCATGAGGCACTGAAGAACGAAGTACGCCGTCTATTGGAACCATTTTTTTTTGGATGAGAAATCATCAAATGACTTCTCCCGCTCTGGGCGGAGTGGGAGGGCGTATCAGACTTTTACTGACTAAACCCCACCCGTGTTCCTTCAGTTACTCATATGCCAAGGCTGAGGTCTCTCGTTTGAACAATCTTGCGACCCTGGCAGGCATCGGTCCTAGCGGACCCCTTCAGTACTGCTGACATCTCTTTGAGGCACGCGTGGAACACTACGCGCCGTCGCCCCGAGCCTGGTCCTTACCGGGCGGCGCCCGCAAGCTCGCGCCTACGGTGGCCGGGAGTCCGCTAGTCTATTGGAACCAATGAGTCCACTTATGTACTAGTTAAAAACCTTCTGATTGATTGTTTAACGGCTAAATACGGTTATGACTTGGATTATCAGTTTATGACGCTCCCCCTGCTGGAACACTGGCCTCCTTTCTATAAGAGGGATTGGGCCATAATCCATCTAGGGCGGTTGCAGTGTCCACCACACGGGCCCAATGCGGGTTGGGGATGTCACATGTCTTCGAATTTTAGGTTCTAGGATCTCACCTTGGAATAAATGCCAAGCAGATTGACTGTAGTCCACAAGTATGTGCATTATCTTTTTCCTCACTTATACGGCATCAAAGGATATGCTATATTATTGTCTTATATGTGAGGATTTTTTGCAAAAAGGAAAAATGTACCAACCGTAAATATTTCATAAGATTCATCTCATATACCTAAAAGCTTTTCAAGCGAGCAAATCCGCGGGCACAGTCATAATCCCACATAATGATATAACTGCCCAGTTAACCCCACTTCCTTTTGACGTCATCCCTGAATATATATAGCTTGTAAATCTGGGTTACCCGACCAACTGGGTTACGGCTTTGTTTTCACCCATTTTCGCGCGAAATGTTTTTATGTAACCCCCTTTTTTACACGTGTAATAAAATCAATGTTGTGTTACATCAGGGTGATGTAATCTTTCAGGATTTCATAATATTTTAAAATGTGGAGCTTTTTGTTTTGTTTGTGTGTTTTGATGTGGAGCAAGTATTGGTGTAGTATTGGTTGGTGGTAAAAAAGTTAATTACGGATGCTGTTTGGAGATGGCGTAGGCCAGAAAAATCATTCCTGGTAAAGATATTGACGGATGAAGGTCGAAAAGGGGCAAATAACCCAATTTGGAATTAATTGAAATTAGATTGCTGTTGTCATTGGCACTTAGCATAAAATGGTGCTGATCATTTTCTTCCGTTAATTCTAGACATGACAACCGTGAGTTTTCAACAATGGGGTAACATCATTAACATGTGACGAGCCAAAACTCACCATGAATTCAGCAGCCCCAAGCATTCACTCAGGATCCATCCAGCCTCGAATCATTCGATAAAGAGGGGTTCAGAATCATCGGCATACTGAATTAATGATAACAGGTTGCAAGTGGAGGAACCTGTCTATTCATTGCTGGAAGAGATCAAAATCAAAACTTCTCTAGTCCATTATTATACTGTCCTTGAAAAAGCCGATTGTCCTACTTTTAACTTCCAACTGTTTGTGTGTTCCACTTTTATTTGTAACGCCTTCGATAACACTACACATCTGAAGCAACACAATTGGAATTTAATTATCGTATTTCGACATTTATGTTTACGTAAATTATTTTCATGACTTCTTGAGGAGTCCCGAGTTAAAAAAAAAAACTTGTTATTGTACAGATCCCAGTCCGTGTGGTGTTGGACATAGAGAATATCATCATCTCATTTCTTCCCGTGGGTGTCCTGAAAGGCGATTAAGAGACTTATTAGAGAATGGGCAGCAGCGTTCTCTATGCATTCTACTACCATACTGCGATCGCCAACCCGCTTCCCAAGAGTGGCGATTATGGCAAACTCCCCCATTGGGGTAGGCTTATGTCCAGCAGTAGACGTCTTAAGGCTGAAATGATGATGATGATTGTACTGATTGACAGTTTAGCCATCGATTTCCACCAAAGAGGTGATTCCTATAATTTGTGAAAACTAAAACAATTTTTCATACATATATTTTTTATATTCTGTATGAACTTGTTCCCATTAATTTTACTGTTTTACTTATACCTGAGAGGGGTTTTTTGCTAAGTAATAACAACAGCACGGTCTTATTAATCCTTTCGTGAATCTTTGACAATCGTTACGAGTAGTCAGAAGCCCGAAACCCTGACAACCAGTCTTACCAAGGGGTATCGTATTACCGAATAACTGGGTTGCGGAGGTCAGATGAGCAGTTGTTCCATGTAAAATACTGGTATTCAGCTGTAACTAGTTAGACTGGGAAGAAAGGCTAGGCTGTATTTGTACCTGTAGGAATTTGGTGTTATTTAAAAAAAATCGAGAATCGGATACAAGCTCAAACGGTATGTATAGTAGTTATGACGGGAGGTATAACTATAGTCTGTGCCAGATGTGAGAAAAATAAAAGTCGTTGATACCTGCCTACCAATGTATTCAAATTACCGTTTTGACCGTGCTAGCGACACTTTCTTTACATTTTTTTCGTATCGTTTTGAAATATTTGAATACATTGGAAGGCGGGTGTCAACGACTTTTATTTTTTTCACATCTGGCACAGACTATAGGTACTAAATCGCCAATCTGAAAAATTAATAATACTGCAACCATGTTTGCACAGCAACACATTTATCTATGCTGGAGAGATACCATTAATCCATTTCTCTTGCCCCCCTGACCCAATCACAAGACGTCAATGAAAGCCAATCGATCAAAGTCAACGCCAGTTACGTCGCCTTTTACTATCGTTGTGTACCGAACCGATTACATGAACTAACATGGGGGTCATTCATTGACTGTTTATTGACTTAAATGATGTTAATATAATTGGTGTTATTAATAAAATTAAATAACATTAAGTACAGATTCAGTGCAGAATTATTTTTAACGATTTCAGTAAATATGGGTGTACTGTCGGTCCCATTTCTTCGCGTGGGTCTCGTAACAGCCGACTAAGGGACTTACTAGAGAATAGGCAGCAGCGTATTCTATGCATTTTACCACCATACTCCGATCGCCAACCCTCCTGCCAAGCGTGGCGATTATGACGAACCCCCCATAAAAAATTGGGGAGGACTTTGTCCAGCAGTGGACGTCTTTTCGCTGAAATGATGATGATGATGGAAAAGTGGCGACCCTATTGCCATCAACCCCCGCTTTTTTTTGAGGGAGAGAGAGAGAGAGAGAGTTTTTATAGTATTCGAGGGTGTTTAAGAATTTCATGGTTTTCGAGGGTGCTCAAGCCGATAGTGAGGTCAAAATATAAACCCATGACAGCGGCGGCAAAATTTAAAATAAAATATCATCAACAATACCTCAATATAACAAACTCTCCATATCGAATTACATTCGTTGATAAAAAAATAATTCGTTCCTGGTGGGGTTCCCAAACCATACCTTTTCTTTTGATTATAGATGAAAAGTCTCCTGCCCTACATCTGGTCATCTAACAACGTCGCAATAACCTCATTCATTACAAGTTGCCACACCCGAAGCCCCGTAATCTATTAATAGTCTTATCAAAACTTGTTCCACTTTTGATTTCTAACTAATTACTAGTTTTATCTATTTCACTATTCGTATCTATCACTATCTTGTCTATGGCGCACTACTGTCCAGCGATATCCAGATATTAATTTACGGTCCTGTCGAAATCCACTTGAAACCGGTTTGAACTAGTGATAAACTATCGTAAAGTATGTATTTTAATTATTTGATAGGACCACTTGAAGTTTGGTTATTTAAATGAGCTTGGAATAGCGTAGATGTAGATTGAATCAAATGTAGTTCTGTTCGTGAACAAATTCAATATCAGCCTCTCAGCCATTGTGACAGTTCTTAGTCTGAAGCAGTTTGTACATATACTGGTGACAGGAAAGTAACAAACATAAATCACCTGTCTATATGGTCATCACATGGTGTGACGTACCGTGTGGTGCCGGACGTAAAGAATGCCATCACCCCATTTCTTCCCGTGGGTGTCGTAAGAGGCGACTACAGGACTTACTAGAGAAATTATGGCAAAGCCCTCTAAATTGGGGGAGGCCTATGCCCAGCAGTGGACGTATTACGGCTGAAATGATGGTGTGACGAAGATTATGTCTGGACTTTAAAAGAGACTGTGACCTCTGAGTTTGTTTCAGCTATTCTTCTCAGAGGAGTCAGATAGGAAACGCCGACCTCATCTAGTTTAAAAAAATATCATGGACGTGTGAAAGTGTCAAGTACAAACCTACTTACAGAAATAAAATAATTTTTGATTTATCATTTACTGAATCTGTAACCCAGAATCCAATACAGACGTGGCTGATCGTGGCTATCAGACATTTTGGACTTCTGACATTTTGGACTTCTGACAACTCGTAAGTAACGACTGTCAAAGATTTACAAATGGCAGCTGTTTAACCTGCCTTCTGAGGCACGAAAGGGTTACCCATCCACGAATTGACCGCAGCAAGCGTACCTTAACCTTCGATAGAGCCTTGTGGCTTATGGTTATGTAGCCACGAGCCCTTGAAGAAATAAACATTCAGTACCTATACAAACACTTTCGTCTGACGTAGATTCACGAGGGAAGGCGTGACTGCGACTAACGGAGTTGTTTTCCATTTGGTCTGAGAGTGAAAGGTAAACCGCGTAGTAGGATATTATTAGCTATTTATCTATTGATAACCTTGTGGTCAACCCGTCGACGACGTGGCACTGTGGTCCCTGCACGAACGCGCGGAGTAGACGTAACGTAAATGCGTACGATTAGAATACTCGTTTTGCTCATAATATTTATTTAGTTTTAAATTTTAATACATATCTACCATCCTCATCATCATCATTCCGAAAAAAAAGTCCAATGCTGCATATAGGCAAGCATCGCCACGTGGACCGGTTTCGTGTTCTATTCGCATCCAGCGGATTTCTGCGGCCAAGTCATTGGTCCAACTTGTGAGAGGCCTACCAACACTACATCTTCCAGAACGCGGTCGCCACTACAGAACATTTCAGTCTCATTGGCTACCTATTCTGCGAGCAATGCCTGCTTATTACCATTTAAGTTTGGAAATTTTTAGGGTACCTACATCGGTTTCCTTGATTTTTCCTACGGACCTTTTCATTTCTGATTCGATCGCGCAGGGAAACTCCAAGCAAAGCCCCATTGCTCCATTGCTCCTTGGGTGACTTTCAGCCTTCTTATAAGGCCCATTGTGAGCGACGACGTTTTAGTATAGGTCATCACTGGCAACACGCACTGGTCAAAGAGTTTTCTCCTGAGACAGTATGATATGTGGGACGAGAAGATATTGCATAGCTTTTATATCTATAAGTGGTACTAGTCGCGAGAACTTAAACCAAAACGTTTTATGCTTTTGCTTAAAAAATTGTTCGAATGTACACTACAATTAAGTCGCACGTTCGTACTAGGGCCTCGGAACGACGTCACGGTAAATACGCAATTGAATGCGTAGGTAATGTTTTTTATTTGACATTGGATTAATGTCGGGTCCGCTTGGTATTATCCAGAATTCATAATTTGTTTTTGTTCTACTATATCATACGCAACATATATGACATACATTGTTCCAGACACATGACATTGGCTACAGTTTGGCTCAGAATTTAAATTTAAGCATAAATAGAAAAAATAAAAATATACAAAAGAAAAACTAAATGTGTATATTTTTAGTAGTGATGTAATGTGGAGTGGTGGTGGGAGTGAGGGTATGTGTGAGTGTAGGTATGTGTGTGTGTGTGAGTGAGACCGTGTGTAAGGGTGCATGGTCTAAGTAAGTTTCAAGTTTTAACAATTTCTTCAGTTTCATCATATGATAGCGATTTCAACCAGCCGGTCAACTTAACTCTTAAGATCTTACGAGATAAGCGGTAAATTTCGATGCTTTCATTTACCTTATTATAGATCTTTGGCCTAATGAACCTAAAGTATCTTCTCACCACTGCTGCTCTACAAGGCATTATTTTGGAGACTCTATCAGAGAGGCGTTTCGCTGTACTGTAGGTTGGGTCGAAGGGTACGAGTTTGTTTCTTGAGTACAGTCTGTAGTACGAAGAGCTGCCTCACTGTGAGAACTTTGCATAGAGAGTAAAAATCGAGTATCGGATAGCGGTTTTTTTCGAAAGGACCTCTAGCACGGCTCTTTCTAGTCGCAGTATGGTTGTTTTATGAGCACCGCCCCACGTGGTCACGCATTACCCAAGGATTGATTGAGCGAGAGCAAGGTATACAGTTATCGAGCAGTTGAAGTCAGCAACCGCCCTAACCTTTTAAAAAAGTAAATTTTTTGCACAGTGAACTTCACTTGCGCGATGTAGGATTTTCTGTGACGTCAGTGTGATGCGTAGTTCGCATATGACGTTGTAGATGAAGTCACACATTAAGTATTTGAAAATCAAGTGAGACTGGCTCCGCCAGGGTCGCGAGATGTGTTCGAAAGAGTTACCGTGGCCCTGGCATTTGGGTAACTGAAGGAAAACGGGTGGGTTTTAATCAGCAAAAGTCTGACACGTCCATCCGCTCCACCCTTGAGCGGGAGATGTCATTTGATGATTACCCACCCACAAAAAAAAAAAGTGAGACTGGGTAGGTGTTTGACCCTGTTTAAACTGCATTGATTGTGATCAAGGTTCTGTTTTGATTGTAATCAAGGTTGGTCAATGTCTAAGCAAGTCATTCACAGCGGAGAATCGGTTGGTGTTAAGAATTTCGAAGTTTGGAGAAACACCTAAAGCGGAGCTGTAGACTGAAATCCATATATAATATGCCTATGTACTTGCGAATAATAAAGCAGAGTTTAATTACGCTTATCTTTCTTTTAAAAAAATCATTGCGATTGATAGCCAATTCTGAAAAAAGGCTAAAAGAGCAAAATCAAAAATGTCAGAAACAACACTTATGCAAAATTAAGTAATAGCGCGGGCAGGCGATGTGACGCGACGGTGTAGGTCGGGGGAATAAGTCTCACGGAGAAAGTTGAAGACAAAAGCTAGTAGTTTAATATGATTAAATTAATCAACAGTAAATCTTTAAATTTGACGATAGGCCAGCTGCGAAAGTGCTGCTGAGAAGTACTTAGGGCCTGATGACAAAAAAAGTTAAAAATTGTATTGTAATAATAATATCTTAGGACAGCCAACACAACGTTATCTGATCCCAAACTAGGCAGAGCCTGTACTATGGTAACCAGACAGCTAATAAACATATTTATATATTTTTCTAAATACATACATTTTATAGATAAATTACACCCAGATACAGCACAAATGATTGTGCTCATTACACAAACATTTGTCCTGGGTGGAATCGAATCCACGACCTCAGTCTTAGAAGTCAGGGTCACTAACCACTAGAGTAACAGGCCAGTCAAAGCAAGTAAGGGCAAAGCTAACCAACTGTGTTGAAAGTCGTTGTAGAAATATAAAATGCTTTGTAATCGATTAATTGCCACTAATCTAGCCCCACTTTTCAGAAATTAAATTCTACCCGCGAATTCGTTCGTATGGAAGTCGTGAGATAACATAACGTTGAAAGACATCCACTATTAGATAGACATAGGCCTCCCAAAATTTGGGGGCTTTGCCATTATCGCCATTATCGCAGGCGGGTTGGTGATCGCAGTATGGTGGTAAAATATATAGAGAAAGCTGCCACCCATTCTCTAGTAAGTACCTTAGTCGCCTCTTTCGACACAGGATCAAATGGGACGGTGCTATTGTTTACGGCCGACAGCACACGGACCCCATGAACACGGAACAGCCCATGTTACTCGCTGATAATGCAGTGATGTATCCTGTGAAAGAATTTCAAAAATCGATTAAGTATTTTTAGAGTTTACCAATACAAATACACAAAATATCAAATCATCAATGAATCAGTTCAGATACATAGCAGATTTCATGTGTATGAAACAAAGACTATGTATGTTATTATATTTAGATAGGCTTTTGACTCGCCTGTTTGTCTAGTGGTTAGTGACCCTGACTGCTAACTGAGGTCGTGGGTTCGATTCCCACCCAGGACAAATGTTTGTGTGATGAGCACAATCATTTTTTCTGTGTCTGGGTGTAATTTATCTACAATATGTATATATTTAGAAATATATAAGTATAGTTATCAGTTGTCTGGTTGCCTTAGTACAGGCTCTTCCTAGTTTGGGATCAGATAACGGTGTGTTGGTTGTCCTAAGATATTTAGATATTTAGATCTCAGCTTCGTAGTTGTAAAAAGACTTCCTGAAAACTTCGGGACTGACATTCTAGGAAATTTGCCAAAGTTCATTGTTTCATAGAGAACGTTACTATCTATCCCACATTCAGTGATGACTCAATACATGGTGACGACGTAGTACGTACGGGGATGGCAGACTTTTTAACATAATAACGTTAGGCACCACTACAGCATAAGCAGCCTATAATGTTCCCACTGCTGGGACACAGGGCTCCTCTCTGTGAGAGGGAGTGGGCCGAAATCCACCACGCTGGCTCAGTGCTGGTTGGTGGATGTCACTTATCTCTTTAATTTTGCTTCTATGATATACCGGTTTCCGCACGATGTCCATTATTATAAATCTAAACTAATATTAAGAAAAAGATTCGTTACGTTTTCACATTAAAACGGCGGAACGGATTTTGATGAAATTTAGCATATGGTTAGACCATGACCTGAAGAAGGAAATAGGTTACTTTTCAAACTAGATGACAGAAGTTGCGGGAACAGCTTATTTGGTAACAGTAACAAGGGTGCTTGTCCTAGAATAAAATCATTGTTTTATCAAATTTTACTTATGTGAAAGTTGTGTTTGGAAGTTTGTTAGTCAATCATGCAATAACGGCCGAATGAATATGGATTTCTGGTACACAGAAAGTTTATTATCTCGATTAACACACAGGATACTCTCTTTATCTCGTAAGTATGTTTCCGTGGAACAACTTCTGACGTCCACGCGGGTGAAGCGGGCAGAATAATAGTTAAAATATTGGTTACTATTTAGGTCGGAGCAAAGTGTGCTCCATATATTGTAATTCATTTAGTTTCTTGTGGGATTTGAACTAATTCAGACTAATGGGAAAAATAATATTCTTAACACGTTGACGGACAGTATTCCCTTACTGGTTAATCGTGTTGAGACACTACAATATTTCATTTTAATTAACATTTTTTTTAACGTACGATAAGGCAGTAAAAGATTAAAACTCTATCCGTCGTGAAACTACAGAATGCCCTTCTTTTTATTAGTATCATATTAATACATAAAATATAACGTCGCAAGGCGTACTGATTGCATGCAAGTCAAAAGGTTGACGTCGATAGGCGTACTGTCGTATTATTTTATCCAGAAAGAACGTCGAGAGGCGTTCTGTCCGTCAACGTGTTAATAAAATAATTAGAAAACTGGGAGGATATAGTACTTAGATAGTTTTTACTTTGGTACTACGCAAAGTGCACCAACGATCACTCAATTCGCCTCTTTTGCAAGCTTTCATTGTCTGTCTCTCTCATCAATCACTATAACTAAAATGTTAGTTCCACAAGTTAGTTGTATGATATCACAATGCTTCTAGACTCTTGGTTGGTAAACCCTGCCATAGTATGAGTAATTTTCTAACGGTCCACGTGATGGGACACGTGGTTTTTTAGTAAAAATACCACAAATCAGCTGCGAAAAAAAACTGTTGTCACGTGAATCTGAAAAAAATATACGCATTAGCGAGTGTTTTGTTTATTATAATGTCTTCCTGTATTATGTTCTACATTTATTTTCGTGTTAATGGGATCTTGTGAACTTTGAATACTCAGTGTCAGCCAGATTGATATGTTTTGGCAGATGGTAGAATAGTGAACTTAATATTATTGTACTGAAATTGATATTGTTGATGTAATTTGTCTTTTTAACTATCGTGGTTAACACTCACGATTTGTTACTAAAAGATTCTCTGTTACTTCGGCCACATTGCCTGTCGGGAATAAGGTAATCTTGGAAAGTTGGTGGTATCGGCAAGGTAGATGGGATAAAACCTCGCGGCTGGTCACCTAAGCACTGGTCCGACCATGTACTGGACTCTCTGTCACGGAGTGGAAGAATAAAATACATGAAGCCACGACGGCCTTTTAGGGACACAGCCTTCAGTAACGAAGTTGTGTGGAAAAGGAAAAGGGAGGCTTTTGCTCAGGTGCATTACGGGGGAAACATAGATGTACTTACCAAGAAGAGTCATGACGTACCAAAGTAGGTAGTCGTAGTTTTTGATGTTTGACGACGTTTAGCTGAGTTCTATTAAAGTCCTGATATGTATAAAATAAAATAAAAAAACATTGTAGTGTTTTTTCTAAGGAAGTCGGTTGTTATTTTTTTGTAAAAGGTTTTTATTTTTAACTTTTTAGTTATGGTAGATACCCCGCACTAATCTAATCGCGTTACTCGTTCATTTGTCGCGCCAAAACTTAATGCAAATTTAAGACTTATATGGTTTTCACATGGATCCCATTGTCCGAACCAAATTAAAATGGGACCATTCAGAAAACACCAGCTTTCAAATAAAAAAGAATCATCAAAATCGGTTCCCCCAGTCAAAAGTTATGAGGTAACAAACATAAAAAAAAAACAGTCAAATTGATAACCTCCTCCTTTTTTTGAAGTCGGTAAAGCTGGTTCGCCTCTATTAGATACATGGGACTTAAACATAACTGCCGCAATCTGGGTGTAGGTCATAAAGGTAGGTACAGACGCCAGCACATCAAGCTACCCGAAACTGTCAAATTCTCCCAATCAACATTGAGCCTTATGCTTAAGCGATAAAGTTAAAAATCTTGTAAAGACATTTGACGGATTGTAATAGCTTGATGCCCTGGCGTCTATACATCTCTGCCTAACTCGTTTGGGGATTACTGGCATGACGTTATGATAGATCTAAGATCTCTACACTTCATTTAAATAAACCGGTATTTCTTTGTGTAAATTATTTCATCACCACTGCTCTCAAAACGGTGAGGGATAACATCGTCAGGACACCGGCATGTCCTAGAACCAATATTTCGAAAACAAGTGACATATACCAACCCACACTGGGCTCTCCCTCGACGAGAGAAGGTCTGTGTCCCAGCAGTGGGATCATTATAGGCTGATTATGCTATCGACGGTTGAAAGGCTATTTGATCTAAGCGACATTTTTTTAAAGTAGCAGGAGAGTGATTCAATGTTTTCGAAAAAATAATCATTATAAAAGAACTAGTGAGTGGATTTTGCTAAAACTAATACAGTTTTTCCAAAATCCACTCACTAGTTCTTTTTGTTTTTTTTTTTCGAAAAATAAAACTTTAAATCACTCTCCTGCAACTTTAAAAAAATGTCGCTTTGATCAAATAGCCTTTCAACCGTCGCTATGACTGTCATTACGAGTCTTACAAGATCAAAAGCTTCAATCATCCATGCATTTTTAGACATATATTTAAGCATAAGTCATTCAATGATAATTAACGTAGGTACCTATTGTACACTGTCAATTATCTGTCATTCACTCCCCGATTAGTAAATGAAGCACGATCGTACATAATTGCTAATGTATGTACATACATCCTTGTTATTAGGATATGATTTACAATAGGAAGAAGGTTTAATATCTCAACACTTTGTATGTTTAAGACACAATGCGACGCGATATCCGCTTGCAGTCTGTTAGGAGTCGGTTACACTGTGTCATTTAAACAAAATTTTTTTTTTTATTGGTTGCTTCGTGGTCTAGTGGTCGCAAGCTTTACTGCTGAGCATGGATCCTCGTTTCGATTCCCAGGTCAGCCAAAATGTCATTGGCTTTTTCTATCTAGAACTAGCTGACCCGACAGACGTTGTCCTGTCTCTTTGATGATATTTGAGCACGCATTCTGTCAATTCTATGTCATAATGTTAGATTTAAAAAGTTTACATTGTCCTATTATATGGTTGTTAAGTATTCTTAAATAAGACTTCTTGAATTTTCTAATTTTCCGCGCAATTTTTTCTTTTTTTTTCTTTCATAAGAACCTTCTCCTGACAATTACAAACACAACAAAAGAAAAAAAAGTGAAATCGGTCCAGCCGTTCACGCGTGATGCCGTGACCAAGAGAAATAGGGATTCATTTTTATATATAGACTAGCTGACCCGACAGACGTTGTCCTGTAATAAAAAAAAAAGTTTACATTGTCCTATTATATGGTTGTAAAGTATTCTTAAATTTTCTAATTTTCCGCGCAATTTTTTATTTTTTTTCTTTCATAAGAACCTTCTCCTGACAATTACAAACAAAACAACAACAAAAAAAGTGAAATCGGTCCAGCCGTTCACGCGTGTTGGCGTGACCAAGGGAAATAGGGATTCATTTTTATATATATAGATGATGTCAATAGGCGACCCTTTTGCCATTAACCGGGTACAAATCCAGACTTTTCAATGGGACTTAAACATAACTGGCAAAAACTGGGAGTACGTGAGTTACACCTCCTTGTTCAACTTTTCGGGGAACCGAGGCGTTATGTAGTTATGTTGTAGTATATTTATTTTTTTGTTATGAAAAAAAACTTATCTGGATTTATTTCGGTACTTCACGTGGGATGAGTGGACATTGCACCACTTTTCAACCAGACATTTCGACATAGCTTGCAAAGTAAGCGAACTGAAGCGGAACTGAGCTGGTCATGTTTGTTGAAGGACCGATGACCGATGGAGCAGACGAATCCTGGAGTAGAGATCTCGTATTGGCGACCTCAAAAACGTCGCTGGGTTAGATCGAATTCGGCTTCTCGCATAGAGGCCAGCAGTTAAGCAGTTCGGTATCCAGCAGTTTATTGCGAAAAGCAGTGTTGATTATGGCGTTTTGCCGACTTGTCGTGAACCGTCTTCTGTAAAGAGAACATATCTATAAGAAGTTGAACAAAGATTGAACATGAACGTTGTGTCCCAGTCCTTATTTGAGGAAATGTTCTACAAATGTTCAACAGAATGTGCTCGGAATAGTTTATCTTTTGTGTGTCCTCGGCTTATGATAATTGTTCGCTATATAGAGCGACATGCAGGAATGTACTTTGGCTAGCTATTTAGAAAATTTAAATAGTAGCCACCCTACCGACCTATCTTTTCATAAAAGTCAGTTTCAGTAAATTAATATTAATTAGAATACCAAGTTTTCTCCTTCCGTCAAGTCGTATACGGAAATTCCTTGATTTTACGGGTATTTTTAGTGGGTGGGTAATCATCAAATGACGTCTCCAGCGCTGGGCAGAGCGGGAGGGCGTGTCAGTCTTTTACTGACTAAAACCCTCCCGTGTTCTTTCAGTAGCTTATATGCCCGGGCCACGGTATCTCTTTCGAACAAAGCTCGTGACCCTGGCAGGTTTTACGGGTCATTAATGGACTCGCAACCAAATATCTAATTAGCTCACCCAATTCGGGCGACTCGTCATTTTGAAATAATTAAATATTTTCTGTAGGCGACTCGCACGAAGTTTATTTGTAGCTGAATCGACTATTCCAGAAATTGTCTACAGGAACTGGAACGATATATGTTTTTATGTAATAAAGTTATTGTACTTTTTCCTTAACATGTTGTTTCCTTTACGTTTTAATCAAAACATACACCGTTAACACCACGTTATCGGTTGTAAAGAATAATCATCTGATTTCTGATTCAAATGCAAAATTTCGATACTTCAATGAACCAACTCCGCCTCTGCATTCAGACATGACAATAGTGTTCTAAATATGAAATACAGTTTAAAAATAGTTGTCATTGGCAGATAGTACATGCAAACTAAATTTAGATGATCACAATAACATATGTACCTACTGCAATACGAGGAAAAACAAATGGTTCACTTTGTATGCAATCTGCAAAATCACACCATTTTGAAAGACGCAAAAAGTCGTGCAAATATTTGTTTTGCTTTTGAGATAAAAGACTTATTTTCATTTATTATTATTTTCTATGTGTATTTATTCCTACCTAACATTTTTCTCTTTCCCTGTAGGTAGGTGGTTATAACCTACTTTGAATAATGATGGATGCAATTATTTTTTAATACTTTTTTTACAATTTGCAGAGGGGTAATTGCTTACCATACTATCAGTAGAAATCGCTTTTATTTTTACAGTTCCACAACATTAATTGCGTTAGCGAACATATGGCTCTAAGGATTCGAGATAATCTTAAAAACGATTCAGATTCAGATTGCTATCAATCACCCTAACTTGCAAAGGCAAAGCTCTAAAGCGTCTTACGGCTGAAATAATGATGATGATGATGACCCAAACTGTGTTACGCAGTTAGGGTGCAGGTCAGTGTAATTTATATGAAAGAAAGAAAAGATAGCAAGAAAATACATTTATTTATATGTTGATTCAAATATGATTCGTGACTGTAACACGTATGTAATAACATAATTATTAGCATTAAAATCATTAGTACAACCCTCTCAGTTCATTTAATCCCACTGAATGACTCATCATCTGCCTAGCCTTTTCCCTACTATGTTCGGGTCGGCTTCCAGTCTAACCGGATGCAGCTCAATACCAGTATTTTACATGGAGCAACTGCCTATCTGACCTCCACAACCCAGTTACTTGGTAATACGATATCCCTTAGTAAGACTGGTTGTCAGCCTTTCGGGCTTCCGACGATCCGTAACAACTGTCAAAGATAAGAAATGACAGCCGGGACCAACGGTTTAACGTCTTTTTCGAGGCACGGAGGGCTCTCGATATGTAATGTAATTGTATTCCACTATTCTTATGTCACCCATCTATGGACTGACCGCAGCCAATGTAGCTTGTCTTTTGATCGACCGGTGCAGTTTTCATTATTTAGTAAGGAGCTGTATATATCAGAAATATTAATAAATAAATTTATCACGCCATTCACTGTGGTCTGTGACTCAGCTAAGTCTATTACGTATGCATCTAATCTCAACAGACGGAATATCCTGTTACCTACAGTAAGTATCACCTGACTAAAAGATAAGTTAATTAAAACCGCAGATAGCAAGCACAAGAAACATTGTTATTACTTACGAATTTATAACACTAACGATATCTCTTATCGATATTTTATCGATACGTGTCGATAAAATTATAATAAAAAAGATTTCATAATAAAACGTAAATGATATAAGATAAAGAAATGCATTTGTATTAAAACATCAAATTAATCGGGTTAGCCTTTTTCCCAATATGTTGCGGTCGTTTTCCAGTCTGGTTAGACTGAAAAACGATCGGATGCAGCTGCATACCAGTATTTTACATGGAGTGATTGCGTTTCTGACCTCCATAACTCAGCTACTAGAAAATCACTCCTAGGTAAGACTGGTTGCCAGATTAATTGGTCATCTGAGTGTAATGACTGTTAAAGATTGTTGCACTGACGTTCCAGTTAGTCCCGGGAGTCCAGGGGGCTTACTCATCAACCTAATTTTAATTCCAATCTAATGCCAATACGATTCCAATGTTAATTTTGCATACACGTAATTCGGTACTCTTGAAAACAATAGTGTCAACATTGGAACAACAACAACGCCCGATCTCGATTCCACTTTGTTCTAAAAAATGGACACCCAATTTAAACACATTTTGGCGCTAGCGTCGAACTGAAGAATACGAAAAGTTCCAATTTAAATGTCAATCGATCGGAATTAAATCAAGAGTAAGCACCCTGGGACCAACTGCAACGGTTTAACGTGCTTTCCGAAGCACGGAGGGGTCTCGATATGTGATTGATGGTCACCGATCAACTAACCGACCGCAGCGAGCATAACTTGACCTTCGATCGACCCTTATGGCTGTTATTGAGCCCCAATCTACGAATGACAGTCGGAGTCTCGGGACCAACTGCAACAGTTTAACGTGCTTTCCGAGCCACGGAGGGGTCTCAATATGTAATGAATGGTCACCCATCCACGGAGCATCGTACCGCAGCAAGAGTAGCTTTACTTTCGAGCTACGAGCCCCTGGAAAACACATAATACTTTTTAAATTCAGGCATAAAAACTTTTTTCATTTGCATTCGCCAAAAAGTAGGAGTTCTGTTCCGGCGTTGTTTTAAAATTAATTTCCCTCTGTGAATGCTTTTGTTTTTATTATTTTTCCATGGCTTTGATGTCATTATTATTTTCCAACACAAAGTAGAGTTTTTAGTCTTCATATTCAAATGAAATGTTTCCGGTATTCATAAAACTTTTTATGATATTTGCCTCGCTGGTCTAGAGGTCGCAAGCGCTCTACTGAGCTGGTGGTCCTGGTTTGGATTTATAGGTCGTGCAATGTGTTATTGGGTTTTTCTATCAAGAATTTCTCAGTAGCATCCCAGAGTCGGGATTTGTGCCCAGTAGATGGCTATAGGCTCGTCCCCCTCTATTGCATGGGACTTAAATATAACTGGCGAAACCTGAGTGTACTATGGGTACATGTCTGCTGCACCCCTTAGGGGAATAGGCTTGATGTCATGTTACGTGTTTTTATAAATATTCTTGCTTCTATGTTGAATTTATTGCATTTTTATGTTTCCAAGTATTTTTTTAAACTATTCTTTATAGTAACATTTTTACATAAACTGAATAATGTAGTAATAGGCCGTTTCTGAAATATTTCGCGCAGATTGTTTACCTAATTAAAGGTTTGTTTACTTAGTTTACTGCTTCCTTCAGGAATAAACCCTTTATTATTTTTCCGAACATTGAACTTCATACTGAACTGACGTAATTTTCTTCAGTGCAAAAACTTTTGAATTATTTCTGATCGAATCATCATCATCTCTTACCCTTACATAATTAGCCTGTAATGTTTCCACTGCTGGGACACAGACCTCTTCTCGGTGAGAAAGACTGGGCTGTAAATGCAATATTCCACCACGCGAGCCCAGCGCGGGTTGGTAGATGTCACAGGTCTTCAATTTTTGTTTCTAGGACATGCCGGTTTCCTCCCGATGTTTTCCTTCACTGTTTTGAGAGCAGTGGTGATGAAATTATTTACAATAAAATAACTAAAAAACACGCTTCCATTGAAAACCAAACTAAAAAGTACAAAATAATGGAAAAAAAGCGTGGGGTGCTTTTTAAGGTATTTTTTTATTGATATCAGGCACCCCACGCTTTATTCCATTATTTTGTACTTTTTAGTTTGGTTTTCAATGGAAGCGTGTTTTTTCGTTTTTTTAAACTGTTATTTATTTTCTATTTTTTAGGGTGTTTAGAATTTTGAGACGTATGTCAGCGTAGTTTGTGACGTATGTCAGCGTAGTTTGTGACGTATGTCAGCGTAGTTTGTGACTTATGTCAGCGTAGTTTGTGTCATATGTCAGCGTAGTTTGTGACGTATGTCAGCGTAGTTTTCGAAGACAGTTTTTTTGTTGTCCTGGTAACCCTGGCAAGGATAATGGCACAAATTTATGAAATTATTGCATTGTCATCGGTCCTTGAGATGTGCAAAGTTTGAATGAAATCTGGTCGTTTAAAGTGGGTTAAAATCGCGCTATAAGGAGTCGGTTACAAACAAACATACATACAAACATACAAGTGAAGCTAATATAAAGCGTGTAAAAAGTAAAGTGTCTGTCTGGATTCGATCTTTCTACCGACCCACCACTGCTCTGGATCTGAACTGAAGTACTTAATTTTCTTCATTGCAAAAACCTTTAAACTATTTCTGTCTGTACCATTTACCAGCATTCTCTTAATAAATTCTCAATAATATATGAGGTCGGTCGGCGCAACATATATTTTTCGTCCATAATTCTTTTTTAGTCGTCATCTCAGTAGGCACCCCCATTAGAGCCATGTCACATTTAACAGTCCATTCATTGCCTCTTTGATCTTCCCTTATTCTTATAGCTATTCGCATTCCTACTCAAAACATTTTCAATCCGATCGAGCCTGCCTTATATGCTGCTCTCTTCCGGGGACGCTCTAAGCCGAAGTCCGTACACAACAAGGGGTGCACTTAGCGTGTAGTCGCTTAGTTTTTGAGTTTAAAAGGAGCCTACAGGCAAGCCCGGTTAAGCAGCCAACAACCAGCAAGGTTAATCTATGAGATGTCTTTAAAAAAAAAGACTCAAGACCGCAACACAGGACACAACATCACCATGATAACCGATTTCTGACTACATTATTGATATTAATTTGTGGATGATATAAACCTCACAGTTAAAGGGTACAAAATTGCTTGAAACTTCACATAACACTTTACTTTTGATGCGTACATATTTTTGCCTTTAGTAAGCTTGTGGTTAGTTGTATTTAAGTTAATATTGTATTTGTTTCATCGACAAAGTTGTTCTGTAAGTTGAAATTCAAAGCATTTATTTCAATTAAACCATTTACAGACACTTTTAAACTGTCAAAAGTCGATCAGTTAGTCCAAAGGTTGTAGCTAGTTGCCCATTCCAAAACGTAGATCTCTATGGAGAAGAACGGGCAAGAAACTCCAAGGACACTCTTTTAAATCAAGATATTACAAAATCCTGGTTCCAATATTCTTGATGCTTTTCTATATGTGAAAACAATATACAAAAAATCCTGGTTCCAATATTCTTGATGCTTTTCTATATGTGAAAACAATATTAAAAAATCCTGGTTCCAATATTCTTGATGCTTTTCTATATGTGAAAACAATATAAAAAAATCCTGGTTCCAATATTCTTGATGCTTTTCTATATGTGAAAACAATATAAAAAATTAAGAAACTGTTATATTTATAAGATTAGAAATAAGCCCTGAAAGGGAGATGACCAGTCTCAACCGACGCCTTTGAACTTGACGTGTGGATCAGCACCAGTCAGCTTACCCATTTTGAATGGTACCGAATGGTCAAATACACGGGCCTCCAACAGTTAGACATTTAAGTGAGCATGAATGTATTGCACCAGAGATTGATCCGGAAAAAAAAATTCATTCATTAGGTACCATGCCGAAAAATGTATAACCCTTATGTGTTATGCTGTTGCTTGCCAGACTCACGGATTTTTTCGAAAAAGTTACCGTGGCCCTGGCACATGGGCAACTGAAGGAACACGGGTGGGTTTTAGTCAATAAAAGTCTGATACGCCCTCCCGCTCCGCCGAGAGCGGGAGAAGTATTTGATTATTCATCATCATCATTTCAGCCGAAATACGCCCACTGCTGGACATAGGCCTCCCCCAATTTGGAGGGATTTGCCATAATCGCCACGTTTGGCAGTCGGGTTGACGATCGCAGTATGGTGGTAAAGTGCATAGAAAACTGATGCCCATTCTCTAGTAAGTACCTTAGTCGCTTCTTACGACACCCACGGGAAGAAATTGGATGGTGCTTTTCTTTACGTCCGGCCCCACACCGGACATTTGATAATTTGACCCACCCAGAAAAAAGGTGTTATGCTATTGAAATTCAGCTTGTGACATACCACACCGCACCTTTCATTTCCAACAAATAAACTCATTCAGTGTAAAAGTAAATATTCCTCGAATAAGTTACACCTCGGTCCCAAAGCATTCATTACCTTCAGTTCTGAGTAAAGAACGAACTAATGAATGAATTGTCGCACCCATCAATTAGTGAATGAATAATTTCCACCGTAACTGCGTATATTTAGGCAGACATGTCTATTATGTTGCCTTGACCCAGTTTGATAAAACATTGTGTTGCGTAGAACCGATGTGGAAATGTATGGAAGTTTGAAATTCTATGAGTTTTTTGTTTGTTTGTTATTGTTTTTTGGTAGGACACGTGCATTTTAGTATTCGGCATCGGTTATGTATGTCGTATGGCTGGGTTGGTAGACCTTGAAGAATTGTTTAGTTTACCAGCTGCCTAGTTGCGTAGAACGTTCTAAACTTAAGTATATTGCGGATTTCGTTGTCAAAACAAAATTGAACACAATCAGCACTTCTAAGCCGCTTTCAAAAACTGTCAGTGTCAATATTTCTCAAAAATATTGACACTGACAGCTCTAGAACGCAGTTTAAATTTCGAACGCATTTTATTTCGTTGGTGCATTTCGCTTTTGGTTGCCAATAAAGCTACGGTTTTATTTTGTATTGTACATACATGTACAATACAAAATAAAACAATTGAAGTGGAAATGGGCAGGCCATGTAATAAGAAGTCAGATGCGGAAATGGGCCAAAGAAGTGACAGAATGGTGTCCAAAATATAAAATAAGAAGAAAAGGCAGACAGTATCGTAGATGGGAAGACGATATTCAAAAGGTGGCTGGTACGAATTGGATGAGGAAAGCAAGAGATCGTTGCTTGTGGAGATCACTTGGGGAGGCCTATGCTGGAAAGCAAGACAATCAAGGAACCGGTGTCAAATAAGGAAATAATAAAAAAAACTCAATCTTAAAGTACCTAAGTATGTATTAATAATTCAAAAAAAAAAATACGTTACGTTGGGGGACCGCTCTGCGAGGGCAGACGTCGTTGACCGTCGTATCCTAAATGGAATATTTAGAAGTAATTTTATAAAAGTTTTCTTCAGTTAGGTAATAGACTATTTGTAATTAAATTGTTAGGTTTGGAGCGGTCCCCCAACGCGACGTACTTTTTTTTTTTTGAATTATTAATACGTACTTAGGTACTTTAAGATTGAGTTTTTTTTATTATTTTTTCTTTTTAAAGGGATCTTAGGTTTTTGTGTCGGGGGTTTTTTAAATTTTAAATTTAATTTTTTTGCTAGGGATTGCAGCAGTGGAAGTATTATTATTAATCGCCGTGGAGATCAAGGACACAAATTTAGTAGCAGCATCGTTTGCATCATTGCTGTCAAGAACACAAGAAAAGTCGGTCCCTTCAAGTTCGAGCACGCAAGCACCTACATCAACGCGACGCGAGGTTATAACTTGTTTAGGGGAGTTGAATTTATGTTTGCAGAACACTATTATTGGAGCATGGTCTGTAATAAACGAGTCGACAACCAAAGTGATAGCAGGCTGGTTGGTCTTAATAATAGCGTGATCTAAGCAACTGTTTTTACGAGTGCAGAAAAGATGACCGGGCAACATTCCATGCGACGCAAGTGTGTTCAGGTAAGTGTCAGAATTAGCATCAGGATTCTCGGGTAAAATATTTATATCCCAAAATAATAATAGTCTTAAAAGTTTTAAGCGAATTTAGAGTGAAGTCTAAGCTGTCAATAAAGTTTTGAATATTTCTGTGTGATGGAGATCGATATATTGATAGTAACGCAACATCGGAGCTAAACTTGAGAATGAGACAATTAGCGTCACGAAAGACGGGTGTTTCGATTGTGAAACACATGTTATGCCTTGTATAAACGACAGCCCCATCATTTTAGAATATTCAGATTTAAAAGATTGAAACCCAGGAACCACAGGAAGAAATGGGCACTTGCTTAGCCAGCACTCTGACAGCACAATGACGTCAAATTGTACTTTAATTCTATCTAATAGAATAAGAAGATTATTGAAGTTGGCAGTATTGCCTAGACTCCTTATATTTAGGTGGATAAATTTTAAACCACTTGCAGAATTATTTAGGTGTGATGCACATTGTTCCGGGGCACAAATGTGTGAATTTGAAACCGAGAGATGTTCTCGGCTGTGCTACGGAAAAACAAAGCAACTAACGTATTTTTCAAAATCAGTTTTTTTACATATTTGGAACATTTTGCCTATAACGGACACTGCTACATTCACAGAATCATCGAAAAGGCTTTATTTTTCGAGATAAAAGTTTGTAAAATTTAGTAACTGCAGGTACTTGTCTAACATATCTACGGTAAAACAAAGTAAACCACAATGTCTAAGCAAAAACAAAGTAATTGCACGTCGATTACATTGTTTTTACGTTGTGAAATGATTTAATTGGAAGAAATTTATATCAAATGAATAGTCATTTGATATAAATTTCTTTTTAAGCCCCTTTATCTAGCTATAAGAAAATCAAACAACTTTACTTTGTTTTTGAATTGTTTGTGTTGTGTTATTTTATACTTTTTATAGGTATACTTATTATAATGTAGATTTTGTTAAGTTGTAAATACATAGAACTTCGCCGTGGCCAACAGGAAGATGGGAAGCTTCCAAAAACAATATCAATTCAATTTGATGATGCCACTATCGGCCGGAGTTGTGTTGACGAGAATGGATGGATTCTGATAAGGCCACATAATGTAACTTTTCAAGGTCTTAGAGGATATGGAAATATTGAAAAAACAATGTATCCTATCATTTTATGTTGGGCTATTACAGCATATAAGTTGCAAGGGACGACAGTAGAAAAAGCTGTGGTTTACTTAGGTAAAAGTACTTTCGCAAAAGGTCAAGCCTATGTAGCCTTAAGTAGAGTATTTTTACTCTGCTTAAGGCTACATAGGCTTGGCCTTTTCCTTGGATGGTGTAGCAATTTGTGAGCTCGACCAAAGAAAACTATTTAATAACCCACATGACAAATCATCTTTAGCAGAATTGCAAAGACTGAGATGTAGTCATTGATACTCTCACGTAACAATCGGATTTCCATGTCCCAATTTTCCCACCACCAATTTTCTCATCAAGCGAAGCTAAGAACATTTTCGATTAAGTCATCAATATTCTCTTTCAGTGCGCTTTAATTTGAGACCCCACTCGAGTATATTTGTAGACATTCGATTATTCTTCCCCACTTTCACCCCCCACAACTTTTAAACGGCTCAACCGATTTTCATCAAACATATCTAAGAACACTCGCACATAAGTCACCTTTAATACAAAAAAAAAAAAAAAAATTGAAATCGCTTCATTCGTTCGGGAGCTATGATGCCACAGACAGACAGACACACAGACAGACACACACACAGACAGACAGACACGTAAAACTTATAACACCCCTCTTTTTCCGTCGGGGGTTAAAAACAGAATTATTAAACCCTGGATTACGCCCGGATTATTGAGGTGCATTCGTAACCGGGACAAAATGTATCGAAAATCAAAAAGAGAACCTGACAACTACATTCTTAAAATAACTTATACACGTTATAAAAATTTCTGTAACAACCTACTGAAAAGATTAAAACGCCAATACGAGTTCGCGGAATTTCAGAGGCACCGTAAGAACCCAAAGGCTACTTGGAAACTAATTAAATCTATTTCTAACCTTAAAAATAATAAATCATCAGCTAGTGAACTTTTATCGTTAGGGGCTAACCCTTCCCAGTCACTTGATGCAGTAAACCATTTCTTCGCAAGCGTGGGGAAAACTCTGGCATCTAAAATTACTTCCGGGCTAGGCAACCCTCAAACTGCTCCTGAACCTAGTGTGAGTAGTCCTGGCTCAATGGCCATCTTCAGTACGGACATTGAAGAGTTAGAGCGAATCGTTTTAAGTCTTAAACTAGATAGTGCTGTGGGTTGGGATGGTATATCTGCTGTTCTAATTAGGGCTGCTAGGCATATTCTTGTCCCAATTATGTCTCACGTCTTTAACCTTGCTCTTATGTCAGGGGTCTTTCCCAATGTTTTTAAGAAGGCTGTCGTACACCATATACACAAGAGCGGAGACAGAGGCAGTGTCAATAACTATAGACCCATATCCGTTTTGACTACGCTGTCAAAGATCCTTGAAAAAGTCCTTAACAATAGACTTTTAAACTATCTTAATTCGCAAAATATTCTCGCCACGAATCAATATGGATTTAGATCAGGAAAAAATACAGAAGACGCTGTTTTGGAACTAACGGGTACTATTGCAAGAAATACAAAAGAAAAACTAAAAACGATCGCAATCTTTCTTGATCTTTCTAAGGCTTTTGACACTGTCTCTGTCCCCCTCCTGCTTACAAAACTGCAACAAATTGGCATCAGGGGCTTGCCTCTTGATATTTTCAAGAGCTACTTGACTGACCGTTCTCAGGCCGTCAGAATTGGTACCTATACCAGTAATGAAGAGGTCCTTAGCTACGGAGTCCCACAGGGTAGTGTCCTTGGCCCTACCCTTTTTGTAATTTATATAAATGACCTCTGTAAATTATATTTAAAAATTATAGTTTAAAAAAACTAAAAACACGCTTCCATTGAAAACCAAACTAAAAAGTACAAGCGTGGGGTGCCTGATATCAATAAAAAATACCTTAAAAAGCACCCCACATTTTTTTTCTATTATTTTGTACTTTTTAGTTTGGTTTTCAATGGAAGCGTGTTTTTAGTTTTTTTAAACTATAATTTATTTTATATTTTTTAGGGTGTTTCGAGTTTTGAGACGTATGTCAGCGTAGTTTGTGACAGTTTTTCTGCTGTCCTGGTAACCCTGGCAAGGATAATGGCACAAAATGAAATTATTGCATTGTCATCGGTCCTTGACAGGTGTGCAAAGTTTGAATAAACTATAATTTTGAGACGTATGTCAGCGTAGTTTGTGACAGTTTTTCTGCTGTCCTGGTAACCCTGGCAAGGATAATGGCACAAATTAGCTAGATTTTTACCGCTCGAACGCGTCACAGCCGTACGTCAACTAACTAACTAGCGCCCTCTAGCGGACAACATACAAAAGACGCTCAGGCAAGTGAAACCTGTCCTGGTAATCCTGGCAAGGATAATGGCACAAATTTATGAAATTATTGCATTGTCATCGGTCCTTGACAGGTGTGCAAAGTTTGAATGAAATCTGGTCGTTTAAAGTGGGTCAAAATCGCGCTATAAGGAGTCGGTTACAAACAAACATACAAATATACTAACATACAAACATACTAACATACAAGTGAAGCTAATATAAAGCGTGTAAAAACAAATAGATATATCTAAACATTCCTAGTAGTAATAAGTATAGAGTTAAGATGAATTGTAACTTGTAAGATTGTTAATAAAGGCTTTTATTATTATTATTATAAAGCTACGGTATTTTCGAAGAGTTCGCCTCCTCATAACGGCCGCAGTGGCGGCTGTTATGGAAACGATGACAGCGGGGTATGATTTTTTTATTTCTTTCATAAATGACGTTTCAGTGACGTCATTCGCCAGTAAATTAGGTATACTATGACGCACTGGATCTTCAACGCACTCTTTAGCGCCGAGAGTTGAAAATCGAACAGCGTACTTTTTTTGCACTGAAATGCACTCTGTGGGATTCTCAATGCTCGGTTCAACACTAAAAGTTGAGAATGCAGTACACGATAAAATTCCGCCGGATATTTTTACGCGTGGTCTAAGAGCGATTTATTAAAAGTGGGTAGATACCGTTCTGTTGTGATTATTCGTTACTAAGGCGCTCTCCTATCTTGATATAGATCACCAGGATCGCAATGATGACCCAAAAAGATTGGCATACCGGTCACAATCTTACTAGTCCAGTGTAGTGACTAATACTGGTTTTTTCAGTTCTTTATGAAATCACGTAATATTATAATGTGTAAGATAAACTTAGAGGTTACATATTTATGAATTGAAAAGTCACATTGGTACACACTGCTATATATCAAGTTAAACATTTCCAGTTTTAGCTGAGCTCGCAATGGATAATTTTTTCGTACAATGAGAGGTCAGCTTATACTGGTAATGTATGGTTTGATTTGTCGCCGTGCGTACGTGCCCAGATTTGAACCCACAACCTCATGCATAAGAGGCGAGGCGACTAAGCCATTACATAATTTTATAATACCATAATTTCGAAGACATGTATCTAACAAACTGCGTGGTGGATTACGGCCCACTATCCTTCTCCCAGAGAGGAGTCCTATGTGCCAGCAGTGGGAACATTATAATATTCTCTGGCACAGTTTTTCCAGAGATAAACAGATCTGTTTTTTTTTGTTTTTTTTTTTGGCTCTATGAGTATGTAGATAAATTCAATCGAATTAATATTGATCGTAGAAGATAATATAAAAACGTTGGTGTAGGTAGTCTGGATTACAAAACAGTTTTTTGTAAAAAAGATCGATCGTGTGTTTAGTCTGTCGCTCAGCATGATATTTATATCCATCTGCATCTGTCTGTCTATCTATGTATGTTTAAATAGTATAAAACAAAGTCGCTTCTCGCGTCTGTACGCTTAGATATTATAAACTATGCAACGGATTTTAATGCGGTTTCTTCAATAGACAAAGTGATTCATGAGGAAGGTTAATATGTATAACACACGGGTGAAGTTGCTTGCAAAAGCTAGTAAACTAATAAGCTGAAGAGTTTTTTTTTTTTTGAACGCGCTTATCTCTGGAAGTACTCGTACAAGTCAGATTTAGTAGCTTAATTTTTGAGACAACCCGTTACTATTACACTACAGTCCCTTGAGCTGAGCAAAAACAAGACAAGACAGAAAGAACGCTTAGCGAACGGTGGGAACGTAGTAGTAGGCTGTTCTGCTTGAGAGAGGACTTTTGGCCGAAAGGTGTCTTATATCGACGTTTCCGAGGACGGTTACACGACACCACGCAGCGGAACTCGACGCCGTCATCATTACGTGTTTAGTTGTAGTTTAAGTTTTGTTTTTGAAGAATATGTATTAGTTTATAGTTATTGTTTTATATTATTTATGTATAATGTTTTTATGGGCCTTAGTTGCCTGAAATAAAGAATTGTATTGTATTACATCTAATTCTATAACTACCAGTCCCATTTGGAAAAATCTTTTTGCATTGTAGTTCAATTCTTGAGGAAGGTGATGGGCTTTTTCACATCACGCTACACCCCAAGGAGCTTACCAATTGAAAGAAAGTAATGGCGCGGGCGGGCGAAGGGATATGACGGGACGGGTCTGGACTCGGGGGCCAATATTTCATGTAAACGAAATCGCGGGCAGAATTTAGTACTTAAATACTATAAATAAACAAAAGAGTTTCTTACAGAATCTAACGATATTATTGTCATTGGAGCGACTGAAATAATTCGCTTGTATAATAATGTAAAAATAGTGGACAGTTTTTGTTAAGTTTTTGTTATTTCACATCTATATATATAAAAGAAAGTCGTGTTAGTTACTTCACTTATAACTCAAGAACGGCTGAACCGATTTAGCTGAAAATTGGCAGGGAGGTAGTTTAGAGCCAGGAGAAGGACATAGGATACTTTTTATCCCGTTCTGACCCCGGCATTTTTACCAAGATTTTTATTTATCCCGTTCGACCGTATTCCCGTGTGACGTGACATAAAACGTCAAAGAGAATACAAGTCACTTTAAAACGTGGTATGACAAAAACGTTGCCTTTGAAGTACCAGGTGGTCATAACTTGGTAGGAGCTTATCAAACAGCAGTTTCAGCTAGAAAACGTTTTTTGCCTTCGAAGTACCAGGTGGTCATAACTTTCTGCCAGGGTCGCGAGATTTGTTTGAAAGAGTTACCGTGGCCCTGACATAGCCAACTGAAGGAACAAGGGTGGGTTTTAGTGTAAGAGATTACTACTGATAGTGTATTATGCAATTACCCTCTGAGATTGATGTGTTAGGTAGAAAGCGCTTTATACCGTCGACGTACCAGGTTATCATAACTTGACAGGAGCTTACCAAACAAAGGATTGTCAGCTAGAAAACGCTTTATGCCTACGAAGTACCAGGTTATCATAATTGGGTAGGAGCTAACCAAACAGATGAGTGTCAGCTAGAAAACGCTTACCAGATCACCACCGCATACGAGGTTGTCAAACTTGGTAGGTTTATTACAACATTTACTGAATCTGAGGCGATACGAAGTTCGCTGGGTCAGCTAGTTATTTATGTTTATTAAGACTTTTATCGGCCGTACATAAAATAATGTGATGTGATTGGACGATATTCCCACGCGTGTTAGGTCACTTTATGGGGTGCATAACTGACGTAAAATGCGAGTTTTTTATGTTTTTTACCCGACTACGACGCAGTTAAAAGGAGGTTATGATTTTGTCTGGCATGTATGTTTATCTGTTACCTCATAACTTCTAAATTCTTATCATAATTTGACAAATGAACGCCCACTGGATCTGTGCTTATGGCCCCTCTAGATGACATAAAATCATGAATGAAAAAAAAGCTTGGTATTATCGAGTACCACCTACTACCGTAACAAAATAATACATTCTTAAAGTAGTAAGCGATCATAAGCTTTAAGGCAAAGTGGCATACGACCACAACTTTCAGATGAAAATATTTTCTTTATTCGCGATTTTTCAGTAGTCGTAGTTTTAATTTTTGAACTTACTTTCTGTTGAGCTTGGCTTGAAATTAAATTACACAAGACTGTTTTCAAAGCTAAATTTTTTTAATCAGTTTTTGAATAATTCTTTTAAGTTAAGCGAAAAGTTAAGCGAGAGAAGACTAACTGTGGTCATTAAAAACGTTCAAAATCTAGTCCCAATCTTCGGCGACGATCAAATATCAAACATTTCTCAAAAATGTATGGAAACTCGAGGTACTTTTTACAGATAGAGACTACGATAATTACGAGAATTGCTCTCCTGCACAAATGCGAGCAGATCGCAAAGTATTTGGCAATCTCATATTGAAGAAAAAAAAAGTGATATTAAAAAATAAACTGCAAAGTGTGAGTCGGGACGGGAATAGTGCGTGCGCGACTCAAACTTTGCGGTTTTTTTTTTAAATTTAACTCACCCTTTGCTGGTTCAATAATACTTTTAGGGAAGCAAAATGGGAATTATTTGTTTGTTATTTTTTCTTTGTTCCTATTTTTTTTTGTTATATTATTAAATAAATGTGAATGTTTGCCTTACTTGGGAAGAGACTGGAACTCACGACACCGGGGTCTGTGGGGTCTGCAGCATTTGTAAAAAACCAGCACCTAAGGCTTATTATAATCTGTTATTCGTTTAATATTGTACCGTGTTTTATATTCATCATCATCATCAGCCTATAGCAGTCCCCTGGTGGACATAGCCCTCTCCAATTGCACGCCATTCAGCTCAATTCTCGGCAACTCTCATCCAGCTGCTACCAGCCACCCTGCGAAGATTGTCGCTCCACTTAGCCTGAGGGCGTTCTACGTTACATTTGCCGATTCGCGATCTCCACTCAAGAACATATGTGTTTTATATGTACTCATCATCAGCCTAGCCTTTTCCCAACTATGTTGGGATCGGCTTCCAGTCTAACCGCATGCAGTTGAGTACCAGTATTTTATATGGAGCGACTGCCTATCTGACCTCTACAAACCAGTTAAGTAAGACTCGTTGTCAGACTTTCGGGCTTCTGACGACCCGTAACGACTGTCTAAGATGTACGAAAGACAGCCGGGACCAACGGCTTAACGTGCTTTCTGAGGGATGAAAGACCACGGACCAACCGCGACAAGCGTAGCTTAACCTGAAAAATCAACCTGTGCGGCTATTATTACTGAGCCACAAGCCCTTCCCTTTTATATGAACTGAATAAATTTATTATTTATTTATATTTGAGATACGTACGATTAAACACATGCCATTTTCGTGTCACTCACTTGGCTCCATATCCCTATGGAAGTAACCTCAGTGAATTGCGCTCCATTTCAGCAAGGCGGCTCATTTGGCGCGACCACCAGACATCGTAGTTTATTTACCGGAAAGTTGTAAATACGGAGGCGTTTACCTTCAGCTCGAGGGTTGGCAGATCGCCAGCTGCTTCCCAGAATTGTCTCATGACGGAGTGATTGGATTAGGGATGGTTGTCATGGGAACTTGTGCATGCCTACTTTAGCATTAATATGATAGTAATAATATATTAATATACCTTGTAATAATACAAATTATTAGATTGTTTTGTCGTATTAGTCATTAGCATAACGCATCATTAGCAGCGAACAATACAAAAAATATCGCGAATTTACCTCAAATTTTCACGTATTTCCGATTTGTAAATACAAATATTTATCAAGAAAATTTTAATAATTTTGTTTCAGTTCCACAAAAAGTTTGAAAATATCACGTAGTTGCTTATTTCATTTTTTACCTGAGTCTCAAAAATCTCATGAAAAATCAAATTGAAGATTGGAAATTTTTGTTTATACCCCCTTTAAAAGATCGTATTTTAGCACGCGTAGATAATATTCCTTATTGCTTATTCAGTCTTCTATATTGACTTACGTAAACTTAGGTACGGTGTGGTGTGGGACGTAAAGAATAACACCACCCAATTTCTTCCCGTGAGTGTCATAAAAGGCGACTAAGGGACTTACTAGAGAATGGGCAGCAGCGTTCTCTATGCATTTTACCACCATACTGCGATCGCCAAGCGTGGCGATTATGGCAAAGCCCCCCAAATTGGGGGAGGCCTAAGTCCAGCAGTGGACGTCTTTTTTTTTTTTTTTTGGATGGGAAATCATCAAATGACTTCTCCCGCTCTGGGCGGAGCGGGAGGGCGTGTCAGACTTTTACTGACTAAAACCCACCCGTGTTCCTTCAGTTGCCCAGTGCCGGGGCCACGGTATCTCTTTTGAACAATCACGCGACCCCGGCAGGCACCGGTCCTAGCAGACCCCTTCACTGCTGCTGACATCTCTTTGAGGCGCGCGTGGAACACTACGCGCCGTCGACCCGAGCTTGGTCCTTACCGGGCGGCGAGCTACCCATTGCTCGCCGCCCGCAAGCTCGCGCCTACGGTGGCCGGGAGTCCGCAATCGACTCCCGACGCCCGGGGCGTCTCCTCCTGCGGCGGCTAGGGACGTGAGGGCGCAGAGACTGCCACTCCCTCACGCGCTCCGCCTCCTCCTTCACGAGCATTACTGCTTCGCAGAAGGAGGTGACGGCTTCCCATGCCCTCTCGCTCCGTACCATGGCTCGCACCAGGGCCGGACGCGAGAGGTCGCCGCCGCCGATCGCCTCCACGAGGACACGGCGGTGCTCCGCCCAGGCAGGGCACACCTCCACCGTATGCTCCACCGTGTCCTCCAGACGATCATCACAATGGAAACACCCGGGCGTTTCCTCCCGCTTTATCCTTTATCCTTTTTTGACAGGCTTGTTGGTCTAGTGGTTAGCGACCCTGACTGCTATGCCGGAGGTCGTGGGTTCGATTCCTACCCAGGACAAATGTTTGTGTGATGAGCACGATCATTTGTTCTGTGTCTGGGTGTAATTTATCTATAATATGTATGTATTTAGAAATATATAAGTATATTTATCAGTTGTCTAGTATCCATAACACAAGCTCTGCTTAGCTTGGGACTAGATGGCGTTGTGTGAAGTTGTGGAATATTATTATATTATTATTATTATTATTATCCTGAACAGGAACCCACCGAAGCACCCATGCCCGGTGAGAACCTGCGTCAGGCGGAAGGTGAGGACACCGTGGCGCCTCTCAATCCACTCCTCAAAGAGGGGACTTACCGCCGCAATTGTGGCGTGCCCTGCGCTGGGTTGCGACAATCGTACCCGCCATGTCGCCATGAGAGCAGTGGACGTCTTACGACTGAAATGATGAAACTTAGGAATAAGACATTTAAGTCGGTTTTCGCGACTGCTGTGTCACTGCGTTATACTTTTAAAGTCCTCTACAGGTTTTGATGCGCTTTTCACTATAATTTCGTATTCAATTTCAGATAGCATATTTTACACAAAGTAAAACACCAGGTTCCAAGCAACGACCTACAATTCTTAAGACGCGGACGTAACTCTTCATCATCATCATCATTTCAGCCATAAGACGTCCACTGCTGGACTTAGGCCTCCCCCAATTTCCGGGCTTTGCCATAATCGCCACGCTTGGCAGGCGGGTTGGCGATCGCAGTATGGTGGTAAAATGCATAGAGAACGCTGCTGCCCATTCTCTAGTTAGTCCCTTAGTCGCTTTTTACGACACCCACGGGAAGAAATGGGGTGGTGTTATTCTTTACGTCCGGCACCATACGGTACGTAACTCTTAAATCCCACAAAACAAAGTTAAAAACAATTCTTAATCACCTTCCTAAAACACAGTCAAAAAAGTGCAGGAACACTTTTTCACAAAATTAGTTCCTTTGCGACAACCCTGAATTAAATCTTTCAGTATTTTTTTTTTGCGCTCTTTTTCTCTCATTCGCAACTGCGCCATATAAGACAGAGATGGAAGATAGGACGAATTGGTTACTATGTAGTGTAGAAAAATATATATGTGTAAACTATAAATAGTCGAGAAGTGAGGGCGTGTCGTCTATCGATGTCGATGTAATGTCGTAGATTTGGCACAACACTGGGTTTCGTCACTGACTTTAACAGAATAGATGTTGACAGTTCCAGATTGTGCTTTTAATCAATAGTTTAGAAAGTGCTGGTGAATGTCTGCGAAAGGAATCTAATGTGTCTTCTGAACATGACAGATGTCATTAATCATACTATTACTTCTTGACTAAGAACAATATTTTATACTACAACTGCAGTTGACTACGTAATAACAGCCGCATGGATCCATCGATCAGGTTAAGCTACGCTTGCCTCGGTTGGTTAGTGGATGGGTGACCATCTTTACATACCCAGACCCCTAAGTACCTCTAAAGCACGTTAAGCCGTTGATTCCAGCTGTCACATGTGGATCTTTCACAGTCGTTACGGGTCGTCAGAAGCCCGAAAGTCTGACAACCAGTCTTACCAAGGGGTATCGTATTATCCAGTTACTGGCCTGTGGACGTCAGAAAGGCAGTCACTCTATGTAAAATATAGGTATTCAGTGGGATCCGGTTAAACTGGAAGCAGGATAGTTGGGACAAGGCTAGGATAATGATGAACTGCTTGGAAAGCACCTTATTACTTTTTAAAGCGAGGCAGAATGTGTCACTATTGTAGCAAAAATGTGCGGGTCGTACGTAATTACTGTTGCACAAACGTGCGGGTCGAAAAAGTGTATGAAAAGCCATTCTTAACGTGATGTGTCTTTTTTGAATTTAGAGACATTCAAAAGCTATGCTAATTACATATAGTTCATTGCCAACAAACAAAATGTTTCTACCACAAAGCGCAAAATGATACTGGCCACATATTTTAGCAACGCATTGACATAATGTACTATTTATTTTCGTCTTAGTTATAAAGCACTATGTATACCTGTCTGTATACTAGAGAATGGGCAGCAACGTTCTCTATGCATTTTACTACCATACTGCGATCGCCAACCCGCCTGCCAAGCGTGGCGACTGTGGCAAAGCCCCTTAAGGCGCGGTGTTACCTCAATATTCACAAAACACTGGTGTCTTTGACAATCGAGTATGACGTAACGCAATGAAAATATACGACACAAAAAATACAGTGGACAGAGAAGGGTTTAAAGAAAAATTCTAACCGAATAGAATAGTGAAAAATTGTTTGATATTCCCAATAAAAATTGTTTCACAAAAAAAACTTTGACGTCGAACATCTCTGTATTTTCAGCGATAACAACATTTTATTTTTAAAGAGTTCAATAGAATAAACATTACTTTAAAACTTTAACCAGACAATTATTTAATTTAATGTGTGTAGTCCGAATAATCTAAATAAAACCCGTAAAATAAATGCCAATTCGCAGCTTAGTCACATCGTCAATCCAAATATTTATTCAATTTTCAACCTTATTTGTTGGAGCTGTAGCATGTAGTTGTAGCATTTAAAATCGTAGTCAGTCCGCGCCTTAAATTGGTGGAGGCCCATCTTCAGCAGTGGATGCCTTGTGGCTAAAATGATGAAAGAAAACGTATCAGGTTCCCATGCGTTTTTTTTGGAACGAAGTTCCTTATGGCGCGTTGCGAAAGGGGGCTAGACGGAAATTAAGAGAATAACGACACTTTTTAACAGATTTCAAAAAAAGGAGGAGGTTTTTCAATTCGACCGTATATATTTTGTTGTTTGTATTTGTTTTGTATGTTGTTGTTTTTTTTTGTTGTGAGTATAGAGAAAGAGAGAGAGAGAGAGAGAGAGAATATTTTTGTTTTTAATTCGCCTACACTGTCCCACTGCTGAGCAAAGGCCTCTCCCGGATCCCTCCATGCATCTTTTTCCAGGGCCACCTCGTCCAACCCTTGCAGTACGCGTCTAGGTCAGCTTGCTACCCATGCATTAGATTTTTTTAATTCATGTTGGTATTAAAAGTCACTATGATGTCAGAAAGCTAATGTCAGAATTCATCGCTAGACAAGATGACAAGGTATTTACAATTACGTGCGCCAGAGCATATTTTTTGCAGACTTTACGATCGTTCAAGGAAATCACAGTTTTTCCTTATTTACAAAACATTGATGACCTCCCCTCAGTTTTAGACGATGTTTTACCTAAACACTTCTTGAAAAAGATTTAAAATTTGCAATAAAAACGGTTGAAAATAAACAAAAATGTGTTGGGAATGGCTGCAAGCACGTGGCTTTTAGAATCTTGTGGCAAAAAACGTGATTTTTAAAATATTACGTAACTCTACAATATCATCAGCAAGTTTATCATACGAGTAATCCTTTTTTTTTCTAGGTGGGAAATCATCAAATGACCCATTCTGAGCGACACAGAAGGGCGTGTCAGACGTGATCAGTATTCCTTCAATTGCTTTTATCCGGTCCACGATAACTCTTTCGTACAAATCTGCGATTCTGGTAGGCATCGGCCCTAGCGGACCCGTTCAGTTGTTCTCTCATCTCTTTGAGGCACACGTGGAACACAACACGCAGTCGACCTAGGCCTGATCCTTGCGAGCTATCCATTGCTCGCCGTCCGCAAGCCTACGCCTACGGTTTCCGGAAGTCTGCTATGGACTCCCGACGCCCGGGATACGAGTAAGCCTGCGACTATCCTGACAGCCGTGGAATATCTTACCACTCCTCAAGCACCCCAGGATATTGTTGCTCCCTTGTGACTACGCTATGGGCTAACGACAATTTTCAAGAGCCCATCATTGAGTGTCTAAGTGAGACCCTGTCATTTTATCCGTAGACAAATAAATATATCGCCCAATCGTAGGTCATGAATTCGAAACCAGCACGTGTAGCATGACCACAATAGAAAGAACTTTGTCTATTCTTGGTAGAATAGAGATAGAACTGTCATGCTACGCCAGCATAAAACGGTACAAATATTTCTTCAATTTTTAATTCTGTCTTTAATCTTTCTACAATCTGTAATTTTGTCTATTTTTCCGTCGACAAAACCCCTTTCTGCGGTGGTCATGCTACGCATGCACGTATACGCTTTACTTTGTGTAAATAATTTCACCACCATTACTCTCAAACCGGTGAAGGAAAACATCGTGAGGAAACCGGTTTGTCTTAGCACCTAAAATTCGAAGATGTGTGACATCTTCCAACCCGCACTGGGTCCGTACTGTAGATAAAAGCCCACTCTCTCTCGAAGAGAGGAGGTCTGCCTCAGCAGTGAGAACATTTTAGGCTAATTATCTTGATGGCATATGTATAAAAAATTGGTCACACAGTGCCCACAGTCATTCCATAATCACCATCCCCCACCCCGTCCCCATCCCGTCTACATTACACCACGAAGGTTGAGGAGATCGTGGAATATGTACGAGTGAAAACCAACTGGACCTTGAGGGTCGAGAAGTTGGAACCGCGCCACAACACGAACTTCAAGTCTTTCGTGGTGCGAGTTCCAAGTCTTCAAATCGAGACCTTCCTCAAGGAAGAGTTTTGGCCGAAGGGTGTCGTGTATCGGCGATTCCGCGGAAGGCTACGCGACACCACGCAGCGCAACACGACGCCGTCACTTCGTGTACAATAGTTTAATGTTTACATTATTTTTATTTGTATGTATGTTAGTCTGAAAGGTATTTATGATATGGGTCTTTGTAGCCCAAAATAAATAGATTTGATTTGATTTGATTTTGATAATTCCTAGACAACAGAGGAACAGCCTTAGAGGATTCTTCTGATAATAGTAGATTATTAACCAAGGGGATAAAGCAGTGTCTTCTGTCGCGGGTGACGATTTAAATCGCGAGCGTAACGAAGGACTCGAGGTTTACTCCCGAGCGTAGCGAGGGTGTTAAAAACTTAAATCACGAGCGAAGCGAGGGATTTAAGACGAGTCCTGAGTGTAGCGAGGGATTGAGATTCACCCCAGACTAAGACAGCTTTATCACCGAGGAAAGTACTCTACTTTTCGTACCATTTGCGAAAAAAATAACACAATAATAATATGAGATAAGCATTTATTACCTAAAAATAATGACAATTAAAAATAAATTAAAATAAACTTAACGTTTATGTATTTGAAGAAAACAAAAACGCGGCAAATTCCTAGACTATTATTTTTTTGTCGGAAAAGCAAAGGCATCAAGCTCATACGGCCTCGCTGGTTTTCGTAATTTTATTTAATAATCATAACTGCATAATAAATGCGTATTCCTTTTTCAAAAAGATGTATAATGTTTTATATACAAACTCAATGGTGTAAACACAGATGTAGTTCAGTATAAATTTCGGTAAGTATTCCAAATTTAAATCACATTCTCCCCCTAGAGGATGAATGAAATTCAGTACAATTTTCTTTCCCTGTTTTTAACAGATTAAAAATGACTATTGTTATGTTCGCTTTTTGTGGCATAGAATGTCACTTTTTTGAGCAAGTGGTACGAAAAATTCATTTATGTTCGATTCGGCACGGAAACGTATCAATCTGTGTATCTATGCAGGTCGGACTACATATTATACATCCACTGATCTTATTTACCACACCGTACGATTACATTCCTGTAGTAAACAATATTATCGTTTGTGTTTACATTTCTCAGTTCATCTGCTGTACGTTGGACGTGTCTATTTTATAAATAGACTGTTTTGTTTTCACATTGTTATGTCGTTTCTCAAATTGTTATGTGTCTTCACATTGTTGCCATGTTATTTTAATACATTTCGAGATGTCTACACATCATGTGGAGCTATTTTCCAACGATGCTGATGTTGAATTCCAGTATTTGTTGAATAAAGGTGGCCATGCCCGCGACGTGATTGAAAATCTCTTCAAATTGTTATGTGTCTTCACATTGTTGCCATGTTATTTTAATACATTTCGAGATGTCTACACATCATGTGGAGCTATTTTCCAACGATGCTGGTGTTGAATTCCAGTTTTTCGTGAATAAAGGTGGCCATGCCCGGTACGTGATTGAAAACCGGTAACGAAATGGAGATTCGGAACCTAAAACCCACCCAGGGTTTTAAGTTCCGAATCTTCATTTCGGTTCTTCTTAACTGAGTCTATAGTACCGGTTCCAGTTAAACGGTCTAATATACCGGTTCCATTTCATTCCATTTAAAGGTTCTCTATGGAAGAAGCGATGTGTTTGACGCGTACCTGGTGTTTTTTTTTTCAGGTCATCTCGGTAATATTGGCGAGTGCAAGTCTATACTGTACAGTGTCCGCAAATTAATATTGTCATTCATTATTATTTGTAGTTATAATTTACACTTTCTGTGGAACTTATTAAAGGTTCCAAATTAGGCTCCTGTTCTGGTTCGGGTTCTAGTAACAGAACCAATAAATACCCTCTTTATCAGATTTTTTTAGGAAGCTTTTCAATCCCTGCCCGTGGCAAACACCAGACATTCACTGCAGCTCCGTCATCAGCTTGGAAATAGGCGTGTGTGAACAGCTTTATATAAAACTAGCTTCTGCCCACGACTTCGTCCGCGTTAAATTTTTTGTACCCCGACCCTTCCCGTCGCGTCGAATCGCCTACCCGTGAGATTTTCTCAGTTTTTGCAACATTTTTCATTACTGCTCCGCTCCTCTTGGTTGTAGCGTCATGTTATATAGCCTATGTTACTCGCAAATAATGTAGCTTGCTAATGGTGAAAAGAATTTTAGAAATCGGTTCAGTAGTTTTTGAGTTTATCCATTACAAACAAACAAACAAAAATACAAATTTTTCCTCTTTATAATATTAGTGTAGATAAGACACCAATATTTTCTTGTGCCTCTCACAGACAGATTACAGTCCCGCCAAGTCCTGTACACGGCCTTGAGTCTGGATAAACCTTGAATGTTTCTTCAGATAGGCATAATATGACAGCGCGACGCGAATCTTGTAGATCAATTTCCATGATTATTTTATAGGAAATGATTTTCGAGAGTTGCGTCGCACCTGTTTGCGGTAGCCATAATGCTTACAATTTTCAATTTCAGCCAAACTCTGAATCAAAAAAAGGTATTTGGTCGTCGAACTGCGTAGGTATCAGTTAATGATCCAAGATCTGGAACGGAGTTTGAAATTCGAATATATTTACTATTACTACTCCATGGGTTTAAATTCAATGATAATATTAACCCAGAATAATATCATACACCGTCGTCGTTCATCAGTCATCATTGTTTCAGCCGCGAGACGTCCACTGCTGGACATAGGCCTCCCCCAATTCGAGGGGGGTCATTATTTCAGCTGAAAGACGTCCACAGATGGACATAGGCCTCCCCCAAACACCGACACTTCGATCGGTTCTGTGCTTCACGCATCCAACGGATTCCTGCATCCTTCACCAGCTCATCGGACCATCTTGTGGGAGGCTTTCCAACGCTACGTCCTCCAGTACGCGGTTGCCAATCAAGAACCTTCCGACTCCATCGCCCATCTGTTCTGCGCGCAATGTGCCCTGCCCACGGCCTCTTAAGTTTAGCAATTCTTCGGGCTATGTCGGTTACCTTGGTTTCGAGGGGTTTGCCATAATCGCCATGCTTGGCAGGCGGGTTCGCCATCGCAGTATGGTGGTAAAATGCATAGAGAACGCTGCTGCCCATTCTCTAGTAAGTCTCTTAGTCGCCTTTTATGACGTCCATGGGGAAAAAATAAGGTGACGCTATTCTTGACGTCTGTCACCACACGGACTGGTGCAAGACGTAACTGTCATACAAATAAAGTATTTTGTAACAGCAAAATGGATGATACTGTTTTACGTAAGATACCTTTTTATGTTACGCTGTACTCTATAATGTTACGTAAATTCAGTGTCTTCGATTCCCGTAACATCTTTCTTAGACAGATGACAATGACATGGATACAGAAAAGGATCTCGAAAAGTCTTCCATTCAAAACATTTACATAAGATCGGACAAAGAAAAACAAAATTCGCCAATACACATATATGTTTCTCCAAATCAAGGTCAAACCAGTTGGTGACAGTGATAAGGAACCGACTACAACATTCGATGAGATTAAAGCTGGCGCCAAACCTGTTATTTAAAAACAATGATAAACACATAGCAACACTATTTTACTGTTTTTAAACCATTTATATTATGACAGGACTAAATAAAGTAACAGAAGATGACGTGAAAGATATTTTTTATACATATAGGTAATCAAAATAAGTAACATGATGTTTCGTATTGGGATGACGCAGAGAGTATCTAATCACAGCTTAAAAATAAAGATAATTTTACTAACGATATCATTATAATTATCATCTGCCAAGCCCTTTCCCAAGACACGGTGGAGCATAGGGAGGAGGTGTGCCCTGCCTGGGCGGAGCACCGCCGTGTCCTCGCGGAGGCGATCGGCGGCGGCGACCTCTCGCGTCTGGCCCTGGTGCGAGGCATGGTATGGAGCGAGAGGGCATGGGAAGCCGTCACCTCCATCTGCGAAGCAGTAATGCTCGCGAAGGAGGAGGTGGGGCGCGTGAGGGAGTGGCAGTCTCTGCGCTCTCACGTCCCTAGCCGCCACAGGAGGCCCGGAGGTACGCCCCGGGCGTCGGGAGTCAGTAGCGGACTCCCAGCCGCCGTAGGCGCGAGTTTACTACGAGCTACCCATTGCTCGCCGCCCGGTAAGGACTAGGCTCGGGTCGACGGCGCGTAGTGTTCCACCCACGCCTCAAAGAGATGTCAGCAGCACTGAAGGGGCCTGCTAGGACCGATGCCTGCCGGGGTCGCGAGATTGTTCCTAAGAGATACCGTGACCCTGGCACATGGGCAACTGAAGGAACACGAGTGGGTTTTAGTCAGTAAAAGTCTGACACGCCCTCTCGCTCCACCCAGAGCGGGAGAAGTCATTTGATGATTCCCAATCCAAAAAAAAAAGATGGTTATCGAACCGAGATCCAACCGCAGCAAGCATAGCTTAGTCTTAGGATAATGACTCATGTTTTCTTCGTCCAGAAATCTATACGTCATCTCTGTATAGCTATCCTAATCGTACCATCTTTCACACAATCCATCCATTTCTTTTGGTCTTCCCCTACCCTCATAGCCACATTGAACTCTTAAAATTTTCCTACTAACTAGTAACCCTACCCAACGGTCACCCACCGATCAGAATGAAACTTTGCCATCGATATAACACTAAAAAATATTGAACCCGTGTTTTTAGGGTTCCGTTGCCAAATGGCAAAAAACGGAACCCTTATAGATTCGTCATGTCTGTCTGTCTGTCCGAGTATGTCACAGCCATTTTTTTCCGAAACTATAAGAGGTAAGTAGATGTATTCATCAAACCGCATTAACATTTTCACACAAAAATAGAAAAAAAAACAATAATATTTGGGGTTCCCCATACATAGAAGGATATAAAAGACCGGCGCCTCCTGGCACAGGCATCTATATGCTTAAAAGGAGACGCCACCAACTGTCTACGTGTAATAATTTAATGAAACAAAACATTTTTTTTTTTTTTTTTTTGATGAAACTGAAACTCAAAAAAAAATTTTCATCAAACCCATACGTGTGGGGTATTTATGGATAGGTCTTCAAAAATGATATTGAGGTTTCTAATATCATTTTTTTCTAAACTGAATAGTTTGCGCGAGAGACATTTCCAAAGTGGTAAAATGTGTGTAGCTGCCCCTCCCTGTAACTTCTAAAATAAGGGAATGATAAAACTAAAAAAAATATATGATGTACATTACCACGTAACCTTCCACCGAAAATTGGTTTGAACGAGATCTAGTCAGTAGTTTTTTTTTAATACGTCATAAATCGTAAACCTCAATTTACCTTTCATTCAGTCAATTCAAATATAAAAATTTAAAAAAATAATAATTTCATAAACACAAACCTTATGCATATCATAAACCATGCATGTTATCATAAACCGTGAATACCTGCAGGTTTGTACGGAACCTCGGTGCGCGAGTCCAACTCGCACTTGGCCAGTTTTTTATTTTTCCGGAATCCACTTTTTAAGGGTACCCAACTGTCACCCACCGATCAGAATGAAACTTTGCATATCGATATAACACTAAAAAATTATGCACCCATGTTTTTTTTTCCGGGATCCACTTTTTACAGAGTTTGGTTGGTTTTTCTTTTTTTTACAGAATTACGTGGGTTAGCCTACTTAGTGGTTACAAGGGGTGGTTTCTACCCCTAAGAAGTGGATTCCGGAAAAATAAAAAAACACGGGTTCAATATTTCTTAGTGTTATATCGATGTGCAAAGTTTCATTCTGATCGATGGGTGACAGTTGCGTAGGGTTACGTGTAAGACACTGACAATTGATGCTGTATTATACATACGCTAAAACACTCTTTAAAACTTTTTCGATTGCTTTCATAGTCACTCTGTATAACTGAAACCTGTTCCATTCTCAAAGGGAATTCAATAAACACAATACAATACACCCTCACAATAAAGGAAAGGCAATCAAATAAATAATGACCATTCAAGAGTGAAAGACTATAATGGCCTTTTCTTCTAACCTAGCGAAATAATGACCTTTCATCCGTTGAATAGGAACCCTCTCAATTGGAATTACGTCGATTATTGCTCCCTCTTGTATATTGAACTCTTTCAATGGCGTTTATGTAAGATTTTCTAGTTATATCACCCTATTGTTGGGTGTTTGTTTATTCTTTACTGTTATGTTAGTTCAATGGCATGGTTATGACACTTATGACCTTGACTGTGAATGTTCTAGTCTATAAGTACTACCGTCTGCGTGATCGGTGTACATAGATAAAAATTACAGAAGTGATAATTTAATTATCCTTTTGTTTTGTTTAACATGACACCTTCTTTTAGGCGGAAACTACAGTCTATAATGGTGCCGATTCTGTTGTAAAAAAATCTCTAAACTAAACTAAAAATTACTAAAATTTGGTTTATTCCTGTCAAACGACGATTTCCTATTCTGAAATAGACTAAAGTGACCCAACTTAACTATATTTTAGTTTGTCAGCACTAAGATTGCACTGAGTTATTAGTTTAGTGAAAATGACAATTTTGCTATTCTGAGTTTGCCGGTTTTCACCAAAAATTTAGACTATAATAATTTATTTTGACTAAATCTGACTATTTTTAATCGCGATTAAAAAGGTGTGGAATAAAACTAGTGGCATGAACAAAAATTCACACCAACGCCTTGCCTTCACGTGCAAAAACAGTGGTGTATTTTTTATTTTTTCTTTTGCTTATATCTCGAAAATGGCGTGTCCTATCGCAAAAATAATGAAATTTTCGACCCCCTCTATGAAACCCCGGAACATTTAAATCTCAACACGTGGATAATATTTTTTTTTATTTTTCAAACAAAAAGTGAAAAATTCCAAATAAAACACGTCCAGGCTGCCCCCTAGCGCGCGCCTTCGTCTCTAAAAAATTCATTGCGTAGCGCACACAAGTACCACGTTCCGAAACAAAAAAAAAAAAAAAAACATGTTGATTGTCAAATTCGTTTTTAGTCGTGTCAAAATAATTTTTAAATTTAGAGATTTTTCCTTGCAGAATAGCGTTAAAATTCTCATAGCCAAAAGTATGGAATTTTAGAGATAGTTTAGTTAGTTTAGTTCGGTGTACAACAGAATCGGCACCAATATCTACATAATTTTGTGCTCTTAACTTCTATATCTTATGTACAGAAGTTTAAAGCCCCTTTAGTAGTCTGATGTTAGACCTAGGCTTCTTCTTAACCATAAAAAACTAGTCTTATGCACTACCATGGGGAATTCAATGTTCCCGACTTCCAGTTCAAGGTCTAATTCCTACATTTGAACTATCAGAAGTATTTCTATAATTAATGTACATACCTGGATAATAATACGCTCGGTTTTGTGAAATGGGATCTTGCAGGTCAACCTAGGACCTCCTAGGACCACAAGCCAACAACCTTGGCGGCTAGTGGGTGCCTCAATAAATTAAAGCCTCCGAGTAGACCTATAAGTAAAGCTACTACATGCTAAAGGTGGCCCCTGGAAATTACGGACCTTGGTTTTGAACGTCGCTGGGGGAGGACAGAAACGGACAGGCTGGTTGTTGTTTTACTGGTTCTTTTCAGGGCAGAGTGCACTTCTATAATCATCCACCAACGTCCTTGAGGAATAGACTTCAAATAGTGTGCAACGTAAACACAGATCATTGCACAGATCTAAAATGTACACAAGCATAGAATGAATCACCTGCTTAGCATTCTGCACGCGTCAATGTCAATTGAGGAAAAGGGTCACGATTGCGCTTTAAGATTAGCCAATAGATTTGCTATCTGCTTAATGCAATTATTGACCTTAATCTACTAACCATTGTTGATTGTGAATGAATGAATGCCTTTGTGCAATAATCTGTAATTGACTACTCATCTCTGAAGTTGTTGGATCATAACAATCTGCTTAGTCTTTCGCAAGTATGTATTTCACATGGAGTGACTACCTATCTGACGTCCACAGCCCAGTCACTGGGTAAAACGATATCTCTTGGTAAGACTGGTTGTCAGACTTATGGGCTTCTGGATACCCGTAGCAAATGTCATAGATCTACGAATGACAGTTGGGACCAACAGATTAACGTGGTGCCCGAGGTACGTAGCGGTCTCGATTTGTAAGTTGGATCATATCTGGAGAGTTTGTCTTATTAAATTGATTTATTTTTACACGCTTTATATTAGCTTCACTTGTATCATCATCATCATTTCAGCCGTAAGACGTCCACTGTTGCACTTAGGCCTCCCCCAATTTGGGGGGCTTTGCCATAATCGCCACGCTTGGTAGGCGGGTTGGCGATCGCAGTATGGTGGTAAAATGCACAGAGAACGCTGCTGCCCATTCTCTAGTAAGGCCCTTAGTCGCCTTTTACGACACCCACGGGAAGAAATAGGGTGGTGTTATTCTTTACGTCCGGCACCACACGGTACTCACGCACGGTTCACTTGTATGTTTGTATGTATTTTTGTTTGTAACCGAGTCCTTATCGCGCGATTTTGACCCACTTTAAACGACCAGATTTCATTCAGACTTTGCACACCTGTCAAGGACCGATGACAATGCAATAATTTCATAAATTTGTGCCATTATCCTTGCCAGGGTTACCAGGACAGCAAAAAAACTGTCTTTGAAAACTACGCTGACATACGTCACAAACAAATATGTGCCATTATCCTTGCCAGGGTTACCAGGACAGCAAAAAACACTGTCTTCGAAAACTACGCTGACATATGTCACAAAATACGCTGACATACGTCTCAAAATTCGAAACACCCTAAAAAATAGATAATAAATAATAGTTAAAAAAAACTAAAAAACACGCTTCCATTGAAAACCAAACTAAAAAGTACAAAATAATGGAAAAAAAGCGTGGGGTGCCTGATATCAATAAAAAAAAATACCTTAAAAAGCACCCCACGCTTTTCTTCCATTATTTTGTACTTTTTAGTTTGGTTTTCAATGGAAGCGTGTTTTTTAGTTTTTTTAACTATTATTTATTATAAAATGTACTATTTTAGTATCTCATTACATGTATGTCATGTCGTCTAAGGCAACACTGTCAAAGTATAAATTACGAAATAACAGTTATGATATTATCGTTATTTCTAGGTAGGGTACAACAGTCACTTTAAATGTTGAAAATTTAGTGTGATTCAGTCGTTGTTGAATTGTTCAAGTTTGCAGTCTTGCGACTAAAAAGTATTCGCAAAAAAAGAGTATTGTTTTTTATACGCTGAAACTATCTAACAATGAAGGTTTCCCTTCACGGATATTTCGAAGATATCCTTTGACCAAGAAATGCTTACGTAATATATCCTTCATCACTACCTGACGAATCACGTATATTTATTTCCTGATAGATTCGTTGATATTAAATATTCTGATGACAAATCTGTCAACAACTTTATAACTCTATTGAAATTCTTAGACTCAGAAAGTTTGGATAACAGAATCTTCATACGCAAGTTATTAATTCACGTAAATATTTTGCAGTTTTGACCTCCACAAAACATTACAAATACAATATTTTCGCCATATTATTTCCGATAGACTAAATAACAGCAGAACTATTCGATGCGGACACAAACAATGACTCAGACACTTCATATTCAAAGTCATTTGGAACCGGCCGCTAAAATAGGTGTTGAATATTGATTGTGTCCTGTTACGTAAGCTATACATAATGAATTATACATAAGGGCTTTGTAGATCAGAAGGTTGACTTGCACACGAGGGAAGGCTCAAGGTCATAATGATTGGGGCTCCGTGAACGTACAATCGGGAAGGTGATGTAGAAGAAAAAGATGCGAGTAGCACAGTGGTTGAAAAGGCGGTGCTTTGGGCAGGTCTATGTCCAGCAGAGGATGTGTTTCGCCTAAATGATGATGATGATGAACGAGGAATACTAGACATAGACAGTCATTATAATTCCACGGAGGATCCTCTCTTTCACAATACATATACATGTAGATCTTTTCTTCGAATATGTGTGAGCTTGCTTCTGAATTTTGAGGGTGGCGGAGTAAAGTGTGACGTTCCGGTCTTGAAAACACAAGAAGTTCAAGCCAGACGGTTATATTTTGTAGCTGTGCTTGCTGTATAATGCAAATAATCCCACAGGAACATGCTACTGTGTAAAAAAGGTGTTCAATTAATCCTTATAGCATCAGCTATATGCCAGTTAAGTCCTGTCAAAACCGGTCCTTGCGTTTCAGAGATTAATCAAAACAAAGCAAAAAATTACAAAATTGTTTTTTCGCCATATATTACATTAACACTTGTCGATCGATTAGGGTAAGCTACGCTGGCCGCGGTCGGTCCGTGGATAGTTGACCATCTTGACATCTTGACAGCCGCTCTGTGCTTTGGAAAGCACGTGACTGACATTCATGGATCTTTGACAGTCGTTACGCGTCGTCAAAAGTCCGAAAATCTTACCTAGGGATATCGTATTACCCAGTAACTGGGTTGTGGAGGTCAGATAGGCAGTCGCTCCATGTAAAATAAATAGTATTCAGCTGCATCTAATCCGACACAATTGGGAAATGGCTAGGGAGTAGACCAATAGACCTTCTGTCTTCGTCTTCTTCATGTCCTATTGTATGGTAGGTCAAGTCAACAGGGAAAACTCGGTCCCTCAGTTGGCGGAATGCTTTGCATACCTCATTAGCATGCTGAACTAAGTTTCCTTCCTCAAGAGTCGTTTAGTTGATAATTGATTAACTTTAGACGTGTTTTGTTGTTTATTAATGAAGCTGGCAGTTTCCGTTCTTGTGGGAAGGAAAACTTTGGTTTTCTTTGTTTGTATGTATGAGTTTTAAGGATATTTGATGCAGGAAGAAAATGAATAATGTATGTAAATTATTTCATCACCATTGCTCTCAAAACAGTGAAGGAAATCATCGTGAGGAAACCGGCATGTATTTAAACCAAACATTCGAAGACATTTGACATCTCCAAAGCCCTAAATGACCCGCTTGGTGGATTATGGCCTACTCCCTCTCACAGAGATGAGGCCTGTGTCCCAGCAGTGGAAACATAATAAGGTTGATAGGCTATTAGGATGTTTGTGTCGTGAAGTCATCCTCCAAGTTACAGCTAGTATACATTCTGTATATTGACTCACGTATTCAGTTGTAGGTATCTCCATTTAATCTTGATTGATTTTAACCAAAACAATTCGGAATTCTAAGGAAACAACTATTTAAAAAAAAGCCTCTTTGAGAACCTCCTCCTCCTCTTCTAGTGGTTTGGCATTTTTGCTGGACTTTGCCTTTTTGGCGCAGCCGGGAGGCACACTACACACACAAGAGAGGTACACTACTATAAAGCAAGTTTGTCATCACACCTTACCCTTTTTCTTTTGATTTGTATTTTTTTTTTATTGTACTCGTCCAGGTGTATATTGTGTGCCTTTTAGTTTGTACTAAATAAATGTATTTTCTTTCTTTCTTTCCTTTCCTTTCGTGTTGGGTTTCTTTCTTTCTTATAGTCTGTGCTAAACAAATGTATTTTCTTCCTTTTTGTGAATTCGGTTAATAAGTACAAACTCATTTTCGCATTAGCGATATGGGTTTTTCTATCACTTCAATTTAACTAAATCTTGATAACAAAAAACAATAAACTTAACTTGTGACACACTTAAAACAAAAAACTTTCCACGACAAACAAACATAGTATTAAAGAAATACGTCATTCCGATGGCACATATTTCTGTCCTGATAATACCTGATGCATCATGTGCACATGCGATTATCTGTCATAAAACCATGTTATCAGTCAAGGAAATCTCGATCACTACGAAAACACATGTTCAAATATGTCCTAATCTCATCATAATTCGGAACAAAACAACTATATTTGTGATTGATTGCATCACAGTAAACATAAACACAATTTGTTAATTTACATAATTAAATGCAGTTTATTTATAGGACTTCGTATACATACTTTTACCTGTGGCTTTGGTCAGGGTTGAAAGGATTGATACACACGTGTTGGGTACCTATCGAAAATGAAAACTAATGATTCATATATCTTTTGTATAAATTGGAAGTAGAAATAAACAAGTATTTTATAAATACTAATAATGTATGGAAGAGTGGAGTCTCCTAATACAGGCTTTATACGCTTAAAAGGAGGCTCCAATTACCACTGATGTAAGTTAAAACTTGTTAATTCGAATAAACCTTTTTCATTATTATTTTTTCATATATATAAAAAAAAATCATCACTGCAACTTTGTTTAAAACTTTAAAGGACACCGACATGTACGATCGCCAAAAGAGATAAGGAACCACGTTCATTGAATATAGTTGAAGTTTAGTAAGAAACCGATTACCGTGTGGTGACGGACGTAAAGAATAACACCACCCCATTTCTTCCCGTGGGTGTCGTAAAAGGCGACTAAGGGACTTACTAGAGAATGGGCAGCAGCGTTCTCTATGCATTCTACCACCATACTGCGATCGCCAACCCGCCTGCCAAGCGTGGCGATTATGGCAAAGCCCCCCAAATTGGGGGAGGCCTAAGTCCAGCAGTGGACGTCTTACGGCTGAAATGATGAATGATGATGAAGAAACCGATTGGTGTTTTAGAATATATTTTTTTTGCTGTTTTAGAAAACAAACAGTTAATCTATAAAATCAATCAAACAAACCAACCGAGCCGTGCAGCTGTTATGACCTGAGTATAGTGGACTTTCCAGTAAACTACGCAAACTGTTGAAGTCATCGAAATTATTCAATTTCCTTATCACTAACTTTTTCTGTATCATCCAGTACATCATTATCATCACCTTGGTGGAACTTACGTCCCTACCATATAACCTTTTAACAAAAAAAAACTATTATTTATTAGTTATTTATGAACTCTAACCTTTTCACGCCTTAAATGCTAAACGGATTTCGAAGAAATTTGGCACACAGGTCGACCATGAGCTAGGATACTTTTTATCCTGGTTATATATTTCTATGGGATAATTTCCTACCCTTAAGACATAATTTTTCATACCACATATTCATACTTGACAAGCTATATCAAACTCCATCTGAATCAATTCACAAAATCGATTCCAAAACCCCTCACAAGCAGACTCTCTCATCTCCACTATCACTCAGGAAATAGCGATTAACCATTTCAATGATCATGCGCAGTTTTTTGACAGTACATAAATCAGCTCTTCAAAGATCAAAGGTACCCTTGACTGCTGGATTTATTGCCCCTACTGGCTTTGGGCTGTTTCTGGCAATGGTCCAGGAGTGGATGTACTGTAGACATCGCGGCTACACGATGACGTCAGATATTAAAGGTGGTATATAAATAGGGCTATATTGATTTAAATGGTGATAGGTTTTTTTTTTTTGTATGGGAAATCATCAAATGACTTCTCCCGCTCTGGGCGGAGCGGGAGGGCGTATCAGACTTTTGCTGACTAAAACCCACCCGTGTTCCTTCAGTTGACCATGTGCCAGGGTCACGGTATCTCTTTCGAACAATCTCGCGACCCTGACAGGCATCGGTCCTAGCAGACCCCTTCAGTGCTGCTTACATCTCTTTGAGGCGCGCGTGGAACACTACGCGCCGTCGACCCGAGCCTGGTCCTTACCGGGCGGCGAGCTACCCAGTGCTCGCCACCCGCAAGCTCGCGCCTACGGTGGCCGGGAGTCCGCTATCGACTCCCGACGCCCGGGGCGTCTCCTCCTGCAGCGGCTAGGGACGTGTGGGCGCAGAGACTGCCACTCCCTCACGCGCCCCGCCTCCTCCTTTGCGAGCATTACTACTACTACTACTATTACGATTTAATTTCTTCATTCTCGTGAGCTTCATTTTAGCGGAAAAACGTTCACTATATATAGGCCTTTTGCAATTTGGGGGTTTGACATATCGCCACGCTTGGCAGGCGGGTCGGCGATCGCAGTATGGTGGTAAAGTGCATAGAGAACGCTGCTGCCCATTCTCTAGTAAATCCTGTAGTCGTCTCTTACGACACCCACAAGAAAACATGCCTTATTCCATTTAATTAGAGGACTTTTTCTTTCACAGCATAATCAATTTACCGTGGTACCGTGGTACCGTGGTACCGTGTGGTGCCGGACGTAAAGAATAACACCACCCCATTTCTTCCCGTGGGTGTCGTAAAAGGCGACTAAGGGACTTACTAGAGAATGGGCAGCAGCGTTCTCTTTGCATTTTACCACCATACTGCGATCGCCAACCCGCCTGCCAAGCGTGGCGATTATGGCAAAGCCCCCCAAATTGGGGGAGGCCTAAGTCCAGCAGTGGACGTCTTACGGCTGAAATGATGATGATGATGATAATCAATTTGGTTGTTCCATCTGGGACACAAGTCTCCTCTTGGTGGGAGGGAGTGGTTCGTAATCCACCACGCAGGTCCAGTGCGGGATGAGCGATGTGCAGCGATACGGTGGGTCATTTGCCACAATTGCACATTGACGAAGTCGCGGGCAAAAGCTAGTAAAAAATATAGTAATAACTAAGCGAGTTGAACGTCGAAATAGTTTTTAGTACGAGCCACAAACTGGTTTAAAGAGCCCATCGATGACTAAATGCTGCGCCCAAATCGATTTGAAATTTTAGTATGCAAAATTACAAACTGTATGCCAAAATATTTGGAGGATCGTTAAAAATGTGACGTAAGACTACATATTTTATATGTATTATTAAAGTAAGCTGCACCCTTTTATTCTGAATTATTTTAAAGGATATTGTTAATTTATTGCTTAATATGTTCGAAAAAAATTGTCTACACATCAACATAAATAACGCAATGAATGTTAGCGAACTGTCACAAAGAAAACCAATGAAACGTTTATTTATGTAAGTAAAAACGAGATGGCATCTGAATTTCCCAGCTGTTTGATCACTGAGAAGAATTACCAAAACAAAGTCACAGGTCTTTTTTAAAGTCCTTACATAATATTATTATGATGTTATACGTGTTATACGAGTCTTAAAATGCAACGCCATATCTGGAAACAACTTTTAAAGAAAGAGCCATTGCAGCTTTGCGCTGACCTGTCCCAACAGACGCCATGCATGCATCAGTCATCGTATAGGTGAACCTTACACTAGGGAGTTCAACGACCCATCACAAGGCGCTACTAGATAGGCAGGATATTTGCATATGTGGCCAAATACAAAATACAAAAACCGCCACATACTCGTACTTATAAAGTCATGTTTTCAATCTAGCTTGCACTGGAGGCGATTCACAGTCAGTCTTCTTATTAATGTCATCAAAAATCATTCCTACTGTTAGTGTTTTAAGCAATTGCCCATCTGCACCCTAATTTCGAAACGCACAATTTATCAGAATCTGAATGAGATTGAAGATTATTTCTAAACCATTGCGTTATTTGTTCGAATAAATTGTCGGCACAGCAACGTAAATAACGCAATGAATGTTGTTTAACTATGAATATTAAACCAATTCCTACCCATAAAAAGATCCGCAATTACCCCTCTAGTCTCTGAATCATCGCTTTTATATGAGGAAAAAGAAATGCAATAGGTAAAATTATGGATGAGGATGATACAACTTACTGCTAATTTTTGGTAATCAGCATTTTTATTACTTTATCAGTTTTCCCCAAAATTTAAGCAATGCCTGTTCTTATTAATAGGTCGTTATCAGACTATAATAAGATCCAGTATTTACTCGTATTTATTGTAAAAATATTACCTAGTATAAAAATGACTACATCGCTTTTCGTGGTTGTCTGTGTGACTGGGTTGTTCTTTTCAAGGGAGCATTGAAGGAATTGCGAAATAATTGCGTTCGTTTTAATCCCGTGTTGCAAGGCTAACCTATAGGTATGCAATTAAAATGTAAGGATTCACTCTAAAAATTGTGCACATAAGAAACACGATTACCTACTTATAGTTTTTATTCTACAGAAAAAATAATTAAATTCTAAACAAGAAAATGAACCTTTTGTACGGCGCGAATACTTCATTTTCTACAGAATGGGCAGCAGCGTTCTCTATGCATTTTACCACCGTACTGCAATTGCCAACCCGTCTGCCAAGCGTGGTGATTAAGGTAAACCCTCGCAAATTGGGGAGGTCTATGTGCAGCAGCGGACGTCTTTTGGCTGAAATGCATGATGATGAAATACTTCACGGAAGGTTTTTTAAAACGACAAAACTACATGTTTTCTATAACGCATACATTTTACATTTTCAAAATACGTATTTGATTAAATAATATGAAGGAAAAACCTGAATTAAATAGTAAACCACCCATTCTAAACAGAGCTGCCACACTTCAGACCACAAGTTTGATGAGCCCTTTACCACGGAACGGATTTTGATGCTTTCATTATAATTTTGTGAATAAATTCTAGAAGGTTTATGTGCTTATTATATTCGTAACTAATATATTAATGACATCCGAAGCAGGTGCGGATTGCTAGTTTATATGACATCGTTGCAGAGAGATCGAAATGCAACCATAGATTCAGTACAAGAATCTGAATTTTTGGGCGCTTAAAAAAAAATTACATGTTGGGCAGGGGGGCCTCCGTCAGGACCGAAGTTCCTTACGGCTTTTATTCACCTACGTAAGTAACGTGTTTACCCTATCTTTAAATTACTCAAACTTTATTTTGACTATCGGCTTCAGCACCCTCGAAAACCATGAATACTCTCACTCTATCTTTCTCTTATATAAAATAAGAAGTCGCATAAGTCGCTAAACTAATTTCGTAGGAAAGTGCAAAATCTTCTCGGTTAAAACCAAACATTTCTTTCACTTAATTTATTTTACAGTGAACATTTTCCACGTTCTCGAATCATGTGCTGAATCATGGCGACAGTTTACGCGTCAATATCCCTGCCCCCTTGTTTATTACATAGAGTGACATGATTACCTAATGTAGTAAATATGTGATATTCACCCATTCAAGTGTCGATGGCATCTGATAGCGTATCATGTTCATATCAGTATTTTAAGCTTTATACGTGTTTTGGATTGTAAGACGGAACAGATCTCCGATGTTGCATTTATTCATGATTTGTCTAGTTAAATATGACTTGTTGTTTTTTTAACTTTATCTCGGTTTAGTTTAGGACAGGTCGGCACTTAGGTTGCTTTGTTGTCTCTTTTGAAGTGATTTTTGATAGTAACGATGAGTTTTGAATTCTTATTATAGGAATTCGTTACAATACATCCTGGCCGGATGATATGGTGAATCATCAAACTTATAATCACTTATCACAACACAATCTTATTCGGATGTAACTCTAAGGGCGAATTTCACTTAACTTTATACCAAGAATAAGTCTTGTCCTGAGACTAAATTTAGAAATTGTTGATAGTTTTTCCAAAACAAAACAGTCCGACGTCAGTATTAGTCCACGGATAAAATATATCTGACTTTGGTAAAAAGAGAGCCCTAAGACGGTTTTAACTCTACACCGGTAATCGCGTCGGTGTGCGGTGCTGCGGGTTCTTTGGAACCGCTCGGCGTTGCGGTGTCAGTTTGTACCCTGCGGTTTCTTCGTAAACAAATCAAGATTCTACGGTCAAAGTAAAAAATAGGAGCATCGCACACCGGAACAGTTTTCGGTGCAGTATTATAACCGTTTTAGGGCTGTTTGTGGCAAACCGGGATTAGTCCAGATAGGTTTTGGACTATCTCTACTCAAATCTACTTGAAAAATAGAGATTCGTGCTTGAATTTTGTGCTGCCTCGGTGTTCGATCGTGAGCGCTACTGCTGAGTATGGGGTCATTTTTTTTTTTTGGATGGGAAATCTTCAAATGACTCCTCCCGCTCTCCTTGTGTCAGACTTTTACTGACTAAAACCCACCCGCGTTCCTTCAGTTGCCCATGTGCCAGGGTCACGGTATCTCTTTCGAACAATCACGTGACCCCGGCAGAGTATAGGATCTTGGGTTGGATTATCAGGTCTGGCAGGGTTATTGGGTGTTATTATCTAGAATTTCTCAGTAACATCCCGTAGTCTGGACTGATGCCCGGTTGATGGCAATAGGCTCGCCCCCTATTACATGGAACTTTAACATAACTGGCATAATGTGGTTGTACTATATGCACACCTCTGCCCAACCTTTCGGGGAAACAAAGGATGATGTTATGTTATTTTGTAATATATTACCTTGTTATGACCCCACGCACTTAGTACATGATCTGCTACACCATAATATTTACCGTTTTCGACATTGAAATGCGAAAACCCACTCGAGTTTTTATCATTTTATTTTATCTCGTTATATTGTAGCACTAGTCTGGTCATCAGATGACAAGATAAGCGTTTCCATATGGAAACAAAATACGCTGAAAATCTGGTTTTTCCAAACGTTTTTGAGGTCAGGCGGTTTATTACGGAAATTTTCCAAATTATGGATGCAAAAATCTACTTGCATTGTACTTACTATTTGCTGATTAAATGTGTTGGAAATTACGTCCATAATAAATGTAAAAAACCCTTGGAATTTTGTTAAAAAAACTGTAAAGTTCCCCAAATTATGGAACCAAATATCTACTTGCATTATACTTACTATTGCTGATTAAATGTGTTGGAAATTACGTCCATAATAAATGTAAAAAACCCTTGGAATTTCATGAAAAAAACTGCAAATGTCTTTCATCGTATTTTTCCGTCATCGAAGTCGAGTCCATTTTTCGTGTGCCAAAAAATACGGCTAATAATCTAGATTTCGTTCTTGTTTACGTGCAGTCTTAAATCTTAGCTGCAGTCAATGTCCTAATTAAACACCTTGGAGTTTGTCCTCATTATTTGTTATAAACAAAAATAATTGGCAGTTCCGGAAATACGCATTTACAAAATGGCTGGCGATCCGATGTCACTGCGCACTTTAAAGGGCGCTGATTAAACATCTGTGCTAAAATACTCGTACATATTTATGTTCTTAAGGGTACTTAATTATTTCTTTGATCTGTTAAAAGCTTAGTGAAGATTAAAGAAGCGATGTTTTTAAGGATCTGACTGAAAGATCGGTTTGCAGATCAATATTATCGCGTTACTAATGTTTTTGGTGTCATTGCTAAATTTAGGTTGCACTGTTTCTTTCGTGGGTGTTCCGAGAGTGAAGTTTGGCTTCTATGCTTAGTTTTTGTTTAACCTAAACCTCAAAACGGGTTGTTGTAGATACTGATCATTGTGAGCAACTTTTGGCTAAGGTATAACAGCCACATGGTTCGATCGATCAGGCTAAGCTACGCTTGCCGGGATTGGGGCATGGATGGGTGACCATCTTGACATACTAAAATCCTTCCATGCTTCGGAAAGCACGTTAAGCCGTTGGTCCCGGTTGGTCGTCAGAAGCCCGAAAGTGTGACAACCAGTCTTACCAAGGGGTATCGTATTACTCAGTAGCTGGGTTGTAGAGGCCAGATATGCCATACATGATTCTGAACCCTAATACGTTAGAAATCTAGGTCATAGGAAAACCTGACAAGTACAAGTCGTTAATATTCAATGTCAAGACTTCTACTTGAACCAACAGTATTTAAATCAGGTTAGACGCAATATTTTACAATTGTGTTCGTTGCGTTGTATGGACAGTGGTGGATAAAACTTTATCTGGCTGGATCTCTTATCCACCACTATTATATCATGCATCCAGTTTATGTCTAGTTCTTTTGTTTCATTGGTTTATCTAAATCGTGCTCACATACGCGTAGATGTCTTATCAATTGTCTTTGCTAAATGTTATCCAACTTAATCCAATGACTTTTCTTGAAAAATAAACTGAATCAAAGATGGCCGTTATAGATTACCGTGTAAAAGATATAGGTACCTACAGTTCACCTACAACTCTGTCCCTGAAGTAAACTAACCGTTACCTAACCTTCCTTTTAACCTTTAAGGAACAGCTCTGTTAAAAGTAACACCAATAAATGTAGCCATATTTTACGAGGAACACCTTCAAGATTGACATCTTAAAGAAGTGAAGAAGGCAGTGATACTATGGAGTCTTAAAATACCCCGCGCGCGAGACGGCGCGGCGTCCGTGTGACCTTTGAATGTATTTTTTTAGATTTTTCGGTGACACTGCATGACGCAATCAACATTTATTCCTGAACTAATATATTAGCTGTCTATTCTAAAATCGTAACGAGGACGGTGGGTGACAATCATCGAGTTTGTCAAATATAAATGGGTATAGGCTGTCTAATAAATGTCAGTTGTGTGTTAAAAAATCTCGAATTTGTATATAGTTTTTCGTCAATGCTCGGCCGGGATATTGTATTAAATAATCTTAGTAGACTGGATTTAATTTAATGAGAATGTATTGTATCTGCATTATCATCATCATCATTTCAGCCCAACACCACCGCCACTTCGACCGGTTCTGTGCTTCTCGCACCCATTGGATTCCTGCAGCCTTCACCAGGTCATCGGTCCATCTTGTGGGATTGTGGTGGTTCTCCTCGGATCTCTACATTTCTGTTTTTTTTTTCTATTTAATTTTTATTTCATTCATTCCATCGCGTAGCATAACTACAAGCATAGCCATCTCCATTGCCGTTTGGGTGACTTTCAGCCGTCGTATCCATTGTGAGCGACCAATCTGCATCATAGCCATATGCAAGTAAGGAGCATTAATATGAAGCTTATCTAGCTTCAAACCAGTCGGTTTTGAACGCTTAGTGCATTCTGACAGCTAATAGCTAACAGTAGGTATGTGTTTTATTTTGCAGCAGCGATGCAATTTCAGTCTGCTTATATGCTTTCTAATCAAGCCATTATTTTAACTTTTGGCGGCTTTTGGCTTTTATCTAATTAAACTCCATCATAACCTTGCTGCATCAGTACCCAATATGTATCATTTAAACATTAATATTCTGGTGCTTCTTCTATATCACCAGATTTGGCGATCCATCAATCAATCATCTCAGCCTAACGCACTCCGCTGTTGGAAATACGCCTCACCCAGGCTGTGCCACAACTAGGGCATGCTATTCGAGTATTCGAGTATTCGTTTTATTCGAGTATTCGCCTTTTTTACTATTCGAATACGAGGAGACTAAATATTCGAGTTTTACGAATTTTACGAATAATGTACGCAGAGTCGTAAAGTACTTCAAAAATTCTCCCACACGAACAGATCACCTCAATACGTATATGACCTCACCAGAAATAAAGGGATTATCACTGCTTCTTGACTGTAAGACTAGATGGTCGTCGCTTGCCGACATGGTGACAAGGTTTTTAAGGATAAAGGATCTCCTTCAGAAAGCTTTGATAGATTTAAAGAACGATGCAACATTTACTGTTGAGGAGACCATACTGCTGCAAGATTTGTCCCAATCATTAAATACAGGATAATTTTATAACCAGTGCGCAAATTTTTTTGGTGGTTCAGTATCAGTAATAGAACACATTTCAACCATTTTTTCAATACTTTTTAACCGACTTCAAAAAGGAGGAGGTTATCAATTCGGATGTTTATATGTTTTTTTTTTTTTTTTTTTTTTTTTATGTATGTTCGGCCATAACTCCGTCATATATAGACGGATTTGCAAAATTCTTTTTTTGTTCGAAAGGGGTTTATTCCGAAATGGTCCCATATAATTTTCATATAGATCTGATGATGAGTTCGGGAGACAGACACCGGAACTCTTTAAAAAATGACAGGAAATCAACCGCGATTTCTGCTATCGCATAAATATGCATTGTTTGTTTGGAATTAGTGCAGGGTGAATACCACAACTAAAAATTTAAAAATAAAAACTTTTTTGCAAAAAAAAAAACAACCGACTTCCTTAAAAACACTACAAAGTGAAAAATAACTTTAATATCGGAAGTCGGTGGCAAAAAAACCATAAATACAGATCCTAAGACACCGACTACCGAAATTAAAGTTATTTTTCACTTTGTAGTGTTTTTAAGGAAGTCGGTTGTTTTTTTTTTTGCAAAAAAGTTTTTATTTTTTTAATTTTTATCCGACCTTAAATCAGTAAACTGTGGACACCCTTGATATTTCGTAACTAATATGATATCGACAACAGGAATAGGTCAGTAGCGCGCGCCGGCGTAGGTACTTCGAAATTCTTAGAATTTTGAATGAGGAGGATGATGTAATTTTGAGCGAAATAAGCAGACAGCATCAAAATGCAAATAAAGAGAATTTGACAAAATCTATCAAAAAGCAGTTGAAAGAAAAGGTTCAAGAATCTTTGCAAAATAGGGCTACCATTTCTACTAGACGACTGGTTACGAACGAAGATCTAGAAACATTCTTGCGCGTAGAAATGGCACAATTTGGAGGTCCCAAACCAGTTCATCAGTCACAGGCGTACAAATTTCTACTTTCCATCCCCCCAACCAGTGTAGAGCTCGAACGCGTATTTTCAGCAAACAGTTTTTTTTTGTAACCATTTACGTTGTTCTTTTAACGACGATACGTTAGACGCGCTCAGTTTCCTTCGATCTTTCTATTTAAATAAAAATAAATAAGGTATTTTTTTCTTAAATTTGTGGTTTTTGGATTGTGTTTATAATTAAAAGAAAAACTAATTAAAATACTTGTTGTTTTAATAATTTATGATTCGAAACACAAAATATTCGAAAAATTCGAAAACCTCGAATTATTCGAATAGTTTGTGAGTAAATATTCGAAAAACTCGAATACTAAAATCAGGCGAATATTGCATGCCCTAGCCACAACACCATGTCCTCTGCTTTCCAACTTCATAAAGTCGTCGGTCCATTGCCGCTAGGGGGCGTCTCACACTACGCCAATAAGCGCTCTCTATTCTAGGACTCGTCTACTCCTCCAGCCATCGGTCCCTCAACAAACATGGCCAAGCCACTTCCACTTCAGCTTTTTTACTCTGCAAGCTGTGTCGGTATCTCCGAGTCTTTTCCAGATAACTTCATTTCTGATCACCCTGTGGTGATCAGAAATGAAGTTATTTGGAAAAGACTCCATGAAGCCGGTCTTCATGGAGTCTTTTCCAGATAACTTCATTTTTTCTTTTTTTCTTTCTGGATTAAAAATATAGGTTGTCATAGTTTGGGAAGACACAAAATTATTTGTAACTTCATCTTTATTACCTGAGCTTTGCTTTGCTAGCCAAATTTTCATTTCCCTAGTACTCATTATTTAAAGTAGTACTTTATTTTTAGCCACTCGTACAAACTATAAATTGTGTTTAACGGCTCTTTGCTAAATTACTTTGTTTACGGCAGTTTACGCGAAGTTGTTGCTAATTCTAAATGTGTTTTGGTAATTTTAAAGTTCAAGGTCTGTTGCGGGCTTTAGTCTCGTGTATAATTGTGATGAAATCAACAAAGAGGATTCATGCATGGCATAATGCAATCACGCATGGGCAAGTTTGGATTGGCTTCCGCTCTCTCGCTTCATAATAAGCATTTCTACCGTTATGGTAAAAAAATGGTCTTTGTGCGTTACCTGTATTATAATAAAATCATAAGCTCAAAATACAGGTATTTTTTCATCATCCCTTTATCATGGTGTCCTTACACATTCACTTCAAGTCAGCTTTGTGAAGAAAGAATCCTAACATAGGTACATAGTATAAAACAAAATCACATTTTGTGTTTCTAAGCTTAGCTCTTTTAAACTACGCAACAGATTTAAATGCGGTTTTCATTAATAGCCAGAGTGATTCAAGAAGAAGGTTTATATGCATAATACAAGGGCGAAGCCGGTGACAGAAGCTAGTAAATGATAAATTATTATTATTATATCTTTGAAATCGGGTTCAGAAATAAATATAACCTGCACCTTAATTACGTAACGCGTTTTTCAGTTTTTCAGTTTTCGGTAAGATCTCTTACCATACCAAGTCAAATGGCGACCGATATTGTCCCGTAACATCGCAGACAATCTACGTAAATGTCCGGCAACATGTCGCTGCGACATATTCCCCAATGAAAACGCAGCTGTACTGTTGTTCTATAGAGGTCGGTAGGGAACTTTATTTGATAGTCTTCTTTTAAATGATCTCCTTTTGAAATAAACAACATTTAGGTTACTACTTACGGGTTTATATATAAATGTTGCTTCAGTATTGATAAGAAAAATCAGCCTATAACGTTCCCACTGCTGGGATACAGGCCTCCTCTCGGTGAGATGAGAGTGGGCCGTAATCCACCACACCTAGTGGTAGCGGCCGCGACTTACGAGTCGTAGGTCGTAAGTTCGAACCCAGACAGGCGCCTTACTCAGTGTAAGTTGATATGCACTCAAAATAGTAAAGGAAATGATCGTAAGGCAACCAGCATTTCCTAGAACCAAACATTCGAAGACATGTGACATCTACCTGCAGTAATGATTAGCGACTGTTTATCCTTACATTTCTGACGTTTAATCATGTATTAATTTTATACGACGGTAATAAATAAAGTGGTAACTGTCCAAGTAAAATATATATGCTTGTGAGTTTTACTCTGCTTATCCTACCCGACCTCGATCCTTATCAACAAACAACAGATACAGTGGCACTTACAATGTTTGCAGAAATCCACTCGGGTGCATTGTATTGAAGCCAAAATATTTGTTTTAGTCCGTGTTGTTCCCGGTAATATATTGCCCTCATTTCGACTTGTTGACGTGACGTTGAAGGCACCAAGAGTATAGACAGAGACAGCCTCTGGTCAGCAAAAATGAAACAATCAATATTAACAGAGTCGAATTGAATTAGGTAGCAAATCTTCAGAAACGTGATGGATTCCCGAACAACTTTAAATACTCACAGTATTTGAAGTGTATGTTTGCGACCGTAAACATATTTTTTTTTTATGATATTACCTTACCCTACCTAATTTTATATGACCTTGCATGACGCATATATATTGTTTACAAGCTTACTACCCATTTCCAGAAGTATTGATTGCTTATCAACAGGAATACTTAATGAAAGCTGTGGATGGCAATGATTCATCCAATGTCCAAAAGACAAAAAATATTGCTCGTCACGTTAGCAATCAAATAATGACTCAGACAAAATATTGTGTGTAATTTTCTCGAACCAGGAAAATTCCAAAGTGCGTTGGTAAAAATTAAAAAGGGGTCAAGTGCGAGTTGTCTTCAGTCTCTTGAGTCTGCACACGTAATTTAATTGTGTAAACAAACCGTTTCGAGTAAAAATATTGTGGTTTTCCTGTAATTTGCCTTGAACCTGATCTTATTTAGTGAAGATTTTCCCGCTTCTTGAGCAACTTTCTCAAGAATTCTCTGTAAGCTGACAAGGTCTCCTTTTATTATATTTGTGTCAACGGTTTTATTGACTAAGAAGACACATTACATAAATATTCGAAATTAACTTCGTTGCCCCAATTTAATACAATTTTCATTTGCTCAACACACCATTTTGGCCCAATTTGAAATGACTTTCATTCTCTCATCACACCACTTCATCATCATCATTTCAGCCGTAAGACGTCCACTGCTGGACGTATGCCTCCCCCAATTTGGGGGGCTTTGCCATAATCGCCACGCTTGGCAGGCGGGTTGGCGATCGCATTATGGTGGTAAAATGCATTGAGAACGCTGCTGCCCATTCTCTAGTAAGTCCCTTAGTCGCCTTTTATGACAACCACAGGAAGAAATGGGGTGGTGTTATCCTTTACGTCCAGCACCACATGTTACCATACCACTTAGGTTCTCTTTTTGTGGTCTTGCTTCTTCAGATAGCGTAGCATAATCGTTACCACTGCTGGGACACAGACTTTCCCTCTGTGGGAGGGACCGGGGTATAATTCACCACGTGGACTCACTGTGGCCACACAGTAACTGCCTTCTGTCCAATAATCCAGAAGTAGACCAAACTCTTAAAATGACAAACATCCTAAATTTGACACGAATCCAACGCCACTACAAATTACAAGATTATAGCTTCAGGAAGAGTTTGTAAAAACATCAATGTCTTGGCAACAGTTAACTGACAATTTGTAAACATAGGTGGTGATGGCAAATGTTTGTAATTTTACAAAACATGACGTCTGTGTTTCCTGAAGGTAGGCAGAGATGTGTGTAGTACACTGCACTCATTGATCATTTAGGGAGCAGAGCAGACAATCTATCCGTAATAACGATGATGAATTGATGACATAGTCAAGAGAGAGTCAGTCCTATTGAAAATCGTTGTACATATGAAACGCTTTGAAAATGATTGTCATTTGTCTACGTCCTCAATTCCTCTGTAGATGTTCACTTTTTAAGTATCCGTAGACATGTCATTCTCTTCTTGTTGTTAGATTCCCAGCAGTCAATGAAAGAAGACAGTGCCGCCTTCTCTTGAACTCTTGAATTTTTCTTCTTGTCGCTAGCAGGACAGTATTTCAAACTTTCTTGGCTCGTAACTTCGCCACTTCAACAGCGTCTTCGGTGGTAACACAAAAGTCGCTTTGGCTGCATGTATTTGGACCGTGTGGTGCCGGACGTAAAGAATAACACCAACCCATTTCTTCCCGTGGGTGTCGTAAAAGGCGACTAAGGGACTTACTAAAGAATGGGCAGCAGCGTTCTCTATGCATTTTACCACCATACTGCGATCGCCAACCCTCCTGCCAAGCGTGGCGATTATGGCAAAGCCCCCCAAATTGGGGGAGATCTAAGTCCAGCAGTGGACGTCTTACGGCTGAAATGATGATGATGATGATTTGGACACAGAGGGCAGGATAGGAGATGAAACATAGTTTGCGACACACCCCTTTTTTTCTGGTTGAGAAATCATCATATGACTTCTCTCGCTCTAGGCGGAGCGGGAGAGCGTGTCAGACTTTTATTGACTAAAACCCCACCCGAATTCCTTCAGTTCCAGGGCGACGGTAACTCCTTAAATTTTAATCCGCGACCTAGGCAGTCATAGGCCCTAGCGGACCCCCTGCTGCCGTTCCGTCGAGGTCACCCAATCTATCAGGTTAAGGCGCGCTGTTACCTCAATATTCACAAAACACTGGTGTCTTTGACAATCGAGTATGACGTAACGCAATGAAAATATACGACACAAAAAATACAGTGGACAGAGAAGGGTTTAAAGAAAAGTTCTAACCGAATAGAATAGTGAAAAATTGTTTGATATTCCCAATAAAAATTGTTTCACGAAAAAAACTTTGACGTCGAACATCTCTATATTTTCAGCGGTAACAACATTTTTTTTTTAAAGAGTTCAATAGAATAAACATTACTTTAAAACTTTAACCAGACAATTATTTAATTTAATGTGTGTAGTCCGAATAATCTAAATAAAACCCGTAAAATAAATGCCAATTCGCAGCTTAGTCACATCGTCAATCCAAATATTTATTCAATTTTCAACCTTATTTGTTGGAGCTGTAGCATGTAGTTGTAGCATTTAAAATCGTAGTCAGTCCGCGCCTTAAGGTTACATCTTTCCAGTTGAACAATTGGCTACGATATGAATTTGCTAATGAGGAATATAGACTTAGTTTACTGTTCACAACAGCTTCTCAAGTAAACAATGGAATATTTTAGATCCCAGTTATCTTGTAACTTTTTCTCAGTGAACTTGTTTTCTTAGAATTGTAATATTTACTTAAAATACTGTCCGGGATCAAGTATGTACAATGATTAACTAGGTTATCAGTTACTGAGGTGATTTGTATATACATTTTGCTGGTATTGTACGGTAGGTAATGGTTAGCGACAGTTACTTCCAAAAAATGCCAACTTTTTCGTGGAAATTGTTGGAAAAAAATAATCTTCTGTTTCTATTTTGAACGCGAAATAGCTGATTTTTTTGATATTCAACGAATAATTTCAACTCTGAGGGGTCTAGAATCATGAGCTGAATTACTTGTTACAGTTTGTACGTGCGTCGGTGTTCCTGTGTGGGCCATAGAAAAGAGGAAAGTTAGTAAAATATTTCCTGAGATTTGGCTAGGTTTTTATATTTTCTTTTTTTTTTTGAAGTACAAAGGTAGTTTTTATTTATTTTTTGTACAGTAGTGGGAAACACCAAAGAAACGATGTGCGAAATGATGGCTAGAAAGGGGGGGAGTGACTATTAAATTAAGAAACAGATATGCCACAGTAACTGTAAACTCTGCTTTTTCAAAGAACTTGGGGGCATTCAAAAAAACAGGTTCGATATTTAAAAACTAGTAAACTCAACACAAATGAAACTATATTGAACCTCTGCAAAAAGAACTTCAAAAAGTTCCAATACAGTATTTGAAATTCGAAGACATGTGACGATCTACCAACCCTCACTGGGTACGCATGGTAGATTACGGTGGACGAGGAGATCCTCTCAGTGAGAGGGAGTGGGCCATCAGCCTATTACAGATTGATTATAATGATAACGATTTGAAATTCCAGTTTAGGATTGGTTATCTAATTCTTAATCTTAGCTTTTATCAATACTCCAACTGTATGGCATTTTTCCAACAACCATAGACTCAGACTTCCTCATATTTGTTAGACCATAAGCTATAAAGCACATGGTACAGACAGATGAATCATTATGTCTGATGAATAGCCAATTTGAATATACAAACTATGTTATATCTTGTCCAGCGTGGGCGTGGCTTGGTAAAAAAAAATATCACGCAAAGTTCTAAAAGTTGTATAAATTATAGTGTTGATAGAATTGCCAGTTTGTCTGGGAGTATATTTTGTCTTAACGGTTTTTTTTTCTGGCGCGTTATCCGAGCGTGATGTCAGTTTTAAAGTTTAAGGGTTTTAGTTCTTAGAAATTAGGTTGATCATTTTCTCGCCAGCGTTTTTAAATATTTGATGAAATATTTTGACGATAGGGTGACCCCATTTTACATATCAACTAAATCTTTCCGTTCCGAAAACGGTTGGCTCACCGGGTTTGTTTTCTTACCCTTTGTGATTTTGGAAATATGTGTAGCTTTACCTAAGTAGTGACTGCGCGTACGGAAATGTTGCCTTCTAACTTCCGCAGTAATCTTCTTCTTAGCATGTCTATGGCAATCATAATCGAATCCGCCCAGAAATCGGCTACGTGGTGTTATCATTAGCGTCCATCAGTAACGTGCAGATGACAGACCATGCAAGACACGACATGAAGGGTCCCATCGTTTCTCGGAGTCAACAATTAATCTCCACCGCTCTTTTCCTTGCTTCGGCCAACCGAGGTCTCGATAAAATACTACTCAAGACAATTATCCGGGTCTGTTCAAAGCGGGTTGAACCTTTTATAAAGGAACCGGATAAGTGCTCGGAGCAAAAAATACCTACTTCTGTTTCTTAGAAATTAATTAACATACATGCTTAACATAACGCCTTTTTCCATTGAGGAGAACCGAAAACTACAGAACGAATTATTGCCAACCTATGTACTTCTTTTGTAACACACACAACAACAATTAAATACCTAAGGGAAAGCGACCGACATCTAAACTGCGATGAAGAGCTGTCAGTGTCAATATTCCCCAACAACGATGACAGTGATAGTTCTTGAACACGGTTTACACGGAATGATCGCGTTCACTTTCATTGACGAAATCTGTTTTAAGTGAGAAATTAGGATGTAAGACGGTGTCTAGGTAATAGATATGCCTATCCACTCAATCAGCCGTGTTATCTTGTGGGTACTAGGATGACAAGTTTTCACTTTTAATATTCATATTGACAACACAGCTACTAATAATGAGCTTAGTGTAACCAGTTTTACAATGTTAAACTATTATTATTCATGGACATAATTATGGATTACAGAGTTTGAACATCAAGGTATAAAAATTCCAAACTGCCTTTAATTCAAGTGAAAGGATTGTTAAAGTTACGATCTCTTTTTTCATAATTACCGCGTAAGCACAGACGTAATCTTCCAGGGTCGCGAGATCTGTTCGAAAGAGTTACCGTGGCCCTGGCATATGGGCAACTGACTACTATATGGGAACACGGGTGGGTTTTAGTCTGTAAAAGTCTGACACGCCCTTCCGCTCCACCCAACAGCGGGTGACGTCATTTGATGATTTCCCACCCACAAAAAAAAAGTATGGTCGTAATAATATCGCGGCAAAGTTTTATCGCGCACTGGATTTTCTACTCTCTGTGTTGAACCGAGCATTGAGAATCCAACAGAGTACATACCAGCGTGACGAAAAAACACGTTGTTCGACTTTCAACTCTCGGCGCTAAGCACTCCGTTTAAGATCCAGTGGTCGAAAAAAATCCCGTCGCGATATTTTTACATCCGTACGCGGAGGAAGAAAACGTTGATCGGTTAAATGATAAATGATTTTATTTCTGTAAGTAAGTTTGTACAAACACTTTTACAAGTCATTAATTATTTTTTGAGCTAGATGAGATCGGCGTTTCCTAACTCACTACTCTGAGAAGAAAGGCCCAAAACAAACTCAGAGGTCACAGTCTCTTTTCATGTCTAGACATAATCTTGGTCACATGATGACCATGTAGATAGGTGGTTCATGTTTGTTACTTTCCTGTCATCAATTAAGAATCCAAAAGAGTGCATCGTAGCGCATCAAAAAAACACACGGTTCGATTTTCAACTCTTGGCGCTAAGCGCTGCGTTGAAAATGAAATGGTTTCAGAAATCCCGCTACGATATTTTTACGTTCGTTCGTACGCGGAGTAAGAAAACGGTGAACGGTTGCCCACATACAGAGCATTTTTTGACATTATAATGTCACATATTGGTCAAAATTACAAATCGGCTGTTCAATTTCGAAACCTAGTATCTGACAATTTTCATAAAATTAGTGTTTTTGTATTTTTCGACCTTATAGACTACCCTCCACATACAAGGCTAGCAAAAACTCCCAGAAATTAGTATCTCTGAAATAAATGAGTTTTTCGGCTCTCTAGTCAAATTTAGCTTTATGCAGATACTGGGTTTTGTTATTGAACAGCCGAAAATTAAATGATGATAGGTTATAATATGATGGAATCGTTTTAATATTACACCAAAGCTGCCAAGTTTATTAATAAAAATCGACACAGAAAACGAAAATAAAAAAAAACACCGTCTTCTTGGATTTTCATTTTGACTTCACTATTGGCTTCGGCACCCTCGAAAACTAAGAAAACGATCTCAAAATTAAAAGGTCGCATCAAGATGCCATAACGCCTTATGGCTACGTAACGCTTTTATCGTGACGTGACAATTTTTTAACCTACCGCAATCTGCGTTACAGTACCTCGTTCCAAAAAGATTTCAGTGACAATGATCGAAGAAAACCAAAGTTACAAAAGCCACAATACCCCCTTTCATACGCGACTTTTCAAGTAGGTAATAAATCTAATAATTTTCTATCGTTCTAGTTTACTTATTTTGCCAAAACTCACAACAACAAAACATCATTACTCCAGTTTCTCCTATATTTCGTATACTTTTACCGACACAAAGAAGGAAATAAACAATTCCTTTGCAATCCCCTTCTGTAAATAAGTATTCGCCTTGATGAAGCTGACGCGGGGGAAATAAAGGAAAAATCCTCGCCTGGGTGATGTCGAGGCAATCCTTGTGGAAAAGCTTCGGGTTCGCTTGTTTGGGGAAGACGATAATCATGGAGTAGGAATTAATGGAGTAAGAGGGTAAAGGTCAGATTTGACGTTTACTGTGAAAGCCTTGGAGCATAATTACAGATCTCTTACGATCTTATTGCATAACAAGGGTTTTCTTTAGGTGTGGTTTAAGCCATCAAACCTGTTTTTTTTTTTAAATAAGAATCTATCTGAATTCGAAATACAGATCTTTTTACGAACTTGAAAAATTAATCCAGTAAATGAAATGAAGATGTCATTTTTTTATTAAGAACTGTAACCAAATCGAAATAATGCTGGAGTTGCAAAAACCGAGTAAGAGCTAGAACGACGCGACGAGGGAGTTTATATATTTTGTGTTTGTGTTCTTTCTCTGTGTCATGTTTATCGTAAATACACATGTTATAGTATGTTACAGGTGAGAACTACGTGTAAATGGGGCTGTACTAGCGGGATGGTGGTCTATAATCTGAATGGATGATTCTTCACGTGACAAAAGACGGATCTTTATCATGTTAGGTGAGATGACTGGTGATTTAGACCTTAGAACTCTGTATTTTTGCATTTAGAGATTTTTTTACTCTTATTTACATACGTACAAAACGAAGCATGTAGCCTAGCACTCCATTTTGACTTATTCCATGTTTTGTAGGCTAGATAGTTATTTGATGAATGTCGTATGTGATTTGTTCCCTTTTTTTGGGGATATAGTATATTATGTTGTTTTATTATATATGCTGAATTGTGGTTATCAAAATATATTTCGGATGTAGAGTTATGCCGATGTATGGAATAGAATCATTCGATTCTGGAGAAACGGGTTTTTACTGTTTTGTTTACTATTGGTGCTACCACAAAACTAGATTATGGAATTCTTACGTACTTTGGTTTACTTACAGTCGTTTCGGGTTCTCAGAAACCCAAAAGTCTGACAACCAGTCTCATGTCGCGTTACCCAGCAACTGGGTTGTGGAGGTCAGATAGGTAGTCGCTCCATGTAAAATACTGGTATTCTGTTAGTTGCATCCGCTGATCCCAGCATAGTGAGGAAAAGCCTGAGCAGAAAATGATGACTTGGTTGGCTTATTTTCAGGGCAATAAAAAGGCGAAAATTTTAGTTTTCATGCCAAAGCGAACTCTAGAACTTTCCATCGCTAGACAAGAAGATCTAAAAACATGAATACACCTCACAGAGACAGCGTGGCACCTACGTTTTCAGATAAATTATATTTTTACGATTTACACGAATTTTCATGAAATGAAGCTAATATTCAATGTTTTCTATTTCATCGTGACAGTTCGTGTGAAATCGTTTAAAAACTATAACGTATTGTCCCAAATCTTATTATTTTTGTCGATCACTGAAATAAATGTTCCGTGAATTAAGATTTGGGCGTTTTTAGGTCATCGCTTCGTGAGATTTCGGGGAAAAACGATGAGGACAGGTTCTGACGTAATATTAACGAGAAAAACAGCTTTCGGTGTGTTAACGTCGCTATATATTTTAGTAAAAGCATCTTTTGTGGAGATTTATTCATATTTTGTGTAATTTTTGTGGCTTTTTAATCTAAATGATGGAGGATTTGTGAGGTTAACGGTAAATATTCCTTTCAACTTTGATTTTTTTCTTCGTTTTGCGAATCTGAAAAATTACTTGTACAGTATTTTAGGTTGTGTATTATTATTTTTCGCTTAAGTAGTCTTTAATTGCATTAAATTCTCTGAAAAGTCATAATTTTACGTACTTCTTGTAAACTTTGCACGTTGGTGGATCGGTGCTTCTGACTCAAATTTTTTATATTTTCACTTAAAAATGTGACTGGCATTATGCTTTCATCATCATCATCATATAGCAGTCCACTGCTGGACATAGGCCTTCTCGATTCTCGGCAACTCTCATCCAGCTGCTACAAGCCACCCTGCGAAGATCCTAGAACCTAGCTTGAGGGCGTCTTACGTTACGTTTACGGTTCGAAGTTGAAGTAAAGTTTCCACTCAAGAACATAATATGCCTTTGATGCTACTTTTTATTTAACAAAAAAGATATTTTATGTATCTACAAACCTTTATTAAAATTCTTCACGTCTCAACCCTTATGAGTTTTGCAATGTAGTTTCTAAACGTATAAACAAATATGACTTTTTACAAAAATAATAGGGCTTGTTTTGTTCCAGTTATATTGAATTTAACTTAGTAAAAACTTCAGTTGGTAAAGCAATAATCTAGGTAATATAAATTGTCGAAACTAGACAATTAGGACACTAAACGACTAGATAAAGGATACCAGGAACCTCGACGAACAACCGATTACCAAGGATTCTGGACATCCCACTGCACTGCGTTGACATTTTAGACAGATTATACACGCACAGCTTTTTCTAATAAAAAGTGCATTACTTAAGTGGTTAAAATTTATGGAACAGCGAATTATTTTTTCAAAATTACGAATTTTTCAAAGGAAAACGTTCTTATCTGAATATACAACGTGTTTCTACTGATATCCTGTAACTATGCCCAGCAGTGGACATTTTTCCGCTGAAGTGATAACCTTGTATAAGCCGTGGTCGAATACAGACGACACCGCGACGCGGATCTAGTAGAAGAATTTCTACAGATATTATTCTACACTACTACTAAATTGTCACAGATAGTAATAGTAATTGTTGTACCAGAATTACATCGCGTCGCGTCGCGTCGCATGTGCCTGCAGGAGCTTTAGTGACAGCTGCTCAACATCTGAAGGTCACGGCCACTATCGCAGAGCATTACACCCATCTATTATGTCTAAATTATTTTAATTCATCGTTTGAACTTGGTGATTAAAATACTTGCAGGGCTGCTCCAGTTTCATTTTTAGATTAAATTACTTTTAAAATATTCGAAAATGATACTCAACCGTGTCTAATGGCGACAATATCTCATTAAAAAATAATATACTACATTTTTTAGGTGCATGATATATGGTTATGTATGTAGCCTTTGTGTATAAACTGTATACTTCCCTTTGAACTAGCTATAAAGTAGGTGTTTAAGAATTTTGATTAGACAATAATACGTTAGTAAAAGGTTCATATTTTTGGAATATTACTCTGACTTCCTTCGTCAGGTAACACAAGAACAGCTGAGTAAAAAAAAAAAAGAGTTTTTTTTTCACTTCATTCGTTTTCGATACCCAACACGTGGGTTAAGTATTTCCAGCTTATTGCAGCCTGTATAATAAATAACAGTAGTAATAAAAAAAAAACATAAATTACGCATTTTTTTAAATGCCTTGTTACTTGCCTAATTTTAAACCCGCATCATCACTTGACAAGCACCCTTTAACCTCCGGGCTATCTGAACAGTAACATACCTAATACCTACCTCACTACCTACTCATTTATCGGCCGCTAACCGCTCAAAAGTTTCCATTGCGTTCAATACTGTCAAGAAACGTTTTATATTGTGAAATACTGAATAAATAAAACATTGCGCTCTATTTCTTTGGGCCCGATTATATTGTAATGTGCACGGCCATATCGTTACACGTGCATACCTTTGTTTGTGTGCAGTTAGAAACATATTATAAAACAAAAATATGCTACAGCAGGCGTAGCATGACCACCGTAGAAAGGGGTTTTGTCGACGGAAGAATAGACAAAATTACAGATTGTAGAAAGATTAAAGACAGATTATATTCATGCGGAAGCGAAGCGCTTCTCTTATGAAGCGCATGCGTGCCAGCTCGAATAGCTTTCTAAGCGTGTTCGTCGGACGCTGGGACTCGCCTATGTGGCAGCATTGGATGCGACTACACACTGCGGGTGGTCGCGTCCAGGGCTTGCCATAAACTGGCACTCCTATGCGATCCGTATTTTTATTTTATTTTTGTATGTACTAACAATAAATAGCTTTATAAGGTTTTTGTGTTACTAACAAGAATATGGACAACTGTCTGAAATAAACGTCTTAAATTAAATTTAAATATTTTAGAAAGATTTGTAGGTACTGTTTTATGCTGGCGTAGCATGACATTTCTATCTCTATTCTATCAAGAATAGACAAAGTTCTTTCTATAATGGTCATTCTACGCGTACTGGTGAGTGTACATAAGGTGTACCTATTTGGAATAACTGAAAATCTCCTAAAGGGTCGTTAAAGGATCATCGGCATAATCAGCGCCCTCACGCCCCTAGCCACCGCAGGAGACGCCCCGGGCGTCGGGAGTCCATTGCGGACTCCTAGCGCTCGAGAGAGATGTCAGCAAAAATTGAAGGGGTCTGCTAGGACTGACGCCTGCCAGGGTTGCGGATTTGTTCGGATGATTTACCGTGGCCCTGGCACAGACAACTGAAGGAACACGAGTGGGTTTTAGTCAGTAAAAGTCTGACCCACCCACAAAAAAGGCTATAAGGTCCCCACTGCTGTGAGACAGGCCTTCTCTCTTTGAGGGATCTCGAAGAGAGGAGGCCGCAACAGTTGTCAAAAATCCAAGAATGACGGAGGGACACAAAGGAAGAGTTGGGCAGAGATGTACCTATATACCCACATTTCACCCTGTTAAGCTACGCTTGCCACGGTTATTTTTTTTAATTTTGTTTATTCGGAAGAACAAACAATTACACATTATGTTTTACAAATAAATAGAATATAAGAAGTTATACAAATGTGCAACCAACAACGTTCTTCACAGATACACAAAAAGACAAAGACAACGTTATATAGTAAAATTCGGACGGAGTAAATACGTACATAATTATATGAAATAAAAAAAAAAAAAATTACAGCTACTGCTAAGGGACATTGGAGAGATTGAATTTAATTCTCATATTTTCTTGACTTTGTCAAGCAATAAGTTTCTAAATTTTCCAACGGATAAATGGAATAGGTCCAAGCTAGAGAAAAACTTATTAAAATTGCTTGTGAGGCGACGCAGAGGTGTCCGCAAGCCTGCATTCGTACGACTAGGCGTGACAGCGAAAACAGGTCGTGCGCGCACTTTACGTCCCTGAATGGTTCTAGGGACAACATAGTACAGCTTGTTACAGATATCCACACAATCGTATGAGTTGTTAGACAGATCGTATAGAAACATAGTTTCTAAAAAGATACGTCTAGACTTCAAAGACAACAAATTATATTATTTCAGTAAATCGCTGTAAGGATGTAAATCGCTGTAAGGGAAGGGTTAGTCCGTGAATGGGTGACCATCTCTACATACCAAGACCGCTTCGTGCCTCGGAAAGCAGGTTAAGCCGCTGGTCCCGGCTGTCAATCGTAGATCTTTAACAGTCATTACACGCGTTGTTAGAAGCTGAAAAGTCTGACAATCAGTCTTACCATGAGCTATGTTGTTACCCGGTTAGACTGGAAGCCAACTAAAATATAGTTAAGAAAAGAGTACGCAGATTGAGAGAGTTAGAAATAAAACCATATTAAATAACAAAAAAAGCACACAAAGGGCTATCGCCTATCACTCATAATTTATTTCACAAATATTTAGAGCACCGTAGAAAAAATTGCAGTAACTCCGTTTTACGTTTGCATGGACATAAATACATATCGCAGCGGAATTTCATCGCACATTGGATCTTCAAGTCACTGCTAAGTGCCGAGAGCTAAAAATCCTACAGATAATTTTTTCGACACGCTTTTATGCACTGTGTTGAATTCTAAATGCTTGGTTAAACACCGAAAGTTGAAAATCCAGTGCTTACAAACGTTGTGTACGTTTCATTCATCCTACACTTCATCTTCATCTGAAAGACGTCCACTGCTGGACATAGGCCTCCCCAAAGCACCGCCACCTCGACCAGTCCGTGCCTCTCGCATCCAGCGGATTTCTGCGGCCTTCACCAGATCATCAGTCTATCTTGTGGGAGGCCTTCCAACTCTACGTCTTCCAATTCACCGTTTGCATTATCCTACACCTAACAGGAAACAATATGTTTACATTACCTCCATAACATGGGAAATTCTGCAGATAACAACATAAATAGTGTAACAGGATAAATTACTTAATTACCTACAGCATCCACTTTGTTTATTATTGTCCTTATCAGCACTATGAGGGAAAACCACTCGCCATATTTGGACGCCAGAATTTAATTTAATTAGACTTTTTTGGAGCGGTAAAACCGCATAATTATGAACATGCAAAATAATAATGTGTGGTGCAAAATTGTTTTCTTTCTAAATGGGGGAAAAACCTGAAATTATAACGCTGACAGTAGTTAAGTTTTTGGTATAGTAGATTTTATTTAACACTTTAGATATATTATGAAATACTTTAGAATTTAGTATTTCTACTTATTTTGCTCATTGTTTGTTGTACCGGTCGACGTGATCCCGTCAGCGCCGGCTGTCGCTGGAAACCAGCCCTAGGGCTCTGTTCGCATAGGGGCGCAGCATTATGCGATGGTCGTTTTGCGTGGATTTTACGCAGGTTTTTATTTTATTTTTTGTGTGTTTGGTCTTTCTTTGCGTCATGTTTAGCGTAAATAAACGTATTTTCTTTCCTTTTTTCTTTCTTAATGTTGTTAAGTTTGAATCTGACTCATCTTTCATCATCATTTCGGCCGTAAGACGTTCACTGCTGGACATAGGCCACCCCCAAATTTGAGGCTTTGCCATAATCGCCACGCTTGGCAGGGTTGGCGATCGCAGTACGGTGGTAATGCATAGAGAACGCTGCTGTCCCTTCTCTAGTAAGTCCCTTAGAATCCGACTAGTTTCAGAATGTGACTAGTTTTCTGCAATGTATGATCAATTGTGAATAAGGGTTCCCATCGAGATTGAAACTCGTCTGGGGACCCTGAAAGATACGCGTGAGTCTCTGTGCGGAACTCGCACACTACACTCATGGAATTTGGCCCACAGGTTAAAAAGTCTGACTGCCTCGCTAGTTTCTCACAAGATATACTGCTGACCATGAGGTCCTGCACCCTAATTGTGAAACGCACTATTTATCAGAATCTGAATGGGATTGAAGATTATTTCTAAACCATTGCATCATTTGTTCGAATAAATTGTTGGCTCAGCAACGTAAATTACGCAATGAATGTTGTTTAACTATCAATATGAAACCAATACCTACCGATAAAAAGTTGCGCAATTACCCCTCTGGGTTCGATTTCCAAGTCTTATTGCGATTTTCTATCCGGAAATTCTCAGTAGCAGCCCGGAGTCTGGATTTATGCCCGGTAATTGGCAATAGGATAGGCTCGCCCTCTATTACATGGCAATTATATAATACTGGCGAAATGTGGGTATACTATAGGTACCTAACCAACCCTTCGGGGAAACGAGACATGATATTCTGTGATATTAAGTTAAAAAGTATTTCGAAAGTTAGATAAGAACGTGAAAAAATTGTTGTTCTGTTTGGTCCCGGACGTAAAAAATTGCAGCATCCCAATTCTTCCCGTGGGTGTCGTAAGAAGCGACTATGGGACTTACTAGAAAATTGCCAGCAGCGTTCTTTATGCTTCTTACCACCATACTACGATCGCCAACCCATCTGCCAAGTGTGGCGATATGTCCAGCAGTGGACATCTTTCGGCTGAAATGATGATGCTGAATTTGAAAAGGATTTTAAATTAAAGGTGCCAAAATTTATATCTATTAGGAATTACCTACCCTGATCTAGAAGTACTAGAATCCATTTAATATACAACAAAGTTTCATAATACTTACACCAGCGTTGTCACGCTCATCTACGTTCAATTATAATCGACAAAAACACATAAACACAATATACTCGTACCTATCTACATATTAGATCAACTCGATTATAGTTACGTGTTCGTTACGTAACTGCGCCGGCGCATAGTATCGTAAAACGTCACTCTGATACGTCAAGTGCGTCGCTTTTGAGATTATGATAAGGTGCTATTATTATTTTATGGTGCCTAATTTTGTGGGTTTATTTTTGGCGCGAGTTTATTAATTTATTATCTCATTTTAAAGACTACTAAAAACATAAAAAGTAAGTAAATTGGGGATATAAATCAATAGCTAAAATATTGGTACAAAGAAAGCAATAGCTGAAATATTGGTACAAAGAAAGCCGTAAAAGCGTGTGTCCACTGCCCAGTGTCCATCCATGTCCAGCATTCCTCCTCTGTATATTTATTTATGTAACCAATGACAAGGTGGGTCAGGTAACAGCTATCACAGATCCTACACACAAAACACTAAATAGAGCAAAATATACAGTGTGTGGCGTAAGTAATGGTTCACCGTTCAGGATTCGATGAACCAGATAATTAACTATAACAATTTTTTTTTTTTTTAATTTTACCCATTTTTTTTTTTTACAAAAATAGCTCTTGAACTTGATGGTGTGTTAAAAATTGGGGTTAAAATTAGAGAAGAACCAACTTTTTCTTCAAAAGAGCTGAATTTGCATAAAAAATCATAATTTATCATGATAGCTCTAGTATTCAGCAGTAATTAACAGAAATCAAAATGAAAAAATAATGGTTTTTGTTGAAACTACAAACAAATATGTTATAAAAGGTAGAAATTTCGTAAATAAAAGACAAAAATGAAATATTTTCGGAACCCTTGGGTAAAAATGATTAAAATTTTTAATTGTTATAGTTAATTATCTGGTTCATCGAATCCTGAACGGTGGACCACTACTTACGCCACACCCTGTATAAAGAAAAAAAATTACAAAGATATAGAAATACCACACAAATTGAACACACAGGTAGACTAAACACCTGTATTAACATATAGGGCACTATTTATCTAGGTTCATGTAGTATTTCTTCCTACGATGCGCTTGAAACCGTAGGCAAAAACTACTAATAAAATAAGCAAATCAGCGTATTGGTAACGACGGTACTACACGTGGAGACGCATTTTCAATCCGGAATTTGAATTAATCAAAACTGCAAGGATTACAATTAAAAGATAACAGAGTACATAACTAGGTAGCATGCGCGAACGCAACACATCAACGTCAGCGCTTCAAGCGCATGCGAAGTACACGTAATTTGACACTAAAGCCACAGAGTAAATACATTCAGTAGGATCACTGTCATTTGAATTAATTTTTGGATTTTAAGACGACTGCACTATCGATCAGAAACCCTGCCTTAGACAACACAAACCGACAAAAGTTCAGACCCAGAGACCAGACCTAACATACCCGAAGGATATTGATGCGCTGAATCCGAATCCGTGCTGAATCAGAATTGCTCCTATACGTCTGGTTTTCGAGATATCCTAACCTAAAAGAGCAAAAAACGCTTTCGGATTCGGAATCAGCGACCCTAAAAACACAAGATCAACATGGTCTGGTCTCGGGCAGAATTTTTTCGGTTTTTTTTGTGGTCGGGTTAATACGCTAAAGTGTAAAATTTCAAATAGCGATATTTTGGTGAAAAAAAAAGATATTTGAAAAAATCCAAATAGGTATAAAAGGGGAAGGGTGGTTCTTTCAATTGCCATGCAACGTTTTTGATAATCATATCCTACTGTCACGTAACCTCAAAAACTGCAGAAAAACGCGTTTGTGGCACTTTTAGGTTAGGAAATCTCGAAAACTAGACGTATAGGAGCCATTTTGAATACGGATTCGGATTCAGCGCATCAAAATCCTTCAGGTACGATAGGTCTAATCTCTGGGTTAAAAATTTGTAGGCCTCTGCAATCATTATCATCATCATCAGTTCAGCCGTAAGACGTCCACTGCTGGACATAGGCCTCTCCCAATTTGGTGGGCTTTGCCAAAATCGCCATGCTTGGCAGGCGGATTGGCGATCGTAGTATGGTGGTAAAATGCATAGAGAACGCTGCTGCCCATTCCCTAGTAAGTCCCTTAGTCGCCTCTTACGACACCCACGGCAAGAAATGGCGTGATGCTATTCTTTACGTCCGGCACCACACGGAGCCTTAGACCATATGGTGCAAGAAAGCACATCGTGGACTTTTAGTCATTGCTATTCCGACAAAACCCTTAATTTCCTTCAGGATTTAGGGCATCCATAAAGATTGCAATTAAAAGTACCTGAGGACTCATAAAATGAAACAGCTAATGTTTTGTATTACTAATGTTTGCAAACCAAGTACATAGAATTACCAACATCATCGAGAGAACGCTTGAAGATAAAAAAGTTTGCTCCACCGTATTCCTAGACGTGGCACAAGCTTTTGATAGAGTTTGGCATGAGGGTTTGATGTACAAGCTAAGACTTATGCTGCCTAATGATTTTGCCGATATCTTGCAATCATACATTACAAATAGAATGTTTAGAGTAAGGCACGAGGATGCTTTTTCCGAGCTAAAGATAATTAAAGCTGGTGTGCCCCAAGGTAGTGTGCTGGGACCAGTGCTCTATTTGCTGTACACGTATGATTTACCAGAGCTCGAAAATAATACAATTGCAACCTTTGCGGACGACACTGCCATCATGGCGACAGGATCATGCCATACGGAAGCAATCGAAAAGGTACAAATCGCTCTAAATAAAGTTCATGATTGGGCACAAAAATGGAGAATCAAATTGAATGAATCAAAGTCGCTTCATATTGATTTCACCAACAGAAATTGTGACTACCACCCAGTCTTCATAAATGGTCAACGAGTGCCATACGCAAATACAGCCAAATACCTTGGCATAACGCTTGACGCGAAACTGCGCTGGAAAGCGCACGTCAAAAAGAAAAGGCAGGAACTAGACATGCGCTTTAAAAACATGTATTGGTTGATTGGACGGGATTCCTGTCTATCAATACACAACAAAATACTATTATATAAGCATGTTCTTATGCCAATATGGACATATGGCATCCAACTGTGGGGATGTACTAAACCAACCAACATCAAAATCATCCAAACATTCCAGAACAAGGTACTCAGGAGTATAGTTAATGCTCCCTGGTATATAAGAAATGACGACCTCCATCGTGACCTGAACATGGAACCCGTCACCAAGATAATACAAAAATATGCTGAAGCCCATGAACAACGACTCCATCATCATGTGAACATCGAGGCGATTCAGCTGTTAGACCAAACGAATATAGTGCGAAGACTAAAACGAACAAAACCTTTTGATTTAGTGTAGTGTAAAAAGTGCAGAAATAACAGTGACAGTGACACACATAATAACACATGAACAAAGTGTTTATAATATCATCATACCAGACTCTAAGAAAGTGGAACGGACTTGTGTAAAGTACAAAGGACACTATTCTAAGTTTTAAAATAATCATCATGTATAAAATTAAGTTAGATTTAAATTGCTTATTAGTCTTATAGACTAGATTGTAATTAATTATTAAGAACGGAGTTCTTTATAATAAAGGATAAAAAAAAAAAAAAAAAATGTTTGCAAACCAATAAATGATTTGATTTTAAAAAAAATACAGTTCATCATCATCAAAGACGTCCACTGCTCGACACAGGCGTCTCCCTAGCACCACCACTTCAACCAGATATGTGCTTCCTGCATCCATCGGATTCCTGCGGCATTTACAAGGTCATCGGTTCACCTTGTGAGAGGCCTCCCAACTATACATCTTTTAGTATGCGGTTGCCTCTTCAGAACCTTTCTGCCCCATCGCTCATCTGGCTCTTATCGTTAACTTATGATGAAACAGAACATTTATTGGCTATAGAATCATAGCTTAATCAAATATACCTTGAAAGAAAGCTTATCAAACACTCACACTTCACATACACACGTCACTACACACAAACTACTTTCATATACACACTCCTTAATACACATCCACAATCATTCACTCCATTTGCTGTGTCAACAACGATTGTAAACAAACAGGAAAGTCACGGTGGTTTTGTATTATATAAATTGAAGCCGCAAAATCTCCGAATCCTAAGATACAGGTCTGCGTACCTAGTTTAGGAGCCCGGAAAACTGAAAATAATTTTAAGCATGGTAGTACAACCCATTGTTTTCATATGCTATGTTCTGTATTGTTGTTTTTTTTATGTACTAATAAACGTATTATTATTATATTATTATTTATCTGTTTTGCGAGCAATGTGCCCTGCCCACTGCCACTTTAGCCACGATACTTTTCACAGTTCCTTTTCAGTATTTCATTCAGAAATTCGTCTAGGCGTTTAATCTTGGTATTTTATGATTCTGTATCTCGCGCACTGTGGCGCTTTGTGACAACGGTATACATTTATTTTTTGACCCAGATTTTCTTATTTAAAACGCAAAAACAGCTTGTTTTTTTCCTATCAACCTTGATTTAGAACACAAGACTAGAACATTAACTGTGTCATAAAATCAACGACTACTGTATGATGTAAGTAAGTACAGGATATCGACAGCAGTATGTCAACTGTATACGATTATGACATGTGTAATTTGACACAAGCACTGCATAAGAGAAGACCAGTCGTGGTCTAGTGGAGCTGTGGTGGCCCAGTGGTAACGGCCCCAAGTTACGTGTTGTAGGTTCAAACTTCGAATCCAGATAGGCACTTTATGTAAATTATTTAATCACGGTTGCTCTCAAAACGGTGAAGGAAAACACGGTGGGGAAACCGGCATGTCCTAGAACCAAAAATTCGAAGACATGTGAGGCCTGTGTTCCAGCAGTAGGAACATTAGCACATGTTAATTTCCATTAAGGTGTGTGTGTGTGTGTGTGTTCCATAAAAGTAAATGGATAATAAATGGTAAGTCACCTCTAGGTCTACTTTTAATCCTTTCACAATATGAGCTGATATGTCAGTCCAGGGTGCTTACTCTTGATTTTAACTCCGATCGATTGACATTGGAATTTTGATGTTTCGTATTCTTGAGTTCGACGCTAGCGGCTGTGCTTAAATTGGGTGTCCATTTTGGAGAACTAAGTGGAATCGAGATCAGGCGTTGTTGTTGTTCCAATGTTGACACTATTGATTTCAAGAGTCGTGTGTGCAAAATTAACATTGGAATCGTATTGGATTTTGATTGGAATTAAAATTAAGTTGAAGAGTAAGCCCCCTGACTAGTGAGAAGATTACAACAAGACCAAACTTTCTTTTAATGTGGTTAAGTAACGAGTAATTCTTCCAAAAAGTCTAAGCTTCATTTTTGAAGATTTACAAGTTACGCTAAACTGAGCCTAGGCTTTTCCCAACTCTTTCGGGGTCGGCTTCCAGTTTAACAAGATGCAGCTGAATATTGATACAGTATTTCATATAGAACGACTGCCTATTTGATCTACACAACCCACTTAGCGGGTAATAGCGGTAGCGACTGTTTGAGTAATTTATGCGCCCTACACAAATGTCCTTTCTTTGGTATTGTTCGTCGAATCATTGACCTCCTTAAGTTCTGAGTTGAGTTGCATGATTAGGATTACTGACAAATGCGTGCACTGATTGGACAGGTCCACTCAATCTGTGTGGGTCACTGAGTCTATGTGTTTTCTTTCCTTAAAAGACCACTTCAGACACGAATCCACATGGTCTTCACATGATCTGACCAAGATTATGTCTGGACTTTAAAAGACACTATGACCTCTGAGTTTGTTTTGGCCTTTCTTCTCAGAGTAGTCAGGTAGGAAACGCCGACCTCATCTAGTTTAAAAAAAATATGATTGACGTGTAAAAGTGTTTGTACAAACCTACTTGCTAAAATAAAGTCATTTATCAATATGATTGATAATGATAGAACCCATTGGTGATGGTATACTACCATTGGTAAAGATCTACAAATGACAGCCGGGACCAACGGCTTCCCGTGCTTTTCGAAGCACTGAGTCTTTGTATGAAAAGATGGTCACCCATCCACAGATTAACCAGGGCAAGCGTAGCTTCATCTGATCAAACGACCTATGCGGCTGTTGCTTCTTTGCCACAAGACCCCCCATTCCTCATGAGTTTATTTGTCCTAATACAGGAAATGTCGACACCACCAGGTAGCTTGTTAATAAACCTCCATGTAAAAGTGATCTAAATATTCATTTTCCAGTATTACATAATATCATTTCACCTGTAGTGGAGTAAGGTCAGCACAAAGAGGCATGAAATGACATAATCCGATACTTGACAGCGGCGCCCGCGCCGGCGCCAGAATCAGGTTACGGCAGTGAGCCGGTGTTTATTGAATGACCGACATTGTTAGTTGCCATGGCCATTTGATAGGGTTCACGGCTAAATATGGACAACTATAAAAATTGAATGCTGTGATGTGAAAATAAATGACAAGAGTGTGGAGCAAGTAAGTGAGTTCGTATATTTGGGGAGTTTTTTTACAAACGATGGAAAGATTGATAAAGATGTGGAAAGAAGGGTAAATGCGGGAAATAAAGTAAATGGTGCTCTACATGCGATGTGACTGTTCACAATGGTGTGCTGGTACCTACGTTTATGTATGGAAGTCAATGTTGGGTTTGGCAAAAGAAGCATGAAAGCAGAATTATTTCTGGGGAAATGCATTCTCTCCAAAGCATGTGTGGTGTGACTATGAATGCTAGGCTGAGGAAACATCTGACAAGACAACGGTGCGCTTTAAAAGAAGATGTAGTGGCAAAAGTTGAAAAGAGTATGCTTAGATCGTTGGTTCATGTTGAGGGGATGCATGAATGACGGGTTACAAAAGGTATTTACAAGGCAGATGTGAGTGGAAACGCCAGGAGGACATATAGTGACTTTATTGGTGATGTTCTTCAAAAGGGTTAGGTGCGTTGTACTCGCAACCGGCGTGCGTGTATGACCAGATAGACGCACGAACCTAAACGATGCAAAAGGACTTTGTAAGGATCGTCGCAGGTGGCGTTCCATTGGAAAAAGGCGTGAATATGGATGTTTAAAAAATTGAGTTGTTAATATTTTGGCAAACCTTTGTCATTCCCGAGTTTATGTCGTGTGTCAGTTTTGCCTACTGTAATTGAACCTTAAACAAAATTTGTGGTTTGCTATTTATGAATTTTCGCGGGGCTAACATTTCTTAGGTCCGATGACCAGCTAAGAAAATTACCCAGAAAATTCAATAAAACAATGGAATCTAGATTAGCACGGAACCCTAAATATTAGCACCCCATTACGAAGTACCTTGTCAGATAAATCAATTCTATAATCATGTATTAGTTTCAAGTATTACAAAACACCATGCGTCAGCGACAAGTTCGTGTGATTATCTGCGATTCGATACACAAGCTGCGCGCGCGCAGTTTCTTCGCACGTGTCTAAATTATTAATAACATTCAGTTTGTTTTGCTGACTGTACTATGAGTCATTTGCTTTAGTAATCTTTGAGGTTGAAATGTTTGATGATAAATGAAAGCACGAAAGATTTCGTAAGAAACAAGAGTTCAAAGGCTTCTTAGTAGAGGCATTGCACAAAAAATGTTTTTCATTTCTTTTTCATTTGTTCCGTGTGGTGCCGGACGTAAAGAATAGTACTATCGCGTTTCTTCCCGTGGGTGTCGTAAGAGGCGACTAAGGGGCTTACTAGAGAATGGACAGCAGCGTTCTCTATGCATTTTACTACCACACTGCGATCGCCAATCTTTCGGCTGTGATGATGATGACTGGTAAAAATGACGAATTAGATTAATTAAAGAAGTAAGTGTCACACGAACATGAAATGAGTCAAAAACAAAACAGAGGAATAGCTAAACACAGGGTTAATTGCGGAACTTTTTATCGGTAGGAATTGGTTTAATATTCATAGTTAAACAACATTCATTGCGTTATTTACGTTGCTGAGCCACAATTTATTCGTAAAAATGACGCAATGGTTTAGAAATAATCTTCAATCCCATTCAGATTCTGATAATTTGTGCGTTTCGCAATTAGGGTGCAGGTAGAAAACATATCTACTACTCAGTTGGATAGGTATGTTAACGATGTTGATAATGAAGATTTGGGACGTGCACTTAACGACCTCAAGCTTATGTGAAAGACTAGAAACCAATCGGTTCTAGCACCGAAATCTCGATTAAAATTCGTGTGAAGATGTGTGAATTGAACTGTAAATATAGAGAGGTGTGAATTTAATTGATGAACTGATGTCACGAGGTAGTGTTTGGTTTAGAAATTGGAATCTGTCTGGAATTCTAGATGTCAAATTTTATACTGATGGTCCTAGGTATAAGGCCAATTGTCAATGTTCAAAGTACGAAACAACGATTGCTATTTTGCTTAGGAATGCATAATGAAGAATGTTGAAATGCAAAATCGAATAGGTACCATTTTGCACAGAAATTTTGACTGGTCCGCAAATTCCTTTTTCAATAAAGACATTTATTCAAAGAAGGCAGAAAATTTGCACGATTTCAATTTTTAAATAACATGAGACAGTCCTCCAGAACGCCCGCCGTTTATCACTTCCTAGTGCTTCAGATGAAGAAGTGGCGCACTCCCTAGCAGTCTGTTATGTTAGAAGAGCTTTCGATTTTCAACAAATCCTTTCTTTGATTTACTTTAGTTCATCATCACCCCGATCTACGACCAACCCTAGTTTTTTCCCAACTCAGTTGGGGTCGGCTGTATCTGGTTAGATTGGATCTAATCAGATGCAGCTAAATATCAGTATTTTACATGGAGCGACTGCCTATCTGACCTCCACAACCCAGTTACTGGGTAATACGATACTCCTAGTTAAGACAGGTTGTCAGAATTTTGGGCTTCTGACGAAACGTAACGATGGGCAAAGATTTACGGATGGCAGCCGGAACCAACGATTTAACTTACTTTCTGAGACACGGAGGCGTCATGCATGTACCTATGGAATGAAGGTCAGGCCAACCACTTTTTTTTTTTTTTTTGGATGGGAATTCATCAAATCACTTCTCCCGCTCTGGGCGGAGTGGGAGGGCGTGTCAGACTTTTACTGACTAAAACCCACCCGTGTTCCTTCAGTTGCCCATGTGCCAGAGTCACGGTATCTCTTTCGAACAATCTCGCGACCCTGGCAGGCATCGGTCCTAGCAGACCCCTACATTGCTGCTGACATCTCTTTGAGGCGCGCGTGGAACACAACGCGCCGTCGACCCGAGCCTGATCCTTACCGGGCGGCGAGCTACCCATTGCTCGCCACCCGCAAGCTCGCGCCTACGGTGGCCGGGAGTCCGCTATAGACTCCCGACGCCCGGGGCGTCTCCTCCTGCGGCGGCTAGGGACGTGAGGGTGCAGAGACTGCCACTCCCTCACGCGCCCCGCCTCCTCCTTCGCGAGCATTACTGCTTCGCAGAAGGAGGTGACGGCTTCCCATGCCCTCTCGCTCCGTACCATGGCTTGCACCAGGGCCGGACGCGAGACGTCGCCGCCGATGTTGGTCGACCCTTGCGGTTACTAAATTGCTTAGCCACAACCCCTCTTTGATATGCTTTAGTTACAGCTCTGAAACCAAAACAATCTTCCTTTTGTAATGTGCTTTCTGTGACACCACGTGTATGTGAATAAAACAACCTTTACACCGCTATATTAATAAACAATCCAAGCCCTGCCTAAGTACTAGTTTCCCAATAAAACTCACACGTGTTACCATTCACGGTTAGATTCTCGACTCGTGTATAGTAAGATTAAACGTTTCTGATTGACTACTACGTTTTAACGACACGTTTACAAACTATTCTTATCGCTTCCAATAATCATTTTTTTCGGATATTAAACTATAATTATTTTTCTTACAAATTATGGTTTCCCGGCAAAATGATTGGGGGCCATCTTGTTTTCCGTTGATGATGTCAAAAGCCACTTTTGAAGTCAGGATTTCGGGAAGCTTGTACTGATGTATCAAAGAACATTTTTCTGTGCTGACAAAAGTTAAATCTAATTTTGAATCTCAGTAGGCCCACAAGACCCAATGTACCTCGGAAAGCACGATAAGCCGTTGGTCTAGGCTGTCATTCACAGATCGTCAAAGAGACCAAAATAACCAGAATTACCTTACTAAAAGGTTTCGTACCCTTGGTTACTTGGTTGTACAGGTCAGATACGTAGTTACTCCATGTCAAATACTAATAGTAATCTGCATCGGGTTAAACTAAAAGCCGACCCCAACATAGTTGGCAAAAGGTTACGCGGATTTATTGATTTACGATTACTACTAAAGATAAATTAATAAGTACATTATTGTATGGGTAAGTAATAATGACCCTCTAGTCACGTGAATGTCACAAGAATCTTTGATTGGCAGCCACTAGCCACCTCTACCAGCACTGATTAGGCATAGCGATTGTCCTTACTGTGAAACCTTGTTCTAAGGCGAGGTTTTCCATCAATGCTACCTTTATACTAGAGTGCATGATCCTATTAAAGCCAAGAACACACTTAAGATAAAGAAAAGTGCACACTAGTAATTAAACTGCTATGAAATTGCAATTTAAAAAAAAATAGTCCGAAAACAAAACACGACTGTTTAAAAATCACGTTCTAAAAAGTATGAAACAAGAAGAAAATATTCTTATTTCAAATAAATTGTTATTTCAAATAAGAATATTTTATTATTGAGGCATCTGTGAATTGATTTTTATTTTATTTCAAGAGTTTATGTCGTCTTGTTCCGTGTGGACATTAAGAATAGCACCATCCCGTTTCTTCCCGTGGGTGTCGTAAAAGGCGACTAAGGGACTTACTAGAGATTGGGCAGCAGCATTCTCTATGCATTATACCAGCATATTGCGATCGCCAACTCGTCTACCAAGCGTGGCAATTATTGCAAACAACCAACCAAACCCCCTTGGGGAAGGCCTATGTCCAGCAGTGGACGTATTTCGTCTGAAATGATGATGATGAATGATGTCTTCTAGAGGGCGCCATATTTAATTTTATGTGTCGTCACATAACCGACAGACGATCAAGACGCTTCCAACAATATCTTATTTGTCAAATTATGACAAGCAGTTTAGAAGTTATGGAAGAACAGATGAACATACATTAATGCATGGTCAAAATCGCAACTCTCCTTTTTTTCTTCGCTGTAGTCGTGTATTTATCGAACAGATCCACAGCAAATTATTAAAGCTAGAAACAAGATAGCCGCAATGAGACAATGATTTTCATTCATTCAAAAGTCATCATACTCATCATAGAAATAATAATTTAATCAGCAAAAGTTTAATAAGTTATCAAAGTAGGTATTACGATAACAGTTGATATTTATAAACAATGCCACTGTTTTGTATTACGCAGGGATTTCCAGCGTAGTGATAAGAAACATTGACCACAATAATGTTTAAAATTGTTGAGTTTTTAGCACATACTGTGGAGGCCACAAAACATTGTTATTATCGGGCTTTGTATTTTGCGGTAGGTATTTTGGCATTTAACTAAAAAGCATATCACTGGGTTTTTGTTGCTAGGTTTCCTTGTTAACTCAGATAAATTAAATACAAACATACATACATCAACTATGAAACTACAGAACGCACTCACGTCACCTGCTATCCAAAAATTCTCGTTTTGCTTCGTTCATAAATCAATTATAGCATTCTTGGACGCAGAAAGCCTAGTATTTTGATACAGGAATTCAAAAAAGTACCTAAACGGTTCTCTTACTAGAGTCCAAATCGGAACAGAAACAGAAATTGGAACCTCTATTTTACCGATTCCTTTTCAAAGCGAGTCGGAACAAGTTCACACGGTGCTTAATAAGTAAGTGTAGATTATTCAAACTACTTATAATAATTGATGATAATTAAAGTTATAGCCACGCAGTAACAAGGTGGAAGACTATTCAGGCTGGGCAGACTATCCAGGTGAAGCGGACTATCCAGGGTGGCGCAGACTATGGCCAGGCTTTTTTTATTCTTTTTTTGATGGATTGGATATCATCAAATGAAGTCTCCCGCTCTAGGGTGGAGTAGAAGGGCGTGTCAGACTTTTAGTGACTAAAACCCACCCGTGTTCCTTCAGTTGCCCATATGCCAGGGCCACGGTAACTCTTTCGAACAAATCTCGCGACCCTTACATTTAAGTAACGCCCCTTGAAGTGCCTGTTTGTTTCCCTCTACCAGTGTCTCTCAGTGTGAATGAAGATGGCTATAAGATTAGGGGAAGACCAAAGAAACGATGGTTGGACTGTGTGGAAGATGATGAGGCTAGAAAGATGGTGACTACTGAGATGACGACTGAAAGAGAAGTATGGAAGAAAAAGACAAGTTGCTAAGACCCCCAAATCAATTGGGATATGTGCAGCAGAATGATAAGGATACCAGTGTCTCTGTGGGCTAAAACCTTGCCAAAACATATAACTAGAGTTGCCACCCGTACGTTACAATAAAGTATTGTACGTTATTTCACATAATTGTACTTATTTATTATTATACTTTAGGGGAACAATAAAGTACACGAAAATACTTTATTTTGCAAGATTGGATTTCTTTGGGATTTTGAAAAGTTTAGTCTTTGGTACTTTTTCGTTAAACGAAATTTATGTGATGCAAATTGCAAAAAGCATTAAAAAAAATGTTTTTAAATATAATAATAAAGATAAATAAATCGTACTTTATTTTTATACTATGTACTTTTCTTCTCTTACTTGTAATAACCAATGTACTTTAATTGCAAGAAAAAAAGGTGGCAACCCTACATATAACCCATAACATCACGCCTTGTTTCATTGAAGGATTGCGCAGAGATGTACCTATAGAACACCCATATTTCGCCAGTTTTTTTCTCATAATTTTAGCCAAAAGACCTCCACTCCACACAGTTGCTATAATCGCCACTCTTGGTAGGCGAGTTGGCGGCGATCACAGTATGTTAAAAAAACTGCTTAGAGAACTGCTGCAGCCCATTCTTGACGTCTCCACACGAAGGAATTATGTTCTAGTCCCATGTAATAAAGGGCGACAAACACTTTGCTCAACCTGGACATCGAGCCCAGGATCTCATGCTCACTCACTAGCGACGACGAGGCAGCTCGAGGCAGTCCGGTCTAAGTTAGTGATGTAAATGACATATTCATAAAACAGAAGATTTACATCAATGATTAATCTGGGAAATACTACAATAAACAAACAGCATAAATTCCAAGTTTCTATACGAATAACCTTGTTGTCAGTTACATCATGAGGTTGCACAATGGCGGTTTTTATTATACCTTTAGTTTGTTTTAAGTCCCACGTCCGATGCGTCATGGCGACGGTTGTATGCACGTGATGGTCGCTACATGTGTCCGCGGATTGTTATTGTTTCGTTTTTTTTAAGGCAGACTGCACGGCTAGACTTGGCTAGAGGCACTGCTAAGGAAAAGGAAGAAATAATAATATAATAATAATAAATAATAATAATATTCCACAACTATCACACAACGCCATCTAGTCCCAAGCTAAGCAGAGCTTGTGTTATGGGTACTAGACAACTGATAAACATACTTATATATTTCTAAATACATACATATTATAGATAAATTACACCCAGACACAGAACAAATGATCGTGCTCATCACACAAACATTTGTCCTGGGTGGGAATCGAACCCACGACCTCCGGCATAGCAGTCAGGGTCGCTAACCACTAGACCAACAGGTCTGTCTAAAGAAAACAAAAAAAAAGAAACAAATAGTACTTTGCTAGCTAGTGGCTACCGGCTTTGACTGCGTGGAGGTCAGCGAATTATCCAGCGGGAATGTGCTACCAGGATGAAAATAAAAAAATACCCTATATTTTAATCCAGGTTATAAACTATCCGTGTGCCAAATTTCATCAAAATCCTTTAAGTAATTTTTGCACGAAAGAGTAACAAACATTCATACATCCTCACAAACTTTCACATTAATTTATGATATTAGTAGGACAGTACTCGTAGGATGATACAACTATGATAACTTTTCATACAACTTTTTTCAACACACTCGCGAAAAAAGCAGACTTGTTTTGTTAATTGCTATTTTTCCCTACGTGAAGTCGACATTTTTTGATAATAATTAACCATAAAACAAAAACTTTAAGAAATATTTATTTGAAAATGGCGCGCTGGTTTTGTTTTTCAGCGCGCCGCGCCAGCGATGCACGTGCAGGTGTAGATAAATGAAGGCACTGGCAAAACCGCTAGTCCGCTACACAGCTTAAACAAAATCTAAGTCCGATAACGTCCGTCCGCATAGTAAAAATCTCCGTTCCACTAACAATCGTCTTTTACGATGTCCTTCTCACCGCTCTGGTTTTATTCAATCTTCTTTCTTTGTCCAGGCGGTTTTTCTATGGAATGCGCTTCCTTTAAATATCAGGATGGCAACCAGTCGGTTATCGTTTAAAGTGAAAGTACTGAGCATATTCGTAAGAAGTTGGCAGATTCATCACAGCGCTGATTTGCTGAATTCGTTTTCTCCTCCACCTATCGTTATTTCTCCAGACAATTTTTATTTTCGTTATATACAGGGTGTGGTGTAAGTAGTGGTCCACTGTTCAGGATTCGATGAACCAGATAATTAACCATAACAATTAAAAATTTTAAACATTTTTACCCAAGGGTTCCGAAAATATTTCATTTTTGTCTTTTATTTACGAAATTTCTACCTTTTATTACATATTTGTTTGTAGTTTCAACAAAAACCATTATTTTTTCATTTTGATTTCTGTTAATTACTGCTGAATACTAGAGCTATCATGATAAATTATGATTTTTTATGTAAATTCAGCTCTTTTGAAGAAAAAGTTGGTTCTTCTCTAATTTTAACCCCAATTTTCAACACACCATCAAGTTCAAGAGCAATTTTTGTAAAAAAAAAAAACTGGGTAAAAATGGTTAATATTTTTAATTGTTATAGTTATTTATCTGGTTCATCGAATCCTGAACGGTGGACCATTACTTACGCCACACCCTGTATATATATGTATGTATCTATGTATTTGCACGTATTATTTTCCGAAATATCTATCCCTGTGTTGCACCTGCCAAGTTTTGTCTCTGCATCACCCTAAGGTTGACTGGTAAAAAATGCCTCAGGCATTTAGTCCGCCTTTGTACAGTATTTTTTACTTGTGCAGAAAGTTTTAATAAATAAATAACGCTATGAACCGAGCAAGCCTAATACTTAGTGTGATCCTCGACCACCATCGTATCTTCCGGGAGAACATAATACCGTAATTCACCACGGGGGCCAGTGCGGATTGGTACATGTCACAAGTTTTCGATTTTTTCGATCTAGGACATGCCGGATTCCTCACGATGATTTCCATTACCGTTTTGAGAGCAGTGGTGATGAAATTATTAACACAAAGCGTCTGGCTAGGTTCGATATCACGGCCGTTACCACTGTACCACTTCTGCTCTAAAGGTCAAAATGCTCCAGTATAAATAAATAACCACGCAAAAACGTTTACCTCTAAGATAATTCTAGTATCAGTTTCATTCTAAAGATTAGCTCAGTGAATAATTATGTAAAGTCATCGTAGATTTTCGTAATACATTTGATAAACAATTGACGTCAGGGTGAAAACCTTCCTGCCAAGGTCACGGACTTGTTTGAAACAGTTACCGTGGCTCTAGCATAGACAACTGAAGCAACACGAGTGGGTTTTAGTCAGTAAAAGTCTGACACGCTCTCCCGCTCCGCCCAGAGCGGGAAAAGTCATTTGATGATTTTTCACCCAGAAAAATGGTTGAAAACTAATCTTTTATTGTGTTTTAATCGAATGTTCCCAGTCGCCCCCGCGGGGGTTGCCACCGGAGACAAATGGGTGACTTCAGGTGGAAGTTGGAAACTTTATTTCAATGTTATCATCAATTAGATAGATGCAGGTTTGGAATAAATTTCCTTATTATTTTATTCTTTACAAGAAACAAAGCAATGTATAGCGAAACTGAAGTGGGGGCAATGACTTCCCAGTCACCGCCGGTGGCGATTGGGAATTTTTATTCCCATTTGCCTCCGGTGGCAATCCCCGCGGGGGCGACTGGGAATATTCGGTTTTAATGACATTAGAGTACCATCGTTTGTAGAAAAAAGGCTGAAAAACCCAGAGATTTCTTTGAGAAGTTATGCCTTTGTTGGTAAAAGTCACGCGATTAGTTTTAATTAGGTTTCACCCGAGGTCTCGTGCACGTGATCGAACCTCATCAATTGTTTGATTCTTCTACTGAAACGGATATCAATGACTGTATTACATAACTCATAACATCACATCTTTGCCCAAAAAGGTTGAGAAGATAATAAAATGTAAGGTCCAACCACTTTTTAATTCTAAACTAGCAAGCTGTACCTAACGAGGAGAGCAGTGGTGGCCGAACCCAAGGAGGCACCACATCGTCATCATCATCATTTCAGCCGAAAGACGTCCACTGCTGGGCATAGGCCTCCCCCAAAGTGGGGGGGCTTGCCATAATCGCCACGCTTGGCAGGCGGGTGCGGTGAGTACGGTGCGGATGCGGCTTGGAGGCACCACATTTTGTAAAAAATATTTAATTACCACTGCTCTCAAAACGGTGAAGGAAAATGTCGTGAGGAAACCAGCATGTCTTAGAACCAAAATTCGATGACATGTGACATCTACCAACCCGCACTGGGCCTGCGTGGTGGATTATGGTCCACTCCATCTCCCGAGAGAAGATCTGTGTCCCAGCATTGGGAACATTATAGACTGCTGACGACCTAAAGGGTTGACAGATTTTAAAAGGGAAGCACCAGAAAATTCCGGAAAATTCAATTATTCTTACATTTTTTCTGAGGCGCCTCAATTAGGGGACTGTGGAGCAGAATCAAAGAAACTTTGAGAGGCGTTTCATGACCTTTCTAAGGAATCGGTTTTGACCCCCATCGCAGATTGGGGACTATTTAAAGTCTCTCGTAATTCGAAGAGGTCAAACGTCTGTGTGGTTTTTCCTTAGAATAACATAGTTTTGTATTATAAGTACGTAATAGAAATTATCCTGAAAATAGAACAATAACACTTGAATAGTGGATGTTTTAAATACTGTCTAATGTGGTTATTATTGTTGAAAACAATGTAATGTAGCAGGTATTGTTACCTATCGAATAATAGTCTTAAATAACATTGTATGACTATATTGAACAGAGGGCACTTATAATAACATAATAGTTGCCCATATATAATTATTACGTAACGTAAACATCGCGCCTGTATTCCCAGGGATAAGGCAGACATACTACATACTTATGGTACACCCTCATTTCTAAACGAAACTATAAGAGCTATGCTGTTGAAACTTGGTAAGTAGATGTATTCTGTAAACCGCATTAAGATTTTCACACAAAATAGAAAAAAAACAATAATATTTGGGATTCCCCATACATAGAACTGAAACTCAAAAAAAAAAAAAAATCATCAAACCCATACGTGTGGGGTATCTATGAATAGGTCTTCAAAAATGATATTGAGGTTTCTAATATCATTTTTTTCTAAACTGAATAGTTTGCGCGAGAGACACTTCCAAAGTGGTAAAATGTGTGCCCCCCCCCCCCCCGTAACTTCTAAAATAAGGGAATGATAAAACTAAAAAAAATATATGATGTACATTACCATGTAAACTTCCACCGAAAATTAGTTTGAACGAGCTCTAGTCAGTAGTTTTTTTTAATACGTCAAAAATCGTAAACCACAATTTACCTTTCATTCAGTCAACTCAAATATAAAATTTAAAAAAAAAACATTTAATTTCATAAACATAAACCTTATGCATAAACCGTGAATACTTGAAGGTTTGTACGGAACCCTCGGTGCGCGAGTCCGACTCGCACTTGGCCGGTTTTTTAACTATTATTTATTTTCTGTTTTTTAGTTCAGCTAGCTACAAAAGCGTGTTTTTTACTATCCTAGCCAGGATAATGATAAAGTATTGTATTGTCATCAGTTCTTGATAAGTATACAATGTTCCAAATTAATCCGACGTTATGAAGGACGTGAAAATCACGTTCAAAAGTTTCGTTACATACATAGATACCAAGCTAATAAAGCGTGTTAAAAGACTAATTTCACTAAGCCCTACCTGAGAAACGAACCTAGGACCAGGAGTAGCGCTTGCAACCACTAGACCGGAGAGGCCGTCACTTAATGGAATTTATCCTGAAAATAAAACAATAGCACGTAAACACTGGATATTTCAAACACTGTCCATTGTTGTTCTTATTGTTGGAAACAATACAATTTAGGAGTTACCGTAAACATTCAGTTCAATACTATTCGTATATTGTATGATTGTTTTGCATATAAAGACAGCTATGACAAAATACTTGTCCATACCCATCATCATCATCATCATTTCATAGTCATTTTTAGACTGGCCTGTTAGTCTAGTGGTTAGTGACCCTGACTGCTAAGACTGAGGTCGTGGGTTCGATTCCCACCCAGGACAAATGTTTGTGTGATGAGCACAATCATTTGTTCTGTGTCTGGGTGTAATTTATCTATAATACCTATGTATGTATTTAGAAATATATAAGTATATTTATAAGTTGTCTGGTTACCATAGTACAGGCTCTGCCTAGTTTGGGATCCGGTAACAGTGTGTTGGTTGTAAAAAAAAAAAAAATCTGCCGAAAGACGTCCACTGCCGGACATAGGTTCTGCTCGCGGCTTCTCCCTCGTAGATGTGAAAATGGACGTGGTACCGGGACAAAAAGCAAAGGATCAGACGCACACAATTATTTCACAAATAGCTCGGTGCGCCCTTAAGCACCGACGACAATAAAGCAGGTGCTTTTTAACCTCCTGAGACCCGGGACGTATTTACGAATATTTAATTGATGGAAGTTGATTTTTATGGCTTAATATAACATAGAGATAAATAAACATCAAATTAAAAAAAACTACCCCAACCCCATCAAAGTGGTATTAAAACAAATTATTTTAGAAGGAAAATTTAATTAATGAAAAATTTAAGAATAATACAAAATTTACGTATAATATTACTTAATTAAAACGAAAAAACAACAAATCACTAATTAAAATAAATATTTACCTTTACGTAAAGTCGACATGTCAGTAACGGCAAAATGTTCGATTTTAAACTGACTGCAATCGATGTAATTTAACAGCTAGAGAAATGGTGAGTGACTAGAAATATAAAGGATATCTATGCTAACCATCGTACAAAAAAGCTTAAACGAGTTCCGATAGACGGCTTGGAAATAAATTTTTAACTAAGTGTATCACTGGTGATAGCAAGGGTTTCAGGAGGTTAAAATTATGCACAAAATAACTAGTACGCATAACAATTAAGTAGGTACCAAACACATTTAATTTTGGCTACCACCCACCAATTATCATTGCCAATCTTCGATCAATCATAGTATGGAGATCGAAGCCGCTTATTAAAAAACAACGCAGTCTAATAGTTACTCTCACACTATATTTAGAAATAAAATTCCCTACATAACAATAACACCAAAAAATGTAACAATTATTTATAATCAACTGTCACTTCTATTCACAGTAAACAATGTAAATACAAGTCATTGTTAAAACATTCTTCCTGTGACCAAAATATCTTGACTCTTCAGTGTGGCGCTAGTTGTAACGACAAACTGTCAAACTCAGTACATTTGTATTAGTTCCTCATTTCGCCACCACCTAAGTTAAAGTGGTCACTTTGTCAACAAATAATTTTAGACAGTCACGAGGTGCCTCGCGCCTTTCAAAGTGCAAAGCCAAACAAATAATACATTTCAAAACCAATTAAAGTGCAATTATCACCCTTATTTATAACATTTTAAGCTGTAAGTTAATATTAGTCAACGGTAAATGAAATTTTGTTCAGGAAATGCTGCCAATATTCTGTCAAAACATTCTGCTCATCTCGGAGCCTTGGACTGAAGTTTCACAGAAATTGTAATTATACATCTGAAAAAATGATTCTTGTTGCGTTTTGAAATGTTCGATTTACTACTTATAACTTCCAGTTTATTTAGCAAAAAAAGAAAAAAAAATTATACATGTCTTACGTTTTGTTGTTTTACTTAGGTACCTATATTATTTTTCTTTCCTGCTTTTATGGTTTTTTATTGCATAAAATTCAAAACGTGCCTTTTATAGTGCAAATCGGTAATAAGTCTCTTTCATACATCGTTCCCACTTAATAGTATAAATTCAACATTAACGATAACACTCTCTAACCCTCTCACAACTAATATTTTTGTAACCATAACATTTAATTAGAAGACCGTCCATGGAGTTTCTTACTCGTTCTTCTCCATAGGTTCCTATCTTCATATTTCTGACTATTCCCCTCGTTGACAGTTCATAAGTGCCTGTAGATGATTTTATTAAAATAAATGCTTTGAATTTATTTGTTACCTACTTGTTTCTTTACTTTAATTTTATTTTATTCTTAAGTTATTTCTTTCTTTTAATTATTTGTCTGGAGCAAATGCACCATGTTTTTGACGTGGGCGTTGATAGCTGCGCCACAGTTTTTAACTTTTGTAGCTATCTTCGTTTCTTTTTGTATTTGTCCTCAAACTTTTTCCAAATAAACACATTTTATTATTATTATTATTTATTCTTTACCAAATAAATCTATTGTTTTTTCTTATTTCTTGCTTTCAGATTAATTCAAAAATATTCAAATACAATGAATTAATACAAAAACAGTTCCTAAACATTTTTAATAGTATTAGGCTCGCCCCTATCACTTGGAACTAAAATATATTTGGCAAAATGTGATTGTAATATACTTAGGTACAACTCTATCTAACGCTCCGTGGATAGAGCGAGATTTTATGTTACACCTACATATTTAAAAATGGATCGCGAGTCTGGTTTTTTTTCTTCTTTTAATTCTTCGGTTATAATTAAAAAGGTTACGAATGTGATTGCAGTAGACTATTCAGGTTGATTTTATCCAACCTTGTCATACATACCAAGGTAATATTTTAATTAAAATTCACAGCTTGAATCTAATTACCAAAAACCCTTAGTCTAGACGTCTAGACTTCACAACTATAATCTCAGCTTAGTTAGTCGTAAATCAAAACTTCCCTCGTTGGTAGTCTAGTGGATGCTAGAACGATTTCTGAACATTAGTTTGTTCCTGAATTAAACATAACTGACGATGTAAACGTGATTCTGATACATCCTATTTACAAAATACAATTTCATTTAGGGCTGTTTTTCCAACCGTCACCTAACTGTTAATAATAAATATGGCGGCTTGACAGTTTTGTGTAGAGAATAAGTCGAACCGCCGCCGCCGGTTATGATTGGTGTGAATTGATTGATCTGTAGTTGGAAAAATCGTCGCTTAGTTAGTCTTTTTCTTTCTTATATCTCTTACCCGTCAACTTGGAAGTGTGTCCTTACCTAAGAATTTCGAAATTTTATGAGAATCATTCTCATTTCAAAATTCTTATTAAGGGACATCAGCATACTGACCGAAGAAATGTGATTGTGCTATGGTTACACTTCTGCCTAACTCTTAAACGTATATAAGCGATATGTTATGAAAACATCTGACTTCCGCCATTCGTCAGCCATTATTTGGGCAGCTGCTAACACACAATAGGTCTGGCTTGATAACCCTGCACAAAGGTAGGAAGGTAAAAAGAAGAATTTCAACTATGAAACAAGATGGCCGCCTGCGCTAAAAGAGTTTAACAAAAGGAGGATTCGGTTTAACAGTTATATGATAAAAATACATACCTGTGCGATCATTGATTCATCATTGTCATTCACTTAGTTCTTTTTTGCCAGTCAATCGTCACTGCAACTTACGATTGCAGCAAGAGATCGATGGTATGAGAGCTTTCGGAGATTGGGAGACCGAGAACGAGAGAACGATATTTTACGGGATAGGCCGGTTTTAATGCTGTTTGTGCAAAAATTTGACCTTAGGTAGAACTGAGCTTGAAGTGAACTGTCATCTCTTCTGATGCTAGAGATTGACAGTACTCTTCAAGCTTCCCCTTAGTTTTAGTTGTGAGATTTTTAACCGACTTCAAAAAAAGGAGGAGGTTATCAATTCGACTGTATTTTTTAAAATGTTTGTTACCTCATTACTTTTGACTGGGTGAACCGATTTTGATGATTCTTTATTTATTTGAAAGCTGGTGCTTTTCGTGTGGTCTCATTTTAATTTGGTTCCATTCTATTAATGGGCTCCATCTGAAAATTAAGTCTTTACTCGACAAATGAACGAATAACGCGATTAGATTAGTGCGGGATACCTATATACCATAACTAAAAAGTTGAAAATAAAAACTTTTTACAAAGTGAAAAATAACTTTAATTTCGGCAGTTGGTGGCAAAAAACCCTTAAATACATCGATCCTAAGACATCGACTTTCGAAATTAAAGTCATTTTTCACTTTGTAGTGTTTTTTTACGGAAGTCGGTTATTATTTTTTTGTAAAAAGTTTTTTAACCCTTTGACGTAAATGGGACACCGGTGTTCCTAAAACTAAATGTGTGTTTATTGCTAAACAAAGCATTATTTGGAACTAAACTCAACGCATACTGATTGTTTCCGAATGTATTTTGTTTTTTCCGTAAGGTAGTAGAAAGTCGCGCGAAAAAAAAACCAAAAACTTCATATTTCTTTTGGGTAATTTGGGGCGCTTCTTTGGTTGTTTTCATAAGTGGTTATTATTACATTTTTGCAGTATTCAGTGATTGTTTATTGAATCATTTATGAGAATGGTAAGTAATAATTATGGTTATTTGTTATTTGTCGTAATTACTAACATGTAAGTTAGTAAAATAGTAACTTATGTGCAGGGGACGCGGTTGTCCCAATATGCGTAAAAGGTCAATTTAATTAATATTTTAGAAATAATAACAAATACGTTTTAGGCATGTTTTGTGATTTTACACGCAGTATTAACACTTATTTTCATTGTTTTAGGTGCGCAAAGGAAACAAGATTTTTTATTGGACTGATTCCGAAGTCAAGGAATTTCTCATGGCTGAGACTAGTGATACTGACGACGCCGTACTCACGACGACGAAAATTACCAAGACCAGTCATTCTTATTATAGGACGTGCAAGCTGGAGTTTCCAAAGCTATAATTAAGCCACCTGCTCCGTTAGAGTCTACTCAAAATCAAGGTCCATCTTCAGACTCTTCATCTGCTATCCCCATTTATTCATCATCGCGTGATCCAGTTCCCGAGTTCAAGTGAAAAAATAATATTTATCGCCAGTATATTTTTTCTGACAACACCAAATATTATCTGCGGCTTTGTTTTTATTTATTGGACATCGTTATGAACTATTTTGTATGTATGTATAGGTATTCTTACACTGTTTATGAAAAACTGCATGCACAACATCGCATAGAAGGGCATTTACTCTCATCATTTGAATACCGTCAAGTTGTGGCTAGGGCTATGTTTGGCAATTGTTCTATACGAAAACATGCCATCCATTTCTATGACCAAAAAACCGATTCAAAATATAGGACACAATCTTTACCTTCACATGTATGCAGAGTGCAGAGTGGAGTAGAAAATAGTACCAGCAATATATTTGACATTTGCAATGTTTTATGTTTCTCAGCAACAAGAAATTGTTTTGCAGATTTCATTCATGAAATTATGAATAAAATTGTTATATTGAATTTAGTTTTTTAATATCCGAAAAACACTTGTATTTGCTATAATAGTTGGTACCTCACAATATAATAAATGACGCCCTTTATCGCATATTGGGACACATTTGTCCCAAGAAATTTCTAAAAATCTATGGGGTATTTTTTATTATACATATGTTTAAATTACCTAAAAAGACACTAAATAACGTAATCATAATTATAAAAACTTAAGTGTACTTATTTTGTGCGTGAAAGGGTTAATAGACTGGTTGTAGCGTTTTAAGAGCAGATCAGTGGTGGCCTAGAAGGTAACGGACGCGACTTACCCAGTCAGGCACTTTACTTCGTGTTAATTATTTCATCTCCATTACTCTGAAAACGATAATTGGTAACATTGTGAAGTAAACCGGCATGACCTAGAAAGGAAAAATCGGAGACATGTGTATGTGAGATCTACCAACCCGCACTGGGCGCACTCTCTCTTACAGAGGGGAGGCATCTGTTCCAGCAGTGGGAACATTTTAGGCTGATTATAAGCGTTTTAAGAAGCGTACCAATTTAAGCATATTTTCAAAAGATTTACCGACAATATGGGTCGCATATTAGGTACTAATCCAAGCGAAATACATGTATAATCGAAGTTTGATCAACATCACGTCAATTGTGCAAAAGATGTACTCATTCACATTTTTATATCTGTTGGCCTGTTGACATCTTCTGACAAGAATTTCAAGCATTTTCTCTGCAATTATGCGGTTGATAAACAACGTGCAAAATACTCACCGCGCGCTCTAAATAGCCATGCCATCCCACGCCTATTGTGCGTAATGTTTGTAAACGATTTGTTGACAGCCCATCATTCACTCATTCACTCACAACCAGGTGTAATCTGTGGAACTGACATGTCACTGTTCTAGTAGGCAGCCATATTGTTATTAGTAGGTATTTATTCATTTATCTATTTGGGCAAGTTATAAACTGTTATCTGTTTGGGCAATTGTGACCCATACGGCATTAAATGTAACTGATACAATCATGAACATTACTATAATCCGTAAAGGGTTAGACAGAAGTGTACCTTAAGTACTTACGTCCGTTTTAATAGGGATTGAACCTATTTCCATAAAACGTGCATAAAATCCAGACACCGGGTTGCTACTAAGAAATTCCTAATGGAAAAACTAATAGCACTTTGCCCGACCTGCACCCTAATTGCGAAACGCACAATTTATCAGAATCTGGATGGGATTGAAGATTATTTCTAAACCATTGCGTCATTTGTTCGAATAAATTGTCGGTTCAGCAACGTAATTAACGCGATGAATGTTGTTTATGAATATTAAACCAATTCCTACCGATAAGAAGTTCCGCAATTACTCCTCTGGGAATTGAATCACGAGACCAATGGGGCAGTTGGTTGGTAGGTTGGGGTCAGCTGTTGTAGCGTGAATGCGTAACAAATAAACATACACTCAAATATACTCTCTTTATAATATTAGTTCCGTCCGTGTTGCACCAGACGTAAACAATAGTATTTAGACACGCGGTAGCGTGTCAAGCCAAGTTCAAGTAACAGAACTGGCGAGCAGCTCCGTGTGTAATATTACACGAACCATTTGGACCTACTTTTGACCCCCTCATAACTCAAAGACTATTTCACATAAACGTGTTCCATAATTTTTGTCGTATGACTTTTCCAGAATGAGTGGAGAAATTTCTATTACGTCATTCATAGTTTGTCTCTGTCGCAGTATATAAGCCATGGTTCAGTGAAGAACATTTCAGTTTGTTGCAAGATATTGGTCGAAAAGTTTAATTGATGGCAACTCTTATGAGACGTGACTTCCGTGCAATTATTTATTATAACTTTTTACGTGGTTTAGACAAAAAAATGTGTTTCGAAGAAATGAGTAAAGTATTCCACGAAAATTGTCCTTCCATGAGAACTATTGAACGTTGGTATTTACAATTCCACCGCGGCGATTTTGATTTAGATGACGATACTCACACAGTACGCCCCGCAGAAGTCGTCATTCCAGAAAATGTTAATGCTGTTGAAAAAGCGTTAAGGATGAATAGAAGAATTACATACAGACAATTAGAAGAGACTCTCCATATTCGTAAAACAACATTGGATCGAATTGTTTCGAAATACTTACGAGTAAGAAAGCTCTGCACTTTATGGGTACCCCACACTCTCAGCGATGAGCAGAAGCAGGAACGTATTGAATGGTCAAAAAAATACTAAAAATGTTCAAGTCTGGCGCTGCTATGGAGGTAAATTTTATTGTGACTGGAGATGAAACGTGGTTATACTATTACGATGTACCCACGAAATCTCAGAACAAAGTGTGGGTTTTCGAAGACGAGGACCAGCCACTGCAACCTAAACAATCAAGGTCTGTTGGAAAGCGAATGATTGCGGTTTTATTCAATAAACATGGAATCGTTACCACAGTCTTATTAGAAAAATCGAAAACAGTGTCTTCTGCATGGTACATCCAAGTCTGTTTGCCTCAGTTATTCGAAATATTGATTTGTCGCAGTCCTTTAACTTCCTGGTTTCTACACCACGATAACGCTCTCGCTCATTGTGCTGCTGCCACCCTAGATTTTTTAGAAAATTCGAACATAAGATTACTGAATCACCCATAAGAAGTTATAGTCCGGACTTAGCGCCGTGTGACTTTGGACTCTTCCCTTATGTAAAACTACGCATGAAAGGTCGACGTGTTACATCAGATGAGGAGTTGATGAGCGCTTTTGAAGAGCAATGTAATTTAATACCAAAACAAATGTGGGAAAAGTGGTTTGATGAGTGGTTTTATCGGATGAAAAGGTGTTTTGATTGTGGTGGTAATTATTTTGAGAAAATGTAAAAAATATTTTTTTACGACAAAAATTATGGAACACCCTACGTATATTGAGACTTACAAGATACATATGTGCTCCAAATTTCATAAACACATCTCAAACGGTTATTATTATTTTAATATTTAGCACACATCAATAGTGTAAGATCATTATAGCCTTGGCAAGTTCTAAACTTGTTACTTGTCGGTTGTTATTTTATTATTCCGAAAATTTGGCTTGCTAGTAGAAACTAGCCATCGAACATAATAATTCATATATCGCACCCCTAGATCTAAAGGGAACTAACTCAAAATTCTTAATTTTTGAGTTATGCACACCTTCGAGTCTGTCATTTCAATACCTATCGACCAATAAACCAGATTCAAAACTATTTCCAATATTTGGAGTCGAATATTGGAAATAGTTTTGAATCTGGTTTACTGGACTCGATGGTGTGCATATCTCAATAATTAAGAATTTTGAGTTAGTTCCCTTTAGATCTAGGGGTGCGGTATAAGAACTAGCCAAGTCAGACCTTAGGCTACAATATATTATCCTAAGTTATAAGAAGAAATGATATTTTATGTAGTTATAAATAAATTTCTGGACTGACCATTGAACTTGGCACCCATTTAGATCTCACTTCTTTTGTCGTTGAAGTCAATAACCAAGGCATATATAATAATATTGAACTTGGCTCTCATTTCACATTTATGTTTTTGATGGTCACCCCATTTTGTTCCGTGGGTGTCGTAAAATACGACTATGGGACTAAGTAGAGAATGGACAGCAGAATTCTCTATGCATTTTTACTGTGATCGCGAATCCGCCTGACAACCGTGGCGATTATGGTAAAGCCCTCCAATTTGGGGGGAGGCCTATGTTCAGCAGTGAACATCTTACGGCTGAAATGATGATAAATATTAATTTAGACGTACTAAAAAGGAAATGCCTATCACCATTTTCCAAAACATCATCCTCGAGAAAATATTGAACATTTTCTAACAACAAATACAACAAAACAGATATACATTACGTCACTTGACACCGTTTTCCAAGGTGGCAACCACTAAAAAACTCTACAAGTTATGGTCCTAGCTTATTTTATTTAAGTTGCTTCTTCCAACTTATGTATTTAAATTGACTCTTTTTTATTAAATACTTTATTAATTAATCTACCTACTTATTCAGAATTACACTTTGTTTTTACTTTGTTCTAAAAAACCCGAAGATTCTCATTCCCACACTATTTATATTAGTATGAGGTAATTTAACCTCAGAATAAGTTATTAAGTCACTAAACAAATACCTATAGTAATGAAATAAATACAATTTAAAACAATAGAATGGTGACACCGGTTGAATGTCATCTGTTCTGTCGACATTACAATGACATTCAGGGTCAGATTAAAAGTTAAAGTCGACATTTTTGTCTGAAAGAAGATTAATGGCGGTAATCCATGAGTTAAGTAGATTTTTTAAAGGCCTTTGTAAACTAACTGACTTTAAAAAAAAAAGTCTACTCATCTTCGTTTTGTTTAAGATGAACACATCGGCAGATAATGTTATTTTAGTGGGAAAATATTAACAATACGATAACTGAAAAGTAAAGAGTATTATAGTGAACGTACTAAATATTAGTGAACTTATTCATTAAGGTCCAATCCCAACTGCACTGGGTGGTATAAGACCAAGTGGTCTAAGTGGGTAAGTACCCACGGACGTAAAAATATCGTAGCGGAATTTTATCGCAAACCGAGCATTGAGAATCCAACAGAGTGCATCACAGCGCGTCGAAAAAACGAACCTCCTTAGATAAGAAATAGTATAGTTTAAATCAAGGAACAAAAATGTTTGACATTTTTAACGATAGTCGAAAACACATGTTTTTTTTTGTTATGTAAAAGAATGAAGACCTATAAAATGGCATGTCAAAACAAGTTAATTTATACGAATTAGACTGAACCTTTTTTTTGTTGAGAAATCATCAAATTACTTCTCCCGCTCTGGGCGGAGCGGAAGGGCGTGTCAGACTTTTACTGACTAAAACCCACCCGTATTCCTTCAGTTGCCCATATGCCAGGGCCACGGCAACTCTTTCGAACGAATCTCGCGACCCCGGCAGAAATTAGACTGAAACTCAAGTGCTTTTGCATCTTTAAAATCAAGACCTTCCAAAAGACATAATGCTCAACCTAAAAATATCTTCTACGTCTTACGTCTCCCAGCATCCTGGGCACATCCTCTCATCATAACTCACCGTGACACACCCTCGGACCTCGAGACCGTTGGGTCAAAGTCGCGCTGGAAATAGAACCAGGATGTGGATAAACACTGATAGCTGAGTAGGGCTGCCAGATTATATGGAGAAGGTCTAGCTAGATTTTACTTAGAATATCGTATCGTACCGTGTGGTGCCGGACGTAAAGAATAACACCACCCCATTTCTTACTGTGGGTGTCGTAAAAGTCGACTAAGGGACTTACTAGAGAATGGGCAGCAGCGTTCTCTATGCATTTTACCACCATACTGCGATCGCCAACCCGGCTGCCAAGCGTGGCGATTATGACAAAGCCCCCCAAATTGGGGGAGGCCTAAGTCCAGCAGTGGACGTCTTACGGCTGAAATGATGATTGAAAAACATCACACCTGTTTTACCCAATACTCTAAGATTGACTTTTTCCAATAATTTTGTACAGCGTTTGCCAGCGGCTTCGCTGGAAAGAGTATAAGAACTCGGACGTTTAAAAAAAAGAAATGGAAAAAAACTACACTACTTCTTTTTAGAACACAAGTTTTACCCTACCAAAAATTGCTCAACGCGGCGAAAGAAGTTTTCATATAATAAAAACCTATATACAGGGTGTGGCGTAAGTAATGATCTACCGTTCAGGATTCGATGAACCAGATAATTAACTATAACAATTAAAAATTATAACCATTTATACCCAATTTTTTTTTTTGCATAAATTGCTCTTGAACTTGATGGTGTGTTAAAAATTGGGGTTAAAATTAGAGAAGAACAAACTTTTTCTTCAAAAGAGCTGAATTTACATAAAAATCATAATTTATCATGATAGCTCTAGTATTCAGCAGTAATTAACAGAAATCAAAATGAAAAAACTAATGGTTTTTGTTGAAACTACAAACAAATATGTGATAAAATGTAGAAATTTCGTAAATAAAAGACCAAAATGAAATATTTTCGGAACCCTTGGGTAAAAATGTTTAAAATTTTTAATTGTTATAGTTAATTATCTGGTTCATCGAATCCTGAACGGTGGACCACTACTTACGCCACACCCTGTATATGTACATAAATTATTATAGAAATATTGGGTTTTAAATGGCCTAGAGTTAAATCAGTCGTGAAATAAACTGATTGGATAGACGTCTTAAACTAGTGACGGTCATCCACTACGTAACAGTCAAAATAACCTGCTTTTTTTTTCAATTCAATTCATTTATTGCAGAACATAGAAATAAATACATTTTGAGATGTTGAGTAGATGTGCAGTTAATTATGTCCTACCAATTAAGGCATGCAAAATATTATTTATAATTATAAACATACACAAGACAATTTAATACATTTCAAAGATTGGTTACTAATTATGTCAAAGAAAAATCTAAATTTTACAGTTCAATACATCGAAATTGACAAAAAATCATAAATATTAAAAATTGTGAGGTCTAAATTATTGATAAAATGACAAATAAATTTACGGTCGGAATATAATTTCGTCAAACACAATATGACATGTATAATAATATCAGATTGGTCAAAAAACAGATTAAATTAACAATATGGTAAACAGATAACAAATCGGACTTAGAAAACATTCACCTCAATCCCAACAGACATCATAACAATTTCTTGTTCATTCGTTCATTTTTGGGTGGGAAATCAAATGAATTCTCCCGCTCTGGTTGGAGCGAGAGGGCGTGTCTGACTTTTACTGACTAAAACCTACCCGTGTTCCTTCAGTTGCTAATACCAGGGCCACGGTAAATCTGTCGAACTAATCCGCGACCCTGGCAGGAAAATAACCTACTTTGGGTCGCAGTCCACAACTTGAGAGTAAATCCACCAAAAATCACCGAAAAATGACGACAACTAATCAATTATCAACATTTCCATTACAAAATCCATCTACACAACTGTAAACTCTCATGTTTTTCAATGTCACTTCGAAAATAGAACACAAAGTTATTCGAAAACGTTTTCAGCGAATATTTGAAGTTATTATTCAGTCATTTCGTCACCGCATGTAGTTACCTTCATGGTAATATAAAAACGGGTCTGTAGCCTATTTAACGGGTGTGAATAACGGAAACTTAAGTAATAATTCATGAAAACACTCCCATACGCTCTAAATACATGAATTTCAAAATGTATCCAATAAAGATGGTAACATACTTAATATTACGTGCGTCATATTTGGTTTTTCTTTCTGAAAGTCGGTTCTCGCTGGAGGTCAGGGCAAAGACAAAGCATATTGTGTTACTCTTGTATGTATGTAAATGCAGAACTTACATGGAAATATTTAGTTACTCACAGAGTAAATCATTATTTCTAAGTAATTGCATAAATAGGCTTATTTGTCCATTCGCACAAATTTACTCGCCCAAAGCGGGCGAATCGTCACTTTTAAATAATATAACATTTTCTATAGGCGACTGACACGAAGTTATTTTATTCGTGTTAATACCACGTTTTGTATTTTATGTAATAAAGTTAATGTATCTAGGTTCATACTTTTCATTGGCTTTTCTTTGTTTCCAAAACGTTGTATTCAAAACGTGCCAGTTGCCTTATACGTATTTATGGGAATGTCGATTGGCCCACAAATAAATCAAGTTCATGCGAGTCTCCTATAGAAAATATAACATTATTTGAAACTAACGATTCGCACAAATCGGACAAGTAAAGTGCCAATCGACTAATAAGCCACATAAATATGGCTTTATCCTTAAATGTAAGATTTATCCAATGGATTTTACATAAAGACCAGTAGCTACCTTATTAAGAAAACAGCAATCTAAGTTTACCTCGATCTCAAATAGGTGCACACGGCTACACATCAAGCTATACATTTCCAGTTTTAGCTGATCTCACATTGTATGGGATTTCCGTATATTGAGAGGTCAGCTTAAACTGGAAATGTTCTTGATATGTAGCCGTGTATACTAGGTACTAACGTTAATCAATGCAGCTGATTAATTCCAAGTTTCTCTGTTACCAAGCCATTAAATTGCGTTGCAAAATGCAGAAACCGATCCATTTGCTTGTTTTATTGTTATTTTATTTTATTACCGTGCCGTTATATAAACTTCTCACATGCAACGCAGTATATTTTACTTAAGGGACAAGAACCAGCCTAGTACGCGAATATTTTTTTTTTTCGTTTTTCTGCAATTTTCTCGTCAGTGTAAGGCCTGCATTTTGCATAAAGCAATAAGAAAATTTTAATTTAGGGGGCACCTTAGCGCATCTTCATTATATTGAGTATTTTTGTGATAGGTCGGTCACAACTAGAGCATGAATCTCGGAATCTCGGAATATCGCAATATCGGAATCTCGGAACGTAAGTTCCGGTATTACAATTCCGATACTGAGTGATCCAATATCGATATCAGACAAAATTTTTTATTTGAGTTTTAAATTAAACCTAGACTAGGTATATTTTAGCTCCGTGTGTAGCGCCAAGCGCGCTAGCGCGCTTAACCATACTCTTGTTGTCAGCTTGCTAAGCATGCGATACAATACAAGAGCTATAATAGTATTGTTTGTCTCGCTCACTCTTAACCTGTGCGTGTACTTCTTGCTTATTCGCACAAACGAAAAAAATATGCTGTCAATCAGTTGCACTCGTAAACCGTGTAAGTTAAGACGTTTTTGTGTTTTATGTGGCTAGTGTGGCTACATGCAACGTCGCTTTAAAAGATGTAAGTACAATTTTATATCTAACTAGCTGACCCTGCAAACGTTGTTTTGCCGGGTGAAAAGAGTGAAAATTTAGAGTTGTATGTATTTTTCAATGCTCAATCATAATAAAATAAAATTTAAAAAAAAATTCAAAAATATAAAATAAAAAATTTAGGGGTGGACTACCCCTAACATTTAGGGGGATGAAATATAGATGTTGGCCGATTCTCATAGATACCGGATAAGCACAATTTTTTTTATCAAAATCGGTCAAGCCGTTTCGGAGGAGTATGGCAACGAAAACTGTGACACGAGAATTTTATATATTAGATTGTTGTTTTCCAATTCAGTATAAATATCTTTGTTTAAATGGTTTTATAATTGTGCTTTCTCAAAATAAAACAAATAACGCCAAAAATTATTACTTCGTTCGTAGGTATTTAGGATGTTAGTTTGTATTATTATATATATGTATGGTAAAAAGATGATTTCTCCATTAGTGAAATAAATTTGTAAATGTAAGTTACAATTTATTTAATAAGGCAGAACACTAATACGTAGAGAGAGAGAGAGAGTCATAAAACCTACCTGTAGCAGGTAATATTTAATATTATCTGCTAAAGGTAGGTTTGCTTGTCCGTTCCAGGCCCAGGTACCTAGGTTATTCAAAGCTTACATACAATTATATATTTATATAATATAAAACAATTTCTTTGCAGGGCTTTATCAAAAAAGAAAGACACATACTCAGAACTTCTCAACAAACGCTCATCAAATGTATGATATCATCAACTGGCTGGTGTCATTTACGAACAGTGCACTCAAACATTACTGCAGATGGACCCTCTTCATCGGAGAGTACTCCAAACACATCAACATCCTAAGAGCAGACGACAAAACTAAAGAAACGAAAACTAATGACTGAGTACTTTAGGTCTTCAGAATCGATGGAAGCTATTGTTTCTCGGAAGACCGCTTTAAATGATCCAGCGGTTTCAGATTCTTTTCTGAAAGTCAAGATCTTCAGCAACACTTCAAAAAGAGTGGATACGACTTACCGAAAACGCCAAATACTATTGCGAAAATAGTTCTTGAACATGCTGAACAAGTCAAATGTGAAACAGTGAAAACCATTACACTCATGAAGGAAAATTGAGAAAATTTACAATGACTCTCAACGAGTAGACCACTCTTCGAAACAGGAGATATATGAACATAAACCTTCATTGCAGAGTTTTGAATTCGAGAATCTTGGAGTCGTCAAAATAACGGGGTCCATGCCAGCTACAGCAGCTCTGTTTTTACAGAATATTATTACACATTATATTCACGATATTATTACAGAAAACGATTTAAAAATTAAAGAACACGATTTAAAAATGATTTTATTTTACTCCATCAACCTCATACCGAATTTACAATTAAAATATGCAATTTCTAATGAAATTATGAAATTCCGATATTAACATCGGAATTCCGATATTGAGATCTAATATCGGAAATCAGTATCGGAATTGAAAACCTTCCGATATTACATGCCCTAGTCACAACTCACACCTAACCCTATTTTCTTCATTTCATTCTCACAATCCTTTAAGAATCTTTTCGCATTCGATTGACGATAAGAAGGAAACGCTCTGTGGGTAAATATTTATGGATCTACCGAGTCTACCTCTTAAAAGAAATGTTCTGGTTTCCATCTTTTTATAAAGTTCACTTTTTATAAAGTTCACTTTTTACGCAGTATGGGTTTTTCAATATTGAAAACCCCATACTGCGAAAAAAGTGAACATTATAGAAAGATGGAAACCAGTACATTTCTTTTAAGAGGTAGACTATTAAATTAATACTATAAACAATCTCATGTAATCGGAGGCAATTTAGGTTTTTATTGTTAAATTAAAGAAGATACCTCCGACTGTTGGTTGCTAACCAACTTAAAATGGTTATGGTACTTTAAGGCTTAAGTACCTATAAGGTTCAAAAACGATTGGGAAAACTTGACAGTTTCTGGTAGCTTGATGCGCTGGCGTCTGTACATGCATACATAGGCTATTAAAAATATTGCTGTTATACTAATACAATAAATATGAAGAGTTTGTACGAACGCTTATCTCTGTTCGCCAGTGGTATTCGATTTTTTTTTTTGCATTTCATACCTCAATTTTCGGGGACGGTTGTAGGCTATATGGTATATTTAAAATCACGCAACGATCCGTAGAACGCCGGTGAAACTATGGGGCCTAACTAGTGTGCCATACTTACAGCTAGGTTTTACACATGACGTCATCAGATAGTGTAGGCTATGTCTGTTGTCTCACTAGGATCGTGTTCGATTTTCAAAACGTTCAATATGTATAGAATATTGTGATCACGCGATCAGTATTGTATTTCGATTAAATTTTCCATACATGTTAAGTAAATTATGATACTAATATTTAAATGATTGTCATTGAATGCTTGTTAAAATTCATGACTTTCGAGAATATTCTCTTTAGCAAATAGAAAACTATGTTCATGTTTAAAAAACTTTAGAAACAATCTGCCGAGCCTTTTCTCAATTATGTTGAAGTCGGCTTCCAGTCTAACCGTATGCAGCTGAATACCAGTATTTAATAAGGAGCGACTGAGAAAGAAAATACGTTTATTTGTGGTAAATATGATGCAAGGAAAGACCAAATACACACAAAAAATTAAAAGCTGGGAGAAAACATGCGTCACAACTACGCAAAACGGTTAGCATAATGCTGCGACCCTATGCGAGATAGAGCCCCAGCGCTGGTTTTCACGGACAGCCGGCGCTGACGTGACCACGTCGACAAAGAATAAAATAAATACAAAAAGACGTCGTTTCTAAATAATTCTAATAAATGTTCCCAAATGAGACAACGGTACAAACAAATAAAATCGGTCATAACTCTAAAGAAACATCTTGAAGGTCGAAATTAGGTCAATTCTGGAGTCACGAGACATATTGAGACAATCAGACAAACAGTTTTGTCGTTCAAGTCAATGGCCGTCTAGCTATTGTTCTGTTTCTGGACGCGTACTACTTAGATGACTTACTTTTGATAGCAAATTGATAAGGATCAAGAAATTTCGGTCGAAGTATACACGATATGCATAGTAAAAGTCTATGAAAGTTACTAAAAGGTAATAGAAATAAATATTTCTTGAAGAGTGTTCTCTGCCTATGGCTCTGCTAGATATCCTGTTTAAGCTTAAGTACCCCGATTTTTTTTTAATATGCATTTACACAAGAAAAATTTAAAAACCTTTATTGTCTCATGAGAATGCCTTCTATTTTCCCTCCTTGGCGTCTCGCAGTCGGGTAAAAACCCCCGAATCACAATTGGCTGCACCAGTTTATCAGCCTGATAAATACATTCGCACTTAGCAGGATAAAATTAAAACAATTTATAACAAGGAAACATTGGGTTAAACCGAAAAATACCCACGGCTGATTACCATACGCGATAACTGCACCACAGCAAAAAAGCATCAGAAGCCGGAAATCTGCGTATCAGTTTCGAGAAGTTTTTCCGCAAACAATGGGTTCGTTCCCGCAGAATTGTTCTTATCAGCCAGGGCCGGTGATAACTGGGTCCCCTATGACCCGTGGTATGAAGGGTAAAAGCGGTAAAACCCTGGTAACCAAGAACCAAAACGCTCAAACACAATCTGAAAGATGAGAAGGAAATTCCTAAACCATCGCTTCTTATGTTTGAAAACTGCGTCTGCTAGACCACGTAAATAACGCAATAAATGTTGTTGAATTTTCAAAACTTCATGCAGGGCTATTCTAAATTTGTTACGCAATTAGCCCGTAGGCCAGGCTAGGAAGAAAACAAGTCGCTAATCCGTATATGCTTAAATATCGGCAAACGTATGTCTAAACAAAAAAATGTCAGGGTGGAAATTGTCATGGATAGACTCCGCTCTGGTGCGGACAGGGGTATCTTATTAAAATAATAATAATATCTTAGGACAACCAACACACCGGTATCTGATCTGGTAGGCAGAGCCTGTACTATGGTAACCGGACAACTGATAAATATAATTATATATTTCTAAATACAAACATATTATAGATAAATTACACCGAGACTTAGAACAAATGATTGGGTTCATCACACAAAGGGTGGGAATCGAACCCACGACCTCAGTCTTAGCAATCAGGGTCACTAACCACTAGACTAACAGGCCAGTCGCAACAGCACCCTGTATTCCTTCAGATACTTGCACCAGCGGCTACAGGAGCACCTAGCACCCTCAACGCAGCCCCCCACTGGTTGCAGCACGCCACCTACGCCAGCCACTCGCCTCTGAGGCCTTCGTTAAGGGCCAGCCCCCCTAGCCAAGTTACAACCGTTTCGTGTCGAATTCCGTTCTCCAATCGGTAACGCCTCGGTGTCAGCAATTGTAGAAAACGATAAGTTGGTAGCCATGTTGACGCGCCTGAGTCGGCCGCTCGTTCTACAATGTCTTTAGAAAAACGACACATTATAACAAAAGATGTAGCGTTGACCATTGTAAAAACGATAAAAAATCATTTTATCATTTTGAACGATGTGAACTTGGCTACGAATTTTCTATTCGTTTGTTCTAACCACGTGGGTTAACGTTGAGCGACTAGCGTTAACGATTGCAGATTATCAACTTGGCTAGGGGTGCAGATGTGAGGTGTTTGACTCCCTCCACGACGTCAATGAGTCACCACCTCGAGTCTAGTATTATAGGGGAGTATGATAGGGGGTGTCGGACGTCCCCAAGTCTGCCGTCCCTGAACCAATTTAGAGGACCAGAAAGATGGCATTAGGAATTGCCTAGTGCCGACGCCTGGTTCACCTGCTGCGGATTGGTAAAACAAAATTGTTAGTACTTTTCTTAGCAGTGGTCTTACTAAACAGCAAAAAGTGAGGATGGATTGGTCCAGGATCTTAAGCGGTAAAACGCCTGTTACCTTATAGTACACAAGGAAGTTGTATACATTTGAAAGTTTAACTACACGTTCAAGGAAGTATCTAGTGTTAATAACGTTAATTGAATTTTAATTAGATATAATAATTCTCTTTGACCTTGACCAATCTATTAAAGCGTCCGGCTTATATAATTGTAACGGGTCAAGCGGATTTTGACAGAGGACACGAATCTATGGCTGGTGAAAGATACGACGAAAAAAGAGGTTTTTGGAAAGAGGTTCGTATTTGAAAATAGAATGTTAAGATGGTTTGGTCATGTTGAGAGGATGAAAGGCGACTAACAAAAGTTATTTTTAAGGTAGGTGTGAGGGAAACGCCGGTAGGGGACGTCCTAGGAGGACATATATATTTGACTGGCCTGTTAGTCTAGTGGTTAGTGACCCTGACTGCTAAGACTGAGATCGTGAGTTCGATTCTCACTCAGGACAAATCTTTGTGTGATGAGCACGATCATTTGTTGTGTGTCTGGGTTTAATTTATTTAGAATATGTATGTATTTAGAAATATATAAGTATATTTATCAGTTGTCTGGTTACCATAGTACAGGCTCTGCCTAGTTTGGGATCAGATAATGGTGTGTGGGTTGTCCTAAGATATTTATTATATTGGTGATGGTCTTCAGAAAGGTCAGGTGCGTAGTACCTCGCAACCGTTCTGCGCGTAACCAGATGTATGAACGTAAACGAGGCAAAAAGAGTATGTAAGGATCTTAGCAGGTGGCTTTCTATAGTATTGACCTACCCCTGTGGGAAGACGGCGTAAGTTTATATGTATATGTATGTAAGTTGGTACCTCTTTCTGATATCTCTGCATCGACGTTTCTTCGTCAGCGACAGTTCGCGACTGCCGTGGTAAAATGATCAACCAAATGAGCAAGATTTGTCCCCTTCGCCAATCTAAAACGATAGCTATTTCTCTCCTTTCCATTTTGAAAAACTACGTCCATTCGATGCACTGTCTGTCTCAAGATAACATCAGCATCAGGCATGCTGATAAAATCTTTCAGACACTTGGAATACAGGAAGACATCTTCAGCGTCGTTGACCAGATAAAGACTAGACGATGCAGAAAGATGATAAAAAACTCTTTTACGCAGTAGACCAGGATAAAAACCACTTTTCACCCACACAATATTTTTAATCAGTCATCTCGCCAGCCCTATCCGAGAACAATCTCAGTTTATATATAGCACATCCTATTTTAGTAACAATTGAATGATTATTCTTTTATTCTTGGACCGTCACGTCGGCTTCCTGTGTTAACAATAAGGTTTTTGGCGGTTCGCTTGACGTCAAGACAAGACGGCGTATCCTGTTGCGTGTGCGCAGGTTTGTGAAAGGATGCAGGTAAAGTAATGTGTATTGTTAAATGTAAACCAGTTACAAAAAATCATAAAGATAATCGTTTTGTCCATATGTGAGCACTTACTCGTATTCTTACAGACGTGTGTATGTAAACATAATAATATCTTATAATATTATCTTAGGACAACCAACACACTGCTATGTGATCCCAAACTAGGCAGAGCCTGTACTATGGTAACCAGACAATTGATAAATTTACTTATATATTTCTAAATACATGCATATTATAGATAAATTACACCCAGACACAGAACAAATGATTGTGCTCATCACACAAACATTTGTCCTGGGTGGGAATCGAACCCACGACCTCAGTCTTAGAAAGAAAGAAAGAAAGAAAAATGGTTTATTCTGCACAAACAAAACGCACAACATGAAAAAAAAATAGTTACAAAAAAGAAAAATGCACACGTACAAAGGTCCAAAAGCAGCAGGGTTTAGCAGTCAGGGTCACTAACCACTAGACTAACAGGCCAGCCGAACGAAATTAGCAGAAAGATTTGAAATGATTATTTCGTATACTTACATGGAGAACAGTAGTTACGGCTTCAACATACGAGTTGTAGGTCGGGAGGTTCGAACCCAGGCAGGCGCTTCACTTTTTGTAAATTATTTCATCACCACTACTCTCAAAACGGTGAAGGAAAACATCGTGAGGAAACCGACATGTCTGAGAACCAAAAATTCGAAGACATGTGACATCTACTAACCCGCACTAGGCCCGCGTGGTGGATTACGGCCCACTCCCTCTCAACGAGAGGAGGCCTATGTCCCAGCAGTGGGAACATTTTAGCCTGGTTATATACATGCAAGTACTCTAAATAAGCAAGGCCATGCTCACTCAGTTTCGTGGAGACTTTAGTTAACAGTATGAAACCAGTCATCAGTAGTTTATTTATTCAAATGAATACGACGGAATAGGCACTTCAACAAATGTTCATTCTAATGGACCCCTAGCAGGATCCTCATCATCATCATCATGTCAGCCGAAAGACTTCCATTGCTGAACATAGGCCTCCCCCAATTTGAACGGGTTTGCCGTAATCGCCACGCTTGGCAGGCGGATTGTCGATCGCAGTGTGGTGGTAAAATGCATAGAGAACGCTGCTGCCCATTCTCTAGTACGTCCCTTAGTCGCCTCTTACAACACCCACGGGAGGAAATGGGATGGTGCCCGGCACCACACGGAACCTTAGCAGGGCAGCAAGGAACTACCAAAATTAAATCAGAGAAAACATATTGCCTGTACATACTAAAGCGCACCCAGTTATTAGCCATCGCAACGAATCCTTTTCCCAAAGTTTTCAAAACAGTTTCCTCAAACGTGCGTGACACGTGTCCACATCACGAGCCAGCGCACCTTCGGTCTCGTTTATACCCTCGTTCTGAACAACGTGCATGGTTTCAAACGTGCTTCTGTACCGATCATATCAGGGGTCATAAATTATAAATCTGTAATCATCACATTAATGTCAGTTACCCATAAATCTTTAAAGGGAGCGTTCAAACTTTGCTGGCCTGTTAGTCTAGTGGTTAGCGTCCCTGACTGCTAAGACTGAAGTCGTGGGTTCGATTCCTACTCAGGATAAATCTTGTGTGATGAGCACAATCATTTGTTCTGTGTCTGGGTGTAATTTATCTATAATATGTGTGTATTTAGAAATATATAAGTATGTTTATCAGTTGTCTGGTTGCCATAGTACAGGTTCTGCCTGGTTTAGGATCAGATCACGTTGTGTTGGTTGTACTAAGACACTATATTTAAAAAAAAAAACTTGAACATATCCATGTGTAGCATTCGGCAGTATTCTGCACTTTAAAGAAGCCTTAACTTTGACACTTCCTTGTTGGTCTAGTGTTGATCACCATGATCCGTCATAATCGCCAGCATATCGAACACCAATCAATGTCATCGTAGAAGTCCTAAAAACACTGTTCACAAATCCCAAACCCGTTTTTTTTTTCAGTTTCAATCAAATAGACGATCGCTATTCTACCGACAGCTGTTTGCTGTCGAAGTCAAGGCAAATCAGGGTATGGAATTGTGTAATTTTCAATACGACAGTCTGTCGAATTACGATGAGGATTTTCTCTGCAGCCAAAAGACTCGGGAATTATGCCTAGTTCCGGCAATAGGTAGTTCTTTATAGGTACTTTATAACTTAAACAATTACTCAATCCTCAATATTTTATTTTATTTTATTTCTTCAGGATAACAAACAATTGCGCAATAATGCTTAATATTAAGGTACAGATATTGACAAAACACTTAAGTAATAACGCAATCAGCATCGTTATCCACATATTAATTAAACTATAAACTTTCTAAATACTACTCTAGTCTACTAAACTAACTAAATATCTTTATTGCACTACCATAATGTGTACTTAGGTGATAACTATATAATTTAGATCATTATGGACCCCGTAGGGCACAGAGGAAGCCCTGTTAAAGGAGATCAATTAATTGTTATCTTGGGATATTACAGCAGGTGCCCTTAACGTGAGTCGCTTAGTTTTAAAATCTGGCTGTAAACCTTAATTTATTGAGTGTCCACGGGCAATACCCGCTTAAGCAGCCGATGACCTCCTAGGTTGACCTGCGAGAAGCAATACCCAAAATAAAAAAAGCTGGCTGGAAATGGGTTTACCATTACTCGTTTATAACTTCAATGAATGCAGGCGTAGAACAGCATCAAGGATTTGTTCTGTTTTCAAATTAAGTTGAATAAAACGTCAACCGTCTTATTCCGACAACATTTGCAAAATGTTCCAACCCAAAACCTGGACAATTTCCAGTTTTTGTAAACTATGTATTCCAAATAAGGTATATTTTAACATATCAAAGGCTCCTAATATTTGTGTGGTTTGGAACATTTTTGCTTAAATCGATCGATTTATTCTCGCAAATACTCGAACTTCAGTTAAAAGTCAGTTCTAGTTCGCGCTAACCTTTAAGCGGACGAATTTGAGCCCCCACGTCACGTCACGATCTAACTAAATTAACAGCATGTGCTTTAAGAGAGCAGTTATTACGGAGTGACGTCACTCGTTTATTTGAGGAGTGTGGGTACGTACACACCATCTATAACGTGATCTCGAACGTGTTTGATTGGGATTAAAAATGGCGCCGGTTGTTGGGACAAAAAATATTGGTAGAGGCTCTTTTTTATTTATTGTTGGACGCGGGTTCCGGATATTTTTATTTGAACTGTGTAATATTTGTTATACAAACTTGTCCCTTCCAACACTAGCCGACGGTATACGGTAGCTGAAGTATGCATAAAAATTTTCTTGGCAGTAGAAGACATAAATTATTTTGTTAACTCTCATATCGTACAATTCGAACTATAAACTTCAAAACGAGTTTATATAATTTTTTTTTATTGACATATTGTATAAACACAATATCGAAATTTAAAAATAGAATCATTATTTTAACACTTTTTCCCCCACAGAAAAATGTTAGAAAACATTTTTTTTTTTTACCTATACGCCAAGCACCAAGGAGTTTTCATCATTTTTTTTTCTAATCGAACTCATATGCTAGCCGCGCCATTTTTATAACACTACAAAACTATTTCTTACTATTTTAACTTTGATATTTTAAAGGTATAGTAGATTTATTTCAAAAGAACCCCAGGTAAATTATTGTTATCCTAGATATAATTTAGTATGTATAAGTATGCTAATAAATATTATGCATTTAATGATTGTAGGCACGTAGACAAGCTAATAAAATATGATCGTATGGCGTTGCTACTTATACATTATATTTACATATATATTCTTAAGTATATATTACTAAGTCAAATAAGAGCACGTGGATGCTGCACGTTGCAACAGACGTGGAGTAAGTACCTACTAGTTTTTAAGATGAATATCATTAAGATAGGTATTTGTGTTTAATTACTTTACCAACGTTGATTTAAATCTTGCCAGCTGGTTTGCATGGAACAATCTTTGATTGTTTGTTTATTGTTTCATCTTCTGTATCTTTTAGGTCGCCCACCTCCACATAGTAGGGGCAAAAGCAAAATAGAAAAGTAAAAATAAAAAAATAAAAGAACTTAAAACGTAAAATTAAAATAAGTTAGAAATTAAAACTTAATAATATTTTCCCTGAGTAATTTTCTGTGAAACTGTGAGTTTTAATGGATGTGTGTGTGTGTGTGTGTGATATGTGTGTTTGCTCACACCATACATTAGGGTAATTGGAAAGTGAGTTTAGGTTTTTACACATATTTCTAATTCTTCATAAGAAAGTGTATGAAGCCATTTATCCGTAACCCCCGACATTCCCGCAAGGTCAGCGGATATATGTTGAGGTGTTTATTTATTCTATTATACAAAGTGGAGCTAACAAAGTGAAATTGCCGCCGAGCAACTTGAACTCTGGCAGATTCAACCTGGCAGACTCTGTCAGTTCTGCGTTTTTGGGTAGCGACAACGGGATCGAATGAGAGGTCTGAGTGTTTACGTAGCACTACGGCCAGAAGAAATGTGTCTCTGACTGTTGGTAAGTCGCAAAGAGTGTTTAGAGGGGTAATTGCGGAACTTTTTATCGGTAGCAATTGGTTTAATATTCATAGTTAAACTACATTCATTGCGTTATTAACGTTGCTGAGCCGACAATTTATTCGAACAAATGACGCAATGGTTTAGAAATAATCTTCAATCCCATTCAGATTCTGATAAATTGTGCGTTTCGCAATTAGGGTGCTGTTATTAATAATAAAGCTGAAGAGTTTGTTTTAACGCGTTAATATCTGGAACTGCCTGCTGGATTTGAAATTGTTAGTACATTTGTTGTGGAAGGCTATATATAGGCTACTTATTATCACGCTATTGACACCTAGCAAGCGAGCAAAAACAAAAAATAACTATTCAGATAGAGCGCTACGCGGAAATGAAGTTATAGCACGGAGAGGTGTTGTGGTTTTAGGGTATACAATATCATGCTACGATCAAAAGGAGCGGAGCAACAACGAAAAAACCGGCCAAGTGCGAGTCGGACTCGCGCACCGAGGGTTCCGTACATACCTTCAGGTATTCACGGTTTATGCATAAGGTTTATGTTTATGAAAAAAAAAAATGTTTTTTCTTTTAATTTTTATATTTCAGTCATGAATGAAAGGTAAATTGTGGTTTACGATTTATGACGTATTAAAAAAACAACTTACTAGATCTCGTTCAAACCAATTTTCGGTAGAAGTTTACATGGTAATGTACATCATATATTTTTTTTAGTTTTATCATTCCCTTATTTTAGAAGTTACGGGGGGGGGGACACACATTTTACCACTTTGGAAGTGTCTCTCGCGCAAACCATTCAGTTTAGAATAAAATGATATTAGAAACCTCAATATCATTTTTGAAGACCTATCCATAAATACCCCATACGTATGGGTTTGATGTTTTTTTTTTTTTTGAGTTTCAGTTCTATGTATGGGGAACCCCAAATATTATTGTTTTTTTTCTATTTTGTGTGAAAATCTTAATGCGGTTTACAGAATACATCTACTTACCAAGTTTTAACAGCATAGCTCTTATAGTTTCGGAAAAAAATGGCTGTGACATACTCGGACAGACAGACAGACAGAAGGACAGACAGACATGATGAATCTATAAGGGTTCCGTTCTTTGCCATTTGGCAACGGAACCCTAAAAATAGACGAAAACTGGCAGACAATTCGAAACGACGGGAAGGGTCAGGGAGACAAACATTTGACGCGGACGAAGTCACGGGCAGAAGCTAGTAAAATTATAAATAAGTAGCTTAGGACAACCTACACACCGTTATCTGATCCCAAACTAGGCAGAGCCTGTACTATGGTAACCAGACAACTGATAAATATACTTATATATTTCTAAATACATACATATTATAAATAAATTACACCCAGACACAGAACAAATGATTGTGCTCATCACACAAACATTTGTCCTGGGTGGGAATCGAACCCACGACCTCAGTCTTAGCAGTCAGGGTCACTAACCACTAGACTAACAGGCCAGTCAATAATAGGCCAGGAAATATAATTCCTAACAATTTCAATAAAACTTGTCTCTCACAAGTCAAACGGAACCACTTCCACGGTACCCTAATTCTATCCAAACATACTAGGAGAACCGTCACAGACATGACGTAGGTAACTAAACAAACGAATTAACAATGACGGCAGTACCCAAAAAACTATTGACGCAAATCTATATTACATTTGGCGGAAACTATAGTAGATCGATATAGATAGACCTAGTTAATATCTACAATGACGTATTATAAATAGACACGTCATACACGAACATTAAGGCGAGGTTGCAGTACTTTTTAACTTTTTTAAACCTCTGTAAATCTAGCAAAATGGCTAGTTTCCGTAAAAAAATATTATTTTGGAAAATTGAACATACTGTTAAGCGCTGTGTGAAGATAGAAACGTGAATTAAAACAATTGGCTCGATAAAAAATAATCATAAAGATGACACTAAATCGCCATTTAAAACGTCTCCCTTGAAGAGCATGCATGTAAAACTTATACCAAAAGATAGGTTTTATTGTTTTTTAGGGCATGCTGAAAAAATATTTTATAATTTCCTTATCATTTTGTCTCCACGAAACAATTATACACAAAATCTAGCAGCTCAAGCGCTCATTGCGAGCGCTTGAGCTGCTAGATTTTGCTGACCGGCTAGTGTTCGCTGAAACGTCTTCAACTACAAGAGGGCCTTAAATATATATACATACATACATAAACTCACGCTTTTTTCCCATCGGGATAGGAAGAAACTATGGAACACCACCAGCAGGCGTAGCATGACCACCATAGAAAGAACTTTGTCTATTCTTGGCAGAATAGAGATAGAATTGTCATGCTACGCTACATAAAACGGTACAAATCTTTCTACAATCTTTAATTCTGTCTTAATCTTTCTACAATGTGTAATTTTGTCTATTCTTCCGTCGACAAAACCCATTTCTAAGGTGGTCATGCAACGCGTGCTGCGATCCTTACATGCTCCTTTTGCCTCGTTTAGATTCATACAAAAGGTCATACAAACACGCCAGTGGCGAGGACTACGCAACAGACCATTCTGAAGAACATCACCAATAAGGTCACTACATAATAATATTATATAATCTGATATTATAATCTGTTTCTGTTTTTGTCTTTGTAAGTGTGCTACTAACAAGGTTTGTAAGCACATTGTTACTAACACTGAGTTTTGTTGCTCGAATTAAATGATTAAATAAATATATGTCTTCTTAGGGCATCCCGACGTTTCCACTCTCATCTGCCTTGTAAATACCTTTTGTAAGCCGTCTTTCATTCATCCTCTCAACTACGGACATATACCAACCCGTAAGTAACCACGTGGTGATTTCCAGCCCAATCCCTCTCACAAAGATGAGGCCTATGTCCCAGCAGTGGGAAAATTATAGGCTGATTTATTTTCAGAAATATTTGTCATCGACACACTAAGGAAAAGAATGTAATGCGTATTCTGCTTATACTACAGTTCGATATGACGTTGTGTGTACGAATGAGGATAGTTACTATACTCCATTTGTTTAGGTAGTTAACTAAAGGTAAACAATCTTGATATGTCTTTTTATATAAAATAAATCGTATAAAAGACCAACAAATATTATTTAAATTAAGTTACTTACCTAACATCGGTTTAAGTAAATACCTAATTGTAAACATTTTTAGATTCAATATTTAGACAGTTTTTTAGATAAAAGACATGTTAAGATTGTTTACATTAAGTTAACTACCTAAACAAATGGAGTATAGGTCGGATTTGGTTGGCAACAGATCCGGTTCTGTGGGACATCCGTTGGATAATAATCGCCGATGATGTAGTGTGGTATAGTTGTTTTGTTAACTAACAGGTTTGATGACGATAATTTTTAACACGCTTTTATAAGGTTGGTATATATGTATGTTGTATCTTTGTAACGGGATCATTGAACGTGATTTTCATCCCCTTTAAAACGTCGGATTTATTTGAAACTTCGCACACAAGGACCGATGACGATGCAATAATTTCATAAATTTGTGCCATTATCCTGGCCAGAATAACCACGATAGCAAAAAAAAAAACCGGTTCTAGCTACCCGAACTAAAAAAAATTTAATAAAGGTAAAAAGCATGGGGTGTTTTTTGAGGTACCTATTTTTTAATTAATATCAAGCACCCCCACGCTTTTTTACATAATTTTTTACTTTTGCGTGCGAAAGCGTGTTTTTTTTAATTTTTTAAACTATTATTAAGTAATTTAAGTATAACAAAGATATTATTTGAGTACGACTTCATTGCATATACAGAAAATTTATTTGACGGAAATTCTTTCAATATTAAGATGTTTATCGATTAGCACTTTTGCAGTTTGGAAATGCCCAAATCGAGTTTTGAAACTGGCTTTAAAATCTAGGTTGGTTTTCCGAGAAGACACTTCGTAGTTCCATGAAATCTATACTATAATAATATTATAAAGCAGAAGAGTTTGTTTGTTTGATTGAACGCGCTAATCTCAGGAATCCGAATTGAAAAATTATTTTTGTGTTGGGTAACCCATTTATCGAGGAAGGCTATAGGCTATATAACATCACGCTACAACTAAGAGGAGCGGAGCAGTAATGAAAAATGTTGCAAAAACGGGGAAAATCGCACGGGTGGGCGATTCGACGCGACGACGGGGGAACAAGAAATGTAACGCGGACGAAGTCGCGGGCAGAAGCTATCACTTATAAGTATAACAAAAGGAGGAGAAAAAGTGATAAGCTCTAAGATTATTATATTTCTTTGTGTTGTATTCTATTAAATCCTATTCTATATTCGGACCCATAAAACACCAATTATGTACGCGTTACCACGCCAATTCCAAATAGGCTACTACAATATTTTTCACACAATATGATAAGCAGACAATTTGTGTTACTCATCATCATTCATCATTTCAGCCGTAAGACGTCCACTGCTGGACTTAGGCCTCCCCCAATTAGGGGGCTTTTCCATAATCGCCACGCTTGGCAGGCGGGTTGGCGATCGCAGTATGGTGGTAAAAGGCATAGAGAACGCTGCTGCCCATTCTCTAGTAAGTCCCTTAGTCACCTTTTACACCCACGAGAAGAAATGGGGTGGTGTTATTCTTTACGTCCGGCACCACACGGTACTTTACTACATTTGTGTCACTAGGGACTGCTAATTACAAAATTCTCATAAACAATTTAGCGTACTAAATTGGCATAATTAGGCCTCGCACAATACCTATTTCACATTGTTCGACCACGTTCACAAGGACGTATAAATATCGCGATGGGATTTATCGCGCACTCGATTTTAAACTCTCGCTGTTGAACCGAGCATTCAGAATTCAACTGTAATCACCATCCTTTCAGTTTTAATCATAAATAAATCATAAAAAAATGCCCTTTCTTTGGTATTGTTCGCCGAATCGTTGAGCTTCTAAGTTCTGAGTTCAGCCGCACGATTAATGACAAATGCGTGCACTGACTGGACAGGTCCACTCAATCTGCGTGGTTCTTTCCTCAAAAGACCATTTCAGTCAACAATCCATATGTCTCCACATTCACATGATCAAGATAAACCTCTGAGTTTGTTTCGGCCTTTCTTCTTAGAGTAGTCAGTTTGGAAAGGTGAGGTCCTTCAGTTAGGTCCTCTAGTTTAAAACATATGATTTACATGTAAAAAGTGTTTATCTACCATACAGAAATAAAATCATTAATCATTTCACATCAAAAACACACTGTTCGTTTTTCGTTAAGCAGTGCCTCAAATGTAGAGCCCGTGCACGAACAAATCTCACCGCGATATTTTACATCCATGGCTAACTACTGGCATATTTAATGCCACGTGTCCTACCTTTACCTATTACTATGGTCCGCCTGGCATAAAAGATCAGTCTCGGTGACCGTTGCAAATCTTTTGTGCCAATACCTTTATTTATTTCTTCCTTTTTTTTTGCTTCGTCCGTTGGTCACAAACGGATGGCCAGTATTATAGAAACCGTTTGTATCTGTCCGTTGAGCCACCCCAGTTTATGGAATGTTTTCAAGAATGGAATCTCTATTGTCAATGTAAAGGTCATATTATGAGCTTGCAAGAGTAGCAAAAAAAACCTGACGGCTTAACGGTTATGTTCTTTGGCCGGGTCTCATAACTGAGTACATACTTTCGATTTGACGAGATCCCTCAAGATGGTGGCCTCAGCCCGAAAGCCTGAGAGAAGTCTAGGAATAAGGATCTTCTTTAATCTGTATTACTTACAAGTCGCTGAAAATTAATGTTTTTTTTTTTTTTTTGTAATGGCATGTCGCAGGTCAACTTAGGGGTTTTTTGGGTGCTTAACCGACCTTTCCGGAGTTCCGTGCGATGCCGGATGTAAAGAACAACACAATCCCATTTCTTCCCGTGTGTTTCGTAAGAGGCGACTAAGAGATTTGATAAAAAGTTCCAATCGTGGAGATTACAGCTAACCCGCCCAAATTAGGGGAGGCTTATATCCAGCAGTGGATGTCTTTCAGCTGAAATGATGATGATTATGAAACGAGCTTTCCTATGGGTGACGCAGTAAATGAAGGCCTCCAGCCGAGGCTATAGTAGCTTAAAAACTAAGCGACCGCATCCGAAGGGTAGCCCCTTTGAGGTACAAACCTCGGCTTACGGCGTCGCTGGGGAAGGACAGCAAGGGACAGGCTGGATCGCAATTATTTTGGGATGAATTTAAAGCTACAGGCTCAGCGTCACGGGCTGGCTCGAGCAGGGTTTGGGGGGGAAATTAATCAATATCTTTAACCAACACTGAACTAATCTCGAAACATTTCTCAATTGCCTCCAGTTTTTTCAATCTTCAAAGGCTCTGTCAAGGTCATCAGTCCATAAATATTTTTCATTTAGTCATTTCTAGGCACGTGGAATACTATCGTCGAAAGCTTTATGTAAATCATGTGAGTGACGTTATAAATTTAAATACGAACTTCAAAATAGACTTATATTTATATCACATTAAATACTATTATCAGACGTTTAATATTTGCTTTTAAATTAGTCATTTAAATGAAATTAACTTTATCAATGACCGAGTCTTATTTTTAGGCTACTGACTAAGCTGTGGTGTCTGTTTGTCACGAGATTTTTATAACTTATTTGTTTTACGTATTTCGTCGTTTGGTGAATGAGGCTATAAGAGTAGGGGATGACTACAGAAACGGTAAACGGTCTGTTACATATGATATGTTTATTTTTTTTTGTATGGGAAATAATCAAATGGCTTCTCCCGCACTGGGCGAAGCGGGAGAGCGTGTCAGACTTTTACTGACTAAAACCTACCCGTGTATCTCTTTCGAACAATCTCGCGATCCCGGCAGGCATCGGTCTTAGTAGACTCCTTCAGTGCTGCTGCCATCTCTTTGAGGCGCGCGTGGAACACTACGCGCCGTCGACCCGAGCCTGGTCCTTACCGGACGGCGAGCTCTCTGCTCTAGAGGAGGACTCTGAGTAACAACTGATAGAGAAGAGTGGAAGAAGTATACTTGTTGTTAAAGTGTACTTGTAGCGCCGACCAATAATTTACCCCCCCCATGAATTTAGTCACCGATACGAGCGAATCTACACTTAATAATATACAGGATCATATTAAATTAACTGGCAATACTTTAACCACGTGTTGAATACTTATACCGAAAAGAATAGAACGAAAAAAACATTTTTGTCGTCAATGCCTGTAATCGAACTGCTGTTTTTGTAACTTTTCGTGGAACGTAGATATTTTTTACGAATTTCCTAACACCGAAACATAAAAGTTGTTTAGTTGCCTTTGTGATCTTTTTCGCATTTATAATCTATACTTATTGCGTTAGAACACATAAAAAAACTAAAATTAAACTGATACTTTAAAGTGACTACAGGGATAGCAGTCCATGCCGCCACAAAAAAAAAAATACATAAAATTAATTCATTTCATTTATTATTATTCATATATACTTTATTGTACACCATTAAACTACAAAACAAAAAAAACATTACAATGACTACAAAATATACAATGGGCGGCCTTATCCGCTTTATGCGATCTCGTCCATGCAAGCATGGAATGGACAGTGATAAGTCTGGCCATAAAATGGGTATGTCAATGGTGTAAACATACAATGTACTAAAATTGCTAAACAGATATTTATATTCTAAATAATAGATACATAAATACACACATAATAAATAGATTAGGAGAACAAGATCACAACGACAAGAAGTGTTCCTTTACGAGTCTCTTAAAAACATGTAAAATCTGCGCGCGTTTAATTTCAACAGGCAATGCATTCCACAACCGAGCGGCTTGGACAGTAAAGGAATGGTCGAGGGAACTTTTCTGTTTGTTTAAATATCGATACCCAACGCATTTGCGGAGTCCAGCTAGCTAATTCAATTTAACCCTGAAATCTTCCATCCACCTCTATCAACCGTCATCTTATTGATTCATCTCATTCATCTTTCACACAATCCATTACTTAGCTTTTACATTAAATATAATTCAAAAATTTTAACTAGTTAGTACCTACCCATTAATAAAGTAACATAATGACATTAATGACTGAACGACCAGTCACCACTATGACATTTGTTTGCAAAGCAAGCCAATCCAAGCCGGTGCCGAGGTGAAGTTTTCTGACCCTGACCAAAATAATCAAAAGGTACATACAAGAATTTAAAAAAAAACCGGCCAAGTGCGAGTCGGACTCGCGCACCGAGGGTTCCGTACAAATCTGTAGGTATAAAGTTTAAAAATTTTAATTTTATTATATGATGTAACTAAAAATTTACGGTTTTCGCAATTTTTCCTTTATCTGTGCTATACGACGTTGCTTCGTACCAAATTTCAAAATTCTAGATCGACTGGAAGTACCCTTTAGGTTTTGATTCCCTTGCGAGTTTCGAAAATTTGCGGAAATTTGCAGCATAAACGGCTATATCTTTTGATTGCGTTAGCTTAGAAGTTTGATTTTTTCACAGCTCCAAGAAACAGTAGACTTGAGTATTTGATATGAATTTCAGCTTGATACCTTCACGCGTTCCTGAGAAAAAGGGTCTTGACAGACGGACGGACGGACGGACGGACGGAAAACAAAGTGATCCTATAAGGGCTCCGCTTTTTCCTTTTGAGGTGCGGAACCCTAAAAAGAAACATTGGGCATCAAGAAAATTCGGCCGCATCGTTCTTAAAGCGATGGGTGCACAAGAGGCTGGCAGCATTGTCACGTAGTATGCCAATACTGATTCTTTGACGAAAAAAGAAGCCAGCCGAGGTCACGTGAAGTTTCCACCAACCGCTTGGCGATGTCTCGAAAAACTAAGTGCGCACTCGGACTCCATTGCCCTAGGCCTAGAGTTTTATTCATTCATAATTATTGTCTTTAGTCGAAATAAAACAAGATAAGACACTTCCAACCTTAACCTAAGCGACATTGACCACGCAAAGTCGGATTAATCTTGTTAACTGTATGACGAAACTTGTTATGAAAACACACTTAATAATTTGTTGAACATATAACTTTAATAGAGAACGCTCATTCTCTAGTAAAGAACAGCTCCAACCCATTTCTTCCTGAGACTGTCGTAAGAGGTAACTAAGGGACTTACTTTCCTCTTACGACAGGGAGGCTTTTGTCCAACCGTGGACGTATTTTGGCTAAAACGACAAAGCGACCCTGCTTGCTTCGCTCACTCTTGCATCCTACTCTATCCTAATTTTTCAGCTTCTTTTTATAAATCGACACAGTTCGTCCTCTTTCTTTATGAATGGACTATAATAAAACCCATACCATTAGAGGCGAGATGCAAAAATTATCGAGCTCGCTTCGCTTGCTCTTGCATCCTAAATTCTCTTAATTATTAAGTTTTCTGCATTAGTCGACAAAGTTACTCCTTTTATGAATGGATAAGCGACAACCTAACATATCCGAAGTGAACTGAAAAATGATTGAGCTCACTTTATGGAGCTGAAGATAGACCTCACTTAAAATGAACTTACCCATGGTTCCGTCTACCACCACAAGAGAAAAGCGACAGCTTAAGATTATATTTCTAGAATACAAACACTTATAAAATTCTGACGATATAAGATCTCTTTGCTCTACCATATAAAGGCAAGTTATATTCAAAATTGAGATCAATCAAAGTAAAAGTGCGCAGGCGCAGGCTCCGCTTATAAGGTGAGGTCAGCTTACTGCAGAGTAGTGTTTATATAACCGTACATGGGCGTAGGCACAAGAATAACGACCATGTCTGTAGTTCATAATGATGCAAGGAGAATATACAGGGTTAAGATTTTTTATAGGTGTAAAAAAGTATTATAAGTAAGTGCAGGGATATGTTCTGTGTGTACGTAAAAAATAGCACCATCTCTTTTCTTCCCGTAGGGGTTGTAAACGGCGACGACTTACTAGAGAATGGGCAGAGGCGTTCTCTATGCATTTAACCACGATACTGCGTTCGCCAACCCGCCTGTTAAGTATTGCGAGTATGGCAAATCCCCGCAAATTGAGGTGGCTAGAACCTAGATGGTGAGAGACCTGTTATAATGTATGTTTTAGTTCACAGCATTCAAGTGGCAGTGGTGGCCCAATGCTAGCAGCCATGATATGCGAGTTCTAAGTCGTAGCTTCGAAGAGTCAGGCTCTTTACTTTGTGTAAATTTTTTCATACCACAGAAAACCGGCATTTTCTAGAACCAAACATTCGACGACGCACGACGACTCTCGAAGTGAGGAGGCCTTACTACTCTCTTCTCTAAGGCTTGGCTGAAAAACAACTGTATTTTGATTTTTATTTAATAAAATAATCACATAAAACCACAAAAAAATGCGACACTGCCATCCCGTGCGGGATAAACGTTCTTAATATAAAACTGAAATCGCCAATCCGTTTTGAACAAGCGTGGTGATGAATACGTGTCTTTTCTCTATGAGAAAAGGTCTTTGCTCGACAGACAGACACTAATAGACCGATATTATTACAAGTTATGCTGTAATACAAAGAAAAAAAAAAACAAAATCTTCATATTGAATTAACCAAATGACAAACTTCACAGCTTTAAAATTCGACTAGACCGGAAAAAACAACGACAAAAGAACATTAAAAATAAATATTTAAAAATAAAATACATTTGAAATTAGAACATTATCAAAATTATGTTCAACCGTATGAATAAGTCGAATATTTGAATCGTTTTGACAATCGCCACACGCGCACGTTTGCCTTCAACAATATCATGGGGTACAGTTAGCATCTTTTATTCATTCAACGTTCGTCCCACGGTAACACCTGGGCAGAGTACCGCAGATTTTTTGTATCTATTTGTTATTGTTGATACGGGTTTTGGGTACAAAACAGCTGGACCCATTTCGGATGTGGTATTGTTCGTTGGGGACAAAGAGAAAAATTGTGCAAAGATCATATGACTGATTTTTGCAATGTGAAAAAGAGTGCATAGTGGATTTGTACATAGTAAATGTTGAATTCGATAATAATGTGTAAGGCTTGTGATTTCTAATGCCAAATAATTATACATTTTAAATTACGAATTATGCCTAACTTGAAATAAACCAAATAAAATGCTAGGTATAATCGATTACAATCGATGTGATGGGTCGGCAACACTCGGCGAGCGGGGGAATTCTGACCTGACAGCGGTACTGGGCGGACGTGTGTCAGTGGGATTTGGTGGTGTAACATTGGTTGTGGAATAATAATAAAACAGTTATAAAACATAGTGACCTGAGTTTTACTACAAATCAGAAGTGGTATGTACATGCTCACATTTATAAAACTTAATTAGATACCTACTTAATTTCATCAGATACTTAACGATCACCTGTATAAAATTAAACAGACTGACGGTTGGCCTATTCAAATGTTGTGTCTCTGTTTTTTTAAATGTTTTGCATCTGGTTGGTTTTATTATTTTGCATGTAGGTAATTTCAAAGTTAAATAGTTTTATGAGGCGTTATTTTAATGATACTATTTTAGTTTGCAAAGGGGATCTTTGTTATTTTTCCGCTAGGACGCTTCGAGTGACATCGTGTTCTTTTAATTGACTTGTTTTGATGAATACATTCAAACCTTATTTTTGTTTTCGAGTTCTAGACAATGGAACACGGTAGGAAAGCGGCAAGCCGCCGCCTTGAGACACCTGAGCGCACCGCTTCGAGACGTGATAGTGACGGAGGTAAACGAAGTCGGAGTCGGTTACGTAGCGAGGTTCAGGAAGCTCACCGAGGCCGCACTCGCTATCGAAGTCGCAGCTTAGCTCATCACAGCCGGCGCAGTAGGAGCCTTCGGGAGAAGGAACGCGAGCTGGAGCGGGAACGTGACAGACTCAGGCGCTTGGAAAAGGAAATCGACCGGGAACGAAGTCGTTGCAGATCCGATTCGGGCTCATGTGGCCGTTCACGTCGTGACGTCAAAACCAACAGTGCCACGACTTTGCGGCAAGTGCAGCAGCCATCTCGAGTGGATTCAACGATGAAACGGAGAAGCCACTACGAACAAGATGACATGGTATCTGCTCCTCGTTTATTAGGAAGGTCAGGAAGTCCAGCCTTTTCGGCGAATGATGTAGTCGATATTTTAAAATCAATTAAGCCATCTCAGCCGGCAGCGGCAGCACACGGTCATAGTTTGAATCCAAACAATATATTACCCGACTTTGACCCCTCATCTAAGAATCAGAGAATTGACATTTGGCTTCGAAAAGTCAATGAGTGTGCTGCTGTTTATGGATGGGATGGCAAAACTGTTGTCCATTTCGCGATGCAAAAGCTCCAGGGATTGGCCAAAACCTGGTATGAGGGGCTGAATTCTATTCTGTTTAGTTGGCCAGAGTGGCAGAAAATGCTGTTGACAGCTTTTCCTTGTGAAGAGAATTTTGGTCAATCTCTGGAGGTTATGTTGAGACGTAAGAGTAAGAATAGTGAGCCCATTGAGGTGTATTTTTATGAAAAGTTAGCCTTGTTGAATCGGTGTGATATCGTTGGCAAGCGTGCTGTTGATTGCGTTATACATGGGTTGAGCGATAAAACGCTGAAAACTAGTGCGTTGGCGTTGCGGTGCACACATCCTGATCAACTGCTGCAGTTTCTCATGAGTAATAGGGACTTAGCACAAACGGTTTCACCTCAAGATTGCACAAATTATAAGAGTAGTTTCGTACAGGCTGCTGAACCTTCAGGCAATAATAATATACATGATAGAAAAGCAGTTAATCCCGGTTTATTCTGTTATAATTGCAAAGAGCAAGGGCACCCTTTTATGAAGTGCTCCAAACCCCTAATTAAGTGCCAAACTTGTCTAAAATTTGGCCATAAGTCTGACAGTTGCAAGTTCAATCCAGAAAATAAAAACGGTACGAACAGTGAAACTACTAAAAACTAAAATAATCTCTATTAGGACCTACCCTTCTAAATATAAACGTAACGTATATTATATTGTTATAAATTGAAGTCGATTTCCGTGTAAGTCTGTATGACCGCGTTGTTCGTCTATACTGGGCAACGGATTTTGCCGCCGTCTTAAACCTTCATTTAGACAAAATTAACATTAAACTGACACATAACAAATAAATCTCAATGTTTTTCCATGTAGTAAAAGCAGTGCGAAGCGTGGGGTCGCTTGTGTCGTAGTATTTCTAAAAACAGCAAAAAAAAAAAAAAACAAAGTGAGTTTATTAGTTAAAATTATCAAAGTGGCTTTTAATAACATCGGTAAAAGAACAAAGCTATGCTACGCATTCATGTATAGGACCATATTGAGTTGTTTAGGAACGGGGAAATGACCGTAATTAAGTGGTAGTCATGCCACGATTCACGAGTAGGTACTAAGTAAGCGCAGTACGGCAGTAGTTGTCAATCGAATGTTGTCCTGGGTTGACGATCAATGATGATTTATCATTACATTAAAAACAAATTTAATAGATTTTAATAGTTAAAATTGTTTGTTGTACTCAAGCGATAATTTACGTTTGTACTTTAATTATAGCTTGATTTCTTACTAACTTATCACTTACAAATAAGTAGACGCTTCTATTTATTGAGTTCTTGTTTTATGAATAATTTTGGTATTTGTGAATACTACTTGCTGGAAGTGGATAGGCTAGCAAGAATATAATTAGTTAATAAGGTAATTTAATTTAGTTATCATACTATTCTTGCCTGAATTCGAAGGGTTGAAATTAATTGAACTTAATCACTGTATTATGTTAACTAGTAGTTCTTGCTAGAATGGATGGGTTAGCAAGAACTGTGTTTAAACGGTGACCAATCTTGCTAGAATTGGATGGGTTAGCAAGTATTGGATTTGTTGCGATGAAATTCTTGCCAGAATTGGATGGGTTGGCATGAATTTTACTGTTTTATGTAAAGGAGCAGTTCTTGCTAGAATTGGATGGGTTAGCAAGAACTGCGTTTAAACGGTGACCAATCTTGCTAGAATTGGATGGGTTAGCAAGTATTGGATTAGTTATGATGGTATTCTTGCCAGAATTGGATGGGTTGGCATGACTTTTATTGTAACACTGTATAATATAGATGAGCAGTTCTTGCTAGAATTGGATGGGTTAGCAAGAACTGTGTTTTAACGGTGACCAATCTTGCTAGAATCGGATGGGTTAGCAAGTATTGGATGTAATTTTGCGAGTATTAGATAGAATCTCTTTATTGATAGTGTCGGTGCCGGAAGAATTTGATGGGTTTACTGAACTATCGGTTAATTTATTGGAAATAAGGGTATTGATTTCTTTTTTCTCTCTCTTTTCCGTTCTTTTCATAATTGTAATAGGTTATGGATGCTTTCTCTCGCCGAGTGTAAGGTTAATAATTATGTGTTGTTCTATTCATGTATGGGGACATACATGAGGTCAGGATGGACGAGTGTAAGGCTTGTGATTTCTAATGCCAAATAATTATACATTTTAAATTACGAATTATGCCTAACTTGAAATAAACCAAATAAAATGCTAGGTATAATCGATTACAATCGATGTGATGGGTCGGCAACACTCGGCGAGCGGGGGAATTCTGACCTGACAGCGGTACTGGGCGGACGTGTGTCAGTGGGATTTGGTGGTGTAACATTGGTTGTGGAATAATAATAAAACAGTTATAAAACATAGTGACCTGAGTTTTACTACAAATGTATGTAAATACCATAAAAAAAAAAAACATTGAAAATTCGTTAGGTATTTGTACATAAAATGGAAAAGAAATCCCATGATGTAACAAACATAGGTACATTTTTTAAGATACAATGGCGCAGGGACAAGAAAAACCAATTTCCATGGATTAAGTACATCCGAAGCGTCGTAAGTTTTTAGTCCTTTTTAATAAAAAAATGGCATTTCCGTATATTTTGACCGCGTAGTTATTGCACTTTTTTATGAAACAACTGAGTTTTTTTTGATAACCGATCATAAATTTCTTCGAAATGGTCTTTTGAATGAACCACACGTCGTCAATGCCAATCGTGCAGCTCAACTCAGCTTAATTTATGCTTGTAAGAACGTACGTTTTGTGGACGACAGGACAATAATGAAATAAATAAATATTAATAGTGAAAGATAATGCCCGATTTCTAGGAAATTGACAGTTTTAATTGCGCTTTTTTCCGCGATGATGTAAGCATGAACTAATTCAAATAAGGATATATAATGTTATTGTTACTATCGGAGCTAATGGATGATACATGGGATGTATCATATATATGGCTTGGCAGTTATGGCTAGTGATGCAATGTTATACATATTATATTTTAAACTAGCTCAGCCCTCGACTTATAAGCGTGCATCTAGGAAAACAATGTTTCGATTTCATGGGTTTTCTGTGCGGAATTCTTTATTTTGAAACAAAAGAAAATAATTCCTAAATTACTCCTTATAACATCTCTACAATCCAGTTACTGGGTAATTCGATACCCTTTGGTAAGGTTGTCAGACTTTTGGGTTTCTGACGACCCGTGACGTCTGACAATATTACAAATTACACTTCAACTTTATTTCTTTGCATAGATACGAGTAGACCCAGTTTTACTACATTATGGGCATTTTAAATAAAAAAAATTGGGGACTTATAAAGTCTTACGCACGAATTTACGTACCTACCTATCTGCGAATTGATAACTCCATAAATACGTATAAGGGTATGACTTACTACATATTTTTCGAGTTGTCGATTCGCCCACAAATAAATTTACTTCATGCCAGTCGCCTACTTATATAAACTAGCCCGATTCCGGTGAATAAATTTGTGCGAATCGACAAATATAAGCCTTATTAGTAGAGAAAGAAATACCTACATAAATAAATATTTAAATCTAAATAAAACTTTTACTCACAGTCGTTTGCTTTAACAACTCATTATTGTTACGTTTTCCTTACCTACAAATATTACCTATTTACCTTTTAAGTACAAGTACGTATATATCGGAAGAGTCATGAGCACGGGATGTCAATTGACAACGAAATGCAAGCGTGAAGTTGGTACGCTTCGACAAACTCTAGTCTGACGTTCGTGCAAGTTGACAAGAGTGGCTACAGGCAGTGTGGCGCAACTCTGTTGACCATCAGACATCGTACGGGCAACAAGTATCTAGGAACAGTCCAACGTTTCGTTTAGCGAGTTCAAATATACCCTAAAAACAGTAATCATTTTCAAAGTTTTTCTTCTGACCCGCAACACACATCTACGCCCAGTAAAATGTTTCCACGTTGAAGAATCCAGCTCCAAACAGCCTCTTATTCCGACTTATAAATTATGTGCCTGACATTTAGCTACATAACCGCTTTTCGCTCGACCTCCACCGATCAGCAATTACCTAGATACGTATTATGCCTTGCGAGGCATAATCAGGTCACTACATGGTCTAGTGATCGATATGAATGGGTAAGAATATAGAACGATGTTGATGATATAGGTACCTACTGCCACAAGGACGGCATCGTTGGTCTAGTGGTTGGAAGCGCTATTGCTGAACATGAGGTTTTAGGTTCGACTCCCGGGTTGGGCAAAGTGTCATTGATATAATAAGCGTATAATGTTCCAACAAGAAGAATTGCTAAACTGAAGTGGCAGTGGGCAGGGCACATTGCTCTCAGAACGAATGGCCGATGGGGCCGAAAGGTTCTGGAGTGGCGACCGCGTACCGGACGGCGTAAAGTTGGAAGGCCTCCAACAAGGTGGACCGATGACCATGTGAAGGCGGCATGAATCTGCTGGATGCGGGAAGCACAAAACCGGTCGAAATGGCGGAGCTTGGGGGAGGCCTATGTCCAGCAGTGGACGTCTTTTGGCTGAAATGATAATGTTCCAACTGCTGAAATACTAGCCTTTTCTCTATTAGAGGTAGTAGGCTATAGGCTATTTAAAGACACGCTACAACTCTTAAAAGTCGAGCAAATTTGATAAAACGAGAAGAACGCTAAGTGTAAACGAAGGAATAAAGCGAGCAGACGATGGGATACGACGCGACGGGTCGGGCAGGGGCCAAATTTTCACACGAACGAAGACGTTAAATAATCGATTTGTACTGTTACTAGCTACCTGACTCCTCGTAGACTTCCAGTAATGAATACTTATGAAGCATCATTGTTAAGTAGCAGGTTATCCTGGATAAAAACAAATACAAATAGTAAATTCCTATAAAGCCATAAAGCCATCGGCACTGGCATTTCAAAATTTACAAACAAAACTTACAAGAAAAGAGAAGAATGTATTCTAGCTAATGGGAGTTTCGTATGAAGAAGAATAGGTAAGAATAATTACCCATCACCATCCCATTTTTACAATGTTTTGTTTACATTAATTATTATTATTAGATAATATAATCTTAAGGGAAGATGTTCGGCTACCAAAAGAGATAAGTAGGTAACCAGGATCGTCGGATATAGATGAAGTTTAGTAAGAAACCCATGAACGTTTTGGAAAACAAAAGTTTTTTATTTAGTTGAAGCAAATTTTGTTTTGAATTAAGAACCCAATTATATGAATTGGAAATGCATTTCGATTCATGTTTATTGGGTTCTTATTTCGATCGACTTAGTCCGGCTAGTCCGGTTCCGACTTAGTCCGATGCTAAGTTGTTGTTTTTGTAGTTAGAACTTTACACAAATCGACATAAAGTTAGTAATGCAAAAACTAGCTCACAGCTTTAGGCTAGAACTAAAGTTACATCGCGTTTTAAAATAAGACGGAAAAAGTCATGATCAAAGATGCTAAATATAGAAATCACATGCTCGATAAAAGCATCATCTCTTTACACACTTTATAATACCAACAATATTGGACCGAACTGAAATAGACGCCACTGAATCAGTTTCATACCTAAGCATGTTTAATAAATTATTTTTGGCTGACTACGAATTCTCTGGATCATTCGCAGTTTCGACAAGATAAATTGGGTATTTCATCAGCCAAACATTGTCTAACAAGGATTGATCCATCATTCGTGACTTCACACAATTTTATTGCCTATTTCGGGGATTCTTACATTCCTATTTTTGTTTTTAGTAAGCCTACTCTGTGTAATACAAACATAGATAACAGAGTAAGCAAACTGAAGTGACATTGGGTTCATCATGTTTGTCGAAGGACCAATGGCCGGTGGAGCAGACGAGTCCCGCACCCTAATTGCGAAACGCACTATTTATCAGAATCTGAATGGGATTGAAGATTATTTCTAAACCATTGCGGCATTTGTTCGAATAAAGTGTAAGCTCAGCAACGTAAATAACGCAATGAATGTTTTTTAACTACCAAAATATGAAACCAATTCCTACTGATAGCAAGTTACGCAATTACTCATCTGACGTGCAGACCTTGTATTGGCAAGCGTAGCGTGGGACGCCCTCCAGCTAGATGGACCGACGAACTAAAGAAAATGGCTGGGATGGACTGGGTGCGGAAGGTGGAAGAAAAGGTATTGTGGCGTAGCCTGGGCGAGGCATATATGCGGCAGTGGAATTCGATAGACTGTTCCTCTGCCGGTGCAAAGGCATCCGTCAAATTTTATAGGCATTCCTTTCAGAAAAAGACTCATCCTATAATGTCACCACGCTGGGAGTCTGGGACTCAAGCCTACTATTTGTGAGAAGGACTGCGAGGTTACGCGGGCCTTGTGTGGGTTGGTCTCAGGGTGTCAGTTAAAAGGTTTTGATTTTACAACATGCAGGGTCCTAAATATTTTTCTTTTCGCCAGGACAAACAGGAATGCTCATAACGTTCCTAATATAATTCGAAATTTTAATTAGCGTATTCATTCATTATAATTATGTTAATTTAGCTTGATTTGGGTACACCGGAGCTTTGGAACCGCACCCCAATTTGCATGTGACGAGAATAAAATTATTACCCTCATCTTCATTCATAATTATGTAGATTGTGAACAAAAACTTTTGCATTTTAAATTATGTGATTCATTAGTATACAGACCGTCGACTAACCTAATGTAAAGTGGTTTTATACAAAGCGGAGACTAGAAAGAACTCGTTTTATACCAACACTTCTGTCCGCGACTTCCTTGTCCCCCGACCCTTCCCGTCGCGTCGAATCGCCTACCCGTGCGATTTTCCCCGTTTTTGCAACATTTTTCATAACTGCTTCGCTCCTCTTGGTTGTAGCGTGATGTTATATAACCTATGCCGTCCTCGATAAATAGGCTACCCAGCACAGAAATAATTTTTCAATTCGGACCAGTAGTTCCTGAGATTAGCGCGTTCAATCAGACAAACAAACTCTTCAGCTTTATAATAATTATTAAAATATAGCTTCGTGGTATAAAGTCCCTTTAAAATTTGTTTAAAAACCTCAACCACGTGGGCTACGTATTACTTTTATAATTAACCTGAAAAGCTAACCTATTAATAATTCACTATGTGCTAGCGACGTTTCCCGGGGGCCCATTATTGAGTGTGCAAGTCATCCCCTGCCATTTTATCCGTGTATACAAAACATTGATCAGGCAGGGGCCATAGTCCTTCTATAGTTACGGTTACCACTCCACTATAGCCATCCAAACCCATAGCCTAATTTGCTTTGTTTCCATATTCTGTATTAGTTCTGCTCCAACCGGGAATTTTCCTTGGGTGCACTTGCATAGTGCATACAGAGGTAAACGTCGGTGGTGCCCCTCATCATTTACAATTGTCTAAGGGGCCTCTGACAGTTGAGTTCGGCCCCTCGTACGCCTTCCAAAGGTCCAGAACCCTAGGGTGCTGAGAAATGTCAATGAAAAATAATAATAATTTTAATAAAAACGATTACAAAAAGAGTACATTTAGCATACAGTATTAAATTTTCCATACAATTATAGTGCCTAAAGATAAACTATTTCTAAAATATTTTTATCACAAGTGCAGATGATGATTTATTGGAATTAAAATGTAAGGTAGCTACCCGCCCGATCTAGGTTACTTCAAACCTGTGTTTCGGGCATTGAAATCAATCACCATTTTTATTAAGTGAAAACATATATCGTTACTTTTATTCAATGTCACGATATTATAATTCCGTGTGGTGCCAGGACGTAAAGAATAGCACCATCCATTTCTTCCCGTAGGTGTAGTAAGAGGCGACTAAGGGACTTACTAGAGAATGGACAGCAGCGTTTTCTATAATAATAATAATAATAAACATTTTATTTTCAGGTTACTGTGACCCATAGACATATACCTTACAAACTAACATATATAAGTATTATACAAAACTTGTGTTAATAATAGTACCTTAAACTATATTAGTAGCACTTCACTTTGTTAGCTTGTCCGTGAGCTGTCCTGTGGCACTTGTCCGCGGAAGCGACGGAACACCACGTCCTGTGGCCAAAAGTCTTCGTCCATGACGACGGGCAGATAGCAATTCGGTAAACGCACCACAAACGCCTTGAAGTTGACGTTGCGGTGTGACTCCAGTAACTGCACCCTCGGCATGTACTTCGTCTTTTGGCGTACGTACTCAACAATATCTTCCGCCTTAGTGGTGTAGTGTAGGCGGGAAATGTACACCGGAGTATTCGGTTTAGCAGCGCGTAAGCTGACTTCGCAGTAGCTGTTCCGCAGCGGTGCATTTTACCACCAGACTGCGATGGCCAATCCGCCTGCCAAACGTGGCGATTATAGCGAACACCCCCAAATTGGGGGAAGCCTATCTCCAGCAGCGGACGTCTTTCGGCTGAAATGATGAGGATGATGAATATTTTAATAATCACATTGTGTAGGCACAGACAAAGCTCTAAAGAGTTGTTAACGCCTTACCAACCTTGGAATCTCTCATTTACCTATAAATTCACCTATACTGTGTAGTAACTCTAGCTACTATTATGTTATGAGAAATCGAGTTACCATTAAAAATATTAGGTACCCATATGTGCAATAGCACGTGCTTTTAAACACGTTACACAACCAACAGACCATAAAAAAATACTCATAAAACTCGACACGTTTACATAATTTCCTATACTTTCGTAATTTTCCATAATAAATAAATAATTATAGCTAATAAATATTTATTGTTTACGGCTCTACCGAAATGAATAATGTTTAAATGTTCAAGAAGTCACTGTACTTAGCACGTGTACTGTCATATGTTACAGGTTGCCATTAATTAGTAACTTGAATGTTTATTAATTGGCAAAGTAATCAACATTAATATACATTGTATAACGGTTGAATAATTAGTCGAGTGGCCCCTGATAACTGATGAACGGAAATATCCAAATTGGCACTGCACGTCGCACTAATGAAGCCAAAAACGTCGACAAAATTAACGGTCGTGATGGAAATAGCACCACAATCGTCATTTGGCAATTAGATAAGACTGAAGTTAACTACCTTAGCTTGCTCAGACATTAAACTTGACGAGGAACTGGGGCCCACACATTTAACCTGACTAGCCACTGGGGCTCACTTATTTAACCTGACTAGCAACTGGGGCCCACATATTTAACCTGACCAGCAACTGGGGCCCACATATTTAACCTGACTAGTAACTGGGTCTTTCACATTTAACCTGTCTAGCAACAAGGGCACACAGATTTAACCTGAATACCAACTGGGAGCCACATATTTAACCTGATTAGTAACTGGGGCCGCCGTAATTAACCTTGCTAGCAACTGAGGCCCACACATTTAACCTGACTATCAACTGGGGCCCACACATTTAACCTGACTATCAACTGGGGCACACACATTTAAAGTGACTAGCAACTGGGCCCCACATATTTAACCTGACTAGCAACTGGGGTTCACACATTTAACCTGACTAGCAATTGGGGTACACACATAAAACTTGACTAGCAACGTGCTTTCCGAGGAACAGATGAATCTTGGTATGTAAATATGGTCACCCATCCGCGTACCAACCGCAGCAAGTGTTGCTTAACCTGATCGATTGTCCCGTGCGGTTGTTATTACTAAGCCACAAAACCCTCTAAAAAGGATGTCAAACTCTATAAGATATAAACAGACATGAACTTTTGAATTAGGTCATGAAAATTCTAGAATAAAGCTAAAACTATATTTAACATCAGACTATTGTGGGAACTACGATGTCTGTCTACAAACCTAAAATATAAACCGGTGTTCGCAGTTGTTCGACAAATATACTATATGTCCAGTATAAGTTGACCTAGTTTTCTACAGATTTTCTACACAGTGAGAGGTCAACTTAAATTGGAGTACACGGTTGACATGTCTTCGTACTTACGAGTTGTATAAAAACAAATTCTGTATACTATAAATACGTATGTTTTTGTTGGTACTAAATTAACATTAAATAATGATGTTATTTATATATTTTCTCACGTTGCTTATATAAATATAGTCTATGAAAAAACGTACGTTGCCGTGCGAAGCTACGAATGTTTATATCTTAAACAAAAAACTGGTATTGTGAGTTCAGTTGTGAAGTTTGTTGTTTATGTGGGAATGTTTAATTAATTAATGTACCGATCATAAACAATCGACTATACAAGGCGTAAGTGATATAACTGAAAATCTTATAATGGGTAATTGTAGGTACTCTACATTACAATGAGATCAAACCGGGGGGGGGGTCTACTTTCTAAGTCCGTTAACGATACAGGCTCATCTGAAAGTGGTTCAAAACTTTGGAGTAAACTCTATTCCCGATTAATTATTTTTTTCGGTCAGGCAAAAACACCTCGGCAGTAGGGACAACTGTCAAATCGTGTTATCATTCATTGTTCGTTCGGGTCCCGAACTAATCTTAGGTCCGTCCGTCAGTGATACGGAATAGGGACCGCCCCTTACTTCGACTGTAATCGTGAAAAAAAAAACCTGCTGCTCCATATTTTTTTTTTTTTAAATGGGATATCATCAAATGACTTCTCCCGCTCTGGGCGGAGCGGGAGGGCGTGTCAGACTTTTACTGACTAAAACCCACCCCTGTTTCTACAGTTACCCATATGCCAGGGTCACGGTATATCGTTTGAACAATCTCGCAACCCTGGCAGGGCTCTTTACATTTAAGTTTGCATAACTTGGCAATTATAGGGAATACTTGGCTGATTTATTTTTCAAAATAAATTTATCAGACAGGCATAACACACCGCGAGTAGGGACAGCTAACAAATCGTATTGTCATTCATTCTTAGTTCCGTGCCCGAATAATAATCATGTCCATACGCTCGTAATTTCGGCGAAAGACACTGATTTCGCAGCTTCGTGCTTAGGAAGTAGACCATACCCGACTTAATTGCGTACCGGAACACGTAGAGTTGAAAGGCCTCTCACAAAGTAGATCCACGACCTTGTGAAGGCCGCAGGAACCTGCTGGATGCGAGAAGCACAGAACCGGTTGTATTGGCGGAGCTTTTTTTTTGGATGGGAAATCATCAAATGACTTCTCTCTGGGCGGAGTGGGAGGGCGTGTCAGACTTTTACTGGCTAAAACCCACCCGTGTTCCTTCAGTTGCACATGTGCCAGGGTCACGGTATCTCTCTCGAACAATCTCGCGACCCTGACAGGCATCGGTCCTAGCAGACCCCTTCAGTGCTGCTGACATCTCTTTGAGGCGCGCGTGGAATACTACGCGCCGTTGACCCATATGGCGGAGCTTGGGGGACCTCGTCTCGGTGAGAGAGAGTGGGCCATTATCCACCACGCGGGCCCAGTGGCACATGTCACATGTCATCGAATGTTTGGTTTTAAGCCATTCCTGTTTCCTTACGATGTTTTCCTTCACAGTTTTGAGAGCAGTGGTGATGAAATATTTTACACAAAGTAAAGCGCCTGCTTGTTCGAACTCACGACCTACCACTCGTAAGTTGCGGCCTTTATCACTAGGCCACCACTGCTCTATAGTCAAAATACGCCATACTCCATCGCATATATGACGTGGAATCTACAACGATATATCGACTACTATGTATATTGATACTATAATATTGTGATCATTCGCAACAGAGATATCATAATGATACCATTTGTCTTCAAGTGACGCCTCGCTCGTGCTCACACAATATATCATTAGGTAGAGTTATCGCAGAGCATACCAAGAAACCAAACGGGGTCGGTGACCGTTCTAACTATACGTATAGGTGACTGTAGCGAATCGAAATCATCGTACACTCTAGTAGTGTTTCTTTACGCTATATATTACTCAACTGATTAATGGAATCAATTCCCAGGTTAGACAGTGTTGTTCCACGCGCGCTTCAATGAGATGTCAGCACAAATTGTCGGGGTCCGCCAGGATCAATGCCTGCTAGGGTCGAGAGATTTGTTTGAAAGAGTTACCGTGGCCCTGGCACATGGGTAACTGAAGGAACACAGATGGGTTTTAATCAGTAAAAGTCTGACACGCCGTTTCGCTCCACCCAGAGCGGGAGACGTCATCTGATGATTACCTACCCGAAAAAAAAAGAAAATAAAATGTTAGACAATATATTTTAATGGTTTTTCTCAGAAGCAACCCGGAGTTGCCCGGTTGTTGGTAACTGACTCCTCCGCTAGCATCCATATGTACGCCTTAAATATCACAATGTTGGTGATCTTTACTGCTCTCTGTCTGTCTCTTCAGGAAATACAGTCATTACGGTATGCTGACGCTGTTTCATCACAAAATGTATCCATGAACTTGCATAGAAACCAAAACAAAACAAATGATAATGTTTTTCATTTTTTTTTCCTCGTTCTCAAAATATGACAAAAGATAATGTTTTTTTTTTTTTTTTTTGGAACGCTATCGTGCCCCGACCCTGAGAGAAACTCTTTGGTACAAATTCAAAACACTACGGATCTAATCGAAACGAGACTGATCGACGTTCGCAATTTGCGACATTTTTATCAAAAGCTGTAGGAGCTGCATTTTTTCTTGTTTTACTTCCATTAGTCATCTTTGTTATTGGTAGTAAATAATAATATCATACACATTGCCCCCTTGCTGCTACGTCACTTAATGATGGGGACAGTTTCCGAGGACCCATTACTGAATGTGCAAGTCACCCCCTGCGTTTTGTTCCGCGTTTAATAATATATAGATCAGGGAGGGTACATAGTTCTTCCAACCTTCCACTTTAGCCATCCAAACATATATTCCAATATCTTTGTTTCCATATTCTGCAATCTTCTTACCCTAAAGGGTTCTCGTTGAGTGCACTTGCATAGTGCGTACTGAGATAGTCGTCAGTTGTTCGTTATTTAATTAGCGTCTAACCGGTCCCCCTCTCGTATGTCTTCCGAAGGGATCCTGTGGTCCTGAGATATCATAATCATCATTTTAGCTGAAAAGACGTCCACTGCTGGACATAGATCCTCAACCTCCGCCACTGCAACCGTTTCTGTGCCTCTGTCACCCAGTGGGTTCCTGCGGTCATCGATCCACTTGCTAGTTCCAGTGAGCGGTCGCCACTCCAGAACCATTCGACCTCAATGACCATATGTTCTGCAAGCAATATACCAAGCAAGTACCCACTGCCACATAGGTTCCGAGGTACTATAAGCAAATAATATCATCGTATTACTGTCCCACTGTAGGGTAAAAGCATCTACTTATACAGAGAAGACAAGAGCATTAATGACGTATTTGCGGATTTGCTGTAGACAAACTAAATAAAACAGGGGCAGGGAAAATCTAGGCATACCATACGCTCCAAAGCTGACAACTAACAGACCGAATTTGAAAGCTATCGAAGCCACAATTTCACCTATAAATCAAGATGTATATTATATAATTTATCTATGCGTAGAACGGCCAAGTCTTTTCCGGGAACACAGCCAAACAGTTCAATTGGAAACTACTAAAATATAGGCCTAATAACTAAGCGGCCAGCGTAGGCGTTATGACAGTAGATCGTATTTTGTGGTCTGTGGGGGAAGCCCATGTGCGACAGTGGGCGATAACGAGCCGGTGTTTGGATGTGCTAATGTTAAACTTTATGTTAAACCAAATGTTATTTTAAATAAAGCAGACGAGGACAAGGTTTTGCTGTAGGTGGAGTTGAAGTTCATAATTCCCCAAAATAGACGACAAAAAACCCGTACTCGAGAAGTGCTGGAGAAGTGGATAAACCGAAACCTCGAAATAGAAGATGCGGAGTACTGTGTAGGTGTTGACGAATAACTGGGTCAAGCAGAGAAGATGCTAATCGAAGAACTAACTTTGATTATAATGATGTTACAAAATACGACAGTGAAAACATGCTTGAAAATGGTTATGCAAAAACCATGTATGATGTTAAATATACAAATAAAGAAAATCCCCAAATTTCAGACTAGAGGATTGAAGAAATATTTATTTAAGTCATCATCATAATCATCATCATTTCAGCCGTAAGACGTCCACTGCTGGACTTAGGCCTCCCCCAATTTGGGGGGCTTGCCCTAATCGCCACGCTTGGCAGGCGGGTTGGCGATCGCAGTATGGTGGTAAAATGCATTGATAACGCTACGCGCGCGCGCTAACGCGCGTTTATTTACGTAATATTATAAGACACTTTTACACGTCAATATTTTGTTGGTCAATATTTATAAAACAAACTAGATGACGCTGTCATTTCCTAGCTGACTGTTCCCTGAGAAAAAATACTGAAACAAACTCTGAGATTATAGTCTCTTTTAAAGTTCAAACATTATTTTAAAGGACTAAGTCTGGAAGGGCCTTTTGAAGAAAAAGCCATTGCAATTTTGAGCTGACCTATCCCAACACACGACATGTATGTGTGAGTCATCGTGTAGCTCAACCCAAAGAAACGTTAACCAAAGAAAAGCACTAAAAATAGTGAGGAAACATTAAAATCTATGACCATAATAGAAAATATATAACCAGAAGACTTAAAAGAACCCAGATATGAAACAAACGCTAGACAAAAGAAAAATGCTCCCTCAAGTACGTCGTAATTAAGCAAATAATCACGTTCCTTTGTCAAGAAAGACAGAGCTCCAAGAGATTGTCTAAACAATGGACAAACGGCAACTCAAATATGGCTCCCTAAGTAGCCTTGAGAGCGATGCCCTACAAAACAAATCATTATACACACAATAAGAGAGGCAAAAAAACACTGAATGAAAACACGTAAATGGAAAACCAGTTTTCATTGTCCACAAGAATTTTAAAGAGTCTCCCTAATGTGTTTGAAGTTGAGCATACATGTTTGTATACGCTGAGCGAGTTATTGACATCATTTTGCAAATCAAGTATGGTTTCTACCCATATATGCGTATAGGCAACCTTAAACGGTACCTTGTTTTTCTGTATATTTATTTATTGTGAACCAGTTATTGCATACGTATTATATGTATATGACTTCTTAATATAATATGGTGTCATATGTGGGTTTCGTGGAAGGTTAAGCTACGCTTGCCGCGGTCGGCCCGTGGATGGGTGACCATCTGTACACATCGAGACCTCGCGTGCCGTTAAAGCACGTTAAGCTACTAATCCCGACTGTTATTCACGAATCTTTGACAGTCATGACGATTCGTCAGAAGCCCGAATGTCTGACAAACTGTCTTACGTTATTAAGGGTGTCGTAACCCAGTAACTGGATGTGGAGATCAGATAGGCAGTCGCTCGATGGAATATACTTGATTACTACTTCAAGTAATCAATCAATCGGCTGGCAGTCGATGGAATATACTTGATTACTACTTCAAGTAATCAATCAATCGGCCAAACCGACTGCCTAGCGACTGCAACGGCCGAGCGACTGCCTATCATTCATTCATTCATTTCATTTAATTTGAATGAAATGAATGAATGAATGATAGGCAGTCGCTCCATGTAAAATACTGGTATTCAGTTGCTCCCGGTTAAACTGAAAGCCGACCCTAAAATACTTAAGAAAAGGTTTAGCCGATTGATTGATTGCTTGAAGTAGTAATCAAGTATATTCCATCTTTCTTTTAGTCCACGTATATAAATCGAATCTTAGTCATAATATGTCTGACTAGCGTCTTCAATGATGTTCTTTCTCATCCGATTACCGTGATATATAAAAATCCTTATCTACTATTCAGATATTAACAGTTTGATAATATACAAGCTTCTGCCCGCGACTTCGAAAGGGGGTAAATTTCGTGATCCCCGTCTGTTCCCATTTGTCCGGCTCTTTAGGGCCGTAGTGTGATGTAAAAACGCTAATTACCTTTCTCAAGAATTGGTTTAACAAATGCAAAATATATTTTTTCAATCCGACTGGTGATATAAGATATTAGCGCGTTTAAACAAACACACCCTTAGCTGAAGATAATAAGTATTAAGATAACATTGATTGACAGTTAATTAATGGCCATAAATGTTCAGCTTCAGGCCCTACTCATCACAACGAGTACAACCAACGCGTAGTAGCACTTACTGATAACAATTAGATACCTATATTACAGTTACAAGTTGAGTGGTTGCCAACAGATCGGTTGACAATACCCCATGTTGTCAGGTGACACTTACTAGTACTTACAATCGTGTTGGATTGTAAACAAACGATGTTATGTTAATTATGTGAACATCGTCTTTTATTTTAACATTGGTAGGTATGTATTCCCATTTCTTTACGTGGGTGTCGTAAGGGGCGACTAAGGGACTTTGTAGAGAATGGGCAGCAGCGTTCTCTATGCATTTTACCACTATACTGCAATCGCCAACCCGCCTGCTGAGCGTGGCGATTATGGCAAAGCCCCCCATACTGAGGGAGGCCTATGTCCAGCAGTGAACGTCTTTCGGCTGAAATTATAATGATGATGATGATGTATTCTTGAAGTAGTAGTGGCTGCGACTTACGAGTGACTGGTGCCTTACTTTGTCATAAATTTCATCACCACTGCTCTCAAAACGGTGAATGAAAACGTCGTGAGAAACCAGCATGTCCCAGAACCGAAAATTCGAAGACATGTGACATCTACCAACCCGCACTGGGCCCGCATAGTGGATTACGGCTCACTCCCTCTCACAAGGCGAAGGCCTGCCTCCGAGTGGGACCATCATCGACAGATTATGTATACAATATTTCGGCGCACCATTGCAGGACACACTACAACTGCCTTGTTTAAGTTAAATGTGTAGAAAATCTAATTCTATTTACTTCTATCTTGGATTTTTTTTTAATGAGAATTAAAATATCAATAAGAAATCGTTGGAATCGTAAGACAATACATCTGTAGGTACCTACAATTTAGGGGGTCAAAGGTGTAAATCTGTTTATTAAATATCAAAATGACTACAAAGCCCTGTTCTGACATCATTCTTTCGGATATCATATTGTTTTCAAAACTATTTATTTTCCTTGACGAATTCTCCTTGTTGACCGGAAAAAATGTTCATAATTGCTTGGTAGTAGAGTGTAAAATGATCAATTTTACATTACTTTGGATTTAAATACAATTTCGAAATGTAATGGCAATAGCCTCGCCCCGTATTACATGGGGTTTAAACATAACGAAATGTGGGCGTCCTATGATATACTACTGTCTAACTATAACTGACTAAAAACTAGAGAAATTGTGACTGAATTTTAAATTCAACACATAACATCACTCCTGTAATCTTTGAAACGGTAGGCAGTGATGTACCAATAGTATTCCTAAATTTATAGGGTATACTTATTATACTTACTTCACTGTAATAGAGGGTAAGTCTTATATTTCAATGAAATGCTTTTGAATCATTTTATATTTCCAGGAAAATCAGTTATGAATATTTCTACTTTAGTTCAAATCAAATCATTTTATTTGCATAATATGGGTTTTTCAGGAGATGTTACATTGTTTGTTGTTTCACCATACTCAGCCTATATATAAGCATGCAAAATTTGGTTAGTTTTAGTTTAGTTGATTCTCTAATTATACCTACACTAGTTGTTGCCCGCGATTTCGTCTGCTATCCAGTATGAAAAGTAGCATAAGTCCTCCAGGTCACAGACGATCCATGTGCTAAATTTCATTCAAATCTTTTGGTCCGTTTTAGCGTGAAACCGTAACAAACAAATTATATACAAAAAATCATTTCTTTTCTCTTTATACAATATTTAACTAGTTAACATAACACCTCGCTAGAATTCCCCAAAGGGTTTGGCAGAGTTATAATTTGTATACATTTCTCCAATGATGTTTAGTCCCATGTATTTGGGCGAGACTACCACCAGTCTGCAGTGGCTTAACATACATTTACGGATACATTTCATCATTAGTAACTCCGACCTTTATTTGACATAAGGTACCTAATGTCATCTTTATCTTAATTATATTGCGCAAGTTATCGATTATTTAATATTATTATCTCAAACATTAAATTACAATGTAAAGATTTACTCAAGATTTAAAGTATTTACTTTACTTTTAATAGGTTAAGTGAGTAACGAATTCTTGTCGTCAATGCCATTTCTTTATCAGTGCCAAGTATTGGCGATTCTATGAGTGTAGAATGTTGTAATGTGTTTACATCATAGATTTGTTTGTTTTCGTTACGAGCTTCCAAAGAGTTTGCATAATAAAAAAGCCAGACTCTTTTATGTAATCTTAATTTAAAAACAAACAAAATGCAATTTTCTCCTACCATTTTGTAACTTTGTAGTTTCTTGACGGCTTTTCTCCATAGTAACTGACCAATTGGAGCCGTGAACCTAAGTTATGACATTTCGTGGCCATGTAGGTTTTATTTGAAATAAAATTTAAAAAAGATTTTGATTTCGAAAAAAGAATATAGTCCTTTCTGTAGATTTTCTTCAGCTGTAGATGCATGTTCTCCTGTAGAGATTACCAGAAGATTCTCGCTGCGTAGTGTAATTTCACCAGACTTGACCTAGTTGTTTAAACTCCTTACGGTTCAAAGAGCTTTGACTCTGTATGTAGCTCTACCTAACTTTGTAGAGGCTCCATTATAAGTGTGTAAGTTTGTGTAAACTGTTCAATGTTGTTCCTTTATAATGTAATGTCATTGTGACATTCAAAAGCATTCATTGTTTTTGTGTAAATTAGACTCAGTCAAACATGATACTTGTTTCAAGGATTTCAATAATGTTTTCTGTATTGTCTTCCATGTTATTGTAAAGAAAAAGATCAAGTGTTTCCTGCATAAAATTCAGTTAGTTGATTAAGCATTCTGTGTCATGCATTTAAAGTTTTTTTTTAAACAACTGAACGAAAAGGAAACTGCCCTTGATTTTATTCAATGTTGTGAATTATGGTGTACTTACGAAAATAAAGACGTAAAATTCAGTAAAAACACATTTTATTCCCGATATAAAAACTTATTCTAGACTTATCACCTACATTGGCATATACTTTGGCTAAACAACTTTTTGGTTTCACTTCACAAAATGTCCCAACACTTTTCCACCGTGGTTTCCAAAGGTTCACTTCTCCAGGCGGTTCTAACTTCACAGTACACCTTCAGAATCGTTCAGGACCCGAGGGTTGAAGCCGAACAGCCGGCCACAGCTTCATAACTTCATCCGTGAGGCGGGAGCGAGTGGATCAAGGCTCCTCGTCTTCGGAGAGAGAAGGCAGCGCCAGAGTGCGGCGGAGCTTCTGGCGTTGGGGTGAGATGGACTTCTGGCGGCGGAGGCCCTCAGTGCGCATCACGTAGGACCTCTGCTCCGGCTCGAACACCTCCTCGGAGTCATCTTCAACCAGCGCAGGCAGCGCGGTTCCCCTCAGTTTCTGCCTCCTCGGGCAGTCAGTCACAACGGTCTCCATGTCGCGGTGTTTGGGCAGCGACGGGTAAACATCGGCGTACAACGCGGCAACAGTTTCTAGTTTCACAACCATGTTGGATACTTTAACTTTATTGTTTGAGAATTGAGTAAGGTTTATAGAACGCGACGTGCTCTCGGTGAGTGCTCGCTGCAGAGTGCGGGGCGGCGGGTTGCGCGCCTATTTATACCCTCCCGAGCTGTGATAAATCGGTTTGTGTGCAGTACGTCTGGCGTCACTACGTTTGTATGTGTTTACGTTAAGGTTCGCGTTCACTCGAGGCGTGTAAAAACCGTTTCGCTCATAATACGTAGAAGAAACACACCTTTGTAAGATTTTACATCGTTTTACGTAAACACGTGGAGTCTTGATTACCTTTTTGCTGTGCTGAAGTTTCTTGGAACGTGTTTCTAGTGGTTTTGGGAATGCTATAATCGAGGTTGGGATTTCCAATTTGTGTATCGATTTTGGGATAGAAACTTTCTTGGTATACTTACTATACATTGACGTTCGGAAAACTCCTTCACAGGTCAACCTGTTTTAATCATCACACATTTTATCAAACATGCAGAATAAACGAAATATACGAAAACAAAATCGATACCCTACATATTCCCGTCTGCAGTATTTTCACTCTTATTCACAAATCCGAAGTATGCATGTAATAGAGACGGTCAGGCATTATGTGCATGAGCTTGACCTGGTTAATCGGATTGAAGCTCCTCAAGTGAGGATAGTTGCAAACAGCACTGCACTGGCTTTTTGACCTTCGAATGTAAATAGTATAATGACATGCGATGTAAAATTAACATTAATTCCTTACTAGGTACTTACTTTTGTGCATTTCTTTGTGTAGATGTTTCCTTTAAAACATTTTAGGATAGTCTAAAAATATTTATTTCTTTTTTGTTGGTGGTGGTATCTCGTTGGTTTTTCGGTTACGTCTCTGAGTATGGAAATTGTGACTACATTTTTGTATTGGGTAAGAACAAATGGTAATAGTAATAGCACATTTTCTTTTCAGAAATTAAGTGCATTTTGCAAAAATTCCGGTTCTTCGCTTATTTATTTTAGTTTTTTTTTTTTTGTGATCACATGAAGTCAACTATGTTAAAATTCGACTAAGGAAATGTTTTTCCGCGGAAAATTCAGCCATTGTCTGATCTTTAAAGTGTTGGTTTTAACAAGGAGACTGCACCGAAGTAGATTATTTTTAGAATGCCATAATTTTTTGCGAGATTTAAAAACGAGGCGGAGCTAAGCAGTTTTTTTGAAAATGCGATCTTCAAAGTGCGAGATTTAAAAAGGAGACTGCACCTAAATACATGGAAGTTTTCAGGCACACCTGGAAATCAGACTAAGCCAATAACTATGAGCCAAATTAATTGATAAACCCTGACCTCATTTAATGCAACGTAACACTCTTATCTTGAGATAATCGTTTGTTTAATACAAATATAGTTTCTGATCTGTTTCTAGATTCTAATTTAGAATATGCTGCTTGTTCCAGGATTCAATACGTCTTCCAATGACCCAGTAACGCTTGTTATAACATTATTCTCAGAACAAAATAGTACATACGTCGCGTCGGTAGATCAGTTACTAAGTTTACAATTCCGTGTGAATTGTGTTTAGTGGGAAAAAGTGCCGGCTTTCATGATAATATTACACATTGTGAGGTGATCTGAATCGTTCAATGTTTACTGAAATATTAGGTGTTATTAAGAACACAGTGGGAATCACTGGCCTGTTTTCCTCAAGGTGAAAATGTCAGGTTATCAAACCAGGGGTCTACTCTTTCCTGCCAGGGTCGTGGAATTGTTCGAAAGAGTACCTTGGCATATATGCAACTGTAGGAACACGGGTGGGTTTTAGTCAGTAAAAGTCTGACACACCCTCCCGCACCGCCAAGAGCGGGAGACTTCATTTCATGATTTCCGACCCATAAAAAAAACGGATTTGCTTCGAAATTAAATTTTTCCCAAGTTTTTTGCAATTTGCAACGCCAGGCTGTATGTTAAACAAAATATGTTCCTTGTTTTTTTTTTAACCGACTTCAAAAAGGAGGAGTTTCTCAATTCGGATGTTTATATTTTTTTTTATGTATGTTCGGCCATAACTCCGTCATATATAGACGGATTTGCAAAATTCTTTTATTGTTTGAAAGGGGTTTATTCCGAAATGGTCCCATATAAATTTCATATAGATCTGATGATGAGTTCCATAGATAGACACCGGAACTCTTTAAAAAATGACAGCAAATCAACCGCGATTTCTACTATCGCATAAATATGCATTGTTTGCTTGGAATTAGTGAGGGGTGGATACCACAACTAAAACTTTAAAAATAAAAACTTTTTTACAAAAAAAAACAACCGACTTCCTTAAAAACACAGCAAAGTGAAAAATAACTTTAATTTCGGAAGTCGGTGGCAAAAAAACCATAAATACAGATCCTAAGACACCGACTTCCGTAATTAAAGTTATTTTTCACTTTGCTGTGTTTTTAAGGAAGTCGGTTGTGTTTTTTTTTTTTTGTAAAAAAGTTTTTAAAGAAATTAGCATTCCCGTCTTTCATTCGTAGATCTTTGACAGTCGTTACGGGACGTCAGAAGCCCAAAAGTCTGTCAGCCAGTCTTACCGTAACACCTACTAACTGAGTTAACGGAGATCAGATAGGCAGATATCACCATTATCATTTCAACCGAAAGAAGCCCACTGTTGGACATAAGCCTCCCAGAATTTGTTGGGGTTTGCGATAGTCGCCACGCTTGGCAGGCGGTTTGGCGATCGCAGTATGGTGGTAAAATGTATAGAGAACGCTGCTGCCCATTCTCTTGTAAGTCCCTTTTTCGCCTTATATGACACCTATGGGAAGAAATGAGATGATACTATCACCATCGTTAATTTTATGTCGCTCCATGTAAAATATGGTATTCAGCTGCATCAGGTTAGACTAGAACCCGACCCTAACAGAGTTTCAAAAAGGCTAGGCAAATGAAAAGGTTGTATTGATGATTCCAATTTTGTAAATAAATTCAAATTATGGTCGTGAATCATGTTTTATTCAACAATCAACCACAAGGATAAAATTTATTTAAATAAAAATGCAAAGGAAATTGATTCGATAAAATTACTATGACTCAAGGCCCTGTTTTTCTAATGACTAATTTATTTTCCTTTCTTTCCCTTTCTTTATATTTCCTTCCTCGTCGAAATTAAGTTTAAACGCACGAAAAATATACCTACGAAGTTTAAACCAGTTTAAGAGCTGAGTTACGCTGAGCTCTTCAAATTAACCATACTTACAATTTTCGAGGATTAAGTTTAACATAACATAGCTACGAGTTTATAGATCGGAAACGACTACTTCTCCACAAAATTATCCAGAACGTAAATAAAACTAAGATAATACTTTCTATATCCATTCCTCTATCCTTACTCCAGACAGTTTAACGACCACCCGAGGCCCAAACACATCTATTATTGATTCCTTCGTGTGTTACCAGCCCATTACTATTCGGGAGAAAATTGTCCCAATAAAATGCTAGGGTATTCCGCACCCCAGAGTATCCTAAAGTACCCCAAGCCACCCCTAAGCTCAGTTGATGTGAGGGGTGCAAAAATTTACGACGGCAGGAAGGTAGATGGGCGAATATTTATTTCGTTTAAGAAGAAAGGGGATGTTGGGGTGAATGAAGCGAGAAATATCGCGTTTTATTTTTAAAAAGGTACGGACACTGTTTCAGGGAAGTGACAAGTCTTAACAAAAATAAAATAATGACAATCTTTTATACAGTTAGTGAGTTTAGTCATTAAATTAAGTAGTATTTAGTATTGTAAATAGTTATAATTTGGTAATAATTGTATATGATCTAAGCATTTCGATGATACTAATAATAGAGCTGAAGAATTTGTTTTTGTAGACGCGCTAATCTCTGGAACTATCTGTTGAATTTGTAAACTACGTTTACCTGTTGATAGCCTAATTCTTGAGAAAGACTATAAGCTACTTGATATCACGCTAAGACCCTTAGGGCCGTGCTAAAAGAACGCTAGGCGAAAGCAAAAATATAGCGCGGCCAGGCAATGTTATGCAAAGGGGTGGGTCGAGGGAGCAAGAAATGCCACACGGAAGAAGTGGCCTGCAAAAACTAGTAAACTATTAAACCATTCAAACAAAAAATAAATTATGTACGTATGTGCAAAAGTAGTTTATTTAGAAGACAGACAAAAAAGAAAGAAAAGTGTTTGATGAAAATGAACGCACTGTTGTTGGAAATAAAAAGAAAGAAAGAACATATTATGATTATTTGCGATAAACATGACGCAAAGAAAACGCCAAACAACGCATAAAAAGAAAATTCTGGAGGAAAACATGCGTCGATTCCACGCATAACGGCCATCGCTCAGCTAAATGCTGCAACCCTATGCGAGACAGAGCCCCAACACTGGTCTTCAGCGACAGCCGGCGCTGACGTGATGACGTAAATCACCAATTAATAAAAAATAAACCTGCTCTCATTTATTTTATGACATATAAGTACTAGATATAGGTGGACATCAGATAGCGCAAAAGATCATGGAACACCACCTGACCTACATTCGGAACAATTAAAATCTTTTTCGTTTTTCCACGATCATAAATTTTGTCACAAAACAAACAACTCTACATACATTTCATATTATAGTACCTATATGCAGGAAACAAATTATCTCCTCACGCGTACGAGATAACTTCAAGTACATACACAGATACATATACAGGTAGATTGTTTTCCCCCCTTTTTGCCAACTCACCCAGAGTAATACATGTTTACGCGACTAACCGACGAGAAGATTCCTAGGCATTTAAATTATAAGTTCATTCGAGGAAAATCTTCCACAGTTGAACACGTATTAATAGTAGTACATCTTGAGGGACTCGTAGCTAAATAACAACAGCCGTATTGGTCGATCGCAGGTTAACCACTGGTTTATATATTAGGTTTGTTGACAGACATACTGTGGTTCCCACAATAGTGCGATGTTAAGTATTGTTTCCGTGTGGTGGCACCAGACGTAAAGAATAGCAGTATCCAATTTCTTCTCATGGCTGTCGTAAGAGGCGACTAAGTGACTTACTAGAGAATGGACAGCAGCGTTCTCTATGCACTTTACCACCGTATTGCGTTCGCCAACCCGTCTGACTAGTAATAGTAATGAGTTTTATTGGCATGAATGTAAACACAAATATGAATTCCCTGGTCCCTAAACTAGTGTTAACTGTATTATCTAAGTCACAAAGTGTCGCGATTGTGACAAACCGCCCCTTTAGGGGAGGCCTATATCCAGCAGTGGACGTCTTTCGGCTGAAAAGATGAAGATGAAAACTACACGTTTTAGCTTTATTCTAGAATGTTCAAAAGTTCATATTTGTTTATAATATTATAGAGGATGAGATTCTTTATAGTCTTGTGGCTAAGCAATAACAGCCGCATTAGTCGATCGAAGGTTAAGGTTCGGTTGGTCCGCGGATGGGTGACCATGTATTGTTATACATATGAAAACTCCTTCGTACCTCGGAAAGCACGTTAAACTGTTGTTTGTACATCTTTACCAGTCATTACGGGTAGTCAGAAGCCCGAAAGTATCACCTAGGGGTATCGTATTACCCATTTGCTGGACTCAGGTCAGGGGGGCAATTCTCGTAATTTTAAGATCGTTCACAGCAAAGACTATATAACCACTTGACTGCGCAAACAGTGCCCCGCCGCTCGAAAACTATTAGTATTTTGTCGCCTATGCATAGGCTACGGTTCTAGTAACCATTTTAGTTGTGACCAATTGTTAGACCTCTGTGCACGCTAAATTAATGCAAATAATATAACTTCATCTGCAATTATAACGCATCAAAATGCCTTCATGCGTTGTGAAGTGGTGTGGGAAACATTCCAAAACTTCTAGTTATAAAAAGGATCGCATAACTTTTCATCGGTACGTAAACAGTACGAAAAATAATTTTGATTTAATCACATTGTTATCCACCGTAGAGGTCTATTTAAAATGGTGGTTGGATAAACCAGCACACTGTTGAGTCCCGCGTTGATGTCTTTTGGAAAAGTCTCGTTCTTTCATTAGACAATTCTAATGCATCTATCCCTTACTTTCCCTTTGTATTTTTATCGTAAAAATTAGTGCTGTTACCTTTAATAGCTGAAAGTCTATATCGAAAATAAAACCAAAAATTAATGTAAGTTTTATTCAATTCGAATACTGTGGCTTGTTTAGCTTCGTCTTGACAATCCGTTTGTGAACTGGCGCCAAAACTCACGTGGCCATAGTAACTTCTGCCTTGGGGATGATATTCGACTCCGTTTCTACACCGAATATGATAGTGGCATAAATTTTGTTCTTGGATTCTCTAACTTTAATTTTATTATTGATTGATTTTGATTAAATATGATTTCTTTGATTTTAATTGAGTATTTATCACAATTTTAAAATCCATTTTATCGATATCGACTATTTTCCCTTAATGAAGTAAACCAGCCCCACGACGGGCATACCCACGAAACTTGACCTTGAACTGACCAATTGCAGCCGCGCATTCTTCCTCGTCCCCCGGCCCGCAGTGGTGCGTCGTGTGCTTAGAAGAAATCAGCGTATACGCTCTCTAGTGGTTATATTCTCTTTGGTTCACAGCAGCGACCATATAACCCATAGACGCCTAATAACAGGCGACCGATGTCTGTCAACACATCAGACTTATAGATCTGATACAGGATACCACTCAATAATTTCGTTTCAGTATTGACCACTTCTGTGAGCCGTAAACACTTCCGCGTTAGTAAAATAAATTGGTGAAAATAAATATTATAATGGCCCCTTGCACAATACGTTGGTGTGGTAACAATAGCCAAACTTCGAGTTTCCGTAAGGATGGCATAACATTTCATCGGTAAGTCAATAGTTACATAATCATAATTACAATATTTTTTTTCCCATTATTTATCGGAGTTCATCTTATACTGGTCAAACTTGTAGGTGAAAAAAGGTGCAAGGACTCTCGTTGATGTCTTTTATGGTTGCGTCTCTTTCTTCTGAATGTAATTTTTTAGCTATCTCTTTTTCTCTATTATTTGGTAGACATAACTAGTGATGCACTAAATCTTATGACACAAATAAAATTGTTCGATAAAGCAAAATCCTATACATACTATTTATTCGAAGATTTTTTGAATCACTAATTACAATAGACATTAAATTAATTGTGAAACTATGATTGATTTTAGGTACCCACAAGATCCTGATGAAAAAATAAATAGGTTAATGCAACCAAGCGAGAGAACTGGTTCCCATCAACACATAGTGTAATATGTTAAGAAATATAAAAAAAATATATTAAGAAATAGTAAGTTAGAAAGCCAATTCAATATAGGTATTAATAATCGTTTTACTATTTACAATACAATTTTAACACAAACATCGATACCTTCGTGTTTTATTTAAACCTGTCCCATATCTAGTGATACGTAATGACCTTGGTAGGGCCAATCAGAATGCAGTACCCCGCTTCCTCATACCTCAGCTAGTTGACAGAATTGTTTTGATGCATTATATCAAGCATTAGGAGTCTATTGGTTATATGGTCGCTGGTTCACAGTGATCTCAGTCTCAATCTGTCAAAAAAACCTCGAGCTTCCATGCATTTTTGACATCTGATTGTCGCCGAGATGAGACATCTACTAAATTTTGAACGTTTTTAATTACAAGAATTGGCTTTCTGATATGCGGTCGCTACATGTAAAACACTGGTATTCAGCTGCACCCGGTTAGACTGGAAACAGACACCAAACTACGTGTGAAATGGCTAGAAAGATTGATAGGTACATACGTAAACGAATCGTGATGAAACAATCAGGACACCATGCATAGCGTGAATTCTAGTAGCATGATCACTGACTGATACTTGCCGTAGAAACAAAACACAAAATGGCAGATTTCTATGACGCGATGTCAAAATGAATAAAAACACATTGGATTGAAAATTTTAAAATGGAGGTCACTATGCTGGATGTCTTGTACGTACGGAGTTGTACCTATAATACAACCAACATTCGCCTGTTATGATTAAGTCCTATGATAGGTGGCGAGCCTATTATCATCAACCGGGCAGACATCCAGACTCCGGGATGCTACTGAGAAATACCAGACAGATAAACCCAATAACCGCAATACAGTACTGTGTGGTGCCGGACGTAAAGAATAACACCACCCCATTTCTTCCCGTGGGTGTCGTAAAAGGCGACTAAGGGACTTACTAGAGAATGGGCAGCAGCGTTCTCTATGCATTTTACCACCATACTGCGATCGCCAACCCGCCTGCCAAGCGTGGCGATTATGGCAAAGCCCCCCAAATTGGGGGAGGCCTAAGCCCAGCAGTGGACGTCTTGCGGCTGAAATGATGAAACCCTATAACACTACGCCCGAAATGTGTCGCTTTTATATTATGTACTTACTAGCTGCTCCTGGCGATGACTTCGTTTTCCCGCAGCATTCTTTAGGTTTTTTTTTTTGTTTTCCCGCGGCTGCTGGGTCTAAGAGTTATGTTAAGCGCTTATACCCTTTTTTTTGGTTGGGAAATCATCAAATGACTTCTCCCGCTCTGGGCGGAGCGGGAGGGCGTGTCAGACTTTCACTGACTAAAACCCACCCGTGTTCCTTCAGTTGCCCATGTGCCAAGGTCACGGTATCTCTTTCGAACAATCACGCGACCCCGGCAGGCATCGGTCCTAGCAGACCGAAGGGGTAAGTGTTGCTGACATCTCTTTGAGGCGCGCGTGGATCACTACGCGCCGTACTATGCTTAGACTTGATTAGAAACGATCATGTTATGACTGCAGATGTTTCCATTTAATTAAGGGCCAATGTTTCAAAAGTAAGCTCTAAAGGATTAAGTCCATGTATCACGAACATTTAGATATCACAGCATGATTTTTTCGCACATTCAAAATTTTTAAATATCGCGGCACTATTTTTTCGCACATTCTATCTTCATGGCACTGCTTAGCATCGAAAGTTAAAAATCGAACCGTGTGTTTTTTCGACACGCTGGGATGCGCTCAGTTGGATGCTTACTTATACGGTAAGGTAAATAGGTACTTGCTTACCGGTTCAACACCAAGAGCTGAAAATCGTGTGCGCGATAAAATCTCACCGCGATATTTTTACGTCAGTGCGAACGTGGTCTAAATGTGAAATTTTTTGCGATACAAAATCTGTCAAACCAATAATAACAATTAATAAGTCCCTTCCTTTATCCTAATGTTTTGTTTATTAATATATAGTTTACTTCATTTAAGACCTGTGTTGAAACACACTGACTAAATTTCTAATCCCGAACCTAAAATTAACCGCTGGATTGAAACTTAGTTCTCCATTTGTACATGTTTGTATGTATATTTAAATAATAAAGCCGACCAGGTTGTTTATTTATTGGAACGCTCTAGTCTCCGGTACGACGGTATTTGATATTTTTTTTTCCATAAAATAGCCCAATTCTTGAATAATTTTATCATCTATTACTATCACGCTACAATCCTTATGAACCGAACAAACAGAAAATAAAGACAGAAAGAACGCAAACCGAAAACGAAATAAAAGTGCGAGTCGGACAAGAAACTTCACGCAGCTAAGTCGCAGACAAAAGCAAGTCATCTAAACAACCTACAACCTACAAATAAGGAAATAGTCTGACAATAAAGGAACAATAAGACCATGCCCTATGCCCTTGGAGGCTACGTTGCCGATAAGGAAACACATAGGCGGTAAAAACATGCCTATTACTTACACGGTACTATCACAGAATTAATTACCAGGTGCTCTATAGAAAAATAATTATCCTAGGAAACAAAACAGCTATTAATTTGTCTGCTAACGATTGTCACCTGTGTTCATGGTACTAATTTGGTTTTCTTAGCATGGTTTTCCCAAGAATATTTGGAAAGTCCCTTAAACTCAAATCAAATCAAACGTCATTTATTCAAACTAGACTAAGAGTCAGCACTTTTTGAACGTCATAGTTACATAAGACGGTCCCCCAAAACGCCCTTCACAAACTGAAAACATAATTTTGCGTGGATAGACTTTCGTTGGACCTTTGGATCTCATAAAAGTACAAAGCTAACGTTACAAACAGGGGCAGTACCCAGACGCTGACGGGATTGTGACATTCAACCAGAACGGCAAGGACGAAGGCTGAATCATAGTTGACTTGAGTCATACATAATTGGCATTTAAAAAAAACTTCTTGTTTATAGCACCTAGGGTCTTGACATTCAACTTGAATTTATCGGTTACTTCTTTGTAAGCTTGTAAAAACTTGCATTAACAACATCAGTTAAGAAAGTTGTCAAAATGAACCTCTGAAATACGAACTTACCACCTGTTTGTGGGTTTCGCCGCAATCGAGTAAAATATCCATACTGATTTTTTTAAGTTACAATGAAATGAAACGTTTATTTATGTAACTAGATCTTATAAGACACTTTAACACGTCAATATTTTGTTAGTCAATATTTAAAAAAAATTATAGTGCTGAAATTTCCTAGCTGACTGTTCCCTGAGAAGAAAAGCCGTAACAAATTCAGAGGTCATGGTCTCTTTTAAAGTCCGTAGTATTAGAATTTTATTGTGAGTCTAACAATGCAGGGCCATGTCGGAAAGGCCTTTTGAAGAAAGAGCCATTGCAACTTTGAGCTCAACGTGTAGCTCAACCCTATTTTAGGGAGCTCAACGACCCGTCACCAGATGCTACGACGCTACGACGCTACGCTAGGTTAAATACAAAATAATGTATAGTAAATACCTAAAAACAAAATATAATGAAGGAAAACTAGACTTATCTACAACAGTAAGTAAATGTATCGATTTTCCTGCTTTTTCAAACAAATACAGTTGAATTATAAATTCAAATATCGACGTAAAAACTATTCAAATGTGTTTCGTCCATTTATCGTTTTTTCTAGACTAAGTACGAATAGAACGGTTAAAAATACAGTTAAAAGAACTCAATAAGAATGCGTTAAAAGAGAACATAAAAAATCTAGTTCACAATGTTGTTTTCAACCTTTTTGTAGAACATTCAATAGTCGTTTATTTAACTTGGCTGTTAAAGAAAATAAAAAATTACGAACTGCGTATTATGAACTGCGCAGCATCAAAATGGAGTATTTTTTAGATATTTTCTTTTATATTAATAACGTAAAGAACTGTTATACGTACATACACTCACGCTTTCTTCTCATGGGGGTTGGCAGAAACTACAGATCACTACCTGCTCGTAACCGTTCATACGGGGTCATACACGCGCGCTGGTTGCGAGTACTACGCACCCGACCTTTCTGAAGGGCTTCACCAATAAGGTCACTATACGTCCTCCCAGCGCCGGTGATTGCACTCACATCTGCCGTTGAAAGATAACTTACACAATTTTTTATTGAAAATATAGGTACATTTGTCTGTGGCCGGAAAATACATAGGTTCTGGTATTTCTTCGATTATAACATACATGGGACTTGGTTATAACTGGAGATGTTTCAAACCACATTTGGCCTGCGCAAATATATTGATGATATTGTGTTTAAAATGAAGATGTTACCTTCAAAGAAAAAGCAACAATCTAGAATGATTCTCCCAAAAAATACTTCAAGATCCTTTCCACGAGACATCTCACAGATTAGATAACAACCAAGAATACATTGTTTCATGCCCTACATAGAAGACACAAACAAACCTCAAATAGGCCTGCTTGTTTTTCTAAAAGTAGGACAATACGGTAACTACTGAGTCACAGTGTTCGTGTAAAACGTTGCAATCCTTTAACGGCCATGGTGCAAATAAATGACTCACGAGACTGGGTAAAAAGAAGTGCAACTGGACTGAAAAGTACTGTACTTTTGACCTGGATCTAGTTTTTGAAAGAGCGTCTGTAGGACAATAATCTAAAGAACCGAATAACTGAAAAGTTGTGTGGACATTGGTCGACATGGTATGGGCACGTGATACGAAGGAATGAGGAAAATGTCGTGAGGAAAGTTTTGAGCATGAATATTGATGGCTATTAGAGTAAGGCGAGGCAAAGGATACGACGGATACACTGTGTGAATGTTGATACGGATAGATAGGGAGTGTCTACCGAGATGACGACTAATAGAGAACTGTGGAAGAATAAAAACTTTTTTACAAAAAAAAAAAAGCTATCGACTTCCTTAAAAACAATACAAAGTGTATAACTTTAATTTCGGAAGTCGGTGTCTTAGGATCTGTATTTATGGCTTTTTGCCACCGACTTCCGAAATTAAAGTTATTTATCACTTTGTAGTGTTTTTAAGGAAGTCGGTTGTTTTTTTTTTTGTAAAAAAGTTTTAAATTTTTAGTTGTGGTGTGGCATATTTATACGATAGCAGAAATCGCGGTTGATTTGCTGTCATTTTTTAAAGAGTTCCGGTGTCTATCTCTGGAACTCATCATCAGCTCTATATGAAATTTATATGGGACCATTTCGGAATAAATACCTTTCAAACAAAAAAGAATTTTGCAAATCCGTCTATATATGACGGAGTTATGGCCGAACATACATAAAAAAAAATATAAACATCCGAATTGAGAACTTCCTCCTTTTTGAAGTCGGTTAAAAAGACATGTTGCACACCCCAGCTAAATTGCGATAATGACAGGGGAGTGATAAAGAAGAAGAAAATAAAGGTGCATGAGGTGGATGGAGGGCAAAGTTTCGTCATTCGTCGTCAGTCTATTTCATTAATCAAAAAATTTCATTCAATTAGGTCGACGGGCTGTCTGGCTCGCGATGTCGTTGCTTTTGCACGTTTCTTGTTAACTTATCATTAAATCACACCTGTATTTTCCAATGGGTTAGACAGGGATGTAGGTACTTATCGATGCGCGTCAATATCCGAACCTCGCTTTATGGAATCAGACACCATGGTCAGTGTCGTTTAGTAAAATTTTACTAATAATAACGATGACACTGACGTTTTCGGTTCAAAGTCCAACAAAAGTCATAGTGGTGACATCATGGTGACATCAAAAGGAAATTAATTAAATATTCCTCATAATAATATACCTATTCATTATATTATTGTAATGTTTATCCTATTTTCTCCGTGAAAGAAGTTGTTTCCTTCTCACTGAGAGGAAACAATCGGAACAACCATCCAACAATGGTGACATAATAGGCTTTGTTGCTACCACAGAAATACATAATTATATATATGGTTGCTATGTATAGTAGTGTCGTCATTATCCATAATTCCATGCATAATGTATTTATACTAAATTTAAAACTGAAGAGTTTGTTTGAACGCACGTATCTCTGGAACTAGCAGCCGTATTAAAACAAAAATCTATGCATTTGATAGCCTACTTCTTGGGAAAGGGTATAGGCACGGCGGCGGCGACCTCTCGCAGCGGCAGCGACCTCTCGCGTCCGGCCCTGGTGCGAGCCATGGTACGGAGCGAGAGAGCGAGAGAGCTGCTCGCGAAGGAGGAGGCGGGGCGCGTGAGGGAGTGGCAGTCTCTGCGCCCTCACGTCCCTAGCCGCCGTAGGAGGAGACGCCCCGGGCGTCGGGAGTCGATAGCGGACTCCCAGCCACCGTAGGCGCGAGCTTGCGGGTGGCGAGCAATGGGTAGCTCGCCGCCCGGTAAGGACCAGGCTCGAGTCGACGGCGAGTAGTGTTCCACGCGCGCCTCAAAGAGATGTCAGCAGCACTGAAGGGGTCTGCTAGGACCGATGCCTGTCAGGGTCGCGAGATTGTTCGAAAGAGATACCGTGACCCCGGCACATGGGCAACTGAAGGAACTAGGGTGGGTGACTAATGTCAGTAAAAGTCTGACACGCCCTCCCGCTCCGCCCAGAGCGGGAGAAGTCATTTGATGATTTCCCATCCAAAAAAAAAGGGTATAGGCACTTAACATCACTCTTAGACCCAGCAGCCGCGGGAAAACAAAAAAAAAAAAAAAACATAAAGAAGTGAAAATGAAAAGCGGGAAAACGAAGTCATCGCCAGGAGCAGCTAGTAAGTACATAATATAAAAACGACACAGTTCGGGTGTAGTGTTATTGGGTTTCATCATTTCAGCCGCAAGACGTCCACTGCTGGGCTTAGGCCTCCCCCAATTTGGGGGGCTTTGCCATAATCGCCACGCTTGGCAGGCGGGTTGGCGATCGCAGTATGGTGGTAAAATGCATAGAGAACGCTGCTGCCCATTCTCTAGTAAGTCCCTTAGTCGCCTTTTACGACACCCACGGGAAGAAATGGGGTGGTGTTATTCTTTACGTCCGGCACCACACGGTACTGTATTGCAGTTATTGGGTTTATCTGTCTGGTATTTCTCAGTAGCATCCCGGAGTCTGGATGTCTGCCCGGTTGATGATAATAGGTTCACCACCTATCATGGGGCTTAATCATAATAGGCGAATTGTGCGTGTATTATAGGTACAACTCCGTACGTACAAGACATCCATATTTTCTTATTTTATTATTTATGTACACACAGTAAAAAATAGAGTGATAAGGCATATTAATACAATTGAGTACAAAGGTACTGCTTATTTCTTAAGAAATTCCTTCCAGCAGACCTGCGAAAGGAGAAATGAAAAAGAAATGTAGACAATAGTGTGTGAAAACTAGAAGAGAAGATATGAATATGTGAAGTCTTAAACTAAAATATACATATATAATGCAAGAAAGTAACATATACTTAAATAAATACATAAAGCTAAAATATAAAAATAAACGTAAATCTATATATATAAAAGAAAGTCGTGTTAGTTACTTCACTTATAACTCAAGAACGGCTGAACCGATTTAGCTGAAAATTGGCAGGGAGGTAGTTTAGAGCCAGGAGAAGGACATAGGATACTTTTTTTTTTTTTTTTTTTTTTTGCTTTTGGCAAAGGATACTTTTTATCCCCTTCGACCGCGTTCTCGTGTGATGTGACATAAAACGTCAAAGAGAATACATTTCACTATAAAACGTGGTATGACAAAAACTTTGCCTTCGAGGTACCAGGCGGTCATAACTTGGTATGAGCTTATTAAACAGCAGTGTCAGCCAGAAAACGCTTTATGCCTTCGAAGTAACAGGTTATCATAACCGAGTAGGAGCTACCCAAACATATGAGTATCAGCTAGAAAACGCTTACCAGATCACCACCGCGTACCAGGTTGTCAAACTTGGAAGGTTTATTACAACATTTTGAATCTTAGGCGATACGAAGTTCGCTGGGTCAGCTAGTATATATATAAATACACGCAATTATGATGAAAGGTAATGCTCTTTTACTCGACGTTTGAAACGGGAAATAGTTTTTAGATCTCGAATGCTAGGCGGAAGTGAGTTCCACAATCTAACAGCATGAACAGAGAAGGAATAGGAATAATAACTGGTTTAATGGGGTTTCTTTGGTTTACTTCCTTTCTCAAAGCCATCTTCAGATTTTATAATCTACTTTGAAAAACAGATGAAAACCTTTTACTTCAAAAGGTATGTTTTTTCTTCCTTAAAAATAATTCAGGTTGAGTGATTTAACCCCTGCCTCCGAGGCCTTTGCCCCCAATAACCTTTTCTATTCGTTGTTTTTCCAGCCTGAAGCGAGAGGAAAATGGTACAGTTATTGGTATGAATCTTATAAATATATTGAGATTTATTCATCCCAATATATTTTCATTTAGGATTGGTTTGGGCCTTATTTGCCTTTATATCATTCGGAGGGTAGCTTGTGGGTAAGTAATAACAGCTCCACGGGTCGATCGATCAGGTTAAGCTACTCTTTTCGCGGTTGGTCCGTGGATGGGTAAACTTTCTTTACATTCCTTTAGATGTCTAACTTAGTGGAATTTTTTTTTAATTGGAAATCATCAAATGACTTTACCCGCTCTGGCGGAGCGGAGCGTGTCAGACTATTACTGACTAAAACCCACCCGTGTTCCTTCAGTTGCCTATGTGCCAGGATCACGGTATCTCTTTCGAACAATCTCGCGACCCTGGCAGTAACTTAGTGGTGTACCTTTTATAAGTCGAACCAAAGAGGGACTTTGACTGAGTGAAAACAACCGGACGGGTCACTCGATGAGGTGGAGCTGGATGGGAGAACTTCCTTTACATTACTGCAGACCCGTCCGTGCCTCGGAAAGCACTTTAAGCCGTTGATCCCGGCTATCTTTCGTGGATCTTTGACAGTTGGTATGGGTAGTCAGAAGTCCGAAAGTCCGAACACCGGTCTTACCAAGGGGTATCGTATTACCCAGCAACTGGGTTGTGGAAATCAAATAGGCAGTCACTCCTTGTAAAATGGAGATGCGATGCGGTGTCTTGAAGGCCAAAGGCCGGACGAAGGGGTGGGCAGAAGCTAGTCAATAATAAAACCAATTTTATAAATGGAATAAAGTCAAGTAAAACGACCTTAGAATCTTAATGAGTAACAAACACCACTAAGTGGGTAAGCACAAATAGAAATAATTAAATTAGGACAATACACAATCGCAACAGACAGACGGACTCGCGAGCGGAGACAGATTTCAATTACTACCCCATCTTATCTAAACAGACAGACGCACAGACAATCGACTATCACAATGAAGAGACTTCCATTGTTTTCGAGATAATAGCCCTGACAGACGGACGGACGCTTGAGTTTCTTGTGTTCAAAAGCTTTGAGGAGATCGATAGACATCTTGGAGTTTCTCCTAATAATACATATAATAATGCATTAGAAATACATGAAGTTTCAACTGTCGAATTTCATAGATATTAAATAGGTAATCCAATATATTAAATATGTTCCGTGTAATGCCGGACGTAAAGAAGAGCGCCATCCAATACCTTCCCGTGGGTGTCGTAAGAGGCGACTAAGGGACTTATTAGAGAATGGGCAGCAGCGTCTTCTATGCATTTTACCACCATACTGTGATCGCCAACGCGTCTGCCAAGCGTGGCTATTGCCTCAAATTGGGAGAGATCTATATTCATCAGTGGACATCTTTCAGCTGAAATGATGATGATGATGATGATGATGAATCCAATCTATGTCAATGTTACTTTGTCAAGGTGTACAATAGTAATACATGACCATATAAATGTCTGGTGGTTTTGAGTATTTTGTACATGGCATAGCAAATGTCCTGCAGATCTGGTAGCGTCTTGTGACGGGTTGTTGAGCTCCCTAAAACAGGGTTGAGCTACACGATTACCTATGCATACATGCCTTTTGTTGGGACAGGTCAGCTCACAACTTCAATGGCTCTTTCTTCAAAAGGCCCTTCCAGATTTGGTCCTGTATTGTTAGACTTACATACAATTCTAATAATTATAATGTTTGGACTTAAATGAGAACATGGCCTCTGAGTTTGTTTCGGCGTTTCTCCTCAGGGATCAGTCAACAAAAAAATGCTGGCGCCATCTAATTTTAAAATATAGACGTGTTAGTGTCTGAAAAGGTCTACTATATCATTTCATTTCGATATAGTATAGAGTATTATTAGTATACAGGATAAGTTTTTATCCAGTGCGCAAACTGTAACCATGAATTCAGCATATCATTCTAGACCCCCTAGCGTAGAAATTTTTCGTCAGATTTACAAAAATAAAATCAGCTGTTTCATAGAAAAAGGCAATACCTACAGGGTCAAAATGTATGGAACAGCTGATTTTTATTTGTATAACCGACGAAAATTTTCTACACTGGGGGGTCTAGAATGATATGCTGAATTCATGGTTACAGTTCGCGCACTGGATAAAAACTTATCCTGTATAGCCTAAATATTTGATTGCCTCGTTGGTCTAGTGGTGGCAAGCGCTACTCCTGAGCATGAAGTCCTGGGTTTGATTCCCAGGTCGGGCTCAGTATTAATGGGTTTTTCTATCTGGAAATTCTGAGTAGCAGCCCGGAGTCTGGAGCTGTGCCCGGTTGATGGCAAAGGGCTTGCCCCCTATAAGATGGGACTTACAACATAACTGACGAAATGTGAGTGTACTAATGGTACACCTCTGCCCAACCCTGGGAAACATGGCGTGATGATAACTAGCCGCAATTATAACAACACACTCATACTTCAAAATCCATATATATCATCCTATTCCAAGAATAACGAATATAAAATTGTGTCCTTAATAAAGTGAATATAACCAAAACGCTGAAACTCACCGTCACGACTGGGATGCCCTCAAATGGATATAAAGACCAGTTTTCCTCATGTTTAGCATACTAAGCACTTGATTTCCTCGTTTTGGAGTCAACGCACCTTGATAGTTACATTCTTTTCACGAGGGAACATTTATTTTAGTTCAAAACTATTTATTTTGGTGTTTTGAATAATTTTCTATTGTTCTCGATCGTTTTGATGTACACCACATCTAGTTGTTCCAAACTTAAGGGAAAAAAAAGGATTGCGTGGTTTTTATGAAACCACGGTAAAAGTGTTTTTTTTTTTTCATATTATAGACATTTAATTAAAAAATTTCGGAATATATGCAATAGCTTAATAAAAATACTTAATTTAATATTCATACGAAATAAGTTAAATAATAAATTCAAGCACTCAAAATTGAAATAAATCCATAAACAACAACATGCACCAGCGAGCGCCTTTCACTTTACCCCTACTCCGCGGCCGACCGTCACGCGACATGCAACACACAGACGAAAAAAGAGTGAGACGATATAATAAAAGTTTCACTTTAAATATAAATATGTTAAAAATCCCTACAAAAACAACCGACTTGTTCTAGTGTTTGTGTTTCTTTTTTTTTTGGAACTCACTTTATGGTACCTATCCCATACTAATTCGTACTTGCTATGTAAACAAAAGTGAATAGAAGTGTTAGAACATCAAAAAATCATGAAAAAATCGATCCTCAATTGCTTCAATTATGAATACGAATTGAGAACCTCCTCCTTATTGAAGTCGGTTAAAAACACAGCCACTAACTGTATGTAAGTTTGGCATATTAATTTTGGTGTATGAAGGGAGAATTCTTTCAAACGATACATATTACTGAGTCTAGTCCGGGGAAAACTAATGTACACTTTTGTTGAAATAGATACCTATTATTTTCAAATCATGGGGTTTATTCTTTTACAATTTAATATACCAAAGCCACACTTTTTCTACGATCGGCAAGCGTAGTGTGGGACGCCCCCCAGCTAGATGGATCGACGACCTCAAAAAGGTGGCTGGGACAGACTGGATGCGTAAGGCGGAGGACAGGGTGTTGTGGCACAGCATGGGAGAGGCCTATGTCCAGCAGTGGAGTGCGATAGGCTGAGTTGATTGATTTTTGACACCTTTTCTCAGTCGGCCTCTCAGTCAGCTTAATTCTTCCATTTTCAGCTTAATTTTCGTTCAATGAACTTTCAAAAAACCTTCAATTTCTTTCAAATGAAAGTCTCTCCAACAATTTTTTACCTGTTAGTTATTGTGTTCTCGAATTTGAATAAAGAATTTAAATTTCTTTATAATTTTCATCTCGGTTCGAAATTCAATTTTCAACAGGGTTCATACAACGGTACAGTCTACCGACCTTCGGGTCTCTATTCATTGAACTCACCTTTGACATTCAAAATGGCGTAGAAAATTCCAGTCAAACGGGATAGGTCCTTGAACTAACGCCCCCCGGCCTAGTTACTAAAATAGTCCACAATATTAGAAGCCAGGATGTTGATTTAATTAAAGAAACATGCTTTGTGTGAGGTAAATGGGTTTCCATAAACTCCCAACCGTTATAGATCGAGTCATCTTGAGTGGGCGTATCATATGTCCTTGTAATGTGGGCAAAACCGGGAGTTTTTTTTTTTTGTACAAGAGTGACGCTTGGTATTATCACAATAATTTCAGTTGGAAACGACCACTGCTGGACATAGGCTTTCCCCAAGCTTGTGCTGGCACTCGTGCTGTGCTTCTTGCTTCCAGCGGATTCCTGCGAGTTTTACAACCTTGCGTCTCGTATTAAGTAATGTTCACTGATATTTCAAGTGTTAAAGTTCACTTAAATGATCACACATTATTTGAAAGCTGAATCACTTGAGAAAAATGAAAACCTTGTCTGGAATTATTTCGGATTCACATCTCAAAACCAACTGAATTTTGAAGTTATTTTCACTTTGTGGTAAGTGATAATACTGCGAATTGTCTAGTTTTTCATAATATTACCAAACTACCTTCTACCTCCCCGGACCCACCCCATCGTATCGCATCGCTTGTCCGCGTTCTTACCTCGTTTTCTTTTTGCTCGACTCCCAAGGGCCCTTGCGTGTTGTTAACTAGCCTATCTAAATATTTTCTTTTCAAAAATTAGGTTATCAATCGCAAAAAGATTTTTTCAAATCGAATGGGTATTTCCAGAGATAAGCGTGTTCAATAAAACAAAAAAACTCTTTCGTACCTAATATCAATAGAATATATTGTGTTTGTTAGAAATCAGCCCCAAATCGATTGGGCATTCGAAAACTCAGCTCTATACTTAAAAAAGATCCAGATTTCGGCCACAAAAACCTCATACTTCAGCCCGTATATTCCTTGAATTTATTATGAAACATTTGAACTTTAACATTCACAAAAGTTGTAGGATTTCGTCTAGCCATGCTGGAGCCAGTCTCTTAACCTACTTTGGGGGGAAAATATGTTGCTCAGACACAGACATGGTGTGGGCTGAAAGTGGGACTTAGTTATTGATCTGGTTATGTTACAGGGGTCTAAAGAAATTCAGTAGGTATTCCTTTTGTCGTTAATGTGTAAGTTCTTTTGAATTTTATCGTATTGCTTACAGTGAAGGGTCAAATTAATTTTGTGGGCAATACTTTACCCACGTATTGGACATCGATATTGAAAACAAATGATACAACGGAGCTCAGACGGAAGGTTTAAAATTTTAACAATTCTGAATCGGCTCGGATTTATTAACGATCTGTGCAAGAAGATTCATTCATTCATTATTCATCGCTTAGGTTTCCAATCTATATGTTAGTAACTTATCATCTGCCTAGCCTTATCCCAACCATGTAGGGGCCGGCTTCCAGTCTATTATGCTGCAGCTAAATACCATATTTTACTTGGAGCGACTGCTTGTCTGACCTTCATAACCCAGTTACTGGTATTACGATACCCCTTGGTAAGACTGGATGTTAGACTTTTGGGCTTCTAACGAACCATAACGAATGTAAAAGATCTACAACAGCCGGGACCAACGTATTTTCCGAGGCACGGAGGGGCCTTGGTATGTAAGGTTATCCATCCCCGGACCAACCACGACTATAAAATAATTAATTATATCTGTAATTAATTCATTATATAACACGCTTACTGATTGATTGAAAACTACAGCGATGAACACTGAAGAATTACGTCATCAATAAATCAGATAATATATATTGAATGACATAATTCTTCAGTATTATTCCATAATTATTTCCTTATGACGATAATGTACAGTTATGAAAATATTCTATTTATATCTGGAATCTATAAGGCTATTCATAATTAATTAAAACAAATAACAATATCTTTCAGTTACCCTTTATAATCTGCAATTAATCTTAAGATAAACTGATCTATCTTGCTCTATTCCTCTCTGTTGTGTAATAAAAACATTTCATCATTCCGTTGAGCAGTCATTGTTAATGAAGTACTTTAACGCAGCTTGTGGTTGAAATAAACTTGTAGAAATCGTGCGTCTTATTACATATTAAAGAAAGAGAGAGTTTTCATGATTTTCGAGGGTGCTGAAGTCGATAATCAGGTCAAAATTAAAACACAAGATGGCGGCTGCGAAAATTGACAATTTTTTCTTCAAGGGTGTCGTTTTCATGGTTTTCGACTATATGAATAATCGTATGTATGAGATAATTGGCATGTTTTGAATTTTATGCGCTTGCAAGATAGGTATAAAACACCTATATAAAAACCTAGTAGTACTAAAAAAGGATAAAAAGCTAAAAAAAATATTTTCATGAAATGTGATGGAAAAACTGCTGTTGCCATACCAACGCGGTCAAAATATATGGAACATCTACTTTTTTTAATAACCGATGCAAAACTAAGTCGCAGGACGGTTCAGAAACATGCATTGAATCCATGGTTACAGTTTTCGCATCGAAGTCTCTCAAAAAAAAATTTAATTATAAAATAATTTTGGGCAAAATTCTTCCTCTCCTAACGATAGCTAACACTTTCAACGCTATACGATACTCTAACAAAAGCCAATTAAGGGTTCACACAGAGTTCATCAGGGTTGAAATCGATCCGGCGACCTCTCCCGGCAGGCTGCGCCGTACCTCGGGTTATTGACGTTTTGCTTGTTTTAATTAAACGTCATTCAAGCCTGAAAAATAGATGAAAAGAAGATTTATATTTTGAAAATGATATTTTGTTTGTTTATTCAAGATTTGGTTGGTAGATTTAAAAAAAAATATTCTTTTGATTAATTGTGATCATATTTTAAAAATTTCACCGAAGTGAAACGTCTAATTCAGGTGGCAGTATCCAAGGTAAGATGGTTCAGTGTTATTTTATCTATACTAATATTATAAAGCTGAAGAGTATGTTTGTTTGGTTGTTTGAACGCGGTAATCTCAGGAAATATTGGTTCGAATTGAAAAAATCTTTTTGTGTTGAGTAGCCCATTTATTGAGGAAGGCTATTGGCTATATAAAAGAAATATAAATAATATTTATTTGCATAAAACATGGTATATAAAGGTGTTAAAGATCATCATGAACATCACGCTACCACTAATAGAAGCGGAGCTGCAATAAAAATTGTAGCAAAAACGAAGACCACGCACGGGCAGGATATTCGCTGCGATGGAATGGGTTGGGGGAGTAATAAATGTAACGCGGACGAAGTCGCGGGCAGAAGCTAGTTAGTATAACTAGCTTACTTATTTATTATTACTAGGTATACTTATTTAGATAATTTTAGCGACAGCGACTGCGAACAGAAGAGAGCCGAAAAAGTGTGGCAGCACAATAAGTTCTCACACTTGGAAAACGTATTATCTAATAGCAATATGGACCTATAGGTATTATTATATTTATAAGATACATACAAGATCTATAAAGGAGAATGTCACTCTAGATCAGCCTTTCCCAAAGTGGGCGATAACGCCCCCCTTGTGGGCGCTGCAGGCTTAAAGGGGGGTGGTAAGAGACCCAGAAAAGACTGTGTGGGGTGTGTAGACTCTACACAACGCCATTTTTCTTTTCTGGGTCTCTTACCATCCCCCTTTAGGCCTGCAGCGCCCTCAAGGGGGGCGTTATCGCCCATTTTAGGAAAGGCTGCTCTAGATCTACATGGGAAAACTAAATTCACATACATTCTTATAATAAAATTTAAATGTCTATACTCGAGTATGTTATATAAATTAAAATCACTTTTTATGTCTATTTGTGTGGCCGCGTTAATCTTTTGAAGCGGTTTCCACCGTCAGTTAGAGAATTAATTCTGGTAGATTGGTGTGTCTAACACACACATTATTTTAAAAAAAAACTCGATGTTCAGTCAAGTTATAAAAATCGTGCGAAGAACGGATCAGTATTAATAGATTAGCAACAAAAGCCCCATTTGTTAATAAAAACATTATCCTAACCTAATCAAACCCTACCCGACGCCATCTTCCCCAACTCCTAGGCGTCAGTAGAAGTAGGTCACAGTACTATGACGTCACCACAATGGATGTTCGAACGTACGTCTGTTTTACCAGTGCGCAGATTCAGGAGGAAGAGGGGAGAGAGTACGTCATCGTGGCCACCCCTCGTTTAATGAAACACGTTGGGTGCTTATTTTTGTTTTATCACGTTTTAGTAAGGGTGGAATTTGAAATACGAGTTCGCAAAATTGTGTTGTTTGTACGTCATAATAATTTCATGTTCTTTGGGGGTGTTTCAAACGCTTCGTAGTGGCTCCATGAGACGAACATAAGCTTGAAAGTAAAGCAAACCCTGTTACCATGCAAACTTTTTCGGTATGAAAAAGGTATTTTGGTATAAGTTGATGATAATCTGGGAAAACCTTAGAATACTATATGTCACTGCAAATTATTTTCATTTTTTTTAATTGTCGATGTTACAATAGGCTTGTAGCTAAGTATAATTAAGCTAATGGCTATCCCACGACTCAATGGATCAGGTTAAGCTACGCTCGCTGCATTTGACCCGTGGATGGGTGGTCACCCATCTTTAGATTCCAAAGATTCGAACCTCGGAGAACACGTTAAGTCCCTGCCTGTTATTCGTAGATCGTTGACAGTCGTTACAGGTCGTCAGAAGCCCGAAGAACTCCGAGCGTTTTCGGGAACTGTCTTATGTAACTTTGACGTTCCAAAAGTGCTGACTCTCAGCCTAGTTTGAATCAATGATTTTTTATTTGATTTGAATGTCTGAACCCAGGCTTACTAAGGGGTAAGTATCGTATTAGCCAGTATCTTGGTTGTAGAGGTCAAATAGGCAGTCGCTCCTTGTAAAATACTTGTATAAAATTGCGTCCGTTAAGTCCGTTAAGCCAAACCCAGCATAGTTGGGAAAAGACTAGGCAGATGATGATGAAATGAAATGTTGTTAAACATTTACAATACAATAACGGCTGAAAAAAGTGCTCATGCAAAGATAGGATAAGTTTTTATCACTCACCACGCCTCCAAACATTTCGATGAGAGATTCCTTCCAATGTTTACTACCTAAGTACTTAGTTCCACTAATATGTAGCAAACTTACTTAAACTTTACATAAAATAATTTTGGAGTTGAAAATTTCAAACCCATAATTAAAAAGCAAATCCGCACTTCCTACTAAAAAACAAAAACAAAATCTTAACCAGGATGTTGTATTCCGATATTCCATACTAAAGGTGGATGATCCCATCCCCCCAATCTTCCCATAGCTCACACAATACCCATGGGACCGAAGGGGCGATGTTATTCGGAAAGGGGATCCGTATTAATGTTACTGTCTTTTTTTCCTTCTGTCATATTTTGTCTGTGGTCCCGTGAGAATATGGGGAGGAAATCTTATGGGTACCGTTGCTTGAGTAATGTGTAATGAAAGGGATAATAGGGGTTTTGCTATGTTTGGTTTCGTAGTAAAGCAAAAATAGGATGAGAAAGTCTCCTTTGCAGATAATGTACAAAATGTTTGACCCGTAAATTCATACAAATCATTTAAAGTTATGCTTTTAGGGTGATGCGCTGCGAAATTCAAATTTACTTACGTTTTTTGTTTTTTGCCGGTGAGGGTTGTATTGATGATTTTAATTATTATCATTTGGGACTTCACGCTGTGTTCTTAAATGGGTTTAATAGGCGTAGGTGAGAAGGTTGCCAGGCTCAAACGGGATTGGCAGACATCAGCAGCAGTCAGGATGACCACTGGGCAAAAGTCTCCACACAATTGGTCCCTGAAGAGATGATCGGCGCCAAATAGGTTGCGTCAGAAAGCGGTGGTGAAAATCGGATATACTGGGCCGTGAAGAAGACGGATGAAAATATGCATGCAGTGGAGATAAGAATGTTGAGATGGGTGTGAATTGACGAAAATGGAATATAAATTAGCGCAAATCGTTTGACTAAGTGGGATGTAATGCATGTGTAAATAAAAGATAAATGTTGATGAATGGCGAGGGAGAGGAAGGCCACAGAAAAGATGGATGAATTGAGTGAGGAATGATTTCAGAGAAGAATGGAAGAAGAAAACGCGTTGCGATGACCCCAAATAACATTCGATAAGGGTAGGAAAATTATGTTTGCTCTATCGTTAATTAACTGGAGAAAATCTTTAATATCTTGTGTTATTTCCATGTACTTACTAATATACCTATAGGTAGTCACCATAAATAAATAAAAGTGATAGTTATTTAATGGAAGAATGAATGAATAATGTAAAGTTATGTATTATTATCAATTATTATATCATATGGGCTCTTACCGATGCCACATCAGGCCAAGAATTTATACTTTTAAGGGTTGAAGCGTACTTTGTAAAGAGTGACAGGGACAGACGCGCAAACTATAACCATGAATTAAGCACATGATTCAGGGTTGTGGCGGTCAGAAAGGCAATCACTCCATGTAAAAAAATGGTGGTAGGTGGGTTTGACTGGAATCCTACCCCAAAATAGTTGGGAAAAGGCTAGGCAGATGATAACCTTTTATAGGTCCAAATGCAGTGTTCAAAATTACATTTCCGTCAAAAATCTTCCTTTGCAAAGAAACAGTCAAACTCACGTTCACATTATATTTGAGTGTGAATATTTCAAGGTTCACAAACAAAAACATGGATTTACATTTCCTGTAACCAAGTAATAACAAGTGCACAGTATGAGTAATTACAGATAATAATGTACATTGTTGTTTATGTACAAAAGTAATAAAAAAAAAAACAACACTTATCTTTGTCATTATCTACATCGTTGCGCAGGCCAACTGGACAATCCACATGGAAAATTACCGATCGAATGGAACTGCGCATTTTTATATATATCTACAGATTTACTCCAATAAAACAATTAAGGCCCTCTTGTAGTTGAAGACGTTTCAGCGAACACTGGCCGGTCGTTGCGAGCGCTTGAGCTGCTAGATTTTGGGTATAACCGTTCGTGGAGACAAAATAATAACGAAATTATAAAATATTTTCTCAGCATGCCCTAAAAAGCAATAAAACCTATCTTTTGGATTAAGTTTTACATGGTTTAATGATGGAATCTCTTCAAGGTACACGTTTTAAATGGCGATTTAGTGTCATCTTTATGATTATTTTTTATCGAGCCAATTGTTTTAATTCACGTTTCTATCTTCACACAGCGCTTAACAGTATGTTCAATTTTCCTAAATATTTTTTTTTACGGAAACTAGCCATTTTGCTAGATTTACAGAGGTTTAAAAAAGTTAAAAAGTACTGCAACCTCGCCTTAAAATAATATCTATGTTATATTATTATTATTAGAAATAAGTACCTAGTTATATCATAAGTTTATGATTAGTGAAACGAAGATGGCAGTCAAACGGACAAGGTTTTTTTACTGCTAAGAATATGAGTCCTTTTTTTCTTGCCTGCTAGAGTCACGGATTTGTTCCAAAGAATTACCGTGACCCTGGCATACTGGCCATAGGCAACTGAAGGAACACGGGTAGGTTTTACTCCGTAAAAGTCTGATACGAATGCGGTCCAGCGGGAGACGTCCATATGACGATTTCCCACGCACAAAAAAAAAAAAATGAATCCTACGATATCATATAAAATTCAATAAGTTTGCATGACAATTTAACTTGTTTCCGTATATCTTGCTTTGCTTAAAACAAGAAGACTCGTCATAGAATCGAGCATAAACTTTATTTTAACACTATACATTAACAGCCTGTAATGTTCCTACTGCTTGGACACGAGGGTCCAGTGCGGGTTGGTAGATGTTTCATGTTTTCGATTTTTTGGTTCTAGTACTTGCAGGTTTTCTCACGATATTTCTGTTGTCCGTTTTGAGAGCAGTGGTGATGCAATAATTTACACAAAGTCAAGTGCTTCTTGGGGTTCAAGCCTACGACACGGCTTCGAAAAAAAAAAACTTTAGAGGTGTCAAGGAACACCCGGATGGAACGAAGTTCCTTTCCAGGATTCATAATAGTTATAATTTTTTAATTATTTATTATGTACAAAAAACCTGTATACACTCAACAAAAATATTCTCTCTCTCTCTCCCTATCTCCTTCTCTCTCCCTCTCTCTCTACCTCGCTCTCTCTCCCTCTCTCTCTCTCTCTCTCTCCCTCTCCCCCTCTCTCCCTCTCTACTCACAACAAAAAAAACAACAACATTCAAAATATATACGGTTGAATTGAGAAACCTCGTCCTTTTTTTGAAGTCGGTTAAGGCATGTCGTGACAACTTTTCGTAAGAATTTTTTCCGTCTAGCCCCCTTTCACAACGCGCGATAAGGAACTACGTTCCAAAAATTAGTTTTCTTTTGACAAAAACCGTGGAAATTTCAACGGTTTTTATCATTAAAATAACAATAAAACTGCTAAATGCGGAAATCACTCTAGAAAACTATGATGGGTACCTAGTCATGTTAAAACCATATAACCACATGCTGCAGACCCTGGCAATGACCGAGAACACGCCATCATGTTGGAGGTTGGTAATATCATGCTCAAGTTATGATAGATAATTGTATAATTGAGACAAAGGTTGTTTCCAAGGTCGCAGACGGCGGTGAAACTGTACTGTTTGAATTTGAATCTAACAAAGAAATAATTAAAGTCTCTGTTTGCAATGTCAAATAACTTTTCACTAAATACATTAGAAAGTATTTAAAAAAGGTTCTTAGTACTAAAAAGAAATTTCTGTTTGTCTCTCGTCTGTTTGTTCCGACTAATCTCCGAAAAAGTTGAATCAATTTTGAAGGGTAACATGTTATTAAGAGTAACGTAGGTTTTATAATATTTTTGTCCCGTAGCTATTTCCTGTGAGATAATTTCCGACATCCAAGTGAGCAAAAGCCACGGGCTGCAGCTAGTATGCTTTAGGCATGTGTGTTATCTATTTTACTGGACAACAATTACTTTATAGAATCGCGGAAGTCTAAGGGTAGTCACACTTTTCAGAGTTTTAGTTTTAGAATAACAACCGCTGCCTGTTCCACCTGGCCTCATGACCTCTCCCTTAGATTTCCATAACGAATGGATCTGCACTACCCGAGTGACGACCTCCAATTGTTCTAAACATTTAATTCAGTGCCGTCAATCAACATTGCAATACGAAGAACAAAATGTTAAGCTCTGTTCACACTGTAAAGACAGGAAATGAATCACACTTGAGTCCTCTCCGATGTTTTTATCTCTGACAGAAACAACCCAACCGCAACCTTATTGTGTCTAGAATAAAATTCACTGTAATTTTTACAGGATTTGTCAGTGAGAACAACCCGACAGCAACTTTATTTTACTGGAAATAAACTTCACTGTGATTTTGACAGGTTTGTCTGTGACAACAAACTACTTTGACAAGCTTCTTAGAAGCGACAACCCAACAGCAACCGTATTTTAAAGCAAATAAAGATCACTGTGTTTTTGACAGGCTTGTCAGTGGCAACAAACCATTTTGTCCGGCTTCTCAGAGGCAACAACCCACCAGCAACCTTGTTTAAATGAAAATAAAGATCACTGTGATTTTGATAGGGTTGTCAGTGACAATAACCCACTTTGACAGACTTTTTAGAGGCAACAACGCAATAACAACCTTGTTCTGAACTTGACTAAGTACTGAACAAGTGTGCCTAGACTTTGAAATATAAATAAGGCTGTAGTTAGAAATATCGTTGAAAACATGACTTTGAAACATTAAAAAAAAACCACTTCAGTTCATGATAGTATTTGTTTTTAATCCGAAGCGCTAAAGTAACATTTACATATTACGCAACGTTTTATCAGTTAATATATTTTTATGCTGTAATTAAATTACATAATAATATAAACAACCGCATACCGCAGAGTACATTTCGAATGACGTGTAAACATTTTAAAGTAAGCTGTACCAAATATTAAAAAACTGCCAATGAAAACCGTTCTTTAGGGATAAGATAAACCATTATATTATTTATTTATCTGACAGATTATACGGTGAAACAAGCGTCATAGCCGTCTTCCATTTAATGAGAAACTCGGTGTTTCACGGAAATCCTCGGCTGTGAGTAAAGCCACAAATTAAATATGTTCAGAAGGCCAGGTCTACGCATCAAGCGAGTTGCGACTAGCACACGGTTGTCAAATGAAAGTCATATTTCAGGTAATTTTAATTTCACAGGTACTTTTCTGATCAATTTGGTAATAAAATAAGACAATGTTGGAACAAATCAGACGCTTACTAATCTATTCATCAGTTTAAGATCGCTATCTCAAACTGATGAATAGATGAGGCCACACCAGACGACGCGACAGACAGTGCGCGCCGATGGAGCGCACCATGAGCGTGATCTAGATACGCCGAGCGGCGCTGTAGACGTGGCGTTTGCGATCTAAGCACACGCAGTGAAGCTCGCGTGCTCCATGGAGCGACAGATCCGAGTGCTGTCGATTTTTTGATAATGCTCAAATATACCTCAATTCGTTTAGCGTGCTCGTTGTGAACGGTTGCGGGTATAACGGGCGATTGCGTAATATGAGTGGCTGCAATGTCCCCGTTTAGTTAAAACTTGGAACGGTACTGGAGCGAGCGGCAAGATGGTGGTTCCTGGAGCGCCGATCCAATTTTGGATCGTCCAGTGCGGACCCAGCTTCTTGCGCCGTGTGCATTCGTTTTTGCTCGATGTGTGGAGCGGACCTTTTGTATATATCTACTTTGTGGTTAAATGGTTGGCAGGCGACCAACTACGGAGGATAATGATCTTCGCGCTTCAGTATAAGGGTTTTCTCGGAAGCTTGTACTTTTGGGAAGGAAAATGTTGGTAATTAGGTGATGATTCCAACAGCTGTCAAATAAGACCGACTCCAAGAAAACAAATACATTTATATTTTTATATAACCCTAAGATATGCATTTTATATAGCCTTTTCCCAACTGTGGTCGGCTCCCAGTCAAACCGGATGCAGCTGAATATCAGTATGTTATGTAGAGCGACTGCCTGCAAGACCGCCACCACACAGTTATTTAGGAACACGATATTACTAGGTAAGACTGGTTGTCACACTTTCGTGCTTCTCACGCCACGTACTGCTTTCCAGGGTCTCGGTATACGTATAATGGATGGTCACCCATCCACGGACCGGCCTAGGCAAGCGTAGCTTAACCTTCGACAGACTTATGCGGCTGTTTACATACAAAACCATCGACGCTATAAACCTTAGGATATTTTTAAATTTCTTTGTCTTACAATTTTCTAGTTTTCTTGGTGATGGATGCCAAACATTTTAGTTTTCTTATCTATGCAAACGCAGGCACTTCATATTTTTTACAGTTATAAATTTTTAATTTAAGTACCCAATTTGCTACGCTTAATAATACTTGAAATCTTGATTTATGAGTAGATATCTATTTTTTACTGAAAAAGGCATACATTAAGTGTATAGGTTTATTGCCTCTGTTATTCCTCGTGCTGAAAATATACCGGATGACATTTTTTACCGTCTCGACCTTCATATGGTGTGTTGTGTAACTAGAATAGAAGGCAGGAAGGCCTTCAGATTCATCGTAGGTGACTAAAGGAGCGCGGGACACGGGTGGACAGGGATGCGTGTGCGGCTCGTGCGCCTGCGAAAGATCAATGAGGCCGCCTATCAGCCGGCTTCAAAGGGTAGGACCGCGCTCCGAATTCAATGATACATGCCGCGCATTGAGTAGGGTGCGTATGATTTGAGTTTCGATAGATTAAAAAAAAAAAAAAGTTTTTTTTTCCAAATTTCTGTTTTTGTTGTTCTAGTATGAAAATGTTACTTTAAATGTGTAGTATTTATTGCTAGATCAATTTAATTACATGTTATTCAAAAATAAAAATAATAAAAATTTCTATGCCAAAAGCTTCTACTCCGTTCACCTATTACCCCCATTTTTTTTCAAGACGCTAAAAAAAGTCACCTAGTATAATTTTATTATGGTGTTTACATAATTTATAGATAAAATTTTGTAGATATATTCAGTAGTTACATGACTGCAATTGGTAGGTACGAATTATCTAATAAATAACGCTTAATTTTTTTATCTTCCGTTATTTTAAACATATTCATAAGCTTTTCTATAAGCAAGTGCGACTAACGCAAAAACCTCCTTTAGTTTTAAACATTATTTTATTTTTATTATTTGTTGTTATAGTAGTAATAGAACATACACACTCTGTGAATAATATGTTAAACTCTCTCCCGCTCCGCCCAGAGCGGGAGTTTTTGATGAAAAAAAAAATAAGGGTGGGCTCACATTTGTGTAGTATAGTATAATTTTTGGTTAATAAAACTTGCTACTTGCCCCAGCCAGGGTCGCGAGATTGTTCGGAAGAGACACCGTGACCCTGGCACATGGGCAACTGAAGGAACACAGGTGGGTTTTAGTCAGTAAAAGTCTGACATCGCTCCGCCCAGAGCGGGAGAAATCTGAAATCTTTTTTTGGATGGGAAAAATCATTTGATAATTTCCCATCCAACAAAAAAAAGTCTTGCTTTACTATTAATAAAAAACAGATTCATAACAATCAATTCTCACAGTTCCTGGTTGTAATCACCTAAGAATAAACCTGGCAGTGAGCCAACACTCCAGCTAATACTATTACACAGAACAATGACTTCACACTATGTTACTAGCTACTTAATATTTGGGAATCAAAATATTTAGGTACGTGGAATCTGTGTGTAAGTTCATTAATCTCCGAAAAACAGAAGGGTAATTGCGTAACATTTTATCGATAGGAATTGGTTTCATATTGATAGTTAAACAACATTCATTGCGTTATTTGCGTTGCCGAGCCGAGAATTTATTCGAACAAATGACGCAATAGTTTAGAAATAATCTTCGATCCCATTTAGATTCCGATAAATAGTGCGTTTCGCAATTAGGGTGCAGGTTAACCTATAATAGCAAAAGTTAAAGTAGCAATGAGCAGGCTAATAAATATTTCCGATATTTATGGCCAAAAAAAGTAAGTTGAAAAATTATTCTCATTTAAAAGCCATGGCATTCCGTGTGGTACCTTCTGGTACCATCCCATTTCTACCCGTAGGAATCATAAGAGGTGACTAAGGGATTTACTAGAGAAATGGGCAGCAGTGTTCTCTATGCATTTTACTACCATACTGCGATCGCCAACCCACCTGCCAAGCGTGCTGATTATGGTAAAACTCCCCTTTGGGGGAAGCCTATGTCCAGCAGAGGAAGGCATTCGGCTGAAAAAAAAAAATACGGGGCCGTATACCACTTTGCCATAGAGCGGATGATTTATCAGTAGTTCGGTTAAAATTTTTGTACTTAATTGTATTAAAATTATTTTTATTTTTTTTAATGTGTTTACTCCTCTTATTTTACCGTGTGGTGCCGGACGTAAAGAATAACACCACCCCATTTCTTCCCGTGGGTGTCGTAAAAGGCGACTAAGAGATTTACTAGAGAATGGGCAGCAGCGTTCTCTATGCATTTTACCTCCATACTGCGATCGCCAACCCGCCTGCCAAGCGTGGCGATTATGGCAAAGCCCCCCAAATTGGGGGAGGCCTAAGTCCTGCAGTGGACGTCTTACGGCTGTAATGATGATGATTATGATGACTCCTCCTATTTGCTTTGCCGTATTCAGATAAAAATTACGTTGAGTGGCAAAAAAACCCAATTAAAAGCAGGTTGTCAGTCTTCTTCCGGATAGCCAGAGGAGATAAACCTCGAGGATAGACTTCAATTTCAACATAAAAATGCATTGTCTTTAAATCAGAATCAACATGCAAAATTTCGCCTCCATAGGAGAGGAAATGGTTTTAATACAGCTTGCAAGATTTGACCAATGTATACGAACTTAGTAACAAGGCAAGTTAAATAAAAACTTGTATAATAGAGAACCGTACGTTGCATGGCTCTCCTTATAACAGACGGGCTCGATCGTAGTCACGGAAGGCCGTTCAAGATCTGCTGGATTTCTATCTCACTTCAGAGCATGAAATTGCATTTTCAAGGGGTTTTGAGATTGTAAGAAGGACTGATTACGTTTTTAAGGCCGCAGGAACTCACTGGATGCGAGAAACACAGAACGAGTCAAAGTGACGATGCTAAGGGAAGTTCTATCCTGCCAGGGTTTCTGATTTGTTCGAAAGAGTTACCGTGGCCCTGGCGCAGGCTACTGAAAGAACACGGGTGGGTATTAATCAGCAAAAGTCTGAAACGCCCTCGCGGTCCGCCCAGAGCGGGAGACGTGATTTGATGATTTCCCAAGCCAGAAAAGGGGGAGGGTTAATAACAGTGGACGTCTTTCGCCTGAAATTATGGTGATGATGAAGTACTTCCGAATGTAACTATGAAACAGCAAGAATACTTCAAGCACCAAAAGCATATCGAATTCATTCAAAACTTGACCGGTCACGGCCATCTAACGTAAACACTCATTATACATTTCAAATCGTCGAACAACGCAGATTATGTTAATGAAGTAAACTAATTTCAATAAACAACGTGCGAAGATTACCATGACAGTGTATTGTAACGCTAATTTTACGCATTGTACGTCATTTAGGCGGATTGAGCGTAGCTAACAATGTTAGATGCGAATAACAAATCTGAAATACGCAATAACATTGAGGAAGGTGTCTTCAAGAATTTCATTAACACGCTTTTTTTTGGATGGGAAATCATCACATGACTTCTCCCGCTCTGGGCGGAGCGGGAGGGCATGTCAGACTTTTACTGACTAAAACCCACCCGTGTTCCTTCAGTTGCCCATGTGCCAGGGTCACGGTATCTCTTTCGAACAATCTCGCGATCCCGGCAGGCATCGGTCCTAGCAGACCCCTTCAGTTTTGCTGACGTCTCTTTGAGGCGCGCGTGGAACACTACACCGTCGACCGGAGCTTGGTCCTTACCGGGCGGTGAGCTACCCATTGCTCACCGCCCGCAAGCTTGCGCCTACGGTGGCCGGGAGTCAGCTATCGACTCCCGACGCCCGGGGCGTCTCCTCCTGCGGCGGCTAGGGACGCGTGGGCGCAGAGATTGCCACTCCCTCACGCGCCCCGCCTCCTCCTTCTTCATTAACACGCTTTGCTTGGTATCTATGTATGTAACGGAATCTTTGAACGTGATTTTTACTCCCTTCAAAACGTCGGATTAATTTGAAACTTTGCACACACATATCCAGGAACGATGACAATACAATCTAATATATAAAATTCTCGTGTCGCAGTGTTTGTTACCAAACTCCTCCGAAACGGCTGGACCGATTTTTATGAAATTTAGTGTGTATATTGGGTAGGTCTGAGAATCGGCCAACATCTATTTTTCATACCCCTAAATGGTAAGGGTGACCCACCCCAAAATTTTTATTTTTTATTTTTTTGACAATTTTTTTTAACTTTTATTTTATTATGAATTGACATTAAAACATCCATACAACTCTAAATTTTCACTCTTTTTCAGCTAGTAATTTCATAAATGTGTGCTATTGTCTTGGCCAGGATCACCCGAATAGCAAATAAAAAAAAACGAAACCTCGCTTTTGTCACTAGCTAAATAAAAAATGGAAAATAACTAATCATTCAAAAAACACGCTTTCAAAGCAAACCAAACTAAAAAGTAAAAACTAATGGGAAAAGTGTGGGTTGCTTTTAGAGGTATTTTTTTATTGATATCAAGTACCAGCAGCAGCTACGTATATTTTCCATTATTTTCCACTTTTAGTTTTTTTTTCAATAGCTATTATTGTTTGTATGGCAATACAACAACGCGCACTGGGCTCGCGTAGTGGATTACGGCCCACTCCCTCTCACAGAAAGTCCTCTGTGTCTCAGCAGTGGGCTTGTATATTAGTACCAAACCGGGGATTTCATTGCGTCACATCTTCCCACCTAAATAAAGCACTAAGAAATGGTAAAGGGCGGGATTTTTGGAGACTGTCTTATGTAAATTTAACGTTCAAAAAGTGCTGACTCACAACCTAATCTGAATGTCGGAAGTTTTGATTTTGAAACAAGTAATGCAGTGGTAGATCGTAGGTCGAACCCAGACAAGCACTTTTCTTTTTGAATTCAATTTCATCACCACTGCTCTCAAAAAGGTGAAGGAAAATTTCGTGAGGAAACCTCATCATGTCCTAGAATCAAACATTCAAGCACATGTGACGTCTACCAATCCGCACTGGTCCTGCGTGGTGCATTACAGCCCACTCCCTCTCGAAGAAAAGAGGTGGGAACTTAATAGGCTCATTATACTAATTTCTTGGAACTTGGAGGTCAAGGTCGCAAAGAGAAGAACCTCCTAACAATACCACAGCATTCAGGAGTCGCTCATTGTTTTAAGAAGGCCACTTCTTACCTAAAGAGAGCCTCTTCGTTGGTCAAGGACTATAAAGACATTGACCGTTAGATAAGTCTAGTGACACTATGACCGCTAAATTCACTCCTCACATGTCGACAACCTCATGTGCCGTATGTCGAGATGCATACATATGTCTTCATAATACGCAGTAGCCTATAACGTGGTGAATAACGTGTCTAAATTAACACCTGTATCTTATTACCATTTTATGATCATTTTAAAAGTGTAATGGCCATTTTACAATTTATTTATTTGATGGCCCAGCTAGTGGCACCACCTAGTTTTATTATGAAGTCATTGAGATCAACAAAAAGGTCGTATAAGAATGACACTGGCTGGTGATAGTCACTCTAGCAGAGTGTCGCGTCGATGGTTGCGTGGCGGTTGTCTTCTGATGATAGAGAGGATGTCAGGGGAGCCGCGTTCGTACCACGTCCACGATGAACTGCTCTTTTTCGACACAACGCTAATACGAAGACCACTTCTTGTGCACCTTTTATATTTAAACGCACGTTTTAATTTGTGCAGAAAGCATTAAGAAAAATACTGTGCAGACGCCAGCACATCGAGCTACTGCAATCTGTCAAAGGACTTGTTCCAAAATGGCTTCAACGTGTATAGTTATCAAATATATACATTCTAGTAGAGCATGACTAGCTATGAAAAAATTTCAATGGCACGGATCCTCTAGGATGAATAGTTTCGGAGTTATAGCCGGTTGTATTTCCAACAAACAAGCGTTCATATCTCAAAAACTATTTCATTATGCGATATGATTCATATGTCGTCTTGCTTGTTCAGGCCCAATGTATAATATATATGAAGATCAAGTAGCTCAAAGACATGGATGCATTTTAAAATGGGAAAGATTGATTTTGCAAAAATAGAAATAGCTGTATCATTTATGGCTATGCTTGTATACTGATGGAACATATACCGTCTTGTAGACCTGGCAAAGGTGTACAAAAAAGTCACTGGGCACTTTTTCGTGCGAAGTAAGACAACAAAGTTCTGAGATTAATAATAATAAATCCATCCTAATAATTCTAAGAATGACTTCGAGAGCGATTTGAACGTTAAAAACGCTTTCCTGTAAACCTAGATTTTTGACATGTCCGTTTGTACGTAGGGACCGTCGATATACGCTATAAAGTGCATTTTTTCATGAATGAGGACTTTGACCTCAAGAAACGTAGTGAAGATGAATTTTTACAGACAACATTCAATAGACATTATGAATCAGCTCAACTAGAGCTTTCATTTGATACCAATCTTGTCAAGCTACGAGTTTTTGCGCTGAGCACCGAGGTCCCATAGGCGCAACAGCATCCAACATTGTTCTGGTTCCTTTTTTAGAAAGGGATGGATTTTTTGCTTTTTTTTCGTGGGCTATCCTTCGGTGTGGAAGTGCAAAATGTACGCAAGCATTCCAAAGGTTAATGAGTAAATCAAAAGTCATTTAATCAAACTAGGTTGAGAATCAGCACTTTTTAAACTGAAAATTACATAACACAGTCCCCCAAAACGCACGACCTTCAGTCGCCGGCCCTGTTGTTTATGTCTACCTTTATAAAAGAAGGCATGAGGTCATGTAGGTATGTATATGTATGCATATATAAAATAAACTTATCTATGTATCTTGTTAGAAAGAAATAGATCTTACACCACTGGGTTATGTATGGTCCAGTCTTCATACAGACATACAGAAACCTTCATACTATAAAAATGACGGTAAGTATACATAATTTTCTTTCAGCCCGAGGAAACCTGAGATGGATGGATCTTCAATACGTTATTTACGTTATGGGACCACTTAGGACGGCAAACACTTGACACATATCATATTTTGCAGACGTACCTAATGGCCTGATTTTTCTACCCTCTATTCACACAAAAACAGTGGAAAATAGGTACGCAAACTATGACACAAAACTAAAAAATCAACTGTGAATGTCGAGATCGCACAGCTCTCTTAAAAAAAAAAAATCCTCTAGGTACGGTCTGTATACGTACTATTTCAGCATGGTGCTACGAAATTTAAAAATAAATGTACCATTTTTAATATTTTAGTAATAAATAACGGCATTTTCCTCCTTTTTAGGGTATCGTACCTTAAAAGTGTAGTGTAGGTACTTTAATATAAGTTGTTGTAATAGACTATAAGTCATAGCGGGTAGCGGCACAATTTGTATGCGTCGCCAGTTTGGAATAAACCGTGTTATGGACCAGTTGTTTCGTAGTGACTCTCCCCCCCCACCCCCGCGCACTAGAACATTACAAAAAGGATAGAATAAAACCTTATAGGATCACTTCGTTGTCCGTCTATTAATCTGTTAAGCCCCTTTTTCTCCAAACGGCGGCGTGCCTAATCACCCTAGGAGCTCTAAAAAAACCGAGCTTCTGTCAACACAATATATAAAAACACGGTCATATACGCGATATATTTTGATACTTGCAAATAAACCAAAACCTATACGGTACTTCTCAGTAGTAGCCCAGAGTCTGTATTTGTACCTGGTTGATGGCAATAGACTCTCGCACATGGGACTTAAACATAACAGGCAAAATGTGGAGGTCCTATCGGTACACCTCTGACTGAACTGCCCCGTTGGTCTCGTGGTCGCAAGCGCGACCGCTGAGCGTGGGGTACTGGGTTCAATTCCCGGGTCGGGCAAAGTGTTACTGGGTTTTTCCATTAGGAATTTCTTAGTAGCAGCCCGGAGTTTGGAAGTTGGCGGTGTGATACCCCCGTGCCTCGGAAAGCACGTTAAGCCGTTGGTCCTACGCCTGATCTCTCTTCGGTCGTGTCGGATTGCAGTGCCATCGCACTGTGAGAGTGAGGGAAGAGTGAGTGCTCCTGTGTCTGCGCATACACTTGAGCACTATAATATCTCCCGCGCCGTTGGCTAGTCTCTGTTGAGATTGGCTGCCGTGGCCGAAATTCGGTCTGGAGGACTATATATACACCTCTAACCAACCTTTCGGAGAAACAAGGCGTGATGTTATGTTATTGGCATAATCAGTCTATACCGTTCCCACTGTTGGGACACAGGCCTCCTCTCGGTGGGTGGGAGTGGGCCGTAATCTACCACGCAGGCCCAGTGCGGATTGGTAGAATGTTTGATTCTAGGACATGCCGGTTTCCTCACGATGTTTTCCTTCACCGTTTTGAGAGCAGTGGTGATGAAATTATTTACACATAGTAAAGCGCCTGCCTGGGTTCGAATTCACGACCTACATCTCGTGAGTCGGAGCCGATACGACTGACTGCCACCTGCCAACACTGCCCGTTGACCTATAATCATGAAATATGGCTAGAAACAGTACGAAAAAGTATTATTTCTCCTCAATTACGCAGCAGTTTTAAAAATACTCAGTCTAAGATTTATATGCCATCCTCATTAATTTATTAAACGCCACGTGTTGCCACACGCGAAAGTTTTTAAGGTCAAACTAGAGTCAACATCGTGGCAGCGATCGAGCCAATATCAATAAAATAATCATCATAGCCAGACGCCTAAAAAAATATAGGTATGTATCAGGCGTCATTGATAGACCGTCTGCGGTGCGGAGTTTCTCCAGATTTTTTGCATAAATCTTGCTGTGAAAAAAACGTGTATGTTTTGAGTATAATGAAGTAATTGCGAAATATCTAACAGTGGCTTTTATTTTGACAACTAGCTTCTGTTCAAGACTTCGTCCGCGTCAAATTTTTGCTCCCCTGACCTTCCCCATCGCATCGAATTGCCTGCAAGTTTTCGTCCGTTTTTCGTTGCTGCTCCGCTTCTTTTAATCATAGCGTGTTGTTATATAGCCTATAGCTTTTCTCAATAAATAGGCTACCCAACACAAACATATTTTTTCCATTCGGACCAGTAGTTCCTGAGATTACCGCGTTCAACCAAACAAACAAACAAACTCTTCAGCTTTATAATATTAGTATAGATTCAACAACTAGTGGTAGGTATATGGCTTAATTATAACATCTGCACGAATTGATACGATCAGTTTAAACCAAGCTTGCCACGGTTGACCATCTATCAGTTTAAAGACAATTATTTCTCAAAAAAAAGAACGTTACAGATTACTTATCAAGACCCTTCCGTGCCTCGGAAAGCACGTTAAGCCGTTGGTCCCGGCTGTCATTCGTAGATCTTTTACAGTCATTACGGGTCATCAGAAGCCCGAAGGTCTGGCAACCAGTCTTACCAAGAGGTTTTGTGGCTTGTCATTCGCTCCATGCAAATTACTAGTAGCCGTTTAAGGGCTACGGTGCCATAGACAGACACACAGACGGACATACATAGCCTTCAAACTTATAGCACCCTTCTATTCGTGTCGGTGGGTAAAAATTATAAATAGTGAACAGAGAATTTCTTTGGAACTAATACAGTCAAAATCAAAATATTTTTATTTCACATATACCTACATGGGCACTTATGAAACGTCAGAAGCTAGGTGCACGATTCCAAACTGTTGATTCCTATGGAGAAAAGCCGTGTGGTGCCGGACGTAAAGAATAACACCACCCCATTTCTTCCTGTGGGTGTCGTAAAAGGCGACTAAGGGACTTACTAGAGAATGGGCAGCAGCGTTCTCTATGCATTTTATTGCCAACCCGCCTGCCAAACGTGGCGATTATGGCAAGGCCCCCCAAATTGGGGGAGGCCTAAGTCCAGCAGTGGACGTCTTACGGCTGAAATGATGATGATGGAGAAAAGCCGGAAAAAAACTCCATGGTTATGGTCTTTTTAAAATAATTGGCTTTTACAATGATTATAAATGACAGTATTAATAGGTATGAGAGAATAGTGTAAGCCTGTCAACAAGTATCAGGTAGTTAATAAAATAGAAATATAGGATGCCTTTGCCTATTATCATTTCGATTGAGGTAAGAATGCTAAAAATAACCCTCCAAATAATTTCGAAATATTCAAATTTGAATCCATTAATTGTCAACTTGACAATAATTTATTTAAATAATTATCACCAATAAAGTAATGAATCTAGTTTGAATGAATGCAATTTAGAGCAAAACTCGATGTGATACAGAACATGAAAATGGCGGGAGTAGGCACGTGCTTATCAAATTAAGATTTTTATTTAGTTATTATCCATAAAATATAAGACGGCAAATTACAGAGGGCAACAATGAAATGTCAAAAACTTATCAAAAATGTATGGAACGTCCTTAAAATTACGAGAACTGGCTCTCTGATGTATGAACGTCAACTAGACAAAGGAGTATGTAAGGATCGTAGCAGGTGGCGTTCTGTACTTACTGCTTCCCGTTAACTGCCATGGTTAAAATCAGAACAAGTCAAAAAATGTACTTAGGGTTATTTCACTTTAAATTGATTATTTATTCCATAAATACATTATTTATTCCAAAAACATGGCCGCCAGGCAGCAACGACATGTTCAGATTTTGTATGTGTTGTCGGGCATATAGTCCGACATGGCCTGAATGGAACAAAAAGTGTTGGACACATAGTCCGACATGGCAGTTAACGTATTAAGTAGAAGACTTTCCAAATACTGACATAAAGTAACATAAAGCCTGTGTTCCTCGAAGGGTATTTAAATGTGTACCTATAATACACCCACATTTCGCCAGTTAAGTTTAATTCCCATCTAATAAGGGCGACCCCATTTCTTCCCGTGGGTGTCGTAAAAGGCGACTAAGGGACTTACTAGAGAATGGGCAGCAGCGTTCTCTATGCATTTTACCACCATACTGCGATCGCCAACCCGCCTGCCAAGCGTGGCGATTATGGCAAAGCCCCCGCAAATTGGGGGAGGCCTAAGTCCAGCAGTGGACGTCTGTCGGCTGAAATGATGATGATGATGATGAAGGGCGACCCTATTGCCATCAATCGGACACGAATCGTCTGGATTTGTGTCCGGTTGATGTTAAAATTCTCATAGCCAAAAGTAAGGAATTTTAGAGATAGTTTAGTTTAGCTGATGTTAAAATTCTCATAGCCAAAAGTAAGGAATTTTAGAGATAGTTTAGTTTAGTTGATGTTAAAATTCTCATAGCCAAACGTAAGGAACTTTAGAGATAGTTTAGTTAGTTTAGTTGATGTTAAAATTCTCATAGCCAAAAGTAAGGAATTTTAGAGATACTTTAGTTAGTTTAGTTGATGTTAAAATTCTCATAGCCAAAAGTAAGGAATTTTAGAGATAGTTTAGTTAGTTTAGTTCGGTGTACAACAGAATCACCACTGTCAATGTCTCCGATTGGAAACAGCGAGATGAGGTGTACAACAAAAGATGGAGAACAATAGAAAATTATTCAAAACACCAAAATAAATAGTTTTGATCTAAAATTATGTTCGCTCGTGAAAAGAATGTCACTATCAAGGTGCGTTGACTTCGAAACAAGGAAAAACAAGTGCTTAGTATGCTAAACATAGGAAAACTGGTCTTTATATCCTTTTGAGGGCATCCCAATCGTGACAGTGAGTTTCAGCGTCGTTTTGGTTACATTCACTTTATTAAGGACACAAATTTATATTCGTTACTACTTGGAATAGGATGATATATATGGATTTTGAAGTATGAGTGTGTTGTTATAATTGCGGCTAGTTACAGAACATCACGCCATGTTTCCCAGGGTTGGGCAGAGGAGTACCATTAGTACACTCACATTTCGTCAGTTATATTGTAAGTCCCATGTAATAGGGGGCGAGCCCATTGCCATTAACTGGGCACAGATCCAGACTTTGGGCTACTACTAAGAAATTCCAAATAGAAAATCCCAGTAACACTTCGTTCGAACCTATGACCTCATGCTTAACAATAGCGTTTGCGGCCACTAGACCAAAGAGGCAGTTTAATAAGTACTAAATACTCACTATATGAAACTTGTCAATAACCAAATAACAAAGCAATATTTTATATCAGACGACATTGTAGAATAATAATAATAGAACTATGTATTGTAGTCATGTATTGGAGAATAATAATAGAACTGTACAAATAAAAGAAACAATAATAAAACACAAGTGTTCACATTTTTTTTTTTCAAACAAAACTAGACTTTTATAGTTCTAGTTATTTCAAGGTTGTTGCATATACCTATAAGTAACAGTACATACACGTGTTGTGGCACGATTGTGGATGAGCAGTGAAGATTACATTTTACTAACTTGGTTTAGGTATTGATATTACCTAAGGAAATAGAGGACCAAGTGGTGGCCCAGTGGTAACGACCGTGACGTACGATATTGTAGGTCGTAGTTTCAACCCCAGACAGGCGTTTTATTTTGTGTAAAATATTTAATCACCACTGTTCTCAAAACGGCGAAGAAAAACCGCGACGAAACCGGCGGTGTTCTAGAGCCAAACAATTCGAAGACATGTGACAACTACCAACCCGTACTGGGCCCGTGTTTTGGGGATGGCCCTCTTCCTCTCACTGAGAGAGAGGACGCCTTCGTAACAGCAATAGGAAACTGGCTAATTATGAGGTAACCATAGCTCGCATGACATGACCTACGTCGAAACGAAAGAAACGAAAATGACAGAATATATTAAGATTTCTACGGCGCCAAAAATTAAGATGTTTTGATGAGGAAGAAGAAGATTGATTAAGAATCAAAAATTAAAAAAAGAATTTGATTGCCGTTTCTTCCTAAAGCAATAGAAGTGGTCATACTAGGTGTGCTAGATCTTGATTCAACATTGATAACGTTGATGATACCTCCTCATCTCCTCAAAATTTAATTTACAGGCTAAAATATTTCTAAAACAAAAGCAGACACCGAAAGGCTCTTTCTACACGCCACAAATTTCTTTACAGTACGTTGTATGACACGCGCCGTAGTTAAAAAAAACCGGCCAAGTACGAGTCAGACTCGCGCACCGAGGGTTCCGTACAAACCTGCAGGTATTCACGGTTTATGCATAAGGTTTATGTTTATGAAATTATTATTTTTATATTTGAGTTGAATGAATGAAAGGTAAATTGTGGTTTACGATTTATGACGTATTAAAAAAAACTACTTACTAGATCTCGTTCAAACCAATTTTCGGTGGAAGTTTACTTGGTGATGTACATCATATATTTTTTTTAGTTTTATCATTCCCTTATTTTAGAAGTTACGGGGGGGGGGGGAGGACACACTATTTACCACTTTGGAAATGTCTCTCGCGCAAACTATTCAGTTTAGAAAAAAATGTATAGATATTAGAAACCTCAATATCATTTTTGAAGACCTATCCATAGATATCCTACACGTATGGGTTTGATGAAAATTTTTTTTTTGAGTTTTAGTTCTATGTTTGGGGAACCCCAAATATTTTTTTTGAAGTGAAAACTTCTTTAGCGGCGTTGAGCACTTTTTCTGTAATGGGTATAAAATCTTAAACTCGCGTCAGGACACGTGACCTGATCGAAAAAGCGTAGGACGGATGGAGAGTAGACAGCTATCCCCTCTCTACGGCGCGGCGAAAATGTATGCCTGGGCCTACTGTTTCGTTTAGGCGGCGCAGGGCGCTTGCGCGAATGTTCGTCTATGTTACAGCGTGCCACGCGCATCCATGGATGGTGACAGCTGATGGCTCGACCGTCTGTGTAGTGATCACATTGTTGTGTATTCGTAAAATTCGTGAATATAAAGTGCTTAAAATATGGAAATTGAACAACAAATTATTCCCTAACCATTCCAAAATATCAAACATGCTCAACGTTAATAATCAAGTTTTCACTTCTGCCGGCACTCCCGGAGTGCAATTTTTTTTCTATTTTTGTGTCAAAATCTTAATGCGGTTCACAGAATACATCTACTTACCAAGTTTCAACAGCATAGCTCCTATAGTTTCGGAAAAAAGTGGCTGTGACATACTCGGACAGACAGACAGACAGACATGACGAATCTATAAGGGTTCCGTTTTTTGCCATTTGGCAACGGAACCCTAAAAAGTGTCAACCAAGTAGCTTCCATAGTGATCCATAGAAACCTGACGATCGTGCACTGCAGACGGGAAATAAACCGTAGTTTTTGGCAACAGAAGAATGTATTGTAAAGGGCCTTACAGTTACATAAAGTTATGGCAAGTTATGCCATAAATGCACCATTGAATCCCATGGCATATTTATTATTACAATAGAGCTGGTGTCCGTTATTTGATGCATTTTGTACCACTGGGAGTTACCTCTTAGATCCTTAAGTAGAGCGTTACCTATTCAATGGTAATGAGGACTATATTGAGTAGAATTTTATAATGATAATTATTTGATAGGTACTTGAAGATGGACGGTGCCGCCGAGGCCAGAAAGAGGTGGTGACCTGGACGCGGTCCGCGAAGGATTGGGGGCCGCGGGAAAAAAGTTCCTGGAAGAACATTTTCAGAGTTCTTTGCCCAGCAGAGACAGCAGACAGAAACGGCTTAATATGCTTTCTGAAACACGGGCTGTTGGTCACCCATCCACGGTGTAACCGCGGCAAGCGCAGCTTAACCTGATCGATCGAAGCGTGCGATTGTTATTATTTAGCCATAAGCATTTGGGATAGCCAGATTACCACACGTAAGCCTTATAAATTAAATTATCAGTGGATTAACAGCTGGTTTAAGATAAACAGACGTTGGCATATCGCCTGCTAGACGCTATACAGTACGAAAAACAAGATTTATGTTCTGAAACTAGAATACCTAATTATCTAGGTCTACGAAGATAAAAGTCATATCTTTCTACGTCGCGACGTTACGTCAGAAGCTTAGCATAATGCTATTATCTACGTAGGCGTGTTTGTCCGTCGTCATAACAGATGTTTTATGTAGATTTGTTGTGAAGATTGTTGCGTGCGATCTTCCATTATTATTTGTAGTTCTAGAAAGAAAGAAAGAAAATACGTTTATTTGCGGCAAACATGACGCACAGAAAGACCAGAGGTATACAAACATAAAAAAAACTGGCCAAGTGCGAGTCGGACTCGCGCACCGAGGGTTCCGTACAAACCTGCAGGAATTCACGGTTTATGCATAAGGTTTATGTTTATAAACTTAAATGTTTTTTTTTTAATTTTTTAATTTGAGTTGACTGAATGAAAGGTAAATTGTGGTTTACGATTTATGACGTATTAAAAAAAAACTACTTACTAGATCTCGTTCAAACCAATTTTCGGTGGAAGTTTACATGGTAATGTACATCATATATTTTTTTTTAGTTTTATCATTCCCTTATTTTAGAAGTTACGGGAGGGGACACACATTTTACCACTTTGGAAGTGTCTCTCGCGCAAACTATTCAGTTTAGAAAAAAATTATATTAGAAACCTCAATATCGTTTTTGAAGACCTATCCATAGATACCCCACACGTATGGGTTTGATGATTTTTGTTTTTTTGAGTTTCAGTTCTATGTATGGGGAACCCCAAATATTATTGTTAAAAAAAAAAATGATATTAGAAATCTCAATATCATTTTTGAAGACCTATCCATAGATACCCTACACGTATGGGTTTGATGAAAAAAAAATTTTTGAGATTCAGTTCCATGTATGGGGAACCTCAAATATTATTGTTTTTTTTTTCTATTTTTGTGTGAAAATCTTAATGCGGTTCACAGAATACATCTACTTACCAAGTTTCAACAGCATAGCTCTTATAGTTTCGGAAAAAAGTGGCTGTGACATACTCGGACAGACAGACAGACAGACAGACGGACAGACAGACATGACGAATCTATAAGGGTTCCGTTTTTTGCCATTTGGCAACGGAACCCTAAAAATGATATAATAATAAAAAATAAAATGTTTTTTTTTACATCTCTCCTTTTGTCCTTGTCCCATAGAATGTACTTGTGGTTGACGTATTATGATTTTCTCTTCTATGCTGTTTCTTCATGTGGCTCTATGGCTCAATAATAACATTATGCTAAGCTAAGATAACGTCATATAAAGGCGCGGGCCCACCGCAGCGCATGCTGTGCACGGCACGCGGCGCATTTTAGCTGCGTGTATTAATTTGTTTAACAACGTGGGTCTACGTTTCCACTGGAGTACACGAAGACCCACGACTATGTATAGCGTGGCACGGCGCACGGAGAGGCTACGCACGTGCCACTGCAATCCACGGACACGGGCTTCACTTCGGGAGATTCGTCGTCAGAAGAACTGTCTGGCAAAGTCAGTGCCAATGCCATTCTACGAGTACCTCGATAAGATATACCTCGCCTCCGTTCCACAAGGTGTATGACTGAAAACTGCGCTGCGATAAGCGAGCTGTACATAATCGTGGGTCATATTCGTGTACTCCAAAAACGTGTGGAAACGTAGACCCACGTCGACAGCGTTGAGGTATGTAACCGCCTATTCAAGCAAGCCACGTATGTATCAATGACGTCAATTTATGCTTAGCCTCTCCGTGGGTTGCAGTGGATACAACGACATACATTTTCTTACAAAGCGAAGCTTAATACACGTGCGTAGCCGCTCCGTGCGCCGCTGTGGGCCCGCGACTTAAGGTCCACGAAAAGCACGTGAAGCCGTTGGTCCTGGTATTTCTTGGATCTTTGACTGTCGTTACGGGTCGTCAGAAGCCCGAAAATGACTTACAACTAAAGTCAGACTTTTTAATGGGTTGTGGAGGACTGATAGGCTGTCGCTACATCTATACTTAATAATATTATAAAGCTGAAGAGTTTGTTTGTTTGGTTGAACGCACTAATCTCAGGAAGTACTGGTTCGAATTGAAAAATTATTTTTGTGTTGGGTACTTCATTTACTGAGGAAGACTATAGGTTATATATTATCATCACGCTAATAAAAGCAGAGCAACAATGAAAAATGTTGCAAAAACGAAGACCACGTACGGGCAGGTTATTCGATGAGACGGGATGGGTTGGGGTAGTGTAAAATACTAGTATTCAGCTGCATCCGGTTTGACTGGAAGCTGACCCTAATATAGTTAGGAAAGGGCTAGGCAGAATGTAATACCCACATTTAAATTCAGTAACAACGGGGTTATTATGCTTCTGTTCATTCTTTGTTATTCTATTCACCTACTTTATAAGACGCAATAAAAACATATTATTGACGCAACTTATTTATTTACTTGCTGTAAATAGGTACCTACTCTTACAAAAATTAATAACAGCTGCAGAAATGAGCGCAATAACTAAAGGAATAAAGGAAAAATATACACAATAATAAAGTGGTATCCAAGTTATTCGAAGAAGCACAATAATTCATAATATTTTTCTGTGTCTAGTTAATATTTACGCATTATATTGATACTCAAGCCGATTCGAAGCCGACCTCAACATATTTGGGAAAAGACTAGGCAGACTAGCAGTAAATTGCTACTCATTTTAGATTTACCAGATTCCTAGGGCAGGGCACATTGCTCGCAGAACAGATGGCCGATGGGGTCGGAAGGTTCTGGAGTGGCGACCGCGTAGGTACTGCAAGACGTAGCGTTGGAAGGCCTCCCAAAAGATGGACGGATGACCTGGTGAAGTTCGCAGGAATCCGCTGGATGCGAGAAGCACAGAACCGGTTGAAATGGTGGAGCTTGGGGGAGGCCTATGTCCAGCAGTGGACGTCTTTCGGCTGAAATAATGAGGATGATGATGAAATTCCTATAATATTTGGTTAAAATCACCAACTAATGCGACTGATAAGCAGCGGGGTAATAGCGTAACACATTAACAGTAGAAATGGCTTTCATTTTGACAGTATAACAACATACATTGCGTTATTTACGTTGTTTAACAGACAAATTTTTCGAACAAATGATGAAGTGGATTAGCGATATCCTTCAAAATGTTTCAGATTCTGTTTAATAGCGTGTTACCTAATTAAGGTGCTGGTCCTGGATTCGTTTGTCGGGTTGGGCAAAATGTTATTGGGTTTTTCCATTAGCAGTTCCTCAGTGGCATTCCGCAGATTACTAGTTGGTGATGTGAATCCGCCGTGCCTCGGATAGCACGTTAAGCCGTTGGTCTTGTGCCAGATCTCTCCCCAGTCGTGTCGGATTGCCACCTCATCGGGCTTTAAAAGTACAAGAAAAGAGAGAACTTAGTTTGCGCATACACTTACTGTGTCTCCTCACTATAATATCTCCTGCGTACTTGGCTAAACGGCCACGACTTACGAAGTCTAGGTTCGAACTGTGTGTGGTGTGAAAACGGCTAAAGAAAACATCATGAGGAAGCCGGCATGTTCTAGAACTAGAAATTCGAAGGTATGTGACGTTTACCAATCTGCACTGGGCCTGCTCTGGCTAAAGCGCCTGTCTGGGTTTGAACTCATGAACTATACATCTCTTCAGTGCCGATACAAGAAACTACCTATGTGCCATGTAATAACAAAAAAATCTGGAAAATACTATCGAAATCATGATTAAAATTACGCGTAATTTAAATTATTTGTAAAACAACTTAAGTAGATATTAAACAGCGTTAATCGTAAATAGCTGTCGATTCTAATCAACTGGTTTTTCCCTTATCACCTTAACTAGGCTCTGATAAGCCGTTAAACAATAATATTTTGTGCTGATAAGTGATAATTACATACAATAAGTTATCGATTCTGGGAAAAGTCAAACTAATAGTTTTGTCGAAATAAAAATTCCGTTATTACGGTTCAAGTCTTCCTTGAAATGAGATCATCAATCAACACTTGCTGCCTGCCAGGGTCACGAGATTTGTTCGAAAGAGATACCGTGGCCCTGGCACATGGGCAACTGAAGGAACACGGGTGGGTTTTAGTCAGTAAAAGCGTGACACGCCCTTCCGCTCCACCCTAGAGCGGGAGATGTCATTTGATGATTTTCCACCCAAAAGAAAAAAAAAAATAGTTTAAAAAAACTAAAAAAACACGCTTCCATTGAAAACCAAACTAAAAAGTACAAAATAATGGAAAAAAAGCATGGGGTGCCTGATTTCAAAAATACCTTAAAAAGCACCCCACGCTTTTTTCCATTATTTTGTACTTTTTAGTTTGGTTTAACTATTTTTTTTATTATTTATTTTCTATTTTTAGGGTGTTTCGAATTTTGAGACGTATGTCAGCGTAGTTTGTGACGTATGTCAGCGTAGTTTTCGAAGACAGTTTTTTTTGCTGTCCTGGTAACCCTGGCAAGGATAATGGCACAAATTAGTTTGTGACGTATGTCAGCGTAGTTTTCGAAGACAGTTTTTTTGCTGTCCTGGTAACCCTGGCAAGGACAATAGCACAAATTTATGAAATTATTGCATTGTCATCGGTCCTTGACAGGTGTGCAAAGTTTGAATGAAATCTGGTCGTTTAAAGTGGGTCAAAATCGCGTTAGAAGGAGTCGGTTACAAACAAACATACTAACATACAAGTGAAGCTAATAAAAAGCGTGTAAAAACACTTGCTGTGTCTGTGGTTTCGCCCGCATGTGAGATGTGGGAAATTGTCCCACGGAATCGTGCTAGTACTGGGATACAAGTATTACATCAGCTATCTGACGAAAGGCCTGTCAAAATCGATCCAATTGTTTCGGAGATTAGCCGGAACAAACAGACAGACAAAATTTTTGAAATAGCTTTTTTTTAGTTTTATGCGCCACATGTCGATTTCACAATATGCATTTAGTAAAAGCTATTCTTTTGATATTATTAAATTACAAACAGACACTTTAATTTTGTTTATTTTGTACATTTGTATGCTTTTTGTTAGTGTTTGTTTTTGTATACAATATCGATGTACCTATATAGTTTTAATGATTTGTATACAGATACATAACATCACGCCTGTTTTCCACGACGGGTTAAGCAGAGTTGCACTTATAGCACCCCCACATTTCCCCAGATCTGTTTAAAATAGCACAGGTCCAATATCTGTACTGTAAATAAGAAATTCCCGGAAAAATTCTACAACATTGTGCCCAATTCGGGCATCGAACCCAGAACATGAGCTCAGCAGAAGCACTTGCCACCTCTCAACTCCGAGTGAGACAGTCAAGGCAGTATGATCTTTGTAAAAAAAACAAACAGGAAGACTTTGCATGGCATTTAAAGTTTCCTTAAAATAAAACCTGCTTAAGTACTTGTATTTTTAACACTATTCCTAGAAACAAAAACAGCGTTAAAACATGCATGTTTTACTGGCATCTAATAATTTTTATTTCGGAACAGTGTATTCAATGATTGCGATTAATTGGGGCCAAAGAATAATCAACACGTGCTCTTATGTGAAGTACAATCTGCAAGTCATTGCTGACATTAAATTCGGATAGAATACACTCTTATACAGTGTGCTATAGGTCTATATCATGTCATTTAGAGGTCAGAGGATGATAAAACAGCTGTGTCATTCCACGCCTACAATTTTATGGAACTGCGCAATTAAAGCCATCGCCGAAGTAACTGTTTAATGGTGCCAAGCTTTTAAAGGGGTTTTTTTTTGGATGGGAAATCATCAAATGACTTCTCCCGCTCTGGGCGGAGCGGGAGGGCGTGTCAGACTTTTACTGACTAAAATCCACCCGTGTTCCTTTAGTTCCCCATGTGCTAGGGTCACGGTATCTCTTTTGAACAATCTCGCGACCCTGACAGGCATCGGTCCTAGCAGACCCCTTCAGTGCTGCTGACATCTCTTTGAGGCGCGCGTGGAACACTACGCGCCGTCGACCCGACCCTGGTCCTTACCGGGCGGCGAGCTACCCATTGCTCGCCACCCGCAAGCTCGCGCCTACGGTGGCCGGGAGTCCGCGGCGTTCATGGGGAAGTAATAATTCATTACATGACCACTCCTTGTCTTAGAAAACACAACGAACGATGCATCAATGACAGCCGGGATTTTTCTGAGCTGCCATTCGTAAATCTTTGACATCCTGTAGGCTGATGATGATGAAGATTGGTTGTCAGACTTCTGGGCTTCTGACTACCCGTAAAAATGGCCAAAGGTGACCCTGACAGGCATCGGTCCTAGCAGACCCCTGCTAGGACCGATGACCGATTATAAATAAGGAACTGTAGAACTATTTGAGAACTGTCTTCAGAATGTATAATTTATAGTATAGATAGATTTTTTACCAATCAAAAGGATTGCAAGTCATTTTGCTAACTTCCGTTCATTAATATTAATTAACTGAATATTTAGATAAAATAAAACAAATACGTTTCTACTTATGTATTCTGAATAATTAATTTAAATTAACATAAGTATTCTATGCTAATTATTATTCAAAATTAACTTCGTTATGGTAGATTAAACTTACATGTGTTTTCAGCAGTTTTTTGTCACCACGATCCATTTAAACTTTTATTTTCACAATTACACGTTTTCCGTGACTACTCCCTAAGCATGAAATCCGTAGTTTCGGCCGAAGTTACGATTATTTTCAACACCGTATTACCTTCGGACCATTCCAGTTCTCCCCGTTTTTCCTTATTTCCCGTTTCGTAAGAGACGACTAAGGGATTTACTAAATAATGGGCAGAAGCGTTCTCTATGCATTAACCGCTGTACTGCGATCGCCAACCCGCCTGCCAAGCGTTGCGATTCTGGCAACCCCCCCAAATTGGGGGAAGCCTATTTACAGCAGTGGACGTCTTTCGGCTGAAATGATGACGATGATCACCTTCGGACATAAGATTAGTTCGGTGCCCGAACTAAGAATGAATGACAACACAATTTTACAGTTGTCCTTACTCTGGATTTGTTTTTGTCCGTAAAAGTTAATGAACCGGTTTTAGGATTCACTTCGAAGTTTCGAACAATTGAAAACGTTAAACAGTAGAGTCGAGAGCGACCTGAAAGAAAAAAGAAAATGTTTGAGAATGTGCACACAGCGGTCTTTCATATGATGCCCCACATGCCCCAGTAGCCCCACTTAGATTTGTTAAGACCCGTTCAGTCCTTGTTGCAAAAAATATATACATTTAAGGCCGCCCACTGTATAGATATTTTGTAGTCATTGTTTTTGTTTTTTGGTTGTTATTTATTTTTATAAATATATATTATTATTTCTGGCTTGCACTGACTTTTGTGAGACAATTGATTTCGATTTTCTATATTTTCTACTGTGAGACTTGATCATTATTTTGTCAGTTATGAATGTGAAGTAGGGATAAGAGAGGAATAGGGCTTTATATTAATTAAAACGAGGTTCTGGTCTCATATTAACGTACAATTAGGATGTTTTTTTTCCGTTACGTCAGCGCCGACTGTTGCTGAAAGCCAGCGCGATTTTCCCCCAGATTTTTTTTTAAAGTTTTTGTTGTGTTTAGTTTTTCTTTGCGTCATATTTACCGCAAATAAACGTATTTTCATTCTTTCTTTCTACAATTCTTTTAAAATCAATATAAATATTATGTAACGCAAATAGTACTAGAAAATACATTAAAAAAAAACGAGAAAATGTTACTCTTTTTTATTAATCAAAACTCTATTTACTCTCTCTGAAATCAGAAATACTCTACTTCTTCCAGATAAAGTTGGCAACTTTAGTCCTGCGCCTGATCTCTCTCTGGTCGTGTCGGATTGCCTTCCCATCAGACTATGAGAGTGGGGGAAGACTGAGTGCATCTGTGTCTGAAAATGTATCACATCGGAGTACAACAACAACTGGTAACTAACTGAAACAAGTGGGGCAGAGATAGCGCCGGAGGCGGGTGGTAAATGCAAGTTTCCTACATGTCCGTACATGCATGGATACCACTTGAAAGTATAATCTATAATATTTCATTTAATCGCCGTTGGTGGACCTGATAATCGATTTCCACGTTCAGACGGGCCTGCACCTTTGTTGATGGCAGGGACTGAAAGTGGTTAAGGTTAAAGGTATACCTCAAAAACATACAAGTAACGGTTTAAAATAATGGTTGACTTATACAGGGACCTTTACAAATAAAGGTTGGACTTAATAGTTATTTAACCTTTACACGATTTAGGTATCGAAAAACATGCGAGATGGCGTGGCGCGGGTGCACGGGGGTGTCGAACACATTAGAACTAGTTTTTGTACGAGGCGGTGCATCAAAGAAAACCCCTATTTATTAAGGTTTAGGTATTGCTACCGAAATCATTATAAAGGTTATAGTGCTTCTACCGAAATATCATCATCATCATTTCAGCCGTAAGACGTCCACTGCTGGACTTAGGCCTCCCCCAATTTGGGGGGCTTTGCCATAATCGCCACGCTTGGCAGGCGGGTTGGCGATCGCAGTACGGGGGTAAAATGCATAGAGAACGCTGCTGCCCATTCTCTAGTTAAGTCCCTTAGTCGCCTTCTACGACACCCACGGGTAGAAATGGGGAAACAACACCGAAATATACCGGTATGTATTTCCAACCTTAAAATTCTGCTGATGTACCTACGCTACGGTATCGAAATATTTCGGGTACTCAAATTTAACGGTATGACGTCATACCGAAATTTAAAGGTATCTTAATTCTTGGATAATTCAGTTCCTGATTGATGGAGTTAGAGAATAAGTCCCAGGTAAAAAATCTTCAAGCTGATTTTTATGTAACCAAAATAAATCAAATACTGTCATCATCATCTGCCTAAACTTTTCCCAACTATATTAGGGTCAGCTTCTAGTATAACCGAATGCAGCAGAATACCAGTATCTTACATGGAGGGACTGCCTCTGGTGGCGACGAGTTCTATTTTAAGGTCACGGTGGGGGTTGTCATATTTATTGTACCATGATGACATTTCTCTCATTTCTCTACATCACATGCCCATACCATGACAACCCAATCTAACCTATAACAACCATGTCCAGCAATGAAGGTCTTGTGGCTTTGATGATCATGTTTTTGACAATAAGCTGGGCCCTTAATACTCAATACTCAATACTTTATTGCATTCCACAAGCCCCCGACACCGCCCCCCTTGCAGTTTCAACCGCTTAAGTCTCGATCCCAGGAGAATATCGGGATGGAAAGTGTACCCTAATCCAGGTCGTTGCCTACTCATATGTTAACTTTTTTCTAAATCCGTTCAGCCGTTTTAGCGTAAAAGCGTAACAAACTAACCCACAAACAAATCAAATCTTTAATTCCTCGTTGTGAGTAATTTATCATTTTCCTTATTTTCATTATGATAAGCCATCTTATATCTCAAGCACTATAGCACTTACTTATGCAAGTTAATCCTTAAAGACTTACTAAATAAGCCCTGGATATATAGATATGCCAATGACTTAGACCAATACCTTCATTCAATAGAAATCTGTTAGTAGTTCAATACTTATCGTAAATTTCCTACAGGTGGTAACCATATGACGAGTAGGTACATATAATTATTATAGCTTACCGAAGATAATTATTTTGTATAACAGTTATTATTAAGTAGTTTCGTCATTAAAACGCACGTGTTATAAGTTGTGCATTACTATAAGCTGTTGTTCGTCATGGCGAATCATATACAGGGTGTGGCGTAAGTAATGGTCCACCGTTCAGGATTCGATGAACCAGATAATTAACTATAACAATTAAAAATTTTAACCATTTTTACCCATTTTTTTTTTACAAAAATTGCTCTTGAACTTGATAGTGTGTTAAAAATTGGGGTTAAAATTAAAGAAGAACCAACTTTTTCTTCAAAAGAGCTGAATTTACATAAAAAATCATAATTTATCATTCAGCAGTAATTAACAGAAATCAAAATGAAAAAATAATGGTTTTTGTTGAAACTACAAACAAATATGTAATAAAAGGTAGAAATTTCGTAAATAAAAGACAAAAATGAAATATTTTCGGAACCCTTGGGTAAAAATGTTTAAAAAATTTAATTGTTATAGTTAATTATCTGGTTCATCTAATCCTGAACGGTGGACCACTACTTACGCCACACCCTGTATAAAAAACGCTACGAACGTTTCAATTTTAAACGCAATAGTTTTATCGTTATCATCCACAGTCCACCTTCAACCATTACTAGGCATAATCCTCACTTTTCTCCAGCCAATCCCTACGCTCCTGTGCCAGGCTTATCCAGGTCGTCCGCCCATCTCGCTGCCGGGCGACCGACGTCTCATTTTCCAGTCCTTGGACGCCACTCTCTCACAACCTTACTCCACCTGTCTTCACTGCGTCTTGCCTGGTGTCCAGCCTATTTGAGTTTCATAATACGTTTTTCGATTTCGAAGATTTTCGTGCGCCTTCGTATCTCGACGTTTGGAACTCGGTCTAGTAGCTGATATGCCAAGCATGGAATCCTCTATAGCTCTCTGTGCAACTCTCAGCCGGTACACAGCCTTCTGCATGAGCGTCCACGTCTCGGCACCGTACGTCATTTCTTTTTCCCATTTCCGCAGCATTTATTCTACTTTCATGCTTCTTTTGCCATACTCAACATTCCATACGTAAGAATAGGCACCAGCACACCATTGTGACAGCAAGTCGAGGCTTTTCGGACATCAACTGATTGCTCACAATCGCATGTAGAGCACCACTTACTTTGGGCATCACACAGTGTGGTAAATACAAATATTCCGTTTCTTCATAGCAGAAGCATAAGCAATCATCAGCTAGGACAGAGGCCTCTTCTCTCCGAGTAGGACTGAACTGTAATCCCTCAGGCGGACCCAGAGGGTTGGTAGCTATCACATGTCTTCTGTCCTTCACCGTTTTAATAGTGATGAACAAAATTTACGTAAAGTACCGGGTTGATCCTATGTATCGTGTGGTGCCGGACGTAAAGAATAATACCACCCCATTTCTTCCCGTGGGTGTCGTAAAAGGCGACTAAGGGACTTACTAGAGAATGGGCAGCAGCGTTCTCTATGCATTTTACCACCATACTGCGATCGCCAACCCGCCTGCCAAGCGTGACGATTATGGCAAAGCCCCCCAAATTGGGGGAGGCCTAAGTCCAGCAGTGGACGTGTTACGGCTGAAGTGATGACTAGCTAAAAGTCTTAATTCGCAGATTTCTTCTGTGCCACTACTACTCTCTAGTCTCTACTCTTCAGTTCAATATGACATACTGACATCGACGTCACGAAAGCAGACATATGTATGTACATATTTTTACGAACATAATGAATGTTGGCGCCATTACTTGATTGGAACCACATACATGTAAATACATTTAATTTACTCAATCGGTCATGAACCGATCGCGTGTTACCAACGTGCGTCCGTAAAAGTTAATATATGCTAACAAAACAACCGTCTGGGGTGTCGCTCTGTAAACACAGCAGACGATGCATATTCAGTACTTGTCTGCATTGTTTCGTAAATAACTTACATTTGCGTTTCATTTCCACGAACTAGGCTGGTAGGTAAAAATATTGTTGTTGTTTAAAATCTTCACCGACTATATTATTTGTTATATTCACTTAACGTCAATTCGAAATTTGAACAGTTTTGATGATTGTCTGCCTCGTTGGTGCAGTCGCAACCGCTATAGAAGACCATGAGGTTCTGGATTAAAATCCCAGGTCGGGCAAAGTAACATTGTGATTTTTCTATCAAGAATTACCAGCCTGAAATCTAAATGTGTGCGGTTAATGCTAATAGGCACGCCATATATTACATGGGACTTAAAATAACTGATGAAATAGGCAAAATAGGTCACCTCTGCCTAACCCTGATGGCTGATGAGAAAAAAGCTATCCTTTTCGCCACATGTTGATTTTCACCTACCTAAATACCAGTATTTTACATGGAGCTATCTGACCTCCACAACCCAGGTACTGGCCGGGTCTGTCAATGACCTACAAATGACAGCCAAGACCAATGGTTAAATAAAAATCGCTTCGAAATTCAAACAGTTTAGATGTTATACAAAAAAAGAGCACTGTTCTTGAAAATTGTCACTTGTCGAGAACATGCGCCTTATCGTCATATTTCGCACAAATTTTCGCAACAATGATTTTCTTAATAAAAAAAAGAGTGACTTTCTTGCATAGTATCATTTATCTTCAACATATGCTATCCTTAGCTAAGCTGCGGCGACATGACATGTATCATACAAATTTTCGCTACAGTGATTTTCTCGTAGCATCCGTAGCCTGTTGCTACGACCAGCTACGCTACGTCACGTCGTCGTGCGAACACGGTGAAAGTGGCAGTAGTTACATTTCAAAAAATGTGGGTAGTACTGCCTCTACTCAGCGTGGCTACTATGGCAAATCCACCCAAATAGGGGGCAGCCTGTGTGCAGCAGTGGACGTCATTGGGCTGAAATTATGAAAATGTTGAATGCCTCTACATTACTTTAAAACAACTGAAAAGGCCTCATAATAACTGCTAGCTATCGTGAAAAACTCATAAACAACTATAGAGTCTCTAGAGAAAAATATAATAATAGCATGTTTCAATAATCATGTTATTAAGTAATTTCATAACACGCTCACAGATAACTTGTCCAACACGTACAATCAGACTTCTAATACAATTATACAACACGTACATTAAATAAACAATTGAGATACGACACCAAAATGTACTAAAATGACGCACTTTCATTGAATATACGTCATTTGTAAAAATGGTGGGTGCGCGTTATCACGATTGATCGAGTCGAGTTGTGTTGTATCAATCAATTCGATTCTATACGCTTGGTTACATCACTAGTTTGATGTAGAGTATTTGCGTAGTTTGTGCGTATTTAAAGGATGAGGAGTCGAGAAGGCGTACTTGAGTGGCGTAGCTTTGGATTGGATCAAATATAGATTTGTTATTTTTATTTCTTAATTTTTTAGTTTTCTGTTAAGAGGCCTCATTCGAAATGTTGTCCTTATACAGTTAAATACTTTATTTTTATACATTTTAACGTACAATATGAAGTCTCGTTTGAGTTACTATCTCATGAATTAGCTATTTTTTAGGATTCTGCACCTCAGAAGGAAAAAGCGGAACCCTTATAGGATAACTTTGTTGTCCGTCCGTCCATCCGTCCGTCCGTCCGTCCGTCTGTCAAGACCCTTTTTCTCAGGAACGCGTGGAGGTATCAAGCTGAAATTTATATCAAATACTGAAGTCTACTGTCCCTTGGAGCTGTGAAAAAATCAAACTTCTAAGCTAACGCAATCAAAAGATATAGCCGTTTATACCGCAAATTTCCACAAATTTTCGAAACTCGCAAGGGAATCAAAACCTAAAGGGTACTTCCAGTCGATCTGGAATTTTGAAATTTGGTACGAAGCAACGTCTTATAGCACAGATAAAGGAAAAATTGCGAAAACCGTAAATTTTTAGTTACATCATATAATAAACAGAACAAAACACAGACAGAAATAAAACCAAGCCAAGAAACAGAACAGAACTACGACTCGATTGTCGTGATGGGTGAACTTTTACTTATATACCTACAGGTTTGTATGGAACCCTCGGTGTGCGAGTCCGACTCGCACTTGGCCGGTTTTTTATTTATGTAAAGTATTACGAGATTTAGCTTGTTTCAAAAGATGATAAACTGTCAATTCTTTGCTGGATGGAAATGGATTGATTTTAACTGAAGTTGGCAAAGTGCGTTGAACCCTTTTATTGGCTAGTCACTTTCATGTGGGCCTCAATAAAGTTAGTGTACCTGTGGTCTGCAAAAGGTTTACAAAATAAACACACCGGGCTCAGATCAGAAATGACAAAACATAATAGTCCAAATGTTGGTGCCTAAAATCATCTGCCTAGCCATTTTCCCAACTATGTTGGGTTCAACCTCCAGTCTAACCGGATGCAGCTGAATACCTGGTACACCTCTACCTAACCCTTTAGGGATTTCATACGTGATAAAAAAGAGATTTTCTATTACCTACGGTTGCACAAAAACACTTATCTAAATACTATGCAGCATTACAACTAAGGGAATGAGTGTTTTCGATGAACTCTGACTAGTTAAATCTTACATGGCGTATGTAAGATTTCACTTGTGTTTAGAGTGCCAGCGTCCTCGCCTAAAATATGAACACATAACAGTAGTTGTAAGAGAAGCACAACATAAATATTAATATTAAGACTACTATTTACTAATAATAAATGCAACTATGATGTGGCTTATTAATGTACCTATGGGTATGTGTTGAGAGGGGGATAAATATAGTGAAAACTTGTGTTTATAGGATATAAGTCTGTGTTAATATAATTATAAATATATGTCTCTAGCTACATTCAGTTTATTTAAACGATTAAAATATGTAGTAATGCTTCAGTCTCATCATAACTCAACGTTAATAACCACTTTGAGACCTTGGTCTTACAGTCATTGAGGCACCTGGGAGCAATTGTGCATATTTTATTTATTTTATTATATAAACTAGCTTTTGCCAGCAGCTTCGCCCGCGTATTATACGTATAAACCTTCCTCTTGAATCACTCTATCTATTAAAAAAAAACCGCATCAAAATCCGTTGCGGAGTTTTAAAGTACTAAGCATACATAGAGCTAAGATCTAAGGACAGACAGAGGAAAGCGACTTTGTTTTATACTATGTTGTAGTGATGATTAGACAGTATACCATAATGACGTTGAGCAAGGGCTGTTCTACATCCGCCAGTTGTGCATGCCTCGTAGAATCTACGCTGTTTAACAGCATTCGGCTTGTATATTACAGTGGGATGTTTACGCAGAATAGTACCGAGCACAAAGAGCCGTCTCACAGTGAGGGCCTGACATTCGGTGTAAAGAGCCGAGGTGGGATATCGGAATGGCCTCAAAGTCATGACTTTGACGACAGCTCTCTATGCTCGTTCAAGAAGGAGTAGGGTTGTCTTATGAGTCACACCCCAGACTGTGATGCAGTAGCGTATTATGCTTTGAGACAGGGCATAATATACAGAACAGTAATGGTGCGGTAGTCCGAGGAGTGCCTGATGTTACGTTATGATATTACTTAACCTAAAGCAACTGTGTAGCATCATCATGGGGAACAACCATCAACATACAACACTTTCCTACTGTTATTAGTTTATTTTGCTTTACCAACGTAATTAGGAAGTGACTTACATCCTCCTTACATCCGATTCTCCATCGTAAGATCAAAGTGTTATTAAAGAAAGCACTTTTTAATAACTCGGCCAACTCTGACGCATTGGTTCTAACTGTTTGTTTTCATTCCGTTCTCATTACCGACTTTTCTAGACGCTTCCCATGCATTAAATAAAATTGTGTTTTGGGATATAATTCCTTGTTTTGTACTCCTTACAATCATGTACTGTCGTTCTAACATCTTGTGTGTCCTACACGTAATAATACATACTTTTATACTTACTACTATGTAGGAGATAATCTTTGCATAGCATAAACAAAGTCGCATTTCGTGTTTGTACGCTTAGATCTTTTAAACTACGCAACAGATTTCAATGCAGTTTTCATTAATAGACAGGGTGATTCAAGATGAAGGTTTATATGTATAACACGCGGGTGAAACCGCTGGTAAAAGGTAGTTTATTATAAACTAGCTTCTGCCCGCAACTTCGTCCACGTTAAATTTCTTGTTCCCGCGACCCTTCCCGTCCGCGTCGCGTCGAATCGCCTACCCGTGCGATTTTCCCCGTTTTTGCAACATTTTTCATTACTGCTCCGCTTCTCTTGGTTGTAGCGTGATGTTATATAGCTTATAACCTTCCCCGATAAATAAGCTACCCAACACAAAAATATTTTTTCAAATCGGAGTAGTAGTTCCTGAGATTAGCGCGTTCATTCAAACAAACAAACTCTTCAGCTTTATAATATTAGTATAGATTATTAATTATTATAAATGAGAAAGTAACTCTCTGTTACCTTCTCACGCCTTAATGGCTAAACGGATTTCGATGAACGTCACACAGGTAGACAATGACCTGTTTTATCCTATAGAATACTGTTTTTCCCGGTAGTACGTTCCTGTGCGAATATTTTGACCTCCAGGCGAGCCAAGCCGGTGGCAAAGGCTAGTCTATTGAAAAGGAGAAACTGACTAATTGGCTTATCAAAGCACTGTTTCTCTATTGGGAATAAAAACGCAAAATTTTGCAGACGGATTCCTTTTAAAATGTAGGGGAGCACTAAGAAGGAGTTTTTGGACCCTGGCTTCCAGTCTAACCGGAAGCAGCTGAATATGTGAAATATTATTACTTTCTTTCAAAAAGGTTTATTTTATTTTATTACAAGTCAGGATTATTTTGTATATATGTCCTTCTATACTCAATGGGAATTCCCTACAAGGTACAACTGATTTAACAGGAATTCCCACCTACTGCACCATTGCATCAATGAGCTCATGACGTAGCATAACCGCGATTCAATGTGAATGATTTCAGTCATGGGTGAAGCAAGTTTCTTAGAAATGTGAACGACCTCGACGTAGAACTTGTAACGAAATTCTAGTAGGAAAGTCCAGCAGTTGTGATTCATAGACTGAGGCTGAGACTGAGAATGGACGAGGCTTTTTTTTTTGGATGGGTAATCATCAAATGACTGCTCCCGCTCTGGGCGGAGCGGGAGGGCGTATCAGACTTTTACTGACTAAAACCCACCCGTGTTCCTTCAGTTGCCCATGTGCCAGGGCCACGGTAACTCTTTCTAACGAATATTGCGACTCTGGCAGGCATCGCTCCTAACAGACCCCTTCAGTACTGCTTACATCTCTATGAGGCGCACGTGGAACATTACGCGCCGTCGACCCGAGCCTGGTCCTTACCGGACGGCGAGCTACCCATTGCTCGCAAGCAAGCTCGCGCCTACGGTGGCCGGGAGTTCGCTATCGACTCCCGACGCCCGGGGCGTCTCCTCCTGCGGCGGCTAGGGACGTGAGGGCGCAGAGACTGCCACTCCTTCACGCGCCCCGCTTCCTAATGGACGAGGCTAAGTTGTGACTAGAGTTATGGGATATCAAAAGGAACAGGTTGTATATCTAACAGTGCAGTATAGCCTTTACCACAAATGGTCATCGTATTAGTAGTTTCATCATCATCATCATCATTATCATCATTTCAGCCAAAAGACGTCCACTGCTGGACATAGGCCTCTCCCAATTTGGGGTGGTTTGCCATAATCTCCACGCTTGGCAGACGGGTTGGCGATCGCAGTATGTTGGTAAAATGCATAGAGAACGCTGCTGCCCATTCTCTCGTAAGTCCTTTAGTTGCCTCTTATGACACCCACGGGAAGAGATGGGATGGAGCTGTTCTTTACGTCCAGCACCACATGGGATTACTGGTTTAGCAGCTGGCATATCATCAGGATTGTGCCGGAATATAGCAGTTAGTCGTGGACTTGGTAAACAGCGGCACCCCTGACGTCCTCTTCATTAACAAAAGACTGCCCCCACGCAATCATTGACGCAACGCTCTTCCAGAATGACTGTCACCAGCCAGTGTCACTCTTATCCGACCTCTTCGGTGGTTCTAGTACCTTTTTAACTAAACTAGATGGAGCCACTTTTTGCGCCGTCATATTTATCTTTAAAATGGAATACTTATAATATTGATCTTTGTTGTTTTAACATTATAATCTATACTATAATATTATAAAGCTGAAGAGTTTGTTTGTTTGTATGTTTGTTTGATTGAACGCGCTAATCACAGGAACTACTGATCCGAATTGAAAAATTATTTTTGTGTGGGGTAGCCTATTTATCGAGAAAGGCTATAGGCTATATAACATTACGCTACAACTAAGAGGAGCGGAGCAGTAATGAAAAATGTTGCAAAAACGGGGAAAATCGCACGGGTAGGCGATTCGACGCGACGGGAAGGGTTGGGGGACAAGAAATTTAACGCGGACGAAGTCGCGGGCAGAAGCTAGTACATACATAAACTCACGCTTTTTTTCCATGGGGGTAGGCAGAAACTACAGAACGCCACCCGGTACGATCCCTACATACTCTTTTACCTCGTTTATGTTCATACATACATCTGGTCATACACACACGTCGGTTACCACTACTACGCACCTGACCTTTCTGAAGAACATCACCAATTAGGTCACTATTTATGTTCTCCTAGGACGTCCCCTTACGGCGTGTCCACTCACATCTGCCTTGTAAATACCTCTTCTAAGCCGTGCTTCATACATCCTCTCACATACACTTTTAAATTTTAGTCATTACATCTTCTTTTAAACATTGTAATACATATTAATTTTATGTTTTATCAAAAGATAATACATGTCGTAACAGTAATCTCACCTTGATATTGATAACTGAATGTTTACATCGTCACGTCTGACTGGGCAGATATCCGAGTGGCCAGCAGACGCTCATTCATCATCAGATTACATACGTTGACGCAAGTATTGTATTATCTAAAGTATTGTTTATATTTATCGAAGATTTTCATGTGTCGACTGTTTTAATTAACATTTGTTTTTGGCTTAGTTATTTGGCTACTGAGCATGTTTGAATACTGGCAGGCTCTGTTTGCGTGTCAAGGTTTTATTTTTCTGTATGATTTGTTTTATGATGCTGTCCAGAACTTGAACCACTTGCTGGCGTGAGGTGGGCGTGAAATGTCACGCATCTATTAACCATCAACTCGAAAAGAACAATATAATAACTTCAAAATCTTTAATAAATACCTACACAGGATAACAAGAGAAATATTTAACACGTGAAACGACTGCCTCTTACAGCGTGGTCTGAAAAAGTCCCGTCGTAGTCTCTATATAACAATGATTGCAACACTGCTCTTGTTTATGTTCCCATGCTGAATTTCGACTTATCTTATCCATGTATACGTCCGGCTCGAGATACTGCAGCACAAGCACCTCATCTGCTGGTGGGCATCATGCCGCTCCGCTGATGTCAGCCTTTGTAAAGAGAGCGTGGCCAACAAGAAGTAATGAAAAAATTTCTTCTCTTCTCATTTTTATAGGTGCCAAGTTAATTCTGTTTATAGTTCCATCAAAATTGGTTCCGGAGTTTAGCTAGAAATGTGCCCCAAATATTATAGTTTTTAATCATTTGCTTATTCATACTAGCTGATTAAAAACAGACATTGAACAAAAATACTTCCTATTGCGGAAATGAGAGCTAGCCAAATATTCAACAAAAGTAGATAAATAACAGCTTCGTCTGTTAAACAAATAAATACCTCGAATAGAGTCACAAGCAGACACTATAGTTAATCCATAACCAATTAATTTATCAGCCGCCATTGACGCAAGCGCCAAAAGTTTGTTTTACTTAATTCTGTACACAGTACTAATCCCAAACCGAATTATTTCAACACAAACATACACGCTACTATTAACTGAAAAAGCATATGCATAAAGCTGAAAATCCCTAGTGTATTTTTAGAGTTAGTCGTGAATGTTCGATTGTATGTACCTACGCCCCATTTACTTAGTATTCAAAACACATAAATGCAATGAAGTTATAAATACGGTTTTTCAGTACGTAAAAGATGTAATCTAATCGCATCTAGTTCACATGGTTTGTTTATTTGCGTCAAAACATTAATTAATACAACAAAGACATTTGTTAAGGGTGAATTATCAAACTTTCAACGATTTTCAATGAGAGTGATGACGTGCGATGACTGCAATTTCTGACACAAATGGCGTGTTCCAAATTCAAAACAAAAGCAAACTGTTCTAATTCTAAGCGAAACAGAGAATATAAAAGCGTTTCAAAGTATGTTTGACATTTAGATGAGAAATGCATGACACTGAATACATACATTCTTGGGGCTTGTTGGAGCGCCTTAATATTTTTTCAGGCTGTTCTGACAAGTCCTCAATTATGTATTTTTAGCGTAAAGCGCTAGAATTTTCTGTACTTAGAATCTAGAGCATCGAAATACACACATTTCAAGGAGGATGACACTGAAGAATGTTACAATGGCTATTTTTTATCTAGAACATACTTGACTTTGTAAAATGTTTTGCAAAGATTTATTTTAAACGCTAGTTTTTGCCAGCGGCATCGCCCGTTTCGTGGTTATCCCACGGGAAAGGGGACTACCGAGAATGTTACACTTTGTGCCAAATTTCATTCATATCATAATCCAAATCGTTCAGCCGTTTTTGCGTGATTGAGTAACAAACATCCAAGCACCCAAACATACAAAATTTCACATTTATAATATCATTAATAGGACAGTACATTTTTCCCCATTTCTTTAACTTTACTGTGATGTCTATCATGAGACTAGTCCACGAATATTTACACAACTGTTTTTACCTACACAGAGTGGTGAATAAGTTTATAACAGAAAGCTGAATTTAGTTTTACTTCTGTAAATAAAGTGACATATTAAACAGATTTCTTTAGAAATAACTACGCAGACATTATGTTCTTGACCTTAAATAAATATAATCACTACAATACATATGTAATAACAACAGGGTATAATGCATGCGCATAAGGACACATAAGTTTAACAAAGATTGTGATAAAAATTGTTTCAGTAAATAGCCCAATAGTAAATACAGCCTTAGAACCTTGCCAAATAGCTGGGTTCATCATCAACATCATAAATTTAACCGTAAGACGTCCACTGCAGGGCATAGGCCTCCCCCAAAGAGTGGGGGGTTTGCCATAATCGCCGCGCTTGGCAGGCGTGTTGGCGATCGCAGTATCATGGTAAAATGCATAGAGAACGGTGCTGTCCATTTTCTAGTAAGTTCCTTAGTCGCCTTCTACGACACCCATGGTAAGAAATGGAATCGTGCTAGTCTTTACGTCCGGCTCCTCACGGAACTTGGATTTTGTTAGGTTAATATTTCGCGGAAGAGTGCTGACGCGTGCCCGTGTTTCCGTCATAAGCGGCACAAGAGGACACCGTAAAGTTTTAGTGGATCGGAGTCCCACATAACTGCGCTATCTCCTCGTGGTAGCGCAGGATGCATGAGCATTTCTCCACGTAAAAAAGGTTCGATTAATATACGACGTACAGGTCCTGAGGGACGGCAGATTCAAAGACGTCCTTAGCCCCCATTCAGCTGGACCTGAGTCGGCAGCGGATACTGGTGTATTGACATCGCAGGAAAAGACGTACACCTCGGTCTTCCGTGGGTCTAAGGTGACCCCTGGCGGGGATTGTGGAAAAAAATAGAAAATGTTTTATTGTCCAGGTAATACAGTAAGCAAACATCAAGTTACGATGACATGAGTAGCTTAAATATTGCCTACAACTAGTTACAGAATATTATTTGCCAGTGAACCCCAAACTAGACAGTTAGTCTGTATCTTGGGGCTCAGGATACGAGTTCCAGAGTGGAGAGGTGATTTCGTATGTGAAAAGTTTGTGTGTTGTGTGTGTGTATGTGTGTGGCGTGTGTGTAGTGTATGTGTGTGGCGTGTATGTATGTGTGTGTGATAGTGTGTACTTTTGATTCAGTGTCAGTTCAAGGTCGTTACATTAATTGTTCCGAGTCATCGTTACAATTTGAAGGAAGGCGCACAAGTTGTTGTTGATTCCCAGTCTAAGTGTACGAAGCAAACACTGGGGTGGTTTTTAGTCAGTAACAGTGCAACAGATCCCTCCACCAGCCCCAGGGCGGAGGACATCCATGAGGATGTGCCACCCCGGAACAAATAAAAAGGATTAGGTAACCTAAATGTTGTTTTACGATGTAGTTTAGTTTTACGTAAACGCTGAAAAGTTCAACTATGTATAATTATTTAAAGACAAGTAACCCAGTAGTATACTGCCTGCAATGTTATTTGATTCTCCATATCTTCGACGTACAGTATTAACCTCGTGATTGCAATGACCGTCATTTTACAGGCGAAGATAAAATACTGTCTGAAAAAAAGCGTGTTAAAATGGCTATCATTGACGTATTTCAAGATCTGATTATTATCAATATAAGTGATAAGACGCATCTAGTTCCATGCACGCAGTTGCGCGTTAGTTTGAACACAAAGTTTATTATAAAAAATTAAACCGCCGAAAAAAATAAAAAGCAAAAAATATTAAACCTCTTTTATTTAACCTTATAAGTTCTTAAACTAACGTAAGTATACCTAAGTAATATAAGTATACCTAAGTCATTTTCATTCGGCGCCAGACAATCAATGAACAAACATCACTCAAAGCGCCGACTCAAAATTACTTAGGTACACTTATATTAGTTTATACAGGATTTTTTTTAACCAGTGCACAAATTTTTTTTGGTGGTTCAGTATCAGTAGTAGAACACATTTCAATTATTTTTTCAATAGTTTTATTTTTTATTTTTATCCGACCTAAAATCAGTAAACTGTGGACACCCTACATATTTCGTAATATGATATTGAAATAGCAATAGGTCAGTAACAGTGCGACGGCGTAGGTACTTCGAACTTCTTAGAATTTTGACCGATCGAACAGCTAGTAGGTACTAGTAGCCACGCTCGGTCGTTCACTTTCACCACCGCGTCGGCGCCGCGCGCAAAGTTCCATAAAAACCAGTTTCAAAATAAACATCTTTCGTAAACGATAACTTAATTTTTTTGTACTAAGATCCTATATCAAAATAAAAATTGGCCGGTTATTATTACTTGTTTAATATTAATTTGTTAAAATTTGCGCACTGGTTAAAAATTTATCATATAATATACCTTCTACCTATCTACCTCCTAGTGCGTATACCTTCACTTTCTAAGTAAATAGCAGTGACAGAAAGTTATTAAAACATCATCAAAATACATTAAGTGGAATATAATCGTATTATTGAAATTAACTCAAAATTTACCAATCAAACTTGTCCAATATGGGAACCCTAGTAAACCCTTTCAAACAAAAGAAGATTTTTTCGAATCGGTTAAAAAATAACGAAGTACAGAGGAAACAAAAATTTTAAAAAAGATACAACGGAATTGAGAACCTTTTTTGACGTCGTTTAAAAAAACATTTTTTTTTTCTCTACTGCGCTTTTGATTCACGGTGTCGATACCCGACTCTGCCAGACTCCCTACAACAATAATTTGGGATCTTCAAGTCTCTAGTGAAAAGGTTACATCTAGCCAAACGTGCTTTATCGTTGACAAATTCATAGCTTACCATGAGGAGACATGAGATTTGTTCGAAAAAGTTACCGTGGCCCTGGCATAGGCAACTGAAGGAACAAGGGTGGGTTTTAGTCAGTAAAAGTGTGACACGCCCTCCCGCTCCACCCAGAGCGGGAGATGGCATTTCCCAACCTCAAAAAAAAAAACATGTGGAGAGCTAGTGGTCAAACGCTCCAACCCAGAATTAAACATCAGTTGTTTATTTACCACGGTCTAGTAAACACTTGACAATATCATTATTTTCCACTACCGCATATTCGCGGATAAGCCGATATGTGTCGAGTATGCCTATTTTATCTAAAACACAAGTACTCGTGGGTGGTGACTAGAGGATTATGCGATAGCAAGCAGCTCTCACGAGGGAACTTCGTGATTCGGATATATTTGCACACTGAAGTTGCATGGACACTGCACAAGCAAAGAAGAATAACAAGTGTACTACGTGAGCTCGACAAATGGATGTGCGAATAACACTTGTGCGACAAAACTGTATTGCGACTCACCATAGTTCAAATGCACGCTTGTGCGACACACTGAATCTAGTCGTTTCTGGCGTAGGAGGTCACTGTTTTAACCTAACATAACCGAGTGTACAACGTGAGCTCGAGTCTGTCGCACAAGCGTGCATTCGAACTATGGTGAGTCAAGGTACAGTTTTCTCGCACAAGTGTTATTCGCACACCCATTTGTCGAGCTCACGTAGTACACCCTTTTTTTTCTTTTGAATGGGAAATCATCAAATGACTTTTCCCGCTCTGGGTGGAGCGGAAGGGCGTGTCAGACTTTTACTGACTAAAACCTACCCGTGTTCCTTCACTTGCCCATGTGCCAGGGTCACGTTGTGTCTTTCGAACAATCTCGCGACCCAGGCAGACGTAGTACACCCTAACTGTTACTTCGGAGTTCGGACCAAGCAAAGTTCTCACCGACTTTACATCCTTCTCCCTCTCATAGAGAAGGACTTATGTTGCAGAGGTTGAGAACATCATTAAAGTGTTCAATTGTAGTACCTACTGCCCCTTGGTAAAGAGCTCATCCAGGGAATGACTATCGATTGTTTTTTTTATTTTCGAGGTAGGTTTTAATCTTAATCGTGGTCTGGCAGTTAGAGTTATTAATGCGAACTACCGAAATGTCCTTTCTTTGGTATTTATCATCGAATCGTTGGGCTCCTTATTTTGGAGTTGATCTGCACGATTACTAATAAATGCGTGCTTTGATTGGACAGGTCCACTAAATCTGGGTTGTTCTTTCCTCAAAACGCTATTCAGTCATCAATCTACATAGTCTTCACATGATCTGACCAAAACTGCCTGGATTTTAAAAGTGTTTGCGACATCTGAGTTTGTTTCGGTGTTTCTTCACAGAGTAGTCCGATAGGAAACACCGACCTCAACTAGTTTTCAAAATTAAAATAATGGTCAGATAGGCAGTCGCTCTATGTAAAATACGCTGTAATTTAGTATTCAGCTGCATCCGTTTACTCTGAAAGACAAGCCCAACAGAGTTGAGAAAACGCTAGGCAGATGGTGATAGATTTATCTGAACTTCTAAGGATTCCAAAGAAAATAGTATCAAGTCATGTTAGATTGAAGGGGTCTGCTAGGACCGATGCCTGCCAGGGTCGCGAGATTGTTCGAAAGAGATACCGTGACCTTGGCACATGGGCAACTGAAGGAACACAGGTGGGTTTTAGTCAGTAAAAGTCTGACACGCCCTCCCGCTCCGCCCAGAGCGGGAGAAGTTATTTGATGATTTCCCATCCAAAAAAAAAGCTATGTTAAATCCGAGATCATGAGGTATTTTAGCAAAATATTAGCATTAACATAGACAGAACGTAAATAGAACGTTCTAATTTCTGGTGACTGGTAACGAAAGATAATTTATAAAATATGTGCTACAATTGCTACAAATAAATAATTATTGTGTACCTAATGAATAAATCATGCTTAGTGCTATTTTTCTGCGTAGGTTTCTATTATTAAATATTACGTACACTAGGTAAGTAAGTACATAACATTATTTAAAAAAGACAAGTTATTGCTGTTGTTTAAATATTTACTAAAAAAAAAAGAGGCAAAGACCTTAAACCATACAACCTTGATAACGTTGTTTTTCTTTTTACGATGTGAAATTTTCTCTCGATCTTTTTGGTCTTTGGTTTGTAGAATTATAGGGTTTTATCATTTTGTTTTGTGTATTTATTAGAAGCGAGACCATATATAGGAAGACCTGTGGTGGTCCAGTTTAATGCCTACAACTTACGAAATGTAGATCACACGTCCGAACCCAGACGGGCACTTTACTATGTGTAAAATTATGAAAACATCGTGACCGAAACGGGCATGTCCTAGAACCGAAAATTCGAAAATATGACACATCCACCATACTAGGCCCGCGTAGTGGACTACGGTCCTCTCCTACGGCTCGATAAGGGCTGAGTGATGATTTTCCTTTATCGAATGCACCTGACTGTTTCCTTTTAGTCTGGACGAAAATGAACAAACATTTCGATGACGGGAACAACGATAAAATCTAAATGCTTTTTACTTGAGTTAAAGATCATCATTCATCATCATCATCATCATTTCAGCCGAAAGACGTTCACTGTTGGACAAAAGCGGCTCCAAATTTGCCATAATAGCTACGCTTGGCAGGCGGGAGGATCCAGTTGGGTTGGGCAGCGTTTGGAAAACTTCGTCAAGTCTTCTCGTCGCCGATACCGCAATGTTTGAAGACCAAGGTCTTCAACTAGTGCGTCCTGCCCGTCATGACATACGCTGCCGAAAGGTGGACACTGACGGTTGGGCTGGTCCACAAATTTAAGGTCACTCAGCGCACTATGGAGCGAGCTATGCTCGGAGTTTCTTTGATGGATAAGATCAGAAACAATGTTATCCGGAAAAGAACTGGAGTTACCGACATAGCTTGCAGGGTAAGCAGGCTGAAGTGGCAGTGGGCTGGCCATGTTTGTCGACGGACCGATGGCCGATGGAGCAGACGAGTCCTGGAGTGGAGACCGCGTATCGGCAAGCGTAGTGTGGGTCGGACGCCCCCCAGCTAGATCGACCGACGACCTCAAAAAGGTGGCTGGGCAAGACTGGATGCGGAAGGCGGAGGATAGGGTGTTGTGGCGCAGCGATAGGCTGACTTGATTGGCAGGCGGGTTGGCGATCGCAGTATGATGGTAAAATGCATAGAGTACGCTGTTACGCATTCTCTAGTAAGTCCTTTAGTCGCCTTTTGCGGCACCACTCGGAACAGTTTAAGATCATATCACTACATTTATGAGTGCTGAAATGATCACGGAACGTCTTAGTGAAGTTATCATTAGTAGACATGGGTCGTACTTGTCCATCTTAAAGGTTAATATACTTCTTAGTTAACTAACACTACTTAGGTAATTGCCACTTTGGTCTCGTGGTCGCAAGCACGACTGCTGAGCGTGGGGTCCTGGGTTCGATTCCCAGCTCGGGCAAAGTATTATTGGGTTTTCCATTAGGTATTTCTTAGTAACAGCCCGGAGTTTGGAAGTTGGCGGTGTGATACCCCCGTGCCTCGGATAGCACGTTGAGCCGTTGGTCCGGCACCTGATCTCTCTCCGGCCGTCACATCGGCTTATGAGAGTGAGGGAAGAGTGGTGCTCTTGTGTCTGTGCACACACTTGAGCACTATAATATCTCCCGCGCCGATGGCTAGTCTCCGTTGAGATTGGCCGCCGCCCGTGGCCAAAATATGGTCTGGAGGACTATATATACTTCTTAGTTAGCCAAATTCTACTTTTCATAGTTTGCAACATTCATGGCAGTGTATCTAGGCATTGAAGATTTTATCGTTGTCATTGCACGATAAAATTGATTTATAAAATAGCGATGATTCTTACACGTGACACGATATCGAACTCATATCGAGAGGAGGCCTCTGTCTCAGTACTCGAAATATTATAGGCTGGGCTGGCCATATGATATGCTTATATAGGAAAGCCTTTCTGCAATAGTTGTCTCTAACAGATAGCGTAACAATGTGATACTACTTTATTGAAACAAGTGAAGGTTCCAAAACCATGTCGTCGGTAGTTTTCCTACGGAACAATTATGTAAATCAACACTATTACGGAGCTATTGTTGTTAACAAAAGCTGTATGTTTGTCTGTGTGGCCTCCAAAGTGGTGTAATGTGTTTTCAGCATCAGATTCGTTTTGTTTTATTATTTCCTACTTTTAAATGTAAGTAGATTCCTTTAGTTTATGTGAATGGTATCTCGCAGGTCAACCTGAGAGGTTGTCGGGTGCTTAACCAGACTTGGCTGTAGCTGTCCCTATAAATTAAGGCCCCTAGCCAGGGCTAAAAAAGCTAGCATAGCTCACAGAAATAAACGAGTTGAAGTGGCAAAGAGTCAGTCACTGAAAACCAGCGCTGAGACTCTGTCTCGCATAGGGTCACAGCATTCTGCTGAATGATGGCCGTTTTGCGTGGATGTGACGCATATTTTCCCACAGCTTATTTTTTATTTCTGTAGGTTTCTGGTCTTTCTGTGCGTCATGTTTGCCGCAAATAAACGTATTTTCTTTCTTTCTTTCCATTGAACTGATGACTGTTGGGGTATACGTGTTCTTGAGTGGAGACCGCGAATCGGCAAAGTTCGGACGCCCCCGCAGGCTAGGGCGGAGCGACGATGATCGCAGGGTGGCTGGTAGCAGCTGGATGAGAGTTTCCGCAAATAGAGCTAATGGAGATGCCTATGTCCAGCAGTGGGCTACTGTAGGCTGATGAAAATGATCCTTATTCCGTGTAACGTAATTATTGCAACACAGTGGTTACTAAGCAGATATGTAAGTGGCCAAGTTACGCCATTTGAAACGACTGACATAAATAAACAGCTCCAGGCAGAACTTTTCCATAAAAAAGCACAAATAAGACCTGTTAACATATTTTAATACGTAACAGTCCAGCTTATCAGTAGGAGTATTCCGTTTGTTAGATAGACACCAAACAAAAATAACAGAAGGCTAAGCAAATGCTTGAATTGAAATAGGTAAAAAACATCATGATAAAACGGCATGTCCTACAACCAAAAAACATGTGTACAATTCACACGTGGTAGAAGTGAAACCTTCAAAAATATTGGCTTCAAGATAATGAGACGAATGTTAAAAGTCAAATGCCTATTTGTCCAAAAAGTCTGCTCGTATAACGTCAAACAGAAAAGTAAACTTACTCAAGGAGCACCCTTACTTAAGGTTTTCCATTACCCCAAGTGTTAGAGCGAGACACAAAACATAATGACGTTGTTATGTGTCTGTCTCTTTTTACTGTCGCTTTGTCGTTTTATAGACTTTCAAATCACAACGGTGCTAAAGAAGTTTTCACTTCAGAATTTGAAGGCCTCTGCACTGGCCCCGCGTAGTGGAAAGCCTGTGTCCCGACACTCAGGTAAAATGATATGTCGATAATGCTAATGAAACAGCCGCGTCTTTAGAGTTGTAAGTCGTAGCTTCAAACCCGATAGGCGCTTTACTTTTTGTAAATGACCACTGCTTTCAAAATGATGAAGGGAAACATCGTGAGGAAACCGGCATGTAATAGGACCAACAATTTCGAGGACATATGACATCTACCGACCCACATTGGTGGATTACGGTCCCAATCCCCCTCACAAAGAGGAGGCCTGTTTCCCAGCAGTGGGACTCTAGGTTGAATATGCTATGCTTATGGTTTGCTAAGCAAATAAAGATATCTTATTTATCATCATTCACAGCCCAATTCCATACACTACCACGCAGAAATCTCTCTCTGCTTATACCTACCATTGTCCACGCTCCATTCCGCCTATCATCACCACGCCTTGTCAAATTAAAAGTCATTTATTAAAACTAGGCTGAGAGTCAGCACTTTTGTACGTCAAAATCACACAAGTCAGCCCCCAAAATGTCCATCCTTCACCACTTTTTAGTGCTTTAGCTGGGAAGAAGAAGATAACAAACTCCCCAGCAGCTCAGCTGTCTGTTAAGTTCGAAGAACTTGATTCTATACATTTGAATGTTAGTAATTACTATTACGAAAAACAAAACTTACATAAAATTATTTGCCATAATGTCAGCTAGCACACGCCAATATGCCAACAAAGTGCCCTGTCCAATTCCACTTCAGTGCCATCGCACGTTTTCTAATGTCAAAAATCTTTGGGCGTTTTTGAAAACCGATGTTTTTCCGTTTGTTGCCAGACAGGCTACTCTAGGATGCATATCTGGTACTGCTTGTAATCCTTCCCTATCCTAAGGGCATGTTTTCCCTACCATTATGGCGCCCCTCGGTCTACTCCTTTATATGGTCTCTGTAACATGTTCAAGAAACATGAGGCTTCAGGGGTGCAAATCTTGGGAAATATTCGATTAACCAAGTCTGGTCAGTGCATTTCATTCATTCATACATTGTAGCTGCTCCAGATAGGCTATTCCAGCATAGATACTCTGCCCGATTTATTTTTCAAACAATCTTTTACTAGCTTGGTATATTTATACGTATGTAACGGAATCTTTGAAATTGATTTTCACCCACTTCAAGACATCAGATTAATTTGAAATTTTGCACACTTATCAAGGAACGATGACAATACAATAGTTTCATAAATTGGTGCCATTAATTTTTCACACTATTATTTTAAGTACGGAGTTCCTCAACTAATGAATGTTCAAGATGTCAAGCAAACCAATAAATGAGTGCTGTTTGTTGGTTTACTTGCCCGGTCAAGAATACCTTATAAACTGAGTAAAGGTGGACATTCTGCCTCGTATTTTAGTGGTAAAACCATCACACCACCGCGTTATCGGGTAGCGGTCACGCGATAGCAAATAATGTCCACGTCGGCGCAGGCGCCTATCAGTTTGTTAATACGTTGCTACTCGTCATTCAGCGTCGCTATGTCGTCTGTATTATCTGTTATCTCTTTTGTTTATACTTGCGCAATCTTCTACGATATTTACTCTGGCCTACCGTATTAAGAAACACAGCGTAATTAGTTACCTCTCGTTGTGAGATAGGGACTGAAATGTATTAATTCCTGTGTGCTGTGTCTGTGGGGCGTAGCAGAAATAATACACCGAATATGTTCATTCCACGTGTTCATATCATCAAGGCGCATCAACGCGCTTGGCATAATGCCGTTTTGTTTCGGAAAGACATCCGACACAAAACCTTTCTAATTAATTTGAAAGCCTAATTTAAAAACGGTCGAATATTCGAAAATACGGTCTTCTTTTGCAGACAACTTAGTAGGTGCTAAGAAGTAATGAATGGGGCGACACGGGCGACACAGTAGAAATGTAAGGGAATTCAAAACCCCACCATACCAATTCAGGGAGTAAGGAAACGTGAAAAAAAAAACACAAACAGACAACACAAAAACAAATACGCCAACATAAACATATTTTTTTTTGCAGAAGTATCCTCTCTAAAGTTGACATTGGTCAAGCCACAGTCGCTGTTTGAACTGCTCACAATTCATTGTACGATGCGAGGACATTGTTTTTCTCTCTACACAATACCTACATTCTTCGTGGAAAATCCTTCTGGGGAAGCATTACCACCCACCACAAAACCTGCTCTTGTCGCCAATTTACTAACCATATTTTTTAAATGTATATATATAATAAATCTATAATATATATAATAATATATAAATAAATCTTTTTGTTTCTGTAAGTATGCGCTCATATTTATTTTAAACTAGATGTGGTCGGCATTTCTAAGTAGTCTGAAAAGAAAATGCCAAAACAAACTCAGAGGTAACAGTTTCTTTTAAAGTCCAGACATAATCATGGTCAGATCATGTGAAGACCAACATGGTAACAGAACAACACCAGTTAGCATAGATTGGTTGAAACGGCTCTTTGAAGAAAGAATATATAGGCGGAGTGGACCCCTCCAGTAAGTGCACACATTAGTCAGTAATCATACAGCTCAACTCAGAACTGGAGCTGGAGTAGTATACATGCCAATTGCGCTGTATCAGTGGTGGTGATTAGGAGAAATCCTTTTGCAAAGGTTTATTACGTGTGTTCACAAATCGTGACGCACCTAAGCAATTCAAACATTCTCAGTTTTCTGCGAATCCTCGACAAACACACCTGAATTACTCACTTGAGATTGGGACATAAGCAGCTGGAACCGTTTAAATATAAGTATGATAAGTCGTTGCATAATTAAATGCATTTAATTTGAATGTGACAGACAAGTGGATATTTTGGCACAACTTCAAAAAAGCAGAATCCATGGAGATCAGACATATCAAGCAGGCAAGTTGATCGATTGTAAGAGATTATATTAGAATACTAATTTATTAGAGCAGCTATCAACCTAAACTGCGGATGTGTGCAACCGAGGGCACGCAAATAGGTTAGATAATGATAAACAAAGCAGCTGATAACATCGTGTCTAATAATATAGATAAGGGTTTATTTTTATCTGTTATCTCTCCGCTAACTGGTTTAGTGTTATTTTTAGCTACTTGTTTGTTAGTCAGATGTTTTTTTGGGTATTTTCAGTTTGTTATTGTGAGAGATTTTCATTATGACATGTATAGATTGACTTCATCTTTCTGCACCTAACGATCTATTGAGGGTGCAATTGATACAGATATAATATTAAATACTCTTTATTATACAAGGTGCAGTTTTGGATCTGCAAAACATTTCAAGAGGTAATTATGTTAGTGATTCTCGACCCGAATCAACAATAAAATGGGCAGGTATTTTTTTTTTTCATGTTATCCTTATTTACGGAAATCGGTAAGTGTGAACTCACTTTTTAGGGTTCCGTTGCCAAATGGCAAAAAACGGAACCCTTATAGATTCGTCATGTCTGTCTTTCTGTCTGTCCGTGTATGTCACAGCCACTTTTTTCCGAAACTATAAGAGCTATGCGGTTGAAACTTGGTAAGTAGATGTATTCTGTGAACCGCATTAAGAGTTTCACACAAAAATAGAAAAAAAAAACAATAATATTTGGGATTCCCCATACATAGAACTGAAACTTTAAAAAAAAAATTTTCATCAAACCCATACGTCTATCAGGTCTTCAAAAATGATATTGAGATTTCTAATATAATTTTTTTGTAAACTGAATAGTTTACGCGAGAGACACTTCCAAAGCTGACTTGCCTGTTAGTCTAGTAGTTAGTGACCCTGACTGCTGAGACTGAGGTGACTGCTGACCTGCAGGAATTCACGGTTTATGCCTAAGGTTTATGTTTATGAAATTAAATGTTTTTTTTTTTAATTTTTATATCTGAGTTGACTGAATGAAAGGTAAATTGTGGTTTACGATTTATGACGTATTAAAAAAAAAGACTACTTACTAGATCTCGTTCAAACCAATTTTCGGTGGAAGTTTACTTGGTAATGTACATCATATATTTTTTTTAGTTTTATCATTCCCTTATTTTAGAAGTTACGGGGGGGGGGGGGGGACACATTTTACCACTTTGGAAGTGTCTCTCGCGCAAACTATTCAGTTTAGAAAAAAATGATATTAGAAACTTCATTATCATTTTTGAAGACCTATCCATAGATACCCCACACGTATGGGTTTAATGATTTTTTTTTTGAATTTCAGTTCTATTTATGGGGAACCCCAAATATTATTGTTTTTTTCTATTTTTGAGTGAAAATCTTAATGCGGTTTACAGAATACATCTACTTACCAAGTTTCAACAGCATAGCTCTTATAGTTTCGGAAAAAAATGGCTGTGACATACTCGGACAGATAGACAGACAGACAGACATGACGAATCTATAAGGGTTCCGTTTTTTGCCATTTGGCAACGGAACCCTAAAAAGACAACACCAAAAGAGGGAAAAGAACATTCTATACTATTATTTTCTAGGTACATAACCTGGACGTACAAAATTTCCTGCGTCATGGTGAGTAAAGAATATGACTAAGTTCTTTTATAAATAACTAGCTGACCCGACAGACGTTGTCCTGTAATTAAAAAAAAGTTTACATTGTCCTATTATATGGTTGTTAAGTATTCTTAAATTTTCTAATTTTCCGTGCAATTTTTTAAATTTTTTCTTTCATAAGAACATTCTCCTGACAATTACAAAAACAACAAAAAAAAAAATAGTTTAAAAAAACTAAAAAACACGCTTCTATTGAAAACCAAACTAAAAAGTACAAAATAATGGAAAAAAAGCGTGGGGTGCTTTTTAAGATATTTTTTAAATGATATCAGGCACCCCACGCTTTTTTTCCATTATTTTGTACTTTTTAGTTTGGTTTTCAATAGAAGCGTGTTTTTTAGTTTTTTTTAAACTATTATTTATTTTCTATTTTTTAGGGTATTTCGAATTTTGAGACGTATGTCAGCGTAGTTCGTGACAGTTTTTTTGCTGTCCTGGTAACCCTGGCAAGGATAATGGCACAAATTTATGAAATTATTGCATTGTCATCGGTCCTTGACAGGTGTGCAAAGTTTGAATGAAATCTGGTCGTTTCAAGTGGGTCAAAATCGCGCTATAAGGAGTCGGTTACAAACAAACATACAAATATACAAATATACAAACATACAAACATACAAGTGAAGCTAATATAAAGCGTGTAAAAAAAAGTGAAATCGGTCCAGCCGTTCACGCGTGATGGCATGACCAAGGGAAATAGGGTTTCATTTTTATATATATAGAATATATGACTGGTAATGACATGGTCAAGTGTTTTGTTTATATCCTTTTTTATCTTTTATTACCTTTTCCCTCCATTCATGAGTGACTGTACTTTCAGGTTTCATTAATGGTTAGTAGTCGAATTATCTTGAGTTGGCAACAGGCACTATCTGATGACGTACTGTCTGCACTTGACTAGCAGATGTACCAGCACTAACACGCCTGTTTACGGCAGACTTCACGTGGTTTCATTATATTGTTTACCTGATTTACATATTATTATAACATGTGTGTTGTTTGAGCATTATTTTATTACTTTTAGTCTTAAAGCTTACGTGGAAATGAGTGCAGATCTCGCTGTCACGACGACAGACGATGTTCATCTTCTGTTTTGTGATGACGTCTAAGAGAGATTTTAGTTTAAGGAAGCGGTAAACATGCTAGCAAACAAGGAGAGCAGTGACGCAGTGGTATCGGCCCCCACTTACGAGTGTTAGGTCGTGAGTTTGAACTAGCCAGACACTTTACTAAGTGTATTTCATTTCATCACCACTGCTCTCAAAACGGTAAAGGAAACCATACCGAGGAAATGTTCTAGAATAGGTGATTGTCTAATGGTTGTGTTTGTTGAGTGCTGTCTAAAATCAAAATCAAAAGTCATTTATTCAAACTAGGCTGAGAGTCAGTCTGAGTCTTATGCCCCAAATCCGAAGCTCGCGGCATCCATTCTCCTAAGCATCCAGCAAGAACTAGGTGTAAACGCACTTCGACTTTCAACCGAATCGTAGAAAGTTTTTTTTCTAACTTTCTTATTTTCCAAAAGTTTTTTTTTTTTAACGTTTATCCCGGTCATATTTTGGGAATTAGTCTAATTACTCAATGCGAACTTCCAATAAAGTAGGTAATGATGATTTAATGGGAATTCCCAACTACTGCACATAACTAACTGTAAAACCACTGTAATTATTTTTTAAATAAGTTCATGTATGCTGTGTTTATCGCTTCATATTGTACACTTGGTGTGTATTATAACTTGTATTATTAGATTATAAAGTGTAACAATTGTAGATAGACCAATAAATAAATAAGTGTAAGTGCTACTCATGACGTAGCACTTACTGAGAGTCAATGAATGATTTCAGTTTTGCTTAAACGACGACATACAGGGTGTCCCGTAAATAATGGATCAAACGTAACGGGTAGGTAGATTACCTCATTTCCAACAACTAATTTGAACAGTAAAAAAAAAACCGATAAGGTAACCAAGATATTTTTTTTTTTCGATTTTTACTATTTTCTGTACCAGCATTCAGTGTTTTTAATGCTGTTGCTGCAAATGGTATCATATTTAGGTGTGATTTTTGTCAAACATTTCTGAATAGTTTACTAATGTTATAAGATACCATTTTTTTAAATAACATTTTATTTGCCTTAGAAAAAAAATCTTGAATCGAAAAGTTTTGTTTTTACGATGAAAAGACCAGAATTGGAAAAATTCTCCTGTAAAAAAAATGTATGACACCAAAGTGTACCATTATTTTAAAAACTTGTAAAATTACTAAGGTTTGCAAATTGGTATAAAACTTACGTCTAGTCCTTGCGGTTACAAAGATATTGCTATGAATGTGATGAAGAAGACAGAACTGAAATTAAAATGGTACTATCTAACTTTTCTTTCTCGTAATGGCTTATGCTTGTAATCTAAGCATGTGGTTAAGCGTGTAGCGTAATTCCGAGCCGATGACGTCATCTGTTCGGAATTTGGGACCGCTACCTGCGGAGTTGCACCTCACTCAGTGTGAAAGGGATAGATAGCGCCGCTTTTGTATTTTTGGTAAATCGGTGTCTTTGTGCAGGTATTTTTTTTCCTTCACCCTTCACTCATACAGGGCTTCATTGTTGCATGATTTTATTTGTTTAGTTGACACGAATCTCTCTTCGAGTTGATACGTACGTCAGACTACTTTCGCTCCCGCTGTGCCTAACTGTTGTGTTCCTTAAAATTAAACTTGTGCTGTGTATTTGGACTTTGCTTTGCCTAACGATTTGGAACTGTTTGTGTTTTGGACGAATGACTTGGCAATCCTACGGACTTCGAAAACAATCGTTTGTGTGAGGTTGTACGTGTGTGCAGTAGTACGATGCCTCGTTACGAGTACACGCCACGGGAGTATGCCGAAATGCATTTTATCTACGGAGAAGCAAGAGGTAATGCCAGGGCGGCCGCAAGATTGTATCGTGAAAGATACCCGAACCGGGATCGACATCCCGACTATCGCGTATTCATTAGAGTGCATAACGCGCTTCTTGAGGGAAGAATTCTTGGCACCGGAGTTGGGGGTGCCAGTGAAGGGCGACCGTCACAAGTCAATGACGAAATTATTATTCGAGAAATCGAGGAAGATTCGTCGGTCTCAATTCGCGTCATAGCGCAACGCACAGGTATTCCAAGATCGACGGTACATCGAGTTCTAAAAAGGCACCGGTTGCACCCATATCACGTGCAACGTGTTCAAACGCTGACGTCACGTGATTACCCGCAAAGAGTAGCATTTTGCCAAAGGATGCTTAGAATGATACGGGCGGACCCACAGTTTTTTAATAAAATTTTATGGAGTGACGAGTCTTCATGCCGGCGAGATGGATATCTCAATTTGCATAATTTGCACAGTTGGCAGCTGGTAAACCCACATTTGAAGCGAGAGGACAGGAGCCAACATCAATTTAAAATAAATTTATGGGCAGGAATAATAAATGGGCAAATAATAGGGCCCTTTGAACTACCAGCAACTCTAAACGCCGAATACTATCTGCATTTTTTAAGGAATGAGTTGCCAACGTTATTAGAAAATATTCCAGAAGACGTGCGGCAAGCAATGTGGTTACAAAATGATGGTTGCCCCGCTCACTATGCGACGGCAGTAAGGGCGCAACTCAATGAAACTTACCCTGACAGATGGATCGGCCGATTAGGACCAATTTTGTGGCCTCCGCGATCTCCTGATTTAAATCCCTTAGATTTTTTTTATTGGGGATGTTTAAAAGACAAAGTTTACAAACAACGAATAACGTCGGAAGAAGAATTACGTCAGCGCATCCAATCTGCTGTATCAGAAATAAACAACAGCCATTTTGTCCGTCGGATAAGAGCTTCCTTTATTAGGAGGTGCAGACTTTGCATTCTCGTAGGGGGACGTCAGTTTGAACATTTACTGTAAAAACAAAATAAACGATTTATTTGTATTTTTTTTTTAATTTAACCTCCTAATTTTTTTCATACGCTGAGATACCTAAACATTTTTAAGAAAATAGTTTAATTGTGCACACTTTTTCAAATTTTATTTTATTTCGTAATTTGGCACCTCTGTCAGATTCATAGCAATATCTTTGTAACCGCAAGGACTAGACGTAAGTTTTATACCAATTTGCAAACCTTAGTAATTTTACAAGTTTTTAAAATAATGGTACACTTTGGTGTCATACATTTTTTTTACAGGAGAATTTTTCCAATTCTGGTCTTTTCATCGTAAAAACAAAACTTTTCGATTCAAGATTTTTTTTCTAAGGCAAATAAAATGTTATTTAAAAAAATGGTATCTTATAACATTAGTAAACTATTCAGAAATGTTTGACAAAAATCACACCTAAATATGATACCATTTGCAGCAACAGCATTAAAAACACTGAATGCTGGTACAGAAAATAGTAAAAATCGAAAAAAAAAATATCTTGGTTACCTTATCGGTTTTTTTTTTTACTGTTCAAATTAGTTGTTGGAAATGAGGTAAGCTACCTACCCGTTACGTTTGATCCATTATTTACGGGACACCCTGTATAACTTGTAACGAAATGCAACATAGAAGAAGCTTGAATGTCAACCCGAACTGTAAATTGTGACGCTGAGCTGAGGTTGAGAAAAGACGAAGAAAGCTTTCAACAAGCTGAAAATGGTGTCTGCAAAAGAATCTCATATATTTGGAGGTGCACCCGAATGAGCAGTTAAGAAATTCATTCCATCTGTCTTGTTTGTTTTTTCACCAGAACTATGCCTTGCAATCAATTTGCTAAGCCTTCTCTCAACTATGTTAGGGTCGGCTTCCAATCGTAACCGGTTGCAGCGAGGGGGCGACCGCCTATCTGACCTTCACAACTCAGTTACTAGGTAATACGATAGCCCTTAGTAAGACTGGTTGTCAGAATTTAGGGCTTCTACCTAGACTACCCGTAAATAATTCAGTGCGTCCTGCCTGATAAATCAATGAGTACAACTATCAAAGGAGGTTATTTTCACAGATGTTGCGCGTGCGCAGTTAAGTCAACTATGCCAGAAGGTGGCTAATGTTTTTGATAAGGAATCTTATGCGTATAATTTAATCTGTTAAAATGTTATTTACAAAAGTTAATCACTTGTTTATTGTTATTTGTGTATTCGAAATGTTGTGTTGCATGATAATTCGTAATTTTGTAAACATTATGGATGTGACGCTTACAACTAATAGGTAAATTAGTTTTAATTGCACTTTATTATCATTTTCATTTAAATAATTTAAGAGCGCACTGAGCTTCTGGCGTTTATTGAAGAGTGACGGTTCTAGCTAGAATAGGCGGTTCACACGTTAATTTAGGTATTTCCTTTGTATCATTAAAACAAACCCATATTATTTTGTAAATTTAAGACGAAAACGTTTTAAACACAAAAAAAACTGATGACCTTCTGTGAAATATTTACGTCCTTTGTTGTTTTTTTAACGATTACTTTGGATGATTTTTTTATCGAGGCCACTACAAGTAATCGTGTTTATAAAGAATTCGAATTGTAGATCAAATCCTTAAATATCTTACATATTAATTGTAGATATAAAGATCAAAAAATTACGATGCAGCGATGATCTCTTATCAAACAAACCAAATCAAAAATTAAAAGTAATTTGTTCAAATTAGTCTGAGAGTCAGGGCTTTATGAGTGTCAAAATTACATAATGACAGTCCCCTAAAATGCCCGCCCGTCACCACTTCCTAGTGTTTTAGCAGGGAAGTAGAGGCACAACAAACTCCCCAGCAGCACAGCTGTCTGTTTAATTAGAATAACGTGATCCTTTCAATCAATCAACTCAGCCTATCGCAGTCCACTGCTGGACATAGGCCTCTCCCATGCTGCGCCCCAACACCCTGTCCTCCGCCTTCCGCATCCAGTCTGTCCCAGCCACCTTTTTGAGGTCGTCGGTCCATCTAGCTGGGGGGCGTCGTACACTACGCTTGCCGATACGCGGTCTCCACTCCAGGACTCGTCTGCTCCATCGGCCACTGTCCTTCGACAAACATGGCCAGCCCACTGCCACTTCAGCCTGCGTGATCCTTCGAACTTAACGAAACACATTTTACTAAATTAAAATCATTTCACAATGACGTATCGTTCTATCGGTACGCAAATAAGTAACTAGTACATATGTTATCATCATAACACTGGGCGATGGCCTATTTATATTAATAACGATAAAAGCAAAAGAGGAGTGTATGACCAGATGCATGAACGCAAAAGAAGTAAAAGGAGTAAAGTTGGCGTTCTATAATTACTGCCGTGCCTAGGCCCCAGGGGAAGACGGCGTAAATTTTGAATTTAATTTCATCACCACTGCTCTCAAAACGGTGAAGGAAAATATCGTGAGGAAACCAGCATGTCCTAGAACCAAAAATTTTGTTTTTATATAGATGTAGAAGCAAAAAAAAGGCAAGAATACTTGGCACATTTGCTTAGAAATCATCAGAAATCATGCAGATGAGCCACTGCACAATAACATCTGCCAAATAGCATAACCAGCATACATTGATCCCACTGCTGGGACATAGGCGTCCTCTCTATGAGAAGGAGTAGGCATTAATCCACGTCGCGGGCCCAGACTGGGTTGCTGGATGTCACATGCCTTCGAATTTTTTGTTCTAGGACATGCCGGTTTCCTCACGATGTTTTCTTTCACCGTTTTGAGAGCAGTGGTGATGAAATTAAATTCACAAAGCGAAGTGCCTACCTAGGTGCGAACTTACGACCCATCTTACGACTGCATCAAATAACATTTACCAGTAATTTTACAAGCAAAATGCAGTCTCAATAACATTTAGCATTACCTAATATTATTCCGAGAACAACGTTGTTTGTCAAGCAAAAGATTGCTCCATATGGCCTTTATATTGTTTGTGAACTAAAAACCTTTAGTTTTAGACAAACAACCGTCTGCAGTTGTTTTTCATGTGATTCATCGGCGACACGAATTGTTTGCGAGGATAAGTACTCGTAATAATATATGACTACCTACCATGGTCTTTAATGACTTTATTTGCGTAAATGTTAACGTAAATATACGTATATGAAGTGATTCATAGAGGAATTAAAAATTCAATGAAATTTGTATTAGAAATGCTAGCCTAAATGTTGACCATGGTTTCTATCGTATCCCTGGATAGTTGCTTCATGTACCTACCTAAAAAGACTCTGTTTTTTTTTTTTGTGGGTGGGAAATCATCTAATGACGTCTCCTGCTTTGGGTGAAGCGGAAGGGCGTGTCAAACTTTTACTGACTAAAACCCACCCGTGTTCCGTTCCTTCAGTTGCCCATATGCCAGGGCCACGGTAACTTTTTCGAACAAATCTCGCGACCCTGGCAGGTAGTTACCTTATCATGTAGACAAAAAAGGTCGATTACAGCTGTCATTGTAGACCACGTTCGCACAAAGGTAAAAATATCGCAGCGAGATTCAATCGCGCCCTTGATTTTCGACTCTAGGTGTTAAACCAGACATTGAGATTCCAACAAAGTGCATCCCTCTCGGCGCTAAGCAGTATTTTGAATATACAGTGCACGAAAAAATCCAGCCATGATATATGTACGTCCTTGCGAACTTCGCCTTACATCACTGCAGTGACGAATTATCACAATAAAGTGTGGAAAACTCTGAAGTTCCTTATCTTAGAGGAAGTTATATTTTTAGTTTGCAAATATGGAAGTTTGTACTCGCTGCTATAATTAAAATAGGTGCAGTGACGAAATGATTCGCTTTGAATGGCCGACGAGGTGTATGAATCATTATTTGGTTAGATAAATCAACTAATTTAAATTATGAATGAAGTTCTTGCGTAGCAATTATTGAATACTTCCTTTAGTGACTGATATGATGTTATTAGTTCTGTATTAGGGATTATTAGTCATCATTTCAGGCGAATGACGTCTACTGCTGGATAAAGCCACCAAGCACCGCCACTTCGACCTGTTCTGTGCTTCTCGCCTCCAGGGGATTCTTGCGGCCTTCACCAGATCATTGGTCCATGAATCCGCTTTTCCTTTTACGCGGTTGCCACTCCAAAACCTTTCGGCCCTATCGGCTATCTGTTCTGCGAGCAATGTGCCCTGTCCACTGCCACTTAAATCTGGCAATTCTTCAGGCTATGTCGGTTACCTTGGTTCTCCTACGGATCTCTTCATTTTTTATTCGATTGCGTAAGGAAACTCATAGGTCTCTATATTTTTCTATATTTGCTGTTTATCATTTCAGCCATAAAACGTCCACTGCTGAAAATAAATAGGTCTTTCCTAATTTGGGGTGCTTTGCCATAACCGCCACGCATGGCAGGCGGATTGGCGATCGCAGTGTGGTGGTAAAATGCATTACTCTAATGCAAATATTAGAATAAAATTTGTTTCTCAGCTAGGTAGATGAGATTCATAAGCCGCCCTTTTTTGTGTGGAAACTCATCAAATGACTTCTCCTGTCTGGGGAAAGTGGGAAAGCTAATTACTTTTACTGACTAAAACCCATCCGTGTTCCTTCAGTTGCCTGTGTGACAGGCAGGCACATAAGGCGCCCTACGAATGCAACGATGTTTTGCTACAAAGCCAAAAATAGAACAAGTTTACTATCAAAATAAAACTATTAGGTAATCGCACGTAAAACTAAGCTCACGTACATAAACATCTACTTTTAACTTCTTTATTACAACAACAAACACTCGATTTTTACTACCGACCGACACAGTAACCTAATTACAAAAGTTTCTTACTAAACGTAAACATTACGTCACATTTGTATACCTCGTAGGGTTAGGCAAAGATGGTGCTACAATCTACCCACATTTCGCAAGTTATGGTTAAGTAAGTCAGGCGAGCGGGCACTAATCCAGACTCCGAGCTGATACTGAGAAATTCCAGATGTGAAAACCCAATAACACGTTGCCCGAGCCAAAAATCGAACCCAGATCCTCATGCTCCCTGTCAAGTTTGCAGTTTGTTCGAAAAAGTTACCGTGGCCCTGGAACAGGCAACTGAAGGAATATAGGTGTGTATAAGTAACTTTTACTTTAGTCTGTAATAGTCTAACACGAAGAGCGAGATACGTCAATTGACGATTTCTCACACAAAAAAACGTTCTCATGCTCAACAGTAGCGCTAGCTACCACTAGACCACCGAGGCAGTCAAGAACAATGTTAATAATTCCCAAAGAAGGAAAATAAGTTAATACAAGACCGGCCCATCAAAACAAACATGTATGAGGAATAATCAAGTGAGATACAACGAAACTGAATAATAAAGCAGATGAACAATAATACGAGTCGTTACACCAGGCGATACGATGCCGATACGATTATGCAACGGTATGTAAATAAACAAAAACTTACTCATAAGCGCATACATGAATTTACGCCTTCTTCCCATGTATGACCGGACCTGCTGATTTCTTCTGTTAAAATCTCACGTTTATTACAAAGTACACTGTGAATCTCACCGTGAGGACTACCAGTTAAAATAATGTACTCTGTGGTGAGGACTAAGGTGACGTGAGCTGTCATCTCATCAGGGGATTGATACTAATGACAAAACTCACTTTAAAGTCACTTCACCCAAGTTATTGCAGTCATAATTTTAGCACTGCAGAACAGACCGCGTCGTGAATTAAACTGCGGATTTCTCCCACTCACCGAGAGACGAGAGCCCTCTTCATTGTCCTTGAGTTTCCTTACGCGATCGAATCAGAAATAAAGAGAGTCGTAGGAGAACCAAGATAACCGACATAACCCAAACAATTGCAGTGGCAGTAGACAGGGCACAATGTTCGTAGATCAGAAGGCCGACAGGGCCGAAAGGTTCTGGAGTAGCGACCGCGTACTGAAAGATGTAGCGTTGAAAGGCTTAACACTAGGTGGACTGATGACCTGGTAAAGGCGTAGGAATCCACCGGATCCGAGGAGCACAGAACCTGTCGAAGTGATGATTAGGGGCGGCCTCTGTCCAGCAGTAAATGATAATAATAGTGCTGAATTAGAAGTTCAATAAGTTTTAAGAGGATCAGTTATTTTATACCCATTAGGTGTGTCGTGAGTCGGATCATCGCATTTGAGTCGTATTCTGTAAACTAACCTAATGCTCGCGGGGGACAAACATGCAAAGGTCACATTGCACAAACAAAGTCGGCGCGATAAGTATCTTATGTTGCTACTTATTTTATGAGCATAATATTATTGTATTATTGTGATGAGACAATTACGTTTTATACCTATCCTTTTATTTATAGGCCCTATATATATTGCTGGCAAAACGGGATAATTGGACGGTAAAGAGGCGCCAGTGACAGAAATATTAAAAGCTAATATTTCTACTTGTATTTGTACAAAGGAGGTGGGTAAAGTTTAGAACATTTTTCGCCTATCACAGTCATGAAAATTCAAAGTATTTATTGACGTTATGTTATTGTGTTTATGTGAAGTTTAGGTATCAACCTTTACTTACATCTATTCTAAAATAATAAGAAAAAAAAATTGCAAGTCATATAAAAAAACTGGGCAAATTCGTTGAAGTTTTGTTATTTTAAGCACTTTTTTAAAATTTCATTACAAAATAAACTGTTAAGCGCTTTATGCACCAAAACAAATTAATGCTAGTTAAAAAGCCTGTTTACTGTAGTATTTGAGAGACAAAAAATATTTTGGTGCATAAACTTTAACCACCTCCTTTATGGACATAAATTGAGTTTCGATAAAGGTAAAGGAAAATTAATAGCATACGACTGACTATAAAAGTGATGGGTATTCATTTTGATGGATAAAAAGGGTGAGGGGCTTGAGGCTAAGTAATAAATGTCGCAAGTGTCAATCAATCTGGTTAAGCTACGCTTGCCGCGGCTGATTCGTGGATGGGTGACCATCTCTACATACCAAGACTTCTCTGTACCTCGAAAAGCACGTCAAGCCGTTTGGTCCCGGTTCTCATTCGTGGATCTGACAGTCGTTGCGGTTAGCCAAAAGCCAAGTCTAACAACCACACTAGCTGGCTATCGTGATCCCCAGTAACTGGGTTGCGGAGGTCAGATAGGCAGTCAAGTCATGTAAAATACTTAAATACTATTATTCCGCTGCATCTGGAAAAGGCTAGGCAGATGATGGATGGAAAGGGTGAGGAAGAACCAACACATTCATGCAAACATACATGAATCTCTAGCAATTAATTTCTCTTTATGAAACAATAAGTAGCTACTACTTTATTTAATGTTTCTCTTATAAAACAACAAAGTGTGAACTTCAATCAACACTTGTAATATTTTGACAGCTACTTAGCAGTTGTCAACAGTCCTCACATAACTATTGATATAAATACCAGCAAACTTCAAGAATTTTGTCATAAAACCGCGGAATTTCTCAACAAAAAACTGGCCAAGTGCGAGTCGGACTCGCGCACTTGGCTTAATCGCCCGGGCCGCGAGGTAGAAAACCTCTATAAAAAATCACCCCAAACCTCCAAGCGGCGGCGCACCGTGAGGGAGGTTGACAGCTTGACTAATGGGTAGCTTAATTAGTCACTAGTGCGAACCACTGAATTTTGTGTATAGAAAGTTTTTACTCGTGGGAACTGATATGGAAAAATATTTAAAAAACCCAAAAACCAACCAAGTGGAAAGGAGCGATGTGGGGTCGGAGTCCGACGCCGCGTCGAGCGCGAAAGGCTCGCGTACGAGCCCGGAGCGAAGTGTGGCGGGCGCTGCTGGAGGGAACCGTGAGTTCTCACAGAAGCACCCAAAATCAGGGGCAGGACAGGAGTCCTCCTCCGACGGCGGGCTGAGCTCGGCCCGCCGGAAAATATCACGGCGTGGGGGGCTCCAAGAGAGGGGCACTGGGAGAGGACTCCCCACCGAGGAGGCCAGCGAGCCGAGCCAAGCAGGCTTAGCCGCACCGACCCAAAGAGGGGAGAGGCTTGCTATGGAGGGGCATCCCTCTGGGGGGATCAGCAGTAGGGCCCCCTCAGAGTCCTCCGGTGGCGAGTCGGACGTTGCCGGCGGCTCGGAGCAAATGGGCCAGTTCGCGGAGGTCGTGGCTGCGGCCATCAAGGCGGCGACCTTAAAGAGGCTCCAGACCTCGAAGGACAAGGCCATATCCGCAGCCACAAAAACCATCGTGGCGGCAGCGAAGGCCATTCGCTCTGGGCCTCCGGTGGATGGGGTGGCAGAACTGCGGGCGGAGGTCGCCCGCGTTACTGCCGCCATGGAGCTCCTCCGGAAGGAGAATGCGGAGCTCCGAGCGGACCTGGCTGGGCTCCGAGGAGCCGGCCCCCAGGTGGCATCGCAGAGGGGAGCGCGGCATGGGCAGGGCGTGCCCCTGCCTGCCGAGGACCAGGGGTTAACCCTGATGCGGCAGGAGCTCGCTGCCTTCCAGAGCAGGTTTTCTGCTCTGGAGGCCGTTGTTCTGCGCCCCCCGCTAGCGGCAAGCCGGCCGGTTTCGGGTCAGCCGCAGGCGGCCTCGAGCCAGCCGAAGGCAGCCTCGGCCCAGCCCAGGGCAGCTTCGGGCCAGCCGAAAGCGGCTTCGTTTGCCGCCGCCGCGTCTGTCCCAGCCAAAGGGTCGGGGCCGATAAAAGGCCGGCCCAAGCAGGCCCCCACAAGGACCCCAGCGACGGAGGTGAGAGGGCCGCCAATGCCGCCCCCGCCTGCTAGATCTCCTCCTGCCACCGCCGAATGGCAAGTGGTCGGGGAGAAAAAGAAGGCGAGCAAGGCCGCAAGGAAGGCCAGAAATAAGAAGAGGCAGCAGCGGCGCAAGAAGAGCAGCATCGCGGCTAGGCTTCGCGCCCCGAAGTCCGCAGCTGTAGTGATCACACTACAGCCGGAAGCGGAAAAGAAGGGCGTGACCTATCGCGACCTGCTCTCTAAAGCGAGGACGGCGGTGGACCTCAAGGAGCTTGGCGTTACCAATGGCCTCCGGTTAAGGGTCACTCTGACTGGGGCCCGGATGCTGGAGGTCCCGGGTGCGGACAGCGGCCCGACCGCAGACGCTTTGGCCGAAAAGCTCACGGCGTCCTTAGATGCGGACGAGGCCCGTGTGTCCAGGCCCACCAAGTGCGCTGACATGCGCATCATGGGCCTGGACGACTGCGCAACTGAGGCAGAGGTGGTGGCCGCCATTGCCAGGACGGGGGAATGCTCTGCCGAGCAGGTGAGGGCAGGCACCATCCGTCCTGACAAAACCGGGATGCGAGCCGTAACGGTGAGCTGTCCCGTAACGGCGGCCCAAAAAATAACAGGGGAGGGCCGAAGGCTCCTGGTGGGCTGGGTTTCTGCGCAGGTCAAACTGCTGGAGCCCAGACCTCTGAGGTGCTTCCGCTGCCAAATGGGCAACCATGTAGGAGCGACATGCACCTCCGAGGTAGACCGCAGCGGTCACTGCTTCCGCTGCGGTCAGCCCGGTCACAAGGCCGGTGCGTGCGATGCCATGCCGCACTGCTACTTATGTGCGGCAGCTGGCAAGCCGGCCGATCACCGGGCCGGAGGTAAGGCCTGCGCTCCACCCGCCAAGGCCAGGGGCAGGGGCAAGCCCTCCGCCACCGTCGTCACCGCTGCTGCCGATGCCGGCTCGACCACATCTGTCGCTGCCGGTACCGCCACAGCAGGGCCCTCACAGGGGGCTCGGGAGGGGGCTGATATGGACTGTCAGTAATGGCTGCTCCATTACGCCTCCTCCAGGCGAACATCAACCACTGTGCCTCTGCTCAGGATCTTTTGCTCCAGAGCATGGCGCAGTGGTCGATTAACATCGCCGTGGTCGCTGAGCCGTACTTTGTCCCGCCCAGGGATGACTGGGTGGAGGACCTGAGCGGCTCAGTGACCCTCATTTCGTCGGCCGCCGCCGGAACCCCGACCCTCGAGGCTGTCAAGAGGGGACGGGGTTGCGTAGCAGCACGGTTCGGGGAGATTGTTGTGGTAGGAGTATACTTCTCCCCGAGCCGAACTCTCGCCGAGTTCCACAACTCCCTTGCGGAGTTGAAAGTTGTCGTCGTCGGGTTCCGTCCCCTCCCCGTGCTCGTACTCGGGGACTTCAACGCCAAGAATTTGGCTTGGGGTTCCCGGCATACGGACACACGGGGCAGGATGGTGGAGGACTGGGCTCTGGAGACAGGCCTAGTCGTCCTTAACCGGGGTTCTGTCCCTACGTGCGTACGGATGCGGGGCGATTCAGTGGTGGACATTTCGTTCGCCAGTCCCGCTCTGTCGCCGCAGGTTATTGACTGGCGCGTAATGGAGGGGGTGGAGACGTATTCCGACCACCGGTATATCCGGTTTGACGTCTCCGCCCAGACCTCGACCGCGCCGGTCCAACAGGCCTCGTGTGGTCCGCGGTGGGCGCTTAAAAAGATGGACCGGGAGCATCTCCTGGAAGCCTCGATCGTGCAGGCCTGGGTGTCACCACCAGACAGGCCTGCTAACATAAACGACGAGGCAGAGTGGTTCCGGGAGGCCATGTCCGAGATTTGTGACGTGGCTATGCCCCGAGTCCAGCCAGGACGGGCTTGGCGCCAGGTGTACTGGTGGTCGCCGCAGCTGACAACGTTGCGCGAAGCGTGCGTTGCGGCACGATACCGGTACACCAGGCACCGCAGGCTCCGTATCCGCCCTCCGGATACGGAAGCCATTCAGGCGGAGCTTTATGAGGGGTACAGAGCAGCGAAGACCGCCCTCCAAGAGGAGATCCTGAGGGCCAGAGGACTGGCCCGCAAGGAGTCGCTGGAGACTCTGAACAGGGACCCATGGGGACGGCCCTACAAGGCCGTCCGGGAGAAACTCCGCCCATGGGCCCCCCCGCTTACTCAGAGTCTCCGGCCCCAGCTTGTGGAGGGCGTGGTGAGCGCTCTGTTCCCTTCGCGAGGGGAACATAGTCCCCCACCTATGGCTCCGCCTCCTGCGGTGCCTAATGCGGACCACAACACCGATGACGACGACAACGCCCCAGAGGTGACCGAGGTAGAGTTGAGAGTGGCGGTGCGTCGGCTAAATGCCAAAAATACCGCCCCAGGACCCGACGGCTTGCCTGGCAAAGCCTGGGTCCTGGCCTTAGAGGCTCTCGGGCCTCGACTCAGGGGGCTCCTAAGCGCATGCTTGGAGAGGGGCCAGTTCCCACTTCGTTGGAAGACGGGGAAACTGGTCCTCATTAAGAAGCCGGGGCGCCCAGCGGACTCTCCGTCCGCTTACCGGCCCATCGTGCTGCTCGACGAGGTGGGCAAGCTCTTTGAAAGAGTAATTGCAGACCGCCTCGTCGGGTGGCTGGTGCGGGAGGGGCCGGACTTGTCGGACGGTCAGTACGGCTTCCGCAAGGGGCGCTCTACGGTGGACGCCATCATGCGCGTGCGAGCCCTCACGACGGGGGATGCAGTGGCCCGGGGTGGGGTCGTCTTGGCGGTGTCTCTAGACATCGCCAATGCCTTCAACACCCTGCCCTGGAGTTGCATTAGGGAGGCACTCCGGTATCACCGGATGCCGACCTACCTCTGTCGCGTGGTCGAGGCCTATCTGACGGATAGGGCCGTAATCTACCCCGGTCACCAGGGAGAGTGGAACCGGCGAGAGATGTCGTGCGGTGTCCCACAGGGATCGGTCGTGGGGCCGCATCTGTGGGACATCGGTTACGACTGGGTGCTGCGCGCCGACCTCCCTAACGGCGTCAGCGTAGTCTGCTACGCTGACGACACGCTGGTCTTGGCGCAGGGGAGGTCGCACGAAGCGGCGGCCGAACTAATGACACGCGGGGTTGCGACAATCGTCGAAAGAATCCGGCAATTGGGACTCGAGGTGGCCTTGCACAAGTCTGAGGCCATGGGTTTTCATGGTCCTCGGAACACGCCACCTGCGGGTTCCCAACTCACGGTAGGAGGGGTTCACATCGGCGTCGAGTCGACGATGAAGTACCTGGGACTTGTCCTCGACAGCCGGTGGAACTTCGTCGAGCACTTCCGACGTTTGGCTCCCAGACTGGAGCGGGCTGGGGCTGCCTTAAAGCGGCTCCTGCCTAATCTGGGGGGTCCAAACGCCTCCTGCCGGAGGCTCTACACGGGGGTCGTGCGGTCCATGGCCCTCTACGGGGCACCGGTGTGGGCGCCCTCATTGAGGCTGCGCCCAGCGCGCCGCTTGAGTGCGGCCCAGAGGGTCATGGCCATTCGGTTAATCCGGGGATACCGCACGGTCTCCTGCGAGGCGGCGAGCCTCCTTGCCGGAGTGCCGCCATGGGATCTGGAGGCAAAGGTCCTCGCCCACATGTGGGAGTGGCGCGAGGATGCGAAACGCCGGGGCGAAACTCCGCTGCCGCGACAAATCGCGGCACGGCGGACAGAGCTCCGGCAGGATCTCATGGCGACATGGCGGGTACGATTGTCGCAACCCAGCGCAGGGCACGCCACAATTGCGGCGGTAAGTCCCCTCTTTGAGGAGTGGATAGAGAGGCGCCACGGCGTCCTCACCTTCCGCCTGACACAGGTTCTCACCGGGCATGGGTGCTTCGGTGGGTTCCTGTTCAGGATAAAGCGGGAGGAAACGCCCGGGTGTTTCCATTGTGAGGATCGTCTAGAGGACACGGTGGAGCATACGGTGGAAGTGTGCCCTGCCTGGGCGGAGCACCGCCGTGTCCTCGTGGAGGCGATCGGCGGCGGCGACCTCTCGCGTCCGGCCCTGGTGCGAGCCATGGTACGGAGCGAGAGGGCATGGGAAGCCGCCACCTCCTTCTGCGAAGCAGTAATGCTCGCGAAGGAGGAGGCGGGGCGCGTGAGGGAGTGGCAGTCTCTGCGCCCTCACGTCCCTAGCCGCCGCAGGAGGAGACGCCCCGGGCGCCGGGAGTCGATTGCGGACTCCCGGCCACCGTAGGCGCGAGCTTGCGGGTGGCGAGCAATGGGTAGCTCGCCGCCCGGTAAGGACCAAGCTCGGGTCGACGGCGCGTAGTGTTCCACGCGCGCCTCAAAGAGATGTCAGCAGTACTGAAGGGGTCTGCTAGGACCGATGCCTGCCGGGGTCACGTGATTGTTCTAAAGAGATACCTTGACCCTGGCACATGGGCAACTGAAGGAACACGGGTGGGTTTTAGTCAGTAAAAGTCTGACACGCCCTCCCGCTCCGCCCAGAGCGGGAGAAGTCATTTGATGATTTCCCATCCAAAAAAAAAAAAAAAAAAAAAAAAAAAAAAGGGTTCCGTACAAACCTGCAGGTATTCACGGTTTATGCATCAGGTTTATGTTTATGAAATTAAAAGTTTTTTTTTTTATTTTATTTTTATTTTATTTATTTAGGTAACCAACAGCGATACATAAAAATATTTTACAAAATATGCGTGTTACAATTATTATGGCCAATTATAGGTTTCCCTGTATAACTGGGATATATGTTTAATACATACGAACGGACTAATAAAAACCGGATATTTGCAATTAAACAACTAAATAAAAATACAATACAATACAAAATTACATAACGTTAAATTTAGATCACAATTTTGAAAAATTTTAAACAAATAAGGTTGAATAATGAAAGGTAGAAGAAGAAGAAGAAGAAGATTGGGTGCTTGTCATTTGTCTCCGCTTATGGTTTTCACTATTCTTTTTTTGAATGTAATTTTATTACAGTCAAATAAATCAACTTCAGAGAATTCTGAGTTATAAATTCGAGCAATGCGAGTCAGTACACAATTCGTGGCATAGTTAGTGGAGTGCTTAGGGACGCGCAACATTGGCGTGTGACGAGTGCGCCGTTGAGGAGTGTTAAAAGTTATCTGTGCGACCAATTCTGGGCAATCAAGGCGTCCAGTGAGTATATCATAGAGCAAACACATGTCCATCACTTTACGTCTCTCCTCGAGTGTTAGCAGACCATAGGTTCGACAGCTATCTGCGTAAGACATCGGGGGTTTACGGAGGCGATAATTAAGATGGTTAGTGAATTTTTTTTGAATCCTTTCTATTTGGTTCTTATAAATTATGTATTGGGGGGACCAGATTTGGCACGCGTATTCTAAAACGCTGCGCACATAAGCAAAGTATACCGATTTAAGAGCTCCAATATTTTTAAATACCTTACATGACCTAAGAACGAATCCTAGGTTCTTATAAGCTTTTGTGCTAATAAGGTCTATGTGATATGAGAACATTAATTTACTGTCAAACATAACTCCTAAATCCCTAACCATCGGGGCTTTATTTATGACAATTCCATCAAAATTATATGAGCAAACAATCGGGTTCCTCTTACGTGTGTAACTGATACACTGACACTTTGCAACGTTCACAGTGATCTTGTTTTTTACGTAATAATTATTTAAGTTATTAAGATCCTCTTGAAGGGCCTTACAATCATCGGCTGATGTTATTTTATAAAATACTTTTTTGTCATCAGCGTACATTAAGTGATCAGAGTGTACAAAAGAATCAGTGATGTCAAATAGATATGCGTTGTAGAAAAGAGGCCCCAAATGAGATCCCTGGGGAACACCGCTAGGGATTTCAATATAGTTGGATCGGTAACCTCCTAGAACGACAGCTTGTGAGCGTTTAAATAGATATGACTGTACCCATCGTAAAAGATCCCCGCGTATACCCAGTCTGTACAGCTTACTGAGCAAGATGACGTGATCCACACGATCAAAAGCTTTTTCGAAGTCTGTGTAGATCACGTCAACCTGCCCCCCGTTGTCTGTATTCTCAAAAACGAAATTAGAGAAAGTGGCTAAATTAGAGACACTCGATCGTTTCTTTAAAAAACCATGTTGCTTGCAAGAGATTCCTCTGAGAATATATGGATAGATAGCGTTGTATATGAGTTTTTCAAATACTTTACCAATTGTGTTTAGTATAGAAATACCCATATAATTTCCTATCATTGTCCGCGAACCTTTTTTATGTATTGGAACAATGAGAGCTTTTTTCCATTCATTTGGGAAGGTGCCTTCTTTTAAAGAAATATTAAAAATAGTACTAATTGGAGGTGCCAAAGATTTTGCACAGTTCTTCCAAAATACTGGGGGCACACCATCACATCCAGGGCCCTTGTCCACGCTTAAGGCACTCAACGACTTCTCCACGGTTGACGAAGAGAATTGTAAGTTGGAAATTATGTCAGGACAGTGATCCGTTTCGTCCATTGTTAATGAATTAGCAAGGCTGTAGTCAGAGGGTTCACCAAATACGTCGTGGAAGAAGTCATTGAAAGCCTCACAGATTTCCCGACCTTCGGAATAATTGATGTTATTGTGAGATAACATTTTAGGATAATTGGAGCCTCCACGCATGTTTTTTATGTAGGTCCAAAATTTTTTTGGATCATTTTTCAAATTGCTTTCCATTTCCTGCAAGTATTTATTATAACAAATCTCGTGAACTTGTCGCTCTCTTTGTCGTAATAATGCGAATTCGTCATAATCTAATAAATTACCATACCGTTTCCATCGCGAGTGTGCCTTGCTTTTTTCTTTAATAATTTTAATTAAAGAGTTGCTATACCAGACAGGATATTTACGTGATCCTGGCCTTCGATTCAAAGGAACATATTTATCAACTCCTGTTTGAATTACTTTATAGAATGTTTCCACGGCAGCATTTGATGATGTGTTGTCTAAAATTGAGTTCCAATCAAGTTCAGAAAAATAACTGTTCAACAGTTCGAAGTCAGCTTTGCGGAAATTATGTCTAGGAGTGTACAACTCACGGAGTGGAGAAACTGTAAGGTCAGATATTTCGATAGTAATTACTGGATGAGGTAGGTCAGGCTTCACAAGGGGTGATAGACATTCAGTTATTTCAAGTGGCAAGTTGGAAAAAGCCAGATCAAGAGTATGCCCCCTTTGGTTGGGTAGTGTATTGTACTGTGTTATTCCTAAAAACGACAAATCATTAACTAAACGCGCGGCAGCGTACTGCACCTCGACGGCACCTTGTTTCAAAAAAGTCGGTCCACTTAAATTCCATTTTACACATGGAAGATTGAAATCGCCCACAAGTAGGCAATTACATATATTATTGCTGTGAGTAAATGCCTTCGCGACACCTTGCAAGACGTAGTCGATATCTGAGGGTATCCGATGAGTATCCGGCGGTATGTAGGCAACGCTTACGCAAAGATCAGCTGTCGCCGACAGCGCGCGAGCCGGTATTACTATGGTCAACATTTCCGTAGCTATCGCATTTTGCTCGTGCTCAACGCACCACGCACTCAGCTCGCGTCGCGAGAGTATCATCACACCGCCACCTGAGGATTTGCCAGTCGCGCCTAAGTCACGATCTTTACGAAACACGTCATATCTATCGTCACTCAATTCCCCATTAAAAATGCCGCTGTGTAACCATGTTTCCGTTATAATAATTATATCATAACAATTACACATAATGTTTTGTTTTTTTAATTTTTATATTTGAGTTGAATGAATGAAAGGTAAATTGTGGTTTACGATTTATGACGTATTAAAAAAATCTACTTACTAGATCTCGTTCAAACCAATTTTCGGTGGAAGTTTACATGGTAATGTACATCATATATTTTTTTTAGTTTTATCATTCCCTTATTTTAGAAGTTACGGGGGGGGGACACATTTTACCACTTTGGAAGTGTCTCTCGCGCAAACTATTCAGTTTAGAAAAAATGATATCAAAAACCTCAATATCATTTTTGAAGACCTATCCATAGATACCCCACACGTATGGGTTTGATGAAAAAAAAATTTTTTGAGATTCAGTTCTATGTATCTATCGTATTTTTATGTGAAAATCTTAATGCGGTTCACAGAATACATCTACTTACCAAGTTTCAACAGCATAGCTCTTATAGTTTCGGAAAAAAGTGGCTGTGACATACACGGACAGACAGACAGACAAACGTGACGAATCTATAAGGGTTCCGTTTTTTGCCATTTGGCAACGGAACCCAAAAAATGGTTTCTGTGAAACTGAAATAACATCCTTTCGCTAATTTCGGTAATATGTAATTTCTTTGCTATGTAAATAAAGGTTGTTGTAAGAACTGCGTCTGTCAACGTGTGTTTAAACACATCACAGATTTAATATTACCTGTAATAGCTGGAGCGGGATATACACAACCACAGACTACGATAGGACGAGAGGCAGTTGTTATTTTGGAAGAATGCAGTCATAGACAAATATTTCTAAAGTGTCTGTCGTGCGTCGATATGGATTTGACTAGAGAAAACTATCGCTCAATGATTTATTACGACTTTCGTTGCGGTCTTACTCAAGAACGATGTTACGATAGACGTCGATTAGAATTTATGACGAAGCCCCATCTCGAGCCACTGTTTAAAACTGGTTTAATGAGTTTAAACGTGGTCTAAGTATACTCACTAATGATTCGTAAGAAGGTTGCCCTTCTACGGTGATTATTGAAGCCCTGAAGGTAATGTGAGTGCTCTGCGGGTAATGATAGAAGCTGATAAAAGGGTGACATATCACCAAATTCGGGCTTTAGGCATTGGTATGAGTCAAGTACAAAAGTTTTACATGAACATTTAGACGTCGGAAAGTTTTGTACTACCTCACAATTTGACGGAAGATAAAAAATGCGTCGTTTCTAATGTGGCCACCTCCGTCATATTTTTCAAGCATTGAGTATGCTTGAAAAATAAGACGGTGGTGACTCGAATGCTAAATATGACATCGTCTCAGGTAACGATAGCTGGATATATTGTTACGAACCCGAAATCAAAAGACTATCTGCGCAATGGATGTTTCCATTTGAAGATTTGCCGACAAAAGTAAACAAGGGCAGACGTCAAGGGAAAAGTTGATTGCCTCATTTTTTGGAGGGACGGGTCATTTCGCAATGTCCAAGATAAAAGGACTGTTATTGCAGATTGATATGTCAGTCATCGTTTACCAGTTGTCATGGAACATCTTAGCCAGCAGCGTCCAAGAAGCAGGATTCTCCTCCACCACGACAACGCTCCGGCTCACTCCGCCAGACAGACTATCGAGTAATTGTTTATCGTAGGTGTAGAGTTAGTGAGTCATACTTAGAGGATTCGATCCCGGATCCCGGGATCTCGGGATCCCGGTCATATTTTAGTCCCAAAAATTTTCAGGATCATATTTCTTTAAACCCGGGATTTTCGGGATTGATACCTTTTTTAAATAAGTCAATTAAAATGTGCGTGAAACGAAACGTACTGACCTTGATTTGACATTTTGAGAGCCATCTTGTTTATACAGCTGATTTCATTGGTTTTTTGCTAACCGGTACAGGATTATGCGTAAAAGTGTGTAAAAATTCCCGCTTCACGTCGTGTAAGTATTGTTTTTTTTTTTTTTTTTGTTAATTGTTGATAATCGATGAAATTATTAAAAAGCAACAATGCATTAATATTTCTCAGTAAATATCGATGAAAAACAACATGTGTTGTTTTCTGTAGCTCTAAGAAGTTATGTAAATGTCGTATATAGATTTAAATGTTTTTTGTTTAGGTTTAAGAAGTGAACAATGTCACTATCCAAAGAAAGGTTTTATGTCAAACATAAAAAAGATGCAGATGTTTCGTCAGTGTAAAGTGTTATTTTGTTTAACCGCCTTTTTGCAAATTTAAAACTTAAATATTCTATGTCCTCACAAAACTAAAAGATTAATAAAAAAATATTTTGATTTGTTTTATTATCTTTTTGTTACCATTTTCCATCACATATACAATCCCGGAACTATCCCGGGATCCCGAGATTAACTGTAGATAATCCCGAAATCCCGGGATTACAAAAATCGACCGGGATTGAATCCTCTAGTCATACTCCTTATTAAATAGTCCCAACCTGGCACCTTGTGATTCACATTTATAGCCAGAAATAAAAAATAAACTTAGAGGAATTCGTTTAATGAACCCTGAAGATATGCAGGCTGCGTTTGAAAAAGGCGTGAAAGAGATCCCTAAATAAGATTTGGACCACTGCTTCAGTCAATGGTTCCATCGCATGCGACGGTGCTTAGAAAGGACCAGAGACTCGGAAAAGCAATAAAAATATTAACAGGCTTCTATGTCATTCCGTTTGTTATTTTCTAAAACCTTTCAGTGTGACCCACATACATATGTCCTCATTGGGCGTCCTCTTTAAGTTTCACTCACATCTGTCGTGTTATTGCCGTTTGTTAGCTTTATAGAAATAAATAATTACTCAATTTATATAAAAACTAGCTTTTGCCCGCGGCTTTGCCCGCGTGGATGTCGGAAATTAATGCAAGAGGACGTACTACCGCGATAAGAATGTGTTATTCCAGGTTATATAGGTAATATAGACTCTGTGTGCTATTTTCGATCCAGATCCATTCAGCCATTTTTGCGTGATTGAGAAACAAACACCCAATCATACATATTTTCACATATATAATATTATTAGTAGTAGGATTATAACTCATATTACTTAGGATTCATAGTTTATGAGAACATCATGTGTGTTGGTGTTTTTAAAATAAAAGTAATAGTATTCAGAGTAAGAAGACTGTGACACAGGGCTTGGTTTAGTTGAATATAAGTCTTCCTGGTTTTTCTTAACGCTCCTATTTTACCTATACAGACACTCAATCATTTACCAGACACCGAACATAATTATAGGAATAGTACTTTTGCCAGTGGCTTGGCCCGTATAGCTGTCGGAAAATATCACCCGGGAACCTACTACCGGGATAAAGTAGGTATCCTATCTATTACGTATCCATGATATAATATATCTTTGTGCCAAATTCGATCTAAATCCGTTTGGCCGTCTTTGCATCATTGAGAAACAAACATCCAAAAATCTAAACATCTAGGCCATTTCGCGGTCTCTTACTTGGAATAATACTATTAGGTTTATTTTGAGTATAATGAACACACATGATATTCACAATTACTATGAAGCCAAAGTAATATGAATTACAATCCTACTTATCCTGTACTACCCGGCCGCTGCCAACGCGCTCTGCGCCCACTTTATCTCTAATATCTTCCAAGATATTCATTTAAATTACATGCTGTAAAGGGCCATATTGATCTATATTAAATGCACAATGTATTTAAGGTACTTAATTGGATAAGGATTAATGCTGTATTGCTTAAAATCGCTTCGTAAATAATCCCTTATTTCTCGTAAAAAGTAAAAGATAAAAAATGGTTATTGTGGGTTATCCCTAAGAGATAGACATATACCATTGAGGACATTTTTGTAGGCCTTTTTAAGGTGTACAATACTGTAGTACATTATTTTGATCTATTTCGTAGGATTCAGCCAGGGTTTTTCGAATTTTGAGACGTATGTCAGCGTAGTTTTCGAAGATAGTTATTTTTTTCTAAAATAAAAGAATCTTTCTAAAATAAAAACAGCCTAAGTTACTCCTTGTTACATCAGCTATCTGCCAGTGAAAGTTCCGTCAAAATCGGTCCAGCCATTTCAGAGATTAGCGGGAACAAACAGACAGACAGACAGACAGACAAAAATTGTAAAAAATGTTGTTTTGGTATATGTATCGTGTATACATCCATATACACTTAGTAAAAAGTGGTTATCTTAATATTAAAAACAGACACTCCAATTTTATTTATTTGTATGTATAGATGTATACATCCATATACACTTAGTAAAAAGTGGTTATCTTAATATTAAAAACAGACACTCCAATTTTATTTATTTGTATAGATGTATAGATTCCTTTCATTGATGATTCCGGTAGTGTAGAGCATAGTGTTCCGTACGGTGCTGGATGTAAAGAATAGAACATCCAATTTCTATCCGGGAGTGTCGTAAGAGGCGACTAAGGAACTCACTAGAGAATGGACAGCAGCGTTCTCTATGCATTCAACCACCATACTGCGATCTTCAACCCGCCTGTCAAGCGTAACGATTATGGTAAACCCCCCTAATTGGGGGAGGCCTATGTCCAGCAGAAGACGACGAAGACGTTTTTCGGCTGAAATGATGATGATGATGATGATGAGAGCGTAGAGCACTTTCAGTAGGTACAGCCGCCAGCACATCAAACTACCCGAAACTGTCAAATTTTCCCAATCAATCTTGAACCTTATATTATAGAAATAAAGTTGAAAACCTATTAAAGAAATTTGACAGATTGTAGTAGGTTTTTGTGCTGGCGTCTGTACATATTACATACATTTTACAGACGCACAGTTACATAGGTACTAATTAGAAATGACGTCATATCGTCTAGGTACTTATGCAATTACAAGATACGTACGTATTTATCTCGTTGTTAATTTTACAGTGGTGACGCATTTCCTTTCATCGGCCCGTGAAATTAAATCACACGAAGGTAATTCTGAACAATACAACTGTAATTCATAATGCATGCGTAAGTATATGTATGTAGGTACAGACGCCAACACATCAATGTACCCGAAACTGTCAAATTCTCCCAATCAACCTTGATCCTAAAGCTTTGGTGATAAAGTTGAAAATCTATTAAAGAAATTTGAAAGATTGTAGTAGCTTTTTGTGCTGGCGTCTGTACTTAAGTAGGTAGGTACTGCTTATTGCTTTCTACCCACATATTTCAGGATTATTTGCGTAGGTTTAATGAAAACACTACACAATAGAGTCGTAATTTACTATTTGATGGTTGACGTAAATCGTAAAAATTGTATTGCAAATTATCATACAATTGCGACATTTTTCTCTTTTAACGATGCTATGTTTATTACAACGGTACAGAATAACGTCATTGTTACATCAATGTCAACCAAGTAATAACTACGGAGACAACTGAAAGAAGAAAGGAAAAGAAAGAAAGAAAATACTTTTATTTGATGCAAACATGACCAGAAACATACAAAAATAAGAAAAAGCTGAGGGAAAACATGTGTCACATCCACTCAAAACGGCCATCGCTCAGCATAATGTTGTGACCCTATGCGAGACAGAGCCCCAGCGCTGGTTTTCTACCTATAAGGCTTTGAGCTTCGCCTCGACTCGCCTCGAATCGCCTTGCCTCACTCACCTCGTTCTCTATTAGTCGCAAGCGCTACTGCTCATGAGGGGAGATCAGGTTTCTGCATCAGAAATTTCTCAGTAAACAGACTGTCTGGAATTATTCGCGGTTGATGGTAATACGCTCGCCCCCTTTTACATGGGACCTTAACATAACTGGTAAAATGTGGTAGGCACAGGTCTGCCTAACCATTTGGGGATTACAGACCTATATAGTCCTTCAGACCGTATTTCGGCCACGGCGGCCAATCTGAACGGAGACTAGCCATCGGCGCGGGAGATATTATGGTGCACAAGTGTGTGCGCAGACACAGGAGCACTCACTCTTCCCTCACTCTCATAGTCCGATAAGACGACAATCCGACACGACCGGAGAGAGATCAGGCGTAGAATCAACGGCTAAACGTGCTCTCTGAGGCACGGGGGTATCACACCACCAACTTCTAAACTCCGGGCTGATACTAAGAAATTCCTAATGGAAAACCCCAGTAACACTTTTGCCCGACCTGGGAATCGAACCCAGGACCCCACGCTCAGCAGTCGTGCTTGCGACCACGAGACCTTTGGGGCAGTACATACCACATAAGAAAAATAAATAAAAAAAAACGTTTATTTTCTCCACTATATAATGATAAATACGCACAATACGTAATAGTCGTAACAAAAAATACATTAATGTCGTGGAGACTGGAGCCTGTACTAGGAATACCTGTGTTACAGGTCTCTGTGTTATAAGTCCTCCTAATGTAAGCAAACTCTAATTCAGTGTAGGTAGCGCCATCTATACGTTCATGTAAGAACTTTTATGGCTTCAGTTTTCAAATATATAAGTTAATGCTGCTAAGGTCTACGATACGCTACGCGCTGATGCTACGCCACGGATTCGTAGGCCGCGACAGATGGCGCCTTCCAGTTCTCCGAACATAAAAACGCGACGATGGGCGCGGGCGTAAGCGTGGGATGTGGGGTATCCGTCAATTTAGCTCTTGAAATTACATTTGGACACATCATCTATACCTAATTATACTCAAACGTCAGCAGTTTGGTTACTGACAATGTAAATCCTACTAAAAACATGTTCTTGTAAAATGTTGCTAAAACGAGACCATATGGGTCGCATCGCCAAAAAGTTATCAGATCGCATGTAGAGCCAAGCTTCTAACACTACACGCCCTAACCCAACAAGCCTTAGTCAAAATATGTGGCTTTGCCGTTTCTTTACTACACGAACTATTGTAAAACTGAAAAGTAAAGAATAGTGAATATATTTTTTCACCTTACGCTGATGTGACGGTAGCGAAACGGCCCGAAAATTGTCCTAGTGTCCATAAGCATAGGCTGCAGGTCGTACGGACCAGGCTCTAGTGTGAGTTTATTTTAACCATTCCTATTGAACTAACACATCGACCGCATTCGGAGCTCTGATTGGCCCTTTACCAATCCAGGGCCAATCGGAGCACCGAACGCAGTCGATGCGTAAAGTCAAGATTCAAAGTAACTCACACCTGGGCGTGAACGTGTTAAATAAAAAACTTGTCAAAAATACAACAAAAATATCTTATTTCCGTCACTTAAAGTCATTTTAGGGAAAACCGATCGGTATGTTTACATTCGGACTAGGTAAATATGGAAATTTTGCGGTGCTCTCTAGAATATACCTAAATGCTTATTTACATTTTCGTGCAAAGTATTGGAAAAGTGAATTTACTCAAACACGAGATACAAAATAATAATACAAAATGAAACATGGCAGCATACTGTTTAAATAATAAATGACTAGTGGTCACTTATTTTTTTTTGTCAGTGTTTAATAAATTCACTTTTCGTTCTGGGTAATGTTAACAATCCGATTCTTATAATCATCTTCTCAAAATGGTATCTCTGATTAGTGATTAACCACGTGGTTGACCAGGGAATCCACCTTGGTTTCTACCGAATCCTCCTTGTCCTCGATTTCCGCCAAAGCCTCCTTGGTTTCCGCCAAATCCTCCTTGATTTCCACCAAAGCCTCCTTGTCCTCGTTGACCAAAACCACCTTGGTTACCACCAAACCCTCCTTGGTTACCGCCAAACCCTCTTTGGTTTCCGCCAAAGCCTGCTGGATTTCCACCAAAGCCTCCTTGTCCTCTCTGGCCAAAACCTTGATTTCCGCCAAAACCTCCTTGGTTTCCACCAAAGCCTCCTTGGTTTCCGCCAAAGCCTCCTTGGTTTCCACCGAAGCCGCCGGGCCGACCTCCTCCAAAGCCCTGTCCTAAGGCCGCGGCAATTAAGGCCAGCAAAACTCCGAAGATTAACAGTACCTAAAAACAATACACATATGTTATTTTTGAAATAAGTAGTCAAACGATGTATCCCCTAAGTCCCTTGTCTGCCCGTGTGTGTCGTAAGAGGCGACTAAGGGACTTACTAGAGAATGGGCAGCACCGTTCTCTATGCATTTTACCTCCATACGGCGATCGCCAACCCGCCTGCCAAACGTGGCGATTATGGCAAACCCGGGGAAGGTTCTCTTTTTTGGGAGAGGCCTATGGCCAGCAGTGGACGTTTTTCGGCTAAAATGATGATGATGATGGTGTCCTGGTGTCTTGAACGTAATTAACAGTTTAATTTAAATATGTGTTTATGACGATCAACTAAGTTAAATTTAAACGACAGAAACAAGTATGAAGAAGTTTTATTTTCTTTAGAGGGTGTAAAGGTGACCTACAAAATAATTATTATGGTGTTCTTTATTTTCGACTTCCATCGTTAAGATAAGGAACTAAGTGCACGATCTATATTTTAAAATGATGTACATAATCGACAAATAGCATCAAAACGATAGATACTTCTATATCTACATAATTAAAAATGATATCGCCGCCGACTATCTGCGATTTTTTGAGTTTTTCACTTTAGTATACCACTCGATTCGCCATTTGATTCTTTACCTAAAGGTAAAATAAACAAAACCGTAGGATTTACCGTTTCCGAGTTACCGAATGTAAAAACCGATTATACAGGATAAGTTTTTATCCAGTGCGCAAATTATAACCATGATTTCAGCATATCATTCCCCTTGCGCAGAATTTTTTCGTCGGTTTTACAAAAAAAAATCAGCTGTTTCATAGAAAAATGCAATACCTACAGGGTCAAAATGTATGAAACAGCTGATTTTTTTTTGTATAACCGACGAAAATGTCTACACTAGGGGGTCTAGAATGATATGCTGAATTCATGGTTACAGTTTGCGCACTGGATAAAAACTTATCCTGTATAATTATTAGACTGAGTCAAAAAAACAAATTGCAAACTTTCGAAATGCGCTCACGGAAAATTTAATATTGACTTTTTTGGACTAAATAATTGGTTTTGCCTTTAACCCGGCGATATGCAGTTCGTTGATGGTATCATCTGAGAACGAATGGCGGGACCGTTTTTATGTGCTTAAACAAGCGACGGAAAGCAAATAAAAAGTTACCCAGAAAGCTAAACGGGAAAGTGCTTTTTCGTCTTTAAAATAAGGATAGTTAGTCTGTTGGGTTAGCTGTGGACTCTTATTTCTAAATAGTAGATATAAAGTTGCTGGCAAAGCCTCCCAAATTGGGGGAGGCCTATGTCCAGCAGTGGACGCCTTTTGGCTGAAATGATGATGATGATAAAGTTGCTGTTTTTCGTCAAACTGTTTCTCTGCTTACTTTTTCTAAATCACGCAACAGATTTGCATACAGTTTCACTATAATTTAGAGAATTTCTCCCTGAAGGTATTATTGTTGGATACAATTTTATAATTAATTCTAGGCTGTATGCTCCTTGTCCTTTGCCTGTTTACTTTTATGTTGTAACGCCAGATGGCGCCACTATGTATGTAGTTTCCTTTTCCTGTTATGTCGTTGCAAAACTTTTACTGTGCAATGCGTGAAGTACTTATTAAAAACGTTTATTAAGTTTAAACTCAAAGAAGTCTTGTTTATTAACCTAATCTCAATATATATAACACATACATATTAAACTTACACATAATAAAGAAATCTCCATATTTTATCAAGCTGTATAAACCGTGTGAAGTAGCGATGTGTCGCTTGTTCTAAATAAAACGCTATCGAATATTATCTATTGATGTAAATTTCTAAAACATGTATTTACCTACATACAATACTGCATCATTAAAATGTAAACAAACAATCGTGATTCACTTGATTATACCGAATCAATCAGTTACTAATAAGTATACCAAATTACAGTCTAGTACAAGGATCTTATGTAGCTTGATAAAAACCTTGTTTTTTAACACGTCTTTATTAGCTTGGTAGTATCTATGTAACGGAATCTCTGAACGTGATTCCCGTTCAAAACGTCGGATTAATTTGTAACTTTTCACACTTATCAAGGACCGATGACAATACAATAATTAATTTGTATTCATTTGAAACTTTTCAGATTTATGAAGGAGGGATGACAATACAATAATTGTTTCATTTTCCTGGCCAGGAACACCCGGATACCAAAAAAAACGAAAATCCCGCTTTTGTAGCTTTAGCTAGCCTAACTAAAAAAGTGGAAAATGATGGAAAAAAGTGGGGTGCTTGATCTTATCTTATCAATTAAAAATACCTCAAAAAGCACATTTTCCATTATTTTCTAATTTTTAGTTTGGTTTTCTATGTGAACGTTTTTTTTTTTAGTTTTCTGAACACTATTCACTGAACGATTTTCATAAATGCTTGCCAACAACGGCAACAACGGTCCCTTTTCAATGCCATTCGGGCGGCAAAGGAGCCTTGAGCCTTGTTTCACTTAACACGTTACGATGAATATTATCAGTACAATTTGAGTGTCTAGTATTCAATTCTTTGACTGTGTATTGTTCACTTTACTCTAGAAAAACTGAAAAACTTTGTATCCTTCTATGAAAAATACGTAGACGGAGGGGTATGAAATTTGGCACAGAATGTTTTATATAACAATGCATTAAAAATAAATTCACTTTAAAATTAATTATGGGCGAATTTCGATCACTGGGAACCACTAGTAATATCTAAAATTGTAACACACGAATTTGATTACATAGTTTTGACACAACATAAGGCACTTATTGAATCAAATTGTTGCTGGAAAAGAACTTTTATTTTTGCTGAATAGATTGGTTTTTTTAAAATTAAACAGCAACGCGACGGGTCGGGGGCCAAAAATTTACGGGAACGAAGTTGCGGGCAGAAGCTAGTAATGTATAAAAGTCAACGTATAAAAATGAATAACTTGATCTTATGCAAACTAGGTATGTTCCAGACAGCAATTACATAATAATAAGAATACACAGAAAAACATATCGAATATTACCTTAGATGATGCCATGGTCGCGGACTATAACGTATGACTGCCACGGTGTTTTTCCTTGTGCTTTATATATATCCGTCTTACAAAGCAATCATAGTTTTTCTTGCCATACTATGCTAATTGTTATATCAAATGTTTGTGGTTCTCAACTCAACAATTCGCGTTTTTTCCTAGGAAATGCAAATCGATATACAGGTGTTGTACCTATTTTGGGACAGTACCGATTGTGGACAATAAGAGCTGTCACAATAGATGTTTACAAGCATTCGACATGGTGCTGCATGCCGTGTTGAAAATGAGACAGACAGTCTTGCTGATTTGCCATGCTCCCGATGGCAAATAATTGTTGAAAGAATTGGCTAAATATTACTTAACTAGTAGTCGTCTATTTGATTCATACCAGAGGACCACTTGTAAACCACTTTTAGAATTTTGCTGGTTTCGATGCTTGGAAAACTTGCAATATTTTTATGCTCTCCTAATTGAGGCCGTGAGAGCCAGAGTGACCTAACTACTTAAACAATAGTTTTCAGTAATAAGAAAGAACAGAAGCCCTGATTTAAAATAATTGTAACTTATGGAAGCATAATCACCTATTAGACAGAATGGACCAAATTATCCGGCACACACTGACGTCGATTTTAATTGTGGCCATGTACGACCGAGCTTGGGCACAAGCTACTCTTCCCATTCGTATGGGAGGCCTCGGCGTCCACAAAATTTCTAGTATTAGTTTACCAGCTTTTATACCCTCGGTCCACGGTACTGAGAAATTAATCAGGAAAATCCTAGCCTCCACACTGATTAATTTTTATGTGCCGTGCTTCACCGAGGCTATGGATGCCTGGAGAGGCTGGAGACTCGTTTGCCCGAACACTGAGCTACCCGATAGAATCCATTTTCCCAGAGACGGTGGGATGAGCCGCTCTGCAGAGTAGTACAAGACAATTTACTCAACACGTTTGCTACTACTGCAGAGCGTGCGCACCTGCTGGCTGCGGGTAAGTAGGAGTCGGGTCTATGGCTTCATGCACTACCGTCGTCGAATATAGGCACCTTGTTCGACGACACTACTTTCCGCCTCGCTGTTTCCCTACGTTTGGGAGCTCCGTGTTGTTCTCCTCATCGCTGTGTCACTGTGGCGAAGTTGTCACCAGTCTAGGACACCACGGCCTGTCTTGCAGCCGAAGTGCGGGTCGATTAGCGCGGCACGCAAACATTAATGACATCATCCGACGAGCTCTTGTCACCGTCGTCATTCCAGCTGTATTAGAACCCAATGGCTTGACACGCGACGATGGCAAGAGACCGGACGGCATGTCTTTATTTCCATGGAAAGTGGGTAGGCCTTTTGTGTAGGATGCAACATGCGTCGATACTTTTGCGCCATCCCATCTTCCTGGCAAGGCGTGTTGTGCTAGTGCCGCTGCTGCTGAAGTATAGGTCATTTTATTTTTGAGCCGTTTGGGGTTGAAATCCTCGGGCTGTGGGGCCCGAGTGCTCTTGGGTTATTTAAGCAAATCGTTAAACGGCTGGTGGACAGTTCCCGTGAGTCAAGGGCTGGTTTTTTACCTTGGCCAGATGCTAAAAAAAAAAACATTGCCATACAATTTGGTAATGCCGCCAGTCTCTTGGGTACATTACATTAGTCGACAGCGATGCGGATGATTTTTCGATGCTATTTTTTAATTCATTTTATTTTTGAGCCGTTTGCGGTTGAAATCCTCGGGCTGTGGGGCCCGAGTGCTCTTGGGTTATTTAAGCAAATCGTTAAACGGCTGGTGGACAGTTCCCGTGAGTCAAGGGCTGGTTTTTTACCTTGGCCAGATGCTAAAAAAAAAAACATTGCCATACAATTTGGTAATGCCGCCAGTCTCTTGGGTACATTACATTAGTCGACAGCGATGCGGATGATTTTTCGATGCTATTTTTTAATTTGTAAATAAATTTAGTTAATTTAGGTTATAATTTTGTTTATTAATTAATCTAAATCTGTAATCTCTAAAATAAATAATAATATTTGTCATTGAACTTTAGAAAATAAATATACTGGGTGACTTTTTTTAGCGTCTTGAAAAAAAATGGGGGTAATAGGTGAACGGAGTAGAAGCTTTTGGCATAGACATTTTTATTATTTTTATTTTTTAATAACATGTAATTAAATTGATCTAGCAATAAATACTACACATTTAAAGTAACATTTTCATACTAGAACAACAAAAACAGAAATTTGGAAAAAAATATATTTAAATCTATCGAAACTCAAATCATACGCACCCTACTCAATGCGTGGCATGTATCATTGATTTCGGAGCACGGTCCTACCCTTTGAAGCCGGCCGTTAGGCGGCCTCATTGATCTTTCGCAGGCGCACGAGCCGCACACGCATCCCTGTCCACCCGCGTCCCGCGCTCCTTTAGTCACCTACGATGAATCTGAAGGCCTTCCTGCCTTCTATTCTGGTTACACAATACACCATATGAAGGCCGAGACGGTAAAAAATGTCATCCGGTATATTAATATTTTTTATCTTTTTGGAATCATGTATCTATACCACCATTGTTATTATATTTTTTTTAGATAGGCCACTCTGGCTCTCATGGCCTCAATTTTCTTAAGTAGTTTATTATCTGCCTACATTGATATTTTTTTGACGCGAGCGTAGACCCTCGTCGATTCTCCCGTGGACCCTTGAAGATCCATCCGGATACCACTCTGGGAATCACTGATTTACACAATTAAAAATGTTCTAGTTTCCGATTCGTGAATAGCGTTTGGGGAACTTTTTCGATAACATTGATCGATGGTACGTAAGCGTATCGCGTGGTTGTGAATAGCCGTGTTGGAGTTTCTTGTCGAGAGCACAACGAAATTAAGGTGGAAGCCCCAGGGTAGCCCGAGAAGTTCACTGAATGAGTATTTCAAGAAAAAGTCACTCAATGGAAGTAAATGAACATAGAGGGTTGTATTGATGATGGTTATGACGATAAATTACAGAAATCCTTATATGTTACGGTTAAGAATCATATTTTGTTCAACATACGATTTGACACTGGCAAAGTGCAATAAAATATGTAAGTAACTAAATTTGAATTCCAGGGTAGCCTGGACGATTTACCTTAATAAGTATATTAATACAATAGGGACCTGGGTAATAGGTAGAAGGGACTGGTGTCCGCAACTCTACGTCTGAGCGCGTATTTAGCGTACGGGAATAGGGACCTATCTCCCAAATGTTTGTCATTAAACAGTTGTGTTTTTAGTTGTGTGAGTAAATTTCGGTCACGGTGGTCAATCTCAAATACCCAATTTCTTCCCGTGGGTGTCGTAAAAGGCGAGTAAAGGAGGAGAGACTGTTTTACAACCACGATCTCCAACCCGTCTGCCAAGTGTAATTATGGCAAAAACCCCTCAAATTTGGGGAGGCCAATGTCCAGCAGTGGACGTTTTTCGACAGAAATGATGGAGATGATGGTCAATCTCAACGGAGATTCGCCCAGTACCTACCTAGACAGGTACCTACGCAGGAAACATTAGAGTACACAAGTGTGTACACAATTCCACTCACTCTTCCCACACTCTCATAATCCGACGGTAATCCGAAACAATCGGCACCCAAATTGCGTAACATACTATCAATCAGAATCTGAATAATTATGAAGGATATTGCTAACCCATTGCTTCAGTTATACATTGCTACATAAATATAGACATAAAACCGAACAACTCAGATAGAAATAGTGCATCCTACCTCAACCTAACCGCAGAACTGGGCCTCCTACCCGGTCATACATACCCAACAAGATTACACAACTGTCTTGATCACCTCATGATAAATGCTTCAACTGGTTCGACCGTGGAGGCGTAAGCGACCACGCCTCTGTATTATTGTGCTTAAATAAGGAGCCCTGTAAAACTAATAAGAATAGATCAACTACAAAAGTAAATATTGAAGCCACTGTCGAACACTTAAAAAATGCTGATTTCTCATTTATAACAAATGATTCCGATGCAAATGAGGCGGCTACACTCTTTGTAGATTGTTTGATGACTGCAATTTCACTAAATTCAAAAGTTATAACTGTGCCCAACCGTAAGGCAATCATCAAGCCTTGGATAACTCCAGGCTTATTACGGTGCATTAGACATAGGGATAATCTTCATAAAGAGGTATTAAAAAACCCAACAAATACCACTATGGAGATTTCTTATAAACGATACCGTAACTACTGCAATTTGCTACTTAGAAAGTTACGAATACATCATGAAAAATCAGCTTTAAAATCTTCACAAACAAGCAAAGAAACATGGAGCATAATTAAATCTGTCACAAACCAAGTTAAACAAAAAACAGTGGCTACTGAATTACTGCCTGTTACAAAGGATGCATCGAAAGAAATCGAGACCATAAATAGGTATTTTTCTGGTATAGGTAAAGAACTTGCAGATATTATCACTCAAAACCGAAGATCCCAACCCGCATCATATAAATTCAATTCACCACCAGCACTTAACTCGATTGTTTTACTTTCTCCTGACGAGGCTGAAGTCGAATCTGTAGTTAACAATCTTAAAACAGACTGCGCCACAGGGTGGGACTCTATCTCAGCAAAATTACTTAAAACGGGCAAAGAAATTTTTATACCCCAGATCACAAAACTCATTAGGATTTGCTTCGAGCAGGGAGTCTTCCCCAAAGTCTTTAAAAAATCTCTTATCACGCCAGTTCACAAGGGTGGGAACCGTGATGAAGTTAAGAATTACAGACCCATATCAGTTTTACCGACACTATCAAAAATACTAGAAAAGATATTGAATACTAGGCTCGTTAGTTTTTTAGATAAAAACAATTTACTATCTGAAGGACAGTACGGTTTTAGGTCTGGGAAAAGCACAGAAGAGGCTGTTGGTCAACTAGTTGATCACGTTGCTGAAAAGGTCGATGCTAAACAGAAATGCATAGGAGTTTTTCTCGACCTAGCCAAGGCCTTTGACACCGTCTCTGTTCCCACTCTTGTGACTAAACTAGCCCACATAGGAATCCGGGGAGAAGCTCTCAGTATATTTACGGAGTTTCTGAGTGATAGGACACAGAGGGTAAAGATAGGTGGAATCGTCAGTAGCGAAGCAGACGTTACCTGTGGTGTGCCGCAGGGCAGTGCCCTCTCCCCGAGTCTCTTCCTGGTATATGTAAACGATCTGTGTCAGCAAAAACTTTTTAAGGGTAGAATATTTAGCTACGCTGATGACACCGCGCTCATATTTCATGGAGAGACTTGGGAGGAGGCGCAGCGTGTGGCTGAGCTGGGACTTTGTAAAGTCAGTAACTGGCTAGAAGAAAACCTACTTACCCTTAACATTGCCAAAACTTCATACTTGCAGTTCAGGTTTGCCAATACCAAACCAGTAGCAGTAACCCTTAAGGTACATTCTTGCAACTTTGCTGGAAATAGGCTCCAGTGTGCATGTCTTACAATATCACAAACAACAAACATAAAATACTTAGGTGTAGTACTGGACGAAAAATTGAGCTGGCGGCCTCAAGTCGAATTAACTGCCTCCAGAGTGAGGAAACTTATTTGGGCCTTTAAGAAACTTCGACTTGTGGCTGATTTTGATCTTCTTCGCACTTTATACTTCTCTTTAGCCCAATCGATAATTGGTTACTGTATCACGGTGTGGGGAGGAGCCTGTAAAACAATTATGATCCACCTTGAAAGAGCTCAAAGATCATTGCTCAAAGTCATGACCTTCAAACCATACCGTTTCCCGACCGGAACTTTGTACCAAAATTGTACAGTGCTCACAGTAAGACAGCTATATGTTCTCAATATCACATTGAAGCAACACCTAATCACACCTATAAACAATAGTTACAAAAGTAAACGAACAGTCACTAATGTTTGTAAATACGTCAAATGTAAGACTGCCTCAGCTAGAAGGCAACATCTTTTTCTTGCTACGCATATCTACAATAAGGTAAACAAGACCCTAGATATCAACCCATTTCCCAAAAATGAAATTAAAAAGAAAATAAACACCTTTCTACAAACACTAGATTACATACATACAGAAAACTTAATAACATAAACCCTGCAATTAGCGCTTCCCATTATAAACATGCAAGATAAATATATAAATACCACGATACCCACCATACTCACACACACACACTCACACCGCACCACACACACATACATACACACGCACACACACACACAGACACAAACACACACACACACATACATTTATACGCCTTAAGCAGATATTGTGTGATGTAAAACTGTTTAAATCTTATTGCATAATTTTTGTGTAAAACTACTGGGAGAAGACACTGATTCCTGTAACACAGGTTACAACCTAGCGCAGGAGTCAGGGTTTCCATATAATAATGTAACATACTTCTATGTCAATAAAGATTATTATTATTATTATATATAGTTGTTCAAGAAATTTGACTGTTCAACAACGTAAAAAACGCAATGTGTGAGGTTTATAGGTCTCACATCTATTTATATGCTGGATTGGAGGAACTACTATTCGGTTCACTTATTAAAACTCACTTTAAAACTTGAAGACGTATTTATTCCTTTAATCAGTCGCCCATGGCGTGGTTCTTACAACTAAACTTAAATTCGTATGAATTCGCGACGTCCCCGTAAGGGGGCGTGGCGAGCGGCGCCGGAGCTTGGCTCCCAGTCCGCGGATTGGATGCGGTGGTCCGTTAATACGGACCCCTCATTGTGTGGCCCGTTGGGCGTTGTAATATATGGGACGCGTTAGTTGACGCGTCCCTGTGTGTGGTTGCTGTTTGTGTCTCTGTGAGCGCGCCGCGGCGTTGAATTATATCAACGCCGCTTTCTTCACAACGCCTTGGCGGTCAGTCCCCGCCAGGTGAGACCCCCGGTTGCCCGGGGGAGGCCCGGCGAGAGACGACCAGCGACAAGACGCTGACTCGACGCTCCCACAGAGTAGGGTGCGCGCCCCCGCTTATCCCGTTTTCCAGAGCGAGCCGGTAGCGGTCTAAGCTAAGGGGCAGTATGTGCGTGTGGGCGGTAGTGTACTGTGTAACACCGCCCATGAATACGTGACAACGCAGGCCCGCCCGCGTGCGCACGTGTGAGTCCTAGTGCTTGTGCAGAGGTGGTTGTCTGTTTTACGTTACGTGACATGCCTATATTAACTTAGAACACGCCACGCAGCGGATGTATGTTGTGAATGTAGAGTTCACTTGTTCAGGTAAGCCGCGTGTAACCTGGTTGCGGCTTACCCGGGAGTCAGTCCGGTGTGGAATCAGCGTCGTCCCTTACCAGGTCGCGGGGCAGTGGTCTCGCGTCAGGGGGCCGCGTATGCCAGGGCGCGATCTGTTTGACGTGAGGCCAATCAGACGCGCCGGCACGCGCGAACATCCCCTTCGCGAGACGCCGCACGTGGTCATCCAGGCTCTCGATCCCGAGATCCCGCTGGATGACATCGTTCCTCACGTAGCGAGGAGCGTCAACGATGGTCCGCAACGCCTGGTTCTGTTGCGTGCGGAGCAGCTTCCGGCTCGACTCGCTCGTGAGGGCGAACCAAGCGGGTGCGGCGTACGTCAGTACCGGGCGAATGTACGTTTTGTACACGCCCAGCTTGACGCGCGCCGGCAATCGGGACGAGAGCACGGGCCGGAGGAGGTAGCGGGCTACCCTCCCCTTGGCCGCGACCTGACGGACGTGCTGATTCATTGTGAGCCGACGGTCAATGGTGACCCCCAGGTACTTGACCCGGGGCGACCACTCGACGTCGGCTCCTTGTAGTTTCAAGGGTGGTGGGAGAGGCACGTGGCCGGTGACCATCGCCTGCGTCTTACCCACGTTCACCGACAGCCGCCATTTGGCGAGCCACTCGGGAAGGAGCTCAAGCGCTCGCTGCATTTTGACGGCCGCGTACTTCGCATTAAGCGAAGTAGAGATGTACGCGGCGTCGTCCGCATACAGCGCGAGCATCACGTCCGGAGTGGTGGGGATGTCGTCGGTGTAACGTGAGTAACACGCCGGCGAGACGCAGCTGCCCTGCGGTACGCCCGCGAGCACCGGCCTGGCGCTGGAAAGCGCCCCATCGACCACCACCCTGAAAGTCCTGTGGGAAAGGAAAGTAGAGACCACTCTTACTACGCGACGGGGCGCGTCCGTGGTGGCCATCTTGTATACCAGGCCTTCATGCCACACACGGTCGAAGGCCTTCTCCATGTCGAGGAGTACTGCGACCGAGTATTCCTTCTTGTTCATCGCTGCTGCGAGGTGGTGCAGTACCCTCGACAGCTGGAGCGTCGTGCTATGCTCCGCCCGGAACCCGAACTGCTCTGGGCGCGGCGTCAGATGTGGGAGTAGGTGTCGCAGCAGGAGTGCTTCGAACACCTTGGAGACCGTCGGCAGCAAAGTGATCGGCCGATAGCTCTCCGGCTTCAGAACGTTCTTTCCCGCCTTCGGCAGCATTATGACGCGCCCTTCCTTCCACGAGTCGGGGAAGGCGCCGGTGCGCAGTATCGCAGTAAACAGGCGCGCCAACGCCGCTACCATTCGGTACGGCAGGTGGCGCAGCACTGTGTTTGTGATACCGTCCGCACCGGGGGCCTTCCTGGGCTTCGTCCTCAGGATGGCGCGTCGTACTGCGTTGGGCGAGAAGAAGATGGGCTCTTCATCGGGAGCTATCGGCGCTGCGAAATAGTCTCCCAGGTGTTTCTCGACTGCTGCGACATGGTCTGTGTCGTGAGTCGGGTTGGGGCGGAACTGACGCTCCAGGTGTTCGGCGAAGACCTCCGCCCGGTCCTCCGCTACATACTTGAGCGCCCCGTCGCTGTTAAGCAAAGGACGCACCGGGGCTGGGGTATTCGTAAGCTGGCCGCACAATCTGTGTAACGACGGCCAGCTGTCCGTCGCCTCGTCTATTCGATCTTCCCAGCCCGCGGCGGTCATGGCCTGTAACTCGGCCTTGACCTTTTCCGCGAGACGGTTGAGCTGCGTCTTCATCGTAGGACACCTCAGCTGCTGCCACTGCTTGCGAAGGCGCCGTTTTTCAGCGATCAACCTAGTCAGTCGCGGAGGTAGAGGCGGTAATAGCCCCCCCCCCCCGCGTCTGTTCGGTGGTCGCCGATTTCAGGGCGCCCTGTATACAGGCAGTGACATCGCGGGCTGTCTTGTCAACGTCCGCGGAAGTAGTGATAGGCCGAGTCGGCACGGTGGTCTCTACTTCCCTTTGGAACTGGGTCCAGTCTATACGTCGACGTGGCGCCAGGGGTTTCAAACGGGTCGGCACACCCGAGAGGACGACGAGTACAGGATGATGATCTGACTGTAACTCGTCGTCAATCACATGCTGCGTGATCTGACAGTGTAGCCCTCGGTGGACCACAATGTCCAGCACGTCCGGCATGTAGGAGACTGCATCTGGGTAGTGGGTGGGCGTCTCTGGGCCGGACACTGTGTAACCGAAGGCTTCGGCATCAGCTAAGAGCCGCCGTCCCCCGGTATTCGTGTGGCACGAGTTCCACGCCGGGTGCTTGCAGTTCAAGTCACCGGCGAGGAGAGTAGGACGCGAAGAGCTGGATATAAGGGCCCGCAACTCAGATGTGTCTAAGTGTGTTGCGGGCGGCTTATAACAAGCGTACATATCTATATCCTCGCCAGCTACATGTAGCTGCACACCCAGCGCGTAAAACGTGCCAAGTGACGGCGAGGGGAGTTCTTGGTGGACGACTCGTCGCCTTACCAGTACCGCCAGACCACGGTACCTCACGTGCGCCGACCGCTCGTCCTGTCTGTAAACGAGATACCCCGGGAATCTTATCCTATCCCCGGGGCCCAGCAGCGTCTCGCTTATCAACGCCACGTCGACGTCCTGTTCCCTCAGGAGATGTCGGAGGGGGGCGACCTTGTCCCGAAGGCCGCGGGCATTCCAGTGGATTACCCTCAACGGCCTAGCCATGGTACAAGGTTAGTAGCTTGGCCAGGCCGTCGAGGATAACCGTTTCCACTTCCTGGCCCTGCCTGATGGCCTTGATTAGGTCCATCAATAATTGAATGGCGCAGGCCGTAAAGTCCTTTCTTTGTTTTGCGGTTGTAGGCGTCTTAGTGGGGGCGCCGGCAGCGCCGCCACTCTGTTTGGGCTCGGGGTATTTTACTTTCTTTTGTTTCACCGGCCGCGGCGCTGTGCCGGCGCTGGTGGTTGGTGCCACCTCTGCGGCCTGCGCCCCGCTGGTAGCAGGGCCTGCCCTCGGGACAGCTGGTGTTGTGGTAGTAGTTGCCACGGTCGCCGCGGGGGGTTTGGGCTTCTTGCCTTTCCCTTTTCCCCCGCGCCTCTTCTTCCTCCGACCGGAGGAGGTCTGCGCGTTCCGTTGAGTGGGCCCGTTGGCCGCCGCCATCAGCGTCGCGCCCTGGGGCCCTTCTGGCTCCACATCTATGTGCCTTTCGGTGGCCGCTGTAGGCCGGCGTGAAAGGGCGAATGTGGCGGCGGTCCCCGCCCGCCTGTTCCGAATTTCGGATTGAAAGGCGGGGCACTTTATATTGCACGCGGGGTGCGGGCCACCGCAGTTGATGCAGGTGGCCGGCTCCTCCCGCGGGCGTGGGCAGTCACGTGCCGTGTGCTCGCCCCCGCATCGCACACAGGCGAGCGGGCGGTGACACTGGTGCGAACTGTGTCTAAACTTTTGGCACCGGTGACACTGAGCGGGCCCACGTTTCCCGCGCCAGGCCTCTATCTTCACGCCGCGCATGTACATGAACACGGTCGTGTCGTATATGGCCCGGACGTCCGGGGTCTTCTTTAGAATTGCGTGGAATACGCAGCCGGGTCGTCCTTGTGCGCCTTTGATGTGGCGCACGTACTCCGGCTGGTATCCCAGCACGCGCAGTTCCTCCTCTATCTCCTGGGGAGGTGTGTCCGCTGGCAGCCCCCTTATGGCCACCTTAAGGTTCCGCTCCGCTGGAAGGGAGTATGCGAACCAGGCGACGCCACTATCCTTTTCCAGGCCGGTTAGGTAACGCTGGACCAGCCTGTACTCCTCCTCGCTGTCGGGGGTGAATCGAACACCCCCACCGAAAGGACGAGCGTTCGGAGGCCGGCCCAGCTTCGCGGCGATGGCCCGGAAGTGCGTGGCCCAGTTAGGCAGTTTCTCAACCACCAGCGGAGGGTAACGTAACTTCTTAGTTTTGGTTTGCTGCTTACCCGGTATGGTCGTCTTGTTCCCGGGGGCAGCAGTGGCAGCAGCAGGTGTTGCGGCAGGGGTGGCAGGGGGGGGGCCGCACAGCAGCGCTGGACCCAGCTCCTCCTCTGCTCCGGGTGGAGTCCGCCGGAGAAGGCGTGTGGCGCGCCGCCTCCGCAAACGTCGGCGACGTCGGCGTACCCCGACCCCGCGGCGCGCTGTCGCGCTGTGGCCGCGGCGGGTCGAGGCAGTAGCGCTTCGCCTCCTCCGTTGTGTCCTCCGAGCTCCTTCTTCTCCGATGTCGGTGTCGCTGGGGTTGAGGCTCAAGCTCAAACTCAAAGCCGAACCCCAGCGATGGTGTCGGCGAGAAGGCTGGGTGAGCCGCATCGGCCTCCGCGTCCGTCCCAGCGGGCCGACGTCCGGATCGCGGGGTCGTCTCATAATAGACGTCCTCGCGACCAGACCCGGCCGAGCCCGCGGATGCGATCGACATGCTCGATCCCTCGCGGGACGAGCACACCGACATCACCGCGGGTGAGTCGTACGCGGAGGCGCGCGGGGGTGCGGGCGAGGCTGGTGCTAGTTGCACCGCTCTCGCCGGGCGGCGGTGTGGCCCCGTGCTAGCCGGGCGCTCCTGCTCCCTCAACGCGCTTGGACCCGCTGGCAAGAAGCGGGGATCCAACGCGGAGGTGCGTGGAGCTGGGCCAGCACGGGACGGCGTCGGTGCGGGTGCTGGCGGGGCTCCGGTGCACGCCGGCGGAGACGCGAAGCGTGGCGGCGGTGCAGCGGAGCGCGTGGGTGGCGCGCGGTGGCGCGCAGGTGTCACCGGGTGCGCCGGTGGCACAACGGCGCGGGCACCGGGCGCGGGCTGCGCTGGTGGCGCGCTGGTGCGCGCGGTAGGCGCGGTTGGGTGCGCCGTAGGCGCAGGGTGCGTGGGCGACGCGGCGGAGCGCCCGGCGGGCGCGGGGCGCGCGGTCGGCGCGGCCGGGCGCACGGACGGCGCGGCGGAGCGCCCACCCGGCGCAGCGGAGCGCACAGGAGCGGGTACGCGAGCGGGCGGCGCCACGGAGCGCGCTGGGTCACGGCCCGTACTCGCGGCAGGGCCCGGGGCCTGTATTGGCACCGGACGAAACGCCGCGGGGCGGATGGCCACAGCGTGCTGCCGGCTCGACGACGGTGCCGGCGCAACGCGCGCAGACGCCAGCGTCGTCGACGTGCCCGTAGTCGCAGCGACGCTCGACGCAGCCACTCCCGTACCACTTCCTTTCTTCTTACTTCGGGGGTCTTCCCCCCCTCTTCTGGGTGCGGCCGGCGGCGCACCGGACGACGCAACGCCTATATTAGGCATCGACGTCGCCCGGTCCAACGTCGGACGATCCTCGTCTTCTTCCGTAGGCCCGGCATCGCGGCCCAAAGAGCCGCGCTTGCCGGGCTTAGACATCCCGGGGGCGAAGGCCTCCGCGACCGCTGCGGTGGCTTGCCACCGGGCAGCGTGCTCCCGTCCGTGTCACCCCAGGTGCCGACTGGTCCCTGGGACGACACACACGGAAGAGGTTAAAACACTTCACTCAACTACACTCGCGAGTATGAGCGGGAGCGGTCCGCGCGGTATACTGGTGGTGGTTGCGTCAGGGATAGCAAGCACCATTCAGTTCGGCCGACGAGCCGATCCACTAAACTTAAAAATCGAACATGCCTATACTTATAGATAAAGCACATGGGTGCAAGTTGCGCCGACTGCGCCGAGTTATCAAATTTTCAAGTATCCAATAATATAACTATTTAAGTTTTAGGTTTTTGCGATCGACTCCGAGTCCACCAATCAGAGGCAGGCAAGGGCGTCTCGAGGTTTGGACAGGTTTCGACACGTTCTGATTTGACCAAACTTGACTCCGGAATAGATCGCAATTACAAAGATTCTTAGTTCTAAATATAATAGAAAAACTATAACTATACATAATTACGTATTATTACAGTACATAGAATGTATATTATCACATAAGCGATCTATGCTATGGGTGTCCTGTACAATACACATTATTACTTAATCAATCTATGGGCGTCCTGCACACAATGAATGTTGTTGAACAGCTGTCAAAATGAAAGCCTCAAAATGAAAGGCTTCGAAATTACCCCTAGGGTAGAGTTCAAGCGCAGGACCAACGGATTTATGCACTTTCCGAAGCACTGGGGTGTCACACCACCAACTTCCAAACTTGAGGCTGTTACTAAGAAACAGAATAGTTGGAGAACTTTGGTATTCATAGACACTGTATGTTAGGAGGATTCTGTCTTTAGAGTACATAATTAGCCTATAACGTTCCCACTGCTGGGACACAGGCCTCCTCTCGGTGAGAGGGAGTGGGCCGCAATCTACCACGCGGGCCCAGTGCGGGTTGGTAGATGTCACATGTCTTCGAATTTTTGGTTCTAGGACATGCCGGTTTCCTCACGATGTTTTCCTTCACCGTTTCCGAAAGACCCGAGACCGAGAGCAGTGGTGGCCCTCTGCTCTCGGTCTCGGGTCTTTACGAGTCCTGACCGCTAAAGCTTAGAACCTGTAGCTAATGACAGAGATCATCCTTGACAGCAAACGCACGTGCGTTTTTGCGCGTCTTACCGTGTGTGTATGACTCTTTTTTGTGCAGAATAAACAATTTTTCTTTCATATTTATTTTTAGTTTCTTTGGTAGATCTTGACCTCTTAAGTTGTTTAATAAAACCAAGGCTAAATCTTACTAGAGAGTAGATACGTGGATAAATACACCTTAACATTTTGTGGCATACCTACTTCATTTTGTATTGTAATAACGAAAATAATTCAGTCTCATGAACAGGGGTTGATTACCCTATTTCCTTAAGTTCAGAGTTTCCCATAATGTTTTTCCATACATTAATTCCCAATGTCCCCAAAAAATAAAATAAAATTATTTGTAAAGTTCACACTTGACCATCGCAGACATTTGGCAGGGTCACATTGCTCGCAGAACAGATGGCCGATGGGGCCGGAGGGCTCTGGAGTGGCGACCGCGGAGTTACTGGAAGACGTAGCGTTGGAAGGCCTCCCACAAGCTGGACCTATGACTTGGTGAAGGCCACAGGAATTTGCTGGATACGAGAGGCACGGAATCGGTCTAGGTGGCGGTGTTTGTGGAGGCCTATGTCCCGCAGTGGACGTCTTTCGGCTGTATTGATGAAGTGCCTATGTTTAATTATTTAATAATAAATTATTAATTTTAATTGCTATGTGTTTTTAAAGTTTAAGGAATATATCCAGGGTGTGATAGCGATGTATCCAATTGGTGAGTCAGGAATGTATCCAGGTTGTTCTAGGGAAAAATGTACCCAGTGTAAGGGAAGGATTTTGGCTATGTATCCATAACTAAATATAGGAACGAACCAAATGAAAAGGCCAAATTCAGTAAAAAACTCGTATAATAAATTTAAGAACGATAACATCACTCGTAGCGTTAAGTATAATAACAGTGAACAACATTGGCATATACATGCGCCCGCGCATCGGACGCCTCTTGTGTATCAACGGCGCATGCTATACGCCGATGATTTAGCGCGCTGGATCTTTTTTAGAAGGATCTGGAAAGATAGAAAGATTCCTGTGAATAACTGGAAAGGATTCAAGAGTTTGCCTAACAGACTGGCCAATTTTGAACAATTAAAAGGAGTGGCTGAGAAAGATGCTAGTAGTCCACCTTCACATTCACACGGGCGTAAAAATATCGTGGCGGTATTTATAAGCGCACTGGACCTTCGACGCTCTGGTTATCACCGAGAGTTAACAATCGGACAGTGTGTTTAATTAATCAACGCCCTAGGATGCACTCTGTTGTATATTCAATGCTTGGTTCAACACGGAAAGTTGAAAATTCAGAGCCCGATAAAACCTTACCCCGATATTTATACGTTTCAGAAAAATACCGAAGGGCTCACGCGTCGTGAACTCTGCGTGGGTTTCTCTGGGTTTAGCTATATACCAATTTAGCTCCATTTAAACGATGCAAGTTTGTTGCCTCTGGGGCTGCAGCATACAATAAAATTGCGGCAACAAATCACTTGCATTGTCTAAATACTGTTTGGACAGGTGGAACTTTTATTGTTGCTACAGTTTATGGTATGCTATATACCAATCGCACCGTATTTATCAAGCTATATTCAGGATGGGAATTGCCTTGCAGAAAAAAGAAACAAAAATATCTCTCTCTTTCCTACAAATAGTTTTTTTTTTTTTTTTTTGCTATGGCATCTCGTAAGTTCACCTTAAGAATTCGCGATTTAACCAGACATCCTCTGTCTACCTTAATCGGGCTCAAAGCCAGTGACGATTCTTATACTTAATACTAAGCGGCTAAGGCGGGGTGTCTGCGGAGTACGAGCCTCAGCTTAGAACGTTGCTGAGGGGAAACCAGCACGATGAGCCAGGCTGGATCAGAGGGGCAATTCTCGTCATAATAAGAACGTTTCATCTCAATCTCAATATCAATCTGTCAAAAATACCTCGAGTTTCCATACATTTTTGACAAGTTTTTGACATTTCGTTGTCGCCGTGATGGGTTTGCGACCAGATTTTGAACGAGAATGGGCCTTCAAATCTGGGTAATTTTAATTTATTGGGGAATTTAAAACTATAAGCGCAGCTATGGCGTGCTCTCACTTCAGCGAGTAAGGGTGGGGGAGGACTACAAATCGAGAGGTCTGAAGCTACACTAAGTAAAAGCTATTAGCGACGACTGTGATAGCGGCATGCAAGTGAAGAAGAAACTTCAGACAAATAAGCTAAATACAGGGTGGCAAGGTCATCGACGCACAAACTGTATAATCATGAATAAAGCACAGGATTCTGTTATGCTGTTCCATACAGTTTAACCGCATAGGTATTGCACTTTTTAATCGTCATCATTTCAGCCCAGATACGTCAACCTGGACCTAGGCGTTCCCTAAGCACCGCCACTTCAGCCAGGTTCTCTGCTTCTCGAATCCCATGGATTCCTGAGTCCTTCACCAGGTCTCGATCCACCTTGCGGGAGGGCTTCCAACGCTATGTATTCCAGTACGCGCACTTTTCGATAACCCAGCAGATTTTTTTCTCTATACAGGATAAGTTTTTATCCATTGCGCAAATTGTAACCATGAATTCAGCATATCATTCTAGACCCCCTTGCGCAGAAATTTTTCGTCGGTTTTACAAAAAAAAAATCAGCTGTTTCATAGAAAAATGCAATACCTACAGGGGCAAAATGTATGGAACAGCTGATTATTTTTTATATCCAACGAAAATATTCTACACTCCCGTCTAGAATGATATGCTGAATTCATCGTTACAGTTTGCGCACTGGATAAAAACTTATCCTGTATAACCGACTAGAAATTTCTAACGCTCTAGAATCATGTGCGAAATTCGTGGTTACAATTTGCGCTTCAATATAACTGCCTCTCTGTATTAGAACGTCTGAAGGCATGTTACGACATCACATACTGTTAATATTGATGGGGGTCAGACGCTTTGCGTCAGTAGCGCTTAGGGTTCTGCCTTTTCTGAAAATAGAGATGGGCAGATTTAGAGCTTCGCCAGTCGGAGCATCCCGTATAGGTAAAGAAAAGGATAAAATAATGGTTATCATTAATCTTAAAATGTTCTTCAGACCCTTTTTCAAAAATATTTTTACAACTCTCTATTTAGACATGGATTTGGATACTTCTGTGGATTTTGCAGAGCATTTGCTCGGGATCCACTACTATACACTATCCTCCACTATGTTCATTTGAATAATATGTAACTGTAACGTAACTAAAGGCCAATTCTCAATCTACAGGGTTATTTTTTAAAGACCTGCAAATTTAAGAGGTGTGGCACAGACCAGTAAACTGAAAAATGTTCTCCAAGGACCCGAGAAAAAAATCAGCCCGTACATTTAGGTCTAGTGTCGATTTAGGTCAAATAGGTGTTAAGGGACAGCTGATAAGTTTTTCGTGATAACGATAGCTGACCCATGGAGAAAATTGTTCAGTTTGATGGTCCGTTCAACACACTTCAATTTGGCAGGTCTATGAACACTTATGCTGTGTAGATTTACAAAACCTAGTCGTAATCTCGTGTCAGCAACAATAAATGAACAAAACTTGCCATAAATGATAAATTAGAAGATTTTTACATATTTAGACAGATTGGAATGCGAACGTTCTTAAACTACAGGAAATGCCCCGTCTGCAGTAGTACGCCCATCTAAGCACACTCTGCAACATCAGTGCATTAAAAATGATAAGAAAACACTCGCCATATTATCATGGTCAATTTTCCTTTGCTGGTTCTTGCGGCAAACGGCAGCGGACGGCACAGGCCGCCGGGCCTCCTGTTGTTGCGCCGGAATGGAGCCCTTTCTTGTATTCCTGGCACTTAAGATTTTCGACAGCAGAATATGGTTGTGCCTCTCGATTTCTCGGAGACGCTCATTCGTGAAAGACATGTTGACTCGTCGTGATTTGAGGCCGGAAACTGACCTGGAATTCGAACGTGGCAGATGTAGCATTTTTGCTGTGCTACAGTTGAACCTACCTTCGGTTTCCAGAAATGTTTGTCAACGCAAGATGTTTAAATGAAATCTATTGATGTTTTTGACCTTTCAACTATTGTTAGGAATGGCTTTCATGTTACTTCGTCGTTGTAAAACACGAGCGTGCGTCTTGTTTCTTTTATAAACATTGACAAGGTTTAGTACCAACGTGCAACGTTTCTCAAAAGCAATAACTTTTCTTGACACGCTGTTGCCTCTTGCGATTACAAGAACTGTGAAGTTACATAATTTTATAAGCACTGATCCATAAAGCAGGACGTTTGAAAATCCCATTATAGGCATACACGTAATTGCCTGAATATAATTCTAAAGATCAGTAGCCGCCAGGGGGGGATCAATTGTTCCTACGCTTGCCGCAATCGGTTCGTAGGTGGGTGACCATCCATTACATATCGAGATCCCTTCTTGCATAGACCTCTTCATGCCTCTCAGAAATCACAGTTTGCCGTTGGTTCCGGCTGCCACTCGTAGATCTTTGAAAGTCGTAATGGATAGTCAGAAGCCCAAAAGTCTGACAGGCATACCAAGTAGTATCGTTTTACCCAGTAACTGGTTTGTGGAGATAGGCAGTTGCTCCATATAAAATATGGTATTCAACTGGATCCGGTTAGACTGGGAACCGATACCAATAACAACTATGTTGGATCAGATATGTAGAAAAGGATAGGCAAATTGATTACAAATTGACTGTCATTCAACGACAGTGTAGAAAAAATAAACTATACCTAAAACTTACCCAAAGCTGGTAGATCTCCCGGACATAGAACCTGGCGGTTTACTTGTGACAGTAGACTGACTATTAGTTAATTTAACAGAAGACCTTGCAGTCGGCTCTCTACTTATATCAGTCGACTTCGGTAAAGACTTCACAGAATCAATAGACTCTTCTTCGTCACTACTGTTAGCCTCTTCCTCACTTTTATCCTCTTCAAATTCATCAGAATAAGCGTCCTCCTCATTGTAAGCTTCGGAAACTTCATTTTCGGACTCGGGCCCATCGTAGACGCACGATTCAACGCATATGTTTGGTCTTTTGACTCCGTCGACTATACAGCCCATTTCGGAGAGGTCTTTCGAGAGCTCATCAACCTCGTTGTTATTCTCCTCCTTGTAGTGTTTCGATTTCATCTGTTTACAGTCACCGGATGAGAACTCGGTGTCGATATAATTCAGCTTTACATTTTTCTCTCGGCGTGCCATTTTGTAAGCGTGCAAATACTGTGGGCTGCTAAAAAAAGGAATTACCTTACCTACAGGTGCTTGTATGTTTACCTACGTAACTAGAAATCGTGTTTAAACTAACTAAATAAACCATCATGGTTTTGGTCGAGACCAGGTGTTACTATTGTATTTACACTTTATCATGGTAATATTCTGCGTTTGCGAGCGCAACAAAAGCAACATCTGAGTAGCTTTCGCTGTGGTGTAGACTATTTTTACGTCACGTGTGAAGATAGATTAGTAATTAAGCCATCTATCGACAAACACAGATATATGTGCACAGTAATATGCTTATAAACCATGCAGTGTCAGGGACGACACTGCATGGTTTATAAGCATATTGAAAGGTATATAAATAGCCGGACGGGTCAGTCCTGAAGTCAGATCAGCATCTAAATCTACTTTGTATAGTAGTTAATTTATACATAAATGTTAAAATACTTAAAAGAAATAAAGTAACGTACCACGTGTGGAAAGTAGTACTGTCAATCACAATATCCAACGAAGAATCTTCTAGCGCCTATCAATAAACTTATTGCAAATTGACAATCTACTAGTTACTGCTCTATTTAATATTAAAGTAAATTTATTCAACAAAACTCTGATTACTTTCAATAAATACTTAGAAATTGTTTACAACGAAGCGCCAATACGAAATAAATTATTATTGTAAATGAAAATGAAGCTCTGAAAACAACAACAAAAGACTATGTGTCAAAATTAATTTATTTTAGAATCTTACAAATGTCGTTTCATAGATCAAAAACGGCCAGTGTCTCGTCCTCTTTTCTTTCACTACAAATTCGTTTATAACTCTTTATTCGGGAAATAATTTAACGAAATCAAAACTTTGTAGAAAATCGATTACCCACTTAGCAACAGCTAAACAAATGTCGCGCGGTTTAGTGGCTGAGTTTGCGTTCCGTTTCCATGGAACAACTCCGATGTACGCAGCTAATGTTTCGGATGAAACTTAGCAGAATCGTAATTGAAAAACGATTATTACATTTTTTATTTACAGCATTAGATAAGTTTAGTAAATTTGATATAGTGATTATCAAAAATCGCGCCATGAACAGGATAATTATAATAATTTCGTCGAGTCGAGAATATCATCTTTATTTCGGTCGATGTTGACATTTCGTGTGTTTCATTCACTCACTCGTTCACATGAAAAGTACCTTTGGATGTGAGAATTCGTGTCTGCGATAATGATTTTTGATAAATTCCGTGTTATTTAGTTAGAATAAAACAAATTTATCATTAAAAATGGTGACCATAATAAAGAACCAATTACTTAAACATCTATCGAGGTGAGTAGACCCTATAGTTTCGTAGAATACGTCTCTTGTTCTATAGATTTAATACTGTGATTAAAATAATTCAATTACTTTTCAGTGATTAGAGCTTACAGGACTTTGGTTTAACGCGTACACAATTTAGATATGCTTTCAATGTATGAAACAAACGTGATTAACTTGGCACACATGTTTTCCTTTGTTTGATTTATTTATGTATTGTTATCATACCTACTGCATTCAAAAATGTTTTGTACAGGCCGTAAAATTGAACAGAATACATATCAGATGATGTTAATTGCTCTGATAGTCGGTGTAAATATTGCGCAGAACAATTAAAAATAGCCTTAAACTTAGAACAATAAATTCATAGCTATTACATATTCAAAATAAATAAAATTAATTCTTATTTAAGCTTCGAGACGTAAATGCGCTACTATCTGACGCATACCTACAGCTATCAGTTGGTCAAATTTGTTATTTGTGAGCTACACATGTTGTTTATCTATAGTAAATTAAGTATGTATCCGTGTTAAGGGGAATGCAAGGCCTTGAAAATTTCATGAAACATTTTGTTTACATTATTCTGTATTGTACTATTCATGTTTCTATTTATTTCTTTATGTCTTGTTGGAAAATTCCCATTTATTTATTTTTTTATGAATTCTTAAATGTAGTATCAGCATGCAATATCCATTGCACTTATCAATTATTTATATAATCAATTGAGTTAATTGACTAAAGCACTGACTAAAATGATACAGTTGAATCTACTGCATGTTTCTTTTTGTGGCTATGGCTGATACACTTCAAAAATTAATTAAAGTGAGTGGTCTAAAGAATACATGAAAAAATTATAATTATTTTATATTATTTTCTAATTCCCACAACTACACAATTACTTCTATCACTAAGAAACAGATAATTACACGCATTTTTCAATTAAAATGGGGGATCAACCAGAACACTAGAAAAAAAACTTGCCAGTCTTCAACATTGTTTAGAATAAAATTTCATAACACATTTTGTTTATCTAGTAACACATGTGGTTCAATTCATTATCACATATTTCCTGTAGTCATAATTTATTCTACCAATTTACATAATATACACAATTCCAAAAACTCTGATATTTTTAGATGCCATAATTTTTTAGTTATGTCTATCTTTAGCTACTTGTCTAACCAAAATGATAATGCGAATAAACCTACCTGGCAAATCCAACTTACAAAAGTTGTACTTACAAAAGTTGTAAATCAAAAGATCAGCACCCTAATTGTGTAACACACGATCACTTGCGGTCTGAATGATTTAGATGAATGTTGCTAATCCATTGGTTCATATGTTCGAAAACATTATCTACTCAACAATGTAAATAATATAATGGATGTTGTTAAACTGTCAAAATGTAAGCCTTTATGTAAGCAGTTACTTTTACACACCATCTGTAGTGAATATGAAATTGATATTGTCATGATTATATTTAAATGTATCGTATCATATAGTCGTAAGATAGGATTTTACTCCTATCCTAATTTTGGATTCAATGAAGAAAGAGTCAAATGCCCACGAGGTTCTCCCATGTTGAGAACCTATCCTCTACTCAAATGACTTCTCCTGTTCTGGCTGGAGCGGGAGGGCATGTCAGACTTTTACTAACTAAAACCCACCCATGTTCCTTCAGTTGCCTATGCCAGCACCACAGAATGCTACACTTGAACTGAAGTTTATGAGTATGATGAGAAATAAAAATTTAAAGGGTATGAGGTATATATATTATTATATAGATATATAATAATGTGCTACTTGAAAAATCTATAACAACATTTCTCAACCTTTGTGGTTGATGCTTAAGACATTGAGATAACAATTACAATAAAAATAGATATTATCACAGTTTCCAACATAGTATTTTTTTGGTTGTGTTCCCTCAGACATGCTTCCAGAAACAGACTAGGATTGTGTTGAATAAATTACAGAAATGTCATGTCCAAACAGGATACATTTTTTAATAGGAAATGCGGTCATAATATTATGTTTGTTGGCATACCGCATATTTTTTTTCTTAAATTACTTTAAAAACAAAACTTAGGGACTTGGTAGTGGTAATATACATTCTAACATTAAAAAAAAAATTTTGACTACTATCATTAATTAGGGAGTAATATGTTATATGGAATGCTAATGATCGTGTGACCATGTTTCCTCTTAAAATTAACAGGTACACTGCTTTGCAGAATAAGTATTTTCAAAAAACAAAAGAAATATTTCACATAAAACTATGGGCACTTTTATGAAACGTCAGAAGCTAGGTTCACAGTTCCGATTTGTTGATTCCTTGATTTCTATGGAGAAGAGCTGGTAAGAAACACCGGTTACTCTTTTAAATATAATTGGGGTGAATAAGTATGGGAAGACAGTGTAAGCCTGTCAGCAAGTACCAGGTACTTAACAAAATATGGTCTACAAGGCCTACAACTTTGGTTTCTCATTATTCTGTTTTCATTATAATCTGTATGAATAATAAAACATGGGAGACGATGAAGTATTAAATTTGAATTATTCATAAATAAAGTTTGCTATGTACTTCAAAGAACATTGAATTTATTTTGTTATATCAGGAAAATCATGTTTAAATTATGTTTGAAATTATTTGATGTAGTGATTTCTATAGATTTTGGTGATAGCATTAATTAATTTTCAATGAACTTGTCCTGTTTAAAATACTAAATAGCTGTTTTTACCGTACTACTAGTCAAAAGTTTAACCCACATCGTTACTACCTACTATGAGGGGATTCTGGTTTTAACAATTTTATTTATTAAATGATAATAGCCGCATGGGGCGATCGAAGCTTAAGCCATGATTGCGGCGGTCAGTTCGCAGATGGGTGACCATCAATTACATATCGAGCCATGCCTCGGAAAGCACGTTAAGCCATTGGTCCCGCCTGTCATTCGTAGATATTTGACAATCGTTTCGGATAGTCAGGGACCCCAAAAGTCTGAAAATCACTCTAACAAAGGGTAAGCGTGTTACCGTATCGTATTACCTAGTAACTGGGTTGTGGTTGTCGAGGACAGAAAGGCACTCGCTCGATGTAAAATACTGGTATTCAGTAGCATACGGTTAGGCTGGAAGTGAACCTTGAAATAGTTGGAGAAAGACTAGGCAGATTGATCTCTCACGCTTTTATTAATAAAAGAAAAGAAACCGAAAATTGCGTTAATAGGCACAGAAAAAAAAAAAACAATCCACCATTATCTTGAATAACTCCACTGCTGAAAAATGAGCTAGTCTTGTAATGACTTTTGACCTAAGTGAGCCATGTTCTGCTGCTTTACGTATCGTGAGAAACAAATATTTGTACGACCTTAAATACCTAGGTATTAAAAGTACCTAGACCTGGTTAAAAATAAATCAGATCTGGTATAAAACTATCTCTAGAGATAGCTTTATACCAGATCTGATTTATTTTTAACCAGCCAGCTTCGTCCCAGCCCTGGGCAGACGCCTCCTTCTACTCCTTCCATCATTCGCGAGCCTGCGCGTCCTCCTTCCAAATTTTTCGGAACCTAATCAGTCCGACCCGCCATCTCCATAATGGTCTACCGCGATCCCATCTCAATTGATGTTCGTGTCACAGATTTGGGTGCCCAAAATAAAATGAAGATTCCTGTTCTAAAAGAAAACCTGACTCTAAGGTAAAACTTGTTGTTTCTTAACTCCACAGGTTCACAAAGAATCTGTCACCAGAACAGATCTCCCTCTCAGCCCTGCGAGGGTCCGGTGAGCTTCAGGACTTGACCTTGGATGAAGAGCTTCTGACTGACCTCCTGGAGCTGCCTGGATGGGTCAGGCTCACGTCTGCTAAGTGCAACCGAGCTTCCTTCAGGATACAATGGACCAAGCTGAAGACTGTGCCCATTGTACTGGTAAGTTTTTCAGATGATTTTCCATTTATAAGTAGCCAAGCCACGGCTAAGTCAGAACAGAGCATAGTGACAAATAGTGAATCATAACCTGTTACCGCTGGGTAACGGCTTAGACTTCTTACTACAATCTGTAATTTTGTCTTTACTTCAGTCGACGAAACCCGTTTCTTTTTATGCTAAACGCCGTCATAAAGTTAACTTTATGACGTATTATTGTAATACCACTGCTCTTAAAACGGTGAACTGCACTGAGCCCGCGTGGTGGTTTACAGTCCACTTCTTCTCACGGAGTCCTGGGTCCCAACAGTGGGAACATTATAGGCTTTATGCTAAGCCACGAGACGGGTATCTGGCCAGCCTATGAAATCAATCAAGTTAAGCAGTACGTACCCCGTTAATTTTAATATAACCAAACAAATAAATATTTTCCACTGGGTTCTGTTTTGGATCTAGAAGTAATCTCTGAACAGCCGCACCGGTGGGACAGAGGTCGGTCTGTGGAGGGGTGACCGTCCATTTCATAATTATCGAGACCTCTCTCCGTACTTCGGAAAGCCTGTTGGTCCCCGCTGTAATTTGTAGATCTTTGACACAAGCCGATTCTACAGACGCCCAAAAAGTCAAACAACCAGTTTTTCCCAAACCGTATCGTATTACCCAGTAATTGGGTTGTGGTGGTCAGATAAGCAGTCAAAAAATGCTAGTATACAGCTAATCCTTTTAAACTGGAAGTCGACCACAACATATTTAGGCAGAGGCTAAGCAGATGATAATTGTGATTTGAGTCCAGTACAAATTATTCAGGGGTAAACAACTCTTAAATAAGAGTCATATTATTGTTTACGAAAACCGTGTTAGAAAGAGCTTATCGTATAAATTCATTGACCGAGTCACCGTTGCCGGTTATCGGTAAATTATTAATAGTCGATTATGATGTTATGCATTTCATATTGCAAGAAGTAACGTAAATAGTTGTTTTTGTTATTATGGCATTAATTTATTTACGAAATTATATTGTCATGATATTTTCCCTTAAACAAGGATTCTTTTTTACACGCTTTATATTAGCTTCACTTGTATGTTTGTATGTTTGTTTGTAACCGACTCCTTATAGTGCGATTTTGACCCACTTTAAACGACCAGATTTCATTCAAACTTTGCACACCTGTCAAGGACTGATGACGATGCAATAATTTCATAAATTTGTGCCATTATCCTTGCCAGGGTTACCAGGACAGCAAAAAAACTGTCACAAACTACGCTGACATACGTCTCAAAATTCGAAATACCCTTAAAAATAGAAAATTAATAATAGTTTAAAAAAACTAAAAAACACGCTTCCTTGGAAAACCAAACTAAAAAGTACAAAATAATGGAAAAAAAAGCGTGGGGTGCCTGATATCAATAAAGTTTTTTTCCATTATTTTGTACTTTTTAGTTTGGTTTTCCATGGAAGCGTGTTTTTTAGTTTTTTTAAACTATTATTTATTATTATTCTACAAAGTTTTATCATAATAATAAACATTTTTGTTTTGGTAATATACTCCCAAAAAAAAATATATTATGGTTAAACTTTAGTTTTTTTTTTCTGCAAAAAAGATTTTCTTTTTCATTTTGGTACCAATCCCGCATCAATTTGTATACCACTACTTGCTATGTGAAAAACAATGACAGGAAGTATTAGAAAATGATCCAGATACACAAATTGGATTATACAACATGTAACGTAATTAACGCACACCCTCTTAAGGGGTCATTATACTCATCATTATGAACAACTTTTACTATGGGACCAAACCCGAAATCGCGAAAAAAAAAATCTGCTGTTTCATTCAAAAGTTCAATACCTACTCGACCAAAATGTATGAAACAGCTGATTTTTTTTTACCCCAGAGGGTATGAGTTAATTACGTTACCTGTTGTATACGTATAATCGCAGCTACCAGATACTCATAGTGGATTTTACACGCATGATCGTAGTTAACACAACAACCCTGAGCCATATTCCACCAATTAACTTCGAAATCTATCCACAAAAAATATAAACAGACAAATTAAAAAACTCTTCTTTTTTAAAATAAATTTAAAACATAAGAAATGGATAGAATACAATTATGAATTATTAAAAGTAAATCAAAATCATTCTGCAATTATAAGTCCTATAGATAGAAAAACTTCAAAGGTTGAATTAAATAAAAAGATTCCAACAAGAGCTTATGACCTAAGATGCTGCGTACTACAGCTGCACATACGTAGTCGTAATAATTATCTTCATTAACACGTACACACGACGTTTTAATGCTAAATAATTACTGACTACAGTGTAGTGTTTGCTCATTAAAATTTCCGTAATAATGTTATTTATTTGAATTATGTAAAATTCAATTCAGTCAAGTCCGATGGATTGCAATTGTTTTTGGCCTAGAAGATAATGATATAGATACCTTTCATTCAGGAAAATGATTACTCTTTATTTTATCGAACGGTTTTTACGTCTTGAAAAAAGAAACATCGGGATTTCTTTATTATATTTAAGTTTATATATACCTAATATAAACCTTTCGGAATCAATTCTCTAAATCGACGTACACACTGGCGTATAAAAACCGCGTGGGATTTTATCGCGCACAAAGATTCCTGTCGACCCTAGAGACCGGCCTAGTGGTATCTCCTCCGTCTTACGAGTTATAAGTCATGAGTTCGAACACAGGAACCGAAAAAATCGAAGACATGTGACATCTTCCAACCTGCACTGGGCCTGTGTGGTAGTTTGTAGCCCACTCCCTCTCGAAAAGAGGAGGTCTGTGTCTCAGCAGTGGGAACATTATAGGCTGATTATACTAGACACGATTTCTGAAATAATAATAATTAGTTTAAAAAAAATGTTTTGATCATTACATTATACTTTTAACTCAATACTCTAATTGTAGTGTATGAGGTTTAGCGTTAATTATTTTACTCATTATATAGATATTACATTACATAAAAAGTAATGATTAATTGCTGAACTAGATAAATTACCATTTAGTTATGTGACCACGTGTTTAATGAAGATAAACACATGAAACACGTTATAACCTTAGTACCTACGTGTAGTAGATATTATGTTTTTTTTTTAATTGTTCGTAGAAAGTTAATTTTAAGACCGCACTATCGCATTAGGTGTAGGTGTGTAACCTAAACCTGTAAGGATAGTAAGGGAGATTTTCATAAATAAATGGTAATGGTAATAAAATGGTCAATACTTTATCAACTGCCATTTGTGAAAGTCCAGAATGAAATTATGAAATAGACTTGCATTATCTAACTGTATACGTATACAAAATTATAACATCTCTACAGGGTGTCAGCGACATTGACGCGCAAACTGTAACCATGAACTCAGCACATGATTCTGAACCCTCCCTGAAACCCGTTGAAACTTTCCGTCGGTGCTATCCGCGACTTCATCCGCGTGAAATTTTGTTCCCCGATCCGTCGCCTCGTACTATCGTATCCCGTTCACTCTGTTACTTATACACCGTTCTGTCCGACTTTTTTACGTTTTTTCAGCTCCTATGGGTCGCAACTAGGGCATGCAAACCGGATACCCGGATAACCGAAAAAACCGGATAACCGACTGATTTGAAACCCGGTTTTTTTAGGATAACAAAACCGGAGTTTTCGGTTTTTTCGGTTAACATTATAAGTAAGCATTTTTCGACTACTAAACTGACGGCAACTACAACTCAGGAAAACTTAGACTATACAATACCTAGTAAATGTTTCATGTAACATCAAGGACCAACTCCGACAAGAAATAAAGAAGGCTCTCAAACAACATACCTCTGGTGCAAGCCTATCTACAGAACTTTATTTAGAAACTAAAATCAGGGTGGAAATTGCACTTTACGACGGTGGAGGAAAAATGGGAGAGCACTTAATAAAAGTATATAAACCTTTGGAATCTATACCTCCAACAAGTGTGGAATCAGAGAGAGCCTTTTTATCAGCAGGTCTCATCTATACTAATATTATAAAGCTGAAGAGTTTGGTTGTTTGGTTGAACGCGGTAATCTCAGGAACTACTGGTCCGAATTGAAAAATTATTTTTGTGTTGAGTAGCCCATTTATTGAGAAAGGTTATAGGTTATATAACATCACGCTACGATTAAAAGGAGCGGAGCAGTAACGAAATATGAACGAAAACTAGCAGGCAATTCGATGCGACGGGAAAGGTCAGGGTAGAAAAAATTGACGCGGACGAAGTCGCGGGCAGAAGCTAGTCTGTTTTATCTATAACAATGACAGATTTATTTTGTTTTGGTTTATTAGGGAATAAGACCTCCATTTTATGCGATATTTCAATAATTATTTTGATTTCATTTTACGTACTGTTGATTTTGCCTGTTTGTATTTTATGACAGTTCAATTGTTATTTAATATTCTGTAATTTTAAGCCTTTGTCTACCTACCAAAAGTTCAAAATTGTGTATGTTAGGTTTTAAAGAATATGTTATTTTCCTAAATAATAAGCTTTATGATTATTATTCTATGTTTTGTATAAAGAAAAGAAACTTTTTGTATAGCCTGTTAGTACTTGTAGCTTATTTCAGTCCGTAAAAAAATCATATTTTGATTAGACTTCAGCATTTTCATTTCTGTACAGACATATTTCTCATTTATTAAAAATCAAATAAAAAACCCCGAAAAAACCGATTTAACCGGTTTCACCGGTTTTGTAAACATAAACCCCGAAAAAAACAACCCGGTTTTTAAAAACAACCCGGTTTTTGCATGCCCTAGTCGCAACATGATGTAAAATAACCTTCCTCAAGAATTCGGCTATCAAATGCAAAAAGAACTTATCAAATCTGACTAGTAATTCCAGAGATTACTTCTTACAAACAAACTTAAAAACTTTACCTCTTTTTAACCGACTTCAAAAAGGAGGAGGTTCTCTATTCGGATGTTTATACAGGAAGATTTTTTAGTCACCGTCCAAATTTTTTCTAGGCATTAGGTATCATTCAATAAATCGATTTTTGAAAAAAAAAAAAACGATACATAAAATTTTCATTTTAAATCATTTTCTCAAAAGAATTATCCGCTCTGCGTGGTCACTAAGTTAAACGTTAATAATACTACACTTGCCGCCCGTGAGAGTATGAAGGGAAAATTTGCAACTTTGTTTATTATTGTTTTCAATTAATTTCCCGAAATTAATACCTAGCGCGGTGCATACGCACTAGGTTATAGCCCGCACTATTACCTAGCGCGCGGCGGTGTCCAGAATCATCAACTTTTTATAGATAACTTTGTGATGTGATATCTCAATATTTATGTATTGAGTGATACTAAAAGAAAAAACACGTATTAAATGATTTTCGCAAAATATTAATATATCATAATTTGGACGGTGACTAAAAAATCTTCCTGTATATATATATTTTTTTTTTTGTATGTTCGGCCATAACTCTATCATATATAGACGGATTTGCAAAATTCTTTTTTTGTTTGAAAGGAGTTTATTCCGAAATGGTCCCATATAAAGGGAAACGCCCGTTCTTGGCCATGTTGCGCCCATCAATATGGTATATATCAAAAAAATATCCATTTAGTAACTAAAATATTGCTGTTACTTATTCGTTATGAAAACTCCGGAATTAAAAGCAGATTTAATAAAAACATTCAATAGTTTATTATCGTATCTAACAGTTCCGGTCGATTGTCAATCCTGTCCAAGTAGGGATGGCAACCATTACTGAAACACACACAATCGATACACTAAATAAAACCGGTTACGAAATATTGATTTTTGGAAAACTTTTCTTTATTATATAGTTGTTTCGCCTTTGTTGTTTTCTTTAGAAAGAAAAAAGATGTTTGTCCATTTCCGTGCTTCTAAATACGATCTATTGAACCGATTCCATGTCTCCAGATTTTTTATTTTTAAATTGATTTACTGATTTTTCGGTAAATCGATCTTATATCGCATCCCTACGTCAATAATAATCGTAATTGACAACTGATTGACATTTCACATTTTTTTGGTGTTGTCTGTGTTCTTGGCGACTCGTGATTAATTTCTACTGCGTTTTTCTATTTGAGTTTCGACGACTTTGATTACGAATATGGACCTTGTAACCGCTACCGATGACGACCTTGGTTTTACATTGGATTCTGTACCCGCCTCCCACGACGACACCGGCTTGCCAATGGATGCCGTTCCTGTTTCTCATGACGGACCTGACACGAATATGGAACCTGATTTACACGAACTTACCAGGTTACCACGGAGCCCTCTCTGTGTCAACTGTGGCGTAGATACGTGAAGATTTAAAAGATTTACCTTAAGCAATGTGGAAGTTCGGTCTATATTAGAGCAATGGATTGCACAGCAAGAGAGTTACTATAAGAACATAAAAGGTACATACATACTCAGTAACTTATATTGCATAGCTATGTAAGATAGATTTGAATTGAATAACTCAGTTGTTTAGTGACAAGGAAACCATAGAAATTGTTGTAGTTTGTTTTGTCTCAACCTAAGTTGTATTTTGTAGTTGTTTGTTGTAGTTGTGTATTGTGAACCCAATTCCTAGATGACGTGGTTATCATTTATTTAAATGGGAACGAATAATAAATTAAAAAAACTAAAAGTATTTTTTTAATAACCTTGAATTTTTATACATGGTTTATAAAAGTCCAACCAAGTTCTATGCAAAAAATAGTGGTAGGTTTTTTATCTATGATGTCAGCCCTAATGCCTATAATTTGTTTCTTTCGTGGGCATCACTTGGCCAAAACCTCTTTATTAAATGGGCATTTCTCTTTCATATAGATCTGATGATGAGTTCCAGAGATAGACACCGGAACTCTTTAAAAAATGACAGCAAATCAACCGCGATTTCTGCTATCGCATAAATATGCATTGTTTGTTTGGAATTAGTGCGGGGTGGATACCACAACTAAAAATTTAAAAATAAAAACTTTTTTTACAAAAAAAAAAACAACCGACTTCCTTAAAAACACTACAAATTGAAAAATAACTTTAATTTCGGAAGTCGGTGGCAAAAAAACCATAAATACAGATCCTAAGACACCGACTTGCGAAATTAAAGTTTTTTTTCAATTTGTAGTGTTTTTAAGGAAGTCGGTTGTTTTTTTTTTTTGTAAAAAAGTTTTTATTTACTAGTTTAGATGTACATAAATTAGTCAGGATAAATTAGCTGCTCAGTACATTTTGACCGCGAGGTCATGCACTTTTCTATGTTACAGCTGTTTTTTTTTCTCTTTTTGAAATCCTCTTGTCGGTTTCTAGAATCATGTGCTGGATTCATGGTTACAGTTTTCGCGTTGATGTCGCAGGCACACTGTGCTTAAAGTTGCAAACATTTCACTTTGTATACTACGAGTAACTTTATTATCGGATGTATCGGTGAACTTTAGCTCTATCATAACTTGGCACTCTCTGTTAAATTGGTTCCCAGTAATTATGTAGCTCCAGGTAGGTGAAGTTTGTAAATTAGTTGAACCTGCCTTTTGACTGAACGTTATACCACAGTCTATGTTCTGGTAAAAAGAAACAGCTTAATAAACCATAATTATATAGAACTAATGATAATCAACAATAACAGCCGCTAAGCAGTGCGGTGAAGATCCAGGGCCCGAAAAATTCCCGCCAGGATTTTATTATATTTATGTAATGTCATTGTCTACTTATCTTACTCACAGAAAAGAAGAAAAAAATTGTTCCATCGCACCATATGTAAATCTAAGGCTTATCTGATTCTATAACAAATAGAAACAATCCAACCCATTTCCGCAAATACTCGCAATTTTATTAATTATTTCCTTTTTCCTCTTGATAATTCGCTACACAAACAGAGATTCCCATTAAAAACGTTAATATTTAACATACATTCTGTATTCCAGTATCAAAATGTTGTTAGCCTGTGCCTTTGTTGGCAAAGGATTACGTTTCATTCCCCGAGGCTTATGAGATCGTTATCCGGACGTATCCTTTTGCATCAAACGTGTGTTTCCGGGCTGTTTTTTTTATCGACAATTAATCCGTTTATTTCCGAGATCTGTTTGGGTTTTTAACCAACTTCAAAAAAGGAGGGAGGAGGAGGTTCTAAATTCGACTGTTTTTTTTATATGTTTGTAACCTCAGAACTTTTGACTGGGTGAACCGATTTTAATTTTATTTGAAAGCTTGTACCTACTTCCCGTGTGGTCCCATTTCAATTCGGTTAAATACTGAAACGAAAAGATATAATATAAAAAACACGCTGTATATGTTAAACGGCATGTGACCTAATGTCATATAGAAAACACTTGCTTCTGCCCGCGACTTCGTCCGAGTAAAATTTTTTGTCCCGGGTCCTTCCCGTCGCGTCGAATACCTCCTACCCGTGAGTAGTTGTGATTCGCGGATTCTGGCGCACGCGCCAGAGCCCGCGCTTGCGCCAGAACCCGCGAATCTGTTGCACCCATCGTAAAAAAAAAAAAAAAAAAAAAAGGTTTTGGCGTGCTCTGATCTCAATTCTGCGGTCCATTTTAGCGTAGGATGCGTGGTTCTGGAGTTATGCAAATCAATTAACTGTTATCACCTCATTACGTTGCGCCAGAACCCGCGAATCTGTTGCCCTACGGTTGATTTGGCGTTCTTATCTATTACTCATTGTTTGTCTGCTTTTCTATGTCATCAATAAAACACATTCATTTTTATTTCAATATTTTATTACTTTTTTCTACAAAATATGAGCGGAAGATCTCATCCACAAAAATATCATTGTACAGTGTGTTCCCTGTAAATATGTTTGTAAAACTATGCATTGAACATCCCTGAAACTTAAATAGCAAATACATTAAGCAATATTCACCACAAACTGAAGTCCAATCATTCTGAATCCTATCAACATTCCAGTCCCATCTCTTACAATTCCTTTTCAAAAACTGGAGATGATATCGCTCAGGTGTTCGTCCATATGAATCAAAATATTGACCGATACCATTCGTATCGATATGTACAGCTACCCAGTGTGAACCTGGTTTATCATCCGCATCCAAATTGCATATTATATACGTTGGTACATGTGTATACATAGGTAGTCTATTAGCAGCATAAACATTATTTTCTAGACTGGGATGAATCTTTTTCATATGTTTTTGTAATTCTAGTGTATCCATGATATTACTGTTATTAGCAGATTATTACAGTACCAATCTATTCAATGGTTGTCATAGGAATGTTCAATTATAGTGATTTGTAAATATTAAATCGCATTCTTTGTGGGAGTCACAAAGCAGGTTGATGCCTGTTGCGAAGGAACGTGAGATAAGTTTGTTGACTCATAGAGTTACAATCAGTTTCGTTGTACTTAGTAATTTGCTTTAGATAAGAATGGTGCTATATAAGATCGAACAGTTGCAGTCATGCAGTCAGTCTATGGTCGTTTGACCACAGTGGATTGTATACGTCTACCAATACTACGTTTGTGTTACTTCAACGCATCAATGGCCATGGAGGTAAGTGTTTATTCTATTGACAAACTTACTTGTATTTCTGGTGTTGTTTCCTAACGTGTGTGATTAAGTGTAAACAAATTGATATTAACGTGATAACTCTGTTGTTGCAGAGATCATTCAGCTTCGCAGACGATAATGAAAATACCTATAAACAGTATTACTACTCGCCACTCTCTCCTCAACACGAAGAAGAGAGTGATGACATCGTCCAGGGCCAGTTGTGGATGTGAGAGTAGAAATTGAAAGTGATTCGGAGATACCAGATCAAACTTCAGCATATTGTCTCATTCTGAACGATTGCATTGTTGAATACAAACCATTAAGTAACATTGTTAAGAAGATATCATGAAGTCGGACACCCTTATAGTGGAACTCCAAGGATTTAAAGATTCTTTAAATCATTTTATTGTCAAAGAATTGGCCGTTGCGAGTCATGATCATACACAGACGTTCTTGGTGAAACCACCATATTCATTCCATTACCTAACACTAGAAGAAAAAAAGCAGGTGAGATGGTTAGAAAGAAATCGAGGAATTTACTGGAGTGAAGGCTACATAGACTACAAAGAGTTTAAACGCGTTATTTTACCATATTTAGAAAATAAAAAAATTATGACAAAGGGTTTGGAAAAGATTACGTGGATTAAAGAGTTATGTGCAAACTGTGAAGTGATTGACATAGGTGAGAAAGGATGTCCTAATTTTGCGACATTAAAAAAAAAGTTCTGTAAAAATAAAACTGACTTTAATTGTGTGAACCATAAAATGAATTGTGCATTGAATAATGCTGTGTGTATTAGAAAATGGTATTTTGACAATAATATGTCTGTATTTAATTTATTTATTTAATAGGGGAGGTTTATAAAGAAATAAAAAATAGTATATTGCATACAATTTGTTTTATTTAATTTTATAATGTTACCTTTAGTTACACACACACAAAATGCATTAAGCATAACACATATATCTAAAACACAACACACATTATAATCCTAACTACTATAGTCTACAGTAACATTTCTATTTTTATCTATTTCAATAATATTATCAAACTCAGCATAAACAATACAGTTAATTGTTTGTATTAGTGAGGATTCAAATCGTACTTCTAATCTTACACTACCATGCTTTATGAGATTCCAATGGGCTGATGAGTTAGCTGATAAATCAGGAGTTAAATCAAATGCTAAAAGACAGTAACCTTTGGCATACTGTTCACGAGAGATTGCATTTCCTTCATTAAGAAAGTGAATACCAGTCCCCGAGAATAGAGTATGATATGCTGATGTAAATATATTATTATTAAAAGATGGTTGCAAAGCTTTGGAAGGTATTTGTTGACCATCAATATATAAGCTGAAAGAGTTAATACCATAGTTTTCAAAGTTAAATGGATTTTTAGTAAGTGAACCATTAAATGCAGAATTATTCACAAAACCAATAATACATCTTTTGGGTACCTGTCCTAAGAATATATTATCAAGAGTTTTTCCTTGAACACCCGATGCAATTGTTAAAACTTTAACTTCAGCACGAGTAATAGGATATTTAGCAGTGGTAGAAGCTAAAACTTTCTGATGTGCGAGTAATACACTTGGATTAATTCGTGCTCTTCGAACAATAAGAGTTGCATCCGTAATGCAAACTTTAAACTTTACATCATTTGACCCAGCAATTAAATTAAAACTCTCTCTTGACCGAACTAATTTTACACTCATTTCAACGCCATTAATTAAAAATTTATCTTGATTGAAAATGTCACCATGAAGATGACCAATCATTTCTATTTCCCTGCTTTCATTAACTAATTCCTGTCTTTTAACAAATCCTATGTTTTTACCATCTGTGGAATCCATTTTTCCTGCTGTATCATCATACCAAAGACTACAAGTAAGATGAGATTGTTTAGCAGCAGGAGCATAGTTTAAAAGGGTTTCCATGTATGCTCGATAGGCATAGGTATTATTAGGTGGTGATACAAGTTTTTGGTTTAAATAAACATCGAGTTGACTAAAAAGTGAATGCAACCAATTATTTACAGGTGCTACTGCTGTAGCTGATATCAAGTTTGTTGAATCTTGATTTAATACTTTTGCCTTTATGTGGAGTAATGTATGAGACAAATCTATGTAGTCATCGCCTGTTCCAGGAACTTGAAACTCGATAGGTCCATCATCAGCAAGAGATGAAATTGGTTTATAGTGAATCCACAATCCATTTTCAATGCTTGTTTGTGTAGACGGTAATGCAAACAAATCTAATTCTGACTTAACGCACTCACAAGAATGATTATGAAGGAAAGACATACTTAATTTGAAAATATATCTTTGATGTTTTTTGGTTTTAGACCAAGTTTTTTCGTAGCTTTCACTTTAGCTGTTAGTGGTGGAATGAACGAGGCCAATCGTTTTCTTTTACTTATATACCCAGATCCTGTCATGTTAAATCGATCAATTTTGTCATCAGCCTTTCGTTTTAAGTTTGTACTAACTTGCTTTAGACGATCTTTTATTGAGGCTTCCATAGGACGGGCTTGAACCATATCCGATAAAAGTCCTACTCCAGCGTTTAATGCCTCCTTACCAACCACTCGAGCACCACTTGAAAGTAAAGGTAAAACTGATCTAAATAACCCTCCTAAGAAGCTCCCAATACCATGACCGCGTTGGTATGGTGAACCCTTATAAATTACTCCAACTCCTGATCCAGCTTGATGTGAATAATAATTTTCATATGGACATTTATGATGATCATGAGGAGAATACATTATTATAATTTGCGGAAATGTAGTTTAACACACACGGTTCCAAACTGGAATGGTATTTTTTGTCCTGTGCTCGATCTTATATCTATTTCCAACGTATCGAACTCTCTTCGCATAACAGGTAAGTAGTGAGGTGGAGAGAAAATGAACATTTTATTCGCACCATAAATGTATTTTGAAGGATCTAATGAAATGACTCTTAATAGTGGAGTCATAACATCACCCACAATCTGAGGATCGATAATGTCGCAATATAGAAATAGTTGAGATGGTAACCCTAAGTGTAAATTAGCAGGACACTTCCCAAAATTTCTGTCTAGGAGATTTGTATTTGGTTCATAACCTAGTTGTAAACTTAATTTGGGTGATAATGTTACGGATGTTATATTTTTATCCAAAACAGAAACAGACACAAATTTTGTTATTTCATCATAACGAAATTTCAAGCTCTCTCTGATACCATTTAACGCTCTTAAAATATGTTCAACGTTATCGTAGTTGGTAGCGGGAATATGTTTTTTGTAGTACACTGTTGATGGTTTATCTTCATTAGGCATTAACATGGTTTTTGTGATGTATACAACATTTTCATGATCTTGAACAGTAAACATGGTGCATGGATATTGAAACTCGACAACTCCAACCGACCATTCACCTTCTAATTTCATAGCTTTTGGTAATTTTGTTGAAAAATTTGTGGTCTTGTTATCAGGAAAGTATTCCATTGAACTATTGCTGAGCAAAGTTAAATAAAAACTTTCTTTATTCATATTTCTTTTAAACTAGAAGCTAAAATCCAACTGTTAAATTTATCTGGATAACCTTTCCACTTCACTAATACTTCTTTTCTGTTACCCGAATAACGAGTGCCAATTATTTTATCTATTTTATATTGTGAGGTGGGGTTGTAAGTGACCTTCTGTAATTCTCTTTCATAAAAAGTACCAACTATTGGTTCATTTTGTAAATCTGTTATTGTATAAACAACCCATGGAGATCTATCAATTATTGAAGATATAATAAATATTTCATCACTCCAATTTGATTCATATCCTTTTTGGAAAACATGTTTATATTTAGTTATTCGAACATAATCACCCACGTTGAAATTTGGTTTTGGATTTTCTAAAGAAAGTTTGTTTGACCCTCTATCATAAAGATTAGTCCAAACTGTCATAATATTGTTGGAACTTACATCACATGGGCACATCTTAATACTCGAGTGAATGCTGTGATTATAAGAGTATATTAAATCTTGTAAAACATCTATATATCTATAAGTATTATTATGAGTGAAATAACGCCACATTCTCATTTTTAGAGTTCTTTGAAATCGTTCAACAATACTAGCCTTAATATCAGGATTGTTAGTGGTATAGTAATTTATCTTTTTGGATTTAAAGTATTTTTGTACATCTTTTGAAACAAATTCTGTACCTTTATCAGATTGTATGTGAGTAGGTGTTGTATTACTTTCAGTAAATATACTTTCAAAACATTCTTTAGTTGTTTCTGAGTTTTTCTTTTTCATTGGTCTTGCAAAAGCATATTTACTAAATACATCAATAACACAAAGTATGTAGTTGAAACCATCATTATATTGAGAATAAGTTCGCATATCACTTAAATCAGCTTGCCACAGCTCATTAATATTTGATAGAATGTACTTATTACGCGGGAATTTTTTCCGAATGGGTTTATGTAATGTATATGTTTCTTGTGATTGTAACCATTCCTTTGCTTGCTTTTTATCCATTTTACCCTTCATAGCTTTTGATAATTTATCAATACTACCAAAACCAGCGGGGTTAGATGGATCATAATAAATCCTGTTAATTTCTTCTAGTACGGGGTCCATTTTTCCCAATCGATCTTTTTACGTATTTTAGTTATAGATCTTTTATCTCCACTGCTCGGTGTAGAAAACTCTTGAACTTCAATCTCAGAGGTTTTGTTCAGATCTTTTACTTGAAGTTGGTTAATAAACTCACATCTCTTTGGATTTCCAATATAAGTAAGTGGTACTTTAATATCTTTTAATGCTTTAGCAAATCTATCCCACCCTATCGGATCACTTTTTTTTAAGGGTCTAAGTGAATCATTTATTAAATCAACAATATTACTTCCTGGAATTTTTTCATTATCAATTATGACTGTGCCTTCATTATCCCAACGTATTTTACTTTTACTTGTTCCAATTAAGTTTAATAATGACTCACCTTTTTTATTATAAGTTTTTGGTATTAAACTGAGTATTTGTGTTGGTGAATACAGTGGATTTGCCTCACTTTCTATACTTTTAATAGATCCTTTCTCCTCCAACAAAGATTCAGCATCAACTGAACTTTTTAGATCTCTATCTTTATTTTTAAAACCAATTTTAGACCCATTTGAATCTTCATTAGATGTATCAGAATAAATTGGTAATCTGAGTGGTTGACGATCCTCTTCGGTAAAGTGAAGGTATCTTTGTAGTGTTTGTAAATATAACATCCACTTCTTTCGGTCTTCCGTCTTACTATTCATAATATTTTGCATTTCAATATCTAATCGAGACAAATTACTAGTAACCTTATTTTCTTGTTTTAATTTTTCAATCAATCCCGGTTCAATAAGTATCATTTTCTTAGCATTTTCCATGTTAACTGGCTAGTCCACTTACTAATCCACTCAATATTGCACCTAATATTATTGGTAAGAAAGCCCCTCCTTTTTGTATAATAATATTTTTTCTTAGTTTATGTTTACACTTATGCACCAGTTTACGGAGTATATTTTTGTGTTTATTCAATTTTTGTTTATCTTGATCTTTAAGAGGTATCTTTCCTTGTAAAACGTTATGAATACATTCACAAATACAATTTATTTCTTCTTCATCACACGTTTTAAGTAACGCTCTTTGATATTTTGGTTTAAGCGTATGCAAAGCGTTTAGCAAATGTTTATGCGTTGTGAGTCGACGATGCATCATTTAGAAATGATTTGAATTGTTTGATTCTTGGTGTATTTAAACTGCAAAGCGTTTAGCAAATGTTTATGCGTTGTGAGTCGATGATGTATCATTTAGAAATGATTTGAATTGTTTGATTCTTGGTGTATTTAAACTCTTTCGTGGGGACGTAGACTGTGCAGTAACCATTAAATGGGAATACATTTGTCTTGATACGACAAAAATCATTTGTATTCTGTTTTAAATCTACCATTAAATATCCATGCGCTTCTAAAGTTGCATCCCTGTAGGCGTCTTCAATGAATTTTGGGTTATCTGGTGACACTTGTCGTGCTAAATATCTTATTTGAGTTTTATCTCGAGGGTTTTTAAAATAAATTATATAACTTGAGTTTAAAGAAATGTCTCTTTGACCTTTACCTTGATGAAATAAATTTTGTGTTAAATAAAATACACTAAGATTCCTGTGATGACTACCTTTTGTAAATATATCCACAATTCTTCCATCAGACTCTCTCATTAGATCATCAATAATAATAAGGTGTGGGTTTTCACCATCAAACATATTAAGATTTGGAATTCCTTGATGATAGTTAACATTTGGTAAATTATTTAAAGCCTGCATTTCATCAAAGCACCATGTGATCTGATTAAAATCACAATTACATATTTCTTTAACTGATTTTATGAAATTTGTTACAAAATTTGACTTCCCACATCCACTTGGTCCTGCCACAATAGCAGTAAACGGATGGATAAAGTGAAACATTTCACACGTCTAGAGTTTTAAAGGGATGAAATAAAAATGAAAATTTTGGTGTAAAAATTAAATATATATATATATTGCTAAATGATCTGTATACTATTTCTAACACAATTAGTACTTATCAGAATTTCACAATCACCTCAACGTCAAATTTACGCACACAAATAAAAACTACAATTATTTTACATTATTTACAATCAAACAATAAATTTTAAATATGTAATAAACTATTATATAACATTACAGTAATATCATAATTTTACAATCAGTACAAAATTTGTATATACACACAGAAATAAAAGTAAAAAGTATTACACTTAGCGTAATTTATAATGTCCCCAAGCCAATGTATCAATGTTGTTGTTCATAATACATCGTTTGGTATCATTATATGATAAAGATGTTTTATTTATTTTTTGTGTAAAAATAGTGTGTTTGATTGACTTAAATCGAAGCATACTACAATATAATACATTTTTATTAAACAAACACGATTTGTAATTTTCCATATTCATTTTTTTGGTAACACTTTTGTTAACCCCTTTTGCCTTTGCTATAAATTTATCTTCTATTTCTAAGGCATACATTTTTGATCGCAACCCTACAAATTCCTTCAATACTTTACCATTATTCTCATCTTTAAAAAAACCTAACTTTTTTTTATTTATTTTTGGATATCCGTAAATATTATTTTCCGGGTAATCTGATGTATCGAAATAGTGAAGTAGATCTGGTTTTATATCCTCATAAAAATTGTCTGTAAAAATTTGATATATCAAACTATCGGTATCGGTGTACAATAACTTAATTTTATTATGAAACTTTTTAATCATGTAGTTATAATGAAATTCATACATAAGGGTCTTAGATATATCTAAAATACAAAATCCTAAATAAATCGGCTTATCATAAATTAATTTTGTTTTGTGTAATTGTATTGCAACTAAATGTTCTGAAAATATTGATAAACTATGGAATTCTGGTTTTGCAATCCAATCCTGAGCACCTAAAACTTTACCACGATTATCCCAGTGAGTTAGTAGTTTAACGTTTACTCTTTTTTCAATATTTTCCATAGTCTTACCGAAGACAGAATTGTTCATTAATTTAAAAAAGTCTTTTTCAAAGTTTGATGTAGCTAACGTTCTCAAACTAGTATTTAAGTCTATGTATTTCTTTAACCAAGAACTCTGTTTAAATTTTAAAATTCTATGTACTTTAATTAATTTAATCCCCATTTCAATGCATTGTTTTAAATTCCTGTAGTGAATGATGTATTTATTTTTATTATTTAAATTAGGAACTAATTTAGTTTCTTTAGTATTACCCACACATATGTTTTCAGGACATAACGGAAAGTCAGAATGCAAATTATGAAGTTCATCAGGATATTCCAAATCAACTTCTAAAACATAACCGAAATCAGAGTTATCCGACACATTATAATCTGTATTAGAATCTATCCATTCGAAACCACCAACAGGAAGAGATTGAGACATTGCCCAACCATATAAATTATTCGCATCAAAATATGTTAGATATGAATTAGGTTTTTCACTATCATAATCTTCCATGAATTTATTATTTGCTCTAGCTAAACGATTGCTACACTGAGATACACCCCCTCTAATACCAGCTTTAAAAAAAGCAATTTTGTCATAGTCCGTTAACAATTCTAATTCTATTTTGGTAAATTTTAACATTGCATCCCAACTTAAACCTGGGGCAGTATAGTAATGAGCAGGATCTAATCCATAAGTTTTAATACAAAGCTTTCTAAAGTTTTCGAATACATCAGTCAAAAGTAAAACATCAGTTTTTAAATATAAATTGGAATAATCAGACATACTACTACACTTAAAATGTTGCCAAATATCTTTTGCGTGATTATAATCATCATTTGAAATATTTGAATCTGTGAGTGAACTATAAAATTGGTGTTGATCAGGAAGTGATGGATGTTTCAAGCAATCACTATTACACATAAATTCATAAGGATAAATACCTTTCCGTCTTAAACGTGAAAAATCTTCATTATTAGGATAGTTCCTTTTTAGTTCTGTAAACTGATCATCATTAAGATTTTTAGCTAGTTGATCTAAACTACACGATAAAAATTTCAATGAATCTATGAATCTTAAACTTACTGGTTGATTATTTATTGTTAACTGTTTTGAAAATGATATGTATCGTTCTTTATTTTGTGGAATAACTTCAACTTTGTCATCATCGAGGTTTAATGCATGGACAATGAAATGAGCATCGTAATGACTGAGGTTATGTAAAAATATTGGAATATGACGAGGGGTTCTGTACTTAGAACTACACACTTGATGTGCAACACCCCTAAAACTGCCAGTGTGCCAATCAAAATCGTAAAAAAGATCTTCATTTAACTCAGTTTCACAAATTTGAAATTTTAATATTATCTTCATCTGATAATGGAACGAGACATTTTTGGAAACTATTTTTTTTAAATATTGTTTTCACATCTTCACAAAGGCGATTCATAAACACTTGTGCACAGTTTGACCCACTATACGTCTCATATTTTGATAATCTGTTATCATATGAACATTTAATGTAATATCCAAAACTATACACTTCATGTTTTTGAATATTAATTGTACTAGGCTTGGATGGATCGTTACTACATGATTCTATTGGATTCAAAAATGCCTCAAAGTCTGCATAAACCACAAAGGGCATTTTCAACTTTTTCGCGAATTTATCAAATTTTAATTTATTATTTGAGGTTGCTTTACCAAACCAATCCTTTTTGGAATCATCACCGTTTGGTAATTCCGTACAAATGTGAGCGCAATCATATTGTTGATGGTTATTAAGTCTTTCCTCTGATGGGAAATGAAGTAAACATGAATCACATATATAAACTGCACAATGATGTCTTGATATTTGTGAACTAACTAATCGCGATAAGTTTTTAATATAACAGTAATGATTGTTAGTACCATTCGATATATATAGTAGGTTAATATGATTAGGTGTACGACATTTTGTTAAATATAAAGGACCTACAACAGAATTACACTTTTTTTCTTTATTATACTCTAAGCCAAAAACATTAATACTAATATTGTTTAATTTCTCTACTTTTGATATATCTGCAATTTTAACCGGAAAAGAAATACCAGTAAATTTTAGTTTATTTCCATGAATTGCGTAAGATGCTACCCGTTCTACACTTTTACATACAGGATATAAACCAGAGAGTAATGCCCATTTGAAACACATATTATCATTATTTTTAACATTGATTACAGCTTTTTTTGATTTAATATCTTGAGGAAGGTCGATATATGAACTACCACGTAGGGGGTTGAATTTGTTAACATTCATATCTATGTATTTAATTTGATTAAGACTCCAACCACTATCTTTGTTTTCAAATTGACAAATTTTACCGACTACAGTGTCTATTAATGATGAATAAAAAATATTTAAGTCATCTCCCTGACAAATTATGTAATTAAACGTTTGAAAATCAAACGTATTTTTAATATCTTTAGTTTGTTGTATGAAATCAGCATGCAATATGAAGTTTATTTTAAAAATTGTATGTTGTTGAATACATTCATTTATCAAAAATAAGATATCAATTTTTAGCGAATTTAAAAACGATTCCGGTGTTTCAAAATATTGCCCCGATTGAAGTGTTTTACTATTAATTCTATATGTTAAAATTCGATTGCCAAAAGCGGTTTCAACAACTGTAACATTTGTTAATGAATTATGTGATTTTAAAAGATTATTTTTATGTGAATTGCTTTTTAAATGGTTGTTTAGATACCTTTTATTAATATAAACATGACATGTATCACATTCCACCTTATTGTTGTCCACGTCATTGGTTTCAATTGATGATGTAGAAGCTCCTTCATCAAATTTTGCTTTCTTGGTAACCTTATTTTCATCAGTACTTCAAATCGAGACCTTCCTCAAGGAAGAGTTTTGGCCGAAGGGTGTCGTGTATCGGCGATTCCGCGGAAGGCTACGCGATACCACGCAGCGCAACACGACGCCGTCACTTCGTGTATAATAGTTTTATGTTTACATTGTTTTTATTTGTATGTATGTTAGTCTGTAAGGTATTTATGATATGGGTCTTTGTAGCCCGAAATAAATTAATTTGATTTGATTTGATTTGATTTTGATACCTCTTCCAACTTGTTGTTGACTGTAACAAAAAGAAAATTATTAGACAAATCTTAAAATAAAACATTACTACAATAATATTTCTTATTGAGTTTGTACTTCTAATACTTACATCAACTTTGTTTCAACCATCAAACATTGATTATACAACTCATCATCATACGATGAATCGAACAGTTCATGCTTCTCTATTTCATCACAAACTTTAGACAGCTCCTGATTGAATTCGCTGTTGGATTGTTCTATATTCTCTTCAATGGGCGCGGAAAAGAAAGCACTGGTGCACATTTCACTGAAGTTTTCCATCTTTATAATAAAGAAGAAAGTATGTAGCACAGTAAGTAACAGTTAAGTGTTGGTAGAGCAACTGATACCCAATTTCAAATAATGTCCAATATTTATAGTCTAGCAAAGGATTAGGAAAGTCATGTAAAATCTAATGAGTACACAGAAGTACTTTAAGTAAACAGAATCACATTCACTAATCCACTAATGAGTGTCATTGTTAAAAAAGTATTTTTTAACTTTTTCACTTTCTGCTATTGTCTTTGTAATATTGTATACGAGGCCGTTTGTGTTGTCGTAGATGCTATCCTTATTATTCTTTACGTAATATTTAATCCTCGTGGTAGCGTGCTTCCAGTGATCACTAGTTGGAATCTTGGATAGTTTCTTCATATCATACATTTCAATTTTTATGAGATGCGTCGCTTGGTCTCCGTCGTCAGAATTTGTAGAGATGTATGATACGCCATCTCTAGCAGCTCGTGTCACAGTCGAGGATAGCAGCTTCTTCCTTTTTATTTTTGGTACCACTTCAAAAAATTGATCAATCGGTTGCAATTTCCTTTTTCCACCATCGTCTGTGTTATTAACGACGATGTCATCACTCTCTTCTTCGTGTTGAGGAGAGAGTGGCGAGTAGTAATACTGTTTATAGGTATTTTCATTATCGTCTGCGAAGCTGAATGATCTCTGCAACAACAGAGTTATCACGTTAATATCAATTTGTTTACACTTAATCACACACACGTTAGGAAACAACAACAGAAATACAAGTAAGTTTGTCAATAGAATAAACACTTACCTCCATGGCCATTGATGCGTTGAAGTAACACAAACGTAGTATTGGTAGACGTATACAATCCACTGTGGTCAAACGACCATAGACTGACTGCATGACTGCAACTGTTCGATCTTATATAGCACCATTCTTATCTAAAGCAAATTACTAAGTACAACGAAACTGATTGTAACTCTATGAGTCAACAAACGTATCTCACGTTCCTTCGCAACAGGCATCAACCTGCTTTGTGACTCCCACAAAGAATGCGATTTAATATTTACAAATCACTATAATTGAACATTCCTATGACAACCATTGAATAGATTGGTACTGTAATAATCTGCTAATAACAGTAATATCATGGATACACTAGAATTACAAAAACATATGAAAAAGATTCATCCCAGTCTAGAAAATAATGTTTATGCTGCTAATAGACTACCTATGTATACACATGTACCAACGTATATAATATGCAATGTTCGATCTTATATAGCACCATTCTTATCTAAAGCAAATTACTAAGTACAACGAAACTGATTGTAACTCTATGAGTCAACAAACTTATCTCACGTTCCTTCGCAACAGGTATCAACCTGCTTTGTGACTCCCACAAAGAATGCGATTTAATATTTACAAATCACTATAATTGAACATTCCTATGACAACCATTGAATAGATTGGTACTGTAATAATCTGCTAATAACAGTAATATCATGGATACACTAGAATTACAAAAACATATGAAAAAGATTCATCCCAGTCTAGAAAATAATGTTTATGCTGCTAATAGACTACCTATGTATACACATGTACCAACGTATATAATATGCAATTTGGATGCGGATGATAAACCAGGTTCACACTGGGTAGCTGTACATATCGATACGAATGGTATCGGTCAATATTTTGATTCATATGGACGAACACCTGAGCGATATCATCTCCAGTTTTTGAAAAGGAATTGTAAGAGATGGGACTGGAATGTTGATAGGATTCAGAATGATTGGACTTCAGTATGTGGTGAATATTGCTTAATGTATTTGCTATTTAAGTTTCAGGGATGTTCAATGCATAGTTTTACGAACATATTTACAGGGAACACACTGTACAATGATATTTTTGTGGATGAGATCTTCCGCTCATATTTTGTAGAAAAAAGTAATAAAATATTGAAATAAAAATGAATGTGTTTTATTGATGACATAGAAAAGCAGACATACAATGAGTAATAGATAAGAACGCCAAATCAACCGTAGGGCAACAGATTCGCGGGTTCTGGCGCAACGTAATGAGGTGTTCGAAGTATAATAGATAAAAGGATTAGGCGAACAATGGAATGCTAATGAGGGTGCAGGACCACCGGAAATCAATGAGATAACAGTTAATTGATTTGCATAACTCCAGAACCATGCATCCTACGCTAAAATGGACCGCAGATTTGAGATCAGAGCACGCCAAAACCTTTTTTTTTTTTTTTTTTTTTACGATGGGTGCAACAGATTCGCGGGTTCTGGCACGCGAATCCGCGAATCCGCGAATCACAACTGCTCCCGTGCGATTTTCCCCGTTTTTGCAACATTTTTCATTACTGCTCCGCTCCTCTTAGTTTTAGCGTGATGTTATACAGGGTAAGTTTTTATCCAGTGCGCAAATTGTAACCATGAATTCAGAATATCATTCTATACCCCCTTTTTTTTCTGGATGGGAAATCATCAAATGACTTCTCCCGCTCTGGGCGGAGCGGGAGGGCGTGTCAGACTTTTACTGACTAAAACCCACCCGTGTTCCTTCAGTTGCCCATGTGCCAGGGTCACGGTATCTCTTTCGAACAATCTCGCGACCCCGGCAGGCATCGGTCCTGGCAGACCCCTTCAGTATTGCTGACATCTCTATGAGGCGCGCGTGGAACACTACGCGCCGTCGACCCGAGCCTGGGAGAGCGAGATTTTTTCAATTCGGACCAGTAGTTCTTGAGATTAGCGCGTTCAATCAAACAAACAAACTCTTCAGCTTTATAATATTAGTATAGATTGTTGTCATCGCGGCCATAACCTGGTTGAGGAGTTCACAAGAAAAGAGAAGCCATCCGCGTGGTGCCGGACGTAAAGAATAGCACCATCCCATTTCTTCCCGTGGGTGTCGTAAGAGCCGACTTACTAGAGAATGGGCAGCAGTATTCTCTATGCATTTTACCCCCATACTGCGATCGCCAACCCGCCTGCCAAGCGTGGCGGTTATGGCAACCCCCCTCAAATTGGGGGAGGTCTATGTCCAGCAGTGGACGAAGTTGAGTTGTAGATAAGATTGAATCCTATTCATGTAGGTATGCTAGTATCATTTCAGTTTGGTTCCGCTGCACCAAAATAAATATGAATAGTTATTAACATTGTGATAATTATAATGTAGATATTAGGGGTCAGCCGAAAAATGTCCACAGCGTCCCGAAGACTCGATATCGCGTCCTATGACGTCACGCGACTATTTGTTTTTTTTCTATGCCGTGATGGTGTTTTCGGTTGTGAAGTCATAGGACGCGATATCGAGTCTTCGGAACGCAGAGGAAATTTTTCGGCTGACCCGATATCGCGTCAGTGGGCCGGTAGAGGTTAATGATTCATTATCATCACATATCAGACTACAATACCGTACGTATAAATAAATAAATAAATATTTTGATGAATGATCCCTATTAGTATCGCTGAATGGCAGCCACCTACCGTAATGATACTAATTAGATTATACAAACCGCATTTACGCTGGACTAATACATGATAACATGAGTAACTATCTGTAAATATACTAATATTACTTACAGTTTATTTCCTTTACAAATAATTTATAGATAGATGCTATGAACAATATTATGTACACAATGTTTTAGCATCTGGAGCCGAACTCGGAGAAACCTATATTTTGGGTTACAGCGCCAACCCTCTCGAGTCAACACCATTAAATATTGTTTACTCTTCTATGTATTATGCTTTTTAATAGTGGTCTGATTCTCTCTTTGCGTGTTATTCTAGGTGAATGAGTGAGTGTGAGAGGGTGTGTCTATAGTTAGTTGTGAGTGTGATATGTGGGCATGTTAATGACTGAGATAAGGCCTCTTCAAACTGACGCGACGCGATTCTTGTAGAAAAATGTCCATAAAGTTTACCTAGAAATTGTTCTACGATTGTCGCGTCGCGCTTGTTTGTGGGAGCCTTTACGGTTTTGTGACTATATACAGGGTGTGGCGTTCAGGATTCGATGAACCAAATAATTAACTATAACAATTAAAAATTTTAACCATTTTTACCCAAATTTTTTTTTACAAAAATTGCTCTTGAACTTGATGGTGTGTTAAAAATTGGGGTTAAAATTACAGAAGAACCAACTTTTTCTTCAAAAGAGCTGAATTTACATAAAAAAACATAATTTACCATGATAGCTCTAGTATTCAGCAGTAATTAACAGAAATCAAAATGAAAAGATAATGGTTTTTGTTGAAAGTACAAACAAATATGTAATAAAAGGTAGAAATTTCGTAAATAAAAGACAAAAATGAAATATTTTCGGAACCCTTGGGTAAAAATGTTTACATTTTTTAATTGTTATAGTTAATTATCTGGTTCATCGAATCCTTAACGGTGGACCACTACTTACGCCACACCCTGTATATATCGCACCCCTAGATCTAAAGGGAACTAACTCAAAATTCTTAATTTTTGAGTCATGCACACCTTCGAGTCTGTCATTTCAATACCTATCGACCAATAAACCAGATTCAAAACTATTTCCAATATCTTGGAAATAGTGTGCATAACTCAAAAATTAAGAATTTTGAGTTAGTTCCCTTTAGATCTAGGGGTGCGATATACTATATGAATATTTGCCGTCTAGCTTGTTATGGTAAGAAGCTGCTATGGTAATACATCTGAAGTAAGTTAACATATCATTTCGCAATAAAATCGAAGCGGGACTTTATAGCGCACTGGATATTCAACGAACTGCTTAGTACCGAAAATTGAATATCGAACGCATTGTTTTTTTGATGCACTAAGACTCACCCACGTTGCACTCTGTTGGATTCTCAATGCTCGGTTCAACACAGAGAGTTCAAAATCCAGTGCGCGATGAAATCCCCCCGCGATTTTATTACGTCTGTCTGGACGATGAGTTTGTACGTGATAATTTGGCAATCTATGAGTAATGTTTGGTATACCATGTACGGCTGATAAGATAACCATCGATCCACCAATATTATGTACCCTGAATATTGAGTACGTTGGCCCCGTCATATTATCAATCGATTTAAAAACCTGCACTTTGTGGATTTTATTTAAACGACAAAATCTAACAGGCGTGACGTGACTTTAATAGAACAATTTGTATCAAGACTTCGCTGCCGTCTGGCGGTGCCTTAAGAACGTTTATCCAACGCGGGTTGGTAATGTCGCATATCAAGCGGTTTTCCGTGATTATCAAATTATGCTTAAATCAAGTAGGTACTAATTTTTTCAGCCAAGCCTAGATCGAAGAGTATTAAACTGTCTGTCGATCTTTGTATTCCACGGGCGACCCTTTTTTTCTGGGTGGGAAATTAATTATTAACAAAGCGGGGACCCTGGCAGGCACCGGTTCTAGCGGACCTCTTCAATACGTGCTGACATCTCTTTGAGACCCGCGTGGAACAAAACGCGCCGTCGACCCGGGCCTGGTCCCTACCGGGCGGCGAGCTACCCTGGAATATAATGCACACAAAATATGGACGAAGCTTTTTTTCTAAACTTGCTTTCCGAGGCACGGAGAGTTCTTGGTACGTAAGGATGGTCACCCATCCACGGACCGCCCGCAGCCACCGTAGCTTAACCTGACCAAAACCCTCTTGCTACACACAGGTTTTGGTCAGGGCTGAGTCGTGCAGGCAATGCTTTAAACACTGGGTCATCATCACATCATTGTTTAAGGTTGCAAATTTATTCCAGTGCAATACTAATGAGCCTCAAATGAATTACTCAGATGAATCTTGAGTATCTTGGTAGGTAGGTAGGTACTAAGGAGACTAATCCGTTCTAATTGCGCAGCGCAGTCTCGCCTTCGTCGTAATTTAGTTAACCTGGTTCACTCCAGTGAACTTTTAACTAAGTAGGCAGACGTTAAGCTTACTATTTACACTGCTTGAAGATTTTGTTGAAAAAATGTAGCAAGAAAGTTAGTGTCCCTATACTTACAAAATCATATAACATTAATTGCATTGCCTAATTGACCTAGCATCTGAAAAGTTATCCATTCATCCGTTTTGCATCGCAGAAAGACTCAGAGTTGGTGCTTCATCAGCTCCTAATAAGATCTGATTTACTAATGTAGCCGACAACTAACAAAATAAATGTGTATTTTTTTTTAAATCGTCATTCTTATACACATTTATACCAAATTTATAAATTCGAGAGTAACTCTGTCTGTATGTTACATTTTCACGCCTAATAAAACACTGAACGAATTTCGATTAAATTTGGCATGGAGGCAGGAAACGACTAAGGCTACTTTTTGCTCCGGTAACGCGATCCACAAGCCTATCCGATGACTTTAAGCTATTTAGATACTGGGGGTCTAATCTCTGAGTCCATCGACGAACATACGGGCCAGTCCGAAAGTAGTTAATCCGTCAAATAAGTGTCAAATTCAATTTTTCGAACGGGACAAACACATCGTGTGTAGGGGCAACTGTCAAGTCGTGTTATCATTTATCCTTAGTTTTGGGCAACTAATCTGTTGGCTGTAAGTGGAGGGTCTATTCTCTAAGACCGTCAACGAAGACACGGGCTCGACCGAAAGTAGTTCGGAACTTCGGAGTGCGCCCTACACCCAATTAACATTTTTTTTTCTGACGGATAATACCGCATCGGGTAGGGACTACTGTCAAATTGTGGTGCCATTTATTGGCGCCGTACTATTCTTTTGTCCGTAAAGAAGTTACGTTCTTCCGAAAGTGGTTCGAAATATCGGAGCCTACACCCAATTAATTGACTATTTCGAAACTGTCAAATCGTGTTGTCATTTATTCTTAGTTTTGGCTCCAAACTAATCTTATGTCTTTAAGTGATCACTTTGCGCGCGTCCCTGCGTCATAACTTCAGCCAAAATTACAAAGTTCGTGCTTAGGGAGTTAGTCCACTTATAGTCATAAGAATCTTCTACTCTGCGGCCAGCCCGAAGCGTTCCAACACACTGTGTTCGCTAATTTATTAGACTCATTGTCTTCCTTATTTTGTGAAGTAATGTAGAACCTTCCGACAGTATAATCTCTAACTTATTAGCAGTACGTGTCATTGCCAACACGCGTTATTAAAACAATGCTGCCTTAACCTAACTACGTAAGACTGAGCGCTATGTTGCATGATAATAGTTTTCAACGTAGTTATTTGCACTAACACTTTTTTTTTTTGTCAGGTTCTGTATAGGCACGTCTTTTAGTAAACGTGTAATTTTCTATTTATTTATGTACGCCTCCACTGTCCCAGTCTTGGGCAAAGGCCTCCCTCCACTTCTTCCATACACCGCCCGCGCCTCCTCCTACGGAACCTATCCAGCTTGTCTCGTCATCTCTACGTGGACCCAGACTCACTGTCTTATGGCACCAGACCTGTGCTACTTGGGCCACAGTTTGTCGCATTCAGCATACATGTCGTGCCCAGTCCTATTTAAGTTGGGCAGCCTTTTGAGCCACGTCGGCTATCTTTGTTTTGGTGCGCGCGCAGTATTGTGTTTTGAACGCGATCCGTTAATGTAACGCCTAGTATACTGCGCTCCATTGCTCTATAATTGTGTTTTTTTTTTAACCGACGATAAAAAACGGAGGAGGTTCTCAAGTCGACGAGTATATAGATATGTATATACATATATTATATATGACCACGCATAACTTTTTACAGAGTGGTCCGATTTTGATAATTATTTTTTTATTGGAAGGGGTATAAAATTCAACCCTAAGGGTAGGGAAACAGGGGATGATTGATTGTTCACTTTTGCCAGCATGTAGTAATTAGTAGATTATGGCCATATTTTTTTTTAAATAAAAACTTTTTAACAAAAAATTAAACCGCAGAAAAAACTGAAAAGCAAAAAACAATAAACCTTTCAGTCATTTTGAGTCGGCGGTAAACAATCAATGAACAAAGATCACAAAGCGCCGACTCAAAATGACTGATAGGTTTATAATTTTTTTTGCTTTTCAGTTTATTTTTTGTATGCGGAAAAGAACTGTATTATATTAAAAACAGAATGTGAATAGCTTAACAAATGTACTACCTACCCACAAAATTTTCCACAGATTACAACTGATATTTACTAACTGAAAGATCAATCAATCTAACTAGCCTGCAGTGTCTACCAGCAGGCCTCCCTCTCCCTTTACCACACAATTCTGACTTTTTCCAGTCCTTTTGGTAGGAGTCAATCTTGTCCCGCCAACTTCGTCTCGACCTGCCGCGATGGCGTCGTGCATTTACTGGGGCCTAATCGGTGGGTCTCTTACCTCATTTGTCATCTGACATGTGATTGTAACAAGTAAGGGCAATATGGTCGCGAGATTCGTTCGAAAGAGTTACCGTGACCCTGGCATATGGGCAACTGAAGGAACACGGGTGGGTTTTAGTCAGTAAAAGTCTAACACGCCCTTCCGCTCCGCACAGAGCGGGAGAAGTCATTTGATGATTTCCCAAAAAAAGGGCAATATTAACTACATGAGTTATGATCCGGCAACTTGACACAACCTCAGTCCCTTACTGCCTTCTTAGCTCAGTATTAGTTTGGTATTTTAGGATTTGTCCTAGCGTTACAATTATTTCGTTCTTTGTCTACAAAATCAATTATTTCTGCCTTACTCCGAAAATCATACACAGCTCTTGTCATAGCATTATCCTGACCAACGTTCATGTGACTCACATTTTCCCCCAAGTTATATAATACTTTTATTTTGTGGTTTTGTATTTTCTGTGCGTCATGTTTTACCAGAATTAAACATATTTTCTGTCTCTATTTACGTAACCCTTTCTTCACTTAGTTATTATGCATTCTTCTCAAAACGACGACATTACTTCTGCTTCATTATCAGAAACAGAATGTATTTTCACAGACGCTGAACCCAAATAAACAATGAATAATGCATTGCTGCCGCGTCGCTTGGCTGAACTTAGTGGCCTTGATCTTACGACCAATGATTACGTTTATTAACCGACTTCAAATAGGAGGAGGGACTCAATTCGCCAGTTTTTTTTTTTTATAATGATGCTATGCGAAATCTCCGGAAATTGAGGATGGATTCTGAAAAAATTTAACGGATAGGATATGCCTCAGGGGTTAGCTTCAATAATAAGTATTTTGTCCACTTTGTGTAGGTATTGATGATTTTAACTTCCTGTTACTGTTGTTTACAAAGCAAGGTAGTGGTTAACGAATTTGTGTAGGACAACTAAAAAGTGAAAAAATAGGTATGTTTTTTTCGGAAAAGTATAATAAACAGAAGTCGGAGTAGGTAGATTGAAATGGATCCATGAACCGGCACGTATATATTAGTACGGATAAGCTTCTGGAATTCCGGTATTTTGAAACTAATTTCAAATGTTGTAATGTGTAGAATAAAGAATACATCAATATGAATAAGAAATGTTTATCCTTTTGCTGTCTTTTTAATAGTACTATATAGGAGACCGGCCTTCTACAGTAAAAAAAAAAAAACAATTTTAAAGTTTATCTATCGCATTCTATAAATTTCTAATGTAGTTTAAAAATCCTTACTTTCACCATATTTGATTCAATCCCGTAAGTACTAAAATGAAATCCTGGAAAAAAGGCTTATCCTTGTTATGATTTCTATGACTATTCATGATGCGAGTACGTAAAATCAATCTACCTACTCCGACCTCTGATAATAAATATTAATTTATTTAATAAAAATATGTTTACGAAAAAAGTTACATTTAAACAACAATTGTAAATTTCCCAAACAATAATAGTGCCTAAAGATAAACCATTTCTAAAAAAAAACTAAATCGCCTGTCTGGATTCGAACACACGACCTCCACAGCTACTCATGCATTGTTTGTTTATTGTATGGGACTCCTATTTTATATAGGTCCCCTATTGTGTGGGACTCCTATTATACACACATATTATATGGGACTTGAACATGAAATGGTGAAATGTGACTATGCATCACCTACCTCTTTCCTGTGCCGCCTGTGCGTGTGAAGGCTGTGTTTCTTCAGTTGCCAGTGCCAGGGCCACGGTTACTATTTCTAACAAATCCGTGATTGCCATCCATCGGCCCTAGCGGACCCCTTCAACTTTTGCTGACAACTCTTTGAAGTGCGCGTGTTTCTCTTTAACTTAAGTGAATATACATACGATATTATTTTTAGTGAATGGAGATATATAAAGGCTGATAGAACATTTACATCCGTAGGTATTCTCTCGGGAAAATATCGAGACATTGTATTTTCATGACATAATATATTTTATTAGTAGTACCGTGTGGTGCCGGACGTAAAGAATAACACCACCCCATTTCTTCCTGTGGGTGTCGTAAAAGGCGACTAAGGGACTTACTAGAGGATGGGCAGCAGCGTTCTCTATGCATTTTACCACCATACTGCGATCGCCAACCCGCCTGCCAAGCGTGGCGATTATGGCAAAGCCCCCCAAATTGGGGGAGGCCTAAGTCCAGCAGTGGACGTCTTACGGCTGAAATGATGATGATGATGATGATGAATATATTTTATTTGCGGTTGAGTATTATTTTCCTTGGCTCGTTGTTCTAGGCTTTGTTATTTTTTGCCTTTTGTTGAAGCCTTTTTCTCTCTGACTGCCTCGTTGTCTATACTCGTGAGCATGAGATGACATCTAGCAGTTCAACCTAGGCAGTTGTTGGCTGCTTAGCCGGACTTTTGGCTACCTTAAAGAGTCAGGTCTAGTTAGAACGTTAAAAAAGGCAGTTTTTCCGATGTTTTTTTGGCCAAACGATAAAATAATTTACTACAAAAGTTAGATATTTCATGTAAACATGACATTTTTTTAAAGAAATGTATTACAAAATATGATATGTATCGATAGCCGAGGACGCTGGAAAAAAAAAAAACAGGTTTTGCGGTGATCACTCTCGCGCTGCAACGAATTATCTGAAACCAACAAAACAGAAGGGGATCTTTAGTTAATGATATAATGCTCCAGTTGAACGAAGGGTTTTGAAAAATTTTCATTTTTCACAAAATGGCGGACGTTGAAAGTCAAAAGTGTTATTTGACCAAAATTTCACGTACATTTTTGACTATAAAATAAAAAAATTCAGTGTCCAAAAATAAATCCTTCATTTATCTGGAGGACAACTATGTATAGAAGAAGTGATATAAATTTCAACCCGATCGGTAAAGCCGTTCTCGAGTTACAGTGATCTGATCACCGACTTCAAAAACATGATTTCCAGAAAAAATCGTTTAAAGTTTTGAGTACGATTTGCATGCAGATATTTTTTTTTGTAACTTAAATAGAGTCATCTATTCCTGAGCCATATAGTTCGCCTTCCTGCGCTTTTTTTCCTGCATCTGAAGCCATTTTCAGCTGCCGCCGAGCTACCCTCGCCTCTCGAGTGTTTTCCAGGGATTCTAACTAGACCTGACTTCTTAATAAATTAAAGCCCAGCCAGGACACGGATCGTGCGCTGTTTCACTCGGCTTATCTACCAACAGTGGGCGGCAGCAAGGGGCTTGGAGCGGGGGTGGTCGCATCAACCGCATGAACATTCGTTCAGTATTTTTTGGCCGTATCAGGATCAGACATACAGACGCGGCGGGGGAATTTGTTTTATGATACGCAGTGATGGTAGATCGTGGCTATTGGAAGCCGACCCCAACATGGTAGAGAAAAGGCTCGGCAAATTGATTGACCAACTCATGACTAAATGATACCAGCTGCACGGATTAAAGGTTATGTTACGCCTTCTGCGGTCGATTTGTGAATGGGTGACTATCTATTACATATCAAGACTCTAGCGCCTCGGAAAACACGTTAACCAGTTGGTCCCGGTGTCATTCCTAGATCTTTGACAGTCGTTAAGCCGTTGGTCCCGGTGTCATTCCTAGATCTTTGACAGTCGTTAAGCCGTTGGTCCCGGTGTCATTCCTAGATCTTTGACAGTCGTTAAGCCGTTGGCCCCGGTGTCATTCCTAGATCTTTGACAGTCGTTAAGCCGTTGGTCCCGGTGTCATTCCTAGATCTTTGACAGTCGTTAAGCCGTTGGTCCCGGTGTCATTCCTAGATCTTTGACAGTCGTTAAGCCGTTGGTCTTGGTGTCATTCCTAGATCTTTGACAGTCGTTAAGCCGTTGGTCCCGGTGTCATTCCTAGATCTTTGACAGTCGTTAAGCCGTTGTTCCTGGTGTCATTCCTAGATCTTTGACAGTCGTTACGGGTAGTCTCAGGCCCAAAAGTCTTCCTAAGAGATATCGTAACCCAGTAACTGGGTTGTCAGATAGGCAGTCGCTCCATATAAAATATTGTTATTCAGTTGCATCCGTTTAGACAGGGAGCCGATCCCAACATATTTGGAAAAAAGCTAGGTGATCGACGATTTACTTAACCGACGCATCAAGGAAACACGTTTTCTACGAAACAAGAATATATATAACCTACATTATTATTGAGTCACGCATTGGAAAAACCTATTGATAATTGGATGGATAAAGGTGTATAAATAAAGAGTATTTTTACTGTAGGTAGGTATTTTTTTAACTACCCCGTTGGTCTAGTGGGTGCAAGCGATACTGGTAGTAGTGGTTCGATTCTTAGGTCTAGCAAATTAAATCATTTACAGGCACTTTTGGACTGTTGAAGAGTTGTTCAGAAAGTTAAAGCTAATTAATTGTCCGTTACAACTTTTTACAGTAAATCTTACATAGGGGCCTCCTGTTAAATAAAAACTATACCTGTGCTAGGAGGTCCCGAGGTCCAATGACAAAAATATAATGGTATAATACAATATAATATAGTGGTATAATTACAAAACGTAAATCTCTTTGGAGAAGAACAGAGGAATTACTAACTCGTCAAAAATAGTCTATCTCGCTAGTTTCCCTACACATACAAATAACTCTTTTTTATCACTTACTTATCTTTTAGATTGATTGTTTTTAACCTGTGAGTTAATCATTAATTTTTATGTTACGCATTATCCCTTGAAATTTTAGTATATAACATACCATGTGGTGGAACCCTGGTGATTTGCTATACAGTTATTCTTAGTGCAAACAGTCTCTCATAAACTAGTGCCACATAGTTTTTAAGCTTCTATCTCGTTGTTTTATCTAGTGTTTGTGAAGAGTAAATAAATTATTTTAATTTGAACGGGCAAAAAACTCCAAGGTCTCTCATAGCCCGGTGTCTAGATTTGTGCCTGGTTGATGGCAATAGGCTCGCCCCCTACATGGGACTTAAACATAACTGGCGAAATGTAACAACATCTCTGCCTAACCTTTCTTGAAAAACAGGCGTTGTTAGCACTGAATAAACATGAAATTGAACAAAAACGTTTGCTGGGAATCATTGACGAAATATTTCTAATTTTAGTACTTATGGTTATTTTCCTGTTAAAATTAATTATTTTTTATAGATAAGCACCTAACAATATAATGTGATTAATATACTATCAAACATACTTATCTATATTGGGCTGCCTTACGAGAATTACTGATTTTAAATCTATCGGCTAACTTATAAATAATCATGGGAGATAATGCTTTAGGAGTTTTAGAGACAGTGGACTCTAATCACCTGAGGGGTAATTACGTATTACACTATCAGTAGGAATCGCTTTCATTTTGACAGTTCCACCACATTCATGACGTTGTTTACGTTGCTAAGCAGACAGTATTTTAGAACCTGTGAAAGAATGGATTAGTAATAAGCTAGAAAATGATTCAGATTCGTAGTGTGTTACGCAGAAAGGGTGCTGTTTACATGTTTTTAACCGACAACAAAAAGGAGGAGGTTCGCAAGTCGACACGTTTACTTTTTTCATGTAGGTATAACCACGTTTTACAGTGTCGTTCGATTTTTATAATATTTTTTTTTTATAAAAATGCGTAGAAGTTGGTCCTTTTTTTTAACCATTAACAGTGTAGAAAAAGAGTAACAAAACCAACGGAAAATAAACTTTAAAGCAGAAAATTTTCCTTATAGTAACTAAGCTTATTAATGTAAATTACTCATTTTGAGTCGGCGCCATACAAACAATCAATAAATTTGCCATAATTTTGAGACAATAGTCCCTGTTAACTTTTTATACGTTTTCCTGTTTGAGTGGTGAAGGTCAGAAGTTGGTTAAAAGTAAAAACTCGCTGCATCACGGAAGATGATTAAAATTTCTTTAGCTTGGCCTTGCCAGAAACCTTTAAATTGTTTGTTTTAATTAATGCATTACTTTTTTCCCTTATCGACACAAATGAAACGAAAATAGTCGTGGAAACAATATGGCTAATATTGATACCACGACATCAACTATTTTCGTTTATAGAACGATGGTTTTCCCCGCAGACCACGGCCCATCTTCCATCTGGCACCGCCAGATGGAATGGAATTATTGCTCCTCATAAATTCTATCGTGTATGACCAGATGTATTAACGAAAACGAAGCAAAAGGAGAGTATGTAAGGACGTAACAGGTGGCGTTCCGTAGTTTCTACTTACCCCCATGGGAAAAAGGCATGCGTTTATGTAATGTTTGTAGATTCTATCATCATTATCCACGTTTGTGCGCAATCAGCAGCTTATCCCATTCAGATTCTCAGAAAGATATTAATATCACATTCTATTTGCTGGGTTTATTACCTACACTTTAGTTTAACATTCTATATTTAGAACTTGCGTCACTGTCGTTACAAGAAACGTGCACTGTAGTCTTCGATTCTATATAATTTGGGAAACCCCCGAGTTTTTTTAGACCAATCTATGTATCTTGTTGGTGATTGACCTCTGCTGTAACTGGTGAACTTTCAGAAGATTATGTGAGATGCTCTTTCGTTAATAAATAACAACACGGTCATTGTTATTACTTATTTAATCTTTGCTCATTTTCCAATGCATAACTTTAATTTAAATGGCGTCTTTGTTGTCAGTATCAAGAAAATATTGAATACTATACTAATACTGGTAAACAACATGATTATTTAAATAGCTATGTTCTTATTCAATTTTACAACGATCACCATTTGAGAGTCAACTTCCTGAATTATTTTTTGTCTATATCCAAGCATTTTGTAGGTTTATACCTAGTATGAAACAACAAACCAGTCATCATTGGTTGACTATTTACAATTGCTCCTAAAGTACAGCATTGAGCTTCCCGATTACTGACAAATGCGTGCACTGACAGGACAGGTCCACCCAAATCTATGTGGTCCTCAAGAGACCATTTCAGACACTAATCGACATGGTCTTCACATGATCTGCCCAAGTAAATATCTGGACTTTTTAAAAGAACGAACTCTGAGTTTGTTTCGGCCTTTCTTGTCAGAGTAATCAGATGGGAAACACCGACCTCATCTAGTTTTAAAAATATCATGGACGTGTAAAAGTGTTTGTACAAACTTACTTTTTTTTTTGTTTAGCCTATTCTGTCCCACTGCTGGGCAAAGGCCTCCCCCAATTTCTTCCAGAAAATCTTGTCCAGCGCCACCTCAAACCAGTCGTCGCAGTACGCATCTAGGTCGTCTCGCCAGCGCTTTCTGGGCCGACCGCGGTGGCGACGTCTATCTTCAGGCACCCATTGTGTGCAGACCTTAGCCCAGCAGTCATCTTGCATACGGCTAATGTGACACGCCCGGCTCAAATGGGATTTCATTTGAGCCTGGCAGCCTTTTTGCCTATGTCTGGTATACCCGTTTTGAAACGCAGCGTGGTGTTGCGAATTCTGTCCTGTCTTTTTACACCCAGAATACTACGTTCCATCGCTCTTTGATAAACTCTAAGGCGGAACTTTTGAGACTCGGTGAGCGACCAGGTCTGAGCACCGTAGGTTAAGACGGGCAGGATACACATGTCGATGAGATTGCGCTTCAGGGAGATCGGCAGATCACCCTTCATTAGCGTCTTCATGGACCAGTAGCTTTTCCAGGCGTTTTCGATTCGGCGATTAATTTCTCTTTCCTGCCTGTTTTCGAGAAAACTAACTGGCTCAGGTAGACATAATCATCGGCATATTGTATCTCCTGCCCATCCACTTCAACTCTACGCTTAGTGCTGTTAGTCATAATCTGAGTTTTAGACCGATTCATCGCAAGTCCCACCCTGAAGCTAGCCGTGCTCAACACTTGGAGCATGATCTGGAGTTCTTGAGCTATGGGGGCAAAAAGGACTATATCTTCGGTAAAACGTAGGTTTGTCAGCCTCCTTTTGCCGACAAGAATGCCCTTGGTGTTCCATGAGGCTGCCAGTGACTTAAATATCTCCTCAAGTGTGCTAGTAAACAATTTGGGAGAGAGCGGGTCACCCTGCTTAACACCTTTTTTAAAATTTTAAATGAAGGTCCAGAATTATTAATTTAATATTTGCGAAACTATTGTTGTAAGTGCTTTAATAAATCATTTTATCTGGCTTTTGTAGATTACACGAAGGCATTCGGCAGTATTAAGCACTCAGTTATATTCACATCCCTAGAACTCCAGGAAATAGGGTATTTTCCACTTTTTTTAAAACTATTTAATTTTGAAGACTGTGAAGTAATACTTAACAGAAAAATATTTTTTTTGTAATTAATCTCCATTTTCTGCATTAGAAGTGATTAAAATCTAATTTATTTTCAATGGTTTTAAATTTACCGCCAAAACGCTCCGTGCGGTGACGTTTACCACGGTCACGTCATCTTTGTGTAAACAAGTTGTAAACAGTATTTCGATCAAGTAACTTCGTATCTCAAATGGATAGAAAATTTTATTACTGGTGTGTGGTGCCTCTGTGTACAAATACTTCTAAAACTGCGTCACATAAACTATTTATACTCCGTAGCACAAAAATCGGGGTTGTTTGCAAAGAAATTTCCAACTATAAAAACATCTACTGTGGGCAGATTTGCACTATCGGCTTTTATAAAACCAGCTTCCATTGTATTTCCATTAATCCATTCCAAAAATCCTAAATATATCCTAAATCCACTCCGAGATTTACAGATCGAGCACAGATCACATACCTAAGTCAAAATTCAATATACACAAAAATGACGTCACACGGTAAACGTCAGCGCACCGAGCGTTTTGGCGGTAAATTCAAAACCATTAAAAATAAATTAGATTTTTTTCACTTCTAACGCGTAAAATGGACATTGATTAGATAAATTTTATTTTTCTGTTGAATATTTCTTCCCAGTCTTCAAAAAGAAACTGTTTTTAAAAAAACGGAAAATACCCTATTGAAGTATGTACAATACATCAATCTCTTAAAAAGCATTTACAACAAATAGAACACCACACTCTATTTAATATAATATTTCTTGTCTACAGAGCCTGGACGAGGTGCACATAGCACTGGAAGTATGCCAGGAGCCGCGCGCGATGAATCCGAGTGCAGCCGGAGCCATTCCAGTGCCGGGAAAGTACAGCTATATACACAAGGTACTTTATTAATCCTTATATGATTAAGATAAACAAAATCAGCCTACTGGAAGACACGGAGCGTTGGAAGGCCTCCCACCAGACGGGCCGATGACCTGGTGAAGGCGTGATAGGAATCCTCTGGATGCGTGAAGCACAGAATCGGTCCAAGTGGCGGTGCTTGGGGGAGGCCTATGTCTAGCAGTGGATATTTTTCGGCTGAAATGATGATGATGATGATGAAGCCTATAATTTTCCTACTATTGGGACTTCCATCTGCGAGAGGCCATATTTTACTAAGCAGGTGTCCATTGTATAGCTTCTTCTCTATTTAATAAAAATCTTAAATTAATTCACTGTCAGATCACGTGTGCAGCGCTGCCTAATCCTAGGTCCTAGACCCAGCCGTTAAGGCTGCGCGTTGTGTTATTGTGCAAATGTTCATGCTCACTCTAGGAGCATGAAATTTTGTACAAGAATTTCTTATAAAACGAAAACGAGAACTAAGGAAAGATTTTGGAAAGTTCATCCTCTAAAGGGGTTACATAGGTAGTGTAAGTTTATGTGATTTTTTTTTATGTTTGCCCGTGGTAAATCTTATCGGACACATGGCTTGTAGTATCGTAAATAACAGTACCTAAAATATGAGAGCAGCAACGAGGAAGTTCCATCTTGAGAAACTTAGATTTGGTGATTTTAGAGATATGATGTTTAGGTTTCTTCACAATGTTTCAAAGGTGAACTAAATCTTGTAATTCCTTCTTTCAGGTTATAGATGGAATCTCAGTAGCTGTGAACCACGTGCAAATAGATTTTAATTGTGAAGCATTCACCAGCAGTGTTCAGGTAAGATTTACTTATTGAACCATTCATGTACTTATACACACTAGTGGTCGCTCAGTGGACTGTAGTGGCATCTACACTGCCATATGGGAACTACGCAACACACTTACATCCTGACTGACGTTAGACTTAAACGCGCAACTACCATATACAGGGTAAGTTTTTATCCAGTGCGCAAACTGTAACCATGAATTCAGCATATCATTCTAGACCCCCCAGTGTAGAAAATTTTCGTCGGTTATACAAAAAAAAAATCAGCTGTTCCATACATTTTGAACCTGTAAGTATTGCATTTTTCTATGAAACAGCAGATTTTTTTTTTTGTAAAACCGACGAAAAATTTCTGCGCAAGGGGGTCTAGAATGATATGCTGAATTCATGGTTACAATTTGCGCACTGGATAAAAACTTATCCTGTATACAATGTCCTGGGGGCCAACCACCAGCTCTTAAAACAGTATTATTATAATCTTACTTTGACTTTTCGTACCATAACCCCCTTAAAACAAGGTTATTATAAGGTTGTAATAATGTTGTTTTCTTAGCGGTTTTGGTGACGTCACCTTTAAAACTTCATTCAATTCGTACCACGACGTGACTTTTGACAACCAGCAAGATTGTTTTTATGTCAAATTTAGCAATCATAAAAAAGTTCCTCGGACTCGACGGAAGTATTCTTGTTTTGCAATTTTAAATAAAAAGAAACATTTTCGTGTCATATAAAGTACGTAAAATGCATTTATTTATGTAAACTTGCCGATTGAATTGTGTATCAAGAGATCTTAGTACATGGGTAGTAAATTTCTTGGTTGATTCTAGATGGCGAATGCATACGACATATTTGAGTTTTTGGAAGCTGATAACGCAGAAGCCAATTGTACAAGAAAGCGGGGTCGTATGCAGATTCGTAAGGAATGCGACCCTTTCAATTTAGATGAAGCGGAGTTTTGCCATTTCCTTCTTGAGTACTCCTTGGCTTGCAGAGAGCGATTGTGGAAATTCCCATAGTATCTCTAGCTGCCGCCAGGAAACGCGACTAAACTCTTCGGTTGCAAAATTAATAACAAAACACCAATCACTGAGTCTGACGAAATATAGTTTACATAAACATTAAAGAAAAATATTTCCTTGTTTTAACCTTATTCACTGAGTTACGGTGTTTAAACTTACCTTGATTCCATGTTGATTTTATAGGCAATTGGTTTCTAAAATGCTGGCGACACACAGATCTTATGCAATTAAGATAAAATAAGTTCAACCACTTAGAAAATCACTTATAAAATTACATCGAGTTTCAAATTTCGTTTGCACTACACAGCTGATAAAAACACAATTTGTTCCGATTCCTATCATAGCATAACCGCTTGGTGCTTGGACAGGAAACCTCCTCGTGTGCCCGTGGGTTGGAGTTCTCTTATGGATACGTCCGGGGGGAAGGCCAATCACCGGGACGGTGCATCCTGGGGTGCGGGCAAGGACTCCCCATTAGGTACTCTGTGCCTAAGGGGTCTCGGTGCCCGTACGCTAATGTCCTGTCGGAGGAACGCTCCACCGTGTGTCCCTCTGAGCTCTTAGCAGAGGCGCACAGCGGTGGAGCTAGAGCGGGCTCGGTGTGCACTAACACTGCCGCCGGGCAGGCAAGAAGGAGTGTGCTTCTTCTGCCACCGTTAGTCTCGTAGCCCCGAAGATTGTCACGGTCATGTCTCTGACTTTTGACGGGGGTCGAGGGTCTTGGCTTAATCGCCCGGGCCGCGAGGTAGAAAACCTCTATAAAAAATCACCCCAAACCTCCAAGCGGCGGCGCACCGTGAGGGAGGTTGACAGCTTGACTAATGGGTAGCTTAATTAGTCACTAGTGCGAACCACTAGATTTCTGATTTAAAATGTTTTTACTCGTGGGAACAAATATGGATAAATTTTTCAAAAAACCAAAAACCAAGGAAGTGGAAGGGAGCGATGCGGGGTCGGAGTCCGACGCCGCGTCGAGTGCGAAGGGCTCGCGTACGAGCCTGGAGCGCGGAGTGACGGGCGCTGCTGGAGGGAACCGTGAGTTCTCACAGAAGCGCCCCAAATCAGGGGCAGGACAGGAGTCCTCCTCCGACAGCGGGCTGAGCTCGGCCCGCCGGAAAATATCACGGCGTGGGGGGCTCCAAGAAAGAGGCACAGGCAGAGGGCTTCCCACCAAGGAGGCCAGCGAGCCGAGCCAAGCAGGCTCTGCTGAGCTGACCCAAGGAGGGGAGAGGCTCGCCATGGAGGGGCACCCCTCTGGAGGGACCAGTAGTAGGGCCCCCTCAGAGTCCTCCGGTGGCGAGTCGGACGCTGCCAGCTGCTCGGAGGGAATGGGCAGGTTCGCGGAGGTCGTGGCTGCGGCCATCAAGGCGGCGACCTTAAAAAGGCTCCAGACGTCGAAAGACAAGGCCATATCCGCTGCCACAAAAACCATTGTGGCAGCGGCGAAGGCCATTCACTCTGGGCCTCCGGCGGATGGGGTGGCAGAATTGCGGGAGGAGGTCGCCCGCGTGACTGCCGCCATGGAGCTCCTCCGAAAGGAGAATGCGGAGCTCCGAGCGGACCTGGCCGTTCTCCGAGGAGCCGCCCCCCAGGAGGCATCGCAGGGGGGAGCGCGGCATGGGCAGGGCGGGCTCCTGCCTGCCGAGGACCAGGTGCTGACCCTGGTGCGGAAGGAGCTCGCTGCCTTCCAGAGTAGGTTTTCTGCTCTGGAGGCCGTTGTCCTGCGCCCCCCGCTAGCGGCAAGCCGGCCAGTTTCGGGCGGGCCTCAGGCGGCCTCGGGTCGGCCAACAGCTTCGGGCCAGCCGAAGGCTGTCTCGGGCCAGCCGAAAGCGGCCTCGTTTGCGGCTGCTGCGGCTGCCCCAGCCAAAGGGTCGGGGCAGACCAAAGGCCAGCCGAAGAAGGCACCCGCAAGGGCCCCAGCATCGGAGGTGAGAGGGCCGCCAAGGCCGCCCCCGCCTGCTAAATCTCCCCCTGCCAACGCCGAATGGCAAGTGGTTGGGGAGAAAAAGAAGGCAAGCAAGGCTGCAAGGGCGGCCAGAAACAAAAAGAGGCAGCAGCGGCGCAAAAAGAGCAGCGTCGCGGCTAGGCTCCGCGCCCCGAAGTCCGCAGCTGTAGTGATTACACTACAGCCGGAAGCGGTGAAAAAGGGCGTGTCCTACCGCGACGTACTCTCCAAAGCGAAGGCAGCAGTGGACCTGCAGGAGCTCGGCATCTCCGACGGGCTCCGGGTGAAAGTCACTTTGACTGGGGCCCGGATGCTGGAGGTACCCGGTGCGGCTAGTGGTCCGACCGCTGACGCTCTAGCCGAAAGGCTCAAGGCGTCGTTAGACGCGGAGGAGGCCCGGGTGTCTAGGCCCGTTAAGTGCGCTGACATGCGCATCCTGGGCCTGGACGATTGCGTGACGGAGGCGGAGGTGGTGGCCGCCATCGCTAGGGCGGGGGGTTGTTCTGCCAAGCAAGTGAGGGCAGGCACCATCCGCCCTGACAATGCGGGGTTGCGAACCGTCACGGTGAGCTGCCCCGTGTCGGCGGCCCAAAAGATAACCACTGAGGGCCGAAGGCTTCTGGTGGGCTGGGTCTCAGCGCAGGTGAAACTGCTGGAGCCCAGACCTCTGAGGTGCTTCCGATGCCAGATGGGCAACCACGTGTTCGTGAGTTGCACCTCGGAGGTGGACCGCAGCGGTCACTGCTTCCGCTGCGGTCAGCCCGGTCACAAGGCCGGCTCGTGCAATGCCACGCCGCACTGCTATGCATGTGCGGCGGCTGGCAAGCCGGCCGATCACCGGGCTGGGAGTAAGGCCTGCGCTGCAGCCGCCAAGGCCAGAGGCAAGGGCAAGCCCTCCGCCACTGCTGTCACCGCTGTCGCCGCTGCCGCCTCGACCACTGCTGTCGTGGCCGGCACTACTACGGCAGGGCCCTCACAGGGGGCTCAGGAGGGGGTTGAAATGGAGTGTCAATAATAGGTACTCCATTGCGCCTCCTCCAAGCGAATATCAACCACTGCGCCGCCGCCCAGGATCTGTTACTCCAGAGCATGGCGCAGTGGTCGATTAACATCGCTGTGGTCGCTGAGCCGTACTTTGTCCCGCCCAGGGATGACTGGGTGGAGGACCTGAGCGGCTCAGTGACCCTCATTTCGTCGGCCGCCGCCGGGACCCCGACCCTCGAGGCTGTCAAGAGGGGAAGGGGTTGCGTAGCAGCACGGTTCGGGGAAATTGTAGTGGTGGGAGTATACTTCTCCCCGAGCCGAACTCTCGCCGAGTTCCACAACTCCCTTGCGGAGTTGAGAGTCGTCGTCGTCGGGTTCCGTCCCCTCCCCGTGCTCGTACTCGGGGACTTCAACGCCAAGAATTTGGCTTGGGGTTCCCGGTATACGGACACACGGGGCAGGATGGTGGAGGACTGGGCTCTGGAGACAGGCCTGGTCGTCCTAAACCGGGGTTCTGTACCTACGTGTGTACGGATGCGGGGCGATTCAGTGGTGGACATTTCGTTCGCCAGCCCCGCTCTGTCACCGCAGGTCATTGATTGGCGCGTCATGGAGGGGGTGGAGACATATTCTGACCACCGGTACATCCGGTTTGACGTCTCCGCCCAGACCTCGAGCGCGCCGATCCAGCAGACCCCGAGTGGTCCGCGGTGGGCGCTGAAGAAGCTGGACCGGGAGCTTCTCCTGGAAGCCTCGATTGTGCAGGCCTGGGTGTCACCACCAGACAGGCCTGCTGACATTAACGACGAGGCCGAGTGGTTCCGGGAGGCCATGTCCGAGATTTGTGACGTGGCTATGCCCCGAGTCCAGCCAGGACGGGCTAGGCGCCAGGTGTACTGGTGGTCGCCGCAGCTGACAGCGTTGCGCGAAGCGTGCGTTGCGGCGCGATACCGGTACACCAGGCACCGCAGGCTCCGTATTCGTCCTCCGGATACGGAAGCCATTCAGGCGGAGCTATATGAGGGGTACAGAGCGGCGAAGACCGCCCTCCAAGAGGAGATCCTGCGGGCCAGAGGACTGGCCCGCAAGGAGTCGCTGGAGACTCTGAACAGGGACCCATGGGGACGGCCCTACAAGGCCGTCCGGGAGAAACTTCGCCCATGGGCTCCCCCGCTGACGCAGAGTCTCCGGCCCCAACTCGTGGAGGGCGTGGTGAGCGCTCTGTTCCCTTCGCGAGGGGAACATAGTCCCCCACCCATGGCTCCGCCTACTGCGGTGCCCGATGCGGACCACATCACTGACGACGACGACGGTGCTCCAGAAGTGACCGAGGTAGAGATGAGGGTGGCGGTACGAAGGCTTAATGCCAAGAATACCGCCCCAGGACCCGACGGCTTGCCTGGCAAAGCCTGGGTCCTGGCCTTGGAGGCTCTCGGGCCTCGACTAAGGGGGCTCCTTAGCGCATGCTTGGAGAGGGGCCAGTTCCCACTTCGTTGGAAGACGGGGAAACTGGTCCTCATAAAGAAACCAGGGCGCCCTGCGGACTCGCCGTCCGCTTACCGGCCCATCGTGCTGCTCGACGAGGTGGGCAAGCTCTTTGAAAGAGTGATTGCAGACCGCCTTGTCGGGTGGCTGGTGCGGGAGGGGCCGGACTTGTCGGACGGCCAGTACGGCTTCCGCAAGGGGCGCTCTACGGTGGACGCCATCATGCGCGTGCGAGCCCTTACGACGGGGGAAGCAGTGGCCCGGGGTGGGGTCGTCTTGGCGGTGTCTCTAGACATCGCCAATGCCTTCAACACCCTGCCCTGGAGTTGCATCAGGGAGGCACTCCGGTATCACCGGGTGCCGACCTACCTCTGTCGCGTGGTCGAGGCTTACCTGACGGATAGGGCCGTCATCTACCCCGGTCATCAGGGAGAGTGGAACCGGCGAGAGATGTCGTGCGGTGTCCCACAGGGATCGGTTCTGGGGCCGCATCTGTGGGACATCGGATACGACTGGGTGCTGCGCGCCGACCTCCCTAACGGCGTCAGCGTGGTTTGCTACGCTGACGACACGCTGGTCCTGGCGCAGGGGAGGTCGTACGAGGCGGCGGCCGACTTAATGACACGCGGGGTTGCGACAATCGTCGAAAGAATCCGGCAATTGGGACTCGAGGTGGCTCTGCACAAGTCCGAGGCCATGGGTTTTCATGGTCCTCGGAACGCGCCACCTTCGGGTTCCCAACTCACGGTGGGAGGGGTTCACATCGGCGTCGAGTCGACGATGAAGTACCTAGGACTTGTCCTCGACAGCCGGTGGAACTTCGTTGAGCATTTCCGACGTTTGGCTCCCAGACTGGAGCGGGCGGGGGCTGCCTTAAAGCGGCTCCTGCCCAATCTGGGGGGACCAAACGCCTCCTGCCGGAGGCTCTACACGGGGGTCGTGCGGTCCATGGCCCTATACGGGGCACCGGTGTGGGCGCCCTCATTGAGGCTGCGCCCAGCGCGCCAGTTGAGTGCGGCCCAAAGGGTCATGGCCATCCGGTTAATCCGGGGATACCGCACGGTCTCCTGCGAGGCGGCGAGCCTCCTTGCCGGAGTGCCGCCATGGGATCTGGAGGCAAAGGTCCTCGCCCACATGTGGGAGTGGCGCGAGGACGCGAAACGCCGGGGCGAAACTCCGCTGCCGCGACAAATCGCGGCACGGCGGACAGAGCTCCGGCAGGATCTCATGGCGACATGGCGGGTACGATTGTCGCAACCCAGCGCAGGGCACGCCACAATTGCGGCGGTAAGTCCCCTCTTTGAGGAGTGGATAGAGAGGCGCCACGGCGTCCTCACCTTCCGCCTGACGCAGGTTCTCACCGGGCATGGGTGCTTCGGTGGGTTCCTGTTCAGGATAAAGCGGGAGGAAACGCCCGGGTGTTTCCATTGTGATGATCGTCTGGAGGACACGGTGGAGCATACGGTGGAGGTGTGCCCTGCCTGGGCGGAGCACCGCCGTGTCCTCGTGGAGGCGATCGGCGGCGGCGACCTCTCGCGTCCGGCCCTGGTGCGAGCCATGGTACGGAGCGAGAGGGCATGGGAAGCCGTCACCTCCTTCTGCGAAGCAGTAATGCTCGTGAAGGAGGAGGCGGAGCGCGTGAGGGAGTGGCAGTCTCTGCGCCCTCACGTCCCTAGCCGCCGCAGGAGGAGACGCCCCGGGCGTCGGGAGTCGATTGCGGACTCCCGGCCACCGTAGGCGCGAGCTTGCGGGCGTCGAGCAATGGGTAGCTCGCCGCCCGGTAAGGACCAAGCTCGGGTCGACGGCGCGTAGTGTTCCACGCGCGCCTCAAAGAGATGTCAGCAGCAGTGAAGGGGTCTGCTAGGACCGGTGCCTGCCGGGGTCGCGTGATTGTTCAAAAGAGATACCGTGGCCCCGGCACTGGGCAACTGAAGGAACACGGGTGGGTTTTAGTCAGTAAAAGTCTGACACGCCCTCCCGCTCCGCCCAGAGCGGGAGAAGTCATTTGATGATTTCCCATCCAAAAAAAAAAAAAAAAAAAAAAAAAAAGCATAACCTAGCCACAGCGTTTTAAAATTTTCAAATAATTTTTTCTCAGTTTTCAAAGTATAATCTTTTAATATTTGTATTAATTTCATGAAAATTACTCTTAGCAATTATCTTTTTATACAAAGTAACCTTTTTATGTAAAAAATAATAATAATAGTTTGCTTCGAAAGCTTACTTCATATAAGGGATTCGGACCGACGTGTGAAAGAGACAGCGCTATACAGTTCAAATAGCGTTGTTTCTTTTCTATTATAGCAGGCAATAGACAAATCTTTCAAATAGTTCGTTCTTTCTCAGCACTAAGCAGGATTAAAACAATATTGAACGATGAAGGTCATGGTACGAATATGAGTAATGTTATTATAATCTTGAAACAAAACTTTCTTGAAATAAGATTGTTTCGTAAAAGATGGTGGTAGGCCCCCTGACATCTATCTTCGAGCAGTTGCCATTTTCTACAGAGGTTGAGTCAACTTTACAGCCTGTTCCTCATATATCTCCATTCTGCATTTATACTCCTCCGTTCGCGTAATTTTTGATGAAAGGGGTAAAAGTGTTTGTAGCAACCTACTTTCAGAAATGAAATCGTTTAGAACTTATTAAAGAAAACTCTTCCAGCACCTGCGATAAGATAGTAGATAAAAAGAGATGTAGACAGAGGCACCTTGTGTAAGAGTAGAAGAGAAGATAGAATTCAATAACATACATACATGGATAAACTCACACCTTAGTCCCACTTCAGAACGCCACCTGCTTCGATTTTTACTTACACGTCTAGTATGACTTCGCTTTGAAAAACAACATAATAAATTCACATATCTCGATCCTCCTATGTTTAATCTTCTGTTTCATTTATGAGGTTTGAACACAGCCTATATCAAAGTACCAGACCTCAACATGAGGCACAAGGTCTTAAGCTCTTTATGGAGGCAATTCTATTATCTCAGAAAACGTATCTACATTACTTACAGATCTCAAGGGTGACAGTGGAGTCCCGGACGCCTGATGGTCGCAAAGGAGACCTAAGACTGACTAGAATCAAATCGCCAGATACGGGACAACTGCTTATTTTTAAGGTAATCTATAATGAACCTTTAGAGCTTGCTTTAAGGTTTTTTTTTTTTTAATCTGTTACTTGCATTTATGATTTTTATTTACTTCGTTCTTACGCCAGGTTGATTGATGTAACACGCAATTATAAACCTTATTCCTTGCCAACAGGAGTTAGAATGGCAAAGCGCCCGCATAGAAGCCAGAGCCCACGGGGCAGCCAACGCCAATCTTCCACCATTGCGACTTCTTTTGGGGAATACACACTGTCGAATTGTTATCAAGAAGAGATTGTCAGGTATGTGCAATATTCAACCTTGTTCCGAAATGAATAAGGCTTGTAATAGATATATCAAACTTAATTTAAGATTAAAGTTAAAACATCTGATCTCAATGACAGGCGCGGTATGCTCGGATTTGAAAATAATTGACATAAAAACGAATGGAAAATAGTAAATGAGATACGTACACACAACACCTATGTGCGACATCGCTGCGTAAGCTCAAACCACGAATTCAGCTATAGCTAGACCTAAAGTAGACACTTTTTTTTGTCAGCTAAAAAAAAAAACAGCTGTTTCTTAGAAAAGTGCAATACTTTCGCGGTTCAAATGTATGGAATAATATATAGGTATACTTTTTAAACCCACGTGCGTTTAGAATCATGTACTTACTGAATCCAGTGTAACCGGTTGCGCGTCAATGCCACCCTAAAGACATCTAGATTTTTTTATACGTCATAAAAACCGTACGACCATTTTATCTAATAATATCCCATTATATTCCAGACTGCGCAGTTATAGGGTCTCGCCTCGCGATATGTCCGGAGCCTCTCGCCTGGGCTCTGACGGACGGACAGCTCCGCGCAATGCTCGCGTGTGCCATAGCGCTCGCTAAGCCTGTGCAGAAGGCTACTGCTGCTGCTACCAGGCTTAAGGCTTTGAGGAAGGTAAGGCGTCACTAAGAATCCATTACCGAGGGACTGATAAGGGTCCCTCGTACCGGGATCTAATAAAAAGACACTTTTAACCTTTTGACCGCCAGAGTCATGTATAGATGACAAACCAAAATGTGCCCAGCACGCCACAGCCATGATAGCAAATCGTGACCGTGGCGTTCTGGGCACATTTTGGTTTGTCATCTATACATGACTCTGGCGGTCAATAGGTTAAAGGACGAATGTAGTTAATTCATCATTTCAGTCAAAAGACGTCCATTGCAGGACATAGGCCTCCCCTAATTTGGGGGGGTTTGCCATAATCGCTATGCTTGGCAGGCGGGTTGGCAATCTTTCAGTAATAGCTGTAACTTCAGTAGTTGCAGTATGGTGATAAAATGTATAGAGAACGCTGCTGCATATTTGAACGTGCGTCAATGTTCCTGACACCCTGAATAGGTCAAAGTGAAGGTGAAAAGTAGCCCTTTTCCAAAAGCAGACGACTTTCCGTTCGACACGAACATTCGTTGTGCTCTTCACACAATGTTTGTGATAACCAATGCTTCGTGTAATACTAGTCTGACAACTTTCCAGATCGAGGAGCCCCGAGAACAGATTTCCAGCAGATCAGCATCAGGCGAACGAGACATCCTAGCGCGAATGTTCGCCAAACACGACGTCAGGGAGACTTCCTACCACCTGTTGGCGCCCAGGATAGACCTGCATCTGTGTGATGATCCGGGATGTAAGTATATTTGGGAAGGAAAGTCCAGAAGTAGATTTTAATTTAGGACATAGCACTTCTTACTATTAAGTCATTCTGTCCGACTGTCCAGCTATAGTCTGGTACTAGAGACTGTGATTAAATAAATAATAAAATCATTTATTTCCAAAAGTAAATTACAAAGTAGTTATGCGCAGCATTTGCAGCTTAGGACTTACAGGTGCATAGATATTTGATCAATAACCCCTATGCTAGGTGGAACCTGTGTTACAGGGGTCATCCATCCGTCCATTATACCAAATTACAGGTAAGTAAGTAGTATTTATTTTTAAGGGATACAATCATGTTTTTAATTCTAGTGTGAAAAAGATGTGGTAAGAGAGTGTGCGTGCGTGTGTGTGTGTGGGCATGAGTGAGTGAGTTTGTGTGTGTTCGTGTGTGTGTGTGTATGAGTGAGTGAATTTGTGTGTGTGAGTATGAGTGAGTTTGTGTGGGTGTATATATAGTTGTTGGTCATGTATATTGCGATTTCAATAGTTGTTCTGTTCTACTATAGTCAAGAGTTAAAAGATATTCTTTAATTTTAGATTTACAATGAAATTTGTTAAGGGAATGTATATTCAAAATCGGGTTCAATTTGTTATAAGTGAGGGCGCTTAGGAATGAGTAGTGTCGTTTAGCAAAAGTCGTGTTCGTGCTTTTTGTAGGACACGGGGGTACTGGTCTTCTTCTTACTGTGGAGGCATGGCTTGTGTTTAATGGTGTGTTTGAGTGTTTGCGGATAAGTGCGCGGTAGATGAAAAGTTGTCGGACTGTTAAAACTTTGTACTCCATATAAAGTTGTTGCGTGGGAAATCTAAAAGGCCTACCAAGAAGCACTTTAATTACCGCTCTTTGTGCCCGCTCCACCTGTATAAACGCAGTCTTCGCTGCTCCTCCCAAGCAGCAATGCAATATGTTAAGATAGACTCACAAAGAGCACAGTAAGCCATATTTAGAACTTCCCTGTGGGCGGACAGTCTAAGTTTTTTGAAGATATAAATAAGTTTTCTAACCCGCGCAGACAGAGTCTCAAGGTGATAGTGCCAAGATAGGCAGGCATCAACCTGTAGGCCTAGATATTTAACAACCGGGGCTCGGGAAACGGAGGGGCATGAGCAATGTGGATCACTGAGAGCGCATATATGCGCTTTGAGTACCATTGAGTTTACTGGTGGCAGGAGGGATGGTCTGAGGCCAAAAGTGACAAAGTGAGTTTTGGTAATGTTTAGCGTAAGACTGTTACTAGACAACCAGAGCATTGTCTCGTGCAGTCTTATTTGCCGTGGCCCAATCATTTCCATAACTCAGAATGACCGTGTCGTCTGCGTATGCCAGGATTCGGGTAGAAGGCAGAGAGAGGGAGCAGAGGTCATTCACGTATATCTGAAAGAGCAGAGGACTAAGGAGGCTTCCTTGTGGTACAACGTAATTTAAAAATTCTTCGCTACTAATGTTGTCCCCTATCTTCACACATTGCGTGCGGTTCAGTAAAAAGTCCTTAAATATTTTGTGGGCATCACCGCGCACCCCAATTGACTCCAGCTTGGCGAGAAGGACGGGAACAGAGACGGTATCAAATGCTTTAGAGAGGTCCAGGAAGATGCCTACACACTTCTGTTTACTGTGCAGCTTATCCACCACAATATCCAACAACGCGGTCACTGCATCCTCCGTAGATAAACCTTTTCTAAAACCAAATTGGTTATTGGAGATTATTTGGTATTTGTCGAGAAACCGGCTGAGGTTTTTGTAGAGAATTCTTTCCAGTATTTTAGAGATGACCGGTAGAACAGAAATAGGGCGGTAATTGGTGACACCGTCTCTGTCCCCCGACTTGAAAATTGGGTGTACGATTGCTTTTTTCAGCGCCTGTGGAAATGTTCCAGTAGACAGAGCTAGGTTGCAGATATGCGTGATGGGTTTAACTAGAGCATGACTGGCAGCTTTGATTAAGTTTGGGGGTATACTGTCCCAACCGGGTGCACTATCCGCACGGAGATCCTTAATAATGCAACCTACTTCATCCTCATCTGTCGTGAGGAGACCCAACGAATTGACCATAGATTGGTTATTGTTTGTGGTTGGTTGAAAAGACCTTGCACTTGGTGGTATTTGATTGGCCAGAGTTTGACCCACGCTTGCAAAAAATGCATTGACAGAATTTACAGACTTTGAGGGAGAATGTTCTATTTTCAGGAGTTCAATGGGTGTACGTGATGAGCGGTGCGAGTCAGTCACAGTCCGGATAGCATTCCACATTTTTTTTGGGTTGTTTTTAGCTTTAAAAAATAGTTGTTTCTCGTGATCGATTTTTAGTTTTTTCAATAGATTGTTGCAGAAATTCCTATATCGCAGGTAAGTTAATTTCAGAATAGAGTTATGGGGTTCCTTATTTGTTTCCTTATGCATATTATCTCTGTTTCGTATGCATCGCAATAGTCCGGGTGTTATCCACGGCTTGATGATTCTTAATTTACATGGGAAGTATGTGCGGATAGTGTTCCTATGTATAATTGATGACATCACTTCCAGTAATTTGTTAGTGGCGTCATTGGAGTCATTCAACGCGATGATGTTGGAGAAATCGTACCCTTTTTTTTTTTTTTTTGGATGGGAAATCATCAAATGACTTTTCCCGCTCTGGGCGGAGCGGGAGGGCGTGTCAGACTTTTACTGACTAAAACCCACCCGTGGTCCTTCAGTTGCCCATGTGCCAGGGTCACGGTATCTCTTTTGAACAATCACGCGACCCCGGCAGGCATCGGTCCTAGCAGACCCCTTCAGTACTGCTGACATCTCTTTGAGGCGCGCGTGGAACACTACGCGCCGTCGACCCGAGCCTGGTCCTTACCGGGCGGCGAGCTACCCATTGCTCGCTACCCGCAAGCTCGCGCCTACGGTGGCCGGGAGTCCGCAATCGACTCCCGGCGCCCGGGGCGTCTCCTCCTGCGGCGGCTAGGGACGTGAGGGCGCAGAGACTGCCACTCCCTCACGCGCCCCGCCTCCTCCTTCGCGAGCATTACTGCTTCGCAGAAGGAGGTGACGGCTTCCCATGACCTCTCGCTCCGTACCATGGCTCGCACCAGGGCCGGACGCGAGAGGTCGCCGCCGCCGATCGCCTCCACGAGGACACGGCGGTGCTCCGCCCAGGCAGGGCACACTTCCACCGTATGCTCCACCGTGTCCTCTAGACGATCCTCACAATGGAAACACCCGGGCGTTTCCTCCCGCTTTATCCTGAACAGGAACCCACCGAAGCACCCATGCCCGGTGAGAACCTGTGTCAGGCGGAAGGTGAGGACGCCGTGGCGCCTCTCTATCCAGAAATCGTACCCTTCAATATCTTTAATAGCGTCCGGAACATTTAGGCGAGATATACTGATTTTGTGAGGAGCATTAGAAGGGTTTTTAGCTTCTATGCTGAGTATGACTGCCGAATGGTCGATGACGGTTGCTTTCAGGACGAGTGTGATTGCATTATTGTTCGATTTCAGGAGAATATGGTCTAAGCAATTGTTTAAACGGGTTGGGAGAACATGTGCAGGTAAAAACCCGTGAGATGCAGTTAAATTTAAATAGTCATGAGAGCGTTGGCCATTATGACCGGGGTTGTAAACAAATTGATCACTATAATATCTCCCGCGCCGAAGGCTGGTCATCGCTGAGATTGGTCGCCGGGGCCGATACACATGGCGACACGGCACCGTTTCGATAAAAACGCCGTACCGTAAAGAAACCGTACAGTGTATAGCGGGCCTCATTCAGCCATGTTTACTGATATGAAAAGTTTCTGAAAAATGTTACTTTCAATGCTTCACTGATTTGAAGGCGAAACAATTATTGCGACAATAGTTTTTCTTGCCCACTATACGATTTCCCAAAATCAGTGCTGTTCACAATCTAAAGGTCAAGATTATATTTCGTTTTTCTAATTAACATGGCCTCTTTCCTATTCGCAGTGGGTCGATCTGAGAAGCCATCCCTCGCAAACGGAGGTGCCCTTCAAGTGACGCTCGTCAGCATGCAAGCAGACCTGTTCCCGTACCACAAGGCGTCTGATGACAGAAGACATTGGAGAGGATACAGGTAAAATATTATCATTTAATACACACACTCACGCTCACACACACATACTCTAACACTCCTCATTATACTCCTATTTAATAAATATGTACCTACATCAAAAATAGTACGCAATTATATATGTTTGTAAAAAAATAGATGGAAAAAAATACGTAGACTATACATAGAAATGCACAGTAGATCGATTTAGGAGTCTAGGAGTATATTTTAAATGTTTTTCCAAATAAAATATCATGCTGAATGTTGTTTTTAACAAATACAAAACAGAACAGGGTTGTTATTTTTACAAAACAATGTACATCATATTGATTTCCCCTAAAAACGAAACAGTTCATGACTCTTTCGACTAGTCTACATTTTAACCCACGAAAAAGGGAAGAAAGGTTCCAAGTGGACGCGTATATTTACTGAGTACTCCGATTTTGATAACCGTATTTTTAGGGTTCCGTACCCAAAGGGTAAAACGGGACCCAATTACTAAGACTCCGCTGTCCGTCCGTCCGTCCGTCTGTCACCAGGCTGAATTTCTGTTGCCGCTATAACAACAAATACTAAAACCAGAATAAAATAAATATTTTACGGGTACTCCCATACAACAGACATGTTTTTTTTTTCCGTTTTTATAGATCATGGTACGGAACCCGTCGTGCGCAAGTTCGACTCGCACTTGACCGATTTTTTATACTTCGAAGTTTGTTCTAGTTTAAATTTAAAGTTCAAGTTCAAAAACAAACTTTTTCCCAAAACATCACCCTTATGAAATGATAAACCGAAAAGCAAAAAAAAATTAACGATAGTGTAACTAATCTCTTCAATTAATATAGATTACAAATATTGAGTCGGCGCCAAACAAACATAAATGCGCCAAGTAAAATAATGGCAGCTTGATTGATCTGCACTGATTGGTTGTCTGAAAAGTTTAGTTAAGTTTATTTTTTGCTTTCAGTTTTTGTTTTAGCTTTCTCTGTATTCTATCACAAACAGTCATTCATCATTCAAAAACACATTCCATATTATATTACATTTTGCAGAGAAGCAGCCACTCCGCACAGTCAGTGGCTGTCACAAGCGCTGTCATCATTTTGTACTACACTACTGGAGAACTTAGATCCGAGACCGCTCACACCAAGTACTAAGGTATGCATACTACTATAGTCTTTTCGCCATAAGATGAGTTCCCTGACAGTTCATTTTTTTCCGTGGCACGCATATTACAAAAAGCTAGTATTTTATATTTCCACTAATTATCAAATGATTATTCTGCAGACAAGCCAACCAGAGAAGCCTGAAGAGCCGATCTCTAACGGCATCAAACACAAGCAGGCCACCACACAATCAAGTGCTTCCAACGCTCCGTCCACTAACTCTACTACCTCACAAGGTAAATATCTACCTACTTATTAAAAAATAGCTGATTCATATATTTTTTCTGCGTTTTTTTTTATTTACCGTCGCCAAATTTTAGCGCAGAATTTTCTTTGACTCAAAGAAAATTCAATCTTATTTCAAGGTAATAAGACTTAATTTTAAATGCATAAAGTAATGCTCGAGTCAAAACTATTTTCTTAATAATAATAGTAAGCTTTAAACAAAAATGGTTTTGGTTATTGAATTATGCTTTGAGCTCAATAGTCTAATTGGAGTGTATGAGGTTTTGTATTAATTAAGTAACACGTTGTATAAAATGGAATGCCGTGTGTTAGGTTAGACTAATCTGTTTTTTTTTTTCGCCTCATACTGGGGTGGTTTTGGAAAAAAAAAAATAAGTAAAACCCAAATGAACAAGCCGAATAATGAAAATTTTGTATAAGAATGCGGCCAATATTCTAATCGTGCATCGGTCTATTTACTAGATAGCCTGGTGAACTTCGTACCACATGAGAAATTTAGTTGCTTAAAGTAGAAACAAGCTTAACACGTTGACGGACAGTATTCTCTTACTGGTTAATCGTGTTGAGACACTACAAAATTTCATTTAAATTAACATTTTTTTAACGTACGATAAGACAGTAAAAGATTAAAACTCTATCCGTCGTGAAACTACAGAATGCCTTTCCTTTTATTAGTATATAAAATATAACGTCGCAAGGCGTACTGATTGCATGCAAGTCAAAAGGTTGACGTCGATAGGCGTACTGTCATATTATTTTATCCAGAGAGAACGTCGAGAGGCGTTCTGTCCGTCAACGTGTTAAAAAAAAAAATGAAAAACATGTTTCCCACATGCTGCTTATTCTCAAACTTTTCTGGAAAAGTTGACAGAGTCTTTCTTTGAACTGTACGAAAGAGCAAAAGAAAAAGAACCGATCCCTGGGTGCTTACTCTTGATTTTAATTCCGATCGATTGACATTGGAATTTTGACGATTCGTGTTCTTGAGTTCGATGCTAGCGCCGAAATGTGTGTGTGTGTATCCCAAGTATATTTTATCATTTATTTTATTTCTTTTATGTAATATTTTTTGAGTGTGGGATTAATTCTTTTTTTGTCACGTCCGTAAGTGTGTCCGTGGCATCACAGTGGGCCCTATCTGAATACCAGCGCTGTGGTAGTTGTTTTTTTTTACAAATATCGCAGCATTATGCTGAGTTAGGAGCCTTTTTGGCCTCGCACAGGTCTTACTCTTTTAATTTTTACATCTTTTACCATTTTGTTATTTATTTTAATCCTAAAGTTTCTATTTATTTATTTATTTATTTTATTATTTATGTACACACAGTAAAAAAACAGAGTGATAAGACATATTAAAACAATTGAGTACAAAGGTACTGCTTATTTCTTAAGAAATTTCTTCCAGCAGACCTGCGAAAGGAGAAATGAAAAAGAAATGTAGACAATAGTGTGTGAAAACAAGAAGAGAGATATGAATATGTGAAGTCTTAAACTAAAATATACTTATACATATATAATGCAAGAAATTAACATATACTTAAATAAATACATAAAGCTAAAATATAAAAAATAAACGTAAATATATACATAAATACACACAATTATGAGGAAAGGTAATGCTCTTTTACTCGACATTTGAAAAGGGAAATAGTTTTTAGATCTCGAATGCTAGGCGGAAGTGAGTTCCACAATCTAACAGCATGAACGGAGAAGGAATAGGAATAATAACTGGTTTTATGGGGTTGGGATTTAAGGAGGGATCTAAGGTGTGATCTGCACAGTGCATCGCTAGGGCGAGCGTAAGAAAAACGTTCACGCAGATAGGAAGGGTAAGACGGGTTGTGTAGGAGGTTGAAGAGGAGACATAAAATCCGAGTGTTCCTGCGAAGGCGGATTGGGAGCCACTTGAGTTCCTTGCGAAGGTGAGAAACATGGTCATACTTTCGAAGACCGAAAACAAAGCGAATGCACAGGTTTTGCAGGCGCTCAAGCTTGTTTAATAGCTCCTCAGTAGCATCCAAGTAGCACGCGTCAGCATAATCTATAATCGGCTGAATAAGTGTTTGTGCCAAAGAAATTTTAGTTTTCAAGGGCAAGAGACTTTGAAGGCATTTCAGCGAATGAAAGGAGAAATGTACCTTTCGACTGACCTCATTCACCTGAGCACGCCACGAAAGATTGCAGTCAATAACTACACCCAGATCTTTAGCGGTTTCTGTGTAGTCAATACGAACACCATCTAGATACAAAGGCATCAGGGATGCAACATCAGCCGCATTACGAACAAATCTACTGCCTATGATCATGGCCTGAGATTTAGATGGGTTAATTTGCAAACCAAATGACTTAGCCCAAACACTGATGCAAGCCAGGTCTCTATTCATTGCAGCAAGTGCAGAGTCCGCGTCAGTTACAGTAAAATGCCGGTAAAGCTGCAAGTCATCCGCGTAAAGATGAAAACTAGAGGAAATAACCGTGGTAACAAGGTTTATGAAAATAGAAAAAAGAAGAGGAGAGAGAACACTACCCTGGGGAACACCCACACCTCATTCTATGTTCTTTTTAATGTTTTTTTATGTCCTGTGCGTGTCACAAATAAAATATTTTTCTTTCTTTCTAAAATGGGTGTCCATTTTGCAGTGGCGTGCAGTCCATATAGGCATAAAGACACTGCAGACCCCAGACCTAGTCAAACAAGATCTAGACCAGTTACTGATATTTCAAGAACAATAAATTACACTAAGTATTAAAATTATTCAAAAAGTTCAAAATCCTAATATAAAATGATAGCAAAGTTCATACCGTAATTTACTACAGTAACGCGTTCATAACAGATCGCAGCGCAAGGCAGAGAGCGATAGTGTCTTTATTTCATTCATAAATGTACGCATATAGTGGTAAAATCGTCGACATTTTCGTGTCTATACGTTGCACACAAAGGAGTGTTGACAATGCGAACTCCTGCGGCATATGGACACACGCGCGTCACCGCGACTTTAATGGCGAGTATTATGCGACCAAATTGAATATGTACGAAAATTAACGAAAATTCTTGTTGACAATGATGCAATTTGTCAACGTTTAATTATCAAAATTTAGAAATTGTTTATTTAATGTGAAGTGCGCTGTTTATGTTTTTCTTGTGATTTGGCATTTTGAAACGTAAATATTTAGGTCGATTTGTTGCTAATTTCAATTATTATAGTTCATTGAATTGATTTTACAATTGCTTTTTGTTTGTTTTATTCAAAATGTTGTTCGATTGTGAAGTTTGTGTTGAAAATGTGTGGCTGTTAAAAAGGTTATAAATGGGAACTTTTCGCATTTGCCGTTTAATGAAAAGGAGGCTAAAGGGATATGTGTACCTCAGTTTGCAAAAATTAACCCAGCAAAGAGGTTATGCAACACGTAAGTTTCATAGTAATAATTAAGAAACATACTACTGGCTGTGTGGTGGCTTGTTGTTTAATAGTTCGAGTACAATGTGGAATTGTACGGGATTTGCAGATTTACATAATTTCTATCCCGCGGCTCGCTTAAAGATAAATACATTTGGTAATGATCGTATTAAGACAAGTATTACGAATAAGTTTTACGTTTAGTGAAGTTTATTGTTACTATCCCAGCAAGCAGCGCATCGACAGAACGTTCATTTTCATCGTTAAAACGTATTTACACGTATTTAAGAAACACACAAAGTCAACAACTACACTACTTTACACGTCTTTCCATGCTTTCAACCGAAAAAGAATTATTGGTCGCACCAACTCTTTATGACGACGCTTTAAAATCATATCTAAAGAAAGATAGGCGTGTAGATTTAATTTATACTTGAGTTGGTTTACTTTATTACTTTTACTGTTATCAGTACTTAATTTACTTACTAAATATATTTACATATGCGAATCACATGAAGGGCCTTTTTCAAGGCCACATCGAATATCTTTCAAGTGACGTGTTCTGTAACAATCGCTCACTTAGATTCGTTATTTGAGCTGGCCGAAATCTTTTATTAGCATCATCAGGAAATCGTAATTTCAACCTTATAAACCACCTTGTGAGTTTTTTCTTCACCAACTTGCGCAACTGCAAAAGATTTTTTTAAACTGCCTACCCGGTCATTAAACCCCGTAAAACCCTGGAATCGGGATCGGGCATTGTTGTTGATCCAATGTTGTCAACATAGTTTTCAAGAGTAAATCACGTGTATGCAAAGTTAACATTGGAATCGTATTGGATTTAGATTGAAATTAAAATTACGTTGAAGTGTAAGCTAAAAGTATTTTTTTCACCCAAAATCTCGCCCAAGACAACATAACCGACTCCGTATAAAACATCGAAGGAATTAAAATATGAACTTTATTTGCAGCATCGCCGACTAGAACGCGCATCCTGCAGCAACTCGGCAAGCTGATGACCACGTGTCTAGTACTTAGGATAGACGACTTCACTGTTTATAAGGTAAATAATTCTCAGAAGTTCGAAAGTCTGTCAACCAGTATTACCAAGAGGTATTGTGTTACCCAGTAACTGAGTTATGGAGAGTCAAAGAAGCAGTCGCTTCATTTAAAGCACTGGTTAGCGGCAGATAATGATGATTTAGTCAGCCAATCAAAACAACTATTTGTTTATTTGTACTATGGTGACCAGACAACTGATAAATATATATTTCTAAATACATACATATTATAGATAAACTAGCTTCTGCCCGCGACTTCGTCCGCGTTAAATTTCTTGTTCCCCCGACCCTTCCCGTCGCGTCGAATCGCCTACCCGTACGATTTACCCCGTTTTTGCAACATTTTTCATTACTGCTCCGCTCCTCTTGGTTGTAGCGTGATGTTATATAGCATATAGCCTTCCTCGATAAATAGGCTACCCAACACAAAAATAATTTTTCAATTCGGACCAGTAGTTCCTGAGATTAGCGCGTTCAATCAATCATACAAACAAACAAACTCTTCAGCTTTATAATATTAGTATAGATTATATGTCTTCCTAGGGCGTGTTCTCCCGGCGTTTTAATCACATCTGATATTCTGTAGCTCGAGGTATCATAATTTGCAGGTAAATCAAGGTGTTTGATGAACATTAATTTGTGTTTCAGGTATCAACCGGCTCCAGATCCCGAGAGGCACCTCGTCCGCTGGTGAGTGCGGAGAAGGCAACACTGCCAGGCGACGCCGGGCTACTGCACGCTGAACTAACCTTCTTTTACTATCCTGGAGATGTGTGCTTCCCTGGTAAGTTTTATATTCATGTTATTAGACTTATTGGTTATTTGAAGTGCACACAGGTGCAAGTGTTTTTTTGAAATTATTTGATCACAATTGCTATCAAAACGGTGAAGGAAAACATCGTTAGGTAACCGGCATGACCTAGAACCGAAAATTCAAATACATGTGACATCCGCCAACCCGCACTGGATTTGAGTAGTGGATGTCTATTCTCTCTCACAGAGAGGAGGCCTCTTCTAGCAATGGGAATATTATAGGCTGATTATGCTATGCTATCATGGGCTCAGTGGCGTGCACACAGTTTTAAGACAGGGTAGGCAGAAAATTTTACTCACCAAAAATACTGCACGTTGGTTTTGGTTCGTCGTCTTGTCGATTGATGATGTAGGTAATTGCCAAATGCCAGCTCAAATATCCATAGATTGACTGATTTTATATACATATCAAGTTACGGATATTCGAAGTGGCCTTTCGGCGCGTTTGTCTGATGTTTTGTAATGTTTGTGTGATTTGCAAAATTTAAATAAAAGCAGTGAAAGGATAGTGGTGTGAGTATACTATATAGGATTGTTTTATTTGTATATTAAATCTATACGCCTATCTTTCTGTAAGAATGTCTGCAATATGGAATCGTAAAAGTTGGGAAGGCGTTTTATTTCCGTAAGAAGGTTTTTTTCTATTGAAATCATGGAAAGATCTGTAAGTCGTTGCTGCCCAACAAACAAAAATTGCTCTTGTAGTGGCTTATATTGCCAAAAATAATATTCTTATAGGAGCCGTATTATCGCTAATAAGGGTGCGTTTGGGCACAAATTATAAAGACAATAACCTTATACCTCCCTTTTAGTTGCTTTATTGTCCGCTTTTTTTCCTTATACGTGTTTTACTATGGTTCGATACAAGGGAGTTAAATTCATTGCGGCAAATCAAAGGCTCTTAAAAAGCCATAGGCCCTTATAGCCGTCTGTTTATGATTCTGCAATAAGTCTTTTTCTTAGTGATTTACATTTTCGTAAAAGTTTCGCGAATAAAGAGAAACGTCAACCATTTTATTAAAAAATGAATGGTAAGTTATTATTTTATGTAGTTTATTTACCTGATTTATGTGCTCGTTTATAGTGAAAAGTGTATGGGAATTCAAATGCATGATAAAATGTGGTACGCAGTGTCTTATAGTATCGACCCGCCCTTGAATTTTAGCTGTTTTTGTGCTACAAACGTTATTAATTATTTAGTCATGTTATAAACAGTGCTATTATGAGAGCAAAACGATTCGCACATCGTCTACAAGGAGTCTATGAGAGTGAAGACTTTATAATGGCATCATTTCCTGTTTATGCTATCGCCATTTTACATATCGTTAGGGTTCCTTTCTCACGAACAAAATCCTGTACCTAGCTAGTCTTGTTCCCATACATATAAAATTTATGTTTCACTATAGTTGGGTTGGCTGGAAGAGATCTCTTTATAGGGATAAGCTTGCTTTTGTGCACTAGTTTTAAGTTTGAAATTTAATTATAATTGTAAGTACACAATAAAGAATATAATTATAAATATAATATGTTTGTCCGCAGATATTGCATTGGTTTCAGTAATGCATATTACTACTTAATTTGTTTTGAGCAATGTACGCGCATCCAATGGCATTTTGTTTGGCATTACATGATGTAATATTTTTAATAGGTCACTTAAAGCGATATGGGAAATGTTGAATTTCACTGCCCATTCTCTGATATCACGACGAATATATCAATATTCTTCAACTCTTCATTTAATAATATTATCATTGTCATTATATTATTATTGTCTATATCAATATCGCTACAATTATATTCTTCTTCACTGGTTTCCTGTTCATTCTGATTTTCTATAAAAAAATCCTCTGCGGAACAACTGGCTGATTCGTTAGTATCTGCTTGGTCTTTTTGTAGTATCATAGGAGTAGAGGTGGTGGTTGTAATGTTCAAAACCATGTTTTCGTAGACTTTTTTTTTACTTTTCTTCTGTAACCACCGCTCCTTTTTAACTTCTTCCAGTCTTTTGAATCCATTTTTTTAATGTAAATTCCCCTCCGTAATAAATTCACACAATCTGCTGTACTTCAAAATGGCGAATCTAGTTATGTAAAACATTTTAATGTGACCATATAGAGAATAATATCTTTATAATCACTGTATAAGGGAATACGGATTGCTTTCACCCTTGTAAATATCACATAAAATGTTAAAATTTGTTTGTTGGATAGACCTCTTATCAAATGCTCCTATAAGTTAAAAAGCATCATAATTACCTTGTGCATTACTTTTCTAAGAATAATTGACCATATTAAAAGCCTTTATATGACTTTGAATATTATATGGCTAAAAAGCAATGTAACTAGCCTCTATAAGAAGAACACATTTTGAACCCTTATTGTAGCCATATTAATTGTATTTATTAACGTTTACCCAGCCAAATTATAAGAATAAAGGTAATATTAGCCAAATCTTCTAATAATGTCCTACTATAAGGAACATTGACATAATAAATGCTCTTTTATAACAAGTATAAGAGTTTAGACCTTATAGACTTAATTTTATAAGCTTAGTTTGTTTGTTGGGTGGCCTTGTGTATTTCTTAAGTAGGTGTGTATACGTTTTAGCGACGAGAATGACCTTTCGGTTGAAGCACTGCTCGCGGGAACTGTAACAATTAATTTTGCCAAACGCAGCACTTCGGGAAAAACTGTATTTATGTTATTTTCGTAAAAATGTTCTATAATTTTGTAAATACTAAGGTTTTTGAATTCGGCAGATTTATAAATACATTTGAGCTCATTGATAAGGCGGTCTAAGTTAAAGTCGTATAATTTATAAACATTTACGAATTGCGATACTAGTTCAACCGGAAAATTGTCATTATATTTATTGAAATTTTCGCATGAAAGTAGTCCAAAATTTTTTAACTCTTTCAGATTTTTATACCGGTCGCGACATTCGTTGGATATATTGTCTATAATTTCAATAAAAATCCGCTTAAAATTGATTTTTGCGTCCACAACATTACGCTTTCGTTTTGGCGGCCCTGTGATTATTTTTACGCTTTCAAAAATGAATTCAAACCTAGATCTGAATGATTCCAAAAACGATTCAAACTCCTTAATTTTTTTAATACAATAAGTCACATCTGACGTCTTTTTTTGCATAATTTCGTAAAGCACATCAGTTTCTGCGAATATTTCGTTAAACACATGGAGTAAAAACTGGAATTGAAAGTCTTTTAAATCGTCTAACAAATATGAAACTTGACTTAATGTCTCGCCATCCCAAGAGTCTTCGTTTTCGGCCATATCCTCAAATAAACCAATTAAATGTAAAGAAGAATTGAAAATTACATTTACAGTACGCGAATTGTAAGTCCATCGAGTGTCAGCAACGCGAGGCAATTTTTTCATATCAGCCATTTTATTATAGTGGTTTTGCCTTTTGGTACTATTATTAAAGAAATTTGCTAATGTTTTTATGAGATTGAAAAAACGTTTAGTTTCCGGAATACGTTCGCACGATTTGGAAAGTATCAAATTAAGGACATGGGCGGAACACCAAACGTATTCAGCAAGAGGACATTGCTGGCGAACCAGCGACTGAACGCCGTTACGTTCAGATGACAGGACAGCTGCACCGTCATATGTCTGAGCTACTAATTTCGATAAACAGTTAAATTCTGATAAAATCTGCAGTATGATGGTACTTAAAGTTTTCGCGGTGCGGTCGGAACTTACGTCAATATATTTTATAAATCGATCAAACACTTCTGACTTATGAAAATATCTTAAAACCAGTACTAGTTGCTCTTTGCCACTTACGTCTGGTGTTTCATCGACCATCACAGCTACAAAATCAGTGGAAGCGATTTGTTGTTTTATTGTTTCGGTCATTACAGACGCTACACTAGAGATTAAGTCATTTTGAATACGATTTGATAAACCCGTAAATGAGCTAGTGCAATTTTGTAAATGGTTTTCCAACACTCCGTCGTATTTCGCGAGCAAGTCGACTATTTCTAAATAATTTCCCTTATTCACTGACGAAGCAGATTCGTCATGTCCACGAAAAGCGAGCTCTTGTTTCCCCAAAAAGCAAACAATGTCAATAAGTCGCTGAAAAATATTTCGGTTCCGATCGACTTTCGCATTATGTCTATCAATGTCGATTTGTATCTGAGAGTTTAAACGCGTCTCTATACGATTTTTTCCAAAGGTGTGATATTTAAGGGAAGCTTCTAAGTGTTTTTCAGATTGTTCATGTTTTCGCGCGGCGGTAGGAAAATTATGAATATCCGCGTAACCGGTGTCGTTCCAGACGGTTTTATTATTTGAAAATAGAAGACAAACGAAACAAAATAACCGATTACTGTGTATGCAACCTGTCAGCCACTGATATGAATCATATTGTTTTTTATTGAATTTACGATTGGCTTTCCCTTTAGTTTGTATTAATTGCAAATCCGGTGTACCACGACCTATCTCGATAACTTGTTTTTTTTCACCGAAAGATAGCTTTGAAAACGCATCATGTTTTATTTTCTCAATACACACACCATCTGAACAAATTTCACACACAATGGTGCCGATTCCCTTATTCACAAACTAAACTAAATTTAAGTTCAGTGCATCTTTTTCTTTCTATTTCATTAAGAAAAGGACAGAAGATAAATTTTAGTTCAGTCCTGTCAAATTAATCAGCGCTTGACGTAAATTGACGTAATTTTAGTAGGCAAGTTTTTAAACACGTCTAAACTTGTATGGAGCGCTGATTAATTTGACAGGACTGAACTAAAATTTATCTTCTGTCCTTTTCTTAATGAAATAGAAAGAAAAAGATGCACTGAACTTAAATTTAGTTTAGTTTGTGAATAAGGGAATCGGCACCAATATTATCCATTTTACACTGTATTATCAATATTAAAATTCTAAATATCTGATAGCGTAGTCACAAACACAACACACATCAAACAATATGGCGACTATTGACATTTGAAAATAAGTAGTAAAAAGGGAAACATAATACGACAAAAAAATATGGTCATCTAAATGTATAAAATTCAATAAAAAATGTTACTTCTTAAAATATTTGCATTGCATAGCAAACTTCCCTTCGGAAATTTTCGGTACTCGTCGTAATTTTTCGTGTAGCTGCATAGATAAACTACAAAAAGACACTGGCTTTTCATGCAGTTGTGTGCGTGATTTTTGTCATTGTGTGTCAACAAAGCCCACGTAGCTATAGGAACGCACACATATTAAATCTGCATGACCACGACTTACCGCGAGAGCACACATATAAAACATTCAGAGACGAATAGTTTGTGTCTTTGCCGTGGCAAAGGCGAGGCGGCGCTAGTGCAGCGCGAATCGATGATGCAAAATTACGTGAACGACCCTTTGAACTGTATCGATCTTAATGATACCACCGGCACTCGATAGGTGGAGCTGATTTAAGTTGTTTTATTTATTGATAAAATAATATTAGACCAAAACAGTTAACCGAAACCAAGCCCATGATGGGCTTGGTTTCGGTTAACTGTTTTGGTTCTAGAACATGCCGGTTTCGTCAAGATATTTTCCTTCACCGTTTTGAGAGCAGTGGTGATGATATAATTTATAAAAAGCTAGCTAGAGTACGAACCCACGACCTACAACTTTCAAGTAGCTCTTGTTACCACTGGCCCATTACTGCTCTCAAAAATCCTATAAGGTCACGTGCCTACGGACGTAAGAAAATCGCAGCGGATTTTTTCGCCCCATTGGATTTTCAACGTACTACTGAGCGCCGAGAGTTAAAAGTCCGTGTGTACAGACGCCAGCACAAAAAGCTACTACAATCTGTCAAATTTCTTTAATAGATTTTCAACTTTATTGCTACAGTATTAGGTTCAAGATTGATTGAGAAATTTTGACAGTTTCGGGTAGCTAGATGTGCTGGCGTCTGTACGTCGACTAAGAAAATAATATTATTTCCTAAAGTTGATGTCGTTTTTCACCAGTGCCAGCCCCGAAGCTGTACGTACAGCTGAGCCCAGTGCTGGTGTCAGTGGACGTGAACAGCGTGGTGTGGCTGGGCGCCTTCCTGCCGCACGTCGTTCCGCGCGACAGCGACACGAAAGACAACATGGAGCATGCGCCGCCTGCGTACATGGACGTCAGGATGGAGGCTATCATGCCTAAGGTATGTACAGCCACGTGTGATAAATATATTGATGAACAAGTAAGCAATTATATCTGATTTCATGATTCGACGTCAAGTGACAGCTAAAAGATATGACTTCGAAGGAACACAAAATCTATCTGACGAGCGAGGCCAAAGTATAGGATGCTGTATCGGGTTCTAAAAGATGTGTCACCTCTTATAACGTAATAATATCGGACATATTTTGCGTTCTTAATATCTGCCTTCTTAGTTAAATTCAAAAGAATGTGATAACTCTTTGTGATTAAAAATATTGAACATCGCTTTGGCTGCATATAAATCTGCCAGTATAATGTTTTGAGCTTTCTTCTATAACGCAATCAGTTTCGCTCATAATGCAAAGAAATAAAAACGAACCTACGTACAGACGCCAGCACATCAGGATACCCGAAACTGTCAAATTTTCCCAATCAATCTTAAACCTTAGCCTTTAGCGATAAAGTTGAAAACCTATTAAAGAAATTTGATAGATTGTAGTAGCTTTTTGTGCTAGTGTCTGTACAAATAACAAATTAGCCCATGACGGGTATTTTTGTAGACTCATTGCTCAATAGAATCTGCTTTATCGATTTCCGATCTGGTTGTAATGTCAATACCGCAGAATGACATTTAGACATCTTCTTTACTTGTCAGACTGAATAAAAAATGTGACACAGAAGAATCTGACAATAAATACTTAATAAAAATGTTTTATATTTCATACTTTGCATAGCTCGCGTTTTTGTGCTTGTTATGTTACACGCACGAAAATGCGACATCTCGCATTTGGCGTACATGATCTTAGGTTTCTGAAGACATCCTAATGCCTAACAAGCTCGAGTAAACTCGAAAAAGGCACTTTGACACTTCTTTTTCTCGTGACGTGAGACTGACAATGGAGCGAATTATTAAAAACAAATAATTTTTACACGCTTTATATTAGCTTCACTTGTATGTTTGTTTGTAACCGACTCCTTCTAACGCGATTTTAACCCACTTTAAACGACCAGATTTCATTCAAATTTTGCACACCTGTCAAGGTCCGATGACAATGCAATAATTTCATAAATTTGTGCCATTATCCTTGCCAGGGTTACCAGGACAGCAAAAAAACTGTCACAAACTACGCTGACATACGTCTCAAAATTCGAAACACCCTAAAAAATAGAAAATAAATAATAGTTTAAAAAAAACTAAAAAACACATTTATCATAGCAACATCGTCGGCTTGAGGTTCCGTTTCAAGCACTACCGTAAAGGAATTATGGCTCTTTAATTTGATTTAAAAACAATGGAATCTGACGAAGATATAATAGACTATACTGCACTGAGCTAAGTTATTCGCAGAATGGATGACTGACGGAGCTAAAGGTTCATCAGTCTACTTTAGGTACAGGGTGGGGGCCTATACCTAGACTAATGAGCCAGGTCCCAAACTGTGGTATGTTCGGAGAAGTTTAGATACCTATTGCTACAATTTTTTATCTAAAACTAAACAAACATACAATCCAATTCTAATAGGTTATCTTCGTTTTTGGTATTTTTAAGGTAGGGCATTGTAATTTCAACGTAGGGCATTGCCCCACAATGCCCCCCCCCTTTAGCTACGGCCCTGCCCAACAGTGAACGTCCTTTGATTTACATATGTGATGAATGTCGGATGTCACAAGTGTGCTGCGGCACTTACTCTATAAGTTTTATTCTATAGTCATCGTGTAGGTCGATCTAACAGCTTCAACGTCAATACCAGTACCATCTCTCTCCCACACTGAAGTAAGATTAAAATAATACTTCTATAAGAGATGGTGGTTGGTCTTCTAGCCATAAAGAAGCAGTCCAGTTCAGTATTTTAATTTGTTATTTATTTTGTTCACAGGTGGTGTTAGAAGCGGGTTCTGAGCACGTTTCTCAGCAGCGTGACCGTCCCAAAGAGCTGCAGATCTGTACCGCGAGGGCTACGCTTACCAACGTGCGGGAATCTCCTAGAGCCAGTTAGTATTTATAAAAAATGTTCTTCTGCACAATCTAGCAGACCTTTTTCCTCTTTCTGAGAATATAGGTTATGTCACGGCAGTTAGCAAGTTTTCGCAAGGATCAGCTCACGTACTTAAATATCATAGAGGCTGTTGTATTCTTAACTACCAATCAATTTGCCTAGCCGTTTCCTAGGGGTTGACTTTCAGTCTAACCGAATGCAAATGAATACCAATATTTTATATGGATCGACTGCCCATCTGACCTCAATCATTAACTGGGTAATACGATACCCCTTGGTAATACTGGTTGTCAAAATTTCCGGCTTCTGACTATAAGAAACGATCGTTTGACTATTGTGACTGTGTCCTCCGAGTTTGTTTCCGCAGTTCTTCTCAAGGATCAGTCGGCAAATGCCGGCGCCGTCTAGTTTTAAAATATTGACGTGTAAAAGTGTCTTAAAATATCTACCTACATAAATAAACTTTTCATTTTACATGTCGATCATATTTTACAAAAGTTTACGAGCGAAGAAAATCACCGAAGCAAATTCAGAGGTCACAGACAAAGGCACCTTCTTCCTCTTCTTCCTACTTCATCGTATTAAAGTTCCAGGCTAAATACCGATAGGCTATAGGCCGTGTTTGTTGCAGACTGTGCAGGCACGCGCGCGGACCTGGCGGCCATCTTGTCTGCGCTACGTCGCGCCGCGCCGCCCGCCGGGCAGTTCCCGTGCGCGCCCGACGATATGGACCCTATACACGAGCAGTTTATATTGCACGCTGATAGTGAGTATAATTTTAATGAGTACATAAGAGGAAGTCTAAAAGTGGCACCAAGAACTGAAAAGTTGTCAGAGCATCGGTTGTCCTAGTATGGTCACGTGATACGGAAGAATATGGAAAATATCGTGAGGAAAGTATTGAGTATGAATGTCGATGACTATAAGAGTAGAGGGATACCAAAGAAACTATGTATGGACTGTGTGAATTATGATATGGATAGAAAGGGTGTGACTATTGAGATGACGAGTAATAGAAAAGTATGGAAGAAAAAGACATGTTGCGCAGACCCTAAATAAATTGGGATAAGGCCTAATATTTTTAAGGTTATTTTATCACACAAGAAGCTTTTGACCGAGACTTCGTCCGCGTCGACTGCCTATCTGACCTACACAACCTAGTTACTGAGTAATACGATACCCCTTGATAAGACTGGTTGTCAACCTTTCGGGCTTCTGACGACCCGTAACCACTGTCAAAGATCCATTCTTTTTTTAATGAATGGATTATGCCACCTAGCCAGCAATGATATAGGAATTAGTGCGGGGTAAATACCATAACTAAAAAGTTAAAAAATAAATACAGATCCTTAGACACCGACTTCCGAAATTAAGGTTATTTTTCATTTTGTAGTGTTTTTAAGGATGTCGGTCTTTTTTTTCTATATAAAAGTTTTAAAGGCAACTATTTACTTCTACTCGTTTTTAAGTGTCTTTATTGATTCCCGCAGATCTGGACGACATTGATCGCGGCACAGCAATCAGCCCCGAAATGTTATGGCGTGAAAATAGAGCCGTGTGGTGTGCGCGCGTGGAGCCACTGTGGGCCGACTTCTGTGGCGCCAGGGCTACCAATAACAAGCCTGCACCTTTGTTGGATGCTACGCCTCTTACAGCGTGGGTGAGTAAACATACATAAAAACAAAATTAAACTTTAGGGAAACCGATCAAGCCAGAGACTGTGTTAAAGAAATTGCCAGATTATCGTACAAACGTTAATTATGACGAGAATTTTGCTAACCCGTTTCGGACGAGAATGGCACTGTTTATATACCGCTCTTTTGAAGGGGTCCGATGCCTGCCTGGGTCACCGATTTGTTAGAAAGAGTTGCCGGGGCCCTGGCATAGGCAACTAAAAGAACACGGGTGGGCTTTAGTCAGTAAAAGTCTGACACGCCCTTCCGCTTCACCCAGAGCGGAAGACGTCATTTGATAATTTCCAAACCAGAAAAAAAGAGTAAGATGTGTTAAAGCAGCCCGAGAAATTCAAATTTCCTTCTTTTTTTGCAATCATCTGGGTGCTTACTCTCGAATATAATTCCAATAGATCGACATTGGTCAAACGTCAGTTGGTTGAGTTAAACGTCAGGGATTGTTTAGACTCAGTGAGTCCAGCCAATCACTGATGTTTGACTGACAATTCCAATGTCGATCTATTGGAATGATATTCGAGAGTAAGCACCCAGGTCTGCATCAAGTCCAAATATAATTCGCGATCATATTTTTTTATTTAGTTATAGAACAGGGTAATTGTAACTTAGAGTTATGATTTGAACAATTTAATGGTTAGATTTCTGCCAATACATATTTGTTAAGAGAAGAAGGTCTCTGTCCCAGCAGTGGGAACATTATAGATTGATTATACTATACAGACCTTCAAATAGCTCATAACTTATGTTTCTTCGACAGATATGTTTTGACGACGACTTCTCCCGAATCTGGATAGTGGCCCGCACCTGTGGGCTGGCAGGACTTCAACTAAACCACTACCAGATGCTGTTCCTCATGAGGCAGTTAGAAAGGATCTCTGAGATGACTGCCTGGTTAGCACATGATGCTGAGAGGCAGCCGGATGCTGAAGAAGGGTAAGTTTTGTAGCTACATCTACATCGCCATCTCAATGACGTCACGCAAAGCCCTGCATCACGTCAGCAGAGTTTGCTGTGCAACTATAATATAATATGGAACGTCCCCACATTACTTGTCGGGCAGTAGCCCACCAGATTCCAACACCCGTCTGTTCGATGGATCCTCCCTTTTCTTTGGAGGATGAGTGAACTTTATACCCTATTCCTGCTACCTCTATAGATTTAATAAGCAATAGCGGTGTGGTTTAAAAGAAGTTGTACTGACAAACATTTTAAAAAGTATGCTTAGATGGTTTGGTCATGTTGAGAGGATGAATGAAGGACGGCTTACAAAAGGTATTTACAAGGCAGATGTGAGTGGAAACACCGGGAGGGGACGCCCTAGGAGGACATATTGTGACCTTATTGGTGATGTTCTTCACAAAGGTCAGGTGCGTAGTACTCGCAACCGGCGTGTGTGTATGACCAATTGTAAGAACCTAAACGAGGCAAAAGGAGTATGTAAGGATCGTAGCAGGTGGCGTTCCGTGGTTTCTGCGTACCCTCATGGGAAAAAGGCGTAAGTTTATGTATGATAGATCTCTTTTCATGCAGTTTTCCATCGACCAATAGCTCTTTCGGGCGTTTTCGGTGCCTAGCAACTACCATTTCTTGTCTTACTTGAAAGGAGAGTATTTGGCCGAGATGTAAATTTATTGTCGAACATTTGGAACATCCACACCCCTTATACAGTTTACATTGGACGCTGTTGGTCTTTTACATATTCATTTGAAGTCCAATCTCGAGGCGCGCCTTGTTTAGGTCGCGTACTGTAATTTGACTCAAGAAATCTTTCCCTTTTTAGGACTATAGTAGCTGGTGTAGTGATACCGGCAGTGGAGTTAACGTTCGTGCTTCCATCCAACTGCCCCGGACAGGAGTCTTCCAGAGACTTGGACAGCGTACCTCTGGACTCGTCCAGTTTACAGGACCTGAAGTTGGGTGAGTGATGCTTCCGCTATTAGTAGTAAAAAGCAAAAATATTTTCAGATTTTGAACGGTTTTATTTAACTTGCCCAGTTTGTTGTTTATTTGTTTGGGTCTAATTTAGTATTTAAAATTTTACCTGCTTCCTGTTGGCAGATTAATCTGATCTTTAGCACACACCTTTAGTTTTGATGACAATACAGTTTAATATACCTATTCAATATTATTGTAAATCCAAGATGGCCGCTGCTACATGAAATACCTGACCTGACTTGTAGAATATACAGTACATACACTATGACAAATTCAAATCTACGGTGAAAAGATCAAAGAATATACTCGCAAATTATGACAGCAGATTAAATTTAATCTCATAAAGCTTTTTAATTGGTCGCCTACTTGATAATTCAAGATAGAATCGCAAGATGGAATTTAATAGCCTTTTGAACACTAACCCTATAGTATTCTATACGCATACAAAAGTCAGACTCTCGCTTCTTTCTCTTTACTATTTCAACATTCTGTTATTTATTCTTTAAATTATGTTATTTCTTATTTATTTATTTCCACGTCTTTCGGTGGGCAGAGCACCAAACTGTCTCTACGCTAGGCGCGTCGACGCCGCTTGAGGAAAACTGCCGTAAGTTTTTGGGTTTACAGATACATAATGCATCAAATAATCATTGATTTTGCATTTCCAATGTTATGTCTCTAACAGCACTTACCACTAACAAAGAAAATTATAATTAAAAAGTACTAATAATACAAACAGCTGTCCCAAAAATTATGCATTTCGGGAATCATCGTCTGTGTTCGGAAATACGAACGTGCGAAAATGGATTCTAATATAGAGCTGTCATGTCATGATTTAAAAATATATAGATTAAAGAGAAGAATGCGCCAAGTATGCAATTCCACAGAAGTTTTCAAATCTGTTGAGCGACTAATGATGACCGAAGTAGACAACCCGACAAGGAGAAAACCTTATACAAACGCACAATTATAGATGTACTACTCCAAAACACAGTACCACAAAACTTATAAGCGTTACCTCTGTCGGGGTTACTCGGTGGTTCCACATTCGTGTTAATTCGGAAACTCTTAGATTACCGAAGTGCATACATGATTTGGAATGCTTACGCACGGCCACAACTCTAGCTATACATTTCCAGTATAAGCTGACCTCTCACTGTACGAAAACCCTATACAATGCGAGGTCAGCTAAAACTGGAAATGTATAGCTTGATGTGTAGCCGGAATTATTATTTAATTCGTGAAACAACCCTAAAATCATGTTATAATCACTTTTGTTCACAATCGTTAATTTGCCGTACCAACGCTCACGCAAAAACAGTTGATCTTTGCCTGCACTTTCTTTTACTTTTTATTTATTTCTTCGCACAGGCTTAACTTTTGCCAAAATAGTGACATATCCGTGCAGGCGATTTTTCTTTTATTTTTTTATTTCACTTAATGATGGTAACAATTTCATTTCTGTTCCACTATTTCTAGTTTGACTACTTATAGGGTACCTCTTGCGTAATTTTACCCAGACAATAGCGCTTATTTAGTCTGGCTATCGCGCCATTGCACTCTAGTGAACCTATGGCGTAACATTTTCACAATTTCCTTTCATTTGCCGTCCAAATTAAAAACACTTAGTCTTAACGTGGGAGCGCTAAAGTAGTCCGCAAATCTTAATTTTTTTACGTTACTCCCTTACTTCCTTCGAAACTTATTTGCAGAGAGCTATATTCTATGTTATTTGAAAAATAATTTCGCGACCGTAACAAATATGGTTTTACAGAGTTAAAATAATCTAAAATGATCAAAACTACCCTCGAAGTTCTTTTAATTCCTCATTTAAATTACCATACAACCACTGCTGATACTACCTGCAAATCGCAAAAAAGTATGAAAATTTGAATTTCGCGAACTACCACAACGCATCCTCCTTAGTCTTTATCAGAATTGAAAAAGATCATTATTACATTTCTAAGATTATTTAATGAAACGTAAGCTAATAACAAACTTCGCTTCCGAGAAGGAAGCGAAGTTTGTTATGAAGCCTATAACGCCACGTCTGCACCAACGTAAATGTATCGGGCACTGTATTTTCAACTCTCTGTAAACCGAGCATTGAGAATAAAACAGAGTGCATCCCAGCGCATCGAAAAAACAAAACACACGCTGTTCGATTTTAAACTCACGGCGCTAAGCAGTGCGTTGAAATTCTAGTGAAGGAAACCGTCAATACTAATTCGTCCAATTCCCAGTAGGTTCTGAAGCCACAATGGCGCCGTCAATGATGGACCGAGACAGCGGCGTGTTAGCCACCACGTCGGTGGACGTCTACCAGCCTATCGTCATTGAGGAACCGGCTCCGCCTAGTCCGGGGATGACTTTTGGAGGTATGTATTTTTTTTAGTTCTGCTTAAACGGTGTCACAGCTGGGCATAAGTCTGTCCGAAGTCTGTCCAGGAAATCTTGTCCCGCGCTACTTCAAACCAGCCTTCACAATACACAGTGGCGCCGTCCATCTTTTGTTGCACTCTTTTGTCAGAGGTCATCCTGCATACGGCTGATGAGACCTTTTTAATGGTTCATCCGAATCACTTTTGAAGGTCTACCACATCTTCTATATAAATAAAAATGAATGTTGCTAAGCGCATAACTCGAGAAGGGCTCGACCAATTTGGCAATTTCTTTTATTTTTTTTGTATGTTCCTTAAGGCCCACGGAAGGTTTTAATAATAAAAATAAAAAAAATTGCGTGCACAATAGTAAAAACAATACTTTTCTTTTTCACGTAAAAATTTATACATCGATGGGACGGGATGGGTTGGGGGAGCAATAAATATAACGCAGACGAAGTCGTGGGCAGAAGCTAGTAGTAAATAATTTGGTATATTAAACAAATAATGTTGGCTAAAACTTTTTCCAGTATTTTATCACAGAGGTATGGCGCTGTATGCGGGCGATACGTTGTTCGCTTAGTTCGGTTGCAGATGTTCCCATGTTTCCATGTCAATATTTGTCAAATGAAATAAAATTTAAAGTAATAATACAATCCATTTTAGCCACTCCAAGAAAACAAAAAAAATATATATATGAACTATAGTCAATAATTATTGGAATGAAGTTCCTTATTTTTGTTTTGTATATCCTGCAATAGTCCTTTTTTTATTTTTTGATCTCGAGGTGGAAAAGCTCATGGATGTCCTCCGCCCTGGGGTGGGCGGAGGGGTCTGTCAGACTCTTACTGACTAAAACCACCCCGGTGTTGCACTTGCTCAATGCATACAAGGATAGCCGTCGTTTGGTTCCGCATTCCATTTAAAATTTTCTAAGGGCTGTCCCGTCATTTTACTTTAGATTAATATCATTAGAGATCGGATATTCAGATGCATATTCACCTAAAGTTGAAATATTGGCTAATATGGAATGCGCGTTTTTACCGTGTTTTGTGTGTTGTTTTTAACCGACTTCAAAAAGGAGGAGGTTATCAATTCGGATGTTTATATGTTTTTTTTTTTTTTTTTTTTTTATGTATGTTCGGCCATAACTCCGTCATATATAGACGGATTTGCAAAATTCTTTTTTTGTTCGAAAGGGGTTTATTCCGAAATGGTCCCATATAATTTTCATATAGATCTGATGATGAGTTCGGGAGACAGACACCGGAACTCTTTAAAAAATGACAGGAAATCAACCGCGATTTCTGCTATCGCATAAATATGCACTGTTTGTTTGGAATTAGTGCAGGGTGAATACCACAACTAAAAATTTAAAAATAAAAACTTTTTTGCAAAAAAAAACAACCGACTTCCTTAAAAACACTACAAAGTGAAAAATAACTTTAATTTCGGAAGTCGGTGGCAAAAAAACCATAAATACAGATCGTAAGACACCGACTACCGAAATTAAAGTTATTTTTCACTTTGTAGTGTTTTTAAGGAAGTCGGTTGTTTTTTTTAACTAACACATACACATACGTATTTGCATCTGGGGTTAAACATTAATGTTAAATAAATGTGATGATCCAGGAAACCCGGCTTTAGTAAAAAAAACCGGCCAAGTGCGAGTCGGACTCGCGCACCGAGGGTTCCGTACAAACCTGCAGGTCATCATCATCATCATTCGTCATCATCGTTTATGAAATTAAATGTTTTTTTTTTAATTTTTATATTTGAGTTGACTGAATGAAAGGTAAATTGTGGTTTACGATTTATGACGTATTAAAAAAAAACTACTTACTAGATCTCGTTCAAACCAATTTTCGTTGGTAGTTTTCATGGTAATGTACATCATATATTTTTTTTAGTTTTATCATTCCCTTATTTTAGAAGTTACGGGGGGGGGGACACACATTTTACCACTTTGGAAGTGTCTCTCGCGCAAACTATTCAGTTTAGAAAAAAATGATATTAGAAACCTCAATTTCATTTTTAAAGACCTATCCATAGATACCCCACACGTAAGGGTTTGATTAAAAAATTTTTTTGTGTTTCAGTTCTATGTATGGGGAACCCCAAATATTATTGTTTTAAAAAAAAATTATATTAGAAACCTCAATATCATTTTTGAAGACCTATCCATAGATACCCCACACGTATGGGTTTGATGAAAAAAAAATTTTTGAGTTTCAATTCTATGTATGGGGAACCCCAAATATTATTGCTTTTTTTCTATTTTTGTGTGAAAATCTTAATGCGGTTCACTGAATACATCCACTTACCAAGTTTCAATAGCACAGCTCTTATAGTTTCGGAGAAAAGTGGCTGTGACATACTCGGACAGACAGACAGACAGACAGACAGACATGGCGAATCTATAAGGGTTCCGTTTTTTGCCATTTGGCAACGGAACCCTAAAAACCGGCCAAGTGCGAGTCGGACTCGCGCACCGAGGGTTCCGTACAAACTTGTAGGTATTCATGGTTTATGCATAAGTTTTATATTTATGAAATTAAATGGTTTCTTTTTAATTTTTATATTTCAGTTGATTGAATGAAAGGTAAATTGCGGTTTACGATTTATGACGTATTAAAAAAAAACTACTTACTAGATCTCGTTCAAACCAATTTTCGGTGAAAGTTTACATGGTAATGTACATCATATATTTTTTTTAGTTTTATCATTCCCTTATTTTAGAAGTTACGGGGGGGGGGGAGACACATTTTACCACTTTGGAAGTGTCTCTCGCGCAAACTATTCAGTTTAGAAAAAAATGATATTAGAAACCTCAATATCATTTTTGAAGACCTATCCATAGATACCCCACACGTATGGGTTTGATGAAAATTTTTTTTTTGAGTTTAGTTCTATGTATGGGGAACCCCAAATATTATTGTTTTTTTTTTTTCTATTTTTGTGTAAAAATCTTAATGCGGTTTACAGAATACATCTACAGTAGTATATTATTGGGCATTCTATACCACTATCGGCAAGTAGCTCGGCGAGTGCGCCTCGCTGCCGACAGTGGTATAGAATGCCCAATAATCGACACTCGACTCGACTCTCCACTCGACCGATAAACTCGAACGAGACAGTTTGTTGTACCGTGTACTTGATTAGGAACGATTTACTCGACCAATGACTAGTAACTTGCTCCTTACCACTATCTTCCATACGGCTGGTCAGTATGCCGCGTTTCGGAGCACGATGAACAATCAACCATTTACTTACCACTGCACTTAATCGGTCACTCGAGTTGCATTTACTGTTAACATAGAATGGTGAACGAGTTGATGATTGTAACAAACCAACGAAATTACAAGTACCTAGTGAAAAAAGCGTTAACGGGTTATTATTGTAAATAAAAAACAACTGTAAGGTACGGTATTTGGTTTAATTATCATAAAATGTTGGTTTGCCTGGAAACAAGATATCAGCCGCACGCACGAGCTCTTGTAATTTTCGCCACTGAGGAGAATCCGCGTCAGTCTGGAACTTGATTCGGACGAGCGCCTTCTTCCACAGCTCGGCGGAGTCGGTAAGGCGAGCGTCGTCAGCCTTGTACACCTTGCAGTCGATGTAGTACTCTCCGTCGGTGCTCGTTGCTCGGCGCTCGCAGCCGCTGGCTACTCGGTTCACAAAGAATGAAGTTAGGTGATCCGATGCATGTTCTTTGTGTGGGATGTCGCGGTTGTTACTGATGCCGAATATGTCGATGCCAGTATTCACTTTTTTACTGAAACAATAACAGAAACTGTAATTAGTTAATGTTTAGAACGAGAGATGCATACGCCAAGAAAAACCTTCTGCTGTAAAAAAATATAACAACTGACTCGGCTTTGATCAATACTGTAATCGATTAAATCAATCCATCGATTCAAACAATAACCAAGTGAACCTGCACTTGTTTTAAAATAATATGTAATAGTAATTGCACGATTATAATTTAGTCAGTAGATATGTGGCTACAGTAAGTAGATAATTAATTTACCTGGCACGAGCTACGGTTGTTGATTGTGACTGCATCTTGCGTTTCCCATTGCTGTCTGCAGACGGTTTGCGGCTGCACTTCACTTTTTGCCCGGTGACCGATGCTTGCGAGTAATCACACTCAGAGTCTGACCTGAAATAAAGATAGGGAAAATTTAGTCACACAATTATTATTAATTATCTCAATGGAGTAGTGTCCATTGCGCAGGGCATACTATACAACACAAGTGTGTGCGCAAACATTGGTTCTCCTACATGCCCATGGGATAGCAAACCCATAGTGAGATTGGGTGCAGGATCGATGGCTTTACATGCTGTTCAAAGCACAGAAGACTGGATGAAAAATAATGACTCCTTCGAGGGATCGACCTCGACATACTATGAGCAGCTCGGGTGATCTGTGAAGTAACGCGCCCACACACAAACATAACTGTAAATTACAAGCGGATCACAAGTGTGAGCCATGACAACGAACAGAATATTTAATAAGACTTACATTTTTCAATCAGAAGTTCCACTCGGTTTGATGACTTGGTTGGTGATGGCGGCAGCGGGTGGCTATCGACAATGTCGTCGCTGATATTGTAGACAACACAGACTGTTTGTATACCGATGATAACAGAGCACTTCGTTGCACTTGCAGACTGCGAATACTTTGTACCGAATACTTGTAGCTTATAAGTTAAAATCAAATTATAAATAAAGCATGTTAAAAACACTTCAATCAATTTAGCATTGTTGTGTTGAAGTAACTTTTTCTATAGTCGGATTATACATGCACGTAAAATGTAGACGAAGGAAAATTTTATGCTGCTTCGAATGTCGATGCAGCGAAATTAGCCAGGGCTGACTAAATGATGGCGAGCACGGAATCGTTACACTACATTGATGTAATTATTTTATAGAAGTAAATAAATATTTCTAAGGTAGGTACTTATTTTATCATCTACGTTTAGGTCTTGTGTAGAAAATATGAACTTATTGCCGTCAACCTAGTACTTTTCTAGACTTCCTGAAATAAATACATAATATAGTTCTCATAACTACACTAACAGCCATGAGTCAAACCATGGAAATCCATATCTATCGATACGCTATGATATATTTTAATCGTAATAATGCATTGTGTAAATTTTGTATTTTGCTGATACATAGAATGATACTAAGTTATTGTCAACCCTAACTAATATAGCTGATTATTGTGAATGTGAAATAAATAATTAGGTAAGCACACGTGTAACAATTGCGCAAAAACAAATTTTATGATGAAATATTTTTAGGCAAAAAATATTATTTAAAATATTATTTATTACTTCAAAGGTCTCTCGGAGTGAGCACCTTTCTAAACTGTCACCGAAAAATTAAGTCAATTATTAAAAATAAATATTTTATTGATCACACACCAGAAAGTACATACGAACGATTTCATCAGGAGTAACGCTGTTCGGTATATCGTGGGGGGCCTGAAATACACCTGTTTGGATAAAGCAGATCATTTCATATTGTACAGGTAATTATCAAATATATTTTTTTAATTTCAATTAACATAATAGTATGACTCTTTTTCAACCCAGAATTTACAATTATATTATTATGTCTGATTCTTTATCGGTACCTAATAATCAATTTTTTTTTTATTTCAGATACATTCTGCCTAAACAAAATATTAATTACCGACTGGTCTGTGAAGAATTATTTAATTACCTGAAATATATCTCCATATTTGGATCACGTAGATACACATTCCTATGTATAAATCATTTTACATTTTGCAGGTAATTATTATCTATATTTTTCTCTCCAGATTATACTATTATCTATGTAATTAGATTATGTGTCTAATGCACCCAATTTTTTATTATTTCAGAAACATTCTGCCTAAACATAATTACCGACTTACCTGAGAAGAAATTACACAAGGGATCTTGGAACGAACATAAAATAGTCTTGATCAAGTTGTACTAATTACCTATATAAAATATTTTGTTACTGGTATACCTAAGATCGTGAATAATAGTTGTAAGTATTATCTAATCTAATTTTATTGAAATTGTTAGTGTTCCTTTTTGTTAGTGATTTCAACAATAACATAATGCCTCACTGTTCTGATTGCAAAGTATTTGTAGATAATCGCCGATGGTCTGGTCATTTACGTAGCAATGTACATAAAAACAATAGTTCAACTCCTATTTATGATAATGTGGCAATTATTAATTCTTCTTTTAAAGAACGAATCAAAAGTTATAAAATCACAGCGACAGGCGAACAAATACATAGTTTTCCTGAAATGTTCCTCAATAGTATTAGTCCACAAATTAAACATTTAATAGATAGTTCAATACAGAAACACACCTCTGTCAAAATAAACTTCGAACTGTTTGCTTCCTTTCTTATGTTTAAAAATGATCAACAAGAAATAAAATCATTCCGAACAAAAAAATTTATTACACTAATTAATTACGATTTTGATTCTACTTACAAATCAGCTGTTAATGTACTACTAAAAAAAATTGAAGAATTTGAGGAAAGAGATAGTGGTTGGACATTTTTAAGTAATTCACATTTAGAATTAAATATTAATAAATATCAACCACTCAGCGGATCTAAATTTTTAACTTTGCCGAAATCCATAAAGGCTAAAAGAGCTTGTTTGAATATTCGAAACAATGATGAGTATTGCTTTTTGTGGTGTGTTGTGGCGGCATTGTACCCCACAAACAGACATCCCGATAGGATTTCGTCTTATCCATACTTTCAGGAAGTTTTGAATGTTAATAATTTAACATTTCCAATTTCATTCTCGGACATAGCTATCTTTGAGAGAAATAATCCTTCTCTCAATATATTTGTATATGGTTTAAAAAATGAGAAAACAATTATTGGGCCATTGTATACAACTTTGAATGACAAGTCTAATAAAAGTATCCATCTACTGTTTTTAGAAAATAATAATAATTCTCATTACTGTCTCATCAAAGATTTATCTCGTTTAGTTAGAAATCAGATGACCAAACATCATGGTAAACTATATTTCTGTGAAACATGTTTATTGTTTTTTCCAACGCCTAGTCAAATTGAATCCCACTTGTGTGGGGGGATTGTCACTGTTTTACCGGAAAAAGGGTCATTTTTAAAATTTAAAAATTATGATAGAAAACAAAATATTCCATTCGTCATATATGCCGACTTTGAAACGTTACTTGAACCAATTTCCGGCGCTGAATTCAACACCGCTAACACGTCATACTTAAAACGCCACGTGCCAGCGGCATTCGCTTACAATGTCGTGTCATCAAATAAAAATGCCACCGTTGAGGGCTACAGAAGTTATCGAGGTAATGATTGTGTTTCGAAATTTATACATTTTCTTACTGAGGACGTAAAACAAATACATAAAATTATATCCAAAAGCGAGCCTATGATATTCACTGATGAAAATTCTCGTGATTTTAAACGTGCCGTTAAGTGTCATATTTGCGACAATTTACTCTTAACCGATAAAGTAAGAGATCATTGTCATATTACAGGTCTATATCGAGGTGCAGCACATCGACACTGTAATTTACAGCATAAAGTACCGAAATTTATTCCAATATTTTTTCACAATTTATCCGGATACGGTTGTCATTTATTTATAAAAAAGTTAGGTGAAATTCCAGGTTCAATTAAAATAATCCCCAAGACTAAAGAAAAATATGTAGCATTTACCAAATTTATTCCTATTGCCGATAACGAGTACATTTGTATAAGGTTTCTAGATTCCTTCAACTTTTTGGGAACAAGTTTAGACAAGCTCGCTAAAACATTGCAGGTGGAAGATTTCGTTAATCTACGGTCTCATTTTTCTAAAGAAAGACAGTTTAATTTATTGAGAAGAAAAGGTGTTTATCCATATGATTACATGACCACTTGGGGATGTTACGATCAAACATTTTTGCCGTCTAAGGATAATTTTTATAATTCTTTGACTAACGAAGTCATTAGTGATGAAGATTATAATCACGCGCAGGCTGTTTGGGCTGAATTCAATATTAATAACCTAGGCGAGTATACGGATCTATACTTAAAAACGGATGTGCTTTTGTTAACAGACATATTCCAAAATTTTCGGAAAACCTGTAAACAATATTACAGTCTTGACCCCGCGTTTTACATTACTGCACCCAGTTTATCTTTCGATGCGATGTTGCTAAAAACAGGCGTTCAGTTAGAGCTAGTGTCGGACTTAGCTATCGTCAGAATGATACAAAGCGGTATACGCGGTGGTTTGTGCATGTGTTCCCATCGGCATGCTAGAGCTAATCACAAGTACATGCCTGAATATAATCCATCACAACCTGAGAGTTTCATAGTATACTTAGATTGTAATAATCTTTACGGTTTCAGCATGTGTCAGTATTTACCATACTCTAGTTTCAGATTTTTAGGTGATAACGAATTAGCTAATTTTGATGTTACCGCTATAGAAGATAACGCAAAATGGGGCTTCATATTAGAAGTCGATCTATTGTATCCCGAAAATTTACATAATCATCATAATGACTTACCATTTTGTCCTGAAAAATGTGTACCCCCGGGAGGTAAAACCAAGAAACTCATAGCAAATTTGCATAATAAGTACAACTACGTAATACATTACGTTCATTTAAAAAAGTGTTTAGAACATGGTTTAATATTACGTAAAGTTCATAAAGCTATTACTTTCAGACAAAGTCCCTATTTAAAACAGTACATAGAATTAAACACTCGATTAAGACAAAAGGCAAAAAGTTCTTTCGAACAAGACTTCTTTAAGTTGTTAAACAACAGTGTTTTTGGTAAGACATTAGAAAATACTGAAAATAGAGTAACTGTTCATTTAGTTAATCAATGGTGCGATCAATCTAATCGAACTAAGAAATTTACATCCGCTGAGAGACTTGTAGCCAACCCCTATTTCCATAGCGCTTCTATTCTAACTGAAAACTTAGTTGCAATACAAATGAAACCTGACCAAATTATTTTAGATAAACCTATTTATATTGGATTCACTGTATTAGAACTTTCTAAGACACATATGTATGACTTTCATTACAATATTGTAAAACCTTTTTATGCAGACCGAGTACAGTTGTGTTATACAGATACCGATTCGTTTGTCTATAAAATATTCACGTTTGATTTTTATCGTGACATGAAGTTAAATTTTTTGCAATATTTTGACACCAGTAACTATGATGTTAAAAATGATTTTAACATACCAATTATGAACAAAAAAGTTCCAGGTTTGTTTAAAGACGAAATGGGAGGAAAATATATCTCAGATTTTGTTGGTTTGAGATCAAAACTTTACTCAATAAAAACAGTCGATAAAATCATTAAAAAAGCAAAAGGAGTAAAATCAAGTGTAGTAAGAGACTTAAATATATCAGATTATGAAAATATTTTATTAGATGGTGGAATTATTCGTAGAAAAAATATTATGTTTAAATCCATAAAGCACGAAATATTTACTAAGAGTGTCAACAAAATTGCCTTATCTCGAAATGATGATAAACGTTCAATATCTGTAGATCGAATATCAACGCGAGCCTGGGGTCACTCACTTATTTTAAAGGGCGAAAATGAATTTTAAGATTAAGCTAATTAGTAATAGAATTTATGTAACCTATGTAATATAATCTTAAAATAGTTCTTAAAATATAGCTAGATAACTTTTTAATGTTTGTTATATATAATTCATAGTTTTATAAACCTAAGTTAATGTAAAACATTTAAATAAAATTTGAATGATTATGACTACTTGTTTAATTTATGTTTTAAAACATCATCCTCCTTTTTGTAGTCGGTTAAATAAAATGAAACCCGACCAAGATTCAATTTTCAACATGAAGTGCATGTTGAAACTTGAATCGTTCATTTGTCAGAGGTAAAATGTATTTTGTACGTAATACAATAAGACTGATTATACAAATTTTGAAGAGCTATGTTAGCGTCAACTGCATAACGCTGATCATACAAAATACCTACTACAAACACACAACAGTGCATTGCCCTCACAAATGCTTAGTTAACATTCTAATCTAAAATGTGAATTATTGCGATGTAATTTTATTTTTTTTGCCATTTACGAAATAATACTCATCTTGAGTACTTGTACTAAGCACACAGTGTTGTACTTTTTGCGAGCATGTCATCGGTAAGTTTCCCAATTTATTTTTATATTGTATAATAACTAGCGATTGAACTCGCAGCAATTTTGCTCACAGTTTTTAGTGAATCTGCTATGAATATTTTAACCCGCTGAAAATTCGTTTATGCATCACTATATCAACATCTATGTTTAAGTTTAAAATTAATAAAATGTCTATTTCTTTCCAGATTACAGAATCAGATATTATGTTTAGCCAGTACGCCCAAAATCCTTATGAAGGATTCTCTGAAACGCTTCACAACGAACCCGACCACAGCAAACAAGTGACGAAAGAAAAGAAATCAAAACAACGATGCAGGGAAAAGTCGAAGAAGCAAAATCCAACTAAATCTTTTGTGATGAGCCGATTACAGCGACGAGGGATCAAATTAATCAAAATATCAGTCGTAGATCTGTGCAATAGCACTCCGCAAACCATTGACAGTGACAGTGATAGTGAAAACGTTATTATAAGTGCTCAATACATTGTTAAAGACGCTATCGACAATGTTATGGACGAAACAGAATCTTTAGTTAAAAAAATATCTAAATCTTTAATAGATAGTGATTTTTAGTACTTAACTGTTTGCGTAAGCAATTGTTTAGGTAAATACTTAGTACTTATTACGTTGTTTTATTTAATTTTAAAGTAGATTGTTTTATTTGAAGATGTGTTGGGTGTTTAACAAAATAAAAGCAGTTTTATTATACAAATTATTTTTTATTTATGAAACCAATAACCTTAAAAGTAGGTACAAATTTATAACTCTAAATACTTTCTTATACATAACACATTTTTAAGAGCACAATGCTTTAAATGATTATTACAATTTAAATTAGTTTTTCCTGCACAGTATCTTTTATGTAAAATAAAGAAGTTAGGACATTTTTCGGCCCCCAGGTCTGATACTTTACAGTTCTCACAAAGTTCCTTTATCCACTTTACTTTCTCCAAACCATTAACAACGATTTCCTTATTTGCTAGATAGAGAGCGATTATACGATGAAATTCTCTATAGTCGATATACCCTTCGTTCCAATAAATACCTCTGTTTCTTTCCAGCCATTTAACTTGCCTCTTTTCGTCACTTGTTAAGTGTTTAAACAAGTATGGTGGTTTTATTAAAAATGTTTGGGTATAATCATGGCTAGCAAAAGCTAACTCTTTTATTATAAAATTATTGTATAGGTCTTTAAACCCTTGAACATCTACTATGACAGTATTCGGATTCATGATATTTTTCTCACAGTATTACTTAAAGGTTTATATTCAATAATACAGTCGCTCAATATAAGACAATACGCAGAAGTTTGATCTGGTATTTCCGAATCACTCTCAATTTCCACTCTTACGTCCACAATAGGGCCTGTCTTTACATTATCAGCTTGTCTAGAGCAATCGATGACAAATAGTGGCGCCAAATCTTTAAATTGTTTTTCACTTAATAAGGGCTCCGGTCGGCGACCGTAATAAGACTGTTGAAATCTGACGTATTGCTCGTATAATAAAGCGATTCTGTTATTCGCGAAACTCACATTTAGGTTTTCATACGGGAAGTAAGTAGAGTTGAGGTACACTCTAACATCACGAACATGACAATGATCGAATTGAGACATATCAGAACTGCTATTGTTTTTTCTATTTGTCTGTAGTCCCATAATAATATATCTTGGTTTCTCTATTTGCGAGGTTGTTTTGATTGACCAGGTATGTTTTGTAGTTTTAGGTAAAGCCGGATATTCGTACAGATCCCAATTTCTGAATATCATCTGGAGTGGTCGATCTTTTTCTAATAGTTTCAGCAAATTTATTTTCTCTTTGTCAGACACTTTAACGTGCGGTACGCGCCAAATGATTTTATTTATCTGAACGTCTTCTATAATTTCACCGGTGTTAAGTTTTACAGCATTCAGGTTAGTGTTACTTCGTAGCAATATCAGTTCATGCCTACTATTTATCACGACTTTCTTGAAATCCTCTGCGAAACCGATGATGTTACAAAGTGGTATAGAAGCAGAAAAATTACCTCCGTTAATGTTTTTTGTACCATCGATATTCCAGCCCCACGAATTCGATGTCTTTGATTCATTCTCATTCATCGATATTAATGATTTCATGGTGGTAGTTACGCCAGCATTTTTTATTCTATCAATTTCCACTCCATTTAGCTCGTACCTTATGTCTTGAAACAAGTAGAGTAGAGCATTATTCGTGAAATGAACACTAGTGACTTTATCTTTCATATCCTTTTTGCTTACGATAACGGATCCTTCCAAATACAAGGTACTCGCTGATGGCAGGATGTACAAGTCTTGTTGATTAATGGGTATACGAATTTCATCGTTCATATTGAAACTAGTTACGTAGGGCTTGTAAGAGTGAAATTCGATTCCTTCAACCGTGTTGTCGTAAGTCGGAGCGGATAAAACGTCTAAGATATTCATTTTAGCAAACCGATCGCTTTGAGAAATGCCTTGTTGTCTTTAGTTAATTTTATTTTCTTCTTAGGGCGAGCTCTTATATGGTTGGAAGCTTGAGTGGAACTGATATTTTTGATTTGCTGATGCACATATTTATTATAGTCGATCATTTTTTTCTTCTGAGATGCAAATACAGCTGCACTTCTTCACCGCGCAAGTTTATTAAGCGGTTATTTATATCTAACAGCCTGATATGTATGCAGCTAATGTTGTTTTGGTTGATTGGAAAGTATATCGCGTTTTTCGGAATTTCTATAATCCTATATCCGGGAGGAACGTTGAGTGCAAATTCGTGGATAATGTGACTCGGTTCTCCGTTTGTGTACGAGCCGCTTACAATATCACATTCAATCCTGATCACAGTTGTAGGTAAAATGTTGACCGGCAACTGTGACTCATGCCATTTATTTGCTTTCAAGATTTGTTTATTAAACCCTAATAAATTCCTGAAAGTACCTTCTTTATTAAAATTTATGTCCTTTGTACAATATACAGCAGCTTTTAAAGTATTGTTATTGCACTGTAGTTTGATTGAGGCATCTTTCATTTCAGATTTTAAATAATCATTAATATCTTGCAATTCATAGGTGCCCTCCGGTATTTCAATAACTTCGTTAGAACCATAATAGAATTTATTATTCGTTTTGTCAATGTTTGGAATCGAATTAAATGTTGCGAAATGCAATAAGGCACACTCATACTGTTCATATAGTTGCAACGTGTTGGGATAGTAAGTAGATAAAGTTGACGAGTTTCCAGTTATCGATAATGTGAGTGACATCTTGCAAATGATTGAAATAAAAGAAAATCATAAATTTTATATGTTTTTATTCCAAAAAGTCCACAGATATTCTAAACATAAGTGTCCACAATTTACAGTGTTGAATTTCTGATATCTTGTATAATTATAAAAAACATTACAATTCTTAAAATATCGTATTAATTCCATTGGAGGCTTCAAATTTCCAAAGCTATCAAAATATTCACAATAATTGCCTACTTTTACATAAGCTACCCAATGCGTCCCTTCGTTCTTATAATCGTCCAAGTTAACGATACCACATTCAATCGGATTTGGCGTTCTTGGTAATTGATCCCTCATGTACACTCCTCGAAAGTGAGGGATGTCGCGTGCATACCTTTGGATGTCTACATTAGTTAGAGGACGATTAGGTAGCTTATTTTTCAGTTTTTTGAAGATTTCACGAATAAACCTTTTCCATTTTTATGTGGCTTAATGTATAAACCCTGCCCTAACTTTAAAGACTCCATAGCCCTATTATGTCGTTGTGTTTCTAGTAAATTTTGCTGACCAGCTTTGTAATCGTTAACAGTTTTTGCAATACCAGCCGCACCACCAGCTAAAGTTCCTAATGCTGATAAGCCCGCAAAAATCGGGATTAAGGGTAGAATACCTCCAGTCTTCGGTAAGGGTATCACTCGTGGTACTCGAATTTTCTGAATGTTAGGAAATATTTTTATTGCTGCTGAGTAAGCAGCGTTAATTAAAGTATTACTGTCCTTTGGTTTCAGTTTCTTTATCCTCGCTCTTATTTTTGATACGAAACTTTTAAACGTTTTAACGCCGGCACCAGATTTCAGTTTGGCTTTCATAACTTTGCTCACTAACCACGAACTAAGTTTTTCACCTTTCCCTGCATCGTTCGATTTAAGTCTTTGTTTAGCCATATTAAGTAGTTGTAAATCAGCTTTGTGACGATTGGGTAAGTCTGTATGGTTTGCATATGCAATGTCGTGATGCATGCAAGCTTCGTCTAGCTTATTTACACCTCGGTCACCTCGTAGTAAACGTTTCTGGAGTTTTGTTCCCGGGCCGCAATAATTGTAGCCTGGTAAATGAAGTTCGAACGGCAGATTATTAATTAGAGTATTAACAAGTTCACCTCCTTGCATTGTCTAAAGTGTAGTGAAAGAAATAATGCAAAATTAACTGTTATATAATTATTTTATTCCACTATTGCAGTTTTGTTGATCCAACTGTTTTCTTCGTTGTTTAGACCCAACCATTTCACAAACATTTTTGTTCCTTTCCTTTTTAAAACCTTTTCTACCAAATAAATACCCGGATAGTAAGATTTTTGAAGTTCTTGCTCGTAAAAAGTTCCCAATATGGCTTGCTTTCGCTGATCCTGTATATGATATGTTACTGGTATGGTATGATTTATTTTTTTATAGTAAATATTTCAGTTGACCAATTAGGTGTGTAACCTTTTTCAAAATTGTGTTTGTATTTACTGATACGAACAAAGTCACCTACTTTGAACTTAGGTTTTCTACGAATGGTTACATGATTTAAGGTTTTTTAGGGTTCCGTTGCCAAATGGCAAAAAACGGAACCCTTATAGATTCGCCATGTCTGTCTGTCTGTCTGTCTGTCTGTCTGTCCGAGTATGTCACAGCCACTTTTCTCCGAAACTATAAGAGCTGTGCTATTGAAACTTGGTAAGTGGATGTATTCAGTGAACCGCATTAAGATTTTCACACAAAAATAGAAAAAAAGCAATAATATTTGGGGTTCCCCATACATAGAATTGAAACTCAAAAATTTTTTTTTCATCAAACCCATACGTGTGGGGTATCTATGGATAGGTCTTCAAAAATGATATTGAGGTTTCTAATATAATTTTTTTTTAAAACAATAATATTTGGGGTTCCCCATACATAGAACTGAAACACAAAAAAAAAATTTAATCAAACCCTTACGTGTGGGGCATCTATGGATAGGTCTTTAAAAATGAAATTGAGGTTTCTAATATCATTTTTTTCTAAACTGAATAGTTTGCGCGAGAGACACTTCCAAAGTGGTAAAATGTGTGTCCCCCCCCCCGTAACTTCTAAAATAAGGGAATGATAAAACTAAAAAAAATATATGATGTACATTACCATGAAAACTACCAACGAAAATTGGTTTGAACGAGATCTAGTAAGTAGTTTTTTTTTAATACGTCATAAATCGTAAACCACAATTTACCTTTCATTCAGTCAACTCAAATATAAAAATTTAAAAAAAAACATTTAATTTCATAAACGATGATGACGAATGATGATGATGATGACCTGCAGGTTTGTACGGAACCCTCGGTGCGCGAGTCCGACTCGCACTTGGCCGGTTTTTTAATATTTTCTTTTATAACTGACTCACTAGATTTATTAACTTCAATTGGCTTAAATTTAATAGTACGATGTTTTGTGTTGTTATAAGTCTTTAACGTAACTTCTAATGGTATACCTAACCATTTATAGTTTCCATTCAGACTAAAATATTTATATAATTTATTTTTAAGTGTTTTAATCAGTCGCTCAACGATCGAAGCTTTTTTGCTAGAAAACGTTGAGTAATGGTTAATATTATACGTCTTCATAAGCGTTTGAAATGAGTTGTTATAAAATTCTGTTCCCTTATCAGTTTGTAAATTAACAGGTTTGCGATTGCTGTTAATCAGTATTCGTTTAAATGCATGAGTAACATCAAGTTTATTTTTTGATTTTAATGACTCTGCCCAAGCGTACTTTGAGAAGCAGTCAATCACCACTAGAATGTAATTATGACCTTTATTATATTTTCTCAGGTTTTGCATGTCCATTAGATCAGCTTGCCACAAGTCATCGACCCCTTTTAGAATGACGGAACGTCGAAGGAAATTTCTTCTTGCTGCTTTGTGTAGTTCATTAACAATTTGCTGTTTTGCCATTATGGAGATTTATTTTGAAGTAATTTATGTACCTCTGCTTTAGTATAAAACTTATCTTGCAAATGAGTTAAAACCTCAGGTATCTTTGCTTTTAAAGTAGCCTGTACTGTACCCTTTGTGTCTTTTATGATTTGAGAACGCAATGATCCAATCATATTATTAAATTCTTTTAACATATTAGCATTCAAACGATCTACATAATCCTTGTCCACAGTCAAATTATTTAATTCTTTTAATGTGTTAGCATTCAATCGATCTACATAATCCTTGTTCACAGCATCGTCTGCTTCTACTGGAGATCTAATTCCTCTCAGTCTTGAAGGTTTTAAATCAAAATCTCCGTTTTCTAATTTTAACAAAGCATTCTCATTAAACTCAAATAACTCAGCAAAACGCATTCTTTTGTGAATGTAATGTCCGAATTTGTCTACGTTCATGTTTAAGGTGTATTGTATCGAGAGGCTAATAATAAAATAAACACATTTTAAATTATTTATTAATTTATAACTTTACTTTCACGCAATTCTTCAATGATAGATATAATTTCATTATCTAATCCTGTGTTACCAGCATCTCGAGATGCAATCAATAATTTTAATCTATCCACCAGTTCATTGGGATCGTCCCAATATACAAAATCTACGTTTTTCTTCCACGTTTTTGTTAAAGGTAGTAGTCCTTTTCCCTTCGATTGGTGCTCCTGAATTATACTTCGTAGTTGGAACAGAGGCTTTATAATTTGCAAATATTTTTGTCCTTTATTACTTTTTATTGGTTTACTAGATTCATAGTCTCGTCGATGTGCATTTGTATCAAGTAACATCGACTTATAATGTTTCATATCACTCTCTGTAACCATGCTCAAATCTACGTTCTTTTTCAGCAGCAATTGTTTTAAACCAGGCGTATTTCGGTATTTGCGTCCAGCCACGATGATATACTCGTCGCTGATCGTTATACGCGCAGACCCTAACATCAATTTGCCGCTCTCTACTCGGACACCAAACGGAATATCTTTCAGTGCTTCTGAGGACACTGACCAGGATGACATATCACATCTCTGGTTGTTTTCAGTTAATGATTTATACGAAGAATCACTTTCGATATCAGATTCATATTCGTCTTCATTGTCGTTGTTATCATTGCTTTCTGAACTAATAGGGACTTCTTTTTGCAGAGTTTTATCGATAAACGGAACATCGGTTTCTTCATTTGCTATATTATGCAGGAGAGAAGCCTGCTTACTGACATTAGCAATTTGGTTGAGTGGTTCTGTTACCGGCTTGAACACTGATTCCAGCACTTGCTGATTGTTATTCTCAACATCTCTCATCTTTCGCACTTTCTTTTTAACAGCTTCTGCAGCTTCGACTATTTGTCTTTTCAGTGATTTCTCCATATTAACAAAAAAAAGTTCGTGACTGATTAAGCGTTGCCTGAAGAATAATATTATCGCGAGGGTACCGGTCTTAAATATTAGTATTTTTAATCAAAGACAACAAAAGTGTCAAATTTATTTCTGTAACATCCTTTATTTTTGGAGCAATCCTTATTAATTACTACATAATTGAAAGGCTCACTCCATATTTTCGAACACATTTCACGAAATTCAATCCTTGACATATCAGTGTTGACATGTTCTTCATAAATATGACGTAAATTTATTTCATCTTGTTTAAAAAGTATGATTAAGTTCGCATTGTCTCTTACTAACTGCTTAGGGATTTTACTATACGTTTGGTTTAGATAGAAACAATCAATGCACTTGTGTCTTCCCATCGCAAAATAATCACGCATGTTACTCTGATTTTCACAAGCAACATCATCAAAAATAATCACCGAGTTGGGTTTTGCGTCCTGAACGCTTAGTACTTCCTCATTTCCTTGATATTTCTGGAGGGAAACACCAGGCACCCGTTGCAAAACACTTTCTAAAAAAATGTACTTAGGTTGGTGCAGAGTTTTTGAATAAACATAAACATTTTCAAATCTTAATCCGTTTTCGTGTATTAGAAGACCAATTAATAAATTAGTTTTTCCACAATTGGACGGACCGCAAATAATACACCGTACTGAGTTAGGCAATAATTCTCCGTGGCGAAAACTTGTCTTACAAATATCATCGCAGACTGTATTAACATGCAGCGATTGCGGTTGTTTTACAAATTTCATGATTACTGTCGGAAATGAACCAATTGAAAATGAGTGAATGTATTTAGAACGTTAACATTTATAAACTTACCACAACCTCTTTTGCGTTACTGGTCAGTGATCGAGTCGATTGTTCATTATTGAGCATTCTGTACCACCTTTCAGAGCTATAGCGAGCTCGCATGATCATTGGTCGTGTACAGTATACACTACAGTCGAGTTGATAGTTGATTGTTCATACTGACCCGCCATAATATGGAAGTTACTAGTCGTTGGTTGAGTAAATCGTTCCTTATCAAGTACACGGTGCAACAAACTGTATCGTTCGAGTTTATTGGTCGAGTGGAGAGTCGAGTCGAGTGTCGATTATTGGGCATTCTATACCACTGTCGGCAGCGAGGCGCACTCGCCGAGCTACTTGCCGATAGTGGTATAGAATGCCCAATAATATACTACTATCTACTTACCAAGTTTCAACAGCATAGCTCTTATAGTTTCGGAAAAAAATGGCTGTGACATACTCGGACAGACAGACAGACATGACAAATCTATAAGGGATCCGTTTGTTGCCATTTGGCAACGGAACCCTAAAAACGAAGCGGCTTCTGTGCTTTCACAGCTAAATAGTAACATTAGGTAAATATGCATCCGAATATCCGATCACTGGCTATCATCTTCATCCACGTTCCAAAACAGTCCAAGTTATCAGTTAAAACACTCTTTACCTTCCGTAATAATCTTTACTATAAATTTTCTTTTCTTGTTGATAAATTTTGTACTCTGACATTTGAGGTAATTACATCATCTGCGCTCGCGTCCCTTCGTTTGTTATAGACCATAGATAATTGTCTATGGCATGGACAAGCGATTTTGGAGCGTCCGGTCTGGGTAGATCGTACATTTAAATATTAATTGGGTTTCCATTTTATATTTTGAGCACATTTTATCATTATTTTATTTTTTATATGTAATACTTTTTGATTTCGGGATTCATTGTCATGTCCGTAAGGGTTTCCGTGGCATCACAGCAGACTCCATCGTAATACCAGCGCTGCGGTAGTTATTTTTTACAATTATCGCAGCATTATGCTGAGATAGGAGGCTTTTTGGCCTCGCACATGTCTTACTCTTTTATTTTTATATCTTTATGTACTATTTTGTTGTTTGTATGTTAAAAGTTTCTATGTTCTTCTTATTGTTTTTATGTTCTGTACGTGTCGGAAATAAAATATTTTCTTGTTTACTTTCTTTTCAGGCTTCTCCTCGATGCGTCGCGGCCTCACATCTCTAGTGACGTCAATAGACAGCGCGCTTACCCGCGACGACGCGAGAAGCGACGCGGCTTCCACTGCCAGCTCGGACAGCGATAGATATGTAGTCGTCGGGTTGGCTGCCGAGTCGCCTGATGATGCGGATATGGCATTCAGGTATGTATAGTTTAGGCAATCTATGCTCCCTCACGTCCCTAGCCGCCGCAGGAAGAGACACCCCGGGCGTCGGGAGTCGATTGCGGACTACCAGCCATCGTAGGTGCGGGCGGTGAACAATGGGTAGCTCGCCGCCTGGTAAAGACCAGACTCGGGTCGACGGCGCGTTGTGTTCCACGCGCGCCTCAACAAGATGCCATCAGAAAGAGATGCCAAAACTGAAGCGGTCCGCTGGGACCGATACCTGCCATGGTCGCGGAATTGTTCGAAAGAGATACCGTGGCCCTGACATAGGCAACTGAAAGAACACGGGTGGGTTTTAGTCAGTAAAAGTCTGACAAGCTCTCCAGCTCCGCCCAGAGCGGGAGGATGAATTCCCACCCAGAAACAAAAAGTTATGTATGTACTGCGTTCCAAAAAAAGTTGGCGTTTCGACAATCATCGCCTATTTTCGAAAACACAAACGCGTGATGGCGAGATCTAATATATAGCTGTTATTACCGTTTAAATGCTTGCGTAATTGATACGTTGCGTAAGTTTATAAAATTATAGATAAACGTCTCTATGCATTTCTATAAAACTTTTCATAGCTTTTAAGAGACAGCTAAAATTTCAAGGGGCTTCTCCGTGAAATTTTAGCGAGTAATGTCCAGCCGGCTTACTGTACTTGACAAAATATGGTGTGACCATTACTTTATTTTTTTTTCGAAATATTCATACCCGTCCTCCATTTCTACAGAGAGTTCGAACACGGCCGTGCGTCAAGCGGCGTCAGTGGTGTTGAAGTGGCAGCCGAGGTGGTGGAGCGATCCTCGTCACCCAGCGACCACTCCGTCACCAGTTCCTGTCGGAGGAGAGATGTCGTATGTCTTTTCATTTTATTACACTTAACACATGTATTTTTGGTGATACTGTAGGTACGCCACTTATAGCCTTTCGGATATTATATTTAAAAATTATGTTTCTACTTTTGTAACCGTATTAGCCCCTTTTGGCCACCCATAATAAAACTTCTCACATATACAGGTACATATTTTACTCAATACTCAATATCTTTATTGCTTTACCATAATGTGAACTTAGGTGGTAATTATATAATTTAGATCATTAGTTATATTGTTTAATTTATTAAGTATTTAATTTTATTTATAATTATTGCTGTTTCATTTAATTTTTGTTTTTTTATATTATTTGATAAATTATTATTATGTATGTTTTTTAAAAACATCATACATACAATTTAGTATCATTAATTTATTTTACATATACCTATAAATTGCGTGTTTATGATTAATTATTATTATCAATTATCATCATTATAGTATTTATTATCATATTAAATTATATATCTATTATTTATTTTTATCATTTAAATATTCTTCTAAGGAGTAATAGCATTTGTTAATTAGTAATTTCTTAAGATTTCTTACAAATATATTGAACTTTTCTTCATTCTTTATAATGTCAGGCAGTTTGTTGTATACTTTTATAGACATTACATAGGGACTTGTAGAATGCATTTTTAGCTTGGAGGTTGGTATGTTTAGCCTTGATCGGTGCCTAAGTGTGTATTGTGACTGGATGTCTTCGCGCTTTGTGTAGAACTCTGGATACTTGCGGACAAATTTACATGTTTCTAGAATATAAATACTGGGTAGTGTTAAAATATTATGTTTTTGAAAGTGGGGTTTGCAGCTGTCGGTTTGATCAATGTAGGCCCGACTTTGTAGTATGACTGTTTGGAAAGTATCAACTCAGCCTATCGCAGTCCACTGCTGAACATAGACCTCTCCCACGTTCGCCACAACACCCTGTTCTCCGCCTTCCTGTTCTTAACGCCTAAAATTGTATCTTTCACACACAGTCCATCCAATATTTTGCTTTGCATGTATAAAATTGTTTACCAATATTGTTAGCATCGTTAATTCGTCTACCATTTGTATACCCTAGGTTCATTCTTACATAACTAAGGGATACTTTTAAACCTTCTCAAAGATATCGACCAGCACTTGGCGTCTGAACAACATCCACTTGGTGCAACAGAGCGGCGGCGGCAGGACTTCCCTCCGACTTTGTGCCGACGATCTGAAGAGCGACGAGTGCAACGCTATCCCCTGGGATGAGTTCCAGGTGAGTTTGCTGTTGGTGGTGCTAAGTCGGGTAAAAGGGGGGAAGAGGGAAGCTGGTTTTTGTTTTGGAACTGTTTAAAGTTGTCCTTGGGTTGAATATTGTTTTTGAGTTCATAAAATCTCTGAGGTTTTCGCCCATCACGCATTGTAAAACAATTTACATAATTGTCTACATGGCAGTCCAAGAAATATAGAAAATGTCCTGAACTGTTGGTATGACCTTTCAAAGATTTCATTGAATTTATATTCTAAGGAAAATTCAATTTTTCTTCCTTTTTTTGCAATTTTCAGGTCTGTGTCAGGTTGTATATGTTGATTAAAATATGACTCACGACTGTAATAAATATGGCTCATAATTATTATGATTAAAACCATCAGTACAACCTTCGAAGTTTATATAATCCTTATTCCAATTCGAAATAGAATTAAATGAACTAAGAGAATTGTCTACATACGTGGTACGGGCGCGAATCATATTTTAAACAATTGCAAAAATCGTAAGAACATAAGAATTTGTGCGTGTTACTAAACAATAAATCCGAGCCTAGGTCACTGCGAAAATCCCACTAGTCAACTCTAAACAGTTTTAAACAAAAAAACTCTATGTGCATATTCAAGAAAATGAACTAAAAATGACCCATACTCTTTAAAAACCACTCAAAATTATCAGACTAAGTCATTGGACATTTTTAGTACAATTTGATTTCCCAACATCATACACATTCACTTCTTTTATATATTTTTTCCACACCTAAGTTTGAGAGTATTGATTTTTCTCTATTTAAACAAACATACGAACATAATCAACAGCCTTCTCCATACTATCTAACAAGATTCTCTTTAAAAAAGTATCAAAAAAATTAAAGTATCAAAACAAGTCTCACTAAACACAATATGTGGTTCTTTAAGGCGGAATTACTTATAATGTTTAAACGCATGCGTCGATATTTATGAGTCCGCATTATCTTTTATTTTCTGACCTTACATTTAATGATAGTCTTCAATCATAGGCAGGAGGCAGTGTCATTGTTGTTTACCAAATGATTTACTGTTCTCAGAGGCTACAAATGTCACATACGATTCCTGGGGACATTCTTGCCATGTGCCAAAATTAATAGCATAAGCAGTCTATAATCAGTAGGCAGTAGGCTATAATCCACAACGCGGACCCTGTGCGGATTGGCGGGTGTGACATCTCTTCAAAATAAAAACACAAAATAGTCATAGATTAAGAAATTTTTGCACATACTCGTGTTTTAGTACCCCTCATGTGTGTGTGTGTATGTGATGTGTGTGTGTTGTGTGTGTGTGTGTGTATTTTGTACTAAAAAACGAGTATGTGTATAAAAATCAAAGATAAAAGAGTAAGAAATAGTTTTATAATGCTTAAAAATGGCGCGCCCTACATAGGTATGCGTTCGAATAGAAAAAAACAATTGATGGAAACTCTTTGGTTATATTTACTTGCCCTGTATCGTACTGGCAAATAAATAATAATTACATAATTTTTTAGAGAAAAGATATTATAGTATTATTCTATTTTTAAATTTCGATATTGTGTTTATACAGTACGTAATATAAACTCACTCATTTGAATTTTACCATTATGAGAGTAGAAACAGTATTTTACGGACTCCATAAAAAGTAACGAATCCCGCACTTATAAGGCCTTTTAAGACATATAAACATTTGTATGTTACATATTCCACCTTATTTTGGCTCAACATGGCGACTGAACAAGATCGAACCCGGAATCGATTGTGATTATTTCATTTATCCTTCATTGACCGTTCCAATGACGCTGCCTCATCAGGTATGCATGACCGTATCATCACTATCATTGTATTTCGTACCCAGTAAGGTGTTTCGCTGTAATACTGAATTATGTTTAATAAGCCTTCGGGTTTAGGAGCGAGCGATCTTTGAGCGGTTGTTTTGTAAAATTATATTATAGTCATTATCTGTAATCGCGAAGAGGGCCAATTTTTCTATACTAGGATTATTTACAACCATCGGTTCCTTATATCAAAACTCAATTAATCCAACGCGATACTTGCCCGACCATCGCTCGCTTAAAAACCCGTCCTCTAACTGGAATGCATCCATTTTATCTCTAACTATATGTGTCTATGTGTCTTTTTTCCTCTATGGCAATTCCCGCCCGCTCGGCTATCGTGAACCGAAAGAACCGTCTCAAGGTATTTAACATACGATCTATAGATGATCTATAGATCATTTGACACGATGTAGTGGTATCATTATGTTGAGTGCCCATAGATGTAGAGGTTATGTGTCGTAGCCAAGGGGGTTTGTCTGTGTATGAGTGAGTGAGACGAAAGATGTTTCTGTCCCTTGTTCTGTGTTATTGTGCTTGTGTTTGGTTGAGAATGGTATTAGAACAGAAAACTAAATTTTTGGAATATAACCTTTCTGAAGATAGACCGAAGATTGGTTTTAGAATAAAGTTAATAGACTCCAGTCTATTCTTTCCGACATAAAAATAACAATAGCATCATCAAGATATATATTATGATAACTTTTTAAAGTTATTCTTGCATTTTGCAATCCAAACACAAGCAACTTTTTATTTATATAAATATTTCGACCAGAAACATCTTTACAAATGCTTCATTGCTATCTGTTACATGTCCGCCATTTTAGCTTCGCCAGCGCCATCTGAGGGCTCAGGTAGGATGCATTTCGCAGCCTATATTGTTCCTCCATTTTATGTTATCCCAGTCTTGGTCTACCAGCGTGTAGACAACCACCGTTATCCAAAATTATATATATTATATGCATGGTTATAATTCTGTTTTTTAAATACAATGCCAAAAAAATTACGCATTCTGAGCAAAAGATTTTTCTATTTTCGTTGTGTGGTATCCCAAATTAATATTCCTAAATTTTAAACATGTATTCCAAAATCAAAAACTAGATAAAGAAATATAATATCTTTACTATACAATCTCTGCTACGCTTCTGCATGCAACATAATATTATATACCTACCTAGATAAAGTTTAAAAAAAAAGTACTGCATCACTCGCAAATACAGCTGGTTTTAAATACCGTAGCAATTTGTTTAAATCGAAACACATTATGTATGTTGTTCATAGTCTTCAGATACTCGTAGAAAACTTATTTTTTTATCATCTGTGGAGACATAGCGCAACACTATCAGAATGGCTTTCATTTTGAAAGTGCAACAACATTCATTGCGTTATTTAGGTAGGTTGGCAGACAAATTTTTAGAATATATGAAGCAATGGAATTTGCAATATCCTTCAAAATGACTCAGATTCTGATGAATAGTGTGTTATTCAATTAAGATGTCTATTTCTTGATTAATAAAACTGAAAACGATATATTAAGTGGTGCAATACTTTTCCAATGAGTGTTTCTTCTCTAAATGTTGCATGTCCCGCACTATCCTTTCATCTCCATCCACACATAGTGATGTAAACGTGTTTGTGACGTAAAATCCGCTTATTTGTTATGGTTCTAATTTGTCTTATTGTCTGCTGATACTCTTGAACGCGACTTCTAGTGGCATTAAAATATCTCTTCAGACGAAATATCTGCAGAGCTTAGCGGTTTGAAACATTCGACTCTGACTTCCTCACTTCTAAGAAGTCACGTAGTCATCAAACAGTTTATGGCAAGAAAAACAATGTCAAAGGCTGACAACAAACTACCCTCCTTTTTTAGAAGTTCCACGTTTAAAACATGCGTTCGAAAGTATCGGCTATTACCCCCCAAACCTTTTGTCGTCGCCCTCCCTTCCTCCCGTAACATGTCCCTCTGAACGCAGAACAAGTTCTCGATGCGGGCGCGCGCGTGGTCGGAGCCGGCGGTTTCGGAGACTGACGACCTTGAACCGAGGGATGAGCCTCTCGTCTCAGCACGGCTTGTCAGGACACAGATGCCGAGAGAACCTGAGACAAAGGTATGTTGGTTATTGAATAGGGACCTTTTTACCACATAAGTATGATGCAGTGGCTTAAAGAATAGTACCTACCATCCCATTTCATCCCATGGATGTCGTAAAACGCGATTAAGGGACTTTTTAGAGAATTGGCACCAGCAGCGTTCTCTATGCATTTTAATACCATACTGCGGTCGCCAACTCGCTTGCGAAGCGTGGCGATTATGGCACACCCTCCCTAAATTGGGGGGTAGGAGCTGTGTCCAGCAGTGGACATCTTTCGACTGAAATGATGATGATGATACAGTGGCAATGATCAAACTGGATAAGTACTAGTCATCTTAATACATTTTCTTGCTGCGTCATAAAAACACTGCACTGCGTTAATATCAAAATTCCGTAAACATTGAGGTGTTAAACACTCGAAAAGATCCAAGAAATAATGTAAATTTTATATAAGTATGAAAAGAATACAGTTTTCCGACTATTTAAAAGTTTGTCTGCACTAATGCAAGCACTTGTCCACCTGTTACACTTCAAGAGCATTATAATTTCCATTTGTAATATCTCTTTAATAATTGTTTTCACGAGAGCGTGGCAGTTATTGCAATTAAAAGCTTATTTTAATACTCAAAAAACTCATATTTGCCATTAATACAGACATTGTCCATATTTGCCCGTATTTTGTCGATAATAATCTTCTTTATATCCCCAGGGTCTAGCTCCGTTTGAAGAATTACTGGAGGCTCGCATCCACGATTTGAGCATAGCTCTCAACATGAGCACCGCGTTAGCACTCGCCGAGTTAATTGAAGATGAAGTGGTAGTGCCGCCTATGCCGCTTGAAGTAAGAGACAAAAAAAATATTTATTTAATAACATTTTACCCAAAAATAACTGGGCCAGACATGTCTGCCGGATATCTACACTAATATTGCAGAGAGAGAGAGAGAGAGAGAGAGATGAGAGAGTTAGATGGATAGATAATATTTCCCAAATAGATATTTGTGATTCAGGTCTTGACATTATAAAAAAAATATGGTGAAATATGTATATCTTGTTGTATATTATAACTTGAACTTGCATAGAAAGTTTACCCATGTTTGAAAAAACAGGCTGAACAACTCACCGCAAACTAACAAAGGTTGACTATGTAGAGCAGGGCTGTCCAAACTACATACCTTCGCGGGCTAATTAAATTTACTACAAAAGCGGGAGGGCCGCAGAAACAAATATTTTCAGTTTTCAAGTAAAAAAAAATACAAGGTAACCATTTCTTTATACGATTATTGGTTCTTCGTTAATTTATCTTTAACAATCATATCGATATCAACGTCAACATTCGTTGTTGCCAGACACATAGCATTAAGAAGTGACTTATCTCAACAATGAAGATCTATACTTAGATTTTATTTCATTGTTGAATACGTAATTTCACATAAATAAGTGATACTAGACTATAACTGAAGAAGTAAAACAATTTTCTGATTAATTTAAACTTTAAAACATCCGTCGCGGGCCGCATGAAAACAGGCCGCGGGCCGTTGTCTGGACAGCCCTGATGTAGAGGAAACTCACTAACCCAGGTTGTGAAACCTTACATAAACTTGCAAAATAAACTACGCATTTAACCGCAGAAGCGGACTACCACAAATGTTCCGTTGTAAACTTCCAAAGTCTTATTGATATGATAAATGATTTTATTTCTTAAAGTATGTTTCTACAGACGCCAGCACATAATGCTATTACAATCTGTCAAATTTCTTTATTAGAATTTCAACTTTATTGTTAAAGTATTAGGTTCAAGATTGATTAGAAAAATTTGACAATTTCGGGTAGCTTGATGTGCTGGTGTCTGTACCAACACTTATACAAGTAAATCATATTTTTAAACGAGATGAGGACGGCGTTTCCTTTCTGAGAAGAAAGCCCACAACAAACTCAAGAGCTTACCTACTCTAAACTATCAATATACTTACTTCTTTCAGGTACTAATTGAAAACGTAAAAATCCACCTAATAGAAGACCGTCCAACTCGCTCAATCTCCTCCCCCCCACCACAACCCCTAGACATAGACTTAACAACCCTTCGCCTGACCCGGGACCTAGCCGGGGTGGTCCGGCTTGGCCCCCCTATTTCCACCCCCTCCACAGTGGCCTCCCCGGCCACGCCACAGCCACAGCCCGAGTTGGACGAGGCAAGAGACAAGATAGATAGGCTGAATAGAGAAAATGAGGAGCTGAGGAAAAGGCTGGTCACACTGGCAAGAATAGCGGAAGATAACCGGGAGTTGCGAGCGTAAGTATTATATGTTTATTGGTTTTGTAGCACGGAACGAAATATACCTATTAACTAAGTATCAGACAAGACTAAATAAACAGACTGGTTGTCATACTTTCTGATGACTGCCAAAAATCCACGATTGACAGCTTAACCTGCTCTCCGAGGCACATAGGAGTCTTGATATCAAACTTGTATGTTAATTGATTTAAAAAGCAAAACTTACGGAATTAATACGTTTTTCGCTTAAAGTTCTTGAAGGAGAAAAATAATATTGAAAATGAAATGAAAATGAAAAAGGCTTATTCGAATCAACAAGTTTTAACTTACATCAGTGGTGATTGCAGCCTCCTTTTAAGAGTATAAAGCCTGTATTAGGAGACTCCGCTCTTCCATACATTATTAGTATTTATAAAATACTTGTTTATTTCTACTTCCAATTTATACAAAAGAAATAACACTATGATACATCAAATGTATTAAACGGTATGCAGAGTGTGCTTTTAAGACTGGGATTGTGTGTGAGTGAGGATGTATGTGAGTTATGTGAGTGAGGATGTATGTGAGTTGTGTACATGTATGTGTGTTGTGTGTGTGTGAGTGTAAGGGCAATGATGGTGGGTATTTATAACAACAAAGCCTCTGTGTCTTCATAACTAAGTGGTTTAATCCATTCAGTTAGAATTTTTTTGCATTCATGCCTTTTTTTATGTGTATGTTAGTTTCTCTATTACATCTGTTGTAAAGCTGGGCAGAGCGCTTTTTGTATTGGATGCTGGCAAATTTATTAATATTGTCTTTTAAATTAGTGACCGAACGAAGTTTCGCTATCAGTCATTTCGGCAAAAAAAAAAACCGTGATTTGGCTATAATATAGTTTTCGGCCTTAAACCAGCCGAAGCTTCGGCTGAGGCGAAAATCTGAAGTTCGTGAAATGTCGCGCGTCATTCGGCCTACTTCGCAAAGCTCGACAATATCAGGTGACGTTCGGTTAACTTAGGAGTGAATCGAGACAGCTTGTGGTTGCACTCAGCTAACTTAAACGGACGCGATTTTTCTAAACAAAACAAAATCTTAAATTAGTCGAACACTTTCTTAAATGTTAATCCGAATAATTTAAACTCATCCTTACATGATGAATATTACAGGAAAGTGGAAGAGGCGTCAGTGTTACGACAGTGCGTGCACGCAGCGCAACAAGAAGCGGCCAGCTTATTGGCTGACAAACAGGAGCTTCTAGAAGCCATGCGAATGTTACAGGTAACAGGAATATTCCAACACCTCTGTTTTTTCCTCATCTGCCTAGCCTTTTCCCAACTATAGTATTTTAGATGGAGCGACTGCCTATCTGACGTCCACAACCCAATTACTGGGTAATACGATACCCCTTGGTAAGACTGGTTGTCAGACTTTCTGGATTCTGACGACTCGTAACGACTGTCTAAGATCTACGAAAGACAGCCGGGACCAACGGCTTAACGTGCTTTCCGAGGCACGGAAGGGTCTTGGTATGTAAAGATGGTCACCCATCCACGGACCAACCGCGACAAGCATAGCTTAACCTTTGTTTTTTTCCCTGTTACTATAAATTCAGTACAATGATTCTGGACCCCTGCATTGTAATTTACTGTCAAAAATTTAAAGGAAAATTGCTCTTTTGCCAAACATTTTGACCGCGTAGGCTGGCTACACTTTTTACAGTTTTCCGTTTACTCCTACCTTTACGAAGAAGCGTTATGCTTCCTACATGTAACTTTCTCCCTCTTTCTGTCTCTGTGTGTGTAGAGAGAGACAGAGAGAGTGATTGTTTTATGGTTTTCGAGGGAGCTAAAGCCTATAATAAAGTGCTACAATGAAAATCCAAGATAGGTGGTGCGAAAATGGTCAAATTTATGACCATGAGTGTCGTTTGCATGGTTTGCGAGAATGTTGTGGTTAATTTATGGTTTCGGTCGAATTTCCTGCCACTCTGTATAGAAGCTAAGCTGTGTATAATTTCACTTCATATCGTCATGAATGATTTCAGGAGCAGGTATCAGGTGGTTGTCGCGGCAAGAGATAGCGGTCGCGAGGCGGTCCGGCGCAGGGCTGCCTCGACTGTACAGCGTGCTGCGGCGACCAGCGGACCTAGCTGCTGGGCCTGGACGTGTAGTAGACCCAGGATATCTCCTGTATATGTACCAAGTAAGGTCATACGAAAAATCCGCCACACCCTGTATATGTTCGTACCTAGTAAGGACTTCTGTCCAAAGAAAGATATGACTGTAGACCCCTGTTTATCAAGTTAGGAATGAGGTGAAATGTAAAATGGTCTGTATACAGCATGTATATATGTCTCTGGTAAGGGTCGAGGTTGAAAGAAACGTGTTCTGTACACATTCTGTATAAGACGTCCACTGCTGGTCATACGCATCCTCCAAGCACCGCCAGTTTGATGTGCCAAGGTCAAAAAACTTTATAGCAAATGTACACTCCTTATACATGTACAGACGCCAGCACATCGAGCTACTACAATCTGTCAAATTTCTTTAATAGATTTTCAACTTTATCACTAAAGTATTAGGTTCAAGTTTGATAGGAAGAATTTGTCAGTTTCGGGTAGCTTGATGTGCTGGCATCTGTACACTTCTTGTAAATGTAGACTACCAAATAACAAAGACCACGCTCGCACGGAAGTAAAGATATCGCGATACGGTGTTCAATTTTCAACTTTCGGTGTTACCAAAGACAGTTGAAAATCGAATGTGTGTTAAAGACATGTTGGAATGCGCTCTGTTGGATTCTCAATGCTTGGTTTAACACTTAAAGTCGACAATCCAGTGCACGATAAATTCCCGTCACGATATTTTTACGTCCGTACGTTCACACTAACGGATGTATAAGTACGGTTACCAAAGTCGAGAGTCACTTGTTCGGCGCATCATTGTGATATTTTTTCTTGCAGTGCACCTGGGAAATGACGTTACAGAAATATTAAAGTCATAGTCCCAATTTTGTGAACGAAAACAAGTTTTAAATGTTATAACTTACCTTTAAATGATCCTGCGATCACTGTACCATTGTATCAACGATAAACGCAAAGTTTTGTGTGCGTTACATTGCGTACTACCGTAAACAGCGAATTATCACACCAAAAAAGTTGTTTCCCAGCAATTTTCTTTACAGAAAGTGTCTTAGTTCGATGTACAGAATGCGTACATAGCGGTAATGTGTTGAAACGTTATTACATACCAGTATATGTGAAAAAAAATTGGCCAAAAAAGTGTCGTAATTGTAAAAAAGTTAAACGTCAAATATAGACTTTTTGAGACCTTGATAAAGCTTAGTTTACCATAAGACGTGCCAAGTAATAGCTTGGCCAAAAATTGTGATCAGTGCAATGTATGATAGAAGAACTAGAAACAGATGGAAATTGGGTCGACATCGTTGTCACTGTAATTTGTTTTAGAGAGTTTCAGTAAGGTAGAGAGAGACTAAAAGAAAGTATCAAAACTACAGATATCATGGCGCCTTCTATTTATAAAATACACGGACAAATGAGAAATTAATATTTTTATAATATGACGAAGTTTTTAAGTACTTATAGCAGCATTTATAGGTATACATGGTGGCAAAGATATGAGAGCGCAACTTATTACCATGGATCCAGAACATGATTTTGAACCTTTTTTTTCTGGATAGGTGATCATCAAATGACTTCTCCCGCTCTGGGCGGAGCGAGAGGGCGTGTCAGTCTTTTACTGAGTAAAACCCACTCGTATTTCTTCAGTTCCCTGTGCCAGGGCCACGGTAACTTTTTCCAACAAATCCGCGACACAAGCTGTCCAGACATGGCCCTGCTATGATAGACTCACATACAGAAAATAATTATCATAATTATGTTCTGTATGTGACCCCTTTTTTTTGTATGGGAAATCATCAAATGACGTCTCCCGCTCTGGGTGGAGCGGAAGGGTGTGTCAAACTTATACTGACTAAAACCCACCCGTGGTCCTTCAGTTGCCCATATGCCAGGGCCACGGTACCTCTTTCGAACAAATCTCGCGACCCTGGCAGGATATGTGAGAATTTTTTCTAAAATTCTATGCCATACATTTTGACCGGGTAGGTATTGTATCACTTTTGTATGAAGCAGTGACGAACAATTTATACGCTAGAGGTTCTAGAGTCATGTGCTGAATTTGCAGATTGGGCGTCAATATCCTTGCCACTCTGTATAATTTAAAACATAAAGCGCTTGCTAATTTTGTTTATGTACACCAGTCTTTCTTGGCATAACGATTAAATGCAATGAATCAACTGGAATTGAATGCAACCAAAACTAATTTAATAATTAATTGATTTCATATATATGCAATCTTGATTTCTATTTTATTCCTTTAAAATGAAAATGGAATGAAAACTGATCTTATAATACTTAATGCATATGGTAAAGGTGGGTACATATTGTGGAATGCTTAGAAATTGTAAGGAAATTCGGCTGCTTTTTACTTAAATTGTTACTTAGTGTAGACTAGGTTTTGCAAACTTAGTTTTATGTGGAGTTTGTTAGAAGTAGCTAAGTTTATAGTAAAATTTTAATATTCATATGATACCGATAATTTATTTATTAAATTCTGAAAATGTTCCTACACTGTAGTGAAAAGTCGTGTGTATACAGAATATCCTATGAATGTGGCTATATTAAATGATTTCATTAATCCAAAAATCATGTAATAATCACAAGAAAATTGGACATATACTATGTATATTTTAGTGTAAATTAATAACATATAAATATTATTGTGAAGAGCCCCAATCCATTATAAAATGAATTCCCATTGAATAAGTAAGAATTTCAAAATGTTGATTATTAAAGTAAAGATAAAATTCTGAAATATTACCTCAGTATGAAATTAATGGTTAATATTAATATTTAATTCCTTTTTTTATTCGCAATAGAGGCATAGTACTAAGGAAAAAATGTTAAAAACAGTTTTAAAATCTTAAAATGGTGGTATGGTGTTAAGGTCTGTAGTGCCCTTAACGCAATTTAATGCTAAATTTTGTAAAAATTAAGGTGATATGGAAGATTTTATAAACAAGAGAAATACTTAACAGTTCCAAAAAACGGGCATTTTTTGCAAAATATTTTGACAGTCTACTCAAACACACTGCAGATTATAACTTAGTAAACAGTTTTTAAAACAGATACAAAACAAACACACTGACGGTGGATAAGATTACTCAGGCTATGTCGCAAAGCCATACATGCACATATAGGATCAAATGAAATTCTCTTGCAATACTTTGCCTACGTATCGAATATTCATATCGAAAACGAATGGAACAAAATAAAAGTTTTCGTCATTCAATGGGTCAAGGCCAATAACCATAAAAGTCATTTAGATACCTTGTACCTTTGCCACAGGGACATTTAAAGTTTTGGTCAAAGTTTGATATCGAAAAAAAAAATGGTTACATTTTTGTTTTTTTGTTTCATTATTCTCGATATTGATACCCAACACGTGGATAAAATCTTTGCTAGCTAATTTGACCCTGTATTTGCCTTTGGGGTACAAATAAAATAACCATTTCTAATAATGACCCATTAGAACTAGTATGAAATGTGGATGTTTCTTATTCGTGATCACATCACAAGGATTCCTAGCGAGGCTATGAGAATAATGGTAAGGTTATTGAACCAATAGGGCTGCTTATGTATAATTATAATATTTATACAATTTAACAAGCACTAAGAGGCTTTTGATGTACATTATCGTATTATATAAACTACTTATATTTGTAATGTAATCGTTCAATATTATTTCGGTGCCAAAAGCGCAGACTGTATTAAATGTACAACTATAGAGTTCGTTCTTTGGCTAAAAACTCCTTTAACAAGCCATTGCATGTTCCATTTCCTTTCGAACGACATTCAAAAAGACGTTCGATATTCAAAGATCTTACATATCTATCAAACCATAGTCCAAAGAACCTAATTTATACTTGTATATTTTGATTTTAAAAGAGGTTGTAAATAAAAGTTTTATATTTTTTTTAATGAAGTGATCATTTTATTTGTGTAATTTTAAAGTATTGTACATAATTTTATGGGGTGACGTAATGTAGCTATTTTTTCAGATCTTTTTACTGTTTATTGATAGTATTTTCATTATGAGAATTCCATTTGGGTAAGTTGTGTTAAGGCGTGGTTAGAGGGATTTAAATCAACTTTTGAATGGGAACAATTTCGACTCCAGTCCTTGAAAAAAGTGCTATATTAAACCATCTTAGAAGTATTCTTGTTGACATACTAGTCTCAGTATTCAAATCACTATGAACACGCCTTAGAAAATCGATATAAATTAAACAAATATTATATAAATCTTTCAAAAGTTCAGTGAGAAATTTTTAGAAGTAAACTTTTGATAATATTTAGGTATTTACATGTCTTCTAGATTGTTAGCCCAGTTGAAATTTGTTCGCAGTGCAATGTCTACTAAAATCATGTTGCGTTTGTGTCTTTTATGATAGTGACGCTAATTGGTGGTAATAAATATTTAGCTTTAATTAACACCCGGTTTCAGAGGCCAACATAAAAATTATCTAACTAACTGACTGATGTGATTGGCTGACCGAAATAACAACAGCCAGCTAATATTAAGCCTTTGGAGGATAAGGTAGCTCAGTGTCAGATTGTATGTTTAGCAAAGTATGATTACTTTTTATAGCAAATATGATTAATAGAATTATTCAAAAATAAGTAAATGAAATAGTCATTTAATGTGATTAAATTAACCAAAGAGTTGTATTGATGAATTAAAATCATCAATAAGTATAACCCTTTTGGTTGATTGTAATTCTGTAAACACCTTAGGTACGGTCGCAAATCGTATTTTGCGCAGCAAAAAAAGTAAGAAAATCTTAATTACGATGAACCCTGGCACTTCCCCTTAAAACTATATTTTTATATTCGTCTTATGATTCCTTACACTCAAGATACTCCAAAGTCAGCCCAGAAAAAAATTTGGAAAAGTCTTATCATTAGAACTTAATTTAATTTCTACTCCTGTGTTTCCAACTGTATTCATGACGACAATTGCCACTAAAACTATGAAGCTAAATAACATTACCACCAATAGCCGGCTTTTATATCACTTGTTAAAATGCAATGTATTACAATTCGGGGTAGCTCTATTATATCTTATAATACATTTATCTCTTTTACTCGGTGTTAGGATAAACAAAACTCGTGCCTGTAATAATTAGGTACATAATATATCCGCTTTATGGTCGTTGCTGCCTTTTTATACTCTCATCTATTTAATCGATGTAACTTTTAAGAAACAAATTTTCCTAAGTTCGTCTGTCTGTATATGATTCAAGTGACATTTAGTTACGAAAAAATAAGCCCCATGACGCTGGCAGTATTATAGTCGATATCGGTTGAGTTGCCAAAGAAAAAAAAAAGTATTAAAAAATTGCATTTGAAGTTAAAAATGGTGATGAAGGCGCCTTAAGTTGAAAGCTCTAGGGTACCCCGCTAAATCCATTTTTTTTTTTTTTGAAAATTGCAGTTCAGTGCCAGGTTGTATATAATTAAAAGATAATTTCCGACCTTAACACATGTGTACTGACAAAATTATAATCATTAAAATCATCAATATAACACTCGAAGTTCATTTAAAATAAAATTCCATTAAATGACTATCATGAAAAAGTAATTCAATGGAATTAAGTGAGAGAGAGAGGAGTTTTGTGAGGGTTTTTGTGACCAATTTAAGGGTTATAATTAAGTAAAGCCGTATTTATTACGGTCGCGAGACATATTTTGTTAAACTAACAGCCTGGCACTGAACTGCAAATTGCAAAAACCGTAAGAAAATATAATTTCGTGGGCTACCGTGGAGCTTCCACTTTAAGATTATTTTTAATTTTCTCGTGTTTTGAAGTAACTAAACGTCATTTAAAATCTATTATTTTCCATGTTTTATAAATTGTTGATCGGTACTCGTATTCTGTCCAATGTATGCTGTCTCTTCGTTAGTTTGTGTCGAACAATCCGACTATTGAAATGTACCATAACGTTGTTGCGATTTATTTAGTTATGAAGGAATTGTTAAAATTAAATTCAATATTCTATAGCTGGTTGTTTTATTTAAACCTATTATTTTGTAAGACAGGCAAAACACTGACTAGCTTCTGCTATATGCTCTGTGGCTTCAGCTCCTGAATCTAAATTCGAAAGAAAGAAGGAAGACAAGATTTTTATGTCAATGAAATTATGAAAACAGTTAGGTATGACTGGCCTGTTAGTCTAGTGGTTAATGACCCTGACTGCTAAGACTGAGGTCGTGGGTTCGATTCCCACCCAGGACAAATGTTTGTGTGATGGACAATCATTTGTTCTGTGTCTGGGTGTAATTTATCTATAATATGTATGTATTTAGAAATATTAAAGTATGTTTATCAGATGTCTGGTTGCCATGCTGGGTGACTGGCCTGTTAGTCTAGTGGTTAGTGACCCTGACTGCAAAGACTGAGGTCGTGGGTTCGATTCCCACCCAGGACAAATGTTTGTGTGATGAGCACAATCATTTGTGCTGTGTCTGGGTGTAATTTATCTATATTAAGAATGTATTTAGAAATATATAAGTATGTTTATCAGTTGTCTGGTTACCATAGTACAGGCTCTGCCTAGTTTGGGATCAAATAACGGTGTGTTGGTTGTCCTAAGATATTTATTTTATTTATTATAGTACAGGCTCTGCCTAGTTTGGGATCAGATAACGTTGTGTTGCTTGTCCTATGATATAGATATATGTATACTCAGTTTTCTTATTTGCTTAAAATAGCTGCGATCAAGGAACTTATATCCATCCGCTGCGATCGACTTTTTTTTTAACATGGCAGCTATGCGATAGTTTCTGGTCTGCACCAAAATGACAGCTGTTACTAGTATGTTGATATGTTTTTTTTTTAATGTTTATTTAATCCATAATGTTACACTTTTATTTTTACATATCGCACACCTAGATCTAAAGTAAGACAACTCAAAAACTGTGAATTTTGAGTTATCATTGTATTCATATGCTCGATAACCCTATGCAACTATCCAACATAACAGGTTCAATAAAAACTTGAAAGATTCGTCGCTTGATGGCATGTCTTCTTTTGTTGAATCCACGCATGTCACCCCCCCTCCCGCCTAAACAAATGAATACAATGATAACTCAAAATTCACAATTTTTGAGTTGTCTTACTTTAGATCTAGGTGTGCGATATCATCTGCCAAACTGCAATGCAATTTGTCGGCAGTAGGCTCTCGTGGATTTAGCACGAATCTTTGCTTTAACATAAAAACTAACTGTTGAAAGGTCGATCGCTGCTGGTACAATTTTAGTCTATCAAATTTAGTAATAGAGGAATTGCACACTTTTTTTCCCATAGGATTGTGGGGGTCGGCAGAAACTATGGACATCACTATATTTATGTACAATTGGTTTATCTAGCGGAAAACATCGGAGATATCGTTATAAAATTGAATCGTCTCCACGACACGAGCTTTATTTATCTACTTCACCCTAAAATATCAAAGCACAACTAGATTTCATTTAGTTTCATTTGAATACTTTTTTTTCATCATTTTGACGTAAAATTCACCGTTTCAACTTCGGTAAGACTATCCAAACGTAGAGTTTGATTAATCAAAAGCAGTGTTACCAGCTCTCTTAAAGTTACCCCATTAACGGCAAATTTTAAACGAGGTATCATGTCATGATTATTTTTCAATTAATTATTTGATTTGAGCATTTTATCACATTAAACATGACTGAAAATATTAAATTATTATGTTAATGACCAAGGAACCATGAACCAAGGTAACTGACATAACCCGAAGAATTGCTAAACTAAAGTGGCAGTGGGCAGGGCACATAGCTCGCAGAACAGTTGGCCGATGGGGCCGAAAGGTTCTGGAGTGGCGACCGCGTACCGGAAGACGTAGAGTGGGAAGGCCTCCAACAAGGTGGACTGATGACCTTGTGAAGGCCGCAGGAATCCGCTGGATGCGGGAGGCACAGAACCAGTCGAAGTGGCGGAGCTTGGGGGAGGCCTATGTCCAGCAGCGGACGTCTTTCGGCTGAAATGATGTTAGTGACTGTTTGTTGGTTCGTTAAATTCTTTTTATAAACGTTACCTCTATTATTGTTTTTATAGCACGTAGCGATTTCCTAAATCACGTCTCTCTTCTATAAGGAGCACATGGACACGTTTTAAGCCCTGGGTTGGTTTCCCGGGTCAGTCAGACTTGTTTTTCTTCTTTGTACTCATCAGATGCAAACATTATTTTTAATTGACGAAACCATTTTCTTTTTCTCAGATTAGATATTTATTTTCAGGGGTATTTAATATTTAACAGTGGCAATGAAAATACACGTGAGTCAAGAAGTGGGAATAACGTGACTTTCATATTGTGGCAACATTTTTAGTGATGGCCGATGTTTCAACTTGAACGGGATGCTAACGATCGTTGCCGAATTTTAGTGTTGAAATTAATCAAGTTTCTCATAATTCGGTGTTTTTATGTGAATATTATTTATTCTTTTAACATTTTGTGTGGTATTGTGTGTTTATTAGTGACAAAATTGTAAGTGTTGTTCGGAAAAGAATGTTTGTTGTGCCCTCGCTCTAACAGGATCACTGGATAATAAAATATTGGATTACGGTTTGCTGTTTATTTAGTTGTTGTGGACTAAAGGTAAGTCGCGCTACTTCATAAACTTGTTACATGTCTAGTTTAAGTCTTATGTGACGGTTTTTTAATGCCACGAAAGCTGTACGCGTGATAGACGACAGCCGAGCGCCCGGCCGAGATAACGGAAGATTATAGTAGATTGCAAAGATTCTGATAAGATTCCTTTCTTCACGGCACTGCAGAGCCATGAGTACACACCATAAAACCTGTCTTATCTTCCTAAATCGACAAGTGTGCGTAAAAACTTATTTGAACGTAACAAACACTGAATTGAAGATGCTTCATGCTCTATTTCCCTCTGAAAAGTTTGATATAAATTAAGAAATCGCAGTGAGAGGTATTAACGTACCCATTAGACATTTCGTGCAGCATATTCCGCTTAGTTCTGCACCACAAACATGACGAAAAAGCGTCATTTTCTTTTTTAAACTTAGGTTACGAAACTATTTTTGAATATTTGAATCAACTGCAAAGCGGTTACTTTCTGAAGATCCTCAACACTCCATAAATATCTTTCACAAGCACTTAATCCATACAAAAAGTTGCATCAAGTTTCCTCAATCACAACTTATTCTAACTCAATGTAAACAATTTTAATTTTTGTCATTGACACTGTTTATCTGACGGCCACTCACATTTTCTTCTCATTTGTTCTTGACCTAATGTAATAATGTTTATATCCAAGGAATTTTCCCACAGTAAAATAAATACTGTGGGGAATAATCATGTAATATAAAATAAGTTGTTAACATTCCTTAAATCAGTCATAATTATTATTTTTACTAATATAAAATGTCAATTTCTCAAGTTTATAAAATTTTTGATTCAAATATTCATAACTCTCAAACAATTATTGAAAATGTTTGATAGTTATAAAGATTTGAATCAAAGAAAGCTTGAGTATTGAATCAAAAAATATTTGATGAGAAAAAAAAGTTTTGACCGAAAAAATTTGAAGTTGTTGAAATATGCAGAAAATGTCATCATGCTGCATTTAGAAATACTTAAGTAACCTACCCAAATGGAAATGCATGACATAATAGATTAAAACTTTAATCCATATAACATGATTACAAATAAATTTTTGTAATCAGTATCCTGTTCTATAAACTATATTTATCACATCACGTATGTTATCATATTTAGCAGGTAAATCTAAATAATTATGTCATACCTATTATATAATAATCTGTCTGTATTATCCCTCTGCAGAGCAAAGGCCTCCCTTTTCTTATTCCACTCAACTCTATCCTGGGGTCCTACTCTCTAAGTTAATCAAGGAAGATATGGGCCCGTCCGAAAATGATTTAATTCTTGGGAATGAACCCAACTCCCGGTTGATTAAGTTTTCTGCCAGGCCAAAACACATCAAGAGTAAGGACAACTCTCAAATATTTGTACTGTCATTAATACTTACCTCGGGTCCCAAACTAATCTTATGTCCATAGGTGATACGGAGTAGGAAGCGCCCGTAACTTTGATTGATACTACAGATTTCGTACGTAAATAGTAGTGTAGCCTATATGAACAAATCCTATCCTATCCCAAAAATATTATTGTTCAGTTCGTCACACCATGTACGCTTTTCATACCTACACAAGGTGGCAGGGGTACATTGACATGCAACCTGTTGCCAAGGGTTCCAGACATGAGCTGCAGAGTTATCAGAATCCCCATCAAATAATTTCTCAGTAACAGCCTGGAGTCTGTCTCCTCCATATCATTGGACTTAAATATAACTGGCGAAATACAGATCATGTACTATTAGGTACCCCTCTGTCCAGGGCCGGATTTGGGGGAGGGCAACCGGGGCTACAGCCCCGGGGCCTCCACAAGTGACGGGCCCCCACAATGAGAATTAAAAAAAAACATGTTACCACTAACTACTAAGAGTAATATATTCTGATTATTTAATTATTTGTCTTGTAATAAATTATTGAAACACTACAGTTCAAAAAAATTATTCATCAGTTTGGAAAATTATTAGGGGCCTCCACTCCTTTCTTGCCCCAGAGCTTCCAGACCTCTAAATCCGGCCCTGCCTCTGTCTAACCCTGTGTAATCACAAGTGTGATGTATTTACTGTATATTTTTAAACACCTGTATTACAAGTCAGTTAAACACAGTATTTATTTCATGACATCATTGGCATATGGCACCATTGCACAAGGCCAACACTTGCTAATTGCCAATAGCATATTTGTTTCCTATTAAATGGTTGTAAGTCAAGCATTGGTTGCAGCATTATGACTATATGGTAGGGTTAAAAAAAAAAATTGATTATAACTTAACATTGCAACAATTTTTTTATAAGATTATTAGGTTGCTGCATTTAGTACATGCACATTTCTTCAGTATTTTTCCCAATGTCCACGCGAAATACCTGCTTGGTTACGGATGTCAGCTTATTACTATACTAGTCCCTTGTATGTACCTATTTATTTTATAATAAAATAAATTTAAAAAAAACTACTATGCAAATAAATACAATTGAAGAGTTTGTTTGCATTGTCAAAATAACAGCTTTTTACATCATGAATATAAAAGTATTAATTATAACAAGGAAAAAAAGATTTTTTTATATTCTTGTTTGTCTGTTAGTTCTGACTAATCTCAGTAATGACTGGAAACATTTTGATAGGCAGATAGCCGATGCTATAAGGATATTTTTTATTTCTGTGGCACTAAATAATTTTTGCTTGTTTATTACACAACTCTACTATTAATGGAACGGTTTGCAGAGTTTCTTAAATTGTTAATCATTTTTGTTTTACCAAGGCATGTACCACAGGTAATACGGAGTCTATAGACTTCACCACAATGCAGCGCTTATTTTCGTCATATGCCACTTAACTAAAGACCCTGTTTTCTTGGTATCTTGCAATAAAGTGACTAATAAAAATAACTGACAAAGAATAATAATGTTAGTACAATGCAACTGGGGAATAACCACCCATCCTGTCCGCTTACTGCATTGATTGTTACAATCATTTTGAATATTGTAAACAACCTAAAGGCTAAGTACTAAATATAGCTTGTAAGCTCGCACGGCTTTGTCGACATTCACACAGACGTTATAAAATCGCGGCGAGATTTTGTCGCGCACTTGCTTTTCAACTCTCGCGAAAAACTATCCGCGATTTTATTACGTCTCTAGGAACGTGGGCTAAATACTCGAAAAACATAGAAATTTCTTTTTTACAACTCTCTCAATGATGTTGACTATCGCATCAAAATCCGTTGCAAAGTTTAGAAGAACAATCCACGCAGTCACACAGACACACGACAGCGATTTCAAATGATTGTATGTATAGACTAGCTTTTGCCAGCGGCTTCGCCCGCGTACTATAGGTATAAACCTTCCTCTCGAATCACTATCTATAAATAAAAACCGCATCAAAATCCGTTGCGTAGTTTCAAAGATACAAATACAAAAAACAAAGAAAATACAAAATGTTTATTTCAATAACTTAAAAATACGTTTACAAAAGGTCTTTAGGGAATTTCCATTTAAGTAAGAAAAATACTTGTGTTTGGAAGTTCCGCTCATCCACTAGTTACAACTTACAGTATAAGCTATTGAATAGAAAAGATCTAAGCATACATAGGGACAGACAGAGGAAGCAACTTTATTTTATACTATGTAATGATAGTCAGAATTTTTGTTGGAAGACTGGTGGCTCAGTAACTACAGCCGCACAGGTATATAGATATTACGTTAATCTTCCCTTACCGCGGCTGGTGCGTGGTTATCTTTCCCGGCCGTCATTCGTGGTGTCATCTTTGAAAGTCGTTACGGGTCGTCAGAACCCCGAAATTCTTATAACCAGTCTGACCAAGGGGTATCGTACTATCTAGTTACTAAGTTGAGGAGGTCAGATAGGCAGTCACTCCATGTAAAATACTGGTATTCTGCTGGATCCGACCCCAATATAGTTAGTCACTGTCCTCCCATACCTATGAACACTGTAATTTGAAACCATTTTAAAAGTCAATTAGGTATTTTGAAAAGAGTAAGCATGGAGTTTCTTGCCGGCTCTTCTCCATAGGAATCAACAAATTGGAACCGTGTACCTAGCTTCTGACGCTTCATAAGTGCGCCCATGTAGGTTTTATATGAAGTAAAAATAATTTGATTTGAAATTGATTTTTGTACCAGAAATTTTCCATACACTGCTGTGTTCACAAAACACTCACAATATCAACAAAGATGTGTCCTAATTCTATTTTCGATGTACTTATCTCATTTCCTGAATGGATTGTTAAAGACATTAACAAGTAGTTAATTTTAGCCAGTCGTATCAGCCGACTGAAAGAAGCGGTCACCTATTTGGCAGTCGGCCATGTTTACCATCAAGATCTTACAAATCGTGTTTTATACATAAACCTACTTCTTTTTTAGGCTGAGGACTCATCATTATTAAGTCGACGTACAGACGCCAGCACATCAAGGTACCCGAAACTGTCAAATTATCCCAATCAGCCTTGGACCTAATGCTTTAGCGATAAAGTTGAAAATCTATTAAATAAATTTGACAGATTGTAGTAGCTCGATGTGCTGGCGTCTGTAGATACGGATGTAATAAAATCGCGGTGAAGTTTTTTCGTGCACTGGATTTTCGACTGTCGGTGTTGAACCGAGCAGTGAGAATCCAACGAAGTTAATCATACCGCGACGAAAATCGAACAGTGTGTTTTACTGTTCGATTTTCAACTGTCAGCGCTAACCAATGCGTCGAAGATCCAGTGCCCCGAAAAAATCCGCGGTTTTAATACGTCCGTGGGTACGTAGACTTACGGTCTCTTTTAATGCTGTAAAAATATGAATTGTCCTAAATTAACGCTGGTATACAAGGGTCAAATTATTTTTTAAGTACTTACGTTATTTTTTGCGACTATAATAAAAACATCTTGTCGTACATCCAATAAATGAATGGTCGTTTAAATTTTCTGATGATGTTTTTTAATTAACTTATTTTATGAATCATTTTATCTTACGACATTACATTCAAACACATATTTATTTTCCAATGATTCACAAAAAATCGGCTCGCATTTTCATATTTAAAATTCTTGAAAACTTTACACTCATAATTAGAATAGGAAAGTAGTTAAAACATAATTTACTGCTCAAACAAATTAGAGCTGATTAAAATCATAATTTTCAGAACTAAATTTAAATTTAGTTTGCACCAATTACCACGCTAAAACGTTCTTAGCTGGAGTGGAAGCAAAAAACGACCAAGTACTTAAATACGAGTCGCTCCACATATGAGTAATATCAAATAGTAATTAAAACAGTACCATTCGGCTCGAACCGTGATAACGGAACGTGAAATTGGGCATCACTTGTCTTGTTTTTTTACAACTCGTCTTCGATTAAAATAAATCTAGACAAATAAATAAAATTGGAGTGTCTGTTTGTAATATTAAAATAACCGCTTTTTACTAAGTGTATATGAATGTATACACGGTTCATATATCAAAACATTTTTTTTTACAATTTTTGTCTGTCTGTTTGTTCCGGCTAATCTCTGAAATGACTAGACCGATTTTGACTGGACTTTCACTGGCAGATAGCTGATATAACAAGGCGTAACTTAAGCTACTTTTATTTTAGAAAAAAAAATAGAATCTCACGAAAAACAAAATGAACGAAAAACTTTTTTGTTTAAAATACCACGCGGACGAAGTCGCGGGTAACAGCTAGTAATTAATATATTCCGTAAAGTAATAACAGCCGGGGTCGATCGATGGTTAAACTACGCTTGCCGCTGTCGGTGAGTGGATGGGTGACCATCAATTACATATCGAGACTTTGGCCGTGTTTCGGAAAGCACGTTAAGCCGTTCGTCCCGGCTGTCTTTCGTAGATCTTTTGCAGTCGTTACGGGTAGTCAGAAACCTAAAAAAGTCTGACTTAACCAATCTTACCAAGGGGTATCGTGTTACCCATTAACTGGGTTGTGAAGGTTAGATAGGTATTCGCTACATGTAAAACTTTCAGCTGTTAGATTTAAAGCCGATTCCAGAAAAGATAGGAATAGGCTAGGCTGATGATGATGTAGTTATTAAAGGTTAGTAGTACTAAGAAAAATGTATGGTTGTTATGATGCTTGTAAACTCGAGCAACGTTTCGCTGATTAACTGGTACCAGCTGGATCAGAGTAGCCGAATTTATTGGCGTGCGATGGCAATGGCCTATGTCCGTCATTTGACTCTTATAGGTGGATAAAGAAAGAAAGATATCCAAGAACCAAAAGGCCAGAGCTCTATATTGTATGGTCGACTTTTATAGGAATAATACCAGGGAAAGAACCAAAGACTTGCTCACTAAGTACTTTAAAACAATGAAGAAAGCGTACCTTCAACCGCAAAGATAGTCTAGTCACCAAGTTGTAATCCCTTTATTATAAACATCAGCAGCCTTTAATGTTCCCACTGCTGGGACACAGGCCTCCTCTCGGTGAGAGTGAGTGGGCCATAATCTACCACGCTGGCCCAGTGCCGGTTGGTAGATGTCACATGTCTTGTTCTAAGACATGCCTCACGATGTTTTCCTTCACCGTTTTGAGAGTATTAACACTGTATAGTCAATTTAATTAAGTAAAGCCTTCATCTATCTTAGGCCTACATCTAACGACCATCCGACACAAGATTATAAAGTTTTAATCACAAGCTTATCATTCAAGATTTTGGGATTAGATGCCTAAAACCTTGAAGCGTTTCTGCGGTAATCTCTGAGGCCTATAGTTTGACATGATTAGTCTAAGATCACGCATACTTCCACTCCACTAAAATCACCGTCAAAACGATTTAGTCTGCATCAAAATTTGGTGAAAATTTGAGACTCCCAGCGTCATAATAATCTGCTTAGCCTCTTCCCAACTATGTTGGGGTCGGTTTCCAGTCTAACCGGGAGCGACTGTCTATCTGACCTACCACAACCCAGTCACTGAGTAATACGATACCCCTTTGTACGATTGGTTTTCTGTCTTTCGGGCTTCTGACGACCCGTAACGTCGTCAGAGAGAATAACAGTCGGGACCATCGACTGAAAATTATTTCTGAGGCACGCAGGATCTTGATGTGGAAAGATGGTCACCCATCCACGTACCAACTGCGGTAAGGGTATCTTAACCACAAGCCCCTGAGACTCAAATCGTAATCTCTTTTAATACCAAAGCACCCAGTTCTGCAAAAACTAAAGAATTTGTCACAAAAACTGCCAATACTGTATTTTTACTAAAGAAACTTGCCGTTACTTTTGTCGCGGTTTAGACGTATTGAATACCATTAAAACTAAAAACTTCAAAAGATGTTTAATTTTAAGGAATTAAAACGCTTTGAAATATGCCTAAAATCCTGTATTATTTCCTTTTACTTACCCAATAAATCGCCCCGCAGATTAGGCGTAAATTTATCCACAATCAACTGTAACAAACCGTCAGATACGGGTAGAAAACATACCCACGTATTTGTCACCGAAATGAAGACAACCTTGCAAAAACTCGTGTCAAATAAACAATTCGTGAACCGTCGCCAGCTAAGCCAGTATTCCGGCCCGGCCCAGTTTGAAAGCATCAATGGAATTCGGGAATGGGATAACGGCCGATTCGGTCTGAACGTACGGCCGGCAAGGTCGTTGCGCCTGTCACCGGACCGGTTCTGACTAGCGTTTACGTAGCCGATTTAGCTTACCAAGCGAACAAAAATGAGGCTGTTGTAATAATTGCCTGTATTTTAAAGTCTATACCTACGCACTTGATATTTGCAAAGGCTATTGAAAGGACATTTTAAATGCTTTAATCAAGTTAACATAACCATACCTACCTGATGAGCGCCGCTCTTTTTTGTGCCAGCTTCAAACATCAAGTTCCAACCAGTACCTAGTTATCAATTATGTTGAATGTCTTACCCAAATAAGTAAGTTCTAAAACTAAAACTCGAGTACTGAAAAATCACGCTTTTAAAAGTATAAAATAAGAATATATTCTCGTCTTGAAATGTAAGCTCTTTCATTTGATAACCAAAACGGCGTCTTATATGACGTCACTGTTAGAAGTTCTGAGGGAACATACTGGCCAAAATCATAATACTCCTTTTTGCTTAAAATACCAGGTTCGAAAACAGTCACAAACTAAGTTTATTCTGAGAGGATCCGCCTCGTTGAAAGATACAAAGTTGATTAGGAAGCGTACGATAATTTCCTCTATCCGCATCTGGCGAGTTTCTCATGTTACGTACAGCAACCTGCCGAGTTTTCTTCGCATTCCTATTAGACACCAGTTTTTCTAAAACCTTAAAGTATTTGTGTTATATATATAATAAACGTAGAAGCTATTGAAAACTTCGTGAATGGTTCGACAAACCCGCAGTCAAAATCGCAGTCAATCAACAACCTCCCTAGCCTATTCCCAACTATTTTGGGGTCGTCCAGTCTAACCCGATGCCGCTGAATGCCAGTATTTTACATGAAACGACTGCCTATCTGACCTCCACAACCCAGTTACAGGGTAACACGATACCCCTCGATAAGACTGGTTGTGAGACTTTTGGGCTACGAATGACAACCGGGACCAACTGTTTAACGTACCTTCCGAGGCACGGAGGGGTCTATATATACCTAACAAAAATGGAAATGGTAGACGATAATGACCCACAAATATACCGCATTTTAGTCCATTTTAGCCAATGCGGTAAAGTAACCATAGTGCCAAAGCCTCATTGAACTCGTGAAATTGTAATGCAACATCACAATAATATAAACGTTTTTGCTTACCTGTCGAAGTATTCAATATATATTGAGCAACAGAAGTTTTGTTGCATTAGCAGTTTTATTACTTACTGTCGCTAAGTGCTAAGTGACTCACACAAGGACAAATGGGACACATTTGACATAGTTTTTACACCACTACAATATCTTTATCTTCAAGTTTTAATAGCGTTATTAAAATGCAATTAAGTATTTGTTGTTCATGTCTTTTTGATGAACGCAACTATGTAGTTGTCACGTATTTTTTACTTCTAAAGACTAATAGAGGAAAGGTGTTAAAATATTCAATTGTTGTTACATGAATCGAGAAAAAGTTACTGCCTCGTTAGTTTAGTGGTCGCAAGCGTTATTGCTGAGCATGAGGGCCTGGGTTCGATTACCTTCGTACAGCGTTATTGGGCTATTTCATTTGGAATTTCCCAGCAGCAGTCCTCAATTTGTGCTCCTTTGATTACAATAGGCTCGTCCTCCTATTATATGGCACTTTAACATCACTGGCGAATTGTGGGTATACTATTGGCAAACCAGTTTCGCGTGTCCCCAAATTTCAACAAGAAATCCATAAAACCATATTCTCCGTCCATGATATAGCGTTGTGTTTTACATAGACTCAACCATGGTCCCCTTTGGGAACCCAAGTTTCACGGTGAACCGCCATAATACCTGAACAAATCCGGAGGGAAAAGATGGGGCGGGCGTAATGGTTTCTGCCGCGGGCTAAATGGCATATTTGGGCACACCTATGGGGACCAGACGTACGACAATAGTATAAGAGGTCATTGCTCCACATAGTTGGGGACATCCTTACGGCGGCATTCGTATATGCGATGTGGCCTTGATTCAAGAACGATGAACTTTACTAAAGTGAATAATATCGATCGCCAAAAACGTTTGTCGCCTCATTCTGCCTCGTTGTTTAACTTCCTAACGTTGTGACATTTCAAGGAATGCTTTGAAGATATTCCCTTGCCACAAACACTGGTACTCAATGAACATTAATAGGTAATGCCATTCACCATTTATTCACATAACGCAAGCAATCATAAAAGAAAAAAAATGTCCAAGAATAAACCACAAAAAAGAAAAATTGCACAAGTTGTCAAAAGACAAAGTCTCGGAACATTAAACCTATTTGGAACGATGTTTCAACAAAGTAAGGAAAAAGAACTAACCAAGAATCATTGCGCAGTAAATTGGAAAAATTGTATAAGTCCAACAACTTTGCTGGCAAGACAAAAGAATATCTTCCGAAGGAACGGTGACCCAATTTCAGCGTAATATTTTTAGAGTAACCTCTTTTAAAATGCAATTTCCGTGCCAAAACCATTTTACAAAAACATCTAGGAGTATTTTCGATCTCACCTTGAAGTTGAGATGATCGGAGATGTTTTATTAATAAGGTCTAAACGTTCAAGCTCAAGGCATTATTAAGCCGGGGCATGTGTCAACGACTCTGCCTCGAGCTCGGAATAGACTTCCTAATTACTCAGTTGTCTCAAATTGGTATTACGAGCGTTAAACAGGCAGACGCTAAGTCATGATAAAAAATTCCGCCGCTCTGACTCATTTTGCATCGCTAATTTCAAAACTGGTTGTGGCTGATTGCTTTTGGGGGATTCCAGAAGCTCAATAATGTCCAATTACATACATTTAGTTCTTTTGCTGTAGTCCCTTTATTTTACATATAGTGTTATTTTTTCAAATTTAATCAGCCTTGGATATTTTTTGCTTCCGAAATGGTGTATTGGAAAAGAAGCAGCATTCCTAATATTGCCAAATTCTTTACAGTCCAAGCATTTTTCTGCAGAGGCCATGCATATTAGCAGAATTGAATCGGGTTTTTTGACACCGTCTGAGTAGTACTGCTCATATGTTTTCTCTGTCACGATAATCTTCAGGGCTCATTTGTCTGATGTCCTCTACACACTTTGTCCGGCGTGCATTCTCATGATTATCATAACCACTCTCGATACATCTAGGCCAACTCATCTGTTATATCGTGCACATCATCATATGGCTGTCAAAAGCCGCACGCCATTGTCGTATTAGGTAACGTCATGCAAACACTTCTTCATCGGTCATTGTTCCGCTGTGTAACGTTACATACAGACCTTGGTGAAATTGTTTAATTTCGTAACTGCAGTGATTCTCCGTCGAATAACTAATGATAGTGGAAGCACGCTCGACCGCCCGCCGTGTTGCAACCAGGCACCCAGGTTATTTCCGGAAGCGCTTAGAAATTGGACCGTGTGCGGTTTGCTGTCCGTCCGCCAGTTTCTGCAATAGACCTTGTGTTTCAATATTCAGCGTTCTATTCGACGTTTCGTTTCCTGGATTATTAAATGCCGTTCCCTTTCCGAATGGTGCGGAAAACGATAAATTAAGCTGTCTAAAAACAATTTGTTTGGTTCTAGTAATTGCTTCTTATCCTTTGATTTTAAATTCAAATACAAACGGGATGGAAACTAAACTGGTCCTTTTGGAACTATTAAAACTTTTGGGTTTGGTCTCGGTATCCTTTAGTCCATGATTTACATAGTAATAACGTTTCGGAACGTCAGTATTAATTAAATAGATTGCTTTATATCGAACCCAAGAGTGGTGGAAGGTGATTATTTTTATGGTGGTATTCAGAACCGCGGCCGCACCTTGGTTTGTGTGTGAAGTTGGCAAGATTGGAGCAGCCCAATTTGTGGTGGAAGCCCACTTATTTTAATTTGGCCTAGATGCGTATAGCCAAGTTTTCTTTTGAAGTTTTTGTCCCACATTTTTTCATCTTTTTTGTTATGTAAGACGGTTTTAGTGTTCCTCACGTGTTTATAGTCTGTATGAACAAATTCTTGGTAGACTTCGTTCGTTATTCAACAATTTTGTGATTATCTAGTTTTGACAGCACTAATGGTGTCCTGAAGGCCTTAACAAAGTGACATTCTACCAAAGATGATGGTAAATTCAATAAGAAACTTATTTACAAAAGCAAAACAACCGACTTCCAAAAATATCCGGAAGTCGCTGTCTCCGGATCTGTATTTTGGTTTTTTGTCACAGATTCCCGAAATTAAGTTATTTTTGACGTAGTGTTTTTTTTTTTTTTGAAGTCTCACAACCGCCGTTACAAAGGGATATAGTATTACCTAATTAATAACTGGATTGTTGAATTCAGATGGCAGTGTAAAATACTGGTAGTTCGCTGCATCCGCTTAGACTGCTAGCCGAACTCAAAAGAAATGCAAGGGCTAGGCAGGCAGATAATGAGCGTATTTTTTTTTTTTTGAAGTCTCTTGTTTCTTTTAAGACGACCACGCAATGAAACGCTTCGATAGCGCTTGCTACTTGCAGCCCTCTGGTATTCTTTGACAGACATAAATAAATAATTTACAAAAGTTCTCGTATTTTCCTACTCTATCAACCAATTACGAAGTTAATTAAACACTCAGTAACATCAAAACCGGTAGCTTATCTACAAAGCGAGTGAAGTAATGCGTAGATAAAGATTAATCGATGCACTAACCTACTTAGGTACCTGCCGTACCTGTCTGTTACGTTATCGTGAACAATGCTAATTGCTGAATTAAAAAAAAAACAATTGCGAAACTACTTAGCGGTAATGCATGCTCGTATTTTGTTGCTTGCAGTGCAGAAGGGCAGTAGAAACGTCTAGTTGTGGTTTTATCATTGGAAAATTACGTCAGTGAGACATTAATTTACACTTTATAGGTATGCGCAACAGGGTGCAAAGTTCACTCATCTTCTGTAGAAAAGAGAGGATCGCCAGACCGGTGTTTTTTTTTTGATGGGCAACTGCCGGTTGATGTCGGGACGTTTTATACAGGGTGTCCCAAAAATCAACGTCAAGCCGAAAACGGTTGATAGGCTAGGTGGTAACAGTTATCAGAAAAATAATTTAAAAAAATCTAAGTTAAGCATTTTTTTTTTTCAGTACAGTCAGTTAAAGTTGGGCGATGTAATAATTTTTAGTACATGGTGGAGCAAAAAAGAGATGTTTTCTTTAAAACTGAGGTAGTTGTGTTTTAATTTTGGACTGTAGTTTACGGAAGGGTTATTCAGGGTTACATCGCTCACAAAAAAAAAAATGAAAAGTAATGTCAATAATTTGAAAAGTACTTAGATTTTTTTTATTATTTTTCTGATAACTGTCACCACCTGGCCTATCAACCGTTTTCGGCTTGACGTTGATTTTTGGGACACCCTGTATACTGCTAGTTGCAAAGTTAACTTTGTTTTCGAGATGCATGATTTTGCATGACGTCAGTCAGATGCGTAGTTCGCATATCGTGACTATTAAACCCTACAGTAGTCGCGCACCTAAAAGTAACGGGAGTGTCCAATTTCAAATTGAAATAAATAAACTTATAAGCATTAACGTTTTAATAAATATATGAAAATATTATCAGTACAGTTTTCTTAACTAAATATGATCAACATAAACTAATCACAACCTCTGTGTTCCAAAAAATCAACCAAAATAAAAAAACTCTTTGTATGAGTGGGCTACATAGGTTAAGGTATAAATAAATTGAGTAATGAAGACGAAAAGTATCACTAATTGTTGTCTGCTTAACATAAAATATTATTAACCTATAATGTTCCCACTGTTGGGACACAGGCCTCCTTCTTTGTGGGAGCGAATTGTCCGTAATCAACCACTTAAGCTAGTACGAATATATGACATATGTTTCTCTCTGGAAGTTTCGATTCTAGGACATGCCGGTTCCCGTATGTTACAGTTCTGTTATTAAATGACTAAGTAGAATATACTTTCACAGCTTTCTTAGCCCGGTTTTTACCCCTACCGTTACCACGACATAGACTAAGTTTGCAAGTCAGCGTCTACGACAATTTCAGACTAGCAGTAATGTAATTCCATTTTGCAGTTATGGTGCTTGCTCTCATAACCATTACCGCGGAATGAGCAGAAAATACACTTTGTAGTTATATCCGTAACGGCTTGTCAAGTCATTTTTAACCGACTTCAAAAAAAGGAGGAGGTTATATGTTCGACTGTATATATATATATTTTTTTTTTATGTATGTTCACCGATTTCTCCGCCAATTGTCAACCGATTTTGAAAATTCTTTTTTTATTCGTAAGGGTATACTCCTGAGGTGGTCCCATATTAATTTTGTGAAGATTTGATGTATACATTGGGAGATAAACGAAGGAACTCCTCAAAAACAAACAGTACACGTAATGTGATTTGGATATTGTACTAAAGATCAAAAATAATTGCTGGTTCTATCTATCCATCCGTGGTGAACTAATTATAGTCCTCGAAGATACCGCATGGAACTCCTCATCGGTGAACAGTACATATAGGAACTTACAGTGAAAGGTTAGAAGGTTAGGGGATAATTCTTTGAATATTATAGGCACGTTTAGACCGTTACTTGTATTCTTATATTCCGTTGAGCTGATGATGGAAGGTACAACTCCTTATCGATCAGGAGTTAGAAAATATCTTGTCCTAGATAGACATACTCGTTGACATCGAGAATTGATTCCTCAGCAGACACTAGAGATGGACTACTGATGATGAGTTCGGGAGACAGACACCGGAACTCTTTAAAAAATGACAGGAAATCAACCACGATTTCTGCTATCGCATAAATATGCATTGTTTGTTTGGAATTAGTGCAGGGTGAATACCACAACTAAAAATTTAAAAATAAAAACTTTTTTACAAAAAAAAAACAACCGACTTCCTTAAAAACACTACAAAGTGAAAAATAACTTTAATTTCGGAAGTCGGTGGCAAAAAAACCATAAATACAGATCCTAAGACACCGACTACCGAAATTAAAGTTATTTTTCACTTTGTAGTGTTTTTAAGGAAGTCGGTTGTTTTTTTTTTGTAAAAAAGTTTTTATTATTTACAGTTTCTTTTCCTACCGTAGTTTCAAACGAAAAAACTTTTTTTACAAAAAAAAAAAAAACAACCGACTTCCTTAAAATCACTACAAAGTGAAAAATAACTTTAATTTCGGAAGTCTTCAAGTCACCCTGCACTAATTCCAAACAAACAATGCATATTTATGCGATAGCAGAAATCGTGGTTGATTTGCTGTCATTTTTTAAAGAGTTCCGGTGTCTGTCTCCCGAACTCATCATCAGATCTATATGAAAATTATATGGGACCATTTCGGAATAAACCGCTTTCGAACAAAAAAATAATTTTGCAAATCCGTCTATATATGACGGAGTTATGGCCGAACATACATAAAAAAAAAACATAAACATCCGAATTGAGAACCTCCTCCTTTTTGAAGTCGGTTAAAAATAGAATAGCTACCAGCTAAATTGTAGTTAAAATCAAGAAATAAAACTGAATTGTAAACATAAATACCAAATTGAATTGTCCTTGTATTCAAATCACAAGTGTCACTTTTTGACAGTTGTAGGAAAGGGCTATTATATTACATTTTGACTCTGTTTTCCTGATTATATAGTATGTACAACTTTTTCCTAGAGGTGAAATATTTTTATACTAATAAAAAACGCTGAAGAATTTGTTTGTTTGAACGCGCTAATCTCTGAAACTAGCAGGCATATTTAAAAAAATCTTATTGCATTTGATAGCACAATTCTTGAGAAAAGTTATAGGCTATTTAACATTATGCTACGACCCTTGGAAGGCGAGCAAAATGTTGTCAAATAAAGCCGTGGTCACAATATGCCATTATAACTCTGAAACTTCTCACAGGCATGCAAAGGCGGCGTTACCTGAACCATTTTTGTTCAGTATCTTCCTTCTGGTTATGCCGTAGTCGGGTATAAATAACGGACAGAAACTCCTACAAGAGTCGTTTACCCCCTCCATAGGAAACTCAAGGCCTTCAGTAACATCAAAACATCAATAAAACGTAAAACTTCTTCCTTTATCGATAAAATTTATACCAGTTATTGGCATATCTGTTATGGACAACGATTGCGGACCTGTTCCGAGCACCTCAAAGGAATTTGAACTTTTCCTTCCTAGTTATAAAGACAGTTATGGTGTGTCTGATGTGACGTAGGCTCTGAATGCGTGGGCCGACGGTATTTTAATAGGTCTTGAAACATGTTATTTTAGTTGCGTTTCGCTTTCCGTTACTGTTGCGTTGGTACTGGGCAGAGATTCAGTGAAGCGAATTGAATAATTGGTGACGGTTCGGAATTGAGCTGTAGCTTTTCGGGGCTTGTTTTGATCGGAGATGCGGAGAGGAGTGAGGAAAGTGCGTGTGAAAGGGAAATCTGATTATTTTTGGTTTGCTCGTTTATTTTATTATGCAGTTGCACTCATGGCATTATTAAGTTAATTTTAAAAAGTGGATTTCTGTGAAAATACACTTTTTATCTATCTATCTTCTATATATATATAAAAGAAAGTCGTGTTAGTTACTTCACTTATAACTCAAGAACGGCTGAACCGATTTAGCTGAAAATTGGCAGGGAGGTAGTTTAGAGCCAGGAGAAGGACATAGGATACTTTTTTTTTTTTTTTTTGCTTTTGGCAAAGGATACTTTTTATCCCCTTCGACCGCGTTCTCGTGTGATGTGACATAAAACGTCAAAGAGAATACATTTCACTATAAAACGTGGTATGACAAAAACTTTGCCTTCGAGGTACCAGGCGGTCAAAACTTGGTATGAGCTTATTAAACAGCAGTGTCAGCCAGAAAACGCTTTATGCCTTCGAAGTAACAGGTTATCATAACCGAGTAGGAGCTACCCAAACATATGAGTATCAGCTAGAAAACGCTTACCAGATCACCACCGCGTACCAGGTTGTCAAACTTGGAAGGTTTATTACAACATTTTGAATCTTAGGCGATACGAAGTTCGCTGGGTCAGCTAGTTTTTTATACTTTTCATTATTTACTTACTCTAATATTTAAGTACTGATTTCTCAATAGTCCTTTCTCAATATTCCTCAATAGTGTGCTGCCGGGCGTAAGAAATTGCACCATCCCATTTCTTCCTGTGGGTGTCCTAAAAGGCGACTATGGGACTTACTAGAGAATGGGCAGCAGACTCTAAATCTCTTACCTTGGGGGAGGCCTATGTTCAGCAGTGGACGTCTATCGGCTGAAATGATGATGATATCATGGAATCAGAAGTTGAAATTTTTCGTCAGTTAAAATAACAAAAAGCTGTTCATTTTATTCGCGTAGGTTCACTTTTCTATGAAACAGCAGATTTTTAAATAAAAAAATAAGATCTTTATTTTGTGAGGTAATCTTACTGCACTCCTAAAACAAACTATAGGAACAAAGCTTTAAATAATCATATTTATCTACAACCACCGATGACTTTTACCACGGCATCGAATAGCTCAAGACATTTCACCCATGTTCGAAAGCTCAAGGAAAATATTGGTCTTCCGAGTCAATGTTTATGTTTTAACTCAAATAAGTAAATCCAACAAACATGCATCTCGGAAGTGCCGGTATAAGTTTCAAAGGAAATAGTACAAAATATGCATTGACGGGTTCATATTGTTTATAATTTTTTTTCAATAGAATTAAGCCAGTAGTGGGAACAATAGGGGCTGAGTATTAAGTTATCTTAATACTCAGCCCATATTTTTCCCACTACTGGGAACTCAGGCCTCCTCTCAATGAGAGGGAGTAGGCCGTTATCCACCACGCGGGCCCAGTGCGGGTTGGTAGATGTCACATGTCTTCGAATTTTCGTGTGTAGAAAATGCCGGTTACGTCGCAATGTTTTCCTTCACCGTTTTGAGAGCAGTGGTGATGAAATAATTTACACAAAATCAGTGGCGTTCATTGCATATAGGCATATAAGTAGTGCCTACCTCGTAAAAACACCATAAAGTTGCCAATTACATTTTAGTGTGTGTCCCGAAATTATTAAGAAACTGACTAAATTATCATACCTAAAAGAAAACCGCGTTCGTCTGCCTAGACAAGAACAGGCGGCCTAGTGCCTACCTACAATGCAAGCCACTGCTTTGAATCTACGACCAACAACTCGATAAATCGCAGCCGTTACCACTAGCCACCAACCAACCAACCAACCAACTCAGCCTATCGCAGTCCACTGCTGGATATAGGCCTCTCCCATGTTGCGCCACAACACCCTGTCCTCCGCCCCAGTCTGCCCCAGCCACCTTCCTAAGGTCGTCGGTCCATCTAGCTGGGGGGCGTCTCTAAGCCACCACTGCTCTCCAATTGCAATTAATCTATATTCATCTGCCTAGCCTTTTCCTAACTGTGTTGGGGTCGGCTTCCAATCTTACCGGATGCAGCTGAGTACCAGTATTTTACATGGAGCGACTGCCTATCTGACCTCCACAACCCAGTAACTGGGTAATACGATACCCCTTGGCAAGACAGGTCAGACTTTCGGGCGACTGACCACCCGTAACGACTGTCTAAGATCTACGTAAGACAGCCGGGACCAACGGCTTAACATGTTTTCCGACGCACCAAAGGGTCTTGTTATGTAAAGATGGTCACCCATCCACGGACCAACCAAGCGTAGCTTAACCTGAACGATCAACCCGTGCGGCTGTTATTACTTAGCCACAAGCCTTTAATTGCCATTTATACTACGTAATGAAATAAGGCTGAACAGTTTGTCGGTCTGCGTTTAGACGCTCTAATCTCTGGAACGAACAGTCGGATTTGAAAAAATATTTTTGCATTTAATAGCCCAACCCTTGAGGATAGTTATTGGCTATTAACATCGCGCTACGACTCTTAGGAGACGAGTAAAAAGGTAGGACGCTAAGCAAAAGAAAGAGCGGGCGATGAAATGCGACGCGGTGGGTGAAGCAGAAGCTAGTACTCAATATGGCTCAAATGCTACGACACACTCCCTTCCCTAGCGGTTAAACAAAAGCCAGAGATAGATTTTCAACAGGTGAATTTAGGTTGTTCTGAAGAAAGACCGGCAAGAGCGCTTGTAGAGCTCCAAAATTTGTTCTTAACTTGAAAGAACTCTGGAAACTTGAGGTCAAGTCAACAAAGATAATCTTCGGTTAATTCCCGGCTTAATGTAATATAATTGATGGACTCAAGATATCCGCTTACCTTCGAAAGTAAACAATTAAGAAGTTTAAACTTAATACGCTTAGAATTTAAAATAAACTGTTTCGCAGTATTTACGGTGAAATTTTGTGGCCGCGGTGGTGTAGAAATTCCGCAAACTGTGCACGTATCCACATACCGCGCATTTTTGGCAGGATCCCAAAAATATTTTTGCAAACCGTGAGTGTAAAATAAAACTGCAAATGATATTTAACTTAAACCAGTGCTTACATCTGTCGCATGCTGGTACTGGTATAGGCGAGGGCAAAATTTACTTTAGTAATTTAGTTTATCCTTTTAGAACCTGTATTTTACAGTCTCAAGAAGCTGCAAATCTGAAAGGATTGTAGGATTCATTCTTAAGGAGAAGACGTAGACAACAATGGCAAAAAGTAGGAATATATATACAATGTGTGTAGTATTCTTCCCATCATCACGTATGCTTCTCAAACATGGTCTTCCACAATTCGTCTGAGATCCACGCTCGAGGTTTGCCAGAGAACTATAGAACGGAGTATTCTGGGTGTTAAACGGGTTAAGAATACAACAATCTGTTCCATTACCAAAATAACTGGAGTCACTCCAAAAGGCTTTAATTGAATTGGGCTGGAGACATCTGCCGTATATCAGACGATCAGTGGGCCAAAATTACGACGAATTATGAACTGTTCGTTTCCTAATCATTAAATTAAATTTTATTCGAAAATATCAATCGGTTTCTTCCTAAACTTCAACTATATCGACGTCTCTGGTGACTGTACCTCTCCTGAAACAAAATAAAAATAGATATTTATTTCCTTTTTAGCATATTGCTTTTGACGTCAATCGCAAAGAATTTGATTCCAGTACAAAAAAAAATATGTACACTTCGTTACCATTTTTATTCGTCGTCACAATTTTGTCGGAATATTTTCATTCATACATTCGTAATTCAATATTCTTTCTGAAAGAAACTGAAACGATACACAGAATAAGTAGACTAGGTTTCTTTGATAGATTTAATTTGGTCTTTATTTCCTCAGCTCCGTGTGGTTCCGGACGTAAACACTATCCCATTTGTTCCCGTGGGCGTCCCCATCGCTAGAGGCGATTAGGGACTTACTAGAGAATGGGCAGCAGCGTTCTAAATGCATAGGAATTTACCCACCTTACTGCGATCGCCAAGCGTGGCGAATATGGCAAACCTTGGGGGTAATTGAGGATCTATATCGAGCAGTGGACGTATTACGGCTAAAATTATGATGATGATGATGGTGATGATGTGCCAATATGACAAAAAAAAACCTGACTGTACCGTATCCTTTTCCGAGTTTTCAATATCTACTCTGCAAAGTTGAATCGGTTGCTGAAAAAAACTTTTTTACAAAAAAAAAACAACCGACTTCCTTAAAAACACTACAAAGTGAAAAATAACTTTAATTTCGGAAGTCGGTGTCTTAGGATCTGTATTTATGGTTTTTTTGCCACCGACTTCCGAAATTAAAGTTATTTTTCACTTTGTAGTGTTTTTAAGGAAGTCGGTTGTTTTTTTTTTGTAAAAAAGTTTTTATTTTAAAATTTTTAGTTGTGGTATCCACCCCGCACTAATTCCAAACAAACAATGCATATTTATGCGATTGCAGAAATCGCGGTTGATTTGCTGTCATTTTTTAAAGAGTTCCGGTGTCTATCTCTGGAATTCATCATCAGATCTATATGAAATTTATATGGGACCACCTCAGGAGTATACCCTTACGAATAAAAGAAGAATTTTCAAAATCGGTTGACAATTGGCGGAGAAATCGGTGAACATACATAAAAAAAAAAAAAAAAATACATACAGTCGAACATAATAACCTCCTCCTTTTTAGGGTTCCGTTGCCAAATGGCAAAAAACGGAACCCTTATAGATTCGCCATGTCTGTCTGTCTGTCTGTCTGTCTGTCTGTCTGTCCGAGTATGTCACAGCCACTTTTCTCCGAAACTATAAGAGCTGTGCTATTGAAACTTGGTAAGTGGATGTATTCAGTGAACCGCATTAAGATTTTCACACAAAAATAGAAAAAAAGCAATAATATTTGGGGTTCCCCATACATAGAATTGAAACTCAAAATTTTTTTTTTCATCCAACCCATACGTGTGGGGTATCTATGGATAGGTCTTCAAAAATGATATTGAGGTTTCTAATATCATTTTTTTTTTAAACAATAATATTTGGGGTTCCCCATACATAGAACTGAAACACAAAAAAAAAAATTTAATCAAACCCTTACGTGTGGGGTATCTATGGATAGGTCTTTAAAAATGAAATGAGGTTTCTAATATCATTTTTTTCTAAACTGAATAGTTTGCGCGAGAGACACTTCCAAAGTGGTAAAATGTGTGTCCCCCCCCCGTAACTTCTAAAATAAGGGAATGATAAAACTAAAAAAAATATATGATGTACATTACCATGAAAACTACCAACGAAAATTGGTTTGAACGAGATCTAGTAAGTAGTTTTTTTTTTAATACGTCATAAATCGTAAACCACAATTTACCTTTCATTCAGTCAACTCAAATATAAAAATTAAAAAAAAAAACATTTAATTTCATAAGCGATGATGACGAATGATGATGATGATGACCTGCAGGTTTGTACGGAACCCTCGGTGCGCGAGTCCGACTCGCACTTGGCCGGTTTTTTTTGAAGTCGGTTAAAAACACACTCAACCAGACTATACCATTTCAACTCTATTAGTAACTAGCTGCGCCCCACAGTTTCACCAGCATAAGTCTTGATCCCGTGGGAATATCGAAATCAAAAGTATCCAATACCCTCATCCAGGTTATTGTCTACTAATGTGCCAAATTTCATCCAAATCCGTTCAGCCGTTTGAGCTTGACAGCCTAACAAATATACAGATAAAAAAATTCAAGTGTTTTCTGTTTCTATAATTAGTTCAACAAATATTCCTTCTGTCTGGTGTACATTATGTACATTATCGTCCCCTTATCTACAAGTTATGTGTCATGTTCTAGTCTTTATAAATGTCAATACTAAACGGTAGAACTAATAGGGTAATCTGCAAATTGGAATGCCGATCTAGGTACCTATTGCATGGACGAGTCATTGTATTAAATAGTTAGGTTTGGCCGATCCTCTTGAATTGATTGCCCTGCATATTGCGTGTTGAATTGAACTATAAATACTAGTGGTAATTATTGTGATTTATTTTGTATACTTAACAGATTATATTGCTTGAATAATAGCTAGATATATACAGGATAAGTTTTTTTCCAGTACGCAAATTGTAACCATGAATTCAGCATATCATTCTAGACCCCCAGTGTAGAAAATTTTCGTCGGTTATAAAAAAAAATGAGCTGTTCCATAAATTTTCACCCTGTAGATTTTGCTTTTTTCTATGAAACAGCTGATTTTTTTTTGTAAAACCGACGAAAAATTTCTGCGCAAGGGGGTCTAGAATGATATGCTGAATTCATGGTTACAGTTTGCGCACTGGATAAAAACTGATCCTGTATAGAGCAGTTGTAGCCTAGTGGCTGTTGTAGGTCGTCGGTCGATCCCAGACAGACGCGCTTTAAGGGTCCCACAAACAGGCGCGACGCGACTCTCGTAGAACAATCTCTACGTAAACTTCATGGAAATTGTTCTACAAGAATCGCGTCGCGCCTGGATCAAGAAGCCTAAACCTTCTATAACTTATTTCATCACCACTGCTCTCAACATGATGAAGGAAAACATCGTTTGAAAACTAGCATATCCAAGCCCGCTTGGTGGTTTAGGGCCCGTTTCTTCTCACAGAGAAGCCTATATCCCAGCAGTGGGAACGTCATAGGCTGATTTCCTTAAAATTATAGGGAGATCTCTAAGGATATCCAAGAAGTTTTTCTGGCAAACCATGATGTTGTAGCTATTGTTGCATAAATAAGCATCAAGATATTCAGAAAAATCTTTATATCTTGATATAAATAGTTACTTTTGTACCTATGCAAATACTAATTTTTTTTTCGGCAAAAAAATTCTCAGTGCTACTTTATAACAATTTTCTATTTTTTTAACTATTTTCACACAAAGTCAAACCGCTTCTTTCGCAAATTGAATTCTAATTAACTTCAAATACTAATTAATATTATAGAAACAAGTATTTAATTAACGTGCCTCATTAAAGAATTAATTGACAACATTATACCATAAGTAGGCTATTAATATAATTAGAATTTGTTAATAACTTTCCTGTTAAACCGGAGAACTTACTTATTTTATACTAGCTTTTTCCAGCAGTTTCGGCCGCGTATTATGAATCACTCTGTCTATTGATGAAAACCACATTACAATCTGTTGCGTAGTCTAAAGATATAAGCGTTCTGTGTCGTACGGAATTAACGAATATTACCATCCCATTTGTTCCACGCCAGTCCAGAGGCCCTGGCCATAGGAAATTAATTAAGTGGAAGCGCGATGGAGGGCCCTGGGCAAACGTGGTGCGAACTGTCCGCCGTGCGCGGAGCTGATCAACAAATATTCAAACACTCACCTGATGGTAATCTGGGGTCTCGATTCCGAGCCTACCCGGATATATGTATGTAAATGAGTGTATATTGTATTGTGTAGTGAAGTTAGTATTCCAGGAGTAAGGCCGCTTCAATACGCTCGAGATTCACAAGCACGCGGCTTTCTTACGGTCACACTATAACCTCAAACTATTTCAATCAAATTCCAAAATAAAACCCGTTCAATATCGTCAAAAGGGGTGGCTTACACACAAAACAATCGGACCACAACAAATTGTCCGCAAAACTATAGATTCAACAAGATTAATAATATTAATGGTCTCAAGACAAAACCCAACCAACCTCCAACCATTTTATCAAGATCAAAACTCAAATGTCAAAATCAAACTGACAAGTGACAGTTTTCCCTCTGTTACACGAAATGATGCGTAGGCGCATAGAGTAAACAAAAAACTGTCGTACAGTCGGTTTTCTGTGGTCACGGGACGGAACACCATTTCTTCCCGTGACTAAAAGGTGACTAAGGGAGTTACTAAAGAATGGGCAGCATCGTTCTCTATGCATTTTACCATCATACTGCGATCGCCAACCCGCCTGCCAAGCGTGCGATTATGGCAAACCTTCGTCTTACGGCTGTAATGATGATAATGAAGCGTACAGACGCGGGAAGCAACTTAGTTTTATACTATGTAAAAATTATTTAAATAATACTCAAATTGAATGGTGTTTTGAGAAACACCATGGGATCGTCGATTTAATACGACATGCTACCGACTATATAGCTGTTAAATTAATTCGGATTTTTAATTAATTTTAGGGATACTTAAGTACCCTATAAAAGTTTATCATGGAAGTTGGGAACCCGTTATGTAATCAAGGGGCCACGAATGCCTTTCACAGAAACTTTTCTCGGACATATTTTATTTTTAGTAAGCTGGTCAACTGCCTCGTTGGTCTAGTAGTCGCAAGTGCTACTGCTTTGTATGGGACCCTGGGTTCGATTCCCAGGTCAGGCAACGTGTTGTTGGGATTTTCCGTCAGGAATTTCCCGGTAATAGCCTAGAGCAGCCTTTCCCAAAGTGGTGGGCGCTGCAGGTGGTAAGAAACCCAGAAAAAAAATGGGGGCTTTGTGCGCCCACAAGGGGGCGTTATATCGCCCACTTTGGGAAAAGCTGGCCTAGAGTCTGGATTTATGCCCGGTTAATAGGCTCGCTCCCGCCCTATAACAATGGACTTAAACATAACTGGCGAAATGTGGATGTAATAAGGTACACCTCTGCCTAAACCTTCGGGGATTATAGGAGTGATGTTATGTTGTCTGCTTTACTGTCAAACCTAACTTTGCCAACATGAAAGTAAGTACGAATTCCACTTGAGATATCAACACAAATTCCTAACATTCCAAAAGCTTACTCAAATATTGCGCTTGACCATACCGCTTACGAAACCAATAACCAAATACCCTTCCATACATTCTTTACATCCATTGCTTTCCCAAAACCAACTCCGCAAAAACCCCTTTTGTAAACTGCGCAATGGATGCAAAAGCAAGAGTCAATGTCGTCGTTCCTATCTACTAAGGACTTTTAATCAAAGGTCAACGATATTGGCATCCCGCTGCGCCTGCGACCAATGGCGATTGTTAACAGTGTCGGCTTTGCTAATAACTCCGTTAGATTTCAAGGCTGTTTAACTGTAGGTACAGGCTTCCGTATTTGATATTAATTTAATTAAAATTGAACCTGTGATAAAATTGTGAAAGAATATTTCAATGCCCTTTTTTTTGGTGGGATGTTATCAAATAAAGTCTCGCGCTCTGGGTGGAACGGAAGAGCGTGTCAGACTTTTACTGACTAAAACCCACCTGTGTTCCTTCAGTTGCCCGTATGCCAGGGCCACGGTATCTCTTTCGAACAAATCTCTCGACCCTGGCAGATTTCAATACCCTTGGTCCGTATGGGCGATATGCATTTGAGACCTCAAAAGTAAACTTTAATAACTGTGTAACTTTTAAGAACAACTTAATTCCTCATTTACGCTAATAAATCTGATCATTTCATATACTCGTACGCACGCCGGTTGCCAGTATTACGTACCTGACCCTTCTGAAAAATCAATAAAGGTCACTTATAAGTGCTCCTAGGGCGTCCCCTTCCTGCGTTTTCACTCTCGCCTTGTCTCAATACCTTTTTTTAGAATTACCTTTCTCGGACTTAATTCCATCGAGTTCTAGCGACAGACGAAAAAGAAAGAAAATACTGCTAAGAGCTTACCACCTGTCTTGATATTCTTTCTTGTGACTCCTCCATAGTAACAGAATCATCATGGATCCTCAAGAATTTTTGTTAAACAACTATCCTCTGTAATGCTTGCATGTTTATCATAATACCTAGGCCAACGACCTCTATTTCATAGTCATCTCAACATCCTCCCGTCTCCTGTTCCAATAACCTATATTCCTCAGTACCTAGGTGCCTCCAGACAGATCAATTACTCAATTTGCGCAACGAAGCCTAGTGGCTTGGACGGATGCAGATGTCGTTCATCATCATAGTTGATGATGAACGACATCTGCATCCGTTGAATGCCAGTCATCATGTTGAAGTTTATCCTCTATGCAAATTGTTACCAGCTTGATCTCAATTGAGCTCAGGAATAACATCACGAGTATCCTTCGTGACCATTATGTAGCTATCTTTCCTTTCCTTTATGCCCATTTTGTAAATATGGCTGGATCCGTACCGGTCTTTCGATCAGCTTCATCTTTACATTCCAAGACCGCTCCGTGCCTCTTTAAGCACGTTAAACCGTTGGTCCCGACTGTCATTCGTGGCTCTTTGACAGTCGTTATGGGTCGCCAGAGGCTCAAAAGCCTGACAGTCAGTATTACCAAGGAGTATCGTGTTACCCATTAATTGGAGGTTGTGGAAGACAGATAAGCAGTCGCTTCATGTAAAATACTACACTCTGCGAAATCGTATTTTACAACTCGGTCATAAGATTTATGTTGTGTTCTATTGCCATGGTGTGAACTAGGTATAGACAGTAAATATTTTAGAGTTAGTATTCAGCTGCATCCAGCTAGACTGGGAGCCGACTCCAAAATAGTTGAGAAAAATCTAGGCAGATTATGTAACGATGGCTGGACGAGATCTGTCAAAAACTACAGTATTTGCAATTTGTTTATTCTTGCTTTTCTATTCATGCATGGCAGAAAAGAGCTGAACAGACGCGCCAACTTTAGTCTTCTGTCATGAATTCTAAAAGAAAATTTTAATGACATGTCGGAGTTATCCCAAAAAACTTTTTATTTAAATTAGTGACTAAAACAGGTTTTTCCACCGACTCATTAAACTCCTTATTAGCATTGTTACACAGTAAGGAAACTTCTCCATTGATCGCTTTGGAACACGCGACGGCAACAGCTAGCTGTCCATATTAATCATATTCATGCTTTGATTTAGGTACGCCGCTATTATTTAACGAGCGGAAAAGTGCCTTTTATGTGGAGAATTCTTTATTAAAATTTATGGGATCCAAGCATGGCATTGTATGTTACTCTTTATCACTTTGCTTGGAATTTATTTGAAAGGGCTTGATGGGAGAGGCGGTGTGGGAGCATTATTTATTTATAGTGAGAGTTGAAGCCCGTGTGGCTTTCAAAGTGAAATGTAGACTATAAATTTCGTTGTAATCGTGGATAACTTCGTCTGTAATGTCTTGTGCTTAAGTTCTGTTTTATTACTTCTTTGGTCTTGATGTGAGTTAGTTTAAGGGTAGCTTAGCTTGATTGCCGTTAAACAACGGTCTTTCTAAGAACTAAGATTACATTTGCACAACCTGTCCACTGTGATTTCTTTCTATCTGAATGGCAATCTGGCTGGAATATTGATCATCATTATGCTCATTGTTTTTCCACCCATTTTGACCAACTGCTGAGTAGGTCTCCTTGTAGGATTTGTTACTTCCACGGTGAATATATTAAGCCAAAACCAGTATCGTCCTTGGAATATGTACAATTTCTGTCATCTTTCACTGCTACAACGACTGCTTTATTACCGACCCAAGCTTCATTTTCGTTTCCTCCCAAATAATCACGATTCGATCATAAATCAGCCGAAGCTTCGGCCGAGCCTAAAATCAGAAGTTCGTGTATTGTCGCGAGCCATTCGGCCTTCTTCGTAAAGCTCGGCAATATCAGGTCAAATCAGGTGACTTTCGGCTTACTTTGGGGTGAATCGAGTCCGTCCGTAGTTGTAGGTGGAAAATAGGTGTAGGACGGCATATTTTTTTGTCATTTTCATGACTTTTTCAAAACTTTTTTTTTTTTCTTTGGGTCATTTTACACGTATATTCAAGAGTACGTCGTCCTACACCTATTTCCCTCCTTGAAGGGACGCGATTTAGTTTTGAAGTTTTACAGCGAGTCTATGTTGTAATTTGTCTTCGCCCGTGTTACTTTGTCAATTATTTCGTCCACATTACCCTCGGTCGGTTCACGTACGATTACACATCACCCCTCGAGGTCTGGTCTAAACCCGTTCGTGAGTATTACCATAGCAACTGGCGCGGTCGCTTGCGCTAATACAATTTAGAGGATTGCGGTCGTTACATACTTAGTCGACTCTTGGCCTCGCCGCGACTTGATCCGTTTGCTGGCAAACAGGACGAAGATACTAGCATAGAAATAAACAATAACATTAATTAATACGTACATACGTAAACTTACGCCTTTTTCTCATGGGGGTAGGCAGTAACTACAGAACGCCACCTGCTATGATCCTTACACACTGTTTTTGCTTCGGTTATGTTCATAGACCTTGTCATACACATACGCCGGTTGCCAGTACTACGCACCAGTAATATTAGTAAAGAAATAAATAGTCATTATCATTCTTTGACAATTCTATATGCCCATATCTTGCCGAAATAGTAGTTTATGAAACTATAACATAATGAGGCCTAGTTTTCTAATGTTTTAAACACTATCTACTCTTATACATAGAGATTGACACCAATAAATAAAAGATCAAAGTTAAAAAAATAGTAAGTAATACTATTAAATTGGCGCGATCCATTACAAAAAATTATTGATGGAAACTCCTTGGTGATATTAACTTCTTGGATATGATGTGATTGTATTGATAACAAAATTATTTTGTTACAGTAAAAGTGTTATAAAAGGTTCATTTTTGGTGTTGTGTTTATAAAGTCAATATAATCGTTTTGAAGTTTAAATAATTAGAAATTTAAGTTAAGAGGAAGATAAAATATTTTTCCCGATTTCATTGTGTTCAAATTCAAGTTCTAATATGAGTGTTCGTTTTGAAATTTTATTGGACTTCTCCTTGACTTTATCCTTAAATCTTCAACGTGCGTTTTATGATCATCAATCACTGTAAGAGCCTTGTAAATAAACCTCATAATACTCACCTATTTGGAGAGCTTTCGATTGTCTAAAGTTAAAGGTGAAGAATTGAAGACCACTCTCGTAATTTCAGGCATCTTGCATTATTGTGATAAGATCTCTTATTATTACGATATTGACATTAATATTGCTGAAGCCAAATATGACAAACAGGCTGTAAGCACTGGTTTTACCAAAACCAGATATGTCTCAATCCATATCCACAAAATAAAATTGACTTCTGGCAGTTTCAGTATGGAAAAAGGCCAAAAATACGATATAACTGTTTGCTGGAATTCTCCCTTACTCTATCACAATAATGTTTACTTGACCAAACCGCACCCTTTGTGTTAGTTTACGGTAAACAATTAAGACCAGTAAATCCACTGTGGCTTACGAACCCTAGGATATAATTTCCAAGCTTGAATACAGAGAATGATCAACAAGACTACATTTGTAAATCTGTCATAAATTTATAAAAGGCACACCTGAGTTCAAAGCATTTAGCGTCCCTTCTTGTCCATTTATCAAACAGGTTATACATATAACATTATAGTCATGACCGCGGGAATTCTCCAAACGAAGAGCCTATTCCGCCTCCCCTAATCATTAAAACCCGCACCTTTTTATACATAAAACAACCCAACCGCCATCCAGAACCTTCATTCGAATTGAGACTTTAGTTTGTTGTTCTAAAGTTGGTTTTTGTTGAGAGTGGTTTATCAAGTACGTCATGAATGGGTGTGCAGCCGAGGGTTGGCCAAGGACAGGCATTGTCAAGATTTGCCCTGTTTGCGGGATGAGCTGTGGGACCCAGATGTACATGTATCGTGTAGAATAAAGGTTACTTTGTTTGTTGTATTGAATTCAAGTTGAAGATTGTGAGCTGCTGTGGGCAGGTGATAAGACGGCGTAGATGACACGTGTGACTTTTACCAAGGGAAACGGTCCTACGATTGTTAACGTTTAACTTTAGATTCCATGTGAACGTAAAGAATAGCACTGTCTATGCACGGCATGAGCCTCCCGCTCCGAGCGTCGCCTCACTTCAAATCTTACCACGACAAAGACACTGCGTTTACCTTCAGCTTGTGTTCATTATAACCAAATTAATTTAGTCCACGTTTTTTTATTTATTCGCTCCCATAATTGAGCAGTCGATGTACTATCGTCAACAGCACCATCCCATTTTTCTCGTGGGTGTCGTAAGAGACGACTAAGGCACTTACTAGAGAATGGGCAGCAGCGTTCTCTATTCATTTTACCACGATACTGCGATCGCCAACCCGCCTGCCAAGCGGGGCAACTATGGCAAACCCTCCAAATTGGGGGAGGGCTATGTCCAGCAGTGGACGTCTTTCGGCTGAAATGATAATGATGATGATGATAATAGACGTTAGATACAGATTTATAGCGTGAATCGATTTAGAAAATTCTTGGGTATGTTCCAGGCGTCCCATATAAATTTCATTAATTTTTCTGTACATTAGATACTTTTTGTGTTTTATGAAAGAAATAGAAAAAGAGAAAAATAAAAACTTTTTTCCTTAAAAACACTACAAAGTTAAATATAACTTTAATTTTGGAAGTTTTTTGCCACAAAAGAATAAAAATAGATCTAAATACACCGAATTCTGAAATCAAAGTTATGTGTCACTTCGTATTTTTTTTTATTTTTGGAAATCGGTTGTTTTTTATCGTAATTGTAATAATAAGAGGTACTTTCATACTAAGTATTTCATATGTATAATTTAAATGTTAGATTTACGAAACGGACAACATAAACAGCTATTACTTTTTTTAATGTAAGCAAGCGCCCCAAATTAACTGAAACTTACTCGACTGTCGTTACTGTCTTAAATGCTTTTAAATTGTCCCCGTCTAATGGGCACCTCGGCCTAATTGACTAAGTTAACTAAATACTTAAGAGGCTATTCGTACTTTCCAAGGGAGCTGTTGGACGAACCATTTAAATAAAGGCTGGTTTAAAACCAGAGTTTAGTAAGGTAGCAATATAACAGAGCAGAATGAACAGAGGACAAGTAACCATTTCATCAAATATATTGTATATTATCTTAGGAATCTAGCTAAAAGAAAAAAAGTCAGCAAGTACGCTAGTTGAAAAAAAGAAATAGCGCGGATGGTGGCAAATGATCCCAGACCCACCGCGGTGCACTAGCGCGGTGGGTCTGGGATTGAAATGTCACAGGGCAGAGAGCTAGTACTCTTATTAATTAGAATGATTGCTGAGGTATCAAAAGCATTATTCTATTTTAAACGTACACAGCATCGAATTAAAATTGTGAAGCATTTTCTCTTTTTTAAAGTTATGTTATTGTATGATATATCAGTCATGATCTTCGATACATGTCCACTATTGGACAGGGACCTATTCCAAAGATTCCCAAAACCTTTTGATGTTGACAAAACAATCATTCAAACAGAATTATTGGGATAAACCTTACCCGAACTCTACTTTTCTAAAATTCAATTAAACAAACTTGGCAAAGGGAATTGGGAGGCAAATATTTTGGATTTAAACTCCACGCGAATTTTGTTTTGAGCATAGACGCGACCATTGATCCGATAGAGCTGTCGGGTTGACGAGTGACTGACGACCCTTAATTAAAGGTTTTAATTAATCTAATTATAGCTACGCTGTAATCGTTGTTTGCAATAGGCAGAGATGGCTTCATTGAGTATCATAATTTGCACCACACATAACTAAGCGCATTAAAAAAATGCTATTCCATACTTTTTAACAGCGTAGATATTGTGACACGTGGACACTTTTCTATGAAGCAGCTGTTTTTTTATTCCCTACGAAGAAAGTGGGAAAAGCTACCCCTTTCCTACTTTTTCTCTTTTTTTTTAATTTTATTATCTCTGAAAATGGATTTCCTTGATAACCAACTGGTAGGTAATTGGCTAGCCCACTATTATACGAGACTGAAACCCAGCTAGCAAAATGTGGGTGAACGACAGGTGGTATACCTGTGCCCAACCCTTCTGTCAATACCGGCGTAATGTTATGTTGATACAGGTAAAATAGGTACTACAGATCTATATTTTGCGTTGGGGATAACTGTTTTATAAACACCATAAATAACGACGCTATAGTTAGGTAATTCGCACAACAACATTTTATTTTCTAAAAGGATAATTACATTTAATTACGTCAAAACAGGTAGCAACCACAGGAAAGTACAATGGGGTAATCGCGTAACATATTTAAAATAGCAATGCATTCCATTTTGCAACATTTATTGCATTAAAAAAAAAAAACAAGACATTTATTCAAACTAGGCTGAGAGTCAGCACTTTTTGAACGTCAAAGTTACATAAGACAGTCCCCCAAAACGCTCGCTCTTCACCACTTCCTAGTGCTTTAGCTGGGAAGAAGAAGTGGTGCAACAAACTCCCCAGCATTATTTATGTTGGTAAGCAGGCGAATTTATAAAGTAAAGCATTTGAATGGCAATGTCTTTAAAATCCTTCGGATTACGATTCTCGAACCACTTCCAGAATCCACGTGCCTGCTCATAAAATAAAAGCGATGAAAAATATGTATGCTACGTGGATTATAACCACAATGCTTTTTACCAGTTCATCACCATCACTTTCATAATTTCAAAATGAAATCAAATCATAATGTTTTATTCCACATACACCTACATAGGCACTTATGAAACGTCAGAAGCTACATGCACAGATCCAATTTGTTGATTCCTATGGAGAAGAGCCGGTATGAAACAGATCCTCGGCAGGTTACTCTTTAAAAAATATTTGTCTATAATAATAGCTTCTTCCTATGTTGAGGTCGGTTTCAAGTCCTACCAGAAGTAGCCGAGTTACAGTATTTTACATGGACCGACTGCCTATTTGACCTCTACAACCCAGTAATAATGGTACCCTTTTTTTTTGGATTGGAAATCATCAAATGCCTTCTCCCGCTCTGGGCGGAGCAGGAGGGCGTGTCAGACTTTTACTGACTAAAACCCACCCGTGTTGCTTCAGTTGCCCATATGCCAGGGTCACGGTATCTCTTTCAAACAATCTCGCGACCCTGGCAGGCATCGGTCCTAGCTGACCCCTTCAGGATTGCTGACATCACTTTGAGGCGCGCGTGGAACACTACGCGCCGTCGACCCGAGCCTGGGTGCTTACTCTCGAATATAATTCCAATAGAACGACATTGGAATTGTCAGTCAAACGTCAGTGATTGGCTGGACTCACTGAGTCTAGCCAATCCCTGACGTTTAACTCAACCAACTGACGTTTGACCAATGTCGATCTATTGGAATTATATTCGAGAGTAAGCACCCTGGTCCCTACCGGGCGGCGAGCTACCCATTGCTCGCCGCTCGCAAGCTCGTGCCTACATAATGGTACCTTTGGTAAGACTGGTTGTCAGACTTTTGGGCTTCTGACGGACGGCCGTAACGACTGTCAAAAACCCCGAATGACAGTCGTGACCAACGTCTTAACGTGTTTTCTGAGGCAAGGAGCAGTCTTGGTATGAAAGTATAGTCACCCATCCGTGGAAAAAACGCGGAAAGGGTAGCTTAACTGATGCCACACTGGGGAATGGTTTCCAGATACCTGTTCTAAAATGTTTGCATATATAATAAACATTCTGGAGGTAAGCTGATTGGAATCGTGTTGTGTAGACTTCGCCTATACCAAGTTACTTATTTTAATCTTTCACCCCAGTAATAATATCCAGGTAGCTTAAAAGATAATCCTTGTCAACTTTGTTCATCCCCCTTTTGTAAAAGTTATGTAGGCCAGAAGGATTATTACAATGTTTTACCCCCTTTCCATCCAAGGACAAAAGAATCTCTTGTTCTTGCGCACAATACCTTAATTCCTAGGGGTTTCTTTTTTCTGGATGACAACGTGAAAATTAGTTTTTGTTAGGTTTGTAGAAAATTCGTTGTAGGTTTCTCGTAGAGGTTTTAAACGGTAGCGAAAATTGGCCGCTTGGTAGACTTTTCGTCTGCGTGTTGTGAATTTTGATAGGCTAATATTTTTGACTTTTTGATTATTTGCCAGTCTGAAAACTGCAATTTCTGACGGAAATGTAAGCCCGGTTCAATTTGTACTAGAAATCCTTAAAGTACACGACAGTTATGCAAAGCTTTTGTAAGTCTTAAACAAAGCCTTTATCTTTAAGATTTGTAGATGTTCAAAGTACGTAAAGCACTTTTTAGAATATAATTGTAAAGGTTTCTCATCAAAACGGACTTACCCGCTGAAATACTCAAAGTAATTTATAGCTCATCAGAAAAAAAATAACTCGATATTCAATGTATAGTCCCGAGAATTATGGAAGGAAGCAATTAGGAAAGAAAACAAAGGATACAAACGTTTTACTGATTATCGATAGCCATACTGTAATTGGTAGAAGTAGATCCTTCGATTTATTAAAGGAAGGATACGAAAAACTTGAAGGTAGAACACGGATGGTGCCACGTCCGCCGACGGTCCTGTCCGTTCTAGTCAGTTACGATAGAACATTGCTAGTTAATGGACGTGTGTGTGTGAACTAAAGGAATAATATTTTTTAAATAAAACATTAAAAATTGTCTTGTATTCCTGAACACCTTTCGGCGTGTTTTTGCATGAACAAGTACGTTTTTTTTTAGATTTTTTCTATGTGATAAATATTGTGCTCTTTTCCTCAGTTTATACCTATTCAAACATAAATATCTAATCACAGCCTTATAGAAGTGATACACGGATCATTTGGCGCTTGAATAACATTGACAGAGGGGCGCTTTATTTGAAAATTTGCAATAGTGTTTTGTGAAATTGTAGTGTAAAAATATGATGCCGCTATCTCATTAGTTTTATTTCTAGTCATTCGAGACAAGGTCTTTGTGGCACTGTAACTGATGTTTTAAATAGCTTTACTAAATTCTAATGTGACCCTTTCTTTGCCCACAGAGCTAGTGCAAAAAGTGAAGTGCATCGATGAGACTTCACTGAGTCTTTGACAGAAACGAAGCGTCGCCACGCTGCTCGGTTTAACAAAATGTAAGTGTTGACCTTTCACCTATCTTATGTACAGTAGGCCGCACGTCAGTGGTAACGCTTCAACCTTGAGCTGGCCTAGTGAAGGACGGACATTTATAGTAAGCCCACAATCCCACACGGACGTAAAAAATCGTGGCGGGAATGTTTCGCGTACTGGATGCACTCTGTTGGATTCTTAATGCTCGGTTCAATACAGAGGATTGAAAATCCAGTGCACGATAAAATCCCGTCGCGTCTTTATTACGCTCGTGGTAACGTGGGTTAAGAAGCCAGGTTATACTGGTTTTATAAGCACTTAATTGCGGCCTGCCGTACAAAACAATACGCTGTATTATACACATATTTTATAAAGATCAAGTACACGTTTATTAGTCTTACAAAGGACTGTTTTCTCGAAGCGTGTTTTTCGAAAGCGATCTCTATCGGACTACTCTAAGATAGACAGAAATAGCTTGACATTGAACAAAAATACACAACATTAAACCCCAAAAATAAACAATATCTATGAAGAATGAGAAAACCAATTATGTCAGTGTGTAGGCTGTTGTTACATTATGCATGAGATTGGCTTGAATGTCGTAACCTTGAACTTGACCTTGGTGACATGCTTGTGTGTATTAGGCCTTATTACCTCAACTTTCTGACTACCCGCATAAATGATGTACCTAATCTTTCGGAATGGTTAGTTTTTATGTAATGGCAGATTCTCTTATAGGTACTTACAAAGTTATTCTCAGTACTTAATTTGGTAACGACCAATTAAGTCGTTTTGGTGATATTTTGCAAGTATTAGCAGTTAGCATATTTATGTGAAAGTAAAATTACCTTTAATGGTTGCTCATTTGGTGTTATTATGGCTCAATATGGATCTGGTTTTAATTCTTATGTTACGAGTAGTACAAAGATATATGTAGATATAAATAAAATGGTTTCAAAGTCAAATCATTTATTTCAAGCTAGCTGCTGCCCGCGACTCCGCTCGCGTGGTTTTCGGAAATTGTCAGGAACGTGCTGCCAAAAAGTTACTCCTTATAACATCAGCTATCTGCCATTAAAACTCCCATGCAAATCGGCCCAGCCGTTTTGAACGCACGAACTCAATTTTGAACTTTAAAAGCAAATGCTTGAAATGATTTGCCATTAAAATAAAATACCCGAATTATTGAAGTAAAGAACAGTGGTAGCCCAGTAATATCGGCTCCGACTTACGAGTTGTTGGTCGTGAGTTCGAACCCAAGAAGACACTATACTTTGTGTAAATAATTTAATCATCACTGCTTTTAAAACGGTTAAGGTAAACATCGCAAGGAAACCAGCTTGTCCTGGAACAAAAAAATCATAGTGAAATCTACCAACCCGCACTGTGCCCTTATATTGGATTATGGCCCTCTCCCTCTTACAGAGAGGAGGCTTGCGTCCCAGCAGTGGGAAACATTATTATGATGATGATATAATTTTATGATTGATCAAGTAGTCGTGTCTAATATTAAGTATTCCCATGACCAGATACGTGACAGTATTTCTTTATCCTTATGAAAAGGAAGTAAGCGATTTAAGCTCAACTGTGCAATTTTCTTGTAACATTGTTAAAGTGCAGCTGTAAAGGTGAGGGTCTTAAAGAGCTGTAACTTAACGATCATATGGGATAATTATAGATACATGGTATTATTATCTTGTAGTTGACCTGTGGACCTGTGGTGGTAGGTAGTGTTTTGTTGAAAGCAAAAATGTATTTTTAGAAAAATAAAATAAACGTGTCTATTAGTAATGTCAATATAAAAGGTTTTTACTAAATGCATGAAAAAGTATATTCGGTACTTCTAACAAAAACTATTTTTTTGTCTGTCTCTCTGTTTGTTTATTCCTGCTACTCTTCGAAACGGGTGGACAGATTTTGACAGGATTTTAATTAGCAGATAGCTGATGTTATGAGGAGTAACATAGGCTAGTTTCATTTCGGTGGTAGGTTCTCCTGGGTTAATATTCGACCTCCACGCGGACGAAGCTGCGGACAGCAGCTTGAATGAAATCAATGGCACTTAGCATTACCGACAGAGGGCAATATGTATGATGAAACTACCGAATCTCTGTGCAAATATAATAGACTACAATAAAGTACACTTTCCCCATAATTATCAACTCGCTCCCTCCTTGATGCATGAGACTTAAACATAACTGATGAAATGTGGCTGTAATGGTTGGTACACACGCCAGCACATCGAGCTACCCGAAACTGTAAAATATTTTCAATCAGTTTTGAACCTATTGCTTCAGCGATAAATTTGAAAACCTATTAATGAAATTTGACGGATTGTAGTAGCTTTGTCTGTACATCTCTGCTTGACCCTTCACAAAATACAGGCGTGATGTTATGTGTATCGTAACTAACATAACTGATGAAATGTGGCTGTAATGGTTGGTACACACACACGCCAGCACATCGAGCTACCCGAAACTGTAAAATATTTTCAATCAGTTTTGAACCTATTGCTTCAGCGATAAATTTGAAAACCTATTAATGAAATTTGACGGATTGTAGTAGCTTTGTCTGTACATCTCTGCTTGACCCTTCACAAAATACAGTCGTGACGTTATGTGTATCGTAAAATTAAACTCGATACAAAACGATAATCCTAAACTAGGTCATCTAAACTTAGAAATAGTGACGAATTAGACGTCTCCCGCCATAATTTAACCCGTTGCCTGCCAATTGGAGGCACCCCCAATCATGAAATGATCCACGGTCGTTGCACCCGGCGTCGCTTGCGCCGATGTAATAACCATTTAGGGTCAGCGCAGACCGGCGTAGTGGCGCCGAAACGAGTCATTCTGTAACAACTGAAAGTCGATTTATAAACACGAGGATAACGCTGACATTTCTATTGCGTATTTAATAAACACGTGAAGCGGTGCAAAGCTAAGAGACTTCTTAGAGGCGCTCAGAGTCGTGCACAGGCGTTACTGTTTGGTTACTCCACATTCGCATGGACGTATAATGTCGAGGTATTCCACTCAGAGTACTGATTTGAACAGCACTTGACCGAACCGCACTTGAGCACTTCTACTAACCGCACTGAAACAAAATTTTGTAACTTTTGCCGTATAGTGGAACAATTCATCAATATTCGTACCAGGATATTTTCGCACATTGGATCTTTAACGTATTGCTTAATTAAAAAAATCTAAAAGTGTGTTTTTTCGTTGCACTGGGCTTCTGGACGCACTGTGTTGGATTCTAAATGTTCGGTTCAACACCTAGAGTTGAAAAATCCAAAGCGCGATTATATCCCGTAGCGATAGTTTTACGTCCGTGCGAACGTGGTCTTAGGACTGCGTGTCTCTCGGTGTGTCTCTAAAAGTTGCACCGATAAAATACTCTTCCCCGCTACTCCATCGGTCTGCACTGACCCTTAGGAGGGCGCCTGTCTGTCCGTCTCGGATGGGCGGAGATGCATTCAGCGGATGGGCACGCGCACATTTGGAACAATAAGTGATAAAAGTAATAAGTGAATGAATTTGTATGTACAGTAATGGATATGAAAGCTACTGCTGCATGCTTTTATCCTCGTTTTTCTCCTGAGACAACAAAAACCAGAGAAGTACAGCTTATGCCGAAGTACTTAATATTCTGGGGGCTAAATGCCCAGGGTCCATACGTAGGTTTACGGGTTGAATACGGTTACGAATCATTTTTTGTTCAACATACAGCCTTTTTTTTGTGGACGGGAAATCATCAAATGACGTTGTCCGCTCTGGGTGGAGCGGAAGGGCGTGTCAGACTTTTACTGACTAAAGCCCACCTTGTGTTCCTTCAATTACCTATATGCCAGGGCCACGGTAACTCTTTCGAACAAAGCTCGCGACCCTGGTAGGTCAACATACAGCCTGACACTGCCCTGAAAACTTTAACAAAAAAAGTTCTTTTTAATTTTTCGACCTAAAATTCACAATAATATTTTTGAACCCGCGATCCCAGGTTGTTTGTCAGAACTTAAAAAAGCTTTGTTTAATCTTAAACAGACGTTTGAGTCAGTGGTCCTTGGTTATCTTAATAAGGATTCCAATTTAGATAAGTTAAGCTGTAATACGGCGCCTACTTATCTTAATATGGTGATTCATTATTTTGATAGTAAGCTGTGTTTCCTTTGTAGATCTTCCAGAGAGTCCATTTCGCAAAGATTTATAAGTACTCTCTCGTAAATTTTTTCGCAGTTTTGTCTGACCGAAAGATTACGATTTCTTAAACATGTGACCGCCCGCGTGGTATATTACAGCCCGCACCATAGGAGAGGCCTGTGGCCCAACTGTGGGTGCACTATAATGCTGACTAAGCTATGCTTTTATTTTGACAGGTCGAAGCGTAATTTTACGCAATTTTTCGTCTCTTTACCCTGCCCTTAGTGGAACCCCTAACTCTGGATTTGTTCCTGGTTGATGGCAACAGGCTCGCCACAGTCGCCGCCTATTAGGTACTCTGCCGTTGAAGCGTCCCACTTGTGTGTATAATTTACACTAAAGTTATATTTTTCTCGAATGCAGAGCAAAATTACTAAAGTCATCATCATTTGCCTAGTCTCTTCCCAACTATTTTGGGATCAGCCTGCCTTGGACTGCCTATCTGACTCCACAACCCAGTTACTGGGTAATACGATACTGCTTGGTTAGACTGGTTGTCAGTTTTTCAGGCTTCTGACGACCTGTAATGACTGTCAAAGATCTACGAATGACAGCCGGTATCAATGGCTTAACCTGCTTTCCGAGGCACGGAGGGGTCTAGGTATGACAACATTATTTAGTAAGATATCAAATTAACACAACCATTCGATGAGCAATCAAGTACCTAATACTTAAAATAAGAAACACATGCGTGATCAAGTCATCAAACCAGTCTATCATCACGACAAATATTCCGCACGCATCCCATAATGGTAGGTAATACACCTCATGTTTATATGGTAGTTGTATCAATTAGTATGCGGGGACCATAGCTATTACTATAAGCAGGATCGGCGTCCGCGCACGATTCTTGCACGATCCGCGGTCGTGCGTAGCAGCGTCGCGTTTTAGGGTTAATAAGTATTTATGTATCATTCTGGGACTGTGATTAGTTATGTATATGAAGGCAGAGGATCATATTGTAAAATAAAAGAGGTTCTTTCAATATTAAGGAACTATTTAATCAATAGACCTTATACGAAACTGCACTTAATCAGTTTCCATAATTATTAATTTAACACCATATTAAAATAGCCATGACACCCAGTAATACAGTTACAGTATTACAGTTCATATAAAAGAGTATCAATGTACAGTGAGGCAGAGTTACAATAATTGAGAGCAATACGACCTGTGCACCGGGCCACGCCTGAACTTAGAATGCCAATTCGCCGCCGTGCGGCGTCTTTTATACGGAAGTATTGTAGGTGGGGCAACGTCGTAGCACGCTACGACGTAGCGCGCTCTAACTCCGCCCACCAGCAATGAGGTGGGAGAATGGCGCAGCGTGCTACGACGCTACGGCGCTATGGCGTAGCCCAATGCACGTGCCGCTCACAATATGACGCCGACACGGCCATACTGACGTGCGGACGTCCTCGCACGCTCAGCTGACAATGTCTCATCTAGAAGTTGAAAAACTGATTAAGTACCGTTTGGTCATCCTGATTGTTTCTGGTCCGGTCTACTTAGACCCTTCAGATATTTAACCACTTGGTCCAGTCTATTATGACTCTTCAAGGGTTATCTCTTGGTCCGGTCAACTTCTGACCCTACAAGATCAGCCTCCTGGTCCGGCAATTGTTTTGCCCTTCAGGTGTATCCCTTCAGTAAAACTGGACCGGATCTAGCTAGGCCGAACAGGTATCGTTCGTTTAGCTTAATTAACAAATAGCTCAATACTTTGGTTGATTTACAAGTGCTTCTGTTACAATATTAACTGATTCAGGGCCAATAGATTCTACTGAAACAGCACGTTAACCACGGTTTCTACAACTTGCACGGGTAGATATAGTGTCACTTTTGGCAGTCATGGTATCATTATTGGCAGAGATAGTACCACTATTAGGAGACTGAATATCATCATTGTTAATCTGTTCCCTAGTCTCGTGGACAAGAACATCTATGTTATTCTTCGCCGACACGTCATCCTTATCATAACATTCTGCGAATTCCAGAAAGAATGACTGACCACGGGGTACTTGTAAGTTTTTTGTGAGAGTATTTGTAGACTACCATTAATGTGTTACAATTCGTACCAATCGTTTTCTTCCAAAATAGCGGAGATTTTAAAGGGGCCTTTGTATTTACGGTCCTGTTTCATTTGGTGTCTTTTTTCGAATTTAACAAAGGCAAAATCACGTACTGAAAAGCATTTTACCATAGCTTTATCCTTGTTAAATGATAAATGACTTTATTTTTGCAAGTAGGTTTGTACAAACACTTTTACACGTCAATCATATTTTTTTTAACTAGATGTGGTCGGCGTTTGCTATCTGACTACTCTGAGAAGAAAGGCCGAAACAAACTCAGAGGTCACAGTCTCTTTTAAAGTCCAGACATAATCTTGGTCACATCATGTGAAGACCATGTGGATTGGTGTCTGAAGTTGTATTTTAAAGAAAGTACCACCCAGATTGAGTGGACCTGTCCAATCAGTGCACGCATTTGTCAGTAAATCGACCTGTGTCGTATTGGACCAGCTTTTTTATACCAACAGAAGAATCGGATAATGGTTTCGAGGTTTAAACTATCTTCATCAGGATGATTAGTAGAAAGTGAAAGGAAGTGTCGAAGGGCGGGCGTTTTGGGGGGACTGTCTCATGTAACTTTGACGTTCAAAAAGTGCTGACTCTCAGCCTAGTTTGAATTAATGACTTTTGATTTGAAAAACTCTTGTTATCTCTAATGAACCCAAAATACCAAATATTAATTCCAAGGGCGTGAGCCCTGTTGCTCTACAACGAGTACTATTGAGACTCTAACTACTAATTGGATATTGTCTACATGATCTTACCATAAGCTACCCGAATCTATAGCGAGCATACTTTTTAGGTCCTCATGACACGCTCGACCTGGCCATTGGCCAGGCGAACCAGTGGATATAAATTGTAAATCGATACGATTATCTTTACAAAAATTCTTAAATTCAGTATTGTCATATGACCTACCGCGATCTGCAACTATTCTTTTAGGAGCGCCAAACGAGTTCACTGCATTTTTTTTTTTTTTTTGTGATTTAATAACTAACAAGACGGATTTTGTAAAGCCATCAATAATCACGGAAAAATACTCCTTGCGCTCGCTTTTTAACACGCTTTTTCCTGTGAGTTTACCAGTTAAATCTAAATGAATTATATGCCATGGAACGGCAAATTTAGGGATCGGATGTTGACCGACCTGCTGGGCATACGGGGGACCTTTGGAAGCCTTACAAGCGACGCTCGAACCTCCATAGGTTTTGACAAGTATTGACATATTTTGAAACCAATAAAGATTGTATAATTTATCGAAGGTTTTTTTTTTATAACCAAGGTGTGTTATTTCGCTGTGTACTCGATTAATCATTTACCATGTTAAAGGGTGTGGAAATATCGGTGACCATTTAGTGGTTTTATAACATTCGATTTTACGATGCCATGTCTAATATCGATAATGTGCGTGATATTTCAGACAGCAAGTCATTTGAGCGTAATTTGGATATAATGTGTCATATTTCGGAATCACGTTATCTACAGATAACCATATCCTCTCCAGTTCAGACAAATTTACAATTTTAGCTGCCTTATGAATAAAATATGTGTCAGCATGATTACGTGAAAGGAAGTCTAGATGTGCCATATTTTTCCCTCTTTATAGATGATATCAAAGTAATATGACTGCAAAATTGTCCACCTATGTACTCAGGGGTTAGGTCCTTTTTGTACTGAGAGGCCTTTAAGGCGTTACAGTCAATAAAAACCGTAAATTTACGCCCATATAGGTTATATCGAAAATATGTGGCTAGGCCATATAAATTGTTGGTACTGAGCAGCAGTGCTTGGAGGAGGGATATTTTTAATCTTATGGGGATTTGGTCTAATTTTTCCAGGGGATATTCCGAAACCCAGATATTCAATTTTCGGCTTTATACATGAACATTTTTTTTAAAAGTTATATCTAGCAATCTATTTAAACGAGACAACTTTTTTGAACGGTCTCTAATGCAGAAAGTACGTCATCCATGTAGATCAGTATTTTATCGTCATTTAGAGGTTTAAGTCCAATATTTATAGCTCTTTGAAAAACCTGTGAAGCATTTCATAAACCAAATGGCATAGTGAGGTACTCAGACTGACTCGTTATGGACGCAAATTTGGTGATCGATTCGATCACTAACTAGTAGTAAAGGATAGCTGTCTGGTCGAGTATTGCTATTGAGTTCCCGGTAATCAACGCACATACGATCGGTACCGACCCTTTTTTTTTATTAATGATACTCGCGAAAGGCGAAGAACTTTCACGAATTATGTTAGCATCTAGTAATTTTTGTACTTTGTCATTAACGATTCGTAACTCGAGATATGAGGAGTATTTAGTGAGTATTTCAATCAAAACTTCATTTTCTTTACCGGTAAGATCTGCGTCAATAGAATTAATGTCAAGAGGCATTTCTAATATAGAGCTAAGATTTGCTTTTTTTTAAGTTAAGGCAGCTTTATTATCCACAACGGATATTGCTTGTCTAAAATGTCGTGACCTATTAATAAGGTAACGTTTTCATTGAAACATTCGTCAGACAATACTTGATATGTAACATCGAGAAGAAAGTTTTGTAACACGGTTGGGCATTGTATTTGGATTGAGCAATTAACATCATCATCAGGAGAGTCTCATCTGAGTGACTATCGGGAGATACCAGCCTGACGGTACATCCAAATGACCATCTACTTAGATCAGCTTGACGAGAACTGACTTCTCTCGAGAACATTGGACCAATTAACATTATTACAATCAATCCCCTTTAAAGGTTCATGAAACTTTTCACCAGTAAGAAGACCACAGTTACCTTCATGAAGATACACTCAGATCCAGAGTCAAATATGAAAGGAATTGCATACCACTTATTTCCAAAACACCACGCGCTGCTCTGCACACAGGTTCACTTCACTTGTTTGCTGGTGTTGCTCGGTGTGGGGATCTCTTTTCTTCTTCCAGCGTTTAAGGCAAGTGGTGACCACGTGGCTAGCCTCACCACATTTGAAGCAGGTTATTCCAGAGTTCGTCTGTGGAGTTTTTGCTAAAACAGATACCTTTTGAAGCAACGTGCCGACATTCCTGCCCTCGTTGACCGACCTTCCCGCAGAAATTGCAGTTTCCCCGAAATTGAGTTGATGGACAAGACTTTTTCGTGTCTGATTCGGACGTGCCCGGTTCTTCGTTTCTTTCACGGTGAATTTTGTCATCGCATCATAATAGGACAGATAGCAGAACCGGTCCGGTAAATTTGCATCAGGAAACTTTTCAACAAGTTTTCCCAACTCGGCTGGGGTTTCTTTGTTATCAATTTATGATTGTGATTAAATTCAAATTATCCTGCATTGTCATGGGTTTGGAAAATTTAGAGACCAGCATTTTCTTAATAGTATCTCATGAACTATTATCTGGATTAATTCTTGTAAAACACATGGCGGCGCGGGTCTTTAGAGAGTGAGCGAGGGCCAAAATAAGGTCTACACCTTCTGGCTTCTTACTGTCGATTACAATCTCACTTAATGCACACCAGTTGATAATGTTGGTTTCAGTTACATCAGGATCGAAAGGAACCAACATCGATTGCATACTGGGTGTCATGTGGCGAGGTGTCAAAGTATCTGCGCTTATTTTTAATTGATTCCATACTACCCAAAAAAAAATGACATTTGTTCCCGTATTAGATTGCCAGCAGTCCCAGATAAAGGTGGGAGTGGGTTTCATCCCACTTCTGATGAAGGCAGAGGATCATATTGTAAAATAAAAGAGGTTCTTTCAATATTAAGGAACTATTTAATCAATAGACCTTATACGAAACTGCACTTAATCAGTTTCCATAATTATTAATTTAACACCATATTAAAATAGCCATGACACCCAGTAATACAGTTACAGTATTACAGTTCATATAAAAGAGTATCAATGTACAGTGAGGCAGAGTTACAATAATTGAGAGCAATACGACCTGTGCACCGGGCCACGCCTGAACTTAGAATGCCAATTCGCCGCCGTGCGGCGTCTTTTATACGGAAGTATTGTAGGTGGGGCAACGTCGTAGCACGCTACGACGTAGCGCGCTCTAACTCCGCCCACCAGCAATGAGGTGGGAGAATGGCGCAGCGTGCTACGACGCTACGGCGCTATGGCGTAGCCCAATGCACGTGCCGCTCACAATATGACGCCGACATATACAATGGGCTGTTAAGATTTTCGAATGTTTGAATTGATTTGGTGTCTTCGTATGTTTTGATTTGTTTCCATTTAGCTGGTATTTGTTATCCATATTTTTTATTCTTTAATGGGTAATGGAGGTCTGTGTATTACTTATGTAGCTTATTTGTGACAGTCCACATGCAATAAATAATAAACGTCACTACTGATGGGAGGTAAGAAAATTTAGAAAATAGGAAAATAACTGAAGTTAAGCCGGACACAAATCCATATTCTGGGCTGCTACTGAGAAATTTCATATAGGAATATTCGATAACACTCGAATCGAAGATGGTACCTCGTGCTCAGCAATAGCGCTTACGACTAACGACGCAGTTGACCAGTGAGTGCAGCAGGAGGAGGCCGGCAAAACCTTTACTCTCTCTATGAATAGAGGCAAGGCAAAGAACTTATGAGGCGTTGTTTTTAAGAGTTAGGAACTCATTTTTTTTTAAACGTATTGGTGAATCGGAAAGCTGAGGAAAAAATACAGCGGAAACGTATTTTCAAAAAAAATTATGAGTTTATTTTACTGTTGTAATCGTGACCTGAAAAGTAGATGTTTTGGCGCTCGCGCGCCGAGCTAGGAGAGTTGACGTGAAACGCCTCTTATATACAAAGATCACCACGGATGCAGTGCATTATAACTCATTACACAATTTCCTCTGTTTACAACAGAAGCCGATGGATACAAACTGTATTTATGCAATACATCCCAAACATAACTGTTTACCCATTTACAATACAAACAATTTCCTTGTTTACAAAACTGCTGAAATGGCCGGAATTAACTTCTCTCTTAAACATTATATTAATAGTCTTGTGTTTATTCTTAAATGATTTGTAAACGTTTAAGTGAAGAAAGTTTAGGAAGTTTTGATTTGACATTGTTGATCTTTACTATGGAAACTGGTTTGTGACTATAAACACTGGTCTTGAAGAGCAGTGGTGACCAAGTAGAAATTACCGCCAATTACGAGTTGTGAGGTCGTAGGCTCGCACTCAGGCAGGCCCTTTTTTTGTGTAAATAATTTCACCACTGCCCTCAAAACGGTGAAGGAAAACACCGCGAGGAAAATGGCATGTCTTAAAATCAAATATTCGAAGACATGTGACATCTACCATCCCGCAATGGGCCTGCAATGTAAGACTGACTGCTGGGACACAGGCCTGGGGGCTTACTCTTCAACCTAATTTTAATTCCAATGTAATGCCAATACGATTCCAATGTTAATTTTGCATACACGTAATTCGGTACTCTTGAAAACAATAGTGTCAACATTGGAACAACAACAACGCCCGATCTCGATTCCACTTAGTTCTAAAAAATGGACACCCAATTTAAACACAATTTGACGCTAGCGTCAAATTCAAGAATACGAAAAGTTCAAATTCCAATGTCAATCGATCGGAATTCAAATCAAAAGTAAGCACCCTGTCCTTGATGAGAGGGTGGATGAGATCTTTGATTTTTTTTAGTTTTCCTTCACCGTTTTGAGAGTAGTAGTGAAATTTTTATTAAGACAAAGTACCTGCCCGGGTACGAACTCACGACCTACAACTCTACAAGTCGGTGCCGTTACAGCTGGGCCACAACTGGTCTTGGTCAATACTGAATTCCATCATTTTAGTTAGGCATTGGACAGTGGGTCCCCTTTGCCATTTGACATCAGTCACCAAGTTCACTGGTCCTATGACTCAACATTCCAGTGAACACTCAACAAGCCATCCAATGTTCCAGTCTCCATTAAATTGAGTATCAATCGAGTCTCTAGACGCGGGAGGATTACGTAATTTTCTTGTTTAATTGTCGACGAGCGCGTGTTTATTAGCGACGCCCGTATTGGTGCGCTTGTTACGCATGCGTACTCGTTACGTGAACGCGCGCAACTCACGCGCAACTTTCATAGTTAATTGTCGTGATATAGGTATGAAGAAAAGGCCAATATGGGCGATAGTTAATATTTATTTTTATTATTTACTTCTGCCCGCGACTTTGTCCCCTTAATTGTTTTGAGTTACATAAAAATAACATTACGTCGACCATCTGCTGTTAATTCGTTTTCGCTTAGAGTAGTTTCGATTTTTTTTTTTTTGCTCGACTCCTTTTGGTCGTAGGAATATTAACCTTTCTGGTGATTTCGGCTATCAGATGCAAAAACAACCTTTCAAATCCTACAAATAATAAAGCTGCAGAGTCTGTTTAACCTCAAACTAAGACTCTTAGGAGCCAAGTAAAAAGAAATAAAGTCCGAAATAACTTTAAGCGTAGTAATAGCGTAGGTGGTGCTATAAAATAAATAAAAAATCACGACACACTAATGTGCAAGAGATCGGTTAGCAAGTCTACATAAAATATCATGGAACAAACCTTCTGTTTCAATATATGGTTACCAACAAACTAGTAAAGCGCGCGGAACCGCCTGCTTTTTTTGTTTTGTTATGTAAAGTTGTGGGGAAATGTGTGGATATGATAATTCTTGTGTGAATAGCTAAGGTGCAGCGTATTCATAGTGGCTTGTTTAATCGTATTCAACATTGCGCAAACGCAGCGTTGTGAAAATTTGAAGCCGGTGGACGGTGAAATTCCAATAATTTGTAGACCAACAGATGTATGAAAAGATGTAAAAGGCCTAGGTGAACACTGAAATCAACGTCTGAATGAAAGAGATGTATGAAAGGAGAAAAAAACCTACTCAAATATAGGGTTGTCAGGCGTCCGGATAAAACCGGACACAGTAAGGCTTTTTAGTTGCATGTCCGGCTAAATTAGATGGTGTCCGGCTTTTTGGTAGACTTTTTAAAATATGATCATTTTTGTCTTCACCCCAGCTTGTATTTGCTAGCGCAAGTGAGCGAACTAGCACTGTCCTCCCCGCGTTATTACTACTCAATTTTAAAGGAAAATCAGCGTTTAAAACTTTTAGTTTATGTTACAAAGATTTTAAAGTGTATTTAGTTCATTAGTCTTATGTTTAGTTTTGTTTTAAGATGTCCGGCCTGTTTACCCAAATGTCCGGCTAAACTGGCAGGTCTGTCCGGCTTTTCGGTTTTATGACCTGGCAACCCTATCCAAATACATTGGTATAAGGGCGGAACGTTCTCTAACACTATAAAAAATTATGTATTTTGGCATACCCACCACCGACTGAGCTAAAGGAAATTCAATTCCATGTTAAGGCAATAAGATTCAATTTCAAATTGATGAGCTAATGCCCGGGTCAATATGATTTTGAGATGGCTTAAAAAAAGAACAGCTTTATTTGTTTTAAACTATCATTGCACAGACTCCCATTCATAACTCATGATGATTTAATCACCTCACAAATATCCTTCGATTTTCATAATAAATTCAAATTTAAATAAGGAATGAAGTAAGACCTTCTTAAACTCATCTTTTGAGGAAGCACGCAATGTTTCTAGAAAGAGAAATGTCACTCGTGGATGTCGAGGAAACTTTTCATTATGTTCCATTGTGATTTTACTAGCTGTTTTATGTTTTACGATGTACTGAAACATTAAATTAAGTATTGGTGCTCAAACATGATGGCGCATTTGCTTTTGCTGTTAATTTTATTGCGATATCTTCGATTATATAGTGGGGGGCTTGTGACTAAGTATGAACAGCTGCACGGTTCCAACGACTAGATAAAGATACGCTTGCCGCGGTACGATCCGTGTATGGGTGACCATCTTTATAGGTAATTTGTGGATATTTGAAAGCCTGGAGTTTCTTGCTGGCTCTTCTAGATAGGAAACGTCCAATTGAAACCGTGCACCTAGCTTCTGATGTTTCATAAGTAGTGTGGTTTTTTTTTTGCTCAACTCCTAAGGGTCAATGTTTAAGTATCCTATAATCTTCGTGAAGAATTGGACTATCAAATGCAAAAAATATTTTTTGAAATCCGACTGGTAAATCCAGAAATTACTGCATAAACTTACAAACAAATTTTACCGCTTCATAATATTATGTTAATATAGATAAAATATTTTGTTACTGATGACAGGGAACGTCAAATGCATTTGGTATTTTGTATTGCAAGTAGGCCTCAATCTTTGAAGGGGTCCAGTAGGACCGATGCCTGCCAGGATCTCGGATTTGTGCGAAAGAGATACCGTGGCCCTGGCATAGACAACTGAAGGAACACGGGTGGGTTTTAGTCAGTAAAAGTCTGACACGTCCTTCCGGTCCACCCAGAGCGGATGACGAAATTTGATGATAAGCCCCTCACAAAAAAAATAGGCTTCAATATTAGAACTATGTTCCTGTTCATGAAATAAAACATTATCCACACACTCAGACGAACTGTCTTACGATGTGAGGGCCCATATTTCTTGCAATATATCTTTCATCGATTGTAATAGACAATGAGTAATGGTTTCATTGCCACCAGCATGTGTATAAGTACTCGTTATTAGATAATGATGTGTAGATTTCTACCAGCACGCAACATTGGACAAGTGTGATGCAAAGTATTTGCTTTGTAACGTTTTATTAACACGTTAACTGCCATGGCTAAAATTAGAAAAAGTCAAAAAATGTATTGACTGTTATTTCCCTTTCAATAGATTATTTATTCCATAAATACATTATTTATTCCAAAAACATGGCCGCCAGGCAACTACGACATGTTCAGATTTTGTATGTGTTGTCGGGCATATAGCCCGACAAGGCCTGAATGGAACAAAAAGTGTCGGACACATAGTCCGACATGGCAGTTAACGTGTGCGTTTAGTTATGCTTGTTATAATTTAGGTTGTAATGTTGCTTGATTTGAGTTACTAATCCCTAATTTATAATGTGAAAGGATGCGCCAGATCATCATCATTTCAGCCGTAAGACGTCCATTGCTAGAAATAGGCCTCCCCAATTTGGAGGACGTTGTCGTAATCGCCACAGGCGGGTTAGCGGTCGCAGTATTGTGGTAAAATGCGTACAGAACGTTGCTGCCCATTCTCTAGTAAGTCCCTTAGTCGCCTTTTACAACACCCACGGGAAAAAATAGGGTGATTCTACGATGGTAGTCCGAGAAATTCATTTTTCTTAATTTTTTTGCAACTTGTAAGTCAGTGTCTGTATATTGAACAAAATATGATTCGCGACCGTATCACGTATGCATTTGCAGATTTTTACAGGAAATAGTCATTCAATAGGATTCAATGAACAGAGAGGGTTGTATTGCTGATTTTAATTATTATAATTCTGCAAAAATGTACGTGGTACTGGTGCAACAACATTATATTGAACCATACAGTCCTGTCACTACGAATTGCAAAAAACGTAAGAAAAATGGGATTTCTCGGGTTACCCTGGCGTTTCCACCTTAAACTGTGTAACTGGGTTGAGATGGTCAGATAGGCATCCGTATTGCGTACCATGTAAAACTGGTATTCAGCTGAACTGGAGACTGGTAACCGACTCCAACATAATTGGGAGAAGGCTTGGTAGATGACGACCCAAGTACTTAGGTATATTGAGAAAGCCTGGCAAATTGGTTACAATTATTTTGTTTTGTTGTGATTTATTGAGCAGAATGACAATAAGAAAAAAAAACACGTAGATATTAGATTTGATCTATTTAGTTTGAAGCTGCGTTTAGACGCTGCTTCTTCAGCAAGCAAGCTGATGGAGCAAGTAACAAAATACTTCCCCAAACTAAATTATTTTGTGAACACATTTAACTAGCTTAAAGGTAATCCGCCTTTAATGTCGCTTTCACTATGAGAAGACCAGTAAATACTCAGTTCATGATCATTCGTAAAATATGCACCTGTAAAGACAACGGCTCCCGTAGACTGGCTCTTGTAAAACAATGTCCATGTAGTTTTCATAAAAATAGCTTTAGGATAATCGCGTCGCGCCCGTTTGCTGGAGCCTTTATTATACCGCGTGGCCAGCCAATCACTCTTTCCTAACCCACTCTTTAAATATCTTTACAACGTCATTACAACTTCCTACACAATTTTTCTCATATCAAATTGCTTTCGTCACGCAAATAAAATGTAATTCCGTATTAATCATTTTTTTCTCACAACTTTCACTGTTATTTTCTTTCATTCACACTTTACTATCAAACGTGTTCCTATTCTGTGGCCCACAAAGATGGCGCTTTTAATATCGAAGCTATAATATTTATTAATCATATTTTTATGTTCGATTTTTGTTAGGCGGCGTTTACATTGGCAGAGTTGAACAGTCTCGTGCGTGTGGTAGATAATTGGCGAGCCATAACAGTTTAGAGATAGCGAAGTCTAGAGTAAATTTTTTATCGTATTGTGATACAAGCGTCGGTTTTTTTTTTAAATTGGGAAAATTGTTACCTATTAAAACTACTGTAGATGTAGAGATTGTTGCGTCTACACGAGAGGAGAGAGAGAATCCAGTCCCAGAGAAATTTTGATGTATATTAGGAATTAAAAAACTTAAAATCAACAGGACAACACCTATGTCTTTCATATACAATATTATGTTAATACTGCAAAAGTTGTGCACTTATTCCTGATTTGGTCAGGCACAGTCCAGCGCATTGTATGGGCGCTGGCGGCGTCTGCGCCGCACAGTGGGTCGAAACTATGATTTTAGTGACTTAGGGCTCAACTTTGCTTTTTTACTTTTTTCTTCATGTGGATGGATAGAGCTCATTAACCTCAACAATAATTGTTCTGATGTATTTTTTCCTAAACTTTATACTTTGGGTAGAAAAATGTGTTTTGTTATTTTTTTGTATGGAGCGGATCAAATAACCTTAATTTCCTGCTAAGTAGCGTGTGATCCCGCGTTGAAACTTTATTTTTCATATACCTTGTCTAGTCTATTATCATTTGATGCTATTAACGTGTGCATAAAGTTGCAACTCTGCCAAATAAATGGATCGAAAAAAATGAAAAAATATATCGAATAAAAAGCTACATTTTTTACTTTCGTAAGTTCTTTTAAGTTAAATTTGATATGGAATAGTAAGTAAAAGCACGTAATAATACACATAGTTACTTAACAACTAACAACAATACATTTAAAAGGTCCCTAATTAGCTTAAATTTACTAATATATGTAGTATTAGTAAATTTGTAAATTTAAGCTAATCACACTAATCATAATACATTTAAAAGGTCCCTAATTAGCTCAAATTTACTAATATATGTAGTATTAGTAAATTTAAAGCTAATCACACTAATCATAATACATTTAAAAGGTCCCTAATTAGCTTAAATTTACTAATATATGTAGTATTAGTAAATTTAAAGCTAATCACACTAATCATAATACATTTAAAAGGTCCCTAATTAGCTTAAATTTACTAATATATGTAGTAGTAGTAAATTTAAGCTAATTAGGGATCTATGAATTTCAATTTCTTTGTTTTAATGACTTTAACATGTTTATGAAATGTTATTTTAAGTTAGATTTAATACTGAATAGTAAGTAAAGATAGGTACATAATAATACAAATTAGTAAAGGTAAACTAACATTACTACAACTAACACAAGCAAACTAAAAACTAACTATAAACAACATCAAACATTACTATTTCCTTTCAATTATGAGTTTGACATTTATAAACTAATAAAAAAAACAAGAAACTTACAAACTACCAAAAAATCTTATTCACTATCGCTATGACTATCTTGTAAATTATCTACATCAATAAAATCTATATCGGATTCTGTGGGAAAAATCAGCAGAAGCTCTTTGACTTTTAGAGAGAGAACCATTATATTTTGTTTCACCATTCGAGGTCTTAGACTTGTGATCTTTGGATCAGAAGACAAAAGAAGATTGTGTATAATATCCTCATTTGTCGCCGTTCTACTTACCTTTCTAGAATGACTCTCTCTATATTTCCGGAAATCTTTATTACGAGCTTCCGCTGCCTCTTCCGACAGTTTACCTATAGGTATGGCACCAAAGTGCTTAATTATATCACTCCCATGTACTAACAATTTATGTATACTGGAAGGCATATAATACCAGGGATATAAGTGAACGTACAATTGTGCAGTATCTCTACAAAATTCGGAAAACTTAGAAAGATCCACGCTCTCTCCAGATGCAACCGTCTGAAGAATCACATGAAACCTTTCTATTAAATCTTTATCTATTCCTGTTATGCGAGCTGTTGTTTCTGCATCCCTAAAAAATCTTCTGGCAGTATTGCCATCATTGGTTGTGCCTACTCCTTGCTTGACTACGTCAATAAGTAAACCGCATTCTTTCTTAAACGCTTGCTGTATAGCGCTCTTTCTGAGTGACATTTTTTCTTTGTCATCGCCCCTGCAACTCCATTTTTTGAAGTCCAAACGATAAGCTGCAAACAAAAAGAAATATCACTTAAATAAAAATCTCACAAGTAACTATATAACGTGAAAAAAATTATGAACTAATAAAATTATATTTACCGATATGAAGTAAGCACTCCATGCTTCTTATCCAGGCATGTAAAGATGACATTCCATACTGGAACACTTCTTCGTTGTTCTCTTTTTGAGCAAGTGACTCTAAATTGTTCATCTCTGACGGTTTTGCTTTGCAGATATCACAGACAGCTGAAGATGTGTCTGACAAATATGACGATATTTTGCCGTCTATCATCGTCAAGTGCAATTGATGCTTAACTTCAACTTGATTGAACTTGATTGGCTGAAGTCTTTCTATTTCTTCGGTTATGCTAGCTTTTATAGTTACCACTGTTGACTGCGTTTCTTTGGTAAATTTGAACATTATCGGACGGCAATAGAAAGTTGATGAGGGTCGATCGTTTTCCCAAACAATTGTTCCATCACATTGTTGAAGCCTTATAGGAACTAGACTGGCCATGAAGATAGTTGAGTCATCAAACTCTGCTTCAGTCTTTTGTTTATAATTACTTTGACCTGAGGCTCCATCAAAACCCCATTTGCTTATTAGCAGTAACTCAGTTGGCGAATCCAAATCTAAAGTAATCACTTCTAAAAGCCTAGATACCGTCAAGTTGAGTAAAGCTTGCAGTTTAATAGCAGCTCCTTCTTCAGTTATAATTATGTCTTCTTTCCCTGGATAACATTTTGCCTTCGCTTGTTTTATTTTATAATAAGAAGGGTATAAATCAGACCTATTTTCACTTGCTGCTTCTCTTAGGCTTATATACTGCCACTTACTTAATTTAAGTGAAACTAATAAAGACAGTGCCTTATCGGGTGAATATGTACTACTTTTCGGTTTACTTGTACTTAAACACTCTTTAACTTTTTCTAGATCTTCGGGGTGATTTAGTAAATGGTTCATAATTTTTCCTACATCCTCATTTCCGGTGTTTCTTAAACTAGCAATTGTAGTAGCTTTAAGTTCATCCGGGGATAACGAAAGCGATTGGTTAATTTGATCAACGCGTCTTCGTTTTTGCCTGGAGCCCAATTCCTCGAAAGGTTTTCGAGGTGTAAATGTAGATGTCGAAGCTTCTGTAGTAGATGGTGGTAGATTTTCGACATCTTCAGTATTACAAATCTCGAGCCTTTCCTGTTCAGTGTTCACAGCTTCAGGTATCATTCCTTCGGGCCAGTTTATTGCACGTTCCAACCAATCACCATTTTTTCTTACAAACTGTGCTAACGTGCGACTACTTCGTTCCCATCTTGCACTTATATTTGAACAAAAGCGCGTACAGAATTTTTGGAGCTCAACACTGTTCTCTTCGGTCACGTTTATTTTATGTTGTAGGAATTGAAAGAATTTTTGACTATCCGACAGTGACTTGACCTGCTCTCTTAAAATCATAAATAAATCTAAATTGTTAACTAAATTATCCATTATAACGAAAAAGGGACGATCAGAATCACGAGATGTTAGTAGTAGTACGAATAAACGAACACTAGTTAGTATATAATAAATTATGGTCATTTTATACTTCCAGAATCCAGTGACAAACAATGTTTACTAATTTTTCTACTACCCTCATTAACTAATTATCCTAATTAATATTACAGTAATGACTAAAAGTGAAAAACATTGTTTTTTTATAAGGTAAAAGGTTAAGCTAATTACAGTAATTAAACACACAAATAGAAATTAATTGATTTCATATCCACATTTTTAAATAAAGGTCCCTAATTAGCTTAAATTTACTAATATATGTAGTATTAGTAAATTTAAGCTAATTAGGGACCTTTTAAATGTATTGTTGTTAGTTGCTAAGTAATTATGTGTATTATTACGTGCTTTTACTTACTATTCCATATCAAATTTAACTTAAAATAACTTACGAAAGTAAAAAATGAAGCTTTTTATTCTATGTATTTTTTCATTTTTTTCGATCCATTTATTTGGCAGAGTTGCAACTTTATGCATTTGTTTATAGCATCAAATGATAATAGACCAGACAAGGTATATGAAAAATAAAGTTTCAACGCGGGATCACACGCTACTTAGCAGGAATTTAAGTTTATTTGAGCCGCTCCATACAAAAAAATAACAAAACACATTTTTCTACCCAAAGTATAAAGTTTAGGAAAAAATACATCAGAACAATTATTATTGAGGTTAATGAGCTCTACCCATCCGCATAAAAAAAAAAGTGAAAAAGCAAAGTTGAGCCCTAAGTCACTAAAATCATAGTTTCGACCCACTGTGCGCCGGGTGTAACGTAATCTATTTGTGCGAGCAAAATATTAAAAACCCCGGAGGTCAATACGAGTCTGGACGAATGTCCGGAGATGGTTGCCAAATCCGGACAATCCGGACGTGAGGCAGACGTGAGCAGGCCAGAAAGATAATGGAGAAGTTAAGACTAATCAATGCTCTTGACTAGTGCTAGCTACGCACAAATTGGATTACAGTGTAGAAGCGAAAACACAATTTAACCCGTCATGGTTTTTATGGAGTATAATATATCGACAGTGGAACGGAAAAACAAATGAAACGCCACTTTGGTCGAAGAGGAGTTTTCTATAGAGTTCAGTAGATGACAACCTCCCCCTCCCCCATCCTTTGAGGGAAGCCTATGTACAGCAGTGGACGTCTTTCGGCTGTACCTAATGATAATGATGATAATGACTCTCCCACCAGTACTAACCTCTTCACTCCACCAATGTGGACAGAGCCTCACAACATTTTATTACACAATGGTGATTTCAGCATATTTAAAGCTGAAATGGTGTTGTTTTGTACAATCAGTTGAGAGGAACGGTCGTAACCGCGATAATCAATACTGTTATTGCGTCGTAAAAAGTAACAACGTTTTTTTTTATAATCTGCGGCTGTGTTGACGAGAAAATTTTAATACAGAAGTACAGAACTTTTCGCAAACATTTTCTTTTGTTTGAAGCTTATTGCTTCTTTTCTGGTTGTGATTGAAGAAATGCTAGATCAAGAGCTTAAGAGATGGAGGATGTGCAAAACTAGCCCGCCAAAAAATATTTTGGATAGAATTCGTGGAATGTATCTATATGATTCAAATTATGGTCTTAATTTATAGAAAAATAACGGGCATGTCACATAAAGTATTGCTTCATTTACTCAGTGTTCAGGATTTAAAAAAATCTCCAGATTACTAGGTAGAATTGGTGTATAGAGCCAATTTGTGAGGTTTTAATCACAGATTTTTTGTTTATGAGTTTAAAACTATAAAATACATCCCTTCACGTCCCTGATCTTTTCACATAATAATTGCAATATGTTGCTGATTGCGATAAAAATGCAACTACTATACCAACCTCGGTATTTACAAAAGCCATATATATTGCAAAAGACATGCAATCAACCCAAATCGGGACTGGTTGTTAATGTAAATTATGTTTTAATTATACATCAATAAATATTATTATTACATTGTTGCTGTGGAAATGCGTTCGTTGCAAAGCATGTGTGGTGTGACTGTAAATGATAGGCGGAGGAATGATGTGGTAAGACACAGGTGAGGTTTAAAAACAGATGTAGTGACAAAAATTGAAAAGAGAATGCTGGTTTGGTCATGTTGAGAGGATGAATGAAGGGCGGCTAACAAAAGGTAATTGTAAGGCGCATGTGAGTGGGAATGCCGGAAGGGGACGCCCTAGGAGAACATATAGTGACCTTAGTGGTGATGTTCCTCGGAAGGGTCAGGTGCGTAGTACTGGTAACCGGCGTTCGTGTATGACCTGATGTATAAACTTAAACGAGGCTAAAGGAGTATGTTAGGATCGTAGCAGGTGGCGTTCTGTGGTTTCTGCTTACCCTCATGGGAAAAAGGCGTGAGTTTATGTATTTGCAACTGTAAGCCATTCGTTGCAATTGTAACCAATATCCAATTGTGGTAGCTAATGTTGGCCATGCGTACTATCACTACTATCATTGTAACAAATGTTTGCCAAACTTTTACAAACAACACTTCAACAAAGAATGTATGTCAAATTACCATCAATGTTGGCCACATAACTATCATAATAGACTTCCATAGAAAACTGTATCAAATTATGTTTAATGGTGTGCAAGACAGATTTAAATAGAGTTCTATAATACACACTAATGCTGGTTTTATAACGATGTACTTCGTTGCAAATATGCCTGTTAGCGGTGAACAGCTCCATTTTATTTGTGTTGAAATCGTTAAGTCAAGTGTTGTTGCCCCGGTCCATTATGTAAGAAAGTCTTCATGGTTCTGGTAGAAATTACCAACAACTGTTTCCGCATGAATTTTTATAGGAAAAGGATTTAAAAAGACTTCATGTAACTAAAAGCAGAAATAGCAATATTAAAAAAAAAATGCGTTTAATAATAATTATATTTTTTATCGCGCTATTTTGATTGCAACTAAATTGTTCTTAACAGTTATTAATTTTGACAGATCATTCTTTTATGTTAATCACTCACTGGTTCATGTTTTCTTTGATTTGTCTAGTAGTGGCAAGCACGAAGCGCAAGCTGTACTCTGAGGTCCTACATTTGATTTCTGGGTCGAGCAAAGGCTGGCTCTTTCCATCTGAAAAATTTTCAATAGCAGCCCAGACTGGGCAGCGGGCTATGCCCGGTTGATAGGCTCCCCCCCCCCCCTCCCCCTATTAAATGGGCCTTTCGGTACACTTCTGCTTAACCCTTTCGAGATTACAGGTGTGATGTTATGTTATAGAGCAGTTCACACTATTTAATCATCATCATCTGCCTAGCCTTTTCCGAACTACACTGGGGTCGGCTTCCAGTCTAACTGCATGCAGCTAAATACCAGTATTTTACGTGAAACGACTGCCTACCTGACCTTCAGAATCCAGTTACTGGGTAACACGATACCCCTTGGTAAGACTGGTTGTCAGAGTTTCGACCTTCTGAAGACCCGTAACGACTATTAAAGAGCCATAAATGACAGCCGCGACCAACGGTTTAATGTGCTTTCTGCACGACTTCATATTCACCATAATCAGTTCAGCCGCGTTTTGCCATAATTGCCACGCTTGGCAGACGGGTTAGCGATCTCAGTATGGTGGTAAAACGCATAGAGAACGCTGCTGCCCATTCTCTAGTAAGTCCTTTCATCGCCTTTTACGATACCCACGGGAAGAAATGGAACAGTGCTATTCCTGAGGTCCGGCACCACACGGAACGCTTAATATTATTAATTCTAAAACGCCTTATCTCAATTAGACAACGGGTAGATCTTTGAAACAAACAACAAGTGCACTCCAACCTAATGAAAAAAAAATACACATGCCACTACACATAATTACGATCTTATGTCAACACGTGTAGTACACAAAATGAATCACCAACCACCGTATTCACCTTTCAAGGCTAGAGTGGATTCCGATACAAACTGCGGTGACTAATCGTCTTAATAACTCGTATTGAATAATCGTACTGTATTGTTTATTCATGTGTTTTGTTATTTGGACTCTTTAAAAGATTATCGATTTCATCCTTTAGGTGGATGCGGTATGGTCGCCCGCGAAGGTCAGGTTTTCTGATCTGCTAATATGAGTCACTCACTACCTTAATAAATATGGCTTCACAGAATTATAATCACCAATACAACCCTCTAAGTTCATTTAATCCCAAATTCCCAACCCTATTTCATGAAAAACCCATAAAGCATGGACAGTGACCTGCAGATTGCAAAAAAAAAAACGTAAGAAAGTTTTAATCGCTGGGTACCCTGGTACTTCCCATTAAAGGAAATTGGTAGTAAATTTGAAAGAAGATTGGGAATAGGACATCCTTATTTAGCTGAAGAATGTCGTATGTGATCCTGATCATCATTACCAGCTAGAAAACCAGTGACTTGCGAAATTCAAGGAGAGTGGTGGTGATACAGTGGTAACGGCCGCGACTTACGAGTTGTGGGTCGTAGCGTAGGTTAAAAGCCAGACAGGCTTACTTTGTGTAAATTATTTCATTGTTCTAGCCACAGCTCTCAAAACGTATGTCTTAGCTTAGAACAATAAATTCGAAGATATGTGACATCTACAAACCCACACAGGGTTCGCGTGCAGTATTATGGCGGGCTTAATCTCACTAAAAATCATGGTCGTAGGACATGCAGCCGTTCTTGAAACCCAATTTAAGGAATCAAATGTTTGCTGTTTTCGCTTCGCTCGTGCGCATGATTCGATTGATTTTATTCTTAAAGCAAAGCAGATCTGAAATACTGGAGCTGCATTCCTACAAACTTGGAAGAAGCTCGAAAAGGAGACTTAATTCGAAAACAATGTTCACAATATCACCGGTTTTAAATTAATTCTTCAACAATTTACCGATCTCCTACCACCAACAGTGCCAAACGACGTAATCACTGGAACAGATGACTACATTAAACCCATGTTCTACACCGGTAGAGCGGAACCGGCTTGTCTTAGAACCAAAAAATCGAAGACATGCGACATCTACCAAACCGCACTGGGCCCGCGTAGTGGATTATGGCCCACTCCCTCTCACCGAGAGGAGGCCTATGTCCCAGTAGTCGGAACATTATGGGCTGAGTATGATGACTACACCGGTAGAGCGGAACTCGCGAATGTCTTGCGCCGATTCGGATGCGCGTGCGTCGATGCGACCCGACCGTGCCCCTGTACCGTTATGACGTCGCCGCAGCGCTGTGGTGACATTACTGTAGGGAATTTCTTGGTAGTTTGAAACGAACATTTGTACTCTGTCAGTCACTTGTTGAAAACTTGCTTTTTAATTTATAACTATATTTACAATGTTTTTGATATTTGTCCAAGTTTTTATTGCATAATTATGAAACAATCTGTGATTTTATTAAGAGCACAAAAAAGGAAAATAATAGAAAAATAGTTAAAAAATAAATAATAATATTTTTTTTTGGAAAGATAAATATGAAACAATCTGTGATTTTAAATAGTAAGATTACAAAAATGACAAATATTGTGTCACATTATTATAATTAAATTGAATGATGTTAGAAATGTATGTTAGTCTTTTAAATAATAAATATTTTCTTCCATCGACATTTTTATTTCTTAGTCCCCGCACTATGCGAGTGATATTCGTAGGTGTGCTTCGTGGAATAGGAAATTAATTATTTTAAAGGAGATGTTTCATTTTTATATGGGGCTCCGGCCATAACGTGTACCGTTTAGCGAAGTTGGGTAAATTACTCATGAATAGAATAAAGTAACATTTTTTTCATAATTTCAAATGGTTTTTATGTACAAAATAAAAATTAAAAATGTTTGACGTTTGTCCTAAGAGTTAGCAAGTGGTCATTTTGAATTCGTTTAGAAACACACTTCGAGAATGGAGACTAAAGATTTTTGTAACGATGAAATGGTCACACTTAATTATGTTTACTCAAAAATATTTATAAGAGAATAATAGTAATTTATTTTTAACACTACAAGAATACACACATTTTTTAATTATTTTCTACTTAACATTGATTTGATGAGACATGATTTCAGAACGAATGAAGTCTGCAAGCAAACGAGACGCCATGTTGAATAAAACATGGCAATAATTGAAAAACTATTATTTTTTGTACACAACAAATCAGGCGCAAATTAACCAGAGAATATTTTTCCCTAATTTGTGGTATTTTTTCCTCTTTTTTGATAAATGTACATCTGATGGCCGAAAATGAAACATCTCCTTTTTATTTGAAGCCCACCTACGGGTGTGCTAAGTGAAATACTTTAGGTGTGCTTCGTTTGGGTGTGCTTCATGGAATACCTCACCAAAACGTATCAGAAATACTTTAAAAATAAAAAGATGACATAGCCCAACCGACACGGGCACCTTAAACACCCTCCATTTTGCCGCACTTGATGTGACGTCATAGTCTATGACATTGACAACGGATTGAATCACACTTAAAAAACACATTGACATTTATTGTTGTTATAAACTTTTACGTCACATTCCAACTTACCAATGCCGAAGCTTTTTAAATATATGTTTTTCCCGCACTTTCATGGCACTTATTAATCAAAAATATCTTTGCTCAGAAAGAAATTATAATAAAAAATATAGATGGAGGCATAATTCTGAAGTAAATCAGATTTAAAACAAAAATACCGTTATTTGAATCACATGCGTATTGCGGTTGTCAAATTGCAGCACTAAGTTTTGTTTCTTTTCCACGCACAATACACAACTTAAAAATCGGAAAAGGACAATTCATACTAACTTCCATAATAGATAAAACGGCAGGCTGTTTCATTAACAGCATTTGTGCTTAATTTTCATTCTTGGTATCCATTCTCATTTGCATTTAAATTCTTCATGCGGCTAAACGGAACGAATCAGCCATTTTGATTCATGTATTGAGGGTGATACTACACCGATTATAGCAGTTTCATTAGTAGATAACGATTTAACATTCACTTTTTCATCCATCTTTCTCGTCTTTTATGAATGAAAATGACGCTTCAAGTTTCTAATTGGAAATTTATTTTTTAAAGGCATTTTATACTATTAGTCTGAAGATGCGTTTTGTTGTGATATGAACATCTGATGAGCAGCAAAGGAGAGTATTTGAGGGGTTTTAAATGTGAATAGGAATGATCAAAAGAGGGATACCAAAGAATATAGGGATGATTTTGGCTAAAAATGTAGTGGACACTGACATGATCGATAGAGATTTATCGAAAAAGAAGGATGTCATTTTCATAAATCTCTCGGCACCTTGAAGTAACGAAAGACCTATTCTCAAAAATCCCAGTAACTTTGAGGTAACTGGGTAGGAAGATAATGATATACCCAATACCAACCCACCCCGGCTTCATTCTTCAGCAGACAGGCGTGGCGTGATTTAAATAGAACAATTTATACATAAAATTCATGGAAAATTGTCTACTAATGCAGAAAACTAATATTTTCATATACTAATGCAGAATCAAAATCAAAAGTAATTAATTCAAATTAGGCTGAGAGTCAGCACTATATGAACGTCAAAATTACATAAGAAAGTCCCCCAAAACGGCCGCCCTTGATCGACTTCCCAGTGCATTCGCTGGGAAGAAGTAGCGAAACTAACTCGACAGCACAGCTGTCAGTTATGTTTGAAGAACTTGATTCTATACAATAGAAGATAATTAACATTACTATTAATTAAATGCATTTTTGACTGGCCTGTTGGACTAGTGGTTAGTGACGCTGACTGTTAAGACTGTGGTTGTGGGATCGATTCCTACTCAGGACAAATCTTTGTGTGATGAGCACAATTATTTGTTTTGTGTCTGGGAGTAATTTATCTATAACATGTATATATTTACCGTGTGGTGCCGGACGTAAAGAATAACACCACCCCATTTCCTCCCGTGGGTGTCGTAAAAGGCGACTAAGGGGCTTACTAGAGAATGGGCAGCAGCGTTCTCTATGCATTTTACCACCATACTGCGATCGCCAACCCGCCTGCCAAGCGTGGCGATTATGGCAAAGCCCCCCAAATTGGGGGAGGCCTAAGTCCAGCAGTGGACGTCTTACGGCTGAAATGTTGATGTTGTGTTGTTGATGTATATATTTAGAAATATAAAAGTATATTTATCAGTTGTCTGGTTGTCATAGTAGTTGCCTAGTTTGGGATAAGATAACGGTGTGTTGGTTGTCCTAAAAAATAAAAATATTAGTACTTAATTAAAACTTAACATTTTAATGAGTTCTGGTCGGACGCGCATTAGAAAATACGCGATGTCGAAACGTCAAAACGCATCGTAAAACAGTAGCCAATACCAATTATATAGCACAAAGCCACGGTGGATCCCCATTTACGACCAGTGAATGACGGATAATGCCTGTCTTAACGGTAACTCATATGGTGGTGCCATAAAATATTATGGAACCATAAGTGAAAGTGCGTCTCCCTCTTATTTATGGTTTGCCGTGGAATATACGTTATGAAATTGATTAGCGAAGTTTAGAAATTCTTGTTATCATGGGAAATTGATACTTGCTAGCTTTCGTTTTGGATTAGCGGCTTTTTACTGTATAGAGTTAGTTATTGGAATAGAGGTTCTATTAATAATTTTGCAAAACAATTTGGAATATCGTCTTCGGAAATATTATTGTGACTGAACTCTTTTATCTCACTCTTTACTCTCTATCATTATCAACTAATTAGTTCGATTTATCAATTAATTGGTCTACTGCTTACCAAGGGGTATAGTAATACGCAGTCAGACTAGAATCCGTCCTCTACATTGTTGGGGAAAGATTAGGCAGATGATGAAGATCAGGGTCTACTACTAGACAAAAGTCTTTTTCTATTTTGCCCTGTACTTCCATCTCTCTGCTTTCCTTATCATAGTATTGCATGTTCTGGTGTAACGGTTTTTATATCTTCTTCATCAATGCACTATTATTGAAACAATTTGATAATCTCAGTAAACACGATTCAAATTCAATTGATGACGCAGCCGTGACGATTCTAGTTCCGCCCGACCTTGTGGCCACTTTACAAAATTCTCACCCGTATAAACGGATATTGGGAACCTGCCCTTGGAAATCCGATGGCCCATGACGAGACACAATACCTTATTGTAACAACCAACCTTTGCAGTTTAACAAATACAAGTTTCATTGAATAATTTTAGTAGCGGTCATTGTATGTTTACGTTCAATGATGTTTTTAGAGTTTTACCAAGGATTTAATGATCCTGAACTTTTTGATCCCGTGGTTGTCGTAAGAGGCGACTAAGGGACTAATAAAAGAATGGGCAGCAGCGTTCTCTATGCATTTGACAACCATACTGCGATCGCCCACCCGCCTGTTAGGTGTGGCGATTATAGAAAACCGTCCCAAATTGGGTGAGGCCTTTGTCCAGCGATGACGTCTTTTGGCTGAAATGATGACGATGATGATGATGAATTTCTTGTGAAGAACGCACTTAATTTATAAGCTACGAAATGGAGCGGCAAAACCGTGAATTTCTAAAGAAATCGGGACTGATTAAATTGTTACATTATTATTCTTTAAAATCATGAAACAACGGTAGGAGAGCGTGTCTGTTATGTTAGATAACTCCCTTATCACATGTGTCGCGAAATTTGAGCCCGAAACACTCAAATTTCGCGGCTCTGCGACAGTTTTTGATCCAACAGCTGCAAAAACAGATAATGCCAGGTTAGATAAAAGTTGTAGGCACACCAACGATGACCTGTTGGCCTACTCCTCTTACCTGAAAACAATACGATATTATATAGATAAACAATCAATAATAACCACTATTGTTCTTTCAAGTCCAAATAATCGTCAATTCAATCGATTCTACTAAAGTTCGTACATCATCATGACATCATCGTATATTTTGGCTGTTTGTTTATTCCATTTCATGTTTTAGTGGTTTTCCTGTGTTATCACAACTTCTGAGAAACCTTTTGAACATCGCACTGATTTCCTTTTGACACCCACCATAATTAATTATATACCCGCTTCCGTTTACCTATTCCACTTCCCCGTCCCCCAGTTTCGGTCAATCTCATCAAGTCTTGTGTCTTAGGATCTGTATTTATGGTTTTTTTGCCACCGACTTCCGAAATTAAAGTTATTTTTCACTTTGTAGTGTTTTTAAGGAAGTCGGTTGTTTTTTTTTTTTTTGTAAAAAGTTTTTAATTTTTAGCTGTGGTATTCACCCCGCACTAATTCCAAACAAACAATGCATATTTATGCGATAGCAGAAATCGCGGATGATTTGCTGTCATTTTTTAAAGAGTTCCGGTGTCTGTCTCCCGAACTCATCATCAGATCTATATGAAATTTACATGGGACCATTTCGATATAAACCCCTTTCGAACAAAAGAAGAATTTTGCAAATCCGTCAAATTGCAAATATATGACGGAGTTATGGCCGAACATACATAAAAAAAAAAAAAAACATAAACATCCGAATTGAGAACCTCCTCCTTTTTGAAGTCGGTTAAAAATCCCCGATCCTGACAGTACATGTAGTGAAGACCATGTGGTTTGGTGTCTGAAATGGTCTGTTAAGGAAAGAACCACACAGATTGAGTAGACCAGTCAGTGCACGCATTTGTCATAGGAACTTGGATACCCGAACCAGTGTTGCCACATACCAAACAGGTGCACACTTTTCTTCCGAATTCCTTACAGCCGGTGAAAGACCCAACTTTGTCACGACGTACGCTTTAACTAGTAAACCATGAAACGCAACTTCGAGTACACATCATTACCAGTTTCACCGCAAATATGAAAGCCGAGGCAAACAGTGCTAACCATGGCTTGTGGGCCGAAGTCGAGGGAGAAAGGTGTACCTATAATCTCATTAGAGGCCGAAGGTAATTCTTTTATTTCATTGGTGGTGGCCCTTGTTAGAAGTAGTGTGGTGTGAGTGAGAGGGACAAGCGATTTTTGTAAGTATTTCTTGTTTTGTGTGAAGATATATAAAGCCGTGGAGAAAGTACAGCCAGTCAGCAAATTGGTCGCTTAATCAGCCTATACTGTTTCCACTGCTGGCAAACAGGCCTCCTATCGTTGAGGGGGAGTGAGGCGAAATCCACTACGCGGGCCAGATGCGGGTTGTTACATGTCTTAGAATCTTTAAGAACTTATCTGCAAGTAAGCAGTTTTTATTTCAATGTCGATTATACTTCATAACCCACACCCGAAAGTATTATGTATGGCTTGCAATCACGAATGAATGTTTAAAGGTAATCTATCATCGAATAATTTATTGTCATTGCATACCTACTTACATGAAAATTAAACCCAGAATTACGTGAAACTTGCGTGTTTCTTTGTTTGTTTATTCATGAAAACGTATCGATTTATTCACCACCTGTTTAAAGTATGTATTTGAGGGAATTAATGCGATTTCAATGGCATTTTTGAAGCCGATAAATTGAACTTTCAGTTGGCGTGTTTGTGTTTTGTAGTGATGAGGAGCAATAGAAATTTGTGATAACACCAGTAACTATGTACAAAAATGTGAGTTACTGACTAAAACCCACCCGTGTTCCTTCAGTTGCCTGTGCCAGGGCCTCGGTAACTTTTTCGAACAGATCTCGCGACCTTAGCAGTGGAATTCACCCTTAGATCTCGTTCGCACTGACGTAAAAATATCGCGGCGGGATTTTATCGGGCGCTGGATTTTCAACGCTCAGTGTTGAACCGAACATTGAAATTCCAACAGAGCGCGCATCAAAAAACTTATTGTTCGATTTTCAACTCTCCGCCCTAAGCAATTGCGTTGAAGATACAGTGCACGAAATAATCCCGTCACGATATTTATAGAACGTGGAATTATATGTTAAGTTCTGTCTGTTTATTCGTATCTGCTACATATAATTTGCCATTGGAATTAATACAACATTTTGCTTGTGACCTTGGGTCGATACATAAACTGTTTTAGCGTCATACATGTGCACAACACATGTCGCAAAAACATACACTATTGTGACTTGTCTCATAGTAACCTATGGATTGAATCAGAGGATTTGTCCAAATCCAACTTTTATTCCAACTTGCTAACTGAGCTCATATTTTTATCACAGCATAACCTTGCAACTTACTTGCTTTGCAGTTTTGAATATAATAAAAATATATATGGTATTACAAAAGGCTTCTTTCCATTTAGAAGAAAGGGGCAACTCTCATAATAGTAAGTACTACCACACTAAGATCTCAGTCTCAATCTGTCAAAAATACCTCGAGTTTTCATAAAGGGGGTAGCGGGTTAAGGGGGGTCTGGTGGCCCCCATCGAATCTGGTAAAATCGTTCCAAAAATCTTGAAGAGGGTCGAAAAACAAGTAGTATAAGCTTTTTACCAACATTACAACCCCAAACGAAAACACAGTAATGGCGAAAAATATAATTTTTTGTGATTTTTATTTTTTTCAACCAGTTTAATTTATTTTTAAATGGTTTAAACGCAATTAAAAATTTGTTTTGGATGTGTGGAAGTCCCCTGAATTTTTTCAGATTTTTTGGTCAAGTAAAAATATGTGAATTTTAGGTTTAAATGCGAAAAAATCGTGAAAAACGAGTCATTTTCAAGATTCAACCCTCTTATTTTTAGGGTTGTTTTCATTTTCCTGAAGGGTGCTGTATAGTATAGATAGCGGCAATCGTCCTCTTTCGAATACAGGCAATTGGACTCAATTTTGTCAATTCTGGTGAGCGGGGCGATTTTTTGAAAAAAACTCGAATTTTCAACTTTCGGTAAATTACGCGCCTTAATTTACCGAAAGTTGAAAATTCGAGTTTAAATTAAACTGGTTGAAAAAAATAAAAATCACAAAAAATTATATTTTTCGCCATTACTGTGTTTTCGTTTGGGGTTGTAATGTTGGTAAAAAGCTTATACTACTTGTTTTTCGACCCTCTTCAAGATTTTTGGAACGATTTTACCAAATTCGATGGGGGCCGCCAGACCCCCCTTAACCCGCTACCCCCTTTTTGACATAGATTTTGAATGTTTTTAATTACGAGAATTGGCCAGCACCAAGACAGTTTTTGAATTAGGAACCAAAAAGGTAGGTATAGAAATGCAGTTCTTTTTACAAATTTGACAACTCAGTCCAGTGCTAAGTCGTCATTTTTCTATTAAGAACTTTACCTAAACCGAAATAAAGTTAGAAATGCAAAAAATGGTTTAGTGCTTTAGGCTAGAACTAAACTTAGATAGCGTTTTCGGCGTATACGTCGATACGAAAAAAAAAACTTGAATAGTTACGTCACGACACGGTTCTAACTTAAACCACTGTCAATACACAAACAATGACCGTAGCGACCGACGCACGCGCATAATGCGCGGAGCCACAACGAGTGTGTTGACAGGTGACACGAGACATCTACCGGTTTACGTACGAAACTAATGGCTTGACAAATTACGCTGAGCTGCCGCGGTTACATCAACTAATGACAGAAAAGGGCTTTTTGTTAGAATTGAGTTGGTTTTACTTTTAAGAAATTATTGGGAAGAGTCTACACGAGTCTCGTTGAATATGAGTCGGTAGATAAAATTATCTTAAAATACAGATAAGTAGTTCTGAGAATGAAAGGAGGACACTATGTCTCGCTTCTGTTTTTATCGCAAACTCTAAGAAACTATGTTTCATTAATTAACTAGCTTTTGCCAGCAGCTTCGCCCGCGTATTATAAAATACTAGCTTCTGCCCGCGACTTCGTCCGCGTTAAATTTCTTGTTCCCCGACCCTTCCCGTCGCATCGAATCGCCTGTCCGTGCGATTTTCTCCGTTTTTGCAACATTTTTCTTTGCTGCTCCGCTCCTATTGATCGTAACGTGATTTTATATAGCCCATAGCCTTCCACAATAAATAAGCTACCCAATACAAAAATAATTTTTCAATTCGGACTAGTAGTTCCTGAGATTAGCGCGTTCAATCAAACAACCAAACAAACAAACTCTTCAGCTTTAAAATATTAAGTATAGATAAACCTTCCTCTTGAATCACTCTGTCTATTGATGAAAACTTGTGTAGTTTAAAATGTCTAAGCGTACAGACGCGACTTTGTTTCATTTTATACTATGTAGGTAAATATTAAAATTCTATTAGCACCGGAGATTGATAAGCAAACCAAACAAAATACGCCAGCAGAAAGATTTAAAGCAACATATGTTTTACTAGTAACTACGTTAAGAAGAGTCTCATAAAACTCTTCATGATTTTGACCTATAAATTCATATTATTCTTTATACCGTACCGTGATTAGTCTTAACAGGTGCCTGTGTGTTTATTGACAAAAAAAAAAAAAAAGTTTAGCTCTGGTTTCCAAACCTCTGACGGTATACGGAGTATACGGACGCAAGAATTTACACCTATTACGTTCCTAGTAGTAAAGAATAACACCACCCCATTTCTTCCCGTGGGTGTCGTAAAAGGCGACTAAGGGACTTACTAGAGAATGGGCAGCAGCGTTCTCTATGCATTTTACCACCATACTGCGATCGCCAACCCGCCTGCCAAGCGTGGCGATTATGGCAAAGCCCCCCAAATTGGGGGAGGCCTAAGTCCAGCAGTGGACGTCTTACGGCTGAAATGATGATGATGATGATGATGATGACGTTCCTAGTTCCCACTGACACCCAGCCTTCTCTTTGAAAAGGTGTAATGATGTGTACCATAATCATCCTGCCAGGGTCACGAATTTGTTCCAAAGATTCACCGTAACCCTGGCACAGGAACTGAAAGAACAGGAAAGAAAAACGTATTCTAAGCCTAATAAGAACCGTATTTAGAAAGCAAACACTCTTCAATAAAATCTACTCCACATTTCTACAGCACACAAATCACAATAATCATACATGTTCGCAATAAGTGCATTCAAAACATAGTTTGTAACGTAACCACTGGTTCTCCAGTAAGATCTGGCGGTCATTAAATGGCTTCACTGTAATAACCGCGAATGGGCTGCAATTAACAGCGGTCCAGTATCGAAGATATGTGATTAAAATATTTCGATAGAACAGCTTTCGTTTCTAGTCTGTGCTACAAAAGGAAAATTATATAGACTTCATTATTTATGATCATGGTACACATTTTTTTTTTGGGTGGGAAACTAATTGACTTCTCCCGCTCTGGGCCGAGCGGGAGGCCTATCAGATTTATACTAAAACCCACCCTGTGTTCCTTCAGTTGCCTGTGCTAGGGTCACGGTAAATCATCCGGACAAATCCGCAACCCTGGCATGATAAAACGATACCCTGTAAGTAGTCAGAACAACCACCTCTATGCACGAGGCATCTAAATAACTCCCCTACATAATGTTAGGACCAGATGCGCACACCATAGGATAAAAAAATGCTCTTGCCTTGTTACAATAATGAACAGTAAACGTTTGATGACGGTGGCAGGTAGCCCCACCTGTCGTGTGCGCTGGAGCGTGGCAGACATGTGGTAAGCATCCGTCATAGACTCACAGTCGAACGTAATCTGTAGTCTTTGTTATGAGGAAGGTCAGGTGCGTATAATACTTGCTTGATTAGACTCTTGTGGGTGGAAGAACTTGGGTTAGGCACGTGCCTTCCTAATTGCTAGTAATAATTTGTTTAAAGTTGGAAGGGCGGGTTTGTGGCTAAGTTATAACCGTGGTTGGTCCGTGGGTGGGTGGCCATCTTTACGTACCAATAACCCTCCGTGCCTAGGAGACTGTTGGTCTCGGCTGTTATTCGTAATCTTTGACTCTCGTTACGGGTCGTCCGAAGGCTAGAAATCTGACAACCAGCCTTACAAAGGGGTATAGTATTACCCAATAACTGGGTTACGGAGGTCAGATAGGCAGTCGCTCCATGTAAAATAATTATATTCAGCTACTTCCGTTTAGAATGGAAGCCGACCCCAATATAGTTGGGAAAAATCTAGGCAGATGATGAATTTTTTAAAGGATTTTGTTACAATAAGATGATATTTAAAGTGACGGTCATATTTAAACGTAGTCTTGAAGGTCGGGTGCGTATAGTTCTTATTTAAAATAAAATAAAACTCTTGTTTGGTAGAAACAGGGACACCAGCATAAGGCACGTCTTCCTTTGTTACTGCTTGTGTTTATTATATTAGGATTTCGGTTCAAGAAGTGGTTCCAATGGTACGGAGGTCAATAATTTAGTAACATGAACAAAGTTATTGTTCATCGGTCATACTAGAACATTATATTTAACTCTTTGTAACTTAATGGTAAGTAAGGTCAGGTGCGTAGAACCTTAGTATGATTACCTCTGTCACTGGTCTACGAAGGCATAAACATGTCTTTAACGTATATAAAGTAACTTAGATTTACTTAATAGGTAACTGAGCATAAATGATCACATCTAAAGAGATTCAAAACAGTTTCTTACTAAGAAATCGCTGTAGTAATTAAATATATATTGATAGAAAGTGTACGTTTTAATTATCCAAAGACTATTAAGGCTTCACCACATTTAATTAACCACACACACTATGCAATACAGAAGTTCAATTCGCAAAAAAATCTTCGCGCGATTATTCTAACAAAAGTTTTTTGTATGCTTGATAAATGAGTTGGTGACAACTGTAATTGCAAAAACATACCCAAAGAAATTTTTGGATTGACTGGGGAATAACTAAACTGATACAGTTGGCAAGGGCGTGTATATGAACTGCTTTTAGTTTTGACCCTCCGCTTCTCTGAACCTGAATGCGTACTGTAGGGATTCTTTCATTTCTCTTTTTTAGGGTTCCGTTGCCAAATGGCAAAAAACGGAACCCTTATAGATTCGTCATGTCTGCCTGTCTGTCTGTCCGAGTATGTCACAGCCATTTTTTTCCGAAACTATAAAAGCTATGCCGTTGAAACTTGGTAAGTAGATGTATTCTATGAACCGCATTAAGATTTTCACACAAAAATAGAATAATAACAATAATATTTGGGGTTCCCCATACATAGAACTGAAACTCAAAAAAATTTTTTTTTTCCATCAAACCCATACGTGTGGGGTATCTATGGATAGGTCTTCAAAAATGACATTGAGGTTTCTAATATCATTTTTTTCTAAACTGAATAGTTTGCGCGAGAGACACTTCCAAAGTGGTAAAATGTGTCGTCGTCGTCGTCCCCCCCCCCCGTAACTTCTAAAATACGGGAATGATAAAACTAAAAAAAAATATGATGTACATTAAACTTCCACCGAAAATTGGTTTGAACGAGATCTAATAAGTAGTTTTTTTTTAATACGTCATAAATCGTAAACCACAATTTACCTTTCATTCAGTCAACTCAAATATAAAAATCAAAAATCATAAACATAAACCTTATGCATAAGCCGTGAACACCTGCAGGTTTGTACGGAACCCTCGGTGCGCGAATCCGACTCGCACTTGGCCAGTTTTTTAAATCTTATATGTGCCAACAGAATTGTGTAGAATGGCCCTTCTGTACTTCGCCTTTTTGGTGTCGCAAACTTAGAAGTAAAATTATGTTCGTAAGCTTTAATTCCTTTTTAATTGATTGCATGAGATATTAAGATGCTTGATAGAGTTTTCATGTTTTACAACCTACGGTTTACCTGTTAAGCTCTTCATAAGAAATAGGTGCTGTTATTGGTACAGGAAACAGTAATGGTTTTAGTGTTATTTTCAAGCCTTTTTGTTGCATACAAGTGTATGAACATGAAGCAGCATGTATACCTGCCAGGGTCGCGAGATTTGTTTGAAAGAGATACCGTGGCTCCGGCATATGAGCAACTGAAGGAACACGGGTGGGTTTTAGTCAGTAAAAGTCTGACACGCCCTTCCGCTCCACCCAGAGCGGGAGACGTCATTCGATGATTTCCCACCCAGAAAAAAAGCAGCATGTAGGTATAACGCTATATTTTAATTACGCGTCGAGCAAAATCCTGCATCGCACAAGCAGAGTTTACCGCGCAACTAGAATATATCAACGTTCCGACATCAAACGTCGCACAGTTCTCCAGCGGACACGGCACCCGTATGGTAGGAGGATCCTCCCTGTTCAATAGAGAATGTGTGAAGTGTGTACACCCTGTTCCTCAAGTCTCTATAAACAAGGGCCAATCCGGGTTGGTCCCTAGTACATCACTACGTACTTTATACACTTTGCATCCGAATGTATAAAACAGAGTGTATGACCTACGGCTCATTGAAAATCTCCCATCAATTTCATGTATCTCTTAAATTCTCACAAAAACAAGATAAAATAGAAAAGAGTCACACTTGTTTAAAGCGTACGATACAAAAGGTCGTAAGCAGGCAGGCGGTCTCATAATAAATAAATTAAACTGCGCTAGGTGGCGTATCGTCGTAAATTGGTCGTTACGTGGCTCTTCCTTGAGGCAGGTCCGAACCACATTCCGGTATGGGCATAGATTATACGTGGGCAGATGAGACATGGCATTGACAGAGTGGCGTTTCGCGCCGACTAGAAAAAATATCGGTAAATGAGAAACACCGATGGCTGGACTGTGTGAAAGAATTAATGGAGAAGTATGAAGAACCCACAGTCCACAACCATCATCATCATCATTTCAGCCGAAAGACGTCCACTGCTGGACATAGGCCTCCCCCAAAACAACAGTTCACAACGAACGTAGTAAAATCGCAGCTGGATTTTATCGCGCACTGGATTTTCAACTCTGTGTGTTGAACTGAGTATTGAGAATTCAACTTCACTGTGTTCGATTTTTAACCCTGGGCGCTAAGCCGTGCGCTAAAGATCCAGTGTGCAAAAAATCCCGCTGCGGATTTTTTACGGACGTGTGTCGTGGTCTGAGGGCCGGAGGGTGGTGAAGATATGACCCAAGGCATTATAATTGGGATTTCATTTGCGCGTACTTGAATATAGTCAATTTCTTTAAAATAAAATGCTGGTTTGACCCTGCTCTTTACCTCGATCACGCCTGATTGATAAGGATATGATGAGCGTGCCCAGAAGATGCCTGTCACTCTTTCTTTTGAATGCATACGGGTTCAATGTGGGAGGGGAATACAGAAGCTGGCAGCCCTAAGCATGTTGTTAAGTATAGTGCAGTGGAGCGTATTTAATTTGAATAGGCTTGTTAAGGTGGCGAGTAAATTAACCTGCGTTTAATGTATTTGTGATAGTGAGATCAGCAAAGATGGAAGTGCTATATAGCATACCAGTATTATAGCAAAGTGGTTAGTAGAAAGGTTAAGACAAATCGGTTGTTTGTGTCCCTTTCTTGAGGCAGGTCCGGCCGCATTCCGGTCTGAGCAAAGACTATGTGTGCTAGAGATGTGCCAATGTATTTAACAACTATGAAAGTAAGAAAGAACGTTTCGAAACTTGAAGCATCCCGAAAGGCACGACGCAACAGTGCGACGCTATTCTAACATGGGAACAATTTCAATAAATTTTTCATAAATATTGTTCTACCAGAACCGTGTCTAGCTTTCGGATAGCGCCTGTCTAAAAGACCCTTTGACTTGGTTGTGAATTGCTGAAGTTTCCTTTCACACTTCCCGTTAGGGTCATAAAATGGTTACAAAAAAGATTCTAGGTCATGTTTAGTTTTATTGTACAACCCTTTAAACGCTACCATGCAATTATGTTAATTCAAAACAGTAAATACGACCTAACCCTGTTGAAAATTACGACGTATTTCCATACTAATCGTTATGATTCTATCTTAATTTAGCACACAAGATTCACAGATAATTTAGCAGCCTCTTAATTAGCATCCACTCACTGATATAGACATTTCTTAGGCGTGGTGAGTTTTAGTCAGTAAAAGTCTGACACGCCCTCCCGCTCCACCCAGAGCGGGTCACGACATTTGATGATTTTACACCCCAAAGAAAAAAAAAGGGTGTTACACACAAATGTTCGGGGCGGCATCGATTGTTGATCAACAAAGCCGACGCCAAGCAATTACAACACATATTCGGCTTTCAGACCACATTCGTATGGACGGAAAAAATGAGACATTTCGATAACTTGATTTATCTTGTCCCTGACAGAAAACACCTGTCGGAAGAATAGCGGTCGTCTATTTGATTTAAACTGACAACATTTTCGGGTTATGGTTTTGTTAACAGCTTTTGCAGGACTACTACGATAACATCGATTGATTTTTGTTTTATGATTCGGTATACGGTTCCGTATGGTGTCGGAGGTAAGGAAAAGCACCACCCCATTTCTTCCCGTGGGTGTCGTAGAAGGCGACTAAGGGACTTTCTAGAGAATGGGCAGCAGCGTTCTCAATGCATTTTACCACCATACTGCGATCTCCCACCCGCCTGCCTAGCGTAGTGATTATGGTAAATTTCCCTTTTTGGGGGAGCCCTTTCTTCAACAGAGGATGTCTTTCGGCTGAAATAATAATGAACGATGATACGGTAATATGCTTTCAGTTTCAATTGGTTTTGAAAAGCTATGCTGTTCATCTGTTTCTACATTTATCCAATATAGCTTCTGCCCGCGACTTAGTCCGTGTTAAGTGTCTTGTGCCCCGACCCTTCCCGTGGCGTCGAATCGCCTACCCGTGCGATTTTCCCAGTTTTTGCAACATTTTTTATTACTGCTCCGCTCCTCTTGATTGTACCGTGATGTTATATAGCTTATAGCCTTCCTCGATAAATAGGCTACGCAACACAAAAAAAAAAACAATTCGGAGCAGTAGTTCCTGAGATTAGCGCGTTCAATCAAACAAACAAACTCTTCAGCTTTATAATATTAGTATCGATGGCTGACCCTTTAGGCACAATAATATCGCGATAAGTGACCTGTCTGGTTACAATCTATTATACCTCATCTATGCTAGTTCTTGAGGTTGTATAATAGTCCGAGTACAGCTTCGCTGCATTAATGAAATGGTCTGGGATACCGCAATTTGTTGCCGCGATACGGGTCCAGGGTCCAAAGGTCTTGTATCTGTACTTATCCGGCTTGAGGTCTGAAGATGTCCTGTTTAATGGACGGCGTGTTTGTGGTTGGGTTTTAATTCTGCGGTTGACAGGTTTGTGGGATAATTGTGGTGTATTGAGTATTATATAGGCTGTGCATGTTTCATTGAAGGTCATACAGACAAGGCGCTTACAGAGAAGGAACTGGTTTTTCGAAATGGAATCTTCTTATAATTAAAATCGGTTTCCTGACTATATTGTTTTTCTTTAGTTGTCCAAGGTAAACCTATACAACCTTATTACAAAACAACCTTTTTTTATTTTGACGTGGTTGAAACTATCGAGCCTGCATGCAGTTCTTTATGCAACTTACTCCGGTGTTAAGTTGTTTATATTAAGAACTTTACCCAAATCGAAATAAAGTAGGAAGTGCAAAAACCGGCTCAGTCAGAGCTTTAGGCTAGAACTAAAATAACATCGCGGTTTGTAATAAGACGTAGAAAGTACGTGAACTTTCGTGTCACGATGAAATTGAAAAAGACACATTGTTACTTAAATGGCTTCGAACTCGCATCCTCATTCTCGACAACACCTTAACCTCCGGGCCATCACGACATTCGTAGGTTATGGATGAACAAAATACTCGTATATATTCGTTTCTCAAGTTGTTCCTGTAAAACTAGATGTAACTGTATTTCACACATAGTAGGGTAGTATAGTTTAAGGTATAGTTTATGTGCACATAAACATTACCTTTCCTACTATCACACTGTTTAAAATAATACATTGCATTCAATATGATTTTTTTGAGATATCGTATCTTCAAATGAGATCCAATGTTTTTCAAGCAGGTGTATTTTTCAAAATTTCAACCCTTTTCCATTTAGTAAATTATTGAAAACACCCTTCCTTCATAGCAACACTTTTGTATGTATTAAGGGGTCGCAAACATTTTTCAAAATTTGAGACAAAAATCTCATATTTAAAGGTGGAAGAGGACAGACTCGTTCAGCACATATCATAGTTAATGTTTTGAATACAAAACTAACACAAGATTTATGATGTTGTTTGTTTACCCTCATGATATCATGGCACTATGTATTGGTTACTAATCGAATGTTAGCTAATATGTAGGTGTTGATGATTCAGATAAGAATGATTAATGAATTGAATATATTACGTTTTAATGTGGCTTTTGACATACATTTGAAGAGTCCTTGGAGGTGTTTGATAACGTTTGCTTGTTTGGTTGAAAGCTGTTTAATTTTATTTCAATTAAGTTTATATAGTTTTATAATGTGTGTTCCGTGTGGTGCTGGACATTAAGAATAGCATCACCCCACATCTTTCCGTGGGTGTCGTAAAAGGCGACTAAGGGACTTACTAGAGAATGGGCAGCAGCGTTCTCTGTGCATTTTATAACCATACTGTGATCGCTAACCCGCCTGCAAGGACGTATTTTGGCTGAAATGATGATGATGAATTTTTAATTAGGTGTATAGCATTATTTTATTTCATAGAGTTCATCACGCGGGCTTTTTGCTAAATAATAACAATCGAATGATCCCTCCGTGCCTCGGTACATTAAGCCAATCGTCCTGCAGGCGTAGCATGACCAATTCTATACCTATTTTACCAAGAACAAAAAAAGTTTCTTATGTATTTTAATTCTGTATAAATCTCATCAATAGTAAAGAGAAATAGTCATCATACTTGACATCGTACTCTTGTCGACTGAAGAATAGAAACATCTCTTTTCTTCAGTTTTACAAAAATTTTCTACGATACAATCTATCGTTTTGTCTTCTCTTCCGTCGACAAATTCCGTTTCTATGGCGGTCATGCTACGCGTGCAGGTTGTCATTCGTGAATCTTCGACAGTTTTTAAGGGTCGTTAGAAGCCCGAAAGACTGACCAAAGGGGTATAGAAATACCCAGTAACTGGGTTGTGGAGGTCAAGCAGTCGCTTATTGTAAATACCAGTAGGTAATAGCTGCATCCAGTTTGACTAGAAGTCCACGTATGGTTGGGAAAGAGCTAGGCACTTCATGATTATCTGTTAATAAGGTATTATAGGAACTACGAATCAAGTTAAAATCACAAAAAAAGCGTGTTCGTTATTAACAGGATTAACACCCACGGTAATTGTGTACGCTTTGCCTAATTGAATTCTGGCGGGATCATATTACCTATCGTGTAAACGCAGTGTAATATAGTGCGATTAGAGGGGCCTATGTCCACCAGTGGATGATGTAGGCTGATGACGATGATACTGTGATAGCGTAGGAAGACAAACCAGACTCTAAGAACAAGAGGTTCGATCTTAGCGACGGGCGACGACAATAGGAAAAAATAACTATGCAACTTATACGTTTAAATAAAATACACTAGCTTCCGCCCGCGGCATCGCCCGCTTGGTATGCCGATAAAAAATATCATATGTCCTTCCACAAGATTAAAGTATCCCCATGCCAAATTTCATCAAATTTGGTCCAGCCCTTTCGGAGATTAACTAGGGCAGACATGAAAACAGACAACAATTTTGAAAATTGTTTTTTGCTATAAATTCCGCATATAGGTACTTTCAAATGCGTTTAATAACAGACACTTTAATTTTATATATTTGTATAAATAGGTAACAGAAAAATCACGCCACAATTTAACAATAGTGCCAAAATAAATCAAAATTAGTAACAGGACTTGAGAACAACGTAGTTAATCGAGCAATTCGATAGTTTTACGGTTGACTGGATACTAAAGAAAATGTTCTGCCGTATCATGCAGAAATGTCTGCTTGCTAACGAGCTTGTTTTAAGAGCAAATTCTCCGCATAGATTAAATTACAAAACGGTATTATATTGTGGAGAGTAAATTGTATAACCTGACGGGCAATTCTCGTAATTTTAAGGGGGTATTCTAGTCTAAAGGGCCAAATTTTGGTGCTTTTTAAAACGCTATAAATAAAAAACAGTAAACAATTTTACCATCACGATCTTATCAGTTGTCTATGTTTAAACAGTACCTACACAAAAATTTTGTTAAAAAAGTCAAAATTCGAAAGAATACAGGCCAGTCTTTATTTACAGCGTTTTAAAAAGCACCAAAAATTTGGCCCTCTTGAGGAATACCCCCTTAAGAACGTTGACAGTCTGATCTCTGTTTCAATCAGTCAAAAAACCTCGCATACATTTTTGACATTTGATTGTCGCCCAGATGAGTACTAGATTTTGAACGTTTTTAATTACGAGATATACGAATGGCCTTCAGATATACGAAAGCAGTATGTATGGATCGTAGAAAGTGGAACTCTGTACTCACCTCTATGGGAAAAAAGCGTGAGGCGTTTATGTGTCTATGTAAATTGTGTCTAAAAGTATCGGTATTTCCTATAAGCTCTTAAGTTAATTTGTGACCTTTGAAGGGATCCACGTAGTGAGGTAGCTTTGGAAGGCATGCGAGGGCTCGCATATAGTTGATTAGACCACTTCGCACAGAAGTAAAAAGAATACGGTTTTATAATACAGTCGAAAAACTGTTTGTTTTTTTGATGAGCTGGGGTATGTATAGTCTGTTAGATTCACAATGCTCAGTCAATACTGAAAGTTGAAAATTCAGTGTGGCAAAAAATACTTGCCGCGATATTTTGGCATCCCTGCGAACGTGGGCGTACGACCCTTCGCACTGAAACGATGCGTCTGTCTCACAGCAGGCCTGTGTTTGGCCAGCAGTGGGAAAAATATAGGCTTATTATTCTATGCATAGAATAGATTTCTCCGTATGATAAAGGTATCTATTATCACGTAGGCAAAACTTTTTATTTCCGCAGGCCACGTTTCCTAATCGCCAATAAATGTGGGTAGTTGTGTGAAGTTCCGTTGTGTATTTTCCGCAGGGAAAATCGTATTAGTGGACCCACATTGGCGTGACCGTTCCGATCTCTAGTTTCGCAGTTGATCCCAAACCTTGGGTCTATTTATTAATTGTATGTCGATTTCGTCGGAAAGGGTCTTAATGATAAAATGGGAGCTCTAGATGTTCAGACAGCTGTACTTACATTATATGGCGGTTGGATGTTGCTTCTGTTTTGACAGCAGTCATGTTAAAGATATTTGGTGGTGGAGGTCATTATTTTGGTGACTTATAAATTTGCAACAATAAACAATAATATAAACATAACACTCATAAAAATGTACGATTGATTTTTTCGAACAATTTATTGATAGCTAATAGGATTAGATTAATAGGATCACTGGTGGCCCAGCGGTGATGACTGCGGCTTACGACTCGTAGGTCATAGGTTCGAACCCAGATAGGGGCTTTACTTTGTGTGAGTTACGGGATGTCCTAACCAAAAAAAATCGATGACCATCATGATCATCATTTTTGTGTGCAAGAAGATTAAATAAATAAGACATGTGATATCTACCAATCCGCGCTGAGCTCGCGTGGTGGATTACGACTTACGAGCCAGTCCTTCTCACAGAGAGGAAGCCTGTGTCCCAGCAGTGGGAACATTATAGGCTAAAGAAGACTAATTATGAGGATTATTGTAACTACGACCTCTATGAGAGCTTCGCAGCTTTGATATTACCCCTAAACCTGTTTTGAAACCTCTTAACAAGCCTATCAAAAGTTAATGCTTTCCTCATATTTTACTTCCGCTGCTTTGTTCAAAACAAACTCTTACTTCGTACTTCCAATTAAACATTTTCAAAGCTTTCAGTTTTACATAATATATTCAAACACCTTCAGAAGGTGCCATTGATCTCCCGTTGCTTGTTAGTAGCACCTGTTAACATAGCGGAAGTTTAAAATTCGTATACAGTTTGCACACTTATCAGATTTTGATCAAGATGGCTCAAGGAATTTATTTTAGGTACCCCACTTAAAAAGCCGTCAGCGGAGTAATATAAATTCCAAGTCGCAAATTACTTTCGTCTGGGTTTGAGGAATCGCATTTTTTTCGTCACATTCTAAGATTTAAATATTTTTTAGTAATACTTACTTATTACTAACATAGTATACTTTACTTTCTTTGTTTATCGAGAAAATGAGGGGGCATTTTCGAAGTCGATATCAGTTCGTCTGTTTTTTTTTTCCCGCGATATATTCGACAATTGCACAATTATTGTATCAATCATTCTTTTTATAAAGGATATGGTATGCCTTCAGCGTGGTCGGATCCCATATAAGTTTTATTAACTTTGTGTACATGGTTAGTTGTTGCGTTAGCTTCAATAAAATGTATGTAATCCATTTTCTGTACCTTGAGATTGTTCTAATACAGTAGAGCGTCGATTATCCGAACGTCGATCAACCGAACGACCGCTTATCCGAACTACTACGCCCGCTCGACTCGCGCGTGCTGTCCCCCTCCCGCGCTACAATACACGCGAAATTGTCTCAAACTGTTAGTTGTATGTACTCGTAAGTCACTCTCAAGTAGCCGTAAGTTGATAAACTAAATTTTACCTCGTGAAAGAAACTATTTTTCATAAATGATATGTCTAAACATAAGGTTTTCATTCACCTGTATATAAATATGCATGTCTGAATCAATACAGTTCGATTATCCGGTAAAAAATCGATTTTCTGAACAATCCTGTACCCCAATTAGTTCGGATAGTCGACGCTCCACTGTACTTCCTGTCACTATTGTTTACATGGTGGTATGCGACAACCACCTTCGTAATACTGGTCACCCATCCACAGGCCATCCGTGGCAGGCGTAGCTTAATCTGATCGATTAACCCGTGCAGCTGTAGTTACTTAGTCACAAGCCAAAATAAAAATATAAGACTGCAGTAAAATCTAACGCAAAACACATTTTTTTTGCTATCTGTTTTGCATAATCTGCAACTATTCATATAGTAACCTGTACTTGTCAGAAGGCAGTCGTTTTGCCGCCACACTACATTGTGGTTTATCAAACTCACAATCAGCATTTACTTTGTTGGCTACGGGAAACGGCTTTGTCAACTGTATTTCTATATCTAGAATGTTTTAAAGTTGGTTCTTAATCTTGTTCAGTTTAGAGCTACTAGTTCGCTTTGTATTTGGTTTGATTATATCTAAACATTGTTGTATTGGCAATAGTTACAGGTAAAGCAAACTTTTTGATTGTGTCTTCTATCTTCTTTAGTACCAAATGAAGAATTCATTACACTGGTCTAATCTCTTTTGGTCCTTTCAGCCAAAATATGTCCAATGTTGTACATAGTCCATAGTCATTGGGGGGTTGCAAAGAGAATATAACCACTAGAGAGCGTATACGCCGATTTCTTCTAAGCACACGACTCACCACTGCGGGCCGGGGGACGAGGAAGAATGCGCGGCTGCAATTGGTCAGTTCAAGGTCAAGTTTCGTGGGTATGCCCGTCGTGGGGCTGGTTTACTTCATTAAGGGAAAATAGTCGATATCGATAAAATGGATTTTAAAATTGTGATAAATACTCAATTAAAATCAAAGAAATCATATTTAATCAAAATCAATCACTAATAAAATTAAAGTTAGAGAATCCAAGAACAAAATTTATGCCACTATCATATTCGGTGTAGAAACGGAGTCGAATATCATCTCCAAGGCAGAAGTTACTATGGCCACGTGACTTTTGGCGCCAGTTTACAAACGGATTGTCAAGACGAAGCTAAACAAGCCACAGTATTCGAATTGAATAAAACTTACATTAATTTTTGTTTTTATTTTCGATATAGACTTTCAGCTATTAAAGGTAACAGCACTAATTTTTACGATAAAAATACAAAGGGAAAGTAAGGGATAGATGCATTAGAATTGTCTAATGAAAGAACGAGACTTTTCCAAAAGACATCAACGCGGGACTCAACAGTGTGCTGGTTTATCCAACCACCATTTTAAATAGACCTCTACGGTGGATAATAATCTGATTAAATCAAAATTATTTTTCGTACTGTTTACGTACCGATGAAAAGTTATGCGATCCTTTTTATAACTAGAAGTTTTGGAATGTTTCCCACACCACTTCACCGCGCATGAAGGCATTTTGATGCGTTATAATTGCAGATGAAGTTATATTATTTGCATTAATTTAGCGTGCACAGAGGTCTATCAATTGGTCACTACTAAAATGGTTACTAGAACCGTAGCCTATGCATAGGCGACAAAATACTAATAGTTTTCGAGCGGCGGGGCACTGTATGCGCAGTCAAGTGGTTATATAGTCTTTGGGGGGTTGCCATAATCGCCACGCTTGGCAGGCGGGTTGGCGATCGCAGTATGGTGGTAAAATGCACAGAGAACGCTGCTGCCCATTCTCTGGTAAGTCCCTTAGTCGCCTCTTACGACACCCACGGCAAGAAATGGGATGGTGCTATTCTTTACGTTCGGCAACACGCGATACAATAAAATACACGGTAAATCTCTTTAGGTGCAGAGTTTCTGGGGTCGATCTTTTCCTGTCCCATCATAATACCACCTTTTCTGTAAGATAGTAACGACATAAATATACAGACAAAAGCTTCTCTTAATTTATTTTCGGGAAACTTCCCCATAAACCGCTAACTCTATCAGTCACCACTTGTGACAGGTTTTCTCGCCGTCTTATCTTTTCGCCGCAGTTGGTTTGCCCAAAATGTCGTTGTTGGCTTTTCGGCCGCATCTGCTTCTATTTCATTTAGTAATCACTGTCTCTTTAGTTGCCTTACCCATTAATAATTGTTTTGGGATCCCCAAATTATATTGTTACTTGTAAGGTTAGTAGGATTTTATCAAAATGTTGCGATGTTTCGGATTTGTTGTTTGGTTATGTTTACTAGGGATTGGCCCAATATTCGTTTTGTGTTCACCAAACATTCGTATTCGGCCGATCATTCGATGAAAATACTGAACATTTTACCGGATATTTTTTTTTAAAATTATACATTTTAAAACAATGTTATTCGGTAAAATGCTACATTGAAGTAGCATAATCATAAGCATAACTGGGCTCTTTTTACATAACCAATAATTAATTATTGCTAACACAAGGGCAAAACGCACAATTTAGTAGACTAGATGATGATATAATATTCCGGACCTTACAGGCGTAGCGTTGTAAGGGACGTGCGCTACAACGCGCGTGTAAAGCACAGACTTATCAGATTAAATTTTTGACATGCAGGATAAGTCACGCCAAATCCTGCCGAATATTCAGTTCCGTAAAATATTAATCGAATATTCGGCCGATTATTGGTATTCGGTAAAACTAGTATTCGGCCCATCACTAATGTTTATTATGTTCCTATTCCTCACATAATTTAATAAAAATTCCAGACGATCAGACATGTTTAAAAAAATATCAAGTCCCCATCGGTTACAGGCTTCAGGCTTGCTACTGACGTGTCTTATCTCATATGGACACAGTTCTCCCCCCTATTTACCCTCCCCCCTTCCCCCACATAGTCTGGTGTTGAGTTGTTGACTGTCGTCAAGCAGTCTAATATATTGCGGAGTGAATTTGACATTATTTATTCAATGTCCCAACCCCTTCTGTGTGTTGTGGCGTTCAGAATTTATTGTTAGTTGTGCGAAGATTTAATGATGATTTAGAACATGTCAGAGTAAGACATGGCTGAAACTAAGAAAAGGAAGTAAGTATTGTATTTCAAAATGAATCTAAATTGGTATTTAAACAGCGAAATAGTTGGTATTATTTAGCTTTGTTTTGTCTTTGTGCTTTAGGTGATGTTCTTCAGAAAGGTCAGGTGCGTAGTACTCGCAACCGGCGTGTGTGTATGCCCAATTGTATGAACCTAAACGAGGCAAATTACCGTGTACCGTGTGGTGCCGGACGTAAAGAATAACACCACCCCATTTCTTCCCGTGGGTGTCGTAAAAGGCGACTAAGGGACTTACTAGCGAATGGGCAGCAGCGTTCTCTATGCATTTTACCACCATACTGCGATCGCCAGCCCGCCTACCAAGCGTGGCGATTATGGCAAAGCCCCCTAAATTGGGGGAGGCCTAAGTCCAGCAGTGAACGTCTTATGGCTGAAATGATGATGAATGATGAAACGAGGCATAAAGGAGTGTGTAGAGATCGTAGCAGGTGGCATTCCGTGGTTTCTGCCTACCCCCATGGGAAAAAGGCGTGATTGTATGTATGTATGTATTTAGCTTTTATTATTAAGGTGTGAATGTTCAAAACATCATAGAAAAGCACGTCAAGTCGTGGTCCTGGCTGTCTTTCGCAGATCTTTGACGGTCATTACGGGTTGTCAGAAGCGCGGCAACCAGTCTTGCAATGAGGTATCGTATTACCCAGTAATTGGGTTGTGGAGATCAGATAGGAAATCGCTCTATGTACAATACTGTATGGTATTCAGCTGCATCATGTTAGATTGGAAGCCGACCGCAACATAGTTGAGATTAGTGCACGGCAGTCGATGATGAATGATGAAAATGAAACTCGTGAATAAGATGACTGTCTGAGGAACAAAGTCATCCATGACATATTTCATTATTAAATATAAATAATAAACTTCTGTTCTTTATCAGAAACAGACTCTTTTGTCAATTCTGATAACACGGTCATTGTCTTTGAAAAAAAATGAACGAATTTATCTTTTACTTGGCCAGTTCATCATAACATTGGCTGCCTCTATTCATGTCATTAGATATTTTGGCACACATCGCAATAATTCCAGATATTTCTCCTAAATAAATTTATCTATTATCTTCATGATACACTCGTGTTGTTATTCATATACATATATAACTGTTCGCCAATTGCTCTTACGTCTGCAATTCTATTCACTTTTGCTTTCATTTTATTGCTTTCATTACTACCTTCCTCAGAAATATGAGCTACTAATAACATACATGAAACAGTTTCAAAACCTCCATTACTTTTAATTCCTCGTTTATGGGTACTCTTAATTGCACCTTTTCTAATACAATTTTCCTTCTCACATTTCCATTGGTGACGTAACTTACTGCAGTGATATCATCAGTGGAGTCATCCTTGACATTGCTGCTTCGAAATTGACTTTCGTGATTCTTGGAATTCTTGAAATGTTGGCGAACTGAATGACGCAGCGATGTCCGTATTTCATGGACTGTTTTCAGGTCAGGTGGCGGATTTGATTAGTGTTAAGTCCATACATATGCATGAGGTGTGTGAGTCTGAGTAATAACACCCACGTTTTGGGGAATCCTACTGCGGCATATTAAGGCTTATGGAGCTTTTATTTTGTTCTTTATTCTTATGTTTTTTTACAATATTTCACTGTATATTTTTTTTGTATATTTTTGCGCCGTATTCATACAATATATCCGCTGTGAAAGAACCATGGAAAGAAGTATCTTATAGGTACCTCTCTTTCTATCTTTTTCTTTGCTTTTAATTTATCTAGGTAATAGGTAGAACGGTCTGGTGTCTGCAACTCCACGTCTGAGCGCGTATTTTGCATACAAAATTCAATTTATCTAATACATTCAAAAATACTTGAATGTATTAATTCAATTTATCTAATACATTCAAGTATTTTTCACCATTTTATACAATATCGAAGACTGGAATTGGTATCAGGCGTTACGAATTTCCGCTAGCATTAAATGTATTAAGACTTGTTTTCAAATCTTTCATCGGTACATAAATATGAATCCCTGATAAATATGGGTACTTATTTCTTGGTCTGTTCAGCCCACTACCATTTACACATGGCATTCCTATTACGAGCAGCTGATATAAACTGCTAGCTCTCGTAGATAAATCTACATTATATTAAATCTCGGAGCAACAAATTACATGTCTCTTCGGGTTCCGCGAGAGAAACTAATTGAGTGTGGCTTATTTAACAAGTTAATTCAATAATTTGGTATCGAATGGGGTAATAAATATCATTTATCTGGCAAATCATGGAAGCAGAAATAGAGTTCTACTGCCAAAGCACAATTGATGTCATATAAAGCTAGATGAGGTCTGCGTTTCCTATCTAGTCAGAAACAGTCTCTGAGAAGAAATGCCGAAGCAAACTCTGAGGTCACAGGCTTCTTTAAAGTCCAGATATAATCTTGTTCTGAACGTGTAAAGACCATGTCGATTGGTGTCTGAAATGGTCTTTTGAAGAAACAATAATTTAGATTTAGTGGACCTTTCTAGTCAATGCACGCATTTGTCAGTTATCTGGCTGGTCAACCGTTGGATGAGTGAATGAGATTCACGATGCTAGTGCATTATAAAACATGGTTAATTTTAGCAATAACGTCAGTCCTCATTCTGTTTATTGAGTAGACATTGACGTACCTTTTTAAACCACAAGCTTATTACGAAGAAAAATAGGTAATAATTAGTCAATATTTATTATCCCATTGTTAAATATGACCGTGACTACTGGAGCAAATAATTAATAGTTATTGATTTTAAGAAAAATCCCTGAAACACAACTACTCTTTAAAGAAAAACAGAAAACTATATCCTGCAGAACCACAAGTCTTGCAAACCACTTAACTGCATTAAATCTTGCGTCCTTACCACTCGTCGTAAGTGCGAAAGAAACAAAACATAGAGTGGTTACACTCATGGGAAATAGTTTTATGTGTTCTAACACATGACTGGCGACTGTTTATGGGTTAAACTCGAACGCAGAATGCAGCTGGACAAACGTTACATGAGAAGTAATGGAATCCGCTCAGTAACATACTTCATACGACTGTGGGTTCCTGGTAATGGGATTTTGCTTTCGGACAAAAAGTCATATGAGTATCATCTTGGTTTGTAAAGCAATCGTACAGAATGTGTTTGTAAGGAATCGTTATTTCTTGTATGAGGGAAAGATCTCTGATTATGGTCCTGTAGTCATTTTTGCTGAGATTATAATGTAGACTGGTGTAACATTAATAAAAAAAAACCCAGATAGCCAAGTGATATGTGCTGTTGTGCAGGGCTGATCTTGATCTAACCTAACTACGTAATATGAGATTATTGTAAAAGCCAATTATGTTTAAGAGGCAAGTACCGTGGAGTTCCTTGCTGGCTCTCCTCCGTAGGAATGACCAATTGGAACCGTGCACCTAGCTTCTGGTGTTTCACAAGTGCCCATGTACTACGTTTATCTATATTAATATTGTAAATTCAAGAGGAACTCAATTTGCATACTACCTATTCACGCCTTAAACACTTATCGGATTTCAATAAAATTTGGCAAGGAGATAGATGGTATCTTGGGAAAAGACATCTATAGGCTAGTTTTTCTCCTAAATTTGGATATTTCTTATGCCTTTTGTTTCAATGAACAGCCTTTCGCCAACGCCCATTATGAATGTAACAAACGTCCACGCTGAATACACAGAAACGTTAAAGACTATAGAAATTATAAACTTTGAATGTCTATAAAATAAGGAAATTAAATTAACTAAAAGGACGAACAATAACAGCTGGGGTCAATTTAATACAGCTCGGAATCGTACGATAAAGTAATTGAAAAGGGACTCAATAAAAATAATATACTGGAGGACCCCGCTAAGGATAACGACGCTGAAAGTCATAAAGTTGGCTTTGGCTTAGGCAATTGTTTTAAACTTGGCAAGACTGGGTTCTTTTATTCCATTGAACTCAAAGTTGTGTAGTAACTTTTCAGTAATACGAGCTTGGAGTGTCAAATGCAAGTGCTTTAGATCTTATCCGGGATATAAATCGTAAGTAAATACACTTTAAGTGCGTGTTTTGTTGTACTAGGATATACTTGCGATGTATATTGCTTAGTAATATGAGTAATATTTATTAGATTCTTCTAAATTCCCATATATATTATGTTTTTGTTTTATCGCTGGTGTTAGTGCATCATTTGCTGTGTTAGCATTATTATTTGCTTTATTTCTATCAGCTGTCTTACGGAACTACTGCGCTACTACCTAGTTGCGGTTTGTGCTCACTTTAACTGTTTTTTTTTTCATCAGCCACATCCTGGAACAATCTCTGCTTGTAATAAATGTGGATTGCATTACATTTCCAAAATTTTCATCATCTGCCTTGCCTTTTCCAACTATGTTGGGTTACTATTGGCCACAATCCTGTTATTGGGTAATACGATACCTTTGGTAAGACTGATGCAGCCGGTTTCAACGGCCCAACGTGCTTCTAAGGCACGGAGCGGGTCTTGGTACGTAAATATGGTCAACCATCTACGGCCCAACCACGGCAATGCCAAAATACAGTATTACAAGCTGTAATTTCGCTACACATTTTAAAAGCGATCTCATTATATCTCCGTAAAAATCTACCAACATCTGTTTTCAAATTAACAGTTACAACATACCGTAGTGCAGCTGTTGTTCTGTTATCTTTACGTCGTCTAATTTCCGTGTGTATACAAATAAATCTTTTAAATAATAAGTAGCAGTCATCTATACACATCTAAGACATAATACCTCGATTGTATTCGGCCATTCTCGTTGCTTTACAATTAACACAATGGCGGCTATGTGAACTGTGAAACACGAATATCTTAACACTTTCAATGAATCAGCTCCAACTTCACAAGGTCGTTTCACTTGCAATACGTTTTTTCAGTTGGAAAAATAACTGTTTTCTCTAAGTTCTATTGTGTTAAAGTCCATTTTGCTCTGATAATTCTTTAGATGACTCTTCTACTTCATGTGTTTCGCTGTTCTTAAGCGTAACAATAGTTTTTCAGTTAGAAACACTGTTGTTTCCCTTAATTTGTATTGTGTTAAAGTTTAGTTTTGCTTGAAAATTATTTTTAAGGCTGCTTTAATTAGTATGTTTCGCTGTTCTTAAGCGTTGAAGTACCATTCGGAGTCTGGGCTTCGGAAAATCGAGTGTCTCGAGTTTATGTCGTGTCTGTGTTTATGATAGTGTCTGCAACAATGTTTGTTTGTTTATGAAAGTGTTTACTATGGTCCCTGAAACTGTTGGATTTGGGCCAAACTGTGTTTTTCATTTGATTTTCTCAGTTTCTCTAAGCAATTATGTTTGTTTGAACTTTCTTTATTGATCAGGTTGCTTTGATACTATTTTAGTTGATTGAGTTCATCACTGATTTGGTTGGTGTTTTTTGACACGTTTTTGTATTATAGTGAAATTTTTCCAACGTTTTAAAATAACAAAAATCATGACAAATAAGTGATCTAGTGTTTCAACTCGGTACTCACTTGATTTAAGAACTGCTAACTTGGAAATAATAAAAACCTGTTTTGGGTCCTAGTTCAGTGAACACAAACTTAGTAGACTCTGTGCTTTAATTCTTTATTTGCACAAAAAATACTTATAATTTCGATATCACTTAAAATCTTCGTAGACATAGTATAGAACCGATAATGCCAATTTTTTTTATGAAGAATCAATTATATCTTTAGTATTTCTCTACTGAATGAGCAATCTTCACTGAAGTTAGACGATTATTCGATAAATTTTATCAACAACAATAACATCTATCTGATCATTACATCGCTTAGAATCCTCGATTCAAGTACAATCTCAAACTGAAGTTCCCCAAGCCGTATTTCCAAATAAATCGATGACAAACCGAGTAAACAACTAAATCTACTGAATAAACATTATTATTACTCACTAATGCGTTTCTCATGACTTATTGCAACACGTTTACATTGTGCTAATGCCAAATAAACAATCTTAGTTACTAAATTTAAATAGCTTGTCAAAGATAGGCAAAACCCATAGTCGGCCCTTCTCTAGATACTATTTAGTTTGTTTGATAAAACCTCAACAGAGGGGTAATTGAGTAACTTTTTATCGGTAGGAATTGGTTTCTTATTGATAGTTAAACAAAATTCATTGCGTTATTTACGTTGCTGAGCCGACAATTTATTCGAACAAATGACGCAATGGTTTAGAAATAATCTTCAATCCCATTCAGTTTCTGATAAATTGTGCGTTTCGCAATTAGGGTGCAGGTTTATTTATATATAACTACAAGATTCTAAACAATCTTTTCCCAAATATGTTGGGGTTGGCTTCCAGTCTAACCAGAAACAGCTGAACAGCAATATTCTACCTGGAGCGACTGCCTATCTGACCTCCATAACCCGGTTATTGGGCAACACGATACCCCTTGGTAAGACTGGTTGTTAGACTTTTTGGGCTTCAGACTATCCGTAGCGACTGTCAAAGATGACATCGGGACTAACTGGGTAGAGGAATCTAAATATTGTCACCTTAAATTAACCATGATTTTCTTTTTGAGCGAGTACCGTGTGGTGCCGTACGTAAAGAATAACACCACCCCATTTCTTCCCGTGGGTGTCGTAAAAGGCGACTAAGGGACTTACTAGAGAATGGGCAGCAGCGTTCTCTATGCATTTTACCACCATACTGCGATCGCCAACTCGCCTGCCAAGCGTGGCGACTATGGCAAAGCCCCCCAAATTGGGGGAGGCCTAAGTCCAGCAGTGGACGTCTTACGGCTGAAATGATGATGATGATGATGAGTACAAACACTTTTACACGTCAATCATAGTTTAATTTAAAAACTCGATAAAGTCGTTCTAGTGGGAGACACATCATATCGTCTACTCACATGTAGTTAATTTTATACCACGTCCGATTAAAATCTTGCAAAGACGCTGCGATGTTCATTCATCTAGTTTTTGCTCGCTACGAAAAAATGCAAACAAGAAAACCAGCTTTTTGCCTTTGTGTTCTAGAATCGGTATCTTATACTTACAATTCAACTGTTATGTCCATGATCATCGTATCCGGCGTTTTGATTCAGATAATACCTGGATTTGTAATTGCTTGGTTATATTGTGTAAATGAAATACGATGTTGATATATACTGCACGTATATTGGTTATAGCTGATCTCTTTGCCAGGGTCACGAGATTGTTCGAAAGAGATACCGTGACTCTGGCACATGTGCAACTGAAGGAACACGGGTGGGTTTTAGTCAGTAAAAGTCTGACACGCCCTCCCACTCCGCCCAGAGCGGGAGAAGTTATTTGATGATTTCCCATCCAAAAAAAAAAAAAAAAAAGGGTTACGGATTTGTTCGAAAGAGTTACCGTGACCCTGGCACATGGGCAACTGAAGGAACACGGGTGGGTTTTAGTCAGTAAAAGTCTGACACGCCCTTCCGCTCCACCCAAGAGCGGGAGACGTCATTTGATGATATACAACCCACAAAAAAAAAACAACACTGAGTTGAAAGTCCAGTGCGCGATAAAATTCCACCACGATGTTTTTACGTCTGTATGAACTCGTGAACCGCAATAAAACATTCAATAAACAATCATTCACTTTGACTTACAAATCTAGAAAAGGTTAAAAAAAAAAATTGCTCATAGTAGGTAGGTTCTGTTGACAAACATCGTCTAAGATGATAAGGAAGTTATGCAATTAAGTCTTCCACTGCCAAGAAATTTTTTAATCATATTTCGGCTCCCGTATACCGTAGGCTGGCGCTTGAACTAAGCTAATATGCGTCAAATTGTTGACAAGGCCTCTTCGAATGTCACCTATTATAACATTCTTATAGCAAATTTAAAAATAAACAAGTCTTGAATCTAAACTAAAATATGTTTATCTATTCGTCGGATGCATTGTAAAAAACTCAATTATAACATCACCTGATACAAAAACCATTGAAAAAACTTAGACCAATCAGCGCTCAGTGTTAGTTTGTTTACCGTCGCGGAGATTCCGAGGTGAGCCGAACAATTACGAACGAATTCTGTCGGCACTCGTGCGCATGTCGCGATGACTAGAGTGAGGAACACACGGTGTAGGGGGAAAGTGCATCATGTTCTACAATATGTTAGGTAAGGTCGCAGGATAAAAAAAAAGATGTACCTACAGCTGTGTTTTGTGCAAAAAAAAAGTGTGTTGTGAATTGACTAAAGTTTTGTGAAAATGGACCGTGTTTTATATTTTTTCAGGTTCGTATTGTGTTTATTTTTTCTGAAACCAATCGTTGTAGCGGTTTTGCATTTTGATGTAAACTTATATTCAATCCTGTTATATAGTGGGTTATTTTTCTATGTTTCTAGTAACCTTCTTACATAAAGTTCTTCGGAAATCCGTGATGAGGTTGTATTCATTGAATGTCGTACCTATTCATCTTTAATTATCATCATGACTCAATGAAACCACTTTTCTCATGGTTCTAGCTATAGTAATATTATATAAAGAATGATAATTGTGGTCATAAAAATGCCTCACCTAATTACTTAGAGTAAATGAAAGCCAGTCTGAGGAATGTTAACTTAGTACTTACATAGACAAGTCCAATGAACGACCTTGAAGTTAATTATTTTGTTTTCAATCTATATGATGGTTAGCGAGGGGACTTATAGTAGGGAATGGGGCTCCCTAAGCATACGGGATGGTGAAGTCATCTAAATATTCTAAATCGAAGATATTAATGGAAATATAGGGCTTATAGTCAATTTGGTCAAGGCAAGGAGGTTCTCATCTACCAATCCACACTAAAAGAATAATATAGGGAATATTAATTGTATAGGCTGATAATGCTGACGTTTTGCGATAATAACTGAAGTGGAGATTTTTGCGGCCTTTTCTTCCCTATTAAAACACTAGGAACCGGTGAGGGGCGGGCATTTTTAGGGCCAGTCTTATGTAACTATGTCGTTTAAAAAAGTGCTGATTCTCAACCTCATACATAATCTATTGATTAAACTAGAACCACCCTTATTTTTGGCGAAGTTCCAAGATTAATTAAAGACAAATAAAATCACGAAGCTCGGATTCTAAATGGTCTTAGACCAGTATAGAATGTCAACATAACCTTGTACTTGACATTTACCAAGTTAAGTCATCAGAACAAAAATGCAGTCGCGTCATGTAGACAAGACATAATCATAATAGTACTAATTATGTTAGTACGCCATGTTTACGATGATTATCGTGTTTTTGTCACTTCTAACCCGCTCAAAGGCCGTTGCGTAGTTTTTCTAAAAGGTCAGTCAAGCTAATAAAGATTGTGCATAGATTTAATCTTCTTTTACAATCTTTTGTCTGATTTCCGGACTATTGTTTAGGAACTGCTTTGCTTAAAAGGATGTATGGTTATTGCGTGAATGACCAATTGGTTCTTCCTTTGATGGGCCAAGTTTGACCCGAACCCTAATTTGAGTAACACACTATCAATTTATGTATAGTGTGTTACGTAATGACCCCTCTGACGCAGCATCGGCGAAACGAATTCGCAACTGCATAATTCTTCTGAAACCATTTTCTGGAATAATATCTCGCATATTAACCTATGAAGTTGTCGGCTCCTTAACCGGACTTGCCGGTGGCTACCTTAATGAATTAAGGCCTCCAGACAGGGCTTTCTGAAAGCTATTACAGACAGACTATATGCGTAATGATTCTTTATTCGATTCTTATCGCATTGGTATATTTGCGTTCCCTCGGCTGGAAACTGGGAAGAATAGGACTTTGAGGTCTCCTGAAGTAACCTAACCTAATTTAACGGGTGGCCTTTACCTCGTTTCAGGTCCACAAATATCAGGGCTTTGTCCGGGACGTGACAAAGTCGGCACTGAAGCTCTTTTTTCTACCCGGACACGGGACGTGTTTGAACGAAGATCATATAAAATGTATACATCGATGTTTTATTGAGCCCCTGCACGTTCCAGGCACGGCCCTGAAATGTGTAGAGAACTATATTCTTTGATCTTCATTTATTTTATCCGACTTCAATACGTAGTAGGTTCTCAACTCGTCTGTATTTTTAAAAATATTTGTTGTGCTGCGATGTCCCAGACAATTGTGAAACTGCGATTTCGAAAATAATTTTCTTAATGGTTAGGGTATGCTTGAGGGGTTGTCCTCATTTTTTTTTTTAACTTTTCTTTGGTAGTTTTTGCGTTACCTTCGATAATACGTAGGTACTACTAATGTAATCCACTTTTTAACCGACTTTAAAAAAAAGAGGAGGTTCTCAATTCAACGGTATGCTTTTTTTATCTTGAGGATGTTCTAATAAGTTCTGTCACTGTTGTTTAGATATTGATAGGAAGTGTCGAAGGGGGCGTTTTGGGGGGACTGTCTTATGTAACTTTGACGTTCAAAAAGTGCTGACTCTCAGCCTAGTTTGAATAAATGACTTTTGATTTTGATACAATTAATTGTAATACGAATTGGTGTGGAGCAGAAACAGTAACATTAATAAAAAAGTTTGTAAATAAAAAAAAAACGCCTTCCTTTTCTTAAACCCCCGACGAAAAAAGAGGGGTGGTATAAGTTTGACGTGTCTGTTTGTGTGTGTGAGATCGTACCCATCTTATACCCTCCCTTGCTCCCAAACAGCTGAACCAGTTTTCATTCTTATTGTTTAGTCTAAAAGGTGACTTAATTTTGTTAAAAGTTTTTTATGCCCCAGCCACTTGGTTATCACAGTCTCTCAACTCCATTATAATACTCCTTTCCTTCACCAAAATTATACACACTCTGCTTATCAAGCGTTAAAACTACGTAAGAACTAATTAGCATTGTACTAAGATTTATTATCATTTAATCTCCACGCTTCATGGCTCACCTTGGACGTACGGACAAACATCCATCGTTATTACATACTGCATAGATTATAAAGGATTAGGTCATCACTGTGGCTTGGTGATGGCATGGCGTTTTATAATCATAGTACGTGATAACGAAATTCTTTACAGTACTTACTTGATTTTCAAATTGACCTTTAAAGATTATGAGCTCGTTTGACATCTCCTAAAAAGCGACCACAATGACTCATGGTCTTTTAGCGTTTGAATGATGCGCCGGTACTAAAACACCGTGTCTTTGAGCCCCGGCGCATCAAGCCCTTCCGCATGATCCTCCCACCTAATGTCGGATATCATCACAGTTTGTAAAATCCTTATGCTTACCCACTTAGATATGAATGAACACCAGCATCAGCCTTGGCTATCCTTCGTCCTTCAAAGTCAGTCCAAGTCATGCTTCACTGCTCATCAATTTGATGCGGTTATGGGCTCGGTTGGCATCACCGAATAAAGCGACCACGATGACTCATGGTCTTTTAGCCCTTGCGCATCGAACCCTTTCGCATGATCTATTGCCTCTTCCTTGTCATCATCGCAATTTGTTAAATTCCGACTTTAATATGAATTACCACCAGTATCCGCCTTGTCTTTGTTTTAACATCGTTCATAGTCAATCGTAGTCATGCTTGCAATGAGCCAGAAAAATAAAAGTATGAAGAAAAACTTCAGGGATTCCAAAGCAGAATAAGCCACTGTTAGGACACAGGCCATCTCTTTTTGTGAGGGAGTGGTTCGTAATCTATCATGCGGACCCAGTATGGGTTGGTAAATGTAATATGTGTTCAAATCAATTTTTTTTGGTTCTAGTACATTTCGGTTTCCTCACGACTGTTTGGTCCCAAAACAGTAAAGGAAAACATTTTGTATTCAATAGATCATTGAGTATTTCATACAAAAAGGTATTGAGTGGTCTACCCAGTCTTTCTCCGTTCTCCAGTCTTTTTATCGCTCTGTGATTTTCCACGCGATGCTTTGTCGGTATTTCAATGAAACATTGTTCGGTTCACAGAATTTGAAAACCAACACAACTAAGTTCTTGTTCTTGACTATTTCATGTCATTCAATGGGATTGAATGAACTTGGAGCGTTGCATTGATAACTTTAAATTATTTCAAGTCAACAGCTAAGCATGACTTCCTAGACTTGATTTCTGGGTCAGACATTGGGTTTGTTCATCTAGAATTTCGCAGTAGCAGCCGTCTGGATTTTTGATCGGTTGATGGCAATAGGCTCACCCCCTATTACATGGGGCTTAAACATTACTGGCGAAATGTGGGGGTACTAGAGGTACACCTCTACGTAACCCTTCAAGGAATGCAGGCGTGATGCTGTGTGTTAAGGGGGATGCTCCGACCAGCCCGCGAAATTAAAAATTTCTTACGTTTTTTGCAATTTGCAGGTCAGTGCTAGGTTGTATGTTGATTTAAATAATATTCGCGCCTGTAAGACGTATGTAGTTACAGAATTATAATCATCAAAATCACCAATACAACCCTCCAAGTTCATAAAGGCCTAAGAACAAAAAAAAAAAAGAGAAAAAGTCATTCCTACAGCTTTATGAACTTAGAGCGTTGTATTGATGATTTTGATGATTATAATTCTGTAACTACATATGTCTTACAGGCGCGAATAATATTTTAATCAACATACAACCTAGCACTGGCCTGCAAATTGCAAAAAAACGTAAGAAAATTTGAATTTCGCGGGCAGGTTGAAGCATTCACCTTAAGTGAGTTTGAACAACACCGTGCCTTGATTTTAATTTAACCATATTCAAGAGTGGCGCAAAACATTTTTTATTCACCAATACACGTTTACATACTATAAATACCGTTTCACATATACTTAAGATATATTTTAATTTTAAATGAAGATGCTTATGTGGTGAGGCAATATTTAAATATGATGTTAAATTGACGTAATCAAGTATCATAGGATTACACATTGTATATTTAAAGATGGAGGTCTGTAGGTCATATTCATTTTCAATAAGCTGTTTGATAGTAATAAATGATTTTATGATACTCGCTTTTATTGACTGCTGAGGTTCTTAATAATGATACATACGTACATAAACTCATGCCTTCTGCCCCTGTGGGTGGCAAAAACTCCAGAAGGCCACCAGCTACGATCCTCACATACTCCTTTTGCTGCGTTTACGTTCATACTTCTAGTCAAACCTGCATTCCGGTTACAGGTACTATGCACCTGACCTTTCTGAAGAACATTACCATCAAGGTTACTAAATGTCCTTCGCAAAAAGGATGCATTTCTATAACTCCTGAAGAGACCTAGATAAATTCACATACTAACAACGAAAACGAAGATAAAAGAGTCAAAAATGTATTGGATCGATATATGCTACAGAACAGCTTACGTCAACCATGTTGTAAGTTGTTTGTAGAAATACGAAACGCTTTGAAAGTGATTGGACGGTATTCTCCGCCCTCTGGTTTCCTTGAAATTGGCTTTATCGTCATATTTCATGGTCTTTTCACTATCGTTCTGAAACGTATTCTATACCAATAAATTAAATTGAAGTGTCGGGTTGTGATGTCAAAATAACGGCATTTTGCTAAATGCATGTGACAGTATGTATATACGGCACTTATATAAAAAAAAAACTTTGTCTGTCTGTTAGTTCCGGCTCAACTTTGAAACGGCTGCACCAATTTTGATGAAATTTGATATGGGGTTACTTTGAATCAAAGTATCCCCATATAGCTATTTTTTACCGACTTACCACGCGGGCGAAGTCATGGTTGGTACTTGGTATTTACCATAATATCCTAAAGTAGTATTTTTGAGTTTGTATTTACGGGTAACCTTAGGAACTACTAAACCGAGTCCAAAAAATTCTTTCATTAATAGGGAGATACAGTACTGCTGAATGTCATAGAATATCTTATGTTAAAACAAGAAATTTCACGCGGACGAAGTCGCGGGTAGACTGTATTACATAATTCGTTAGTATAGCCTTGTATTCCCCTTTCCATCCCCTATTTAAGATCTCATGCATGACGATCAAGTTAAATAGTATGTAACAAGAGTAGGAAGTGCTGCGAGGTCAAGGTCATTGGCGTTTTGTTCAAACGGTTGACGTTCTTACGTAATGCTATGCATAATGGGTTCGTCACGACTTTTAGTTCGTCTTCTAGGTTAAAAATGTTATTCATATGTGCTGGCTTCTGGTTTTTTGTATGGATTTTAGTTGAATAATATGTTAGACATATTCATGTGCCATGGATTTATATGTAGTAGCCAGTTTCAAGAACTAAGATTTATCAATCCGTCTAGCTTTTTCCGAATAATGTTGGGGTCGGCTTCCAATCTAAATGGATGCTGCTGAATACCAGTATTTTACATGGAGCGACTACCCATCTGACCTCCACAACCCAGTTACTGGGTTACACGATCCCTTTGGTAGACGACGCGCAACGACCCAAAGATCCATAAATAACGGCAGGGTCTTGGTATGTAAAGATGGTCACCCATCTGCGAAACAACCCAGGCAAGCGTGGCTTAACCTGATCGAGTGATCCGTGCAGCTGTTATTAAAAGTATCCTTCTAATATTAAAAACTAGCTCTGCATGCGGCTTCGTATAAGACCTTCACAATCCAGTTACTGGGTCATAAAATACCATTGGTAATCTAGGTAGACTGGTTGTCGTTGTCATACTTTGGAGCTTCTGACTACCCGTAACGACTTAAGTTCTTTAATCTAGTCTGGTAATTAAATTGTAATTAATTACGAAATTGATATAATTACGGTATATTAGCAATGTTAAATGGAAACCTACATCGTTAAGTAGTTTAGTCGGCTACTTCTACAAAATTGTACAATAGATAGTTTGTTAGTTCCTGTTGATTATATCAGGATGTACAGCCTACTTCAGAAAAAAATTTAGATCAAAAATAGTCCCCAAAGCAACTCGTTAGGTCTTCGTTTTTCTCTCTAATATTTCTCCAAAATATACCTTGCCGCTTGACAGTGATGGATTCCTCCCGGGAACTTCCTGGCATTCGTAATTTAGACGGATGCCCAATTCACTCCGTCTTGATGAGATTAGATCACTGGATATATTCATTACTGATGTAATATTCATTGGTTCTGTAATTTAAGTACCTAACTACTTTAATAATCAGCCTATAATGGACCACTGCTGGGACACAAGCCTACTCTCGGTGAGAGGGAGTGGGCCCAGCACGTTGAACCAGTACATGTTGGTAGACGTCACATGTCATCGTTTTGAGAGCAGTGGTGATGAAATTATTAATTTTATACAATGTCAAGAGCCTGTCTGGGATTGAATCTACGACCTGCCGCTGCCACTGGGTCACCACTGCTCCTTAACCTAACCACTACAGCACGCGTAGCATGACCACCATAGAAAGAACTTTGTCTATTCTTGGTAGAATAGAGATAGAATTGCCATGCTACGCCAGCATAAAACGGCACAAATCTTTCTACAATCTTTAATTCTGTCTTTAATCTTTCTACAATCTGTAATTTTGTCTATTCTTCCGTCGACAAAACCCATTTCTACGGTGGTCATGCTACGCGTGCTGGAGTAAAATAATATGGGATAACTGTTCAAATGAGCCGCTCTGTGCTAGGCTTGTATCACGCATACTGTCACGCTTGCAACAAGCCCTAAAAGCATGGGTTTGAATGGAGTTCCATATTTTCTAGAATCTCTAAACACAACTTAAGTCGCACCAATGTTGAATTGGCCATGACCTTGACCTGACGGTATTGCGTTCCAATGTTTTCATTTAAAGCTGGGGGAGCTCCCTTTGAGGAAGTACTTAATTTAGACGGTTCAAGGTTTAGTCCGTGCATTTTATTATTGCGCAACAGACTGCAATCACGATGATGCATTAGTAGTCCTGCTAATGGTATATTTTTAGTGGTTCTGGATAACTTTTTGCTGGAAAAAATTATGTTTGTACCTCATAATAAGCACATAATGTACCCAATGCTGGGATACAGCCTACCCACTACTGGCCTCCTCTCTATGAAAGGGAGTGTTAGATGTCATATGTCTTTGAATTTTTGGGTCTAGGACATGCCGATTTCCTCACGATATCTCCTTTATCGTTTTGTGAGCAGTGGTGATGAATAAATTTACATAAAATAAAGCGTCTGTCTGGGTTCGAACCTACCGTCTGTCCCAATTCGTAAGTCGTGGTCGTTGACATTGGGCCACCACTAGTCTCCCACTCTCTCGCTTTGTACTTATCTGAATATTTTTATAAGCCAGCTTGTTGTACTAGGCTGCCATAGCCTCAAGAAGATGAGACTTTAATAATAGAAATAAACATACTAAAGTTCCTATTTCTTTGTTCCAGAGGGGCGGTGTGTGAGTGTCGCACCGCCATGTCCCACCACAGCGACGAGCAGGCGCTGCTCTCAGTCGCCTCCGATTCTTTCTGGGAGCCTGGTAACTATAAGCGAACCACAAGACGAGTTGATGATGGACACAGGCTGTGTGGAGAACTACAGGCTCTCGTGCAGGAGAGAGCTGACATTGAAAAGACATATGCCAAAAGTTTGAGAGGATGGGCGAAGAAATGGAATGACCTCATTGAGAAAGGTGAGTCTCGTTTATCTTTTGTTTATGTCCTGCTGTTCCTAGCCTGTTACTTTTATAAGATATCGGTTGTTAACACGAACTTTGCATTATGAAGAGACTTTTCTAGTGACGTCATCATCTGCTTAATCTTTTCCCAACTATGTTGGGGTCGACTTCCAGTGTAATCGAATACAGTTGAAAAAACAGTAGTACCAATTACTGGGTAATACGATGTCCCTTGGTAAGACTGGTTGTGAGACTTTCAGACTTCTGACGACCCGTAACGACTGTCAAAGATCCACAAAATGACAGCCGGGACCAACGGCTCCATGTGCTTCCCGAGGCCACAAGGCAACCCCAAAATAAATCACGACTCGGTAAACATGAATAAATCAGAGAGTTCGTTGATTCATTCAACAATACAATTTCATTTATAGATCTGTCTGGCCTAGAATAGATCGTACTTCTATCCTATTTCTACTCTGCTAGCGATTGTAAACTTTAATAAAACAGTCGTTTTCGCTTCTGAAATCCTGACCTAATTAAATCAACAGCGAAAACAGAACGAATTTGTAAAATAGACTTCATCATTTTAAATAAAGAACACTGTCACATTATATTTTCAACAAAAGCGGGTATTGATAATAGCTATGTTCTTTCGATGACCGAACGAAACACAATGGGATTCGGTCCTCCCGACCCATTCATTCAAAGATTGATTGTGTGTTGAATGCTACTCATTCATGTCTGTATTTATTATGTAGGGCTAATGTCCTTTTTTTGTGGTATTTGTGTAACGGTAGAATGTTTCGGGTCAGTCATTTAATTTGGAGTGGCATCTCAGTAGGGTTCTGTCCGGTAGCGCTTTTAAACGATAAATGTCAAAATAATAATTTTACTAATTAATCTGCCTCGTTGGTCTAATGGTTGCAAGCGCTACTGTTGAGCATGAGGTCATGAGTCCGTTTCCCAGATCAGGCAGAGTGGTTATTTGTTTTACCGTCTGGAATTGCGGACCCTTGGACCTTTGGATTCGTAGCCAGTTCATGGCAATGGGCTCGCTCCATATTTTATACGATTTTACTGGCGTAATGTGGCTACAAGAACACCTCTGCCGAACCCTCCGTGGATTACAGGCGTGATGATATGTTTATGTGTGTGGTAAATAAATCAGCACGAAATTGTATAGGCATAGGTATTTAATAAACAATAAATCCTATGAACCTGAATTCTGGTCCCTTATTACATCATCTTTTTAGCTGAGTACCAATATTTTACATGGAGTTACTGGCTTTCTGGCTTCCACAATCCAGCTAAAGCCGGGAAAGTTCGTTACGCTGTTGTTCCCGGATGTCATTCGTAGATCTTTGACAGTCGTTACGGGTCATAAAGACCCTGAAAGTCTGACAACCAGTCTTCCCAAAGGGTGTATTGTTACCCAGTAACTGGATTTTGGAGGTCAGATAGACAGTCACTCCATTTAAAATACTAGTGAGCTACATCTGGTATGACTGGAAGCCGACCTCAACATGATGGGAAAAGGCAGATGATGATATATGTATGTACCTAATTGAAAATAAGAGACACTTGTAAAAATGCAACAGAGTCTGCTCTTCCTTACTTAAAAGCTGTGTTAAAATGCAGACAAACGCCATTTGTAAATCGTTATGCAGAGAAATCGGTTTTGTTAACCAATTGACTGCCCAGCACATGCTCAGACTTAATTAATTACACTTTAGTCTAATTTGAAAGTACCGTATACGGTCTGGAACAGTAAGTATTATTTATAAGTGTTTACTTTTAATCTTGATGCTCTCTAATGCACAATCAGCCTAATTGCATTGAATAACGAGGAATTAATTGAATGCACTCTTATACAATGGATGGTTTGAAGTGGATGTGGTTGTTTTGTGACAGTAATTAAATCTCCTTGTCGCATTTCAGTTAAATACTGTTGCTAGTTGCTCTCAAAAAAAATATCGTGAAGAAACCGCCTAGAATCAATCATTCTAAGACATGTTTGTGACATCTAGCAGTCCAGGATTCGCATGGTAGATTACAGCCCATTCTCTCCTAGTTTTTCCAACGATTTTTTTTTTTAATAACGTTATAAAATTGTGCTTGAAATTCCTCAAAGAAAACGAAAAGTAATATAACTGACATCAACTGTCAATTGAAAAAAAACTCTTTACAGTTATTTAAAATTATAGTTTCGGATTTAGTATTTAAATTATCAAATAAAAGTACTTCATTTATGAAGTCGCACCACCAATTGACGTCCACAAGATTCTGATCCATTTCGTTACATTTTATCATATACTTTTAGAACAGAGTATAATACCATACTCAACATATTTTGCTTAATCCGAAATCTGGAAACAAAGTAACCTAAAGTATTCTCCTACTTCGAACCAGCATTCCGTACACAAACTGGCACACACAATCAAGTATTGCAATGACATCTGATCTAACAATGGCGTGAGAATCGGTTCTCTCTCCATGAGAAATACATCGGTTCTATAGTTATGATGCTGAGCATCTTTAAATGCTGTCACGGTATGAATAGAATTTAATATCGCCCCTACAAATGAGCTCTCCAGTACTCGTTTTATGAAGGGTTCCGCAGACATTTTGCTATTGAAAATCCTTTACAGTAAAAAAAAGAAAACTTGTGAATGCAAATATATGGTTGTTAAATATAGGTAGCGCTTTTTTCTGGATCGTTTTTATTATACTGAGTTTAATCATTCTTAGTACATATCTTTCAACTCATGGGTTCAGCGTTTGGTTGTGGATACCTATAAAGACTTATATCTGTCTGTATACATGTCAAAGGAGCATGGTGTTTTTCAACATCCTCATGTCCAGGGGAAGCAGTGGTTGCTCAGTGGGAACAGCTGCGAAAGAATCGAAAGAAAAATCGAAGACCTGTGATATACACAAACACTGGTCCCATGTGATGGATTTCGGCACGTTCCCTCCTCCGAAGGGAAGGCCTGTGTCCTAGCAGTAGGAACATAAGCTGATTAAACTACATATCCAAAACATAAAGATGCGAGATTTCCGCGTGTAGCAGCGGGGCGAGCGGAGCCTCTATGATAGGCTTAAGTCACGCATTTTATCACGGTTTTCCTCCCAAACTGTGATAAAAATGTGTGACTGAACGCTATCATAGTAGGCAGTGGTCGCGCAGTTGCTAGGATCCCTAATCTTCTAAGTAACTTTATCGCACAATTATCTGAATGTAAAACTTTTGTTTTAACTGTCGTATTTTTTTAACTTTTGTTTTTCTTCTGCGGAACCCTACCAGCACATCACATAACCCGCTTTATATTAAAACCGGAAACTTATTCAAATATTTCTTCATTGATTAATCAAAAGATCAGCGATGTCTTACGACATGAATGCATTATAATATAATGTTCACATCGAAACTATTGAGGCTTGTGTCCAGCTGTTGGTATGTTGTGGGCTTTCATAAGTATTGCTTAACGTACTAGTAGATGGCGAGGTTAATTTTGATATTGTTCTGTTTATTATAGACTCGCCTTCTATTTATTATATGGGACTTAAATATAACTGGCGAAATTTCGGTTTACAGCCGATTTTTTTTTTTTTTGTCGGTCGGGAATCATCAAATGTCATCTCCCGCTCTAGGGTGAAGCGGAAGGGCGTGTCAGACTTTTACTGACTAAAACCCACCCGTGTTCCTTCAATCGCCCATATGCCGGGTCCACGGTAACTCTTTCGAACAGATCTCGCCACCCTGGCAGATGGTTTTCAGCCCTCTGGTGTAACCGGTGCCCTCAGCAATTGGCCTCTGACAATTCTCGTAAATTTGAGGACGTTCGTAGTCTGATCTGTCAAAAACAAACGTTTTAACTGAGTGTTCTAGTGGTGACAAACGCTACTGAAGTATGAGGTCCTGGGTTCGAGTCCAGGGTCGGGCAAAACTGATATTGGGTCTTTCTATCTGGAATTTCTCTGCGCGTTTATCTCACTAATTTTGAACAAATCTCAACAAAGACTTTTATACCTTTTAGGGTGATTTCAGATTTTATGTCTGCATCTGAGGATAAACCTGTAGCGTAATGGTTTGGCCTTATTTAAAGCGTAATGGTTTGAAGCCTTTTTAAAACCGCACCGGCAGCTTCGCGACAAATTGAAAATTAAATATTCAGCTGCATAGCGACCAAGAAACTAGTTTCTGATAAGTCCCTAAGGAGATGTTCGAATTTCTGATCTGAGAACGACTTTAAAAGTACTTTTCCTTTAGATTTCTGTAGGATAACCTAACCCTCGAAATTGAAATTTTCTTACTTTTTTTGCAAGTTGTATGTTCATTTAAATATGATTCGCGACTAACAAATATGGTTTTACAGAATCATTTAAGTCATTAAAACAACACTCTAAGTTCAATAAAAAAAGCAATGTAATCGGATTAAATGATCTTCATTTCTGTCCAAAGACGTCCACTACTAGACACAGGCCTCCCTTAAAAAAGCGATTTGGCAAAATCGCTACGCTTGGCAGTAGAGTTGGCGATCACGATCACAGAATGGTTTAAAAAAAAATGTGTAGAGAACACTGCTGCCCATTGTCTAGTAAGTCGCATTTTACGACATCCACGAGAAGAAATGGAATGATGCGATTATTTTAGTCCGGTACCACGCGGACAATTAGTTATTAAAATATTAGAGGGTTTTATTAATGATTTCAATTATTATAATTCTGTAAATTCGTACGTGTTTTGGTCGTTAACCATATTTTGTTTAACATACAGTCTGATACTGACCTCCAAATTGCAAAAAAACTGAAGAATATTTATAATTTCGGGGTCTACCCTGGCGGTTCCTTAAGTCTTCACAGTGAGATTTTAACATAACCGGCTGATTTCTCTTAAACACTTCCAATCATAATGAGGAATTACTTCAAGAGGATACAAACTGCATACTTAGAAATTGCAACATTAGAACGAGTCTCCGTAAATTAGCATAAAACACGACGGCATACCTTGTATGTAAGGAACTGCCTTTCAGTACCTATGTGTTTACTGTTACTAGTGTACATTGTAGTCTGTAATGATTTGTTATTACATAATTTGGCTAAGCAACGTCATCATCCTTTAACTCCATGGCAACTAGAAAATAATTGTGTATTATCGACGACGTACGTAAGATCGCGGGGAAGACCAGGATGAGTCTCGTACAGACCTTTGAAGCATCGCACGCAAGGGAGGAGGCCTGTACTCAGCAGAGGTTGCCAATGATGATGGTGATGATACCATACCACGATAGATACATTAGCGAGGGGTGGGATAAAAGCCAGGGTAAGCCGTTCCAAAAATAAAAAATAAGAGTCACCCCGTGATGCAAACTTAAAGTTGGAATTAGAGATCTTTGTTCGGAAAATTACGTTCGTTTTGCAGTAATATTGAGAAACACATAAAAAATTATTGTACTTTGAAATGGTGGATCGATGAATTGGCTTGTATTGACCTGTAGCCACTGATAGGTACCCATATTAATCAAAACACAGGTACGTATCAGGCCTATTAGACTCGGAATAGAGCATCTAAACCCACATCAGTCCGTTATGATTATGTTGCAAGCAATAGGGCTAATACGAGGCGAGCCAATAAAAAAAATCCGTAGTCAAAATCCGAAGTAGGCGACTTTGTGCAAAACATTGACCATTTCTTATCCGACTACAAAAAAACGAGGTTATACTGTTGACCCATCACTATGTCTCTTTTATAGCCATTATTCACTTGGTACTTTCGCTGTAAGCATTCGCTAGGGAAACATAACCTGAGGTAACAAACATAAGTTTGCAATAGGGAACTGCAAAGCGTTGAGAAGCACGTACAATAGTTACGAGTAATACTTCGGTGTTAGAAACTGTGTTTGTTCTGGATTCTGTGACGTCACTGGCACGACTATACGGGTATACCTTGTGGAACAAATATTAGTCTGTAAAGCCACTGTTCCTAGCTTAAGCACTACGGGAGAATTTCACTAATAAAACTGAACACGTTCAGCACATCTAAACTGCGTTCAAGAGCTGTCAGTGTCAAAATTACTGAGGAATATTGACACTGACAGCTCTTAAACTAAGTTTACAAGATCTCATTTTATTTCGGCTTATGTAATACTGACGTTCAAAAGTGATTCTGAAGTTCAAATGTCAAACTCGATTCTCAGCTTCATTTAAATAAATGACTTGTTTATTTAGATTTTTGTGAAAAAATAACCTTATGAATTTGTTAAAATTGTTTACCTCGTCACCGAATGTTTTTGCTGTTCATAATCCAAAGAATATCTAAAAATAACAATTGTCTTTCGATTATGTCATTTAACATCGGAATCCACTATTCATTATTTGATAACGACATACATACGGGTCGTCAGAGTTTAGTAAGAAACTGATGAATGATTTTGAATGAAATTTAGTTGGATGAATGAAATGTTTGTTTTCTATTAAAATTAAATTAAATTTTCTCGAAATCATCCATCGGTTTATTGCTAAACTTCAACTAAATCCGACACCCATGATTACTTTTGCGCATTATGTCATTTAACATCGTTTGGTGACCGTATATATATATGTCCATTAATTTGTTTAAATTAGCCTCGTTTACTGTCGACACGAGAATAAGAATTGTAGATCTATATCTAATATGCTTTCATAATATGTTAAATTTCTATTTAAAAAATCGCGTCCTTGACTCCATATTATGCATCTTGTAAAGCTCACATAATAACATTCGATTCGGCTATCGAAATTAATTGTATTACAAAAATGCACGTGGCCATGTTCTCAATTCGCCAACGATATTATTGTTAAAATAACTATCTATACTTGCACAATTGTATAATGTTTGCAGGTGAAAAAAGTCGATAAACGAAACGATTATTATCGTTATGATTCAATGAATGAGTTCATTCGATTACTAATTTTATTTATCATTGTTATCGATTCAACTTCGCTCTAGGATTTTTGGCTTGTGATATGTATAATGAACGCACAATTGTATAATGTTCCCAGGTGAAAAAGTCTATAAACTAATCGATTATAATTCATTATCCTTTATTCCATTAAAACATACACATGGCTTGTGATATGTATAATTAACGCACAATTGTTTAATGTTTGCAGGTGAAAAAGTCGATAAAGTAATCAATATTTATCGTTATGATTCTATGAATGAGTTCATTTGATTACTTATTTTATTTATCATTGTTATCGATTGAACTTCGCTCTAGGATTTTTGGCTTGTGATATGTTTAACGAACGCTCAATTGTATAATGTTTTCAGGTGAAAACGTCGATAAACTATTCGATAATTATTGTTATGATTCAATGAATGAGTTCATTTGATTAGTAATTTTATTTAGGTATCATTGTTATGGATTGAACTTCGCTCTACGATTTAGGCATTATGATATGTTTGACGTCGACGTTACGTTTATATTATTTTAATGTGGGAAAGTTGTAGACCTTGTAGACTGTAGACCGTTTTCCATTTTATTAAGTACCTGGTACGTGTTGCCAGGTCTTCACTGTCCTCCCATACTTATGAACACTGTAATTTGAAACCATTGTGTAAAAGCCAATTTTCAAAAGAGTAATCGTGGAGTTTCTTGCGGGCTCTTCTCCATAGGAAGCAACACATTGGAAACGTGCACATAGTTTCTGCCGTTTCATTAGTGCTTAATGTGCTTATGTAGGTTTATGTGAAATTAAATATTTTGAAACTGTAACTATGAATTCAGCACATGATTCTAGATCTAGACCCTCTAGGGTAGATTTTTTCGTTGGTTATCATCATACAGTAAATCTTCTGTTTCATAGAAAAGTGCAATACTTACGCGGTCAAAAAGTATGGAACAGGTGTATTTTTTTTTTTGTTTTTGATAGCCGACAATTAGAAATAGGTATGTGTTATTCATCAATAAACTATAGTTCTCCAGACCGTTTTTCGGCCTTGGTAGCCAATCTCAACGGCGGTGCCCAGGTGTGTGCATTATCGTCCGATAGGACGGCAATCCGGAACGATCGGAGACAGATCAGGCATAGGAGCAACGGCTTAACGTGCTTTCTGAGGCAGGGGGGTATCACACTGCCAACTTCGAAACTCCGGGCTATTACTGAGAAATTTCCACTAACACTTTGCCCGACCTAGGAATCGATCCCCAAACCTTACTCGCTCAGCAGTCGCGCTTGCGACCACGAAACCATAAATATAGCATTGTTTGTTACCATTACGTACAATTACCAATACAACTGTGTAGTATCACTCAATAAATCACAATTCAGTGTAGCATTCACTTTTACATTCAAAGATACAAACGCAAATAGAATAATTTCGTTCTACAAAAACGAATTTCCTCGCTGTTGAGCAACAAAATGTGTCGTGAATAAAAATATTCGTAATGAAAAGGAAAGTTAATCGAGTATATCAAGGATTGAAATTCGGAACAACTTGTATTCGAATCACGAACTCGAAATGGTCCGCCGATACGTACGCGCCGAAAGCGTGTTTTACATATCTCATTGGCCGATTTAAAAATCGAAAGTGTTGCGATTGGTCGTTTTGAATTTAGAATGGTATGCGTATCGGTCATCGGGTTGGTGCACCCTTACGTCACGGCTTGTAACTCTTGTTGTTATGAAATGCACTTGCGAAAATGGCCGAGCCTTAAGACTGATGAGGCTGGTCTGTTATGCGTAGCTGATTGTGTCGTTTTTATTGCTGCTCGTTTCCCACTCAAGTATTACAACCTGTTGTTTAAGAAAATAACGGTGATAACTATATTTTCGTTATGTAGACTGCAGTGGAAGTTAAGATGAAGAAAAATCAAGATTTTAATTTTCGAATGATCTAATCTGACTAACGTTTTCCCAAATATATTGGAGTGGGTCTCCAATCGAACTGCATACAGCTGAACACCACTTTACATGAAGTGACTGCGTACCTATCTGACCTTCACAACCCAGTTACTGGAAAACACTATCAAACTTCTGACAACCCTTAAAAATTGTCAAAGATCCTCGAAAGACAGCCGGAACCAATGGCTTAACGTGCTTTCCAAGTCACAGAGGGGTCTCGGTATGTAGATATAGTCACCCATCTACGTACAACACGTGGCATATGTAGCTTTACCTGGTCCATCGACCCATGTAGCACACTATTAAATATTTATTCTACCAAAAAAAAAACTATCATAACACCTTCCTCTTCCGTTTTCCACACTTTATTGATTATCTTCAGAGATCGTGAAAATTTAATATTCTCGCATCACCACTTCACAACTAACTCCCGTATAATTTCCTTATTAGTACCCATAACAAGATCGCCGTCTATAACAGTCTGCACAGCACTTTATCGACCGCAACGACCGACCGGTTTCTCCGCGAGTTACAGCTGCCCGTTTAAAGCAAGTGCAATGAAAGTTATTATGAGATCCACAGCATCGGTGCCGAGAATACTTCGCAGAAAGATATGGTCAGGTTGAGTAACTATCTGGTTAGCACTAACATGTGGCCGAAATTAAACGCAACACACGTTATGTGGACAAGCCCTTTTTTTTTCTTTTGGGCGGAGCGGGAAGTTCTGTCAGACTTTTACTGGCTAAACCCACCCGTATTCCTTCAGTTGCCTTTGCCAAGGCCACGGTAAATCTTTCGAAGAAATCTGCGACCCTGACAGCAAATAGCAGTGGGCAAGCCTGTGATGTGACTTTCAATAAAATAACAAAAAAAAAATGCCTAGGTTGTTCCACTTTGCCCTGGGCGAAGGCCTCCCTCTACTCCTTCCATCTATCGCGAGCCTACGCGTCCTCCTTCCAGTTTATAAAATAAAAAAAATAAAATAACTTTATTGACACAAAAAACCTTTGTATACAATAACAATAACAATTCACATAGGTAGTTAAATTGGTTTTTGGAAAAAGGCTGCACAAATAGTGGAAAACCCTGCCTCCTAAACTAGGGAAACCCTGTGACCTAGGAGTCAGTGTTCTACTAGTTACTACGCATACAAAATAAACCTTTATTTAAGAGTGTGATTCTAACAATAAACCCATAATGACCTGATTTGCTATATGTATGTGTGAGTATGTGTGTGGGGGATGGGATGAGAATTGGGATGGAGTGTGGTGTGGTGTGGTGTGGTGTATGAGAGGGGAGAGGGTGTTTTGTGGGAGTGCGTGTAGTGTATGGTATATTCGTGTGATGTTGCATGTGTTTATTTATTCGTGTTTGTAGAATAAGTAATGATTAAGTGCCTACATTAATTCTGAAATAAGGTCTTCTGTACAGGAATAGTCCTGATTAAACAGCAAGTTTTGTAACTTGGTTTTGAGTTGGTGTTTATTTAAATTAATTATTTGAATGTGTTTGTGGACCCTTCTGTAAATTAGTGAGCTTATTACATAGAGCTGGCGGCTAGCGAAGGCTGTTTTGTGAGAAACAGATGGGCATGCAGATTTGGCTTTACGAGTGGTTGGATCTGATGGAGGAACCTGACTGTGTTTTTTTCGGAACCTATCCAGTTTACCCGCCATGTCCTACATTGTCTGTCGCAACATACGGCAGACATGTCCTGCCCAGTCCCATATAACTTGGGCTGCCTTTTGAGTCAGGTCAAGTGTGTGGTTTGCAGCGCAGTATTGTGTATTTCATAGGTCGTAGGGTTCTTCCATCTGGAATTTCGCAGTAGCAGCCCGAACACAAGATATGTGCCCAGTTGATGGCAATAGACTCGTCCTCTACTACGTGGGATTTAAACATAGCTGGCGAAATGTCGGTATACTAAATGTAGAAGCCTGCCCAAAAGGTATACGTCTGCCCAACCCTTCGGGAACACACATGTTGTCATATTTGTCGATTTCAAACTAATACCCACCCACGTTTTTATCGAGAAACCTAATGACATTATCCGATCTAGCGCGGAACTCACGACAACACTTAAAGAAGACTGGCCAGCAATCGCTAAAGAGTACGATACATGAGTTCAATGAAGACTCAACGTTTGTGAAAAGGTCAATGATCACTGTAGTAAACGGAATGTTGCAAAATTTAAAAAAAAAGAAACAAGGTGTCAATCAATCTGTTAATGGTTGTCAAACGAGTATTGGCCAATGTTTTAGTGGCCAGTAACCTCGAAAGCTAGTTATGTCAGATTGCATACTGTTGAACGTAATTATTATACAATACCTTTCCGCTTTTATCTTTCCCGACGTTACGCTGTCTTGTTGGTCTAGTGGTCGCAGTGGCTACAAATAAACATGAGGTCGTACGTTCGATGCCCAAGTCACGCAGTGTTATTGGGTTTTTCCATCTGGACTCGGACTCCCGGAGTCTGGATTTGTGCTCCGTTGATGGCAATGCACTCGTCTCTAATTCATCATCTGGTGAGCCTTTTCCCTACCATATTGAGATCGGTTTCCAGTCTAACCGGCTATAGTTCTATTTATTGTAAGTATTTTACATGGAGCGACTGCTTATCTGACATCTCAGTTACTGGTTGTACCTCTTGGTTGTTCAGGCTTCTGACGACTCGTAACTACAGTCAAATATTCCGAATGACAGCCGTAACCAACGGCTTAACGTGCTTTGAGCCACGGAGGGATCTTGGTATGTAAAGATGGCCTGCTTCAAAGCTCGTCGCCTATTACATGGTCTTACGACGAAATCTGGGTAAACTAGGAAAACCTCGGTCTTCCTTCGAGTTTTTCAGGCGTCATGTTACGTATGTTTAATCTAGTAAAGACAATCAGAAACCCTTTGTTTCCGTGATGATTTGACTCCAAGGTCCAAGAATGTGGAGTTTAATGCGTAGAATAATATCATTGTAATTGATTGCGTATTAAATATTATGGAAACATTGTTGATGGTTTGAATAGGCCGTTGCAATAACATTTAGAGAGTACCTTTACAAATATTTCTCCCTATTAACCATCATTGACTAGCAGTCACATTCTATATGTACTACTTTGGTTGCTGTACTTTGGAGGAATGAGGAACAGGGTGTATAGTTCTCCCAACCTCCGTATAAAAGGGAGGATTCTGCGACCAGACGAGTGTCGTGTCTGGTAGGCTACTGCCTGGCGATTGATGATGTCGGGACCTTGTATAAATGCTAGTTGCGCGGTAAACTCTGCTTGCGCGATGTAGGATTTTGCGTGACGTCAGTGTAATGCGTAGTTCGCATGTGGCGGTATAGATGCAGCTACAGTACATTTTAACCGCGTTTTTTTTTTTAATGAAACTGCTGGTTATTTTTGTAGTCGGCAAAAAAAATCTACGCTATGGAGGGAGAATCATGTGCTGAATTCATTTCAGTTTGCTTGTCGATGTGGGGATGCCGTCCTGTATTATGGCGTAATAAACGAATATCATTAACCTTATTTTCCTTCCTCAGGGCCAGAATATGGTACAATGGAAGCCGCGTGGAAAGGCGGCATGGTGGAAGCAGAGCGTCTCTCAGACCTACACCTGAGCGTCCGCGACCGACTCGTCAATGACGTCATGGCCCAGATCAAGAACTGGCAGAAAGACACCTATCATAAGGTTAGTACTAGTACTTAAGTGAAGATTGAAAACCGATGATTTGTTGGTCCAAACTTTTACATTAGTATATTTATTATTAGTATATTAGTAGGATCCTGATAGACAAGGAGTAAGACTAGATTTAGCCCGCAGCATCTCCCACGTGTTAGTTGTAGATGTTCCCACGGGAACGTACTACCGGTTTAAAAAGATCCTATGTCCTAACACAGGTCATGGTCTAAGCTGTATAACTTTTTCGATGTTTAAACGTCTCGTACCTTTCGGAAAGGTTTAAAAATAAGCTGTATGAAGCTTGAATTATATTTGAATAGCCTCATAATAGTTTCGTCTGCGGGCTGTTGCTAACTTTCTGTTGAGCCTTTGCCTTTTTTTGACCAAATCCTATCCTAAAAAAGTTTCCAGACGCCCCATTCTGAAGAGAAAAATTCGTTCCGGCGATAAATCTAAAATTGATTTTAGACAAACTTAGTCTTGTGACTATTTAAAGTGATTTAAGCCTTTTAGCGATGTTCAAGCCGAGTATTGAAAAATAAACATTGTCTTGAAGATTTATCACTTTGAAAAGTTTAAGTATGTCAGGTGAAACAGCATGTTTAATGACTCGAAAACCCATTTGTGCAAAGTTCCACATTTCACGTATCATTTGCTCCATTACTGATGCAGTTAGATTGTGTCCCGTCTTTGGAGTTTTCTTTCTTTTTATTCAGGTAAACTTTTGAAATGTTAAGCCTTAATGAGGATGCATCATAAACCATAGGATGCCCGCGAAAATCTTATTTTCTAACGTTTTTTACGGGATTGAAACCGCGATTCGCGACCGCAACACATAAGGCTTTACATCATTACAATCATGAATACAACCCTCTTAGTTTATTAATTCCCATGGATCATTCAAGGGGAATAAATGAACTTATGCAAATTGCAAAGAAACGTAAGAAAATTTTAATTTCGTGGGCTACCTTGGCGCTTCCTCTTTAACTTCAATAAAACTTGAAGTTAATAGTTCAGTAAGAGAAACAAAAAAATTTATAATCAATATCCAAGCTAATGCAGACGTTCATAGAGCTCAGAGAGCCTTGTCATTGTATCAGTGAAAACGATATAAACAGCTATAGATTACTTCCGCAAGCTAAACTACAATGATACCGAACACATATTGACTGTAATAAAGTAGCTAATAATAGTACTCACCCTCGTACAAACATCCACTCATTTGCACTTTACTCACCGGAGGCTATTAATCACTACACGATCTCCTACATTTTGCCACTTCTTTTTTTTTTGTTGTTAATCTTTGATCAAATATTGTGTTTTTAAATGTGTGTTGAGGTAAAACAAAGTTTTTTGCCTAGTGTTGCTTAGAAGATTGCTGATGTCTAAAATATATTTTATTCAGATACAGAAGTTTAAAATTTGTTCATAGAAACAATTGCTATAAAATATATTACCTTGTTTCTAAATTGTTATATATTTTTGAACAAATAAGTTAAACTTGTATTTAACGATGATGGCAAAGTCAAAATGTATGCGACTGACATAAGCTTCCGACACCACATTAAGCATATAATATGTCAATCCTGTTGAAACTCGTTGTAGAAATACGAAACAATTGTGACTTCTCCTCTAGAAAAGACAAACACATAGATGTCGTCATGAATGTACTATAACAAGACTGTTCCAAAGTTGACGTGATTGATTTTATAACAGCTACCCACTTCTGTTTGATATGGTCTGATAATGTTCCTTTGTGTGTCAAATATGGATCCAGCTTGGCGACAAATTTCATACCAATATAGGCTCCAGGGCCATAGGTTATAAGTTACGACTTTGATGAAATTCTGGCAAGGTTCCAGGTAGATAAAGGTTTTATATATAGGTCCCAGTGGACTGTACTGGGTATATTTTCATACTGGAATATTTAGTATAGCTACGAGTCATGCCCACGTTATATATGGGTAGAATTTTGATCAGACAAAAGATAAAAAAATAAACTATTTTAATTATGAGACAAGAAGTGTGAATTCTAGGCGTTAAATTGATAGACCACATTCGCAACACCATACTGAGCTCCAAAACACATATTACTGAGTTTCCTAAAAAAAATAAAAAATAAGCTGAAGTGTGACTGGGCTGCCTACGTCTGCCATATGCCCAATAGGCTGTGGGCCAAAATAACCACTACGTGCAGCCCTGACACAGCCAGAAGGTGTCGCGGCAAACCCCGTAGAAGATGGGGGTAAAAGCTGAAAGAATACAGGATCGGTAGTCCATTTTAGCCCTGGATCGAAAGAGCTGGAACACATGGGAAGATGCCAGCAGTGGAATGATACGGGGTAACAATACCAGTAATCTGAGACATGACAAGAGAAAACGTTGTCAAAAAAGATATAGGTATAAAATTAGAGTGTCATAATCTTAGTAGCACTGTCCCGTCGGATATAGTCCCTTAAAATATACATCGTAAACAAGAAATAGAATAAAACAACAAGGAATGAAAGAGCACCTAAAAACCTCTGAATAAATAAATAATAACTCGCTTTCCATCTGAAGCAACGTCATGTATTCTTTAAGCATCCTTTTATTTACCTTTTGTAACTTCATCGTTATTAAACTTTTCCTTAACAATTTCCTCATTCATATTTATAACAGCTTAGAAAAACAATGCGTTTACTCTCTAAATTAAACATGTATGCATTGGCGAATTTAGAATACAAATCTAGATTAAAACGCCTAAGTTAAGACCTGGGTTTAAATAGTTAATTGGAGCTAATGTGGTGATTTCATCTACATTTCATGGATGAGCTTATCGTAGAAAAGGCATTTGACTATTAATGAGCCTCCTTATTGTATCTGCCCTAGTACCATGCTATTTAGGTTCGGCGCAATATGTTTTTCTCTTTCATTCTTACCTGCCGGTCACCACGTTTTTAGTCACTCTCTTTTCATTGATATCATCAGTTACACTAGCGATTCAATTTGATCTTATAATTTAAAAGTATCTTTTACAATAAAGAAAATCTTTAGATGTTAATATATCTTCATGGGAATTTTAACACATACATTAAAATTGATTATACAATCTCTTCGTGGTCACTCGTGGAGCAAATAACGGACAAAATGCGACCTTCGTTCCAATCATTTTCATATCTCTCACCATCTTACCAATAACACCAATACTAACTCTATCCTAAGTCATATCACGTCACACCGTCCATATAATCCAGTTAAGCCATTTCCCGAGAAGAAATCGAATAATAATATGTCCTAGCTTAGAATACCGAGTAATCCTAGTCGTGCAAAAGTGGCATGTATTAGCTACTTATCATTCTACTCAAGTTGTTATAGAATTTAGAGAAACGAGTCACATTATGTACGCAGAAGTGATGGACTAGTAAACAAAACGATTTTACTCTTGCGAATCAGTATGTATAAGTAGCCGAGTTTTGTTTTTGCAGCTTAGTTACGATGTAATCGCGGATAGTTTGTAAGCCACCCTATGCTAGCTGGGAAATTTTCTTTCATGACGTTGATTATCTTTACTATCGCATGGTTAATCATCGGCCTCGAAAACACAGAAGACGATGTTGAATAAATAGAGTCACCGGCTGTTATCGTAATTTTTGTACTAGGTCTGATCCTATGAAACATATGTTTACTTATATTTGGCTCATTACTTGGTGAATTCTCAATCCATTTATAAGTCCTTTCTCTCCAATGTTATCACAATCGTTTTCATTTAATTCTTTTGCAGCAATAATCTTTCAACTGTCAATCAATGCCCTCAGTCACGATACTATCGCAAAATTTTACCGATACTGTCTTACAGCTTTATCAATTCAAAGACAAACGAGCGACTGTATCTGTAGAGTATTGTTATCGTCCCTTGTTAGCGTCGACACAATCTTCAAGCCATTATGTCAATTGATACTGTACTGTCATCCGTTTGGTCACGATTGTGTGTATGCTGCGTTTAGACCGGTAATATTATATTCCAAGTCTTATTCTGACAATTTCTGGTATATTTACAAAAATATACTCGCTGGTGGATCATCATCATTCTCCCCGGCATGCCTCCTTTGCTGGTTATAGGCCTTCTTTCCTTTCTGCTAGTGCTTTGTCTTCTGGCAAATTACCGTCATCATTGATTGGTTCTGCATTAGATTCATTTTTATCGTCATTAACATTGCCATCTTTATTAAAATCATATATTCACTTCATATTAATGTGCCACTTATTTGCCACGCATTTTACTTGTTCAAAATTCCACTCGTTTTCTAATCCAATTTACTTCGTAAAAGAACATACACTACTCGCCCTTTTGCTGACTAAATAAAATAACACTCTACATCTATTTCGCTAAAAGTCTAGCGCACGCGCTACCTGGCCAAAGATGGCGCGGCTCATGAATTAAACAAGTGCCGATGTATAGTCAGCTCGCGTTTGTCCGTGACAGACGGACGGACGGAAACGTGCGTCTATGTAATGTGCTTGATGTAATCGTTTCGATAGTTGTTTATCGGTAACTGTGGAACGATTGGAAGGGTTTTTCGTGTAATGGTTAGGATAGGTTATGATATTTTGATGGTAGGATTGCGATCTTCGTCAAGATTATGCTCAGTTTCTTCTAACATGAATTGATCTGCTTTAAGTTAAGAATTTGGTGTCTTGACTCCTCAACTTTCAGAGGAACCTGTTTCTCTTCTAGTTGCAGGAAGTTCAATCTGCTGAAGAAAGATATAATTTCCGTATTCAATTTCGAATTCGTATATGTTCCTTGAATTGACTTCAAGGCATTTTAGACAGTAGTAATTTTCAAGTACAGTGACAAGACCTGTTACAAACATAATATATTTCAAACCATAAACCATACTAAAAATGTCTGAGCAGCCAACAATGGTTTCCATGCAAATAGATACATACATTAACCACAATAAGACTCGAAACAAAGTGCAATACATTAACATAAGTATTTGCAGCTATAAACTTGGTGCCAATGGGTGCCAAGGATGAAACGGAATATTAATGTTAAATGGCTATATTTTAGTTGAGGTGTGAACACAGTTATTATGTAGAACTACCTGTAATAATGAGTAATTTTCCAAGAAGACTTCCTTTTCTAGGAAAGGCGCTTGCGATTTAGTTTTATTAACATACGTGAAGACACTTTATCATACTTTTTTGTAAAAATAAACCATTCTCTCAAACGGAACGAAGCTTCTCCTGACTATTTTGAAAAAATAAACGCTTTCAGTGTCATCATTTGCTTAACCTTTTCCTAACTATGTTGGGGTCGGCTTCCAGTCAATCCGGACGCAGCCCTTTATATGGAGCGATACCTATCTGACCTCCACAGTCCAGGTACTGGGTACTACGGTACCCCTTGGTGGGACTGGTGATTAGAATTTCGACTTTCTGACGGCCCGTAACGACTGCCAAAGATTCACATATGACAGCTGGAACCACCAGCTTAATGTGCTTTCCGAGGCATGAAGGTCTTGTTAACACTCGCTATGTTAGACGAAAATTATGCAGTATATGTAAAGACGGTTATTAAAAGTATAATTAATGCAAATATTCATTGGCTTCTTGCCAAATTGCTTTTCCTAAATAGTCTTCCAACAAACGAGGTTCCCAACGATGGGCGTCCACCGCTATCGAGGGTTATAATGAACAATCACCGGGCTGGTATTAACATAGTCACCTGCACGCTTGATAGCAGAATTCATGAATGTAGATGAGTTATTAGTGCCCTATCCTACAAAATTGATGCTAGCCCTTATCTAATCCTCGTCCCTCCCACAGGCTTGGGGAACATGATTGAGTAGTGCTCCTCTCTCCTAACTTACTTATTTTGCTGTGCCCGACAGGGTCCTTATGATCTGATTATAAGTTTACCACCTAAGAATACATGTGGCATGCAATAAAAGTATTGAGTAAATGAAATCTAATTCAGGTGCATTTGAAAATGTTTGTATTCGGGGGAAGCCGACTTCAATTCTTAATTTTTATCTAAAGGTACAATTTTGCGTACCTTTCTGGGATAACAAATGTGATGTTATGTTTAAGGAAAAATCGGAAATTTTGTCAACCTAGGATAATTTGAGAATATGCACGGTTAAATTCGCTATTGAAAGAGTTTAGACCTTAGTGTTTTCATGGATTTTATTTCACAGCTTATAAAAAGGCTAATTTGACCCACGAATCCATACTATACTAATATTATATGTTCCTAAGTAATTATTTCTGTACGTTACCTTTTCACGCCTAAATCACAACGCATTTCAATAAAATTTGGCAAGGAGATAGATAGCTGATGTTATAAGAAGTAACATGAGCTTTAAACATACTTTTCGTCCCGTAGGCACGTTCCCGTGGCAAAATTTCTGACATTCTCGCGGGCAGAGCCAGTGTAGCGGCATCAACACCGCCAAATGCGAACCACGCATCATTGAAATCACGCAAATCTTGCATCGCGCATGCAGAGTTTACCGCGCAACTAGCAAGTATATACAACGTCCTGACATCAATCGTCCGTCAGTTGCCATATTTAATAACTATGAGACATGTATTATAATATCTTTAATTTTCCTCAATATAACCTAGCCCTAGCCTTTAGCCGAAGACGTTCACGGTCGTCCATTGTTTGCTAAACATCAAGCTCTTTACTTGTCGCCCCACGTCTGCATCTGTGTGATATAATGGGTAAAATTGTTTTATTACCTTAACGCCCCCGACCCGGTAAACAATTCGCTTGATGAGTGTTTAAGTGCTGATGTATATGCGCATTTGATTCTAGAGATAAGACGGTGGCAAACTGGTTGCTGGGATCCCCATTAGGAACTGAACGTGAAGTCTTAAAAACTATGCGAAGCAGGGACGCATCGTCCGCTCCCTAATTGCATAACACACTTTCATTTACAATCCGACAGTTCTGAAGGAAATTCATTATCCATTGCTTCCGCAAATTTTTATTTATAGGTGCGACACGATAGCCCGATATGTCTCTAGCTAGCAGAACAATTTTTATGAAAACTTCTTGGAAACTGTTCTACAAGAGTCCCGTCGTGCTGTCGCGTCGCCCCTGTCTGTCGGGACCCTTTAATTATTAGCTGTATTAATCACTTCATTTCTTCAGTCGCCGCGTCTTGAATTCCGCCGTCGTCATCAGCCTGGGGTCTAATATCGATAATGGACAGATTATTCAGGACAGGTACCGCGGCCGGTGCTTTATCAATATCTATAGCACTTATTATGATCCCACGAGCCTGTTTTAAGTGCTTCTCGGATTTTACTTCCATTTTCGTAGACGCTTGAGAAATTTTTAATTTTGTTCCGGTCTGTTAAGTTTATATGTCTTAGGTATAGAATTGAAATTTACTTTGTCGACGACCAATGATATAGTTGGTTTCAGTACCTTAGGAGCCGAATTGTGTTCCACCGACAACTTAATTGAATTGTCTACTTTTTGCATTCGTTAGTTATACGTTGACGTTGCGTTTTCATACCCAAAAATCTTATAGCCCGGAAAAGCGATCTGTAGTTCATGCAAGTATTTAACCTTCAGACTACCCGAATAATAACCCAAATATTTTACCTTACCCTACCGTCCCACAGAAACCTAGACACTTATTTATATAAATAATTGCTGATGCCCGCGGCGTCTCCCGCGTGGATGTTGTAATTTATCCCACCGAAAAGTGGTATCGTGACAAAAGTAGCCTATGTTGTTCTTTATAATTAGTGAATGTCCCGTCAAAATCAATCCAGCTATTTTGGAGACTACCCGGAACCATTTTGGAGATTGTTAAGAACCTTATGTACTTTCATAACATAACACACATATAGTAATACGCGTGCTGAGCGTGGGGTCCTGGGTTCGATTCCCGGGACGGGCAAAGTGTAACTGGGTTTTTCCATTAGGAATTTCTTAGTAGCAGGACGGAGTTTGGAAGTTGGCGGTGTGATACAGCCGTGCCTCGGAAAGCACGTTAAACCGTTGGTCCTACGCCTGATCTCTTTCCGGTCGTGTCGGATTGCCGTCCCATCGGACTATGAGAGTGAGGGAAGAGTGAGTGCTCCTGTGTCTGCGCACACACTTGGGCACTATAATATCTCCCGCGCCGATGGCTAGTCTCCGTTGAGATTGGCCGCCGTGGCCGAAATACGGTCTGAAGGACTATATATAGTAATACGATGTTATTTTGCCATACCAAACAGACACTTCAATTTTATTTATTTAAGGTAGGTGTTTATTAATATGAGAAATATAGTCCTCGATTTCGATAATGAAGACCATTAGAAATCTATTCCATGCATGTGCCCTTAGATGGCTCGCTAGACCGATTTAGTTTAGAACGGCTATTATCAAGAAGCGCCAAAAACGCAAAGAGAGTCTTAAGCCCACCTACATAAACATACAACACTGCAAGTCAACTTCATTGTTCTCGTCACACATTTACTGTGATATTCAACCCGTCAAATGGCTAAACAGTAACATTTACCTTCCTAAATAATTCCTGTTAACAAAAGGTACCTTCTATTGTTTATTCGGAACGCATAAATCTAGGTGTGCGTTCATTATGTTCGCCATTACTCAGTACTCTGAGACAGCTAACGAGCTCAAATTAATTAAAATATAATACCAATTCGGTTCGGTAGGGCATCCCATTCCCGTTTGGATCTAAATTAGGAACTTCTGAATTAGGTTCGTGTATTAACGATCATTTGTTTGAATTTTACTACCTATATTTAAACTAAGCTTTGGTTTAAACTGGCGATAAATCCCACTCCTGTTCAAAGGCTTCCCTCCTCTCCTTCTATCTTTTGCGATCTCCTTCCAGTTTTGATTTACAGGATTAAATTAAATTGGCTTGCTAAACTCCGCAGACGCGATGGGCATCGAAATCTAAACACGATAAAACAAAAAACCAAATGGACTTTTTTTTTTTGTTGTAGACTCATCGATCGCAGTTATTGTAGACTCTAAAACAACAAGAGAAAATAGATTTTCTCAACTCCTAGTTCAAATAACAACACTAACAGCGGATGTTGAACTCTCAAAAATATACTTTTTTCATGGATACTTTTTTGGCGAATTTAGCTAGTAGCTAGCCAACTTAATTGAAGCCTGTAGTTCCAGAAAACCTTATTTTAAACCCGCAAGTCCAATCTACTGTATTGAGATTTCAAAGATTTATAAATACTTAAAGCTTGTTTCTGAAATAAGAACCTAACAGATATCGTAAAACAGTTCTTTTTCAACTGTCAATTTGGGTCGGTGCTAAGTTGTCATTTTTAACCGACGAAAAAAACGGAGGAGGTTAACAATTCGACGCGTAATTTTTTTTTTTTTTTTTTGTTTTTTGTTTTTTTATGTATGACCACGCATAACTTTTTACATAGTAGTCCGATTGTGATAATTCTTTTTTATTGGAAAGGGTATACTCCGAGGTTGGTCCCATATAAATTTGAAAAACAAAATCAAACCCTAAGGGTCAGAAAACAGGGGATGATTGATTGTTCACTCACTGATTGTTATGTTTAACCACGCATAACTTTATACAGAGTAGTCCGATTTTGATAATTCTTTATTCATTGTATAGGGTATACTTTGCCAAGTATTATAAATATATTAAAGCCACTAAAAATTATAAAATAAAAACTTTTTACCAAAAAATTTAACCGCCGAAAAAACTGAAAAGCAAAAAATAATAAACCTTAAAATTATGAGTCGGCGCTGGAAAATCAATGAACAAAGATCACTCAAAGCGCCGACTCATAATTTTAAGGTTTATTATTTTTTGCTTTTCAGTTTTTTCGGCGGTTAAATTTTTTGGTAAAAAGTTTTTATTTCATTTAGAACTTTACCCAAATCCAAATAACGTTAAAAATGCAAAAGCTGACTCAAAGCTTTAGGCTAGAAATAAAGTTAAGTCGCGTTTTACAAAAACAGGATAGATTCTACCGATTAAGAAAACCGCCAGCCTCAACACGAATTACATTACAAAGGGTCATGTGATCGCTACTTAACAGACCGCACAACCGTTTACTATCAAGATGAATCCTAACGATAACTGAAATTGGTCCCACCGCCCGCGTTCAACCGTAAGTGGTCCTTTTAGTCAGATCCAAACCAAAGCTGACATCTACTACTAAAACCATCAGAATGGGCGTACACCTACTCCCTAGATAAATACTAGCAAGCACGTAGAACCGTCCTTTTTAGTCAAATATACGAGCTTACGAACAACGCTAGAATACACAAAGCGTATTGTCTCAGAGCTTTTGACTTTTTAATTGGGTTTAGGTGGTGTTTTTGGACAGACACTTTTAGAGGTTTTTATAATAGGACACTTGCGCGAACCGATTTCTGCGAAAAGATATTTCGGCGAATGCGCTGTTGCGAGCAGGAAGACTTGCGCGAAAGGACAGTTGCGCCAAAATGTTTCGGACACGAATTTCTTCATAACTTCACGCCTGACAGGGGTGTATTTAATATACACCCACAATTCGCCAGTTATGTTCAAGTTACAAACAGCGTAATCGCGGAAATGTCTTTCGCGCAAGTATCCCAGATTCGTTTTTATTAAGATTATAAAGTAACATACTCATTACTGATTACTTATTACTGATTTATGGGCCTTCATTTGCATCTATGAAATTGAAATAAGCCGTCAATTTTTTTTATATTTATGGGAAGTATATCCTAAGAACTGAATAAAACATGAAATCATTATCATTAACTTTATCATCTTTTTCGAAATATAAGGGCTTATAACGTTTATCTTAGTTAGTTAAGTATTTAAATATTCTCTAGACTAAAATATTACAACGTTTACATTATCTACGGAAATGAAAATTTACGTTAAAAACATCCCAACAAATCCAAGCAGTGAGACGACAATTTTTATAGCGTCCATATAAAATTTACTTCGTTGACATAATGAGCGAAATATAACGGTCTTCCTTACGAGCCATTATCGCCCTAAACTTTATAAAAATAAGGGCCTATAATGTTTGGAATGTAGCCAAATGACATTGATATGTGTAAAGGCTGGATTATCTATGTATTATAAATTATACATTTATGTAATAAATATTTACGTGGCTTCATTTCCATGAGTGAGACGACATTTAAATATGTATGGGTGTACTTAGTTGAAATATACATATTTCCGTATTATTTTAATGTAGATAGGTACTAGAAACCCAACACTAAATGAGATGCATAATACATGAGTGTTTCATCGCTAGCATATAATCATTTAATCAACGAGACAAATTAAGTCGTATATTCCTGTATCTACTTACATTTACATCAGAATAACATACATGATAAATGTATTGACAATAAAGGTCAAGCGTATGCTGAAATGGTTTGGTCATGTTGAGAGGATGAATGAAGGACGACTAACAAAAGGTATTTACAAGGCAGATGTGAGAGGAAATGCACCTAGCCACGAGCCCCACAGGAGAGCTGAATAGCCTTTCATAAATGTTCTTAAATTATTTTGTTGCGTAAATCGGTAAGTATCACTTTAACATGATGGCCTTGACGATGACACATTTAAGTTTATTATTAATCTGAGACCACCATGGAATTAACACATTTAAATACGCAAAAACACATTACAGCAGGTGTTCAGAATTATTTAAACATTCTTGCAAAACCCGTTTTTAAAGTCATATTTATAAATCTGATAGGCCATGTAACATGTAGTAGGTTTTACAAATGATAGTAATTAGAGATCAGTAATTAAGTTTCATTGCGTGTTCCATGTGGTGCCAGAATATCACCACTCCATTTCTTCCCGTGAGTGTCGTAAAATGCTACTAAGGGACTTACTAGAGAATGGGCAGCAGCGTTCTCTAAGCATTTTCCACCATACTGCGATCGCTAACCCGCATGCCAAGCGTGGCGATTTTGGCAAAGTATCCCCCTCTTTGGGGAAGGAGTCTTTTGATTGAAATGACGATGACTGATGAGTTTTCCGTTAGAAATCTAGGAGGCAGGATTTTTGCCCAGTTTATGGCCATCGTCCGCAAGGTTCTTCGCATTACATTACATCACATCTGTTTCCTAAAAATACAGGGTGGCAAGACCACCGACGCGCAAATTGTAAACATTAATTGAGGCCATGAGAGCCAGAGTGGCCTATCTAAAATCGTGGGTTCGATTCCCACACAGGACAAATCTTTGTGTGATGAGCACAATCATTTGTTCTGTGTCTGGGTGTAAATTATCTATAATATGTATGTATTTAGAAATATATAAGTATGTTTATCAGTTGTCTGGTTGCCATAGGACAGGCTCTGCCTAGTTTGGGATCACATAACGTTGTGTTGGTTGTCCTAAGATATTTATTTTATTTATTTATTTAAAGGTGCCTAGGGCTTACATGATTCCTAAAAAATCTCTTAATATGTATAATTAAGAAAACAATATTACATATTAAGAGATTTGGGCACCAAAGAATAATAAAATGTACCTATATATTTTCTAAAGCTACAATTATTTGGAATCAGGGTTTCCGTTTTTTTCTTACTAATGAAAACTATTGTTGAAGTAGTTAGGCCACTCTGACTCTCAAGGCCTCAATTCTGCACATGATTCTAGACATTTTCATGTGTTAGAAAAGAAATACGGGGGTGTGTATATACAATCAGCTCAAAATCATGAGCTGAAATCATGGTTACAGTTTGCGCATCGATGGGCCTGCCAGGATGGTATTGACCAAAAAATGTACGTGTATCAGGGTCTTCTTACCTACGGGATTCGATTCGCAGATCGAGCAAAGTTTTATTGGAAGTTTCCATCTGGAATTTCTCAATAGCAGCCCGGACTCCTGGAGTCTGGTTGATGACAATGGGCTCGCTCGTTATTACATGGGACTTAAACATAACTGACGAATTGTGGGTGTACTTTAGGTACACCTCTGCCTTACCCTTTGGAAATTACAGGCGTAATATTAAACAAAAACAAAAAAAATGTAAATACTTAAATACTTCGTGTATTTCAATACGGAACCTTTTTGTATGGTCACATCAACACGATGTCGATGGAACGTTTTTCTTTCAAAACCTGTTGTGTCTTATCAGACCTGACCCTCGCATAAGTGAGTTCAAATATGTATGAAATAGCCTTTTAACTACTAATAGCTTAATATTATATTCAATTAGTACCTCTAATGTATAACTTGTTATCTTACCGCCACTCGGAGCCTCAGGGATCACATTACCTGCCAAGGTTGCGGCATTGTTCGAAAAAGTTACCGTAGCCCTGGCATATAGGCAACTGAAGGAACACGGGTGGGTTTTAGTCAGTAAAAGTCTGACACGCTTTTCCGCTCCGCCCAGAGCGGGAGACATCATTTGATTATTTCCCACGCACAAAAAAAGGATTACATTACGACAATCATGCATATCTTTATATGTATACTAGCTTTTGCCATAACAATATAAAAAGTATCCTATGTTACTTCTAATACCTCCAAGAATATGTGTACAAAGTTTCATGATGATCGGTTAAGTAGTTTTCGCGTGAAAGCGTAACAAACACATTTATAATATTAGTAGGACCAGTAGTCGCCTTGAGGTCAAAAATCGACCATAATTCATTTAAATAGAAATACATTATTTTGTAAAAATATTAGCTTTCGGCACTCCGTCTCCATATTTATAACCAAAAAAAAATCATCTCTTTACCACTAAAATAAATACCGGATGACATTTTTTACCGTCTCGATCTTCATATGGTGTGTTGTGTAACTAGAATAGAAGGCAGGAAGGCCTTCAGATTCATCGTAGGTGACTAAAGGAGCGCGGGACGCGGGTGGAAAGGGATGCGTGTGCGGCTAGTGCGCCTATCGGCCGGCTTCAAAGGGTAGGACCGCGCTCCGAAATCAATGATACATGCCGCGCATTGAGTAGGGTGCGTATGATTTGAGTTTCGATAGATTTTAATTATTATTTTTTTGTTTTTTTTTCCAAATTTCTGTTTTTGTTGTTCTAGTATGAAAATGTTACTTTAAATGTGTAGTACTTATTGCTAGATCAATATAATTACATGTTATTCAAAAATAAAAATAATAAAAATTCTATGCCAAAAGCTTCTACTCCGTTCACCTATTACCCCCATTTTTTTTCAAGACGCTAAAAAAAGTCACCCAGTATATTATGATATTATGTACAATTAAATAAAGGTTAAAAAAAAAAGGAAAGAGCTCACTGCGCATCAAAGAATTCGTCCGCATCGCTGTCGGTGGGAAAAGTGTCCAGAAGGTTGGCAGCGTTGCCACGTTGCGTTCTCTTTGTAATATCCGTTTAGATTTGTATGATTGTTTTAATGTGCTCTTTGGGGCCCTGAGTTCTAGCGGTATTATTATAACTTATACAGAGACTATTCATAATCATCCTATAGTGTTCCCACTGCTGGGGCACACGCGTCGTCGGTGAGAGTGCACTGTAAACCACCACGCGGGCCCAGTAGATGTCACATGTCTGCGAATTACCAGTTCTAGGACATGCGTTCCATTTTATCCCTATTCTGAACCATTCGACAGGCTTCCGAGTCGATAATTACACATTTGAGGTTACCTAGATTCCCCTGATTTCGGTGACCTAGTCCACCGCAGCTCTGACATTCGGATATCGTTATTTGCCAGCAATTTAACTGTGGGATCGGCTGTGTTAAGTATAGGTTATTAAATAAGATGTGGAAGTTGAAATGTCTCAATCGTCGACTACTAGGCGATTGGTCCAACGATTTTGTTGTCAAAATAATTTAATTGAGTACGGTCACCAAAATAGCCGACTGTGTCGACATTGATTCAATTTTGTATTTTAGTGTATGGCAATATTGTCCTATTTTCAATGGAGCCAGTTAATTGTTCGGTTTTATTTCATTAGCTGTACTGACCCTTAACTGCTGAACGGATTTCGATGAAATTGGTAGACCATGACCTGGGTTTTAGGACAGATCACTTTTATCCCGGTAGTACAGTCCCCAAAAGAGATAAAGTAACTAGGGTCGTCGGAAATGATTGAAGTTTAGTAAGAAACTTATGGATGTTTTCGAATGAAATTTATTTTAATTGACAGAGAATAAATGGTTCATTATCAAATAAAATGTCATTCGAAAACATTCATCGGTTTGTTACTAAACTTCAACTATATTCGACGATCCTATTTACTTGTCTCTTTTGGTGACCATACATCGTTAGTGCTGCTTTTGACCATTGACCTGACTTCGTTCAATAAATTGATCGTAGGTTTATCCTTTGAGTCGCAAGAGACTAATTATTATACAAAGTCGCACCTTCTTCACATGTTTACATGTTTGCAGAAAGAACAGAAGGCCTAGGCCTTCTGTTCTTTCTGCCTACAACAGTGGTCTACTAGACCAATCCTAACATAATAATAATAATATTCCACAACTATCACACAACGCCATCTAGTCCCAAGCTAAGCAGAGCTTGTGTTATGGGTACTAGACAACTGATAAACATACTTATATATTTCTAAATACATACATATTATAGATAAATTACACCCAGACACAGAACAAATGATCGTGCTCATCACACAAACATTTGTCCTGGGTGGGAATCGAACCCACGACCTCCGGCATAGCAGTCAGGGTCGCTAACCACTAGACCAACAGGTCTGTAACATACGCCTCTTGCCTCATATACGTTCATCTTAGGGGCAATTCTCGTAATTTTCAGAACGTTCACAGTCTGAACTCAGTCTCAATCTAGACAAACAAATAAAATTGGAGTGTCTGTTTGTAATATTAAAATAACCGTTTTTTACTATGGATGTATACACGGTTCATATCCAAAACAACATTTTTTACAATTTTTGTCTGTCTGTCTGTTTCTTCCGGCTAATCTCTGAAATGGCTGGACCGATTTTGACGGGACTTTCACTGGCAGATAGCTGATGTAACAAGAAGTAACTTAAACTACTTTTATTTAGAAAAAAATTAAAATAGAATCTCACGAAAAAAAAAACGAACGAAAAACATAACCGCGGTAGTACGTCCTCTAGCGATAATTTCCGACATCCACACGGGCGAAGCCGCGGGCAAAAGCTAGTCTGTCATAAATACCTTGAGTTTCCCTACATTTTGGATATTTGATTGTCGCCCAGGTGAGACTGCTACTACATTTTGAACGTTTTACCTACGAGAATTGGTCTTCTGGTCATACACGCACTCCGGTTGCTAATACTAAGCACCTGACCTTTCTGAAGAACATCACTAGTGAGAACAACTAATTATATTAACAAACTAACTTCTACCCACGACTTTCGTCCGCGTGAAATTTGTTCTTCGGACCCTCCCTGTCGCATCGCATCGCCTGCCCTCCCTATTACTTCGTTTTCTCTATGCGCTCTTTTTTGCTTTATTTCTTTTTACACGGGTTCTGTGAGTCCAAGTGAAATGTAAAATAGCCTTCTTCACCAATGGCGCTATCAAATGCAAAAAGATTTTTTCAAATTTGACTCGAAGTTTCAGAGATAAGCGCGTTCAAACAAACAAAAGAAACTCTTCAGCTCTGTTATTAGTAAGTCTATGATTAACATTCAATGTAAAGTTGGTTGTTTAAATACCGCTTCTAAGTGTTCAACTACACACGATGGTATTTTACTTTAAGTTGAAGCTAGTTTCAGAGTTGGTTTATGTAACTTCTTAAGTTACCCGAAGTTTCTAGCCACCTAGGAACAATTTCTAACTGGATCAAACTGATATAAGTACGGAATTAGAAAATCATACGAATTCAGTGTGAATTTAGAATATTTTTGCTTCATTAGAATATATGTTAAAAGTAGATGTTGTTGATATTTTATTTATAGTTTTTCTCGCCTAAAACAACCTCATCATCATCATTATAGCCGTAAGACGTCCACTGCTGGACATAGGCGTCCCACTATTTCGGGGGCTTTGCCATAATCGCCACGCTTGGCAGGTGGACTGGCGATCGCAGTATGATTGTAAAATGCATAGAGAACGCTGCTGCCCATTCTCTAGTAAAACACTCTAAGAAATTAATTTTTGTATGCGACTTGTCGCTGTCTCCTGGCTTAATAATAACAGCTGTACAGGTCGATCGGAGTTAAAGCTACGCTTGCCACAGCCAGTCCGTGCATGAGTGACCAATCGATCACATATCGAGACCTCACCGTGCCTCGGAAAGCACGTTAAGCCTATGATCCCGGCTTTCATTCGTCGATCAGACAGTCGTTTCGAGTAGTCTGACAACCTGTCTTGCCAAGGGGTATCATATTCCCCAAAAACTGGGTTGTGGAGGTCAAATAGAGTCGCTCCATGTAAAATACCTACATCTGGAAATCGACCTTAACATAGTTGGGAAAAAGTCTAGGCACATCGATTGTCTTGTCGCTAAATTTCCGAAAAGACAATAAGAATTATGCCATTTTCGCCTAGGATTCTTAGAGTAACTACTAACATTAGGTTGTTTTAGTTAAACACTGACCTTATTGAGATAATTAAATCATACTGAAACTCCTTATCCAATCACGTTGCTTGGTAATTACTTCACTCACAATGAAAACAATTTTCCAGTGCAAATAACCTTGCCCCGACGTCATTCTTTATTTGATTCCAATTAAATTTGTACGCTCCGCAAATGTCACAAGTCTGTGGCGAAATGTTCCTCGTTAAGGGTTGTGTTTTATTGTCAAAGTTTAAAGTTATATAACACAGCAGATGGTAGGTATTCTTACTGAATAATATTTCATCCAGCTGACAATTTACATGAAATTGATTGTTTTGGAACATAAAGATGTAAAGGCTGTGACCGACAGGCGCGTTATTGTTGGTCTGTAATATCGCATCCGTTATTTATTATATTGCTGTCTGTTTTCATTAGGACTTTTTGTATGGTGGGCACGAAACTAACGCTGCTGCGAAAATAATTACGCAATAGATTTCCGTTCCTCCGTCATGCAATATTTAAAAAAAAATGCAAAATAGCAGTGTTAAAATAAATAAACATTCTGTTAAAATAAATATAATTTTACAATTTAGGGATGAGTCGAAAAGAAAATTGAGTCTGGCGTCCTAGCTAGGTTACATGGTAACCTGTATTAAGCTTCGTCATTCCAGCTTCCCCCAGGAGTATACACATTTTAATAGAGACTGCTTTCCGATATAGTTCTTAGAAACTTTTTTATTATGACGCATACAATTGTACACACACCTGCGTTAATAACATTCGTACTAATATTACCTAAATAATTTGGTATTATTAACTGGTATTCTAATTAATTGTGGTTGCGGCGAGTGTCCGATAAAACGCAGCTGTGTGGCAAAGAATCGGGACGTAAGTATTATCGCAATAACGTATCCGATATTATCCACTGATCATAACGCGCCTGTGGAACAGAGCCTTAAACCGTACGTACTTATGAACTATTACTGTAGAGGACAATTCTTACTGTGCCCAACACTTGTCAATCATAACTGAAAGACTGATATTTGGGCATAAATTATCTTGCTATTGTGGTAGACATTGTGAACAAAAAGGTTAATATTAAATTAACTCAGTAACCCAACCCACTTCAATATTTATACTCCTAAATTGAAAGAGAATCAATATACATAAAAAAGTCCTTGAAATTTATTAAAACATAAAGAATAAAACAAAATCACCCATTTTCCCGAAAAGGGGAAACGGACGAAACAAAAAAATTACGAAACTTCGCAACAAATGTTGATTAACTTTAAAAAAGAACTTGTTAACACAGTTTGCTGTTATTAATAAGGCAATTAATAACTTCGTTACGGGCGTCAATTATAAAACCAGTAAGGTTTGTAACATTTTGAAACAAACATTCATCTTTGATTAAATAATTACAATTAACGGAAACTCATAACAGCTGTTTTGTTACTTGAAGTTAATAAATTACTCAAAAACAGGGCTTGCAAGCTGGTTAACTTTAACAGCAATTTTAATTGTCAGGTTCACCTTTTTTTTGTGGGTGTTAAATCATCAAATGACGTCTCCCGCTCTGGGTGGAGCGGAAAGGCGTGTCAGACTTTTACTGACTAAAACCCACCCGTGTTCCTTCAGTTGCCCATATCCCAGGGCCACGGTACCTCTTTCGACCGAATCTCGCGACCCTGGCAGGTTGACCTGACAATTATACCTATTCGACGTGCATTCAATGGCCGCTCGCAGTCAACGACATTCATCACTTATCAACAAAATAATAATTTCATTTTTGCCAGGTATAATTTAATTAATATAATATAATAATTTAATTCAGGAAAGAATTCCTGAGATAAATTTTAAACCGTCAGTACTACTATCCTAACAAAACACCATTTTAATTATACAAAAAAAAAAAAAAAAACGTTGGTGTGGTGCTGATTCCGTCAGGAACGAAGTGTCTTACGCTTTCTATTTAACTCCGTATGTAACGTCGTTTCCTCTCCTCGTTAAAAATTCAAAAGGTTGTAGAGTTTGAGTAAAACTCTATTTTGATTGCACTATCGGCTTCACCCTCGAAAACCATGAAATGACATTCATGATGAAAAATATGAAAATTTTTGCAGCTCACATTTAAAATTTTCATTTTTACTGCTCTCATGTCAGCAATCTCAAAAAGTATGAAAACGATCACTCTCTCTTTGTCCCTTTCTATACATCTAATAACAAATCGCATACATGTATGGATAGCCCATAACGCTTTTTTGTTACGTGTCGATTTCTACAAGTTTACTCTTATCGCAAGCTGCTATAAAAATGCTTTTTTAAAATGCACTAGATTTCAACCACGTTCGCAAGCTTAAAGAAAGTTACTTAACCATAGTCAACATTTACTTTTCATTAAATCTTTTCTCCCTGAATGTGCAATTTCATTCTGTTCATGTTTTCGTTTAGCTGTGTAACGCAACATTATTAGTTCATATTATTATTTTGTTATACAGCGTGTATCAAAAATGTATGGACATATGTATTGTATGTGTGTGGTAGAGACCACCAACATGGTAATCACCAACAAACAAATCAGCCGTCTTTTGATTCCAATATGTATTGAAGTTATTGTATTGTGTGTGTTGTACTGTTTGAGAAGTGGTGGCCTAGTAGTAACGGCCACGATTTACAAGTTGTGGGTCGTGGGTATACGAAGCCGGGTAGCTTTAGTTTGTGTAAATAATTTCATCACCACTGCTCACAAAACGGTGAATGAAAACATTTGAAAGAAATCGGCATGAGACATGAATAACAAACATTCTGATAAGGGCAAAACAGACCCAAATATACTGTTGGTAAAGTGTCCTTTAAACTTGGTGTTTCGAGATCGAGTCCCTTACTCAAATTCCATTTCAATTAACCCCTAAAAACTGTTGGCACCTAGAATTAAAAATTGGAAGACGTGACATCTAGCAATCCGCACTGGATCCAATCTTTCTCGAAGACAGGAGGCATGTGCCCTAAGAGTGAGAACATTATAGGTTGTTTACGATGGGACATAACTTCGATGCGCGAACTAACGCGATGGCGGTGTTGGTCTCAAGAAGAAAGTTGTTCAGCTTGATGGCCAGTACCACCACACACTTAAATATGACCACACATTTTTTAAACACGCTGTGAAGAATTTATACAGTTCTCGCTTTTTACGTAAAAGTTTCGCTTTCATCCTTAACGGGGGTGTTGCCTCGGGCAGCAGACTGAGATTTTTGTAATGTGTGACTGATTGCTAAGTTCATGTTGGGGACAGTTTCTTTGGATAGGCTGAAGGGTACAAAGGATTGATATGTCTTCCACAAAACAGGGTTTTAACACGTACGTACGTACATACATATTTAAACCGCTTTTCTAAGTGGCTATATAACCTTCATTGTTCTCAAAACAATTGAAGCATTTCTGACAGAATCATCGAGTTGAACCGTCAGCCACGTTTCAATTCAATGACAAACAGGATCCATACTAATATTAAAAAGATCGAAAGGAGCTCTGTCTGTAACTACATATGTTACCTTTTCACGCCTAAACCACTGAACAAATATCACTCATCCTCATCTTAGGGAAATACATAGGCTTTTTTGTCCCGGCAGGAAGCTCCCGTGGGGTTATTTTTGACAGCCAAGTGTATGAAGTCGTGGGCAGCAGCTATTCTGATATGAAACAGTGGGCACCATTTTATCGCGGTCAATTACACCTCCAAATAAAACTCAGGTCAACAAATATATCATTTCATACATTAAGTATCACAGCAGACAATTGTAGTTGTAGCCGCGATTTAGTTCAATAGAGCGCTCAAAAATCAGTTTAAATAAGTGCATCCACTTGACTGTTTCCCTAATAGAAACGCCTTTTGTCAGATTAGAAAATTGACTTTATACTAGGATTTATTCGTTAAATTAGCTTTATGTTTCTGTAACCGCTAGACAATTGCCAGCAGCAGCGCAAAGGGACTTACTTGAGTATGGGCAAAAGCGTTCTCTATGCATATTACCACCGTACTGCGCTCACCAAGCCACTTGCCAAACGTGGCAATTATGGCGAACCCCTTCCTTTGACGGAGGCCTATGTCCGCTAGAGCTCCTATAATTTTGGCTAAAAAGTAACAGCGGCCCGGGTCCATCGAAGGTTAAGCGACACTTGCCACGGTCGGTTTGTGGATGGCCATTGAACACCCATTACCTATGAAGACTCCTCAGTGCCTACGAAAGCACGTTAAGCCGTTGGTCCAGGCTGTCATTCCTAGATCTTTGATATTCGGTACAGGTAGTCAGAAGCTTGGAAATCTGATAACCATCAACCAGTCTTACCAAGAAGCTTGGTGGTGGAGGTCAGATAGGCAGTCGCTACTTGAAAAATGCTGATACTAAACTTTATCCAGTTAAATTGGAAGACGACCCCAACATAGTTGCAAAGAGGCTAGTAGCCTGATTGAAACGCCTTCTACCAGATTAGAAAATTGCTGCGACATTACGCTAGGATTATTTACCTACACGTTAAATTGATGTAAGTAGTAGTTTATACAGGATCCTTTTAGTGGGTATTCAATTGTGTTGTTGGTCCTCGGAGTCATTTTATTGAAGTAATTGTTTTAACGTCTTATTTACTAGGCAGGCTACATCTGCTGCATGTTGTGAAGTAGCCGAATTTTGGGCTCCGAACAAAGTCAAAGTCAAATAATTTATTTCAAATTGACGCATAAATGTATCTTGAATATCAAATAGTATTCTAGTTGCCGCTTCAAAAGTTGTTAGTAATGAGAAGCATGGGCAAGAAACTCCACTGATTTTCTTTTAAAATGTTAACAATACAAACTGGCGGCAGGCCCAGAAGGTGGTATGGGCTTAAATTGCATAAGAGAGAGTGACAAATAGACAGAAGCCGAAACCCTTGCCCTGCAGTGTGACACAACAGGCTTAAAATAATTTAAAAAATGGGGACGGGGAGACCCCCGTCAAGAACCGAAGTCTTTCCGCTTATTGTTCAACTCCGCATGTATGTAACGCGTCGTTTATCTTTGAAGTAGTCAAACTTTATTTTCGGCTTCAGCACCCTCAAAAATCATGAAAACACATAGTAAACATTTTTAAGATTTTCGCAGCCGTCATCTTGTACTTTCATTTTAACCACTTAAATTGATTATAGCACCCTCGAAAACCATGAAAACTATCTTACTCTGTCTGTTCCTTATACAATAAAAAGTCGCTTGGATGGAGCATACCACTTTTTCGTAACGTGGCGATTTCTACAATTATACTGCTCACTCAAAAAATAGAAATTATGTAAACATTTACGAAATACACACTTTCGTTGCCATTTCGCTACGTACACAGAATTAAATCGATGTGGCTGTTGAATATTTAGAGTAAGTGCAGGAGACGTGTTCAGGCGATGCAAACGTGACGGTACGTACAGAGGATGCATGTATAAAATTGTTCTAGGACATTGACCGCGTGAAAGGTAAAATTAAAATGCCTGTTGTGATGTTTAGATGTTAATTTGGTTCAAGTATTAATGCTTCTGTCGAAGTACACAAATCTAGGCTGAAACTCACTTCTTACGTTTCGCCAAGATTGCTCATTATTTTATTCAAATCTGTGTGATTCTTTCCTCAAAAGACCATTTCAGGCAATAATCTTCATTGTCTTCGCATGATCTGACCAAGATAATGTCTGGATTTAAAAAAAGAGTATGACCGTTGAGTTTTTTACACCATTTATTCCTAGTGGTAGTCAAATAGGAAATGTCGTGTCCATCTAGCTTTTTAAAATATGACTTTTAAAATGCTTCTTGGTATCCTATTAACAAAATAAACAATTTCATTTCATACAAAATATGTTGCTTTTAAGAAGTGCTCCTGATAGTTCAACATATTTTCTTCTTCCATTCTCTTCTCTTCGAACAACCGCCTCGAATACATATCCTCGCTAAATCCACCCATGTTTTCTTTTTGCTTCCTCCATCTAACAACTTATATGCTCATTGAGTTGATCCAGACTAACAATGATATTTAAAAAAAAAATAAGTTCAGGACAATCATTTTGAAGTTACCGTTGGTCAGGATAAAGCTCCATCTAGTTTTACTCCAAATTATCTTAGAAAAACAGCACAAAATCAATCGTCTGACATCACAGAGTTTCGATGACCATCAAAAGAACGTCAAAACATAAATATAACATCCACACAGCAGTTTACGTGTCTTTGTAAATTATTTATCACGACACCTCTTCGCTGTTAGTGCGGTTGGCATACGGCCAGCTGTCGGAGAATGAGTGAAAATAACGCCACTGACCTTTACTGGCCTCCGCTTCACCTTCGCACTTGAGAACGATACATGAAATAGATGTATGGGATTAGAATGGGATTTTGTTATACATACATTGCTCGCAGAACCGGCCGATGGCTTACAGGTTCTGGAGTGGCGACTGCGTACTGGAAGACAGAGTTAGGAGGCCTTTGTCTAGTACGTCCTGTGGCCTGTGTCTACGTCTTTGGGCTGAAATGATGACGATGGTAACATACTGACATTTATACATACATTAACTGACAACAAAGTCCTGTGCTAAGTTGTCATTTTTGTATTAAGAACTTTACCCAATTCGAAATAAAATTGTAAGTGCACAAACTGGCTTAGAGCTTTAGGCTAGAACTTAAGTTAAAAGCAGACGATAAAGTTGATAAGTGCTAGATTCGGGGTAAGCAAAAACTGTAACAACTGAGGCTTTTAAATTGTAACTTCACAATAATCCTTGGGCTACTATTTTGTTCTCAAAATAGTTTGAAACATTGTCTATTGCATTGAACAAAATGGAGATGTCAGAAAGTTAGTCCACGAATCTTAATTGAGCACACTACTAAAATAACCACTCGAAGAGAACATGTTTTCCTTTAAAAATATCACTCGTAGTTTCGCTTCCTTGACAGCAGTATTTTGAGTATGCACATAAAAAGAAACGAACGTCTTTCTTGTGATTACGTAACGTATCGCGAATTTTCATACACATTCTTCTTCTGAAACTGCGCTTTCTTTATTGTGAGTTATATTAAAACCCACATGTTTATACGTACTTGCACTGTAATCTTTGGCATGCGTTGCTCGAAAATTCGCGTTGACTTGACTGAGAAATTTTGCTTTCTGTGAACCATTTTTCAAAGAGATTTCCGATTTTGCTTTCTGTTCAAAGTCCGTAGTCTTGTAATTCCAAGTTCCACATCAGGACTTAATAAAGGAGAGCCTTAGCAGAAGAAATATAATACCATTTGCGTCATAAAGCTCCTTAGGGTTATTGCTCAGATCTCAAGTTTTTTGCGGTTCAGTGCCAGGCTATATCTTTATTAAATTCTGATTCGTGATCGTAATACGTATGTATTTACAGAATTATAATAATTCAAAAATCCTAAATTCATTTAATGATTATTTCATTTCTTCTAAGTTCATTTTAATGATTTATAATTAATTATGTAAAGCTTTAATAACAATTTATTCACAATTATAATTTTTATTCATTTAAAAAATAAGTATATCACTATTTTGCTATTTTAATTATGCATTTTGCTATTATTTATTGCTCATATTCCATAAAATGCCGAACCAACTGATTGCGAGAAGACACTGGCTCCAGTAACACAGATATTTTACCTAGCGCAGCGCGTCAGGGCTTCACTTGGTTTGCACACATTTTATGCCAATAAAGAATTATTATTTATTTAAGTTATAATTGCGGTTGCGAATCATTATTTTATTCAACATATTGGGTTGACACTGACCTGCTATAACGAAATTCGAATTTTGTGGGTTTCCCTGGATCTTTCACCTTAAGATCAAACAAAATTTGATTAGCAATGTGGCCTTCCTCGATAAGAATTATTCGTGGACACGATAATCATCAAAGTGTACTCATTACTTAGCACACTTCATTAAGCCGTGCGTAAACAGCAGACGTATGCGCATAATTTTGCGCGTAATATTCACTAACTGCGAAGATATGCGGAAACGAACCTCTCAAACAACGCTAATCGGGTCTCAAATAAGAATGACGCAGCCAATTATCTTGTTATCAGGAAGAATAGCTCATCTTAGTACACATACATATACATATATATCGTATATATAGTCCTCCAGACCGTATTTCGGCCACGGCGGCCAATCTCAACGGAGACTAGCCATCGGTGCGGGAGATATTATAGTGCCCAAGTGTGTGCGCAGACACAGGAGCACTCATTCTTCCCTCACTCTCATAGTCCGATGGGACGGCAATCTGACACGACCGGAGGGAGATCAGGCGTAGGACCAACGGCTTAGTGTGCTTTTCGAAGCACGACGGTATCACACCGCGAACTTCCAAACTCCGGACTGCTACTAAGAAATTCCTAATGGAAAAACCCAGTAACATTTTGCCGGAACCGGGAGTTGAACCCAAGACCTTGCAACCATGAGGCCAACGGGGCAGTTAACACACACAGTTTTCCCATGGGGGTAGGCAGAAACTACGGAACCATCTGCTACGATCCTTACATACTCATTTTGCCTTGATTAGGATCATGCAGTTGTTATCCATCTTAGTCTTAGGGATTTTTTGCGCAATTGATCTTCGACTCACGGTTTACCGCCGAGAGTTGCAATTACAACGGTGTGCTTTTTCGACGTGCTAGGATGCACTCTGTGGAATTCTTAAGGTGCCGTACACGAAATTATGTCGATTCAAATGATTTAATTGATTTTACAGACTTGCTTTTACAGTTAAATTACTGCATTCTCCCTTACGTTTTAATCATCAGCGTCATCACCATTTCAGCCGTAAGACGTCCACTGGTGGACATAGTCTTCCCTCAATTTGGGGGCTTTGCTATTATCGCCACGCTTGGCAGACGGGTTGGCGATCGCAGTATGATGGTAAAATGCGTAGAGAACGCAGCTGCCCGGCACACACGAGAAGAGATGGGATGGTGCTATTCTTTACGTCTGGCATCACACGTACTCAGGTGCAACAGGGATACGTTTGAGTGCACAACATGAAAGGTTGTTTTAGTCATTATCTAATGAATGAGCTCCTTTTTTAATTGAATAATTTAATTATTTTTATCATACGGTGCATTAAAAGTTTTAGAAATAAGTATTTTAACTGTAAACTTACGTCTATAAAATCACGTAAATTAGCAAAATCCGAAAAATTTCACATCGTTCAAAACTGAGAGTTGAAAATACAGTCAATTTCACCTTTCAAGCGTCGATATGATAACTCGAGGTATTTTTGACAGATTGAGACTAAGGTCAGACTGTCAACGTTCTGTCCCTATGTCGCTTAGTCAATTTCACCTTTCAAGCGTCGATATGATAACTCGAGGTATTTTTGACAGATTGAGACTGAGGTCAGACTGTCAACGTTCTGGCCCTATGTCGCTTAGTCAATTTCACCTTTCAAGCGTCGATATGATAACTCGAGGTATTTTTGACAGATTGAGACTGAGGTCAGACTGTCAACGTTCTGGCCCTATGTCGCTTAGTCAATTTCACCTTTCAAGCGTCGATATGATAACTCGAGGTATTTTTGACAGATTGAGACTGAGGTCAGACTGTCAACGTTCTAACAATTACGATCATTGCCCCTTTAAATTCAATCTAGAAACACTCTCCCACAGTGTTACGTAGAATGCCGTAAATGTAAGTCCGCACTGTAATACCTAAGTTGGTATTACTTTATCGCTGATAACACGTGATTGATATCGCAATGCGCCGTTACGACACTGATAAGAGCCGACAGACAGTTAAACTTGTTTATTAAAATCTACGTATAACTGAGAAATGTTGTAGGTACTGTTTGAGAATAACTTAGAACATATTCCCAGTAGTGATTCATATTTGTGTTTCACGCGCGCATTTTTTTTTTTTTGGATGGGAAATCATCAAATGACCTCTCCCGCTCTGGGCGGAGCGGGAGGGCGTGTCAGACTTTTACTGACTAAAACCCACCCGTGTTCCTTCAGTTGCCCATGTGCCAGGGTCACGGTATCTCTTTCGAACAATCACGCGACCCCGGCAGGCACCGGTCCTAGCAGACCCCTTCAGTGCTGCTGACATCTCTTTGAGGCGCGCGTGGAACACTACGCGCCGTCGACCCAAGCTTGGTCCTTACCGGGCGGCGAGCTACCCATTGCTCGCCGCCCGCAAGCTCGCGCCTACGGTGGCCGGGTTCACGCGCGCCTCAATGATTGACAAGTTCTTAATCATTTATTGAACTACTTCGGAACAACTATCCTTAATTTATTAATTAGCTAGTACATTTATAAATAATTACTGCTTCGTTGGTCTAGTCCCAAGCGAGTATCCCTGTTGAGCATATATGGTCCTGGGTTCCCAAGTCGAGAAAAGTGTTATTTGATTTTTTATAAGGATTTTCTCAGTAGCCGCCCGTATTCTGGGTTTGTGCCCAGGTGATGGCCCTAGGCTCGGGGACGATCACTTAAACACACATAACTGTTCAAATGTGGGTGTACTATAGGTACACCTCTGCCCAACTCTTCGGAGAAACAAGGCGTCATATTCTGTGTTGAAACAACTATCCGTTTTTTTTTTTTCTGGATGGGAAATCATCAAATAACTTCTGCCGCTCTGGGCGGAGCGGAAGGGCGTGTCAGACTTTTACTGACTAAAACCCACCCGTGTTCCTTCAGTTGCCCATGTGCCAGGGTCACGGTATCTCTTCCGAACAATCTGGCGATCCCGGCAGGCATCGGTCCTAGCAGACCCCATCAGTGCTGCTGACATCTCTTTGAAGCGCGCGTGGAACACTACCCTTAAGGGGGAAACGCTATTCTTTTTCTTTAATGACCAACCAATAATTGTTTACACCGTTACAATTTCAAAATACCATTTTACTTAATAACAAGCACTATATGTACTACTAGCTTTTGCCAGCGGCTTCGCCCGCGTGGAGGTCGGAAATTATCCCGCGGGAACATACTACCGGGATAAAAAGTACCCTATATTGTTTATTCTAGGTTATAAACTATCTGTGTGCCAAATTTCATCCAAATCCGTCCAGTAGTTTTTTCGTGAAAGGGTAACAAACATACACATACATCCATCCTCACAAACTTTCGCATTTATAATATTAGTAGGATTTACCACTTAAGAACTAACTAGAGAAAACAAAAGACACAAGTTCAACTCTAACATGAGATAATAAGTTAAAAAAAAACACGCTTCCATAGAAAACCAAACTAAAAAGTAGAAAATAATGGAAAAAAAGCGTGGGGTGCTTTTTAAGGTATTTTTTTATTGATATCAGGCACCACACGCTTTTTTTCCATTATTTTCTACTTTTATGTTTGGTTTTCTATGGAAGCGTGTTTATTAGTTTTTTTAAACTATTATTTATTTTCAATTTTTTAAGGTGTTTCGAATTTTGAGACGTATGTCAGCGTTGTTTTCGAATACAAGTTTTATTGGTATCCTGCTAACCAGGGCAAGGATAATGGCACAAATTTATGAAATTATTGTATTGTCATCAGTCCTCGATAAGCCTACAAAGGTTGAACGAAATCTGGCCGTTTATAGTGGGTCAAAATCGCGCTATAAGGAGTCGGTTACAAACATACAAGTGAAGCTAATATAAAGCGTGTAATAACATTCAAAAAGGACTGGCCAGCACTAGCCAAAGACTGTGAAAAAGGGAGAGGGAGGCCTGGCCCTGCAGTGTAGTGTTAACTTATTTATTAGTTGGTACAACTATAAATAAACCTCATACAAATAGTACAAATAAGTCGACAATGATGATGAACATACATAAACACGCGCCCAGCTCACCAATGTCGACCATCATTGGTCACAAGGCTGTCACACAATGGCGGTGAATCGTGTCCAATATATACCATTCATTGTAACCTAGACTATGCACTTGTAAAATAAGGATGCTTTACATTGGTAGAGTGAGCATTTAGCCTAATAGTCATAGTTATTGCAGCTTCCCCCCATTCATTCATAGTATTGTAGCGGCATCTACACCGCCACCTGCAAACTACGTATCACACTGACGTCACGTAAAATCCTGCATCGCGCAAGTAGAGTTCACCGCGTAACTAGCTTCGTCGGACAGTTGCCCATCAGACACGACACCCGTCTTCCCTCTTCTACGAAGGTATGAGTGAACTTTATACCCTCAAATCAAATCAAATCAAAATATTTTTATTTCATATAAACCTACATGGGCACTTATGAAACGTCAGAAGCTAGGTGCACGGTTCCAAATAGTTGGTTCCTATGGAGAAGACCCGGCAAGAAACTCCACGGTTACTCTTTTAAAAATAATTCGTTTTTACAATTGTTTCAAATTACAGTGTTAATAGTATGGGAGGACAGTGTAGGCCTGTCAACAAGTACCAGGTACTGAATAAGATAGAAAATTGTCTACAGTCTACAAGGCCTACAACGTTCTCACATTCACAAAGTATAAAATAATCTATAAAATAATCTACATACATAATATTATTTCTTAAATAAGACATATTACATTATTTAAACCAAATGTCATTATTGCCATGACAACTAATATTAAAGAGTACAATGTACAATTGTAGGTGTATAATTTCAAAAATGAGTAAATGTGAAAGAATGTAAAAACTGAAAAACTTGAATACAAAATGTACATCGTCATTCGGGAGCAGTTAATAGACACAGGTCATCCTGTAATGAGCTACCAGGGAAGCCACATGTGCAGAAGGAATTATTGCCAAACTTCCTTGTCTTCAACGTAGTCTTTTATCTTATAATATGCTTTTTTGATAAGGACACGTTTGATGTGTGATTTGAACTTTCCATAGCTAAGTTCAGTAACAGACTTTGGCAACTTGTTATAGAAGCGGATACTGTTTATAAGAAATGATTTACTAGTTTTAGTTAATCTATATTTTGGTATCACAATTTCATTTTTACTACGCGTATTTATGTTATGGAAATCGCTTCTTATTTTGAAAAGGCCTACATTTTTGCGAACATACAAAATACATTCAAAGATATAAAGAGAGGGAAGAGTCAGTATATCAATTTCTGTAAATTTGTTTCTAAGAGACTCGCGAGGCCCCATTTTATAGATTGCGCGGATTGCCCTCTTTTGCAAAATGAAAACTGAATCTACGTCAGCTGCAGAACCCCACAGTAGAACGCCATAAGACATAATACTGTGGAAATAAGCGAAGTATACTAATCGAGCTGTACCTATATCGGTCAACTGCCTAATTTTTCTTACTGCACCCTATTCCTCCTTGCTACCCTATTCCTCATACCTCCAAAGTACATAATCAGGATCCCTGTGAGAGGAAGTGGACCGTAATCTACCACGCGGGCCCAATGCGGGTTGGTAGATGTCACATTTCTTCGAATTTTGGTTCTAAGACATGCCGGTTTCCTCACGATGTTTTCCTTCACCGTTTTGAGATTAGTGGTGATTAAATAATTTATACTAAGTAAAATCCTTGCTTGCGTTCGAAACCACGAACTACGTATTTCGTACCACGACATTCGTACGTTACCACGGGGCCACCACTACTCTTGAAGCGTTGATTTGAAGGATAGTTGCTACTAATTTTCTTCATATTTTTGAAAAAAAAAAGCTTGTCTGCTCAACAACGTAACTAATGCAATGAATATTTTTGAACTGTCAAAATTAAAGCTATTCTTACTGTTATTGTGTTATGCACTACACCGCTGATCGAGAATACCTATGTAAGCGCGCCCTAGTTTGTTTTATGAGTTCATTGCGGAAGATCGTATGTTTTTCTGACAATAAAATATATCTATAAAAGATAAGGATGCTTCCACGTATGCCAGAAAAGGAAGAACCGTAGTAACTGTTTTATATACATTTCCAAAGCGTTAAAAGATATTATTGGAAATGGTCTCAGGGAAGTGATGAACGAAAACGAATAATAAAACGGATGTTTTCAGGTTTATTTAAAATCATGTTGACGGCCATGATGTTTTTTAAAAATAACTTTTTTTATATGTCTGTTGACTCTTCCACAACATAAGTCATACATACATGAACTCACACCTTCTTCAAATGAGGGCTTGCACAACGACGCTCAAACTGTAAACACCATTAAATCAGGACATGATTCTAGATCGAGGTAACGTCAGACATAATATATTTCGCCAGTTATTTATATTAAAAAAAAAATACACCTGTTTCATAAAAAATATGCATTACCTATGCAGTCAAAATGTATGGAACAGCTTAATAATCTCTTAATAAATGGCGAAAAATTTCAACGCAAAGGATTTTAAAATCATGTACGGAATCTATGGTTGCGTTTCTACCTCCTTGTCGCCCTGTATAAATACAATCATCAACACGACGAAAAAGAAGATTATAAGCTGTTCATAAATGTTCCACCTACGTGCCTCCCAGTCATCTTACCTAACATCCTTAGATCAATACCACTCCACATTATACAGCTGCACAATAACAGTCGTTCATCTATATTTATGCATACAGAGATGCACAGGCGCGTGACGATGCAATCATGGCTGTCATCAGACAGAATATCATGTGATTATCATCAATCATCAGCGTTATAATTGGTTTACTTTGACTAGTAATTAAGATACATACATACATCTTCCTATGGGGGTAGGCAGACACTATGGCCCAGTAAGGACCAGGCACAGGTCGATGGCGCGTTGAAGGGGTCCGCTGGGCCCCATGCTTGCCAGAGTTGCGGAATTGTTCAAAACAGTTATCGTGGCCCGTGGCATAGGCAACTGCAGGAACACGGGTGGGTTTTAGTCAGTAAAAGTGAGACACTCCGCCCAGGGCACAAAAAAAAGGCAGACACTATGGAAAGCCACCTGCCAATCACCAAACAATCCTTACATACTCCTTTTCCTTCGTTTATGCTCGTACCTCTGGTCATACACGCACGCCGGTTGCTACTAAGCCATTGGCAGTTTTTGAAGGACACTACCAATTCAGATGATTGTCGTAATTAATAGACCTTTGTGTTGAATCTTTAAAGTGTTCGTTTGTTAGGTTACCGGTTTCAATTTGGAGTTGGTTGATAAAAATAGTATGTCAAAGTTTGTTCGGAAGAGTAAATCTTCCAAACAAACTTTGACAAAGAATGGTGATCATTTGAAAGCAATTTCATTGGCTTTGTAGACTAGACTAGTCTTACTCAGATTTATAGGGTTGTAGAGGTCAGATATGCAATCACTTCATGGTACTGATAGGTAGCTGTATTCGGTAAAGCTGGAGGCTGACCCCAACATAGTTGGGAAAGGGCTAGGGGTAGGTCAGTGTGGGAACTTGTCGTGAGCGCTGATCTGTTACAAAGTTACGAAAAAGTATTTTTGTTACAAAACGGTTTTCGTATTTTTATGCTCCAGAGAAGTCATAAAAAGCTTATGCCGAAAAGCCTTGAAAATAAGTCGACCATAACAACGATATAACCAAGAAAAATTCGAGAAAAATAAAAAAGAAAAACCTCTCCCAAAACATATTTCACCAGCTCATCAACTATGTAGGTACGTGATGTTCAAAAGCACTCTCTACGTCTCGGGAACCTGTTTAAAACTTTACCTACACGCCAGACTTTCTCATTTTGGTAAACGTTTATTTCACACCCTTTTGCATTTTCATGAAAACATGTTTTTTAGCTGTTTTAACACGTCGCCAACACGAGAAAAATAAACGAAAGAGGAACATTTAATGCATCAGGTGGTTAATTTTGTTCGCAAACGTCTGTCGTGTTTTTTTTTCGGGCATAAGTAACAATTTCTAAATAAATAAGTGTTTACACATACATATCATATCTAAAATTAAAGCTGTTGAGTTTTTTGTTTGTTTGAATGCGCTTATCTCTGGAACTACCGGTTGGATTTGCTGGATAACCCAATTATTTAAGAAGGTTATAGTCTGTTAGTTCTGTGATATAACAAAAAAAAAAAGTCCGAAAGAACGCTAAGTAAAAACGAATTTATATGGCGGGCGGACGATGCAACGCGACGCAGTGGGCCGGGGATCAAGGGTGAAGGGCGACCCCCGACGAGAGCCCAGAATAACCAAGAAGAACCGGAGTGAGCATGCCTATGTCGAAGACGGACTATCCAGCGCGACTCAGATGCTTTTTTATAATAGTATACAATATTGTGGTCTTGCGATATCAATGCGAACGAAGTCGCGGGGAGAAGCTAGATGTTCATAAAATTCTGGTTCTCTAGTTTTATCATCCCAAAGTCGGAAATGGCTCAAAGATTTTTTGATATAAGATAATTGACCGATAAGAAGACCAGGGTACTACTGTTATCAATGTAAATCTAGGTGTTCTAATTATGTGTCAATGGTCCAGATTGATAATGGATATCTTTTTTATATCAGTCCTGTGGGGCTAGATTAGCGTGATAGAAAACAAAGAAAAGTTAATGGAAACTCTCCAGTACAGCTTTAAAGTTGGCTGAATTAAAATGCAGCTGCAACAAAACTGTAAAACGTGCGACATGGAACTTCGTTACAAAAATATTTTAACATATTCTTTCGCCAGGAAACTTTCAAGGGGCCAGGTAGCCCACGATATTCAAATTTTTGACAAGCAAATCTGGATTCCGACTATGTAAGCGCATCCACCATTACTCCTGTGAAACCATATCATTTAATTATGTAAACTACCATTTAAACATAGGCGCACACGCCTCTTCGTTTACACAGCGAGCTTCAGCATAGAAAACATAGAAAGTTGTCGACTCGCTGCACGTACTGTGTCACCGATAGCATGACAAGTGTCGTCTGCACCGTGACAAGTGTCGACTGCTTCCTGGCTTGTGCAACCATGCAATTTGGTGCATGTTCTAGGTCCTGAGTTGTTTGGTATGCTAGGTAGGTGTGGTATGTGGTTTTGTAGATCATTAATGGTATGCAATATATCATGTCGGTATGTGGGGATGTCACTATCTTCTACCACCAATACTTTACCGTACCGTGTTTTCTTTTGTAATTATCCCCCTGCTGAGTTACATACATAAAATCACGTCTTTTTCCCATCTGGGTTCGCAGAAACTATAGAACGCCTGGAACAATCCTTATATACTCCTGTTGCCTCGTTATAAATTCATAGATACATCTGGTCATACACGCACACCGGTTACCACGGTGTTTACATCGTTATATCTCAAAATTATTTTGATTCCAAGCAAAAAGATCTCAACCTTCGAAAATCTAATGCTAGTCAGTAGTCAGTAGTGTGCTGCTAATCTAATCCTTTTGTAAAACACAAAGTACACGTAAATCATAAAATATTTCTGTAAATCCTAGAGCCTTAGGACCTGAAGTAGTCTGACTTTTATAACAACCCACACACGGCGAGTCCCTAAGAGGAAGCAAGCTCGCCTCTACAATTGAATCTAGAATTTTGTTTTGTGTACATTTGAAATGTTGTTTTACTTTGAATACTTTAAACTAGAAACTGCATCCCGATGCTGTAACCCTGTGTTTGTGTAGGATTATTCTCAAAGCGTCTTTGTGACCTGATATGCTTGTAGTTGGGATGAAGTGCTAGCTTTGTGGAAACTGGGTCAGCCCCGTTTCCCAATAAAATTAATCACTCTACACTGATTGGTTTGAAATGAATACGGCCATAATCAATGGCTCTCGTTATCAACGCCTGAAATATTTTAACAGATAATTTCTATCTGGATACTTCAATGTTTTTTGCTTTGTAAAACAGGATATTATTTGCCTCTTATCTATTTCTATTCTTACCTGATGCTATTCAATGCTGGGTCAAGATCTCATGAGAACATCAAAGATCTTCACTGTCTTTGGTTTTTTTTCTCCGACCTTTAATTTTCATCGATCAGATTTTGGTACCAACACGCACGAAATTAACTCTGTCTGTAATCTCTTCACGGTGAACTGATCGTTACGAAATATGACAGATGCCTAACCAGGCATCTGTCATATTTCGGGAACCCCCAGAGTAGGATAAAGGCTACTTTACGCACTCGATATACAGCTATTCTACCATATAACTTGTGCTATCGTCTAATAGAGGTTTTAAAATATTGTACTTAAATCGAACGTTAATTTTCACTTGTCCCACAGTCAATGATCCAGCTAAAAGAACGCAAAGAAATGGACGAGGCATTCAAGAAGGCGCAGAAACCCTGGGCGAAGCTACTGCAGAAGGTGGAGCGCACGCGGCTTGAGTACCACACAGCTTGCAAGCAGGAGAGAACGGCACAGAACCAGGAGAGGAACGCCAGCGGAGACAGCTCACTTAGTCCGGATCAGGTCAGTGGAAGAAACTTTAAAAGAATGATAACAAAAAATTTAATAGTCATATGGTACAACAACTTTATAATAATTAACCAAAACAATGCATAACATGTTTGAATCTATATAATAAAGAAAGGAAAAATTGTATCAGTCACGACATGAGACAATGACGTAAAAATACCACACTTAAGTAAAACAGTGCGAGACTCAAGTCTGCGCCAAATCGGCTTTTAGCTGATTGTGCTCAGTGACAGGCACCAGCTAATTTGCCCCCGAGTGCTGATCTCGTAGAAGAGTTTACTGTTGTTTTAGGAAATTTTATCGTATAAGAAGAATAATACATTACCATATGTGTGACTTAAGCAGTCCATTATTGCATGGCGTAAAATTGTATAGCTCGTGTGCACGACTTAAGCAGTGAAAAATGGACTATATAGGTCACATAAAAGCGTGACTAGGTGCAGGTTTAGGTCAAACAGTGCTAACTGTTTAATGAATCCTTTTGGGATAAAGCCTCAGAATTAACTTAAACATACTTCTTCTTAAACAGCTTCAGGACTTACATCCTTATATATAGTGTTCAGAAAGTTCTGGTTAGTAATAAAACATTTAAGCTTCGTCCGGCAAAGGTTTCTCAAGACAATAAAGTCTGAGTAAAAAGTAAAATTTTCCATAGATTATACGCCCAATCGCTTCATTTGTTTGAGGGTTCTTCTACAAGAAGAAATAACTCGATCGAAAAGAATATTCGCTTCAAAAGAAACAAAACACAATAGAAAAGATATACTCACAAAAATCCCGAAAGAATAAACTTAAAAATAAAATACCAAGCTTCATTCAGGAACATTTCCAAGAATATTAGATCCGTTCTTGTATCTAAAACATAAACACGGTTCTATATAAAATATATTTACCGGTAAACTCACAGCATACAACACGTGTAAGTAATGCCGGTTTCACACTAGCTACGAATACGAACATACGCAAAATACCATGATCGTTTATGTGGGCGAACTTTGCGCCTGGTTGTTCATCATCAGTCCTCTGCTGGACGTTCGCCTCTACAATTGCAAGCTACCGAACTCGATCCCTAGCCACTCTCGTGTGTCTATTAGCAGCCACTTTGCGAAGATCTTGGCTCCACCAAATCTGTCCCTTTAATCTGCGTTTGTCAGTCTTTATTTGATAACTTCTTGCGCAACAGCCATAGGTTTGATGGCCCCATGATGTTTATCGCGTATTCTTGTTCAGCGTGCGGTAATTGTGGGGCCGGCTTTATACACGTGGGATTTACTCGTTCTGTTATGAGGTTCGCTGTTATTTCTATATCAGAAACAGTGGTGTTACAATAATTCAATATACTAAACACTCGAAACAGGATCCTCCTAAAACAAATCGTTACTTACTAGTTCTGTTTGTTATTAAAGGAATCATTTAAATTTCGGCAACATATAATGATGGATTGACGGTGTATTGGTCTATTAATCCACAACATTATATCCAACACCAAACATTTTGGAAGAGGATTTAAGAAAATGTCACCTCAAATTTTTCACATCTTCAGCTTCTGAACTGAATCAAATCCGATTATTTGTCTCATTGACCCAATTCCGAGTCGACTCTAAGGTGTTGTGACTAAGCGACCCTGTAAGTGCCAGTCCACACGGCGCGTTGCGTTGCGTTGCGTCGTCGCAACGCAAATATTTTGACGCATAGCCGGCCACACGGGCGCTGCGCCATCGCAGCGTTACTATGACGCAGTCTTAACGTTCCGTCGGCGCAGCGGCGACGCACAGTTGCGGCAAGCATTTTGAAAAAATTTCGCAGTCAGTCTATAGCAAATCATGGATCGGAAAAGACGTCTAGCATTGCTCCTATTACTACGTCACCGCCGAAATCGACGCAAGATCACAAGACGGTACTGGATCAGTCCTTTCATTTCATTAAGAAATCGTGATGGACAGTCTTTTTTTTTTAGAATATCGGGAGTTGCTATTAGACGAAAAGAAGTTTTATAATTTTTTTAGAATGAGTGTAAAAGTACGTAGGTAAAAAATGAAATGAGCTTGCGTGTATCCTCCCTATCAACGCACAAGCAACTGAGCGGTGCCTCTCCGTCGCCGCAATGAGTACACCCCCTCCCGCTTCGTCTCGGGGGCTGCTGTCCGTCATGTGTGCGTTGCGACGACGCAGCGCGCCGTGTGAACAACTTGGTTATTTGTATGTAAAACAACGCAACGGCAGCGCTGCGTCGACGCAACGCTGACGCAACGCGCCGTGTGGACTGGCTCTAAGGCATTTATCGTATCACAGAGCAGAAACTGTCACAACATCCAATACTTTGGAATATACATCCAGATAAATTCGACAACATATTTGCTTATACAAGATATCTGTTATCAGTTGATTGACTTATCACAACACGTCCGTGATGCAGTCCGATGGGGCTGATAACGTTTCGATACACATCATTATGCCTTAACTACAGCAATGTATGACATAATACTCAGATATAGCGGCGATATTTTTGAAATAATTCTTTAACTCGGTTTGCAGTAGGAATGAAAAAGCGTTATATGCGACTTTCTATTGCATAATAAACAGAGACGTATAGTTTTCATAGTATTTGAGGGTGCTGAAGCCAATAGTTAAGCCAAAATGAAATGCAAGATGACGGCTACGAAAATTTTAATATTTTTATCATGGGTGTAGTTTTCATAGTTTTTGAGGGTGCTTAAGCCGTAACCGAGGTCAAAATTAAAATCCAAGAATGGGGCTGCGTATATTTTCGTTTTATTGTATTAGAGGCTAGGTAATTAGTTAATAGACCCCTAGTCATACAGGCTCGTCGTTTGTGCGTACTATGGATCTGGCCTTCCTGAACAAAATGAATAATGACTGTTGATATAGATGTTATTCCTTTATTATTCCATTATTAATGAAAGGTCACTGAGCCTATTTCTTTACTGTTTCGGAACAGAGCAAGTTTGCCTAGATGCATCACAATCTTGGAAACATAATTTGTCGATCTACTATAAAATCGATTTATAGAGTTATTTATAAGATTTTTTTTTGAGTACAATGAAAGTGGAGCAGATAGTTAAATAATTACAGGCTCACAGGTCGATCGAAGGGTAAGTTGCGATGGGTGACCATCCATTACATAATATATCGAGCCTCCTCCTTGCCTCCTTCGAAATCGTGGAGGTCCTTTCCGGCTTTTCTCCATAGGAAACGACCAATTGGAACCATGCACCTCAAAAGCTGGATGCGCGGTTTCATAAGTGTCCATGTAGGTATGATTTTGATTTTGCCAGGTAGCTTGTAGAACTATTCGGAATATTAACGATTAACAAAGCTAGATTAAGATATTATCTCTCTCATTCGATATACAGTATTTGCTTTACGAAAGTATGACGTGATATCTCCCCATTTGTCTATACGGTTACGATTCGCCGGATATTCGTGAATCATCGGCTTTCGGTGCTCGCGCAGCATCGGAATGTAAGTCCAATCACCTGTTTTGTACGATTTCTAACAATATACATTCGAATCAGGTCGAACTGTATTTTAGGATGGAGTTAAACAAGGAAGTTTGGATAGTTCGCTTTTGAGTGATGTTTGTTGGGACATCAAATACATTGTATTTCTGTTGAATCAGTGAACATCTTTATACAGAGCTTATTTTTCATCACCAAAAACCATCTCTCAGACAGCGAAGGAATATGTCATGAGGCAACCGGCATGTCCTCGAACCAAAAATTCTAATACGTTGACATCTACCAACCCGCATTGGGCTCGCGAGGTGGATTATGGCAATCCCTGTCACAGAGAATATGTCTTTGTCCCAGCAGTGGGAACATTATAGGCTGATAGTAAGATTGAGGTTCTTATTTGACTATTGAAATTGTTTCTATATGAACAGCACGTAGCTTTGTAAAATAATGTAAAAAATCTAAATCTCTGAAACGAGTGATTACACTACTTATTCAGAATCATTTTAATTTAACATCGAATAAAAATAAGTCGATACATGGACTTAATAAAATCGCGTCATAATTTTTTCCTGCACTGAATCTTCAATGCACTGCCTAGCGCTGAGAGTTGAGAATCGAACAGTAAAACACACAGTTCGATGTCTGCCAGGGTCGCGAGATTTGTTCGAAAGAGATACCGTGGCCCTGGCACATGGGCAACTAAAGGAACACGGGTGGGTTTTAGGTTTAGTAAAAGTCTGACACGCCCTCCCGCTCCGCCCAAGAGCGGGAGACATCATTTGATAATTCCCACCCCAAACAAAAAAAACTTTTCGATTTTTGACGCGCTGAAATGGAATGTAATAGATTTTCAATGCTTGGTTTACCACCGAGGATTGAAAATTCAGTGCACCAAAAAATTTCGCCCTGATTTTATTACGTCAGTATTTACGTCGACTAAGTCTCACACTTAAGTTTCACGAATTGCTATTTCTCAGAAAACTTGGCTACTTGGACGAATTTTTCTTATACCTAGTAGAAATTCTTTACAAGTCAACTTCAAGTTAGCAATGAGCATTTCCTTTTTCAAGTTTATATCTAGAGCGAAACATTCTGACATTACCGGAAAACCATCTAACGAAATGTTCACAAAACTCATAAAAGTTATACGTTTTCTACTAAACTATAAGTTTTAGAGAGTAATAACTTTTGCGAATACATTAACACGGTACAATGCGTTACATAACTACTAGCTTTTGTCCGCGTGTTCGCCTTCTTTTTTTGTCAAAAATAAACTACGGAAGCGTACTACCGTTTTTAAATAATAAGGAGACCCCGTGTGTAAACCAAGCCAAATTTCATCCAATTCATAGGGCATAGTGCGGATTGGTAGATCTTATATGTCTTCGAAAGTTTGGTTCTAAGACACGCCGGTTTCCTTACAACGTTTTTCTTAATCGTTTTTGAGAGCTGTGGTAATGGAATAACTAACGGAAAGTAAAGCGCCTGAGTTCGACCCCACGTTCGTACCACTAGGCTATCACTACTCTACGATACAGGAGTGGAGCAAAATATCTTGTACAACACACAATATCAATAAAAGATATAGAACCCATAGAAAGTGTCACTTGCAATTGCAACTTAAAAATTTCTTCTATCTGACTAAGAAATCAGCCCATAAATCTTCCGTATGATGATCATTGGTTTCATTTCAGTCTTTTATAATGGACCGGAACATTGCTATATCCAGCAAGCGTAACAAAGCTTTAACTGGCAAAAGCATTGTGTTTTTCTACCACATTACAAGATGCTGCCCTACTGCCAAGGTAAATTGGTCCTAAAAGACTTAATTCGTAATCACTCACCCAAGTTTTATCCCCCGCATCTGTCTGACACCTTACAGCAGCTAATTATAACAACGTAAACTCGAAAGCAATTAAGGCGACAACGACTATAAAACGCATTAAAAAGTTTCGACTTAATTATGTTCGAATTCGGTTCTCGCACCGAATAAGTCGGTGGTACAAATTGGGGAACTGTGGGCTTTCAAACTCTTCCTTGACAGTTTTGAAATGGGGTTCGGCTTGTAGATTATAGGGCTTAATGTGGAACGTTAAGGGAATCCTAGTTTGATTGTGGATGTAGTGTTTTCAGAATATGAAACTCCAAACTTCACTCTTTTTTTTTGACATTTTTATCGGTGTAAATTTACCTAAATTGTATTGTTTTATTTTTTCTTTTATTCTTGATTTGATGACAGTGGTTCTCATTCATATAAATTCATTTGTTTCATTCTTTTTAACCGACTTCAAAAAGGAGGAGGTTTTCAATTCGGATGTTTATATTTTTTATTTTTTTTATGTATGTTCGGCCATAACTCCGTCATATATAGACGGATTTGCAAAATTCTTTTTTTGTTTGAAAGGGGTTTATTTCGAAATGGTCCCATATAAATTTCATATAGATCTGATGATGAGTTCCAGAGATAGACACCGGAACTCTTTAAAAAATGACAGCAAATCAACCGCGATTTCTGCAATCGCATAAATATGCATTGTTTGTTTGGAATTAGTGCGGGGTGGATACCACAACTAAAAATTTAAAAATAAAAACTTTTTTACAAAAAAAAAAACAACCGACTTCCTTAAAAACACTACATAGTGAAAAATAACTTTAATTTCGGAAGTCGGTGGCAAAAAAACCATAAATACAGATCCTAAGACACCGACTTCCGAAATTAAAGTTATTTTTCACTATGTAGTGTTTTTAAGGAAGTCGGTTGTTTTTTTTTTTGTAAAAAAGTTTTTATTTTTGAGTTATGTATGCATGTTGTTTTAGTTTTTACTGTAATAATTTCGACGCAATGTAAAAATTGTTCATGAAATAAATAAATAAATAAAAATACGACCTATCTATCTGCGACTATTGTTTTCCTATAGAGAACTGTCCGGTTCTTTTGGTGCCTAACGTAAAGAAAAGCATCATTCCAATTGTTTCCGTGGGTGTCGTAAAAGACTCTTGACTTACTAGAGACTGGACAGCAGCGTTCTCTATGCACTTTACCACCATACTGCGATCGCCAACCCGCCTGCCAAGTGTGGCGATTATGGCAAACCCTGAAAAATTAGGGGAGACCTATGTCTTGTAGTGGACGTCATACGTGATGATGATGATGATGAAAATATTGGTCTTCCAAGACAATAAGATACTAAATGCACGGACACTGACTGAATACAAGTATCAAAGCCTTTTACCTAAATCAAACCAAATGTTTATACATAAATTGTTTCAAAGCTGCACAGGCGATTGCCTTGCAGTAACGATGCGTCCAAACTGCATTTCTCAGTTAGAATGTAGTCCAACCGCACATTCCAAGTTATGCTTACATTCCCCATTTCTTTCTATAGCCCAGATATCTTTAGTACTATTATAAAGAGGTAATATTTGTTTGTTTGTGTATACGGGGTAGTCTCTGGAACTAACAGTCGGATTTGAAAAATCTTTTTGTATTTGATAGCCCAATTCTTGAGGAAGGGTCATCGAGCTACGACCCAAAAGAATTAAGTAAAAAAAAAGAAAGATTGCTAGAACAAAATGAAGCAAATTGCCGGCGGGTGTTGCTATGCTATACGATATATTTTATGTTAAAACAAGAAATTTCACGCGGGCAGAAGCTACTTGCTTATAACCGTAACTAACCCTTTTATATCTATTTATTTTTTATTTATTTATTTAAATTTCTCGCACCCAAAAAAGGTACAAAGGCGGACTTAATGCCTTAGGCATTATCGCCTAAAGAGTTGCCAGTTAGAAAAACCCAATAGCGTTTTTCGCGACATGGGCCTTAGGCATTATCGCCTAAAGAGTTGCCAGTTAGAAAAACCCAATAGCGTTTTTCGCGACATGGGCAACGAACTGAGAACCTCATGCTCAGCAGTAGCGCTTGCGACTACTAGACCAAAGAAGCAGACAGCTCCAACAAATCCTATAGCTTTCAGTTTCCCAGATATTGCTAAATCCACGGACGTAAAAATATCGCGGAAGGATTTTATCACGTATTGGAACTTGAATGCACTGCTCAGCTCCCTAAAGTTCAAAATCCAACAGCATGATTTTCGCCGTGGTGAGATTTACACTGTCCTTCAAGATACCGGACTCTCCTAGTTTGAAGGGCAGGGTCTTACTCATCTGTTATAGCTATACCTATCTATAACTGAGACAATACTGATGTTACCAAGGCTAAGTGTTTTGTTAAATAAAATGATTACTTACTTACCTACTGTGTTGGATTCTCAAAGCTCGGTTTAACACTTAGAGCTCAAAATCCAACCGAACGTCAAGCTCTATATCACCATAAGTTACATTGGCCGTTACCGTCGCCCATCGCAGTACAACAAGGTACCCGAAACTGTCAAATTGTCCCAATCAACCTTGAACCTAATGCTTTAGCGATAAAGTTGAGAATCTATTAAAGAATTTTTACAGATTGTAGTAGCTCTATGTGCTGGCGTCTGTACATTACAGTGATTACACCATCGTAAATATCCCGTTTCCTTTAATTGAATGAACCTGTAGTGCCAAAGTATACACACCACATTGTTACCGGATCCATTCTGCATTCATGTCCGTATCTCTAACGAGAATAGCTTGAAATTCTCGAAGTAGTTCAGAACTGCTCGTGTCAGAATAAGTGTCCCATCGGTATTGGATTTTATTTTGTACTAGGATTGGCCAGAAGCTTCGATCTTCCTCTTGAATCATTCTGTCTTTTGACGAAAATCGCATTAAAATCCGTTGCGTATTTTAGAAGATCTAAGCGTGCAAACACGAAATACGACTTTGTTTTATACTTTGTATCGATTACACTAGTTATTACTACCTATTGCGTGACCAAATTTTTTTTTGGCATATTCCTACTCTACAGTGCCTATTACTTGAAACGTTTTATTTCTTACGTCACGGATGATTTTTTCATCAATGAAAAATTACTTTAATTTTAGAAATCGGTGGTAAAAAACGAAAATACAAAACTAGACACTGAGTTCCGAAATTCAAGTTGTTTTTCACTGTAGTGTGTTTTGGAAGTCAGTTGATTTTTAAAATTTTGCCGATAGTAGCTAGTCCTTTATGGGAGGATTTTCTATGTCTCTGTGAGGTCTGCTTCATTATTGGTAAATTTAATGGCTTATTTTTAAACGGCCGTAAATTATAGTAATCGGCCGTTACTGACGCACTATTATTTATTACGTCTATGAGTCTAACCTTAGTTACCTGTACTGATAACTTTCTCTCCAATGCGTTCATAAACTCTGTTTGAAATCTGCCTTTAAACTTCACACCTGTTGATTTACCCAGAAATAATTCTGGACCGCACACAATGTAATTTTGTATCCCGCAAAATGTGTGGAACCTTGCCACAAACGCGACGTGGTAGGTTTCGACCGCGAAGGGAAACACGAATAAGGTTTGGTTGTCTTTCGGTTACCAGGAGTTACGAATGAGTTGTAGGAATTCGTGTCTTCCTTGGACTTCGTTGTTGTTCTTTTAAACTACGCAACGGATTTTGATGTGGTTTCTCTATCGTAATGTGAATTTCCTGCTGGTAGGTTTAGGTTTATGTGTAATACATGAATATTAGTATTGTACCTGAAGTAATGGTAATAACGAGAAAAGATTTGATGTTTTTGTACGTTTGTTTGTAATGGATAAACTAAAAAAATGCATAACGATTTCGAAAAACCTGTAGTAAACTAAATTATCAGCGAGTGACATGGGCTCTTTTTTTTAAATATATTGTGGCGTTTTACAAATTCCACGCGAACGAAGTCACGGGCAAAATCTACCTGGTACATAATAAAGAAATCTCGAAAAAAAACCAGACTGGGAATTGATTTACCTACCGTCCTAAAAAATACACACAAAAATTGAGTAACACAATTTCATCGTCACCATATTTGTCTACAAGATAGGCCACTTATTCCACCCCCAAGTGTATATGTAAATAGAACGAACTTTGTCTGTGTGGTCGTCCCGATCGATTGCGGGCCAACAAAGTTCCTTGACCACTGGCCCCGTTCACACAGAACTTGGTACACGAACTATCCTTAGAAGGCGGTATGTTTCTGAGTAGTGTCAATATTTGATGTCTGAAGCCCTGAAGGGATTTAGTTGTGAAGTTAGAATTTACTGGGAATCGAAAAGGTGTTTACAGAAGTTTTATTTTTAGAATAGAATAGGTTTCTTAAAGAGCAGAGGTGGCCCAGTGGTAACGGGCGCGACTTACGACGACGGTCATGGGTTTTATCACCACTGCTCTTAAAACGTTAAAGAAAAACATTGTGGGGAAACCCAAACCAAAGATTCGATGACATGTAAAATCTACGAACCAGCACTGGGCCCGCGTGGTGGATTATGGCCCACTCCCTCTCACCGAGAGGAGGCCTGTGTCCCTGGTATGTGACGTCAGAATAAAGAGGCGTCATAAAAAAAAAAACTTACTACTTCTACTGAACTACTCCTTTTATACTGATATTTTGAATGACTAGACTACCCTACACTAAGTGATGACTCAAAAAGAAAAACAAATCAAATTAATTTCTTTTTTGGTTGGTCATGTTAAAATTTCGATACCCATCACGTTTGCGGAGTTTCGCTCGCTTATTCAATTTGACCCTGTTTATTCTTAAAGCTTCAGCTGTATACAAAGTTCAAACTATTCTAGCTCTGCTAATAGAACGATCTAAGTCTCGGTATCGACCGGCTAGGGTCTTTGACCAGCACCCCATTGGACCCAACATCGAACGGTCTAATTTAAATTATTTATTTACACTTTAAAAGTAGAATTGATTCTTTCAGTTTTGTTCTTCAATGAATTATGAATCTGGAGTGTCGATTGACACAGTTTTGATAGTTGTTTTAATTTCAACTATTAGTAATGACTATTTTGATGTCAATTTATAGTAGTTGTTAGCCGCGACTGTGTCTGCAATCCAGGATGAAAAGTACCTTATGTCCTCACCCACGTCATGGTCTATCTACGTGCCATCCGTTCAGCCGTTTTACCGTAAAAGCGTAACATACACACTTGCTTACACATTTATAATGCTAGTTAAGATAAAAAAAAAAATACTGAGATTGCGAATGAAAGTAAGACTCGGGCTTAGTTTTCCAAAATATGACCATTAAGAGACCCTAAGACTAGGCATTGCAAATTCGATTCACAATGTTGGAATCCGAACTAAATATGTTCACAATGTAGGAAAGAAATTGTTCTTACCTTCATTTGTACACATAACCCACCAAAGATTGCAAAATACCGAAAATCTACACGCATAATGTATATCTTTTTTCACGAACGCGGGCCAACGCCTCTTGCACTGTTACTCATTCAAAAATAACCAAAGAAATTAAGCGATGATGTCATTCTTCAAAGAATATGATACCAAACACTCTTATCAGATAGATATAGACGCCCTCGTACACTATCATTGCAAATGTTTTACCTTGCGGCGAAAAATTATATAAAATGGAGTTATGTAACAATTTCCTGGCAATCTTGGAACGGAAGAAAAATCTTGATGTAGACGCTATAAGTATGCTGGTAAAGTCAAATCAGGAAATTAGTGCCGAGCGATAAAGTTTTATAGAAGAGCTTTAAGCGGAAATCGCTTTGATAAAACTGCATTTCTGCTCATCAATTGGTGGTTAGAAATACACTATTAATTTTACTTATGAAGAACTATTTTTGCCTTGTAACCCCTTTTTCTGTAGGGAAATCTTCATATGTCCCCTCCATCTGTGGAGTAGAACTCCTACATGACTTCATCCCGTTTACTGACCTTACTCCAACCCGACGGTTCTTCGTACTACTGCCTCGACAGATATTTCTGCGTTCGCGCGCATCCTTGACTGGTGCCCCCCGCGCTCGTGCCCGACAAGGACCTCATTTCAGCTATAAGACGTCCATTGCTGAACATAGGTCTCCCACAAAGGGGGATTTGCCATCATCGCCACGATTGGCAGGCGGGTTGGCAATCGACGTATGGTGGTAAAATGCTTAGAGAACGCTGCTGCCCATTCTCTAGTAAATCTCTTAAGTCGCCTACGATGTCATCGGGAAGAAATGGGATAGTGCTGTGCTATGCTTTACGTCCGACAACACAAGCAACAAACAGACTCTAAGTCTTTCGGCTACAGAGATATCGTCTAGATTTTAAAATCATCTTTGATTTTAATCTACTGCCAGATATCTTGTTGCTAACTCTATATCTGCACAAACATCTACCCACTTACTTTATTATTCTCCATATTCTTTCCCGCTTCCAGAAATTCAAGCATGTTCATATAGTTTTCATCGGAGTTCGATGTAAATAAATAATGCGCGGTCTGGTTAGCGGTTATCTCCCGAAATAAAACACTTGCAGAATCTTAGATGAGTGCTCGCGTCACTCGCCCGCCAGCTGTGTAGGTTAGAGATGGTAGCTTCGTCTGTGACGTCATTAAATAATGGGCGTAGATTTTTAAGATTTCGTCTGTCTAGCTAGATCGTGTTTCAGAAAAAGTTCAGCTTTGAGTTGAGTCTTTGCTTCCAGCCTGTCGCCTATACTTGAGACCTATGTGATCCCAAAGCGGGAGAAGTCATTTGATGATTTCCGGCCCACAAAAAAAACCTATGTGATAGTCTCTTATAGCCTCTATACATGATGTAAGGGACAGCCTTGCAGACTGATGAGGTGAATTCAGTATATCATTCTAAGATAATAATATCATTTGGGACAACCAACACACCGTTATCTGATCCCAAACTACGCAGAGCCTGTACTATGGCAACCAGACAACAGATAAAAATATACTTATATATTTCTAAATATACATACATATTATAAATACATAACACCCAGACACAGAACAAAAAATTGTGCTCATCGGGGAGATCGAGAGGGGAATCGAACCCACGACCTCCTTTTTAGCGGTCAGGGTCAGTAACCACTAGACTAACAGGCCAGCCACGCCGCCCATCATCGTCATTTTACTTTTAACCGACGACAAAAAGGAGTAGATCCTCAAGTTGACGCGTATATATTTGTTGGCATTGTCCAACCAGATCGTTCTAGCTTCTTTCCTATCTGGAACAGTAAAATGGTAACCTGTTCTAAACATTCAAATTGTTTCTAACTATTTCTGATAAATAAAAACTTCAAACTCATAATTGAGAGCGCCAACTGTTCCCTTTACTAATTAAAATTTATGTAGCCTACGATTTCATAATTTGTTTCCAAATTGAAATAGTGTTTACATCATAAATCTTTTAGAAGTATTCCAGTTTTGCCAGTATTTACAAATTGATAAATGAAATATTATATTTAAATTAATGCATTGGGTCATTTGGTTTGTTACGGTCACACTACTAAATCATGTTTTAATAAATCATATTTGACACCGATATTTCAAAACAAGATTTATAAATCAAATCCGTCTGATTCTCATCTGCCTAGCCTTTTCACAACTGTGTTGGGATTGGTTTCCAGTCTTACCGGATGCTGTTGAATACCAGTATTTTACACAGAGCGCAACCTAGTTACTGGGTAATACCATATCCCTTGGTAAGACTGGTTCTAACACTTTCGGGGTCTTGACGACCCATAACGACTGTCAAAAATCTACAAATGACAGTCGGGGCTAACGACTTAACGTGCTTTCCGAGGCATGTAGGGCTCTCGCTCTCCCATTCAGGGAGCAAACGCTTCAAGCGTAACTTACCCTCATCGACCAATGTTATTACATAATCACAGGCCCCAAATCCGTATGATCATCCGGACTAATAAATCAATCAACAACTCTAAGCATAAATTATCTTCAAAAATATTTTCGTGACACTCACTTTATCACCCCATCTAGTTCTACACCTTAATATTTCAGAGTATAAGCTCAACGTTAGAAACAGGTTCCTTCTAAGCGAATGAACCGATATATCCATGATACCATTCCACAAAACATTCTATGCTTTGCACTAGCTCTCTTGAATTCCAATATCTCCGTTCTCGATATTGAATAAGCATTACAAGGCTTTCGATTACGCTACACACCATTCGGTTTTATTCCCCTTTTCTAAAGAAACATCGGTATCGTTACAGATATGGAGCGGGGCCTGTTCACACGGCGATGATATTTTACTGTTTATTTCGAGTGGCATACTGCATTTGTGTTATCCTTAAAACTGCTGATGAAATGCTGAAACAAACTCAGAGGTCATGGTCTCTTTTAAAGTCCGGTTTATGGAGCTCAACGTCCTGTCACAAGACGGCACCAGACCAGAGCTTCTTTTTAGCGTATTGATAGTAAACTAAATACAGTCAGCCCAGAATTTGGCTACGAGTATGGCACTTTTAGCAGCGTCCACCAATTCCTGTAGCGTGCTTTTGTTGCTTTTGAAGATACAGATAATGACGTGTGATCCAAAAGGTTTACTGTAGAATATCCCAGTAATTAAATTATCTACGTGTTTAAAGGGCCTTAAAGGCACCCTTTCTCTCAGTAAATGGCTACTATCTGACCCTTTTGTTTCCCCCATTTTTTAGACAAAACGCCTTATGTTTCTGTCTGTAGTTGCTACTACTATTTATAACAGAACTGATGCTACAACGTAATAGATACCGGTCCGCTTTATCCTGTATTTATGGCGGTAACTCTAAACGGGAATGGTGCATGTACTTAATTTTTATTTTCCGTTCAGAACTTTATACATGCTCACAGTTGAGTTATTTTTACCTGTCTACGGTGATGGAAATCAAATCCGCGTTTATTCACACTAGACACAGTTTTACAATAATATTTCCCTTACATCGAATGCTCATAAACCGTATCAAAATATTTAGCATAAAACCTAGGAAATTCGAAATAATCGAAAATCTTACTAGTGACTTAATTTTAGACTTAGTTTTTCAGTCCTATTTACCCTGCATTCTCGATTGCATGCAGTTATTGTTCAACGTTCTCTATTCCATAGAACAGATTTCAATTGTTGTTGTGTACCTAAACAAAAGCAGTTCGAGATGTCATTAAATTATTAATTAATACTTTATCATTCCGACACCCAATATAGAAAACGTCGAAAACAGAGTTGTTTACACAAATTGAAAACGTAATTAATTATTAGGGTGGCGGATGACCTAATTTCAATTTCAGTTGGTAGTTTGGTTTTCGTTTGTATTCGTAAAGTTATGAAATTTGTAAACAAAGTTTTCCTTTTGATATCCGATAAATATAGGGTATTCACGAGACTTTTTCAAAGGATATTGTTAAAGATCTACGAATGTCAGCCGGCACAGAGGAGTCATAAGTATGTAAAGATGGTCACCCATCCACGGATCAACCGCGGCAAGCTTAGCTTAACCTAATCGGATATTTGTTTCGATTATTGGTGCTTTATATAGATCGTAAAAGAAATGAGTTAATTAAACATAGTAGAAAAAACTATAAAAGGTAACTAAAGGTACTTAAATAGATTTCCAAATTTTCCAACTCTTGCTTCAGTTACACAAAGCAGCAAGGTTCATAATTTGTCGTCATCTTTGCATATCTAGACCATTATACTATTTGTACTAACCCCTCTTAAACTAGTCCAAAATATTAGTTGAAATTCAACCTTATAATACTTGGGGCTTCTATAGAAACTATGTAGTTCAGCTACAACGAAAGTTTTAGTTAATATTATGCTAAATGCCGGGAATACTCTAACCCTCATAGCGACGAGGTACAAGTATTGCTTTGAAATTAAATGCAGAACCAGATTCCCTGTATTCAGTTGAGTATTTAAACCTGGGTGTATGCGGGCTTTATGCGACTAGATGATTATTAAAGTCGTTTGGTTGAGGATTTGTTGAATAAAATTTAAGGATTTTTAGTCTACCTACTTAAAGGATGTATGGCGAAATTGTTGATAACATTAAAAAAAATCTCAGAGCAGTATTGACGCAATGGTCGTCGGGTTCGAACCCAGTCTACAGCTTTTCGTTTTATAAATTACTAGCTTTACTGATGTGAGATGTCAGTAAATTTGAAGGAGTCCGCTAGGGCCGATGCTTGTCAGGGTCGCCGATTTGTTAGGTTTAAAGAATTTATCTTCTCATAAGAACTTACATAAACAGTTCACTTAAAATGAGATACAAAAGTGCTTACATCTAAATAATTATAATTATACATATTTGCCTGTGGTGACGTGTCATTTATGTTTCATAAGATTTAAAAAAAAATATATATTATAACAGCTGTGCTCCCTCAACCAATATTGTTTTTCTACCGTAATTTGTTTGCTCGAAAGAGTTACCGTGGCCCTGGCATAGGCAACTGAAGAAACACGAATGGGTTTTAGTCAATAAAAGTCTGAAATGCCTTCGCGCTCCGCCTAGAGCGGGAGATGTCAACTGACAATTTCTCACACAAAAAAAAAGCCAGTTATAACATAAATATTCCCAACAAGCTATGCAGCCAGTCGAACACCGCTTTACAATCTAGCACTCTGATTAAATTATACACTACAAAATGTCTCGGTTTCACCTGAGCACGGTATCAGCACATCCCTGACATAGTAATGAATCGAGCGCCGTGTCATCTGATAATTATATTTAGGGCTGCCTACCTTATCTGCGTTGAATATTTCATGAGCAATTGATAATTTATTTGATTTATGTGTAACTAATGTTTTTGTGTTGATGAATGTGGGTAGTTTGACTTCGGTTATGGGTTGTCAAAGTTTTGAGATTAGCTTTAAATGTGCAAGTTGCCCTGTGCATTAGCAAGGAATCTATGTTAAGTGGTAGGAATCTATAGCAACCTCAACACTTATTCCTTTATTTATACGTTAACCTTGTTTTAGGGAGAAACTCCGGGGTAGCCTGGCCGGATCGGTAGCGCGCGAAATTCAAATTTTCTTTCGTTTTTTTGCAATTTTCAGTTCCATGTCAGGTTCTACGTTGATCAAAATGATTAGCGACTTAACAAAAATGGTATTACGGAATTATAATCAATAAAATCATGAATATAACCCCCTAATTTAAATGAACTGGAGGGTTATAAAGCCATATTTCTACAGTCGCAAATTATATCGGTTATCGTTTTTCGAATAAGAAGGGATACTTACTTGCATTGATTGTTGTTATGATGATCTCAGATTCTTAGTAAGCAGTTAATTACCAAGTTTTTATTAACATTGCCAAGGAATCTTGTACTACGAACTGGTACAAACTTATCTACTAGATAGTAGCAGAAGTTCCATTACTTTTTGGAAATTAACTTCTAAGATTCCACAACACATGAAAACTGGCACTAGAATTTGATTGGTCGATTTGAGATGGCTAACCCAGTCAGGCTATCATAGACAAAAATTATAAGAGAACTCTTCCTAAGTAAAGAGAAATTAGAGCTAGATTCCTGAGCCAAAAACTGTATCTCAATAGTATACCCGAGTTCAATATACTGTAAGCATCTCTAGCTAGATTGGTCTCTTTATTTTGTACAGGAACTGGACTCCTAGAATTTCGCTCTCGTAGAAGAACCTATAAAGATATCTGGAATAGGGTAGTAGTTCCAAAGTAGGGTAGTAGTTAAAAGGGATCCTCTCTTTTCTACTGTGGTTGAGTGAACCGACTACGACCACACGGGTGTTGTGTTTGGTGGGCGACTGCCCGACAAGTGATGTCGGGACGACGTATATTTGCTAGTTGCGCTGCAAACTGTGCTTGCGCGATGCAGGATTTTGTGACGTCATGTGATGAAGCGTAGTTTGCCAATGGCGGCGTAGATGCCCCTACAAACCTATCCTTTTAAGAGCCACTTGTCTGTACTTTTCTGTAGTATTTTCCATATCGTTTCATCTTCATCGCGTGTTATTTAAGAAGCCATGACATACAATACAAGTTATTGCGTCGCCATTTATTATTGAGATGCTATTGTTTCTCATTTACTCTGCTAATTGGGCTAAGGCCAACATTATTATTGATAGGTAACCCAACCGTATAATGTGGCCAGTGTTGATTCTTTTTTTATCGCATTACAAATAATTAGCCAAAACTGTTCCCACTGCTGGGACACAGGACTCCTCTCAGCGAGAGGGAGTGGGCTATAATCCACCCAGGTTGGTAGAGGTCACATTTCGTCCAATTTTTGGTTCTAGAATATGTCAGTTTTCTCACGATGTTTTCCTTCACCGTTTTGAGAGCTGTGGTGATTAAATAATCTACACGCAGTATAGCGCCGAAAAGGGTTGGAACCTCTGACCGACAGAAACCAACGAAATTAGTCTAAATGAATAATATACCCGGTGCACATTTTAAAGTTGGTTTCGAAATACCCTCATATTTAAATAACTATGAACAAACGCAACGGGTTAATAGTTCGGCAAGTTTGTGCATGCTTTGCAAAGCGAGGAACCGCTTTGACCACCCCTCTCCATATACAATTAAAAATTCACACTCGAAAAAACACGTAGTGATTTTTTTTTTTAGTGAATAAAGCTGCACTTTCACTGTACAATTTAAATAGCGAATAATACTCTATTAGCACTTTTCAAAGTTTGGTCCCTTTTAGGTTCAAGTTAACGAAAACATAAAAAGGGTATTTCAAATGAAACACAGATTTTATGCGAAAAGGCACTTTATTTTATAAAAGGACGTGAATTTTTCACGAACGTGCAGTAAAGTTCAATGCTGAAAATAGTCTTTCCATTTACCCCATTGAATGACCCCCAAATGTGACAAAAACTAGTGTCTCTTATCACAGTCAGCGTCAATAATACCGAAATGAACAGACTTTTCAAAATGATCTAAACAACTACGAAAATTGAATACCTAGTAAGTAGTAACTCAATGACACAAGGAATGTTTCAGTATAATGTTTCAATGAAGACAGTACACGACAACTGTCATTCTGACAAGAACTTAATCCCATTAAGTTAAAGTTAAATTTTTCTTAGTTATTGGGATCATTTTGTACAGTCTGTTCGTTCCACGTACAGATATTTTTGACGTTGACTGTATAAACCAAGTGTTTTGTTTGTTTGAATGAATTCAATGGTTTACACCATCGAGCCTATTTTTGGAAACCTAACATAAATTGAAATACAGTTCTTTTTACAAAACCTTACTAACTTAGTCCTTTGCTATGTGGTCATTTTTGCATTAAGAACTTTACCGAAATCGAATTAAAGTTAAAAATACAATTAGCCTAAACAGAGATCGCGTTTATAATGACACGAAGTTGGTCTAAAATCCTCAAAAAACGATACCAAGCCTACCAAACCCGAATACCATAATTAATAAACTGTAATCAGAAAGTGATGTATCAATAATAATTTGTATGGACAAGCCGTCGCTACTATAATCATGTAAGATTCCAATGCATAATAGTCTGCTAGCTAAAAAACTAATCACTGACTCGCGTGCTCCAAATACACACGCGTATTGTATGTCAGGGGTAGTCAACAGTTTTAGGAGTTGTTGTCAGTCAAAAAATTGGCTGAGATGTATTTTTCATCATTAATTTAAATCTGGTGGCGTCTTGTCATGGGCCGTTGGGCTCCCTAAAATAAGATTGAGCTACACGATGCCTGATATGATGTGTAACATGCAGTCTGTTGGGACAGGTCAGCTAAAAGCTGCAATGGCTGTTTCCTCAAAAGGCCCTTTCAGACATGGCATTGTTAGGACTCACATAAAATTCTAATAACATAATGTTTGGACTTTCAAAGAGACCATGACCTCTGAGTTTGTTTGGGCACTTCTTATCAGGGAACAGTCCGCTAGGAAATGCCGGCGCTATCTAGTTTTTAAAATATCGACCAACAAAATAAAGACGTGTTTTATAAGATCTACTTACATAAATAAACATTTCCTTTCATTTCAACGTCATTTATGTCATACCCATAGTATGGTTTAAGATTCGAAGTTCTCAAATCCATATTTTCCGAATAAAAAGACGCACGTTTTCTTTACAAGTTAAACTCAATGGCATTGCTAGTTTGTTATAACTTAGAAACAGACACGTAACTGTTTCTTGGCGCTGGTCCAATCTGCGGTTAGGCAGTATTTTCTTATCGTTATCTATGTTGCCATTTTGATGCTAATAGTATTTTCTCTAAGCAAAGTTTTTTTATAGGCAAACACATTTTTTTTTTCTAATCTATCGGTTAGACTGGAAGTAGACCCCAGCATAGTTGGGAAAAGGCTAGGCAGATGATGACTAATATTATAACGCTGAAGAGTTTGTTTGTTTGAACGCGGTAATGTCAGGAACTACTGGTCCGAATTGAAAAAATCTTTTTTGTTGTGGGTAGCCTTCTACGATCAAAAGGAGCGCAGCAGTAACGAAAACGGGCAGGCAATTCGATGCGACGGGAAGGGTCAGGGGAACAAAAATTTGACGCGGATGAAGTCCAAATGTTTCCTACGCCTGTTCTTGACATGCGTAAGCGCACATTGTGGTGCGAGTGTATTGACATGTTGATTCCCGCGTTTAATCGCGTGGAGAGAGATGTGTGCTGTGGCTTATGTTAGATTTACGACCAATTGTCAAGTCATCGTTTACAGGCAATTTATTAAACCAATGACTTATTATTGTTTTAACATTTTTGCTGTCGTGTGTGGTTTCCACATCTTTCTGAAAGAGGGGGTTAAATCAAAATAACAAAGAGCCTACCTCATTAGTCTAGTGGTCGCAAGCGCTACTGTACTGCTGACCATGATATCTTGGGTTCGATTCCCGGGTGGGGAAAAGTGTGTGGGTTTTCTTATCTGGAGTTTCTCAGTAGCAGCTCGTAATCTGAATTCGTGCCAAGTTGATGGCAATAGGCTCGCCCCTTATTACATGGGACTCTAAAAACTCAAACTGGCGAAATGTAGGTGTACAATAAATACACCTCTGCCTAATTCTTCGAGGAATACAGCCGTGATTTTATGTTATTTTAATTTTAATTATTCGGATGAACAAAAAATCACACATTTTATTTTACAAATAAATAGATGTTGTCATAAATGAATGTTATGTTTAGACAGTCACATTAACTGTGTAAGTATTTGGATTAAAACTAGCCAAAAGTAAATCTGTTCTATTGATAAATGTGAGTACAAATATCTTGATATCACCAAAAGCTAAAGAGACATATTTAAAGACAAACAAAACCCAAACGTTGCCAACCCCTGAACGTAACGGCGCAAATAACCATCGCAGTATGTAACACACACAACTCGAACCTAATTTTCCTATTTACGTAACACACTCGAGAGTCGAGTTGTAAGCAGTCTCATGTCTTACTATGTGCCGTAGGCAAATAATCGTGAGTTTGATAAGTGTTATCACTCGCGCTAAACGTGAAAACTGCCTTGCTTCAAGAGACTGTTGTATGGAAAATGTTGCATTTATATCTGTATCTTCTTTTCGTGGTATTTTTAACTAACTGTGCCCGCGTGTATTTCGGAAATTATTCCACGGAAATGTACTACCGACAAAAAGTAAAGAGTAGCTTACTCCTTATAACTATAGCTATCTGCAAGTAAAAGTCCCGTTAAAATCGGACCAACCGTTTGGGAGATTAGCCGGCCCAAACAGACGGACAACAATTTCAAAGATTGTTTTTTGTCATAAGTACCATCTGTACTTTCATATGCATTTAGTATAAAGCTGTTATTTTGAAAATACAAACAGACACTTTATTTTTAATTTATATTTATAGATGTATAGAAGATTAAACTCACAGTGACTGCGTTTTTCTCCGAAACTTTGCAACGGATTTTGATGCCGTTTTCACCATAATTTAGAGAATTTATTTCGGTTTCATTTATAATTAACTTACATAATAATGAAGAAATCTCGATATTTTTTCAAGCCTTAAATGCTTTCCGAAGCAAGGGCGGGTCCCTAGTTACCTACTTCTATCTGTGAAGGTGTTACTGTGTTGGATTCGGGAGATAAGAGATAAGAATATCGGAATGTTTTACCAAATTCTCTAGTTCAAGTATGTAGGGTATATTAGTCATATTCATGAATAACAGATCTCTTATCATTGACTTCAGTTCAGTTTTAGCTGCTTAAGTCTATTCTTCTCAATGCTTTTTTTTTTGGGTGGGAATGGGAAATCGTCAAATTACGTCTCCCGCTCTGGGTGGAGCGGGAAGGCGTGTCAGACTTCTACTGACTAAAACCCAACCGTGTTCCTTCAGTTGCCTATATGCCAGGGCCACGGTAACTCTTTCGAACAAATGTCGCGACCCTGGCAGGATTTAGCTCAATACTATGCTCATTTCTGTGGTTATAATCTAAAATTAAATATTTTGTGGCCAAGTTAGCTAAGACAACCATTGGCTATATTAGCTTGCCATGGTCTTTCGAAGGGCCTTTAATTACAATCATAAAACCCGTACTGTATAGTACTAGTCTATCGATCAGGTAAAGCTACGGTTGCCGCGGCGGGTCTGTGGATGGGTGACCATCTTTACATACCAAAAACCCTACGTGCCTCGGACAGCACTTTAAGCTGTTGCCCCAGCTGTCTACGTGAATCTTTCAACTGTCGTTACGGGTTGTCAGAAGCCCGAAAGTCTGACTACTAGTCTTACGAAGGGGTATTCCACAGCCGAGTAACTTGGTTGTGGAGGTTAGATAGGTACTCGCTCCATCTAAAGTTCTGATATTAAGCTGCATCGGGTTAGACTGGAACCGAACCCCAACATGGAAAGGGCTGGGCAGATGATGGTCATGTTTCTATTCAGCGTGTGAGACAACATACATATTTATCTCCGTGTAATTAGGCTATCTCCTAAACAAGCACACTTTCAATATCACCAGCTAATATTAGTTCAACCTTCACCAAAGGCATTTAATTTAGACCATCTCGACGCAATGTGTACGAAATATTCAGATAAAAATTCGTACAGCTCTGATAAAATTTCTTCATAGAATCCTCCATTTTTGTATGAATTTATCGTGTCTCACTTTATACTATGTGCATGGTAAACAAAGCTATAAAATAAACGACTGAAATTCTATTTGAATAAAATTGAATTGATTTTCATTCTATTGTGTTCGTGAATTGTTTTAAATGTTATCACATCACCTTTAAGTACATACTTTAGTTATTTTAAAATTAAGTCTAAGTATAAAACAGAATTTATTGAGGCCTGTCCACACAGTTCAAGACTTTCGTACTCCAGGCTATCCGAGATCAACGGAGCCGAAGACGGGTGAAAAAATAATAAAAAATGCAAGTAATCTTTCCCGCCTTTGTTTGACACCTCACGGGATACCCTGATTTAAGGTGTCCCATAATAAATGGCATACAATGTCAAGACACCCCGTAACAACATTAGAAATTGTACCTAGCTGTGCTAGTAGTTTCGCCCGCGTGGATGTCGAAAATGATCCCACGGGAACGTGCTACCGGACCAAAAATAATGTTAAAGCCTATTTTACTCCTTATAAGATCAGCTATCTCCTAGTGAAAGTCCCGTCAAAATCGATCCAGTGGTTTCGGAAATTGGTCGGATCAAACAAACGTGTTTATAAACCTTATATTCTTAAGTATTCATTTAAAAAGTAGCTGTTGTTTGATATAATAAACACTTCAATTTTATTTATTTGCATAAGAAACACTATGTTTAGGAGTGATATTTAGGAATCACCCTTAATCTACTTTCCCATAATTAAACAGCTCAATCAAACACCGGTACCTTCTCGTGTCTAAGCCACCTGCGCAGGGTCGATGTGTCGCATAACGTCTTTTACGTAATGCCGTGCTGACCTACATGTACCTGAGTGTCTACGTTCGTAATGTGAGACCGTTTGATTTCATAGGGGCTAACAGATTATACCGATGCTTGTTAACTTATTCGGTTTTCTGGGTTAACATCTTTGCATGATCTTGGGTATTTGTTCGACGGTTCATGAAAAACTGGTCATAAATGTTATTCCTTTGAATGGGTAGCAATGTCAAACAAAACAATCTGTGTATTACGAAACTATCTTCCTTTTATGAATGCCTGGGTTCTGGGAGCCTTTCGAATGTATTTTTCTGTCAAAAACATATTGGAATTTTAATGGGCTGGTGCCAACGGTGCCAAGTTCCAAGCGGGTAAACGATTTACTAATAAGGCTTTCAGAATCCGAAAGATATTTGGCCAAGTGCATGCTCTTAAAAATCTTTTCATGTGTAAACCAAATCGGGTTCAGTTTTGTTATGAAGAACAAGTCTAAAGAGAGACTGGCTTACCCAAATGATAAACTTATTTACTCAACACGTATAAAATTATCCTAAAATGCGAAGAAATTTAAATGTGTATGACTAAATTTTGACGATATTTTCCCTTCCAGGGAGAGAACTCCAAGCGAGGACACGAGGTACGTTGGTAGTGAGGCCGTGTACAGTGTTGTGGGCTTATATATACCAATACTGCATGAATTGGTCGCATCCGCCTTCATACAGATAATATACATACAGAGACAAGCTTATGTTAAAAACTTGCGAAGGAAAGAGACGTAGATGTACATCTTATCCAGCTCCACGCATATCCTGGTTTCAGACGTTTCCGGATTCCGGGCCGTTCGTCAGTGTCGGTAAAAGTAAGTGCATGCTTCAGAACACTTCAGAGCCCAGATAGCTCGGAATCCGGTTAATCAAAAATCGAACATTCTTTTTCTGGTCTCTGACGACACACTGAAACTGGACGGCTTGGAACCCGTTAAGGCCCTGATCGTGATATGCAGATGGAGCCTTACAAAATGCAGACGATGCCGAAGTTTTGGGTCAACAACATTTTATACACTGTCGTGCCATCGACACGACAAAGAAGACCAATCTTCCGCCTCTTTCTTTACTCAGGTTGCTTTTTTTTTGCAATTACAAAGCTTGCTTACTATATGTGTGTTAACTATATGTTGCAATTCCTTTCTTCACCCGCGTGGCATGTCAAGCCTATTTCACTGTATTTTTGCATCCTTAGTTCATTAGGGCTCCAGTCGCCTTGAGGGCGGGGATAGAAATGAAGGTTATGAAGCACTGATTCACCAAGTTAGTCAAAGTGTTTTATTTTAGGTAGGTATATCTATTACCGAGTATCTTAGACTTACTATAGTACATTTAGTCTCGATACAGTCATGTTTGGTGTCATTGTAACACCAACGTTGTAATTTAACGATGAACGTAGCACAGACAAAGCACGGACCTGGACCAATGGCAATAAATACACTATCACAAAAATAGGTTCTGTCAGTCACTGGCATACTGTTAGCCATACACGTATATGTTTATAGCACTGCATGACTCCTCGAGCAGATTTAATAAAGGGGGGGGGGGAAGCTCTAGGGTATTCTGCAAAATTATTTTTTTTAAGTTTTTTTTTTCTCATTTAATGACTTAGTGTTTTGTTAGGATTAAATGAGCTTAAAGTATTCATGATTTTAATGATTGTAATTCTACTAACACATCGCCAGCGACTTCGCGTGTGTAGATTTCTTATTTTCCCTTAAAAATCTTTAACACCCCTAATTCCCGTTTACGGGCTGATAAAAAAATCTTACTTCATGATTTAGTTAGATAAATATTCGTGCCGAGTTTCCAGTTAAATACTCAAGAAATGTGATTTTTCACTACAAATAAATGTTCCTTTTCTTTTTTTCGAATTAAAAAAAAAAACAAAACTCCTTACTTAGTGTTCCTCTACATTATAAAAGGAAGCCGTGTGCAAAATTTCACATTCCTAGTCCCAGTAGTTTCCCATATGTCAATCACTCAGTTTCTCCTTATGAAATCCATATTTATGAAAAAAAAAAAACATGTTTTACGGTCGCGAATAATATTTTTATCAACCTGACATTGAGCTGTAAATTGGAAAAAACTGCCTACCTTAGCACATCCATCATAGATACTGCATTTAGATTTCACATACACCGCAATGAAAATTGATATGGCTAGCACAGGACCTTCGACCTTAAGGGACAAGAGAGAGAGGCTGCAGCTCGATTGATGATTTGGAATCGTTTGTAATGCATGAGCACTACCAACTGTTTTTGTAGTTTCTGTGCAGTCAGCACATCTACGCACGGAATTTAAACGTAATGCTGCTTAGCTGTTCAAAGAGAAGAATCATATTAAAACCGGAATCTTAGAAATCTTGACATCCGAAAACTGAATTTTTGGAAGTTGCTTTGCAAACGGAATGCATTACATTGTCTGAGCCCTTATAGACCAATGACTTTATGGAAGATCTAATATATCTGATTAGCCTGTATTGTTCCACTGCAGGGTCCCTCTCTCTCTTTCTTTTGCTAGTGCTGGCCACTCCTTTCCGTAGGTGTCAATTTCGTCCCGTGTCGGCCTTCTGTGAGACCAAATCGGTGATTGTTTGCCCATTTGTCACCCGACATATGGTCCAGTCCCACTTAACCTGAGCAGCTTTCTGGGTTATATCTCTGACCCTAGTTTTTGGCGCTCAGTGTTGTGTTCCTTATACGGTCTGAGTTTCAACGGAGCCTTGAAGATATAAGACAGTTTGAACGACTCCATCAAAGAATGTGCATCTTATTTGATAGCACAGCCGCGCCAGTTTCACTACTGTGCTTCCCATGGCATGATGGCATAGTTTCGCACCAATAACATAGTTTCAACGCGGCTTTCTTTCCTCCCGCCATGTTGCGGTTTGACGAAATATGTTAATGTTTTAACATAACCGTGGCCGCGTGGTTGCCAATGACCTAGCAATGGAATTTGAGTATAATGTGATAGTATTTTCGTAGCCATGGACATGGATATATAAAGTGTTCCTTTTGATATTCCATAACTCTAGGGTATTAATGAGACCATATCAAAGAATCAACTGGCTTATTATAATAGCAGATTTTTGAGAGCTTGGGCCAAGAATTTATCTTCGGTTTCTTAAAAGAAATTTACAAGTTGGGAAAATTAGTGGTAAAAGTTGAATTATCATTGTATCACTCTCCTGCCCTTATTCCACTTTTTTGGAGTCGGTGCAACCTGTCTTTCTCTTCCACACTTCTCTATTGGTCGTCATCTCGGTAGTCGCAATTTTAGCCAAATAATTTTTCACGCCTACACAACCTAGTTGCTGATAACACAGTACCCCGTCGTAAGATTAGTTGTCAGACTTTTGGGCTTCTTACTCGTAACAGCTGTCAAAGATCTACAAATGACAGCTGGGACCAACACCTTTTTTTTTTTTCTGGATGGGAAATCATCAAATGACTTCTCCCGCTCTGGGCGGAGCGGGAAGGCGTGTCAGACTTTTACTGACTAAAACCCACCCGTGTTCCTTCAGTTGCCCATGTGCCAGGGTCACGGTATCTCTTTCGAACAATCTCGCGACCCCGGCAGGCGTCGGTCCTAGCAGACCCCTTCAGTGCTGCTGACATCTCTTTGAGGCGCGCGTGGAATACTACGCGCCGTCGACCCGAGCCTGGTCCTTACCGGGCGGCGAGCTACCCATTTCTCGCCGCCCGCAAGCTCGGGACCAACACCTTAAAGTGCTTTTCAAGTCACGGCCCAATTGGTATCAAGAATATCTCAAAAAAAAAAAAAAAAAAAAATTAGACTCGTAGAAAGCTATACCAATATTTAGAAAAACGTTGGTTAGCCTGCAATCCCGCAAATAAACATTTTTCATCACTCTCCTCATAGTGTCGAATATTTTTTTTCTAACAAAAGCAAAACACACGTTTTCATCCCGTTTTAATTGTCTGCGTCCATTTTATGATACGTGGAACAGAATGCTGTGGTTTTCTGTTATACAGACAGATCCAGGTCAGCTTTAAAAGTGAATTTTCAATATTGCAGTGGACAAAACTGACAAACGGGAAACGTGAGGAAATGAAAATGTATATTGTGCCAATCTGCCTAGCCTTTTACCAAATATATAGGGGTCGGGTTTCAGTCTAACTGGATGCAGCTGACTACCCATATTTTTCATGGAGAGATTGCTTATCTGACCTCCACAACCCAGTTACTGTGTAATACGATACCCCTTAGTAAGAGTCGGGCTTCTGACAACCCGTGTCGACGAATGACAGTCCGGGACCAACGGCTTGGCGTGCTTTTCGAATCACGGTGTGGTTTCGGTATGTAAAGAAGATAACCCATCCGTGGACCGACCGCAGCAAACGTAGCTTAACCTGTTCGATCGACCTGTGTGGCTTTTATTACTTAGCCACGAGCCACAGTACACATATATTGACAAGTTACAGTTCTAGAGCAGAGCAGAGCTGTAGACGCCCGAGATAAGCGCTTTAAATTAATTCGAAAAATATAATTATTATATTCGAACGATAAAATAAAATATGTGCATCATTTACGTTTCTGCTACAGTGAGACATGTATCTTCAGTTGAAAGTCATTCAGATAACTTTATTTGATCAAACACTGTGTACCTACATACAACAAACCTACCAAATTAATACCAACTAAATTAATAAAAAGATAAAAATGCATGCAAGGTGTTATACGTACATGGAGTTGTGCTAAGGCTAACATACTAATATTAATACAAATTAAGACTTCAAAAATTATAACAAAGAAAGAAAGAAAGAAAAAGTATTTCTTGGGACACGCACAGAAACTGTACAAAAAACAACACTAATTAACATTGAAAATGCTGACATAAGTAAATAAATTAAATTTGTTGATTACATAATTAATTCATATAGAAATAGATATGAGTTACATACAAATTTGTCAATATTCAATTACAAATATAAAACATATACAAATATGTCAACGTTAGGTCCAAAATATAAATTGTCCATTTAAATTGTGTGAGTAATATAGCCCTTTTAAATACTCGTTCTTTTAAACCTTTTTGTGAAGTCTTCAGTAAAATTAAGGACTCTTAAAAAAGGTTTGGTCCTGAGATAATTGCAGTTCCAAAAGTCGTAGTGTTGGGGACTAAAATGGCACGACGGTTTACGGATAAACGATAGAAAAATCTCATTCTTGTTATAGTAAACATTATTTTTACTTCTTCAAGTTTTATTATTTGATCGATAACGTTTAAAGTATTATAAGTTAATTCAATTTAATCTTTATTTGCGTTGATTGATATGGTCATCAAAAGATAAGTAACCAGGGTTGTCGGATATAGTTTCAGTTTAGTAAGAAACCTATGGATGTTTTTCAGCCTATAATGTTCCGACACAAGCCTCCTCTCTATGAGAGAGTGGGCTGTAATGCACGCGGGCCCAGTGCGGGTTGGTAGAAGTCACATGTCTTCGAATGATTGGTTCTAGGAAATTTCCTTATGATGTTTTTCTTCACCGTTTTGAGTGTTCACCGTAGCGATGACATAATTTACAAAAATTTATTCGCCTCTCTGGGCTTTGAACCTACGACCTCACACTCGTAAGTCGCGGCCGTTACCACTGGGCAGTGGTGGCAACTTCGCTAAATATAGAAATAAAGAAAAATCATAGAAAACAAACAGTTCATTTATCAAATTAAATTTTATTCGAAAACATTCATTGGTTGTCGGTAATTTCATCATCACTGCTCACAAAACGGTGAACGAAAACATCGTATGGAAACCGGCATGGCCAACAACCAAAAAATCGAAGACATCTACCAACCCGTGTGGGTAGATTACGACCCATCCCCTCTCACCAAGAGGAGGCTCGTTTCCCAGCAGTGGGAATAGTGTAGGCTGATTATGTATCCATCGGTTGCTAAACTTCAACTATATCAAACGACCATACATAAAAAATACTATCGATATCATATATAACTGCTGAAAAAAACACCGTAGTCAGTAATATAAGAAAATAATTGAAAATTCCTCTATCATGACCATGACACTTCCAGTATTTTCCAACTGTAAACTAAACAGCAAACGTGCGAACAGGGGCGGAAATTGAATCATTACCCTCCACATACCCACCGGAGTATGTTACTATGTACACAGAGATAATGTTATCTGTAGATACATTTACCGTCCCACCTCGCTGTAGCGAGGTAGGACGGTAAATGCCGCAGGATTTGCGCGAAGGACTGTTTGTTCAGATAATCTTTATCCAAGGTAGACACCGTGAACTTGGTGAATTTAATGTGGTTTGTATGGTGTCTGTTGTTAACAGGTCTGAATAGGTCAGGTCTGGTCTTGCTACTTCAACTTTTGTAGATTTGGTCACCAAATCAACTATTTTATGGTCTGAAACGATTGTTTCTTCGTCTTTTACGAAATATCCAATACAATTGCTTATCTCTATATGGAACATGCACGGGTTTTTCTCTTACATTTTTTTTGCAATCTGCAGGTCAGTGTCAGGCCGTATCTTGAACAAAAATAGATTCACGATTGTAACACGTATGTATTTACAGAATTATAATTATTAAATGTATGTTCGTGTGGTGCCGAACGAAAAGAATAGGACCATCCCAGCTCTTCCCGTGGGTGTCGTAAAATGCGACTAATGGAGTAACTAGAGAATGGGCAGCAGCGTTCTCTATGCATTTTACCACCAAACTGCGATCGCTAACCTGCCTGCCAAACATGGCGATTATAGCAAACCTCCCCAAATTGGGGGAGGCCTATATCCAGCAGCAGACGTCTTTCGGCTGAAATGACGATGATGATGAATTGAACTTAGAGAGTTGGATTGATGATTTTAATTATTATAGTACTATAAAGTCATATATATTTGTTCCTGTAGCGAATCATATTTTAATCAACATCACCACCATACCATTACCTGTCATATACCATTACATTAGTTAGAACATCTACCTTCACCACCAACATTCTGGTGTAGCAAAGACTATTGTACCAACATTTGCCAACAGCCAAACGTTCTGCTAAATCTTCATCCTTTTTGCCAAAAGAAAAACATCTCACTTCCCGAACCACTCCTTGACTCAAATTCCTATCGATTAAATCGATATATATTTGCGTTCCACACCTTAAGCAATCACCCCATACGGTGGAGGCTTCCGCAGATAAATAGTCAACACATTTGTGGAGCCACAATCTGTTTGCGTAGGACCGCACGTCAATATACCGGGCGCACTGTTCGCACCTTCGTTAATACGAGGACGTATAGGAATCAATATTTGTATAGATCATTGCAGGAAGTTGAAGATAGCATTGTGATATTGATTGGAAATGGATGTCATCGTGAAGTTTATTTTACGGACTCACAAGAAGACTCATCAAGGTTTATTCATACATTTTATCACGCACTGGATTTTCGAATTACAGTGTTAATTGAAAATCCAATAAAGAGGAGCACACTGAATCTCAGTGCGTCGAAAAAACACAGTTCTCTCTTTTTTTTAAATTATTTTTTCACTCGTGACTTCACTCAAAAGAAAACCATTTAGCTTACTCACTTATTTAAGGTGTGATACGCTTTTTTTTTGGGAAGGAACCCACCCTTGTTCCTTCAGTTACGCATACGCCAGGGCCACGGTATCTCGTTTGAACAATCTCGCGACCCTGGTAGGCATCGGTCCTAGCAGACCCCTTAGGTGTGATAGGCTTGACTCACGCATTTTATCACGATTATTTTCTCAAACTGTGATAAAAATGTGTGACTCAATCCTATCACAGTAGGCCGTGTTTGGATTGCTGCAGGATATTGGAAGAGAAGTCAGTTAGTTTTGTTCAACACACTAGAAATCAAATAAAAACATGGTTCACTAGTTCAAACGTCTATTTTAGTGCCAATAAATTCTACGTTGACTAAACTGCCCATAGGTACCTGACTCCATAGTTCGAGCCACTCAATTCACTCGCCCTAGTCCCCCCCCTCGTCCGTACCTCGTGATGGGCATTTAATGGCGTCAATTACGGTTAATCCTATTAAGAGAAGCATCCACACGCCTCGGTTTTTTATTCGTTTAAAATCTTGCTTTGATTGTATTTTAATTGATAGCTTTGAATATGGAGTGTATTGGTATTGTGTTTGTGTCTGCATGTTTGTTTTGACTTTGATGTGGTGGTTACTTTTTTTTTGTTGTAGATAGATCGGATTTTTAGGTTAAAGGAGAATATGGAACCTTAAGACTAGAGACAATAATATTAAGTTAGAAAATACTGGCGGTTCAAATGCATAATACTATTTTTAACTTTTACGATTTTTTTTGTACTTAACTTTTTAAAATTCTTTTCCTAATCTAAAAAGTATACTTCGACGTTAGTCCCATTTAAAATTGAAAAACAGTGAACCCTTAAGTGAAGAAAAGAAAGAAAAAAAAAACTTTTTACAAAAAAATTAAACCAGCGAAATAAGAAACTGTAAAGAGTAGATAACAAACCTATTAGTCTAACTAGCTCCTCATCATCATCAACATCAGCCGTAAGACGTCCACTGCTGGACATAGGCCTCCCCCAATTTGGGGGGCTTTGCCATAACTGCTACGCTTGGCAGGCGGGTTGGCGATCGCAGTATAGTGGTAAAATGTATAAAGAACGCTGCTGCCCATTCTGTAGTTCAAGTTCAAGTTATTTATTTCATAACCAAAATACATTTGTGTCCAAATTTGCACAGTAGGTACATACACAAAAAGAAGCAACGTAAACAATAGTATTAGTAGTTAAAAGTAACCTCGTTCCTCACCCAGAAACGAGTTTATTACGTCTCTCCAAATTAAATATATTAACTTAACAAACATTAATAAATTAATAAATTTTTAATAAATTTCTACTTTGATATTCTTATTTATACTTAACAATAATCCCTAGCTAAATGCGGCAGAAGTACATTAAATGGCGAAATATTACTTATTCAAAAACAACATTAACTTAGTCAAAAAGCAATACACATATTAAATTTGATTTTTAAATCAATTCATTCTAAAAATTATGTTTCAGTTTGTAGTTAGGTTCTTAAAAATTTTCAATGGATCGTGAAAGCCCTGGTAAAATTGCTATTTCCTAACGTCCGCTTCAAACGCTCGCATTCAATTCAATCAAATATGCTTTAAATAGAATTTCATTGGGCGCTATAGGACCTCGAAAACTTCCCGAGATTTTATCAAACACGTGCTTGCATACAGGATGAAATTGGCAATTTGTGTCAATTCAAAATAGGAGGTTCAGTAACTGTTACATAATCATTAATTCATTATAAATTGTCATTTCTCAAATATAAATTCACTAGGTTTTGTCCGCGACTTCGTCCGCATAAATGTCGGTTTCCGTCAGGGCTCGGATAACGGTATATTTTTCGAAACGGTATCGTCTTAAATACCTAAAAAACGATTTGTTTCGGTTACGTTCAAACGGAACATTATAAAAACGTTTTTGAAGAACAATAAAATTTAAATTTGTATTCGATTAATTTAACGTTTTTAACCGTTTTGCTTTTCCATTTTTTGGGTTGAATAGGAAATTACGAATATTATGAATTTCATTCAGTTGTTATTTGAGGACCGCGAGGCTTAGTTTCGTCGTTTCGTCAAACCTGAGTACCACTACCATTACAGTACAGATCTATTTTTTATGCTTCATTCTTTTATCGTCATATCCATGATGATAAATTGGTATTATATATGATATTTATTTCAGATGTGAATCCAATTACTGGTTTACCAGACAGTCAACCATTTTGTACTGGAAAAAAAGTGGATCCCCAATCAATACGTAAGCGCATCGGAATGAATGATGAAATGAATACATACGGTGCCTAATTTAACTAAACAAGTTCACGTTTGACGCCGCAAGCCGTGCGCGGCCGCGTCCTGCGGAATAAACCGGTTTTTGAAAATGTTCTCATTTCGTTTTCGTTCCGAACAAAATGCTCTACAAAGAACGGTTAGAAACGTTTTAAAAACGTTATTTTAAATAACGTTTCCGAGCCCTGGTTTCCGTGTTGAGCTAGCGGTAATTTACCAAATTTTTATGGTTCCTATAAATAAAAAAAGCCCGCTACACGACGTTTTGCTAAATCCTAATCAGAAGCATCCCTTTTCTGAGTGACATGCTCTAGTGCGTTCAACTAAACAAACAAACTCTTCAGCTTTAGCATTATTGTAAAAATTGTAAAAAATCTTTTAGTGTTTGGTAGTCCATTTATTGAGGAAGGCTATAGACTATATAACATGACGCTAGAACCCTTAGGAGCTAACCAAAAAGAAAAAAGTTTCGAATACGAAGACCTAGTAGGGGCAGGCGATTCAATACGACGGGGAGGGTCGGGGGAGCAAGAAATTTAACGCGGACGAAGTCGCTGGCAGAAGCTAGTGTTCTTTATAAGATGATGATTAGGATGACATTTTTTACCGTCTCGACCTTCATATGGTGTGCTGTGTAACTAGAATAGAAGGCAGGAAAGCCTTCAGATTCATCGTAGGTGACTGAAGGAGCGCGGGACGCGGGTGGTAAGGGATGCGTGTGTGGCTCGTGCGCCTGCGAAAGATCAATGAGGCCGCCTATCAGCCGGCTTCAAAGGGTAGGACCGCGCTCCGAAATCAGTGATACATGCCGCGCATTGAGTAGGGTGCGTATGATTTGATTTTCGATAGATTTAAATAAAAATTTTTGTTTTTTTTTTCCAAATTTCTGTTTTTGTTGTTCTAGTATGAAAATGTTACTTTAAATGTGTAGTATTTATTGCTAGATCAATTTAATTACATGTTATTCAAAAATAAAAATAATAAAACATTCTATGCCAAAAGCTTCTACTTCGTTCACCTATTACCCCCATTTTTAGGGTTCCGTTGCCAAATGGCAAAAAACGGAACCCTTATAGATTCGCCATGTCTGTCTGTCTGTCTGTCTGTCCGAGTATGTCACAGCCAATTTTCTCCGAAACTATAAGAGCTGTGCTATTGAAACTTGGTAAGTGGATGTATTCAGTGAACCGCATTAAGATTTTCACACAAAAATAGAAAAAAAGCAATAATATTTGGGGTTCCCCATACATAGAATTGAAACTCAAAAATTTTTTTTTCATCAAACCCATACGTGTGGGGTATCTATGGATAGGTCTTCAAAAATGATATTGAGGTTTCTAATATCATTTTTTTTTAAAACAATAATATTTGGGGTTCCCCATACATAGAACTGAAACACAAAAAAAAAATTTAATCAAACCCTTACGTGTGGGGTATCTATGGATAGGTCTTTAAAAATGAAATTGAGGTTTCTAATATCATTTTTTTCTAAACTGAATAGTTTGCGCGAGAGACACTTCCAAAGTGGTAAAATGTGTGTCCCCCCCCCGTAACTTCTAAAATAAGGGAATGATAAAACTAAAAAAAATATATGATGTACATTACCATGAAAACTACCAACGAAAATTGGTTTGAACGAGATCTAGTAAGTAGTTTTTTTTTAATACGTCATAAATCGTAAACCACAATTTACCTTTCATTCAGTCAACTCAAATATAAAAATTAAAAAAAAAAACCATTTAATTTCATAAACGATGATGACGAATGATGATGATGATGACCTGCAGGTTTGTACGGAACCCTCGGTGCGCGAGTCCGACTCGCACTTGGCCGGTTTTTTTTTCAAGACGCTAAAAAAGTCAGTCAATTTGTAGAGCGTTTAATGAAAGGGTTTTCAAGATATATTCGATTCTATCTATCGAATTTTAGTTATGATGTTCTTGTGTCACTGAACTGAAATATGTTTGGAGCCGAAGTTCTTTTTAAATTTCTCTTTTTGACTTGACTAGAAAACATACAGGATCAAATTAAATTAGCTTGCATATTATCCACGTGTTAGCGTAATGGTGCCGGGCGTAAAGAATAACACCACCCATTTCTTCCCGTGGGTGTCGTAAAAGGCGACTAAGGGACTTACTAGAGAATGGGCAGCGGCGTTCTCTATGCATTTTACCACCATACTGCGATCGCCAACCCGCCTGCCTGCCAAGCGTGATGATTATGGCAAAGCCCCCCAAATTGGGGCAGGCCTTAGTCCAGCAGTGGACGTCTTACGGCTGAAAAACTTAGCGTAATTGAAAAAAAAAAAAACAAAATTTAAATAAAAATCATTCGATTGGCCGAAGGTCCAATGCTCGTATTAGATCAGCTGGTTTGATATTTTTCGTGAAATATAGATTTTTTTTTTACTAATTTCCAAAGACTATAAAATAACAGTTGTTTGGTTACCATAATGTACATGTCAGTGTTATTCAAAATTTTTAACAAAGTTGGAAATGACGAAAATTTTATTTTTTGCTAAATCTTTTGTTTTTAATATTGATAATTCGATTATGTATGTATATTTATTTATGTGTTTTTATGTTTATATATAGTTAGGTATATATATTATGTTTATGACATAAATATGTTAAGCATTTATATTTATATGTCCTCATAGTCATTGCACCTGCCACTGTATGTCTCTGCATCACCCAAAGGTTGACTGGTAGAAAATGCCTATGGCATTAAGTCCGCCTCTGTACATTTATGTGCTTGAAGTATTAAATAAATAAATACCCAACACGTGGGTAAGCTATTGCTAGCTAATTTAATTCAAGAAAAATAAAGAAAATATGTTTATTTGCAGTAAATAATTAATTGTAATAGTAATTTGACTCTAATACATATCAAATTCATAATTACCTCATCTACATATGGACACTCGGCATCCCTCAACCAATTCCTAACGTGTCACACAGTGCTATTGTCATGTACAATGACAACTATTGACAACCGCTGACCTAGAAACCCCAGCCAGGAAATTAACTGTCATGGCTGCCGACCAGAACCGTATGGAGCTATAGAGGCACACGTGGATTCCTTGAGGGAGCTATTCGTTAGGTTAATAGTGCTTTTGGTTATTTAGTAGGGCAATTCAGGGGTAGGGTTTTAGGTTATGGGTTGTGGGGATGGTGGGAGGATTGAGGGCGTGTGTGGGTTATGTGTTGTGTTGTTGGGATTTTGGGTGGAGAAGTGGGTAGCCAGTTTTTGTGGGCGATGTATAAAGAGGATAATATACAGTATCGGAAGAGGTAGTTGTTTTCTTGTACGCTTATGAGGACCAATGCAGTCACCAATAAGTATTCTGGCATAATCAGTTGAATCAATTGAAAGTTTATAACGTTCCCACTGCTGGGACACCGGCTTCCTCTCTGTGAGTGGGAGTGGGCCGTAATTTCTACATGTCCATTGCGGGTTGCTAGATCACACATGACTTCGATTATGGGATTCCGTTTTTGTCACGATGTTAGCCGTTTTGAGAGCAGTGGTGATGAAATAATTTAAAGTAAAGCATCTGACTGGGTTTGAATCTACGACCTACAGTTCGTAAGGCGCAGCAGTTTCCACTGGGCCACCACTGCTCCCTAGAGATATAAATGTTCTTCTCTTTCTTTTTTCTCTCTGAATCTTTTTCTCTATCACTTTTTTTAAGGTAGAGGTATTTATTCGGGTGATTTCGTAGTCGAAACTAATAAGGTGCAAATAAAAACTAACTTTTAAAGTGGCTAATGTATTCCTTCTAGTACACCTGCGTACCGATTTTATAAACCACAATCTACTTACCCTTTAGGTAATATAGACCAAGCACTTTGGTACTGAAGCAAAACATATTTACAGAAAATTCCCAATTTCAAAAATCAATTTTGACCCCACATAAACGTATTCCGTAGTCCAATTATTGAGCGTCAGGGGTCGGCTTATCCTCCAGGCGGTCGTGTAATCCAATGAGGATGCAGGTACAGTCCGGGCGACAGTTTTGTCGCACCATTGAGTCGCACCCTCACACTCCAACTGCTGTGGTCCGTAGGGCTGTGCTGTTCAGAAAGGCATGTATTTTAATGAACTTCAAGTGATTCCCATTTTGCTTTCTCTAAAATGTTATTGAACACTCTAATAAAATGAACTAGCTTTTTCCCGCGAGCATGTCGGAAATTTTGTTGCGTTCGTTTGCAACCATATGCCTAAATAATAAATTGAATGAAGTTTAGGTACTTTGAAAGTAGACTTTCCATACAACATCATGATCATCCCCTTTTTCAGCTCTTCGGGAGTAGAATTATCTAAAACGCTGAGATACGTATAACAAAAATTTTTAAACACAACATTTGAAGTACCTAGCTTCGAAATAGACGGACTTTCATACAAAATCCCACCCCCTATTTCACCCCTTTACGGAGAGAGTTTCTTAAAATCCTTTCTTAGCTGACGTCTTACTCAGAATCATAATCTACCTCTGTGCCAAATTTCATGTTCGTAGGTCCAGTCGTTTTTGAGATTTCGTGATTAGTGAGTGAGTGTATGAATCGGTGACCTTTCGCTTCTATATTTATAGATGTTCCTCTTTTTGTGAAACTAAAGTAATTCCTATTTTGAGCTTCTAAAAATTTACGTAATAGCGCTCGCCAGTTACAATTGGTTACATTCTAAGTAACCTAACCAAGTTAAAAAAAGGCTCATGTATTAAAAATAGGATCAGTTAAATATTTTCCGCTTTGAAGAGAGATTTTACTGTCGCTTATTATTTCCGCGTTGGTTATTTTATCATCATAATGGGTTAACAGTTTACTATAACTTATCAAAATTGACGTTCCCAGTGGTAGTCTCCCCTTAACTCCCCTATAACATCTTGCTAAGCCAGCGTTAGATGGATAGCCCTTGAGGCCCAATGCCGACGTCTAGTCAACTTCCGATATAGCTGGCACTTGTGTGAAGCCGGTTACCTACCTGAGACACTTCGACAAGCCAAAGTACACGTTTTTATCTGCTTTACAATCTTGTATTTCTTTGAGAGGATCTTCAAGTCAGAGATAATTGAAATGTTGCACTCTTTTATATTTGTAAAGTGTTTTGTTAGAGCCGGACACATTTGCTGCATGTCGCATGCATTGTGGGCTAAGTAGCAGGTGGCAGGCTTAGGCGTAGACGACGGGACGAACTTGACACCTATAATAAGGGATTGGTCTATATTGGCTCAGGATCGAGTTGAATGGAAAAAGGAAAGGGAGTCTTTTGCTCGGCAGTGGGACAAAACGGGCTTAATATTGTTTTAATTTTTTTATCTCCCTTGTCATTTTCGGGTTCGGGATCTTTGAAAGGCGAACGAGGGGCCGAGGCCAACCCACAGAGGGTCGTTACATGTTTTTAATGAAAAGTAGTTTGTTTAGGCTTATAGAAATCTAATCGTTATCATCTGCAATTAGAATGATTAGAACTTCTTTGAGAAGTTAAAGCCTTTTCACAAAAAAAAATCTTCAGAGTTCGGATTTTTTCCAGAAAATAAACGCCGACTGACAGAAACGACTTAAACGTCAGCATATATTGTAGGGGTCCGCTGCCTGGCTCTTAAACGTCAGCATATATTGTAGGGGTCCGCTGCCTGGCTCTTAAACGTCAGCATATATTGTAGGGGTCCGCTGCCTGGCTCTTAAACGTCAGCATATATTGTAGGGGTCCGCTACCTGGCTCTTAAACGTCAGCATATATTGTAGGGGTCCGCTGCCTGGCTCTTAAACGTCAGCATATATTGTAGGGGTCCGCTGCCTGGCTCTTAAACGTCAGCATATATTGTAGGGGTCCGCTACCTGGCTCTTAAACGTCAGCATATATTGTAGGGGTCCGCTGCCTGGCTCTTAAACGTCAGCATATATTGTAGGGGTCCGCTGCCTGGCTCTTAAACGTCAGCATATATTGTAGGGGTCCGCTACCTGGCTCTTAAACGTCAGCATATATTGTAGGGGTCCGCTGCCTGGCTCTTAAACGTCAGCATATATTGTAGGGGTCCGCTGCCTGGCTCTTAGACGTCAGCATATATTGTAGGGGTCCGCTGCCTGGCTCTTAAACGTCAGCATATATTGTAGGGGTCCGCTGCCTGGCTCGCGGATTAGTTCGAAAAATTTACCGTGGCTCTGGCATAGGCAACTGAAGGAACACGGGTGTGTTTTTAGTCAGTAAACTCCTGTACGTGTGTTATTTTCTTTTTTGCGTTATGTTAAATTATTTCGTTCGTTTTTTAACTATGTATTTTTTTTATTTCCTTTCTTTTTCAACGCCTACAGCGAGTACTACAGGTAAGGTTAAACTGCCTAATTAGTAATTACCGCTAGTATGTACTTGATAACGTTTAATTGTGCATTATGCCGTGTGTGCTATGCGTGAAGACAATGATCGTAATCGTTCGCCAGTCAGGGACAGCCTTTATTTGTAAAAGGTGTTTATTTGAGAATGCTGTTGTTTTGGGGTCGCGAGTTGAAAATAGCAATGTTTTTTTAGTCTTGTGTTTCCGAAAGTCATTTGAAGGTGATTTACCTATTTGAAGACCAATTCCCGTGATTAAAAACGTTCAAAATCTACTCATCTCAGCGAAATCAATATACAAATCTTGTTAAAAATTTAATATTGAAGGTATTTTTGACAAAATGAACAACAGCAAATTATATCAATGAACAACATAGGATAACTGAATAAAATAGAACAGATTTTTTTTAAACTCGTGGTAACTTTTAGGATAGGATATTGTAAATAGATTGACCAGTAAATGAATGAATTAAGTAATTATCGTAAATTTATCGCTGACGTCGCTTTAAAAGCCGTCAAGCTGAAGTGGGACTGGGCTGGCCACGTCTGCCGTCAATGCCCCATGTGCTGAGGGCCAATATAACTATTACGTGGTCTGACACAGCCATAACCCGTAAAAGTGGAGACCTGACGCGTTTTTTTGTCGCGGCAGACCCTATAGAAGATAGTGGTACGAGCTGGAGAAAATATACGACCAGTGGTCCACCGCAACCCTGGATAGGAAGAGCTAGGAGTAATAGGGAGAAGCCTTTGCCCAGTAGTGGGATGATGCGGGCTGTTAGTAACTGTACCGTAAAGTTTTTAGCTATTATGGAGTAGTACCCGCTAGTTTGTGTCATCTATCAATTATATTTTTAATATGCTAATAAACAAGGCGCATTATTATCGGCCTATATTGTTCCCACTGCTGGGACACCGGCCTCCTCTCGGTGAGAGGGAGTGGGCCGTAATCCACCACGCGGGCCCAGTGCGGGTTGGTAGATGTCACATGTCTTCGAATTTTTGGTTCTAAGACATGCCGGTTTCCTCACGATGTTTTCCTTCACCGTTTTGAGAGCAGTGGTGATGAAATTATTTACATAAAGTAATGCGCCTGCCTGGGTTCGAACCCACGACCACGAACTCGTAAGTAGGGCCCGATACCACTGGGCCACCACTGCTCTCAAACAAGGCTATAACAATTAAAATTCTATACCAATAAAACAAGATAAGCTTTTTATTAGTCAGTAGAATAATGCTAATCCCTTATCCTGGTAATCACATTCGGTGATAAAGTGTAGGTAAAGTGGAGCGCTCCAGTAATTATTATGAGTAAATTAGCTCGTTGCTACGCTATCTGGGCGCCTCGGCTTTATCCAATTAGTGACAGCCATTGTGGTACGTTTTCGGGATTTTAAATTATTTCTTCTGCCTTGTCTTTTCCAACTATGTTGGGGTTTGGGTTCCAGTTTAACCCAGTTTGTCCCTTTTTCGTATTGAGCGTTTTAACAAATCATCAATGTAACTTGTTCTTATCTGGCGCTGCTTGACCTACCCCACTGCGTTCTATTCATAAGCATTGTAGAGTTCTAGAAATACAATGTAAAATACGAAAAAATGACAAAAGTCACTTGTAGCACTTTACTGGCTATCTGTCCTCCAGTACTTTACGTACCAAGAACCCCGTGCCTCGGAAAGCACGCCAAGTCCCGGCTGTCATTTGTGGATTTGACAGTCGTTACGGGTCGTTAGAAGCACGAAAGTCTGACATCCACTCTTACCAAGGGGTATTGTCTTATCCAGTAACTCGGTTGTGGCGGTCAGATAGGTAATCGCTTCATGTAAAATACTGGTATTCAGCTGCGTCCAGTTAGACTGGGAGCCAACCCCAACGTTGGAAAAAGGTTAGGCAGATCATGATTGGATCCAAAAAAGAAACTGGGCATTGGGAATTGACATTGGGTGTGATAGTCTGCCACGTTCCCAGCAGTGAAAACATTACAGCCTGGTCACATGATACTCTTGTTCTTATTTAAATACCTTTTTACATTAAATAATATTTGTTATGTAAAGGTACGTTGTGTAAACTTTTCCTTTATGATTATGAGTTAAATAAGTTAGTTCCAGCGCTGTCGCTCAGTAACGAACTTATCCAATTAGTTGTAACCCTCTCGCACTAGGGTTGTCGTACAAAGGCGTGTTTTTACTCAAATATAATTAACTCAGCTCTGTTGCTCTATATTTTTGCTCCGTGAGTATATAACTGCGTTATGGAGGTTAGATAGGCAGACGCGTCATTTGAAATTCTGGTATTCACTGGACTGAAAACCGATCCTAACGTATTTTGAAACAGGCTCGGCAGATGATTATCTATCCTCCGTGAAATAATAATAAAATACTAAGCAGAATTTAGTGTAGAATCATTTTGTACAGTCGAGACCTTTAGTAGATACCTCATACCTACGTAAGGTACCCTGCAGCAACGTAAGATTCAAAAGAATATTGATAGAAATTGTATGGCGTTTCGAAGATAGTATTCTCGAATCTATCATCATAATTTCAGCCGAAAGATGTCCACTGGTAGACATAGGCTTCCTCCAAGGTCCGCCATTTTGACCGGTTCATTCTCGTGCGCAAATTTTTGCAACCAGTGCGCAATTATTTTTTTGGTGGTTCAGTATCAGTAATAGAACACATTTCAATTATTTTTTCAATACTTTTATTTTTATATTTGCGCACTGGTTTAAAACTTATCCTGTATTTGTTCTTGATCAGTGCCATTACGGCGATGATAGGCAATTTATTCTGTTTCCGCATATTATAAAACTATTATAATAACTGAGTCTAGTATTGGAATTCTAAGCTTACATAAATTAGGAACAGCACGGATCCAGTACTGTACCTAATTGTCTATACGCCTATTATGAAAAACAGGCCAGTACTATGATGATCCTTCATATAGGCTTATCCCTATCAAAACTTACTTTTTAAAAGCTATAAGCTTTAATAGTTATAAGCGTAGACGTTGCGACGCCGCCGGACGTGGCAATTTGCGACCTACCCCCACCATCTTTGTACCCCCTACTGCCATCGTCCTCGCAAGTTCGTTGTGTTGAATGTTAAAGGTATTGCACGCATGTGTGTTTGTGTTTGTTGTAATATAGTTAAGATTATAAATGGTAGATCTGCATAGCTATTTATTATCATGCGATACGCTTCCGAATAGAATCCATCAATCTTTTCGTAGGAGTCCTATTAACGTTGGTCACAAATCCAAAACCTGAAAATTTTGTAAGTTTAAATCAAATAGACGACCGCTATTCTTCTAACAGCTGTTTGCTGTGGAGGCAAGGTAGATCAGGTTACCGAAATGTGTAATTTTCGATACGATAGCCTTTCGTATGCTTGTGAATAACTATGCTGCACAGACTCACAGACTCCTGCATTGTTTGCGTACCCTTCACTCAAGTAAATCCAAAGCAAATCTTGGCAAAGATATAAAAGTACATTAATGAAAGATTCTGTCAGTTTTCCTTAATCTACCGGTTTGATAAACCGGAGATTAAATTTAGACGAAAGTTATTTCAAACATTACTCCGAAAAATGATTTGTCAGTTATTGCAACTGGTTCTAAAACGCTACTTATTTCATTGCCAGATCTCAAGTTGATCGTACCTTAAGATTGGATACTAGATTTCACTGATGAGATAGACAGTACTTGTTCAGGTTTCCTGAAAACGTAGGCTAGAATTTATTCATGGATTCTTTATTATGTACACAATATAAATAGAATGACGCAATGGGATCTCTCATCGCTAAAAGATATATTTTACAGACAATCTATGGATGTATCAAAAAGGACTAGTTCTGTTATTTCTTCCTTTCGTTGACTTGAAATAGTAGAAGCTAATCAATACCTTTCACACCTAAGTCACATACACATACGTCAAAATATCGTGGCAGGATTTTATCGTGCACTGGAATTTCAACTCTCGGTGTGGAACCTAGCATTGAGAATCCCACAGAGTGCATCTCAGCGCGTCGAAAAACCACTCTGTTAGACTTTTGACTCTCAGCTCTAAGCAGTGCAGTTGAAGATTCAGTGAGCGATATAATCATCGACCAACAATCCCCAACATTTTTATAAGTAATGCCTTTTTTCCAGGTAAAGAAAATGGCAGAACGCGTAGCCAAATGCCGCGAGGAAGTTTCCAAGAGCAGAGAGAAGTACCAATCAGCGTTGGCAGAGATAACGGCATACAACCCCCGCTATATTGAAGATATGACGGGCGTCTTCGAGCGGTGCCAGCAGATGGAGGCCCAGCGGCTGAAGTTCTTCAAAGATGTGCTGTTCAGCTTCCACAAGTGCCTCAATATCAGTCAAGAACCTTCGTGAGTATTTTGTGAATAATCTTTAGAAGGCAACTGTTTGCTGTTACTCAATTAGCAGAGAGCTCGCCCTCTCGTGTCCGCCTTCTGTAGTGTCCATACCATCAACCTAGAATCGGTAGTAAAAAATCACAGTTAAAACTCCCGCAGAAAGACGCGGGCCGATTCTAGTAGAACAATTTCTATGCAACCTTTATTTTGGAATTAGTTGTAATAGAGTTGCGTCGCGACTGTCATGTCAGCCTTTAAAAATGGTTTCTGAAGAATTATAAGAGATTTTAATTCCTATTGATTGGTTGGCATTTATTTGTATTAACGTCAAAAATATATACCAAGAAAAGTTTTTTTTTTTAAATCACATTTTTGTGACCTTTTTTTCTATCCACAGGGTAAATTAAGAATTGGTTGAAGATAAAACTAATATAATTTTATGGTCGCGTACCTTGAACAAAAATACTTGTTCTGTGATAGGTATATCTTGTACAACTCAATTAATCAATGAGTTCTCCTAAAATGTTTCCAGATTACCCCAAATATACGAAGAATTCCACCATACGATAAACAACGCGGACAGTCAGAAGGACCTCAAATGGTGGGCCAACAACCACGGTGTCAATATGGCGATGGGCTGGCCCCAGTTCGAGGTAACATAACACACATTGCTGCTCCAACACCGGCCTGCATACAAACCCCTCCCACTCACAGCGCAGTGCATTACTGTCTATAATCTATGCGATTAGATCGAGTACTCTTTGCATCTAATTAACTTGAATGCTTTTAGGTGTTGCATTCAGTCTTTAGGTACGGATTTTTGTTAAACCATGTGGATTTATACAAGACTATAAACTACAAGTTAGATTTTTGTATCAGACATAGAAAGAGGCAGTTGGTCCAGGTCCAATTTTGATATTTATCTGCTTCTGGTTAGATTGGAAGCTGGTCCCAACATCTTTGGGAAAAGGCTAGGCAGATGCATCATCATCATCTTCCTAGCCATTTACCAATTATTGTTGGGGCCTCCTCCCGTCTAACCGGATGCAGGTAAATATCATTATGTAATATGGAGCCACTGCCTGTCTGACCTCCACAACCCTACGATATCCCTTGGTAAGACTGGTTGGCAGTGGCGTGCACAGGGTTTTATGATCGGGTAGGCAGTTCAACAAAAAAAAACGTCTTTCGTAATTGCTCAAGTTAGTGAAGAAAAACTCACTAGGTGGTTTAAAAGTTTGAAATGGCGATTTTCTGATAATGCTAATAAATGATTTCGGCCACCTCAAATATCTGATCCAGGTGAGTGATAGTTGAAAAAGGCCCTTCATGTGATTCGTATATGTAAATATATTTAATAGGTAAATTTAGTACGGGTAACAGCAAAAATAATAAAGTAAACAAACTCATTTATAAATGACCTAAACGCGCCTACCTTTTTTTAAATATGATTTTGAACCATCGTCATAAAAAGTTGGTATGCGTCTTCATTCGACCAATAATTCTTTTTCCGTCGAAAGCACAGAAAGATGTGTAGGTACTTGTTGTTGACTTTGTGTGTTTGTTAAATAGGTACGTAAGAATCCGTTTTAATGAAAAACTTCTTCGTAATACTTCTCTCAATACGATAATTACCAAAATCTTTGAGCAAGCCGTGGGATAGTAATCATGTAAATCTGCAAATCCCGAACAATTCCACACTGTACTCGAACTACTAAACTAGCAAGGAAAAAAAATATTTTAATGTGTGTAAACAACAACATAGCCGGTTTTAGTTGCTTAATTATTACTATGAAACTTACGAGTTGCATTACCTCTTTGCTGGGTTATAATTCTCGTTACTCAGGTACACATTTCCATTTAGATACACTTTTTAACAAACACACATTTTCAACACAAACCTCACAATCGAACAACATTTTGAAAAAACAAACAAACAGCGTAGTAAGTAAAAATTAAAACAATTCAAAAAACTAATTGAAATAAGCAACAAATCTACCTAATATTAACGTTTGTAAATGAATTAATCACCAGAAAACTCAATCAAAATAAAAACATAAAACAGCGCGCTTCACATGTACGAAATCAATATGGATCCTTTCGTAAACAAACAATTTCTAAATTTTGCTAACTAAAACGTTGACAAATAAAATTGCATCATTGCGAATCGTAATGTTGCTGAGGCTACGTACATATTCAACATGATCGCATAATACTCACAGCGCGCTGTGATAATACTCACCAATCACAGGCGTCCATGCGCCAATATTGAATGGCGCAGAGACGCCTGTGATTGGTTATCCTGCGGCAGGACTTCGCTTTATGTGTGCAATGTATAGACACGAAAATGTAGAAGAAATTACCACTACATGCGTACATTTATGAATGAAATAAAGACACGATCGTTCGCTGCCTGCTTACGTTTCGTTCTGTTATGAATGCGTTGCCGTAGTAAAAAGAACGGTATGAACGTTGCTATTATATTTACATTAGGCGTTTAAACTTTTTGAATGGTTTTATTACTTACTGTTAGTATAATTCTTTTATTTTTGAAATATTAGTAACTAGTCCTTATCTAGGGTCTAGACCCTAGGGTCTGCAGTGTCTTTTTGCCTATATGGACTGCACGCCACTGCTGGTTGGCTGTCAGAAATCTTATACTGATATGATTCATCTTAAAATACCCGCAAAGAAAATCCTAGGCTCGTCTTTAAGAATCTACTTTCGTTGCGTAAAATACACTCATAAAAATAACATAATTCTTTTAATAACCATGGTTTAATAAAAGTCTGTTTTAGTCTTAGGCAAGATTTAAGGGCATTAGTCGTATCAATATGGAAAACTAAGCATGTCTTAGATGTCTTCAAAAGTTTCCCTATTATTTATATAAAATTACAGTATTTAGTTGTTTCTAATAATATTTAGCATTCTTCGTAGAACCTGTAATGATTCTTTGGTGGCTGCACACTGCAAAATTTTGTAGATTCCCTACCCCTGATTAAGCCTATTTATATTTGATTAATTAATTTTTGTAATTTATTACATTCCCTTTGGTCTAAAATTCTGTACGACTAGTTAAAAATTCTCCTAAAGAACCTATACTTAATAAAGTTTAAAATTATTCTTTTATCCCAACAAAAATTGGTGTTTTATCCTAACAAAATTTGGTCCTTCATCCCAACACAATGTGATCCTTCATCCCAACACAATTTGGTCCTTCATTTTAACCAAGTTTGGTCCTTTATCCCAACAAAATTTGGAACTTTATTTATCCTAACAAAATTTGGTCCTTTATCCTAACAAAATTTAGTCTTAACGGTGTGCTGCCACTGCGCTTGTAGTTAGACCTTCAAACAATCCCCTTATCACAAGGTCCCTTAATGCCAAACAAACAGCAATATTTGATCAAGATAGGAACATTACAAACGTTTCAACAGCGGCTTTACCTCGCATACCAACCGCCAAATGCTTACAAAAATAAATACTTATAAACGAATAATTCGAACGGATTTCCTTCGACTATGCAATATTTTAAAATTTATTTGCGACCTAGAATGAGCGAATGAAAAGTATTTTTATCGTTTCGGGTCAAGTGCATCGTAATTGCTTTTGTAATATTTTGATTAATTCATAGCAATCTTAATTAATGCTGGTCACACAATTTAGACGGAAAGAATTCGTTTAGTATACAGTACTTAATTACGTTGTATTGTGCAATATAATAAAAATAAAGTTGGTCATGTTGAGTAACGTATACGACATTATCAAATATTTACTTTACAAAGCCACTCAATCTTACTTACACAAAAATTGTGACAAAAATATTTAACGTAACGATTAACACAAGGTTGATACGCCGGAAACGGATCCGATACAAAACAAATACTTGGCGGAAGCATCAGCGATGGTCGCCCGCATGATAGCGACCGCCCGGCGACCGCTGCCGCGACCGCAGATCGCGCCCTGGTCGCAGGCGGTCCGCCGCCTGCGCCTAGCCCTGCCCACGTTCTGCTTCGGTGTGGATGAGAAAGCTTCCAGCCGTGTGGCGCCTTCGGTCACCAGTAGCCAGTGCTATGGAAGCAGCCGGTTTTATAGCAACCCGCTGATGGTACGACCACGGTGTGGGGTCGGTGGTGACGCGAATGGTGGTGTGGGGTTTATACTTTGACGAAGAAAACATTAAAATATACCTTTTGTAGTTGTAACTAAGTCTAAAGTTAAAGTATTGATCACATGCCGCTTTTCTTCTTCTTTTATTCGCGTTTACTGAGTTTTTAGCACGGCTTTATGGTCTGATGATGGACAGTGGATTTTGTGGGTAGGTGACAAATGAAATAGTCAGTCAGATATATGATATTAAGATGCTATGAGACTTTTTTAAACCTAGGTTTCACTGGGTTGTGTTTTCTTAAGGAGTTAATTATAGACTAAAGTAATTAATAAGTAATTTTATATAACTGTAAAATAATGATGAAATAAAAAGAAATTTTATTAGAAAAGTATCCATATTTTATATAAATAAGGTAAGTAAATTCTACACCAATTCCTACAACACTGCCAAGAATACTCAATTATTACATCGTATCCCACAAAATGCACTGTAAATCGCCTGTCATAAAGCTAGCACTCGATACTGAGAATCGATTATCGTAATCGAATTTCATCATGAAATGATTTTGCAAAGCACCGAAGGGTTTGATGGTGTCACACAAATATACACCTTGATGTATGGTGTTTAAGAGCAATTTCGCTCATAGATCATCTCAGCACCATTCATGGGGCATTTACACTTGGTCGGTATACCGTGGATGACTGGCAACGAATCGGCGACCGACTGGAAACACGGCTGTTCATACAGAAAGTTGGCAACGATGCAAATAACTGTCAACTATTGTGATGTTGTGATTAATTAATCAATATTACTAAATAAAATTATGTAAAACAGAGCTATATCGCTCTGTGTTGCAAAATTATTGTGTTAATGAATAATAATAATGACATTAGATTAGGGGTTCATAAATCAAAACGGCGAAATATTTGACAGGTATTTGCGACGTTGCCAACTGTCAGAATGCGCCCGCCTAAATACTGCAATCAAAATAATTATTTTCGTTAGAATTGGGTGTCTTCAATATACCTGTAGTGCTATGAAATTTCACTCACAAATATTTATGAAATTGTAGTTTGTCACTGAAATTCGAATTCAACGAATTTGGATTTAAGTGACGGCAATTCGGCAACTGCTAATCGAATTTCCCTATTCGAATTCCACTGAATTCGATAATCAATGTCACAATTCCGAACGGAAACGCCGGAATTCCGAACCCTGTTTTAGCTACCAAATTAGACCGCCCTAATTTGGAGTTTGATTCTGAATTAAGTTACTGAATTCTAGATCCGGTTCGATGTAAATGCGAGCACTGTCATTATCACTCATCCACACTGAAGTATGGGTAGCAAAATAAAAGCAAAATGTTTTAGAAAAGCACGCAATGTCACAGATAAATATTATAGATGCCGAAAGCGGTATGAGAGGTATCCGCCATTTTGTAGCTCCGAAAAATCAGGTAAAACGGTTGAAATCGGCAAGCACTGACTAAAAAAGAATTAATTATAGAACGAAAATATGCACTTGTAAAAATTTATATTGCAATTCGATAAAATAAATTATTACAAAAAACGACAATTGATACTAACAGCATAGCTGAAAATCTAAATTAGAAATTGTACAGTATATGGAAAAATAGAAAATGTCGGATAAACCTTGCGCCACAAAGGACCGACTAATATTCCTAGTTGTTTTTTATTATTATTTAATAGCATGTATTTTACTTTTCCTCTTTCTGTATCCCCCACTAGTGCAATTAGCTTGTATTACCTTCTAACGACCACCGGCTTTGTATGGACGTGTCTATGTGTACCTAATTTTGTTAATTACTTTTTTTTCACTTTGAGTTTGCATTTGAGTAACGAGACGTTGGGAAAATCTAATTAAGAAACATATATATACCAAAAGTAAATAATCATAAAACATATATCTACCTACAAAACAGTTTTTAGTTTATATAAAACAGTTTAGTTTTGTTTATTGTTAAAGAAGTACAATGATTAGTTTCTTTCTTTATTTATTTTTTACTGTAAAAGACTCTTATTTTTTATCTTTTCCTTTTTTACTGTGTTCTATTGTAGTAAAAGTAATCTTGCCGTTTTACTTTAAAATTCCTTTTGCAAAAGAATTATCACAGTATATGTAAAATATCAGAATTTTTATATAGAACCTATCAGTATATGTAACAATATCAGAAGTAAACAAAACAAAAAAACAGTAAAAATGTTCAAATTCTTGAACACGTCCTCCCAACGTCTCGTTGCCTCGCCGTGACCGCTTGTGACGTGTGTGTCGGTGGACAGGAGTACACCGAGGAGTTCCGAGACATCGCCAAGGGCAAGTCCAAGGAGAGCCTGCCCACCGGGCCCATCACGCTGCTGAACCAGCGGCCCGTCAGCGAGGATGTACGTTACACCACATTAGTTTAGATATAGCCTTACGGACGACTGCGATGGTGATTCTCGTATCGTACTCTTGGGATATCACTCAGGTGGAAGACGTCTAGTGGCGGACATAGGCCTCTGTTCGTCGGTACAACGATCTCTCCTGACTACTGAGCTTCTCGCATCCAGTAGATTCCCGCAACATATGGTCGAATCACCTGCAGGAGAATTCGTTTCTAACCATGGCCATGGATAAAATCCACCAGCCAGCCAGGAGGTAGTGACTGCTGAACCGATTGGTGATGTTTGTGAGTCAAAAAGTTCCTCATTGGCTAGATGACACCATCTTCGTCCTCGTGGTCGTTAGCGCGACTGCGGAGTGTGGGGTCCTGGGTTCGATTCCTAGATCGGGCAAAGTGTTATTGGGTTATTCCATTAGGTAAAATTCCGGAGTTTGGCGGTGTGACCTCCTTCGTGCCTCGGAAAGCACGTTAAGCGCCTGATCTCTCTCCGGTCGTGTCGGACTGCCGTCTCATCGGACTATGAGTGTGAAGGAAGAGTGAGTGCCCATGAGTCTGCGCACACACTTGTGCACTATATTTGCACTATATATCTCCCGCGCTGAAGGTTAGTCTCCGTTAAGATTGGCCGCCATGGCAGAAATGGTCTAGAGGTCTTCGCTACGTAAGTATCTCCATAGGGAAAGCTGAGAAAATTCAGAAAGAAGACAGACAAAGACTTCTTGTAAGGCGTGGACTATCCACAGACTTCAAAAGTTGTTTTGTGAATGTGTAAATGAATTTGCGAGTTCGACGGGTCCGAAAAATTACGGTTTGATTCGATCCTTTATGTTGTCAATCCGTAAAATGTTTACCAGCATCTAGCTTTGACGTCACGTACGTAAACCACCATCGCTGTCGTACGTAAGATGACGTCACGCACGCGCCAGCCGCGTCACACATTCAGTGTTGCCAGTCTGAACATATTTTGTACTTGTACAATCTATGGACCAGAATAGGATTCAAATGAGAATGAATGAAAGCCGGATTGGTAATTTGGTATCTCGTAAATGCTTTATAAATTAGTTCTAGCATGACGGGTCTAAACGTAGTTTGATTCTGGGAGAAGGTCATTCTCATTTTAATCGTTTTTTTTAGCTTTAATTTTTATGTATTATTTTTTATTTCATTTTTTTGTTTATCGATGTTGCATGATGGATGTTCGCTTCACCCTACAGTTTATGCATATTGGCATGAATTAACTATTTAACCACACTTATACGAAATGATTATTGTTAAATTGTATATTTATTTAAAAGAATATTTAAGTAATGAAATTATTTAAAAATATTGATCAATAATAATCCCCAAAATAAAATCTGTATTTTGAAAAAGAATGGAAGGACCAAATTTATAAAAAGAAAAGAGGGGGTTTCAATAGAAAAGGTTTATGTTTAAAAAAAACACCGGCGATTAATTTTATAGTACCTTAAAATTTGGTCCTTCCACTTGCCTAAGAAATTCTCCAAAGACGTTCGTGTACTTAAAAAAATACTTCACAACACTACAGGAGCTGCCACCGATCAACAACACCAACAACAAGCCGAGCAAGGCTGCCAACCACACGGACGTGGCTCCGCAGCCGCCAACAACAGTCATCAACAACACCGCGCCCGCCAACAACACCATTGACAAGAAGAGCATCAGTGCGCCTATCGCTGTTACGTGAGTATTTATTGTATTAGTTAATATTAATAGAGTACTTTGTCGATCGATCAGGTTAAGCTTCGCTTGCCGCGGTTGGTCCATGGATGGGTGACCACATACCATGAACCGTCCGCATCTCTTACAGCACGTTAAGCCGTTGTACCTGGCTGTCTTATTCTTGGATCTTTGACACTCGTTGAGGGTCATCAGAAGCACGTAAATCTGACAGGCTTACCAAGGAGTATCATATTACCCAGTAAATGGGTTATGAAGATCAGATAGGAAGTCACTCCATGTAAAGTAGTGGTATTCAGCTGAATCCGGTTAGAGTCGAAGCTGACTCCAACATAGTTAGGAAAAGGCTGGGTAATACGATACCACTTGGTAAGACTGGTTGTCAGACTTTTGGGCTCCTGACTACCCGTCACGCCTCTCAAAGATCGGCGAATGAAAGCCAAGACCATTGGCTTATTGTGTTTTTCGAGGCAAGGTGGGGTCCATTTTGTCATAATAATGTCACAATTGCATTCTATACATATGACCTTCGTCGGGATAATTATAACGGCAACGGTTTCTTAGAAAACTCAAGCTTCAATTTCTTCCTATTCCTGTCCTCACAATCCATAACCTTTTAGACCACGTTCTCCTGGACGTAATAATATCGCAGCGGGATTTTTATGCGCACTCGATTTTCAACTTACGGTGTTAAACCGAGTATTGAGAATTCAACATAGTGCATACCAGCGCGTCGAATAAACACATTGTTCGATTTTTTAGTCTCGGTGCTAGGGAGTAAGTTATACCTGCCAGGGTCACGGGATCTGTTCGAAATAGTTACCGTGGCCCTGGCATAGGCAACTGATGGAACACGGGTGGGTTTTAGTCAGTAAAAATCTGACACGCCCTTTCGCTCCGCACAGAGCGGTAGAAGTCATTTGATTATTTAAGATCCAAAAAAAAAGTAACTTGAAGATCAAGTACTCGAAAAATTTCAGCCTTGATACTTTTACGTCGGTAGGGACGTCGAGTAAGTATCAAAACTCCTCCTCCCTCATCCCTTCTTTCCTTGTCCCCCTAGTATCGAGCGTCTAGAGATATTCGCTTGCGCCCCTGGCTATAAGCACGCCCGCAACGATTCCTTCACCCGGCTGGTGCGCCTGGCTATGAAGCCGGATGTCTCCAGCAGTTCCCGGTTCACTATCACGGACGTGAGCGAGCCGATTTACGATGAGTTAGTGTATACTGTGCTTCAGGGCTTAGAATGTAGTAATTTGTAGTATATTTCATACCATTCATTAAATCTTTGACGTGTCATGTAACTTTACATTCATTCATCATTAAATATCTACTTCGAGTCTAGTTGCGCAGTAAATGAAAATAACAAAGTCTCCATCATATACAATGTAATTTTTTCAGTCAGGTATTAATGGTATAGTAGTTTACAAGCTTTTATTTAATGTTCCTTGTGGTCATTTAGTTTTATTGGTTAATTTGTTTTGTTCTTCATCTATACAGTACATCGATGTGAAAACTGAAACCATGAATTCAGCACATGACTCTCTAAACACAAAGAATTTTTTGTCGGTTATCAAAAAAATAATCAGTCATAGAGATGTGCAATACCTACGAGATGAAATGTATGGTACAGCATTTATTTTTTAAATAGCCGCCCCAGAATTTTAACGCAAGGGGATCCAAAATCATGAACTGAATCCACGGTAACATGTATGTCGAGATCCCTGCCCATCTGTATATTTTAGTAACAGATACACACAGGAACCAAACTTGAATCTGCCAATTCAATGGCGTACGGTTCGAGGTAAAGCTAAACAAGGCTGTAATACGTACAATCAAAATAATAATCCTCCTTTATTTGAACCTTTTCAGCAACGGTACAGCCACAGCGCCGAAATCGAACAAGACATCTCCAGCTAAAGACAGCATCAAGGGAGGACAAGAGAATCCTTTCGACGAGGATGAATGGGATGAGGAATCGGGTGGAGCCCTGACGGATACAGGCGAGCCTGGAGTTCCTGTGAGAGCGCTGTATGACTATACCGGCGCTGAGAGCGATGAGCTTAGCTTCAGACAAGGTGAGGGCAAAAGGAACATGCATAATAATCTTGACTGTATTTGTTTGGCAAAGGTGTGCGTGCAACTTTTTCTATGGGACCAATTCTGACATTTCTATACACACATATATCTTTGCAAATAAATAAAATTGAAGTCTCTGTATGTACTGTCAAAATAACAGCTTTTTACTAAATACGTAAGAAAGTATGTACGCTACATATAACATAAAAGAATCTTCCGGCTAATCTCCGAAACGGCTGGACTGATTCTGACAGATAACTGATGTTACAAGGAGTAACACACAAGTAGTTTTTGTCCCGTTAGCACGTTCTCGTGGGATAGTTTCCGATATTCCTATGCAGCCGTCAGTTGTTCTGTCCATTGTGATTGTGGTAGTATTGCACTTTTTGTATGGAACTGCAAAATAGCAGTTTTTTTTTTTTTCATTCAAATTTCAGAGTTCGTTCTATAGTAAAAGTTTGTTCAAACATTTTCATTGGAATACACCAACATTTCGTCAGTTACGTTTATAATAGGGGGCGAGCCTATAGGTGTCATTACTGGACATGTGGACTCTGGGTTGCTAAAGTGAAATTGCTGTTGAAAAACTTTTTACCAAAAAATTTAACCGCCGAAAAAACTGAAAAGCAAAAAATAATAAACCTTACAATTATGAGTCCGCGCTTTGAGTGATCTTTGTTCATTGATTTTCCAGCGCCGACTCATAATTTTAAGGTTTATTATTTTTTGCTTTTCAGTTTTTTCGGCGGTTAAATTTTTTGGTAAAAAGTTTTTATTTTATAATTTTTTGTGGCTTTAATGTACTTATAATACTTGGCAAGGCATACCCTATCCAATGAATAAAGAATTATCAAAATCGGAGTACTCTGTATAAAGTTATGCGTGGTTAAACATTACAATCAGTGAGTGAACAATCAATCATCCCCTGTTTTCTGACCCTTAGGGTTTGATTTTGTTTTCCAAATTTATATGGGATCACCCTCGGAGTATACCCTTTCCAATAAAAAAAGAATGATCACAATCGGACTACTATGTAAAAAGTTATGCGTGGTCATACACAAAAAAAAAAAAATACGCGTCGAAATGATAACCTCCTCCGTTTTTTTTCGTCGGTTAAAAAAACCGAAAGACACTTTTCCCGACCTTAGGAGCTAACCCGAAACTAAGTCCAGCAGTCACGCCTGCGTCTACTAAAAGCAATGAGGCGGATGTTTGAGTTTTGCCTAAATATTAAAGTACATTATTTGCTTTAGCACACTAGAGGGCAGCACTACTTCCCTTTTATGCACAGAATAGCAATGGAATGGAGTGCTAATACGCATATTTCTTCTTAGAACCTAACGCTCAGTTTGAGAGGAGTGAAGAGGGAACGAACGTCCCACCAGCGTCGGACCCGGCGGCTCTAACAACAGTCGCGGTAACAAACATGCATTACTTGAACACCGCCGCACTTTAGCACTCCATTTTAATGCTACTCTGTGTACATTCGAATATGCTATTTGGTATTTTGGTAATATAGCCATCTCTACTACACTTATATCGCTAATATTAATTTGTATTGTGTGCGTAGTTTATTTTTATATTTGTGGATCCTTAAGGTAAAAGTTCCAGGGTAACCCGCAACTGCCAAGGTCGCGGAATTGTTCGAAAGAATTACCGTGTCCCTGGCTTCAGCTACTGAAGGAACACGGGTGGGTTTTAGTCAGTAAGTCTGACACGCCCTCATACTCCGCCCAGAGCGGGAGACGTCATTTTATGATTCTATAAATACCCACCTTTATACGATTATTATAATTAAACACATCAACCTAACCTATAACCTAACTAAGAGAATTGCCAAGTTTTGATATTTTGAATTTTGCGGGCTATCTTAGCGCCCTGAGAAGACAGAATATGCTACTCACAGATGTAACAGAAGGGGCTATTTAGCACACTCACAACATTAATTAAAACTAGTTGCAAGTTACATACCTGAATACCAAAGAGCTGGTTTGACTGTACAGTAAGCCGCACATCCACAGCAAGCCGTGGGAACTGCGCCTGATGTGTCTCCTGCGTTGGTTCGCGGCCAATCTCAACGGAGATTAGCCAGGTGGTTTATCTCCGTTGACATTGGCCTCCGTGGCCGAGATTGGCTTCGGTGGGAAGAATATTATAATCACACAAATGTGTAACTAAATATTTCTTTTTTTCGTTTTTCAGGGGACTTATTCGAAAAATTAGAAGACGAAGATGAACAAGGCTGGTGCAAGGGACGGAAGGATGGCCGAGTGGGCCTGTACCCGGCCAACTACGTGGAGCCAGTGGGCCACTAGCCCACGCTGGCCCACGCCCCGCACACGCTGGCCCACGCACCGCCCACGCCCACTACCGTGCCACATAACGAACTGTAAAGTGTGACCGTGGGCTGATGGCCTAGAGGTGATTGAATGAGCTAACTTGTTCGAAATATACATAAAATCCATATAATTAATATTAGAAATGAGAATGTAACTCTTCCTGTCGGTCCGTCTGATACCCTTTCACGCCTTAGGGTTAGTTTCAAATTTCATCAAAATCCATTTAGCCGTTAAGGGTCAATTCAAACGGAACGGAAAAATGCCCCAGCAATTTATTGGCTCTATAGAAAAAAGGACCGTTATACCATAACCTAAAGTTGGAAAAGAAAAGAACAAATGAGACGAGAAAATATGCGAGCCGACTGTGTCGATATTCATTTAATTTTTTACTTTAGCCTATAGCAATACGGTCCTATTTTTAATGGAACCAGAAAATTACTCGGACATTTTTTCTAGGTCTGAACTGACCCTTAACTGCTGAATAGTTTTCGATGAAATTTGTAAACACACAGGTAGACCGTGACCTGGGTTAGGACAGAACACTTTTATCACGGTAGTACAGTCACCAAAAGATATAAGTAGCCGGGGTCGTCGGATATAGTTGAAATTTAGTGAAAAACCGTTGGATTTTTTTGAATAAAATTTAATTTGATAAATAAACTGTTTGTTGTCTATTAATTAAAATAAATTTTATTCTAAAATATACAACTGTTTCTTATTAAACTTCAACTATATATGACGACCTTGGTTCCTTATCTTCTTCCTGACTGCTTTCTATTCTTGCTTTTTTATTCTTGTATTATATGAGATCATTTCAACATTCTAGGAACAAATTGCACATTATTGCTTAACCAGCAAACGTTTGGCCTTAGCAGAATTTAATATTGTTAAAATAGTCGACTGATATATGTAGCTGGCATATCCCTACCGCGCTGTATTGTATTGCTCATGCTTTTAAAATCTATTGGTACTACTTGAATTAGTAAGTTTTACCAATATGGTGTTTTAAAGTATCCTCCATAAGTATTGTATTCTTGATGTATTATACCGTTTCAATATTAAAAAAAATAAGGGAGGGCAGTGACTTCGAAGAGTAAACTGAAACCATGAAATTAGCACATGATTTTAGACTCCCTAGCGGTGAAATTTACATTATTATCATTTATGTTTCATCTTTATCAAAAAAATAAAATGCTGTAAAATTGGACGCGAGTTAGATGGATTACGGCCCACTCCCTCTCACAGAGAGGAGATGTGTCCCAGCAGAGGGAAAGCGCTCTTTAAGAATAAAAAAAAAAATGCGACGAAAATATCGACAGCAGTGTGCTAGAATCATGGTTTCAGTTTGCCTCTCGATGACCCTGCCATTCTCCATACATAATTTGGATGTATATAAGATGTATATGCCTGTATCTCTTTGATGAAAATTTAATCTACCCTCAGTTAAGCAGTATTAAGTACAGTTTATATTTAAAAAAAGAGCGTGAAATTAAAGTAAACGTAAAAATAATAAGTTAGTATTGTTCATTCATTTCTATGGCCGACAAAATCAAAGGAAATGTTTATGTTACGAGATCATGATGTGAACGCGTGACACATTATAAAATTAGTTTGTTTTATATTCGCGAGTCACGATGTAGTCATTATATTAGTAACAGGTTCTAAGTACATTCAGATGAAACATATGTGTTTACTTCTATGACGAATAGCTATAGATATATTATTTTCACACCGTAGCTCGGGCGGCAGCATATGGACACGTCTTAGAGATTATCATTTCACTCGACATCGAACCCCATACACATGGATCGAGCTGTTTTTGATGTTTTGTAAAAACGATTTTCTAACTCAACACTTTTGGACAGAAATTTTTGTACATTTCTATGAGAAGTAATTTCAAATTCAATCAACTTTGTAAGGGTTTTGTTGAATATGTGAGACGGTGTTTGGATATTTTTGGATGGAACTCTTTGTAGGTGCATTATGGAAACCAAAAAAATGTTTATTTGTAACTTGTAGTGACACTGTGCATCCACTGTCAGCGACACATCGCTACTGATGTGTTTAAACTACTCCCGAACGAGAGTAGGTATGTACTGCTGTACTGCGAACCCCACGTCCATGTGGACGGAAGTCAAGAGATGTATCGACTATCTTATTATTGGTAAAATTGACTGGCTGGTCGATTTGTAATAAAGCCAGGGAAATTTGGCAAATGTTCTACCTACTTCATTTGTTCGTATAATGTCTTTTGAAAGTTTGTATTACACGGCAAATTTACGTAGTGTGTCAATTTGATAAACAATTAATTTCCCTGACTACTAAGTTGACTAGGACCTTTGGCTGTATATAAAAAAAAAAAAGCAATTGACCTTTGTAATATCAAATCGATTTACAGGTCCAAAATTGATTAGTTGAAACGATTATAGCCGGTACATCTCTATATCGATGAGGAATTTAGCTAAGCCAAAAAGTGTACGCCAATATAAATATTAGGTAACAAATTATACCTTTAGGCGGCAATGGGATTTATATTTTTGTGATATAACGGTACTCGACAGTGGTCGCCACTGCACCTAGTTGTGTTTATGTACATACACGATTATTATATATCTCGTCGTGCTTTTAGAGTATTTATTTCCCATTGTATATAATGTAAAATGCATTACTAAATGTATGTAAGTTATAACGGGGCGGGCGCTCAGCCAGGACTGACCGAAGGCCTAATGTCGTGGGCTGTGGAGCCCGGCGGCGACTTTTGTAACTTCCATTTACACGAAATGGTTTTGGACCATACCCCGCTGGCGCCCCGTCGTTGTTTAGGCTAGATAAACAATAACGATTATTAATATATTACGAGAAATGTTTAATCTTTTCTTTTCCCTTTTATACCTCGTTTTAAATATTGTTGTATTGTGTAATTATAGTGGAGTGGGAGTCATTACGTTAGCGCCTGAGTTTCATGTCTTGACTTGCGAGCGGTCGAGCTTAGTCCGTAGCTGTTTTGTTTTCATTGTTATTGGTTCAGCGACCATTTGTGAGAAATTCTTTGTATTATATAATTATCAAAGAGGGTGGTTTTGGACCACATATGTTAATATATTATGAATATTGGTAAAATAAAATTGTTACATATGGTATTGAAGTGTTTTATTTGTATGTGTTCTCTTCATTACATTGCAATATGTTCAATTCGCATTGATGGCCCCCGGACTCGTATGGAAAATATTATGACTGCCTCGTTCGTAGTGCTCAGCATGAGTTCTCTATGAGACTGAAACACGACTTGTATGATGCGTGTTTGCATCTCCGCCTACTCCTTTCAGGAATACAGGCGTCATGAAATAAGGATACAGGCAGGATATAAAATAAATAAAATACCAGCTGACAATTTTAAAAATCTCTTTATTTGATGGAACGCAAGTGCACTGTCACAGGTTATCATTCAGCCTACTGCCGTACATTGTGATCGTAACAATTAACAAAACTAAAAAACCAATAAGTTTCGTATAAAACAGATAAATGTGCTCCTCTGACAAAACCAGCAATAAGTCAAACATAATAATTTCAGTCATTTCCGCATAACATGTCAAAAATTGGGTGTTTTGTTGCTAAGTAAGGGTAGGTACACATGTATTAACAGGTTTTATTGCACGCTTGGAACGTACAGCAATAGGCTAGGTTTACATCGAGGTTACATCTGTCTAAGCCAGGCTAAATACTACATTAGGTACTGTTTCTGGGCAGGCTGGGAGGTGGTTCCTTCTGATTTATATGCGAACACCAATAATGGTCAATCGGCTGTGTATCGCACATGACATACTTTAGGTTTTTGTTAGATATGTGGTTTGCCCGATTTCTGAATGGGGGAAACAATATTCATGAAAGTTACCTAATTTTAATAGTTATATAACCACTTCTCAGCCGCCCGTTGTCCGAAGCACACAGAAGCCACTTCGTATGCAAAGTATAAGGCAAATTATATTGCTATCGCAGCTCAGCAGGGCTAACATGCGCAAGCGACTAAATTTTGACGTTACATTATCTCGCGGCTAAACCAGATGGTACCGTAAATATGGCACATCGAATACAAATACAAATACAAAGTCGAGTCGAGTCAAGTTCGAGTTGAGGGTATATCGGTCGCGCAAAATGAGTCGAGTAATTTACGTTAAAATTAAATTCTGCAAAATGAGAACCCACTTCGCGTCGTCATGTGGCACTAACTGGCCTTTTTATAATAAACGGGTAGTTTAAAATTACGCAACTACTCATCAATTAGGGTAGTTTTGACTTTAAGGCAGATCTCACACAGATAAAAGTGACAGAAAAACGCTTTGCAAAACAGCCTTTTCTAACACTCGATGCGCCTGCGCCATATTTAAAGCCGTTTACCGTACAGTCACGAGCATTACCTTACAATTACGCAAGATGCAAAAGAGAATTTCTCCTAGAGTATGAGATGGATATTTTATAGTTTTACGAACATAAAAAAACCTGTCTTTCCTCAAAGTTGATTTCTTTTTTTAAATGAGAAAATCTGGTGTATTTTGCGTAATTATTTATGTGTGTAACTGTACATAGTGTCTGCTACGAGATGCTGCGACGACAAAACTTAGCTCGCGCATGTCATCCCGACAGTGAAGCCATTACATCGGTATCGCGACATTTAGATACGATACAACACACGTGAGCAAGGTGTCTGTGCACTTTGTGCATTTTTGGCACAAATAATCTCAGCGCGTTTGTATGAGCGCCGGTCCTTAGTCTTGCATCGATACAAAGAGATGTTGAGTCACAAACTTTGACAATATAAAACGTCAAGGGGTAAGAACGACACATATGTCGTGACGGCAAACGACATGACGCTCTGTGATGCCGTCATGAACCCTCTTTTCGATGTGGCGCCGTTCTTTTCGAAGTGTCACATCTGTCGGAGATACGGTGACCATATTTTCGTTTTCAAATTGAATGTTTTTTTTTAAACTTTTTAACCGTAAGGTTCGCGCGTCCTTTTACATGAACCACTGCCGGCATCACACTTTTGCATTGAAATGCAATGTGTCTGTAGCTTTAAATGTGCAACTAGATCACGATTGACCGGCGACATCGACCTATCAAATCGATCTAACAATCATTTCTGAGGTTATTGGAATCGAAACTCGTCGATCGCCAACGACTCTAATTACACGTTAAGTCCATTTGTATCGATGTAAAAACAATAATACAAGACCAAAACCTGCGTACACGCATTATAACATACATAACCCACCCGACGTGCTATTAAATGCAAGTACCGAAAAAATAACGTTAATATTTACATGAACTAGTTATGTATGTACATAAATAGGGGTTATCTCCCCCCTCCTGATATGTGGAACAAAATAAAACGTGTACTTATTTACAAATCATACAAAAATGAGTATGTAACAAGTTGTTTGGATGTACGGAACGAGATTCCTGAACGTAAATAGTTAAATAATATCTCTTTACAAGGAATATTATGTTAGAACTAAGTATAGCGTTCTACTTGTCTATAAATGTACGTCGGTATAATAATATTTAATAATAATATGTGCGAGGGCAGGCTTTTGAGCGTTGGAACGTAGCGTTTTCTTGTGAGCTTTTAAGAAACTGTATTCTGTTGTGGATTATTCGATGAAATTAACTTTGATAACCAAAATTCGCGAAATGTGTATGAACTATAGGTAAACTTCTACCTTACACTTGTGATGTTACCTCTAAGTCCCTGAGATACCACATTTGGTTCGCCGCGTACCAGCAAACTTTAACCTTATTTGTATGATAAAATAAGGCTCTGAATCGTTTGAAACAATGCGAGCATAACGTAGGTAATTGGGGATAAAGAAGTTAACTAGTGGTCGCCTAATGCTCAAAATTAGATGATGATTCATCTACAACTTTATGTATTTCTAATGCATTATTATATAAAATATTAGCTTTCTTCACACAAACTTAAACTGTGCCAAATTACATACACACCTCCGTCTGAGTAATTTTCGTAAGGGGTACAAAGTTTTTGTTTCAGATATTAATATATAGATAACCAAATAAACATGACTTTTGAATTGCATTTCTATCGCTACGGAATGGAATAATACAAGCTTTAAAATGATTAAAGTGTTAGCGAGTGCAGTTTTATATAACGTAACTTATTTAAACACACAACAATAACATCACACTTATACCACCCGTAAGTTTAGCTTGGTTAGGCAGAGATGCACCTACAGAGCACCTATATTTTTCCAGCAATGTTTAAGTCCCCTGTAATAAAAGGCGAGCCTACCGCCATCAACCAGACACAAATGTAGACTCCGGGCTGTTACTGAGAAATTCCTGATGGAAGAACCCAATAACACTTTGTCGAATTGATAAATCGAACCCAGACCTGAGGGTAGCAAGAGTGCTACCTTTTTAAAAGCCACGTTAAACGCAACGTCTCAACACGAACCCCCTCGCCGTAAAAAACAATACAAATAACATCTAAAGTGAACTAAAAACGTAACATTACAGAACGGGAACCGAACTCTTTACACAACAGTCATCGACACATTATTTACAAACGAGAAACATACGTACGACACTAATTCATTATTATATTATTATTAATATTAATTATAAATACTTTCACATAACTATGTTTTTTTTTTGGGATTGTTTTTGTGAGATTTTTTCACGTCAAAATGCTTGAATTGGTTTTGGAATAACACACCCAATGTCATACAGGACAAGGTTCAAATTCCATTGCAAAAGAAATAGATTTAGATCCTTTGTATGACAAATTACTGAAACATCAACTTTTAATACATAACGCTAATAGATGGAACAGTTGAATAAATTACCATCAATGAATGTTAAATAATCTAGACAGACTAGACTAGATTTTGCCAGCGGCTTCGCCCGCGTAATAAACATATGAATCATCTTGAATCACTCTGTCTATTGATGAAAACCGCAATAAAATCCGTTGCGTAGTTTAAAAGATCTAAGTGTACACGCACGAAATGTGTTTTTTTTTTTATACTACGGAAAGATTTTAAACAAGTTAGAACAAATATTGTTATTACAAAGATGCGAGTAGTTCTCACAACTGACTCCAAATAATCTGTAAAATCGATAGAAACATCGAGAACATTATAGGCATAAAAAAAATTGTAAGGGAATATTCCCGTCAATGTATGGCTCTAGTATAAAGTTACATAGTCGTGACGTCACTTCTGTGATAGTGTCGTCTTCGTCTGGCCAGTTATATAAAACGTTTACCACTTCATATTTTTTTAAGCTTTCTCCTTTTATAAAATTGTTCGCTCAATTTACAAGTTATTAGTGATACGCTATTACACCACTGGGGGGAATCTTCAAGTTTCGACAAATGAGGTTATTTCTAGGCAAGCGAGCTCAAGCATCTGTAAAACGCAATCCCATATAATATTTTATAAAAAAATACTGTATTGTTTATTTTTTTGATAGCAAAATATAATCTTGTAAAGCAGTCAGTTAGCTACTTAATGAAAAATACTATTTATGAGGTGTAATTTCATGTATCTAAATGCTAATATTGAGTGTTTCAGTTAACTCTCTCACAAAAACAATCCACTTTGTCCATGTTCTACGCCACATCGAGATCATAGCCCCTACACAATCAGTATTAAATATTTGAAAGCCTTCTGCCTACCCCCGCGGGGTTTAGCGCGAGTATAAACTTCATATAACCAAGATATATTAACTATGGTCAATATACAAAAGCTTGAGTTTTTTTAAACACTGCCGGACAATGGCGTGCCTTACTAACGGCCAGCGGCCGGAAATACATTTCTTTCTAATAATAATAAATATAGAAAAACAAAAAATCATAATAGTCTTGTAATAACATTAAAATCAAGTCTTAGACTGATGGAAATTGAAGGAATAATCGCCTCTCTCTTAATCGATTCGCTATGAAAACTATCGATATTGGTACAGCACTATCCGTGAATACACGTCATTCGTTCTACTGCCGCTATATCTTTGGACAGATATACCTCAGTGTTGTCGCATCTTATTGTCGATGTATTATCGACAGTTTTGTCGATATTAGGTATGTTCTCTTCGCGTTGTCATGCGGGAGTGTTGTTCACTGCAGACAGGCCTGCAACTTCTCGATCCACTCCTGCGCAGCGTTCGCGTCGCTCGCGCAGAAGTTGTACGTGCGTCGGCTTGTGCGCAGCTGTGGGTCAAATAATTGATAGTCAAACAGAGCAAGGAAAAGATCACTGAAGTAAAACGCTTCGATATTTTTCCTGTTTCGTTTTGTAATTGTAATGTGCCTTAGATAAAATATATGTGCACCAAAATTAAACAAGCTCTTTTACAAAACCATTTTGGTCATAATAATCAACCTATATTGTTCCCACTGCTGGGACACAGGTCTCCTCTCGGTGAGAGGGATGGGCCGTTATCAACCACGCGGGCCTTGTGCGGGTTGGTCCCGCACCTATTTTAGTATGTAAATTTTATTCAAGGTCCATCGTTTTCAGATATAATTATTGTATGTCAATATTGTAAATCATTGTAAAGAGTAACTGAAGCAGTATTTCTTCTGCCAGGGTCGCGAGATTTGTTTGAAAGAGTTACCGTGGCCCTGGCACCGGCCAACTGAAGGAACACGGGTGAGTTTTACTCAGTAAATGTCAGACACGCCCTCCCTCTCCGCCCACAGCGGGAGCGCCCTCCCACTCCGCCCACAGCGGGTGACAAGTTTAGTTTCTTGCTCATACCTCTCTCTAGGGGGCTTCCCTCGCTATTAAAATAAAATCTATTTTAATGTAAATATTGACGTTCATAAGTGCCTTTTTCGTAACGTTGCGGTGGTAGGTTAATAGTACAGCCGCATTTCACCGGTTATTCAATAATCCTTATGTTGTTTTAGAACAGTTAATTATTGCAATACTTACATCAAAGAATGATCTGTCGTCACACTTCTTAGGCGGGCCAGGCGCAGCCGACGCTTGCGTCACTGTAATCACTTCTGCTAGATCTAAAACAATAACACGCCATTATTATTACTGAAAATGTCTTCGACTACGCGGTAAAAGAGTTATAGACGGATAGAAGCAGGGGGGCATTATAAAAAGGTAGTCAGAATCTGGGAAAAGGCTTCCCATATTCCCAACTATGCTGGTGTAGGCTTCCAGTCTAACCGTATGCAGCTGAATACCAGTATTTTACATGGAGCGACTGCCTATCTGACCCCCAATTACTGGGTAACACGATATCCCTTGGTAAGCCTACTTGTTAGATTTATGATTAGCCGAAAAGACTGTCAAAGATCTGCGAATGCAAGCCGGCAGGGTTCTCGACTTGTAATGCATGATCATCCACCTACGTACCCACTGCAGGAAACGTAGCTGAACCTTCGATCAATCGGTGCGATTTTTATAACGTCGTGCACGCGCGAATGTGAGCGGACGTGCTACTAGCGTACTTGTACTTAATTGCGGTGCAATGGCGTCAGATATTGTCAAATGTGCAAATTGTAATATAGTGATAAATGAACTATTAGCCTTTATACAAAACAAGGCGGATGTAATGGATGAGGTTTCCCTCACCAGGATATGCAGTGATACCTTTGCAGACTGTGATATTGTGGCGGCGAAGACATTGCTTTTTGATTCAATTCCAAACTCAAAACGTAAAATACGTAAAAGTAAAGGAAAAAGTGCACGGGACATCGAGGATATCATATGTCTTCTGAAGCTCACGGATCCAGAGATAGTACCCATCTTCGTTGCGCGTGATCTACAAAAACTACCTCCAGTAACGTTTGACCATATAGCCGCGACGAAACTATTAAAGGATATTCTCGTGCTACAAGCGGATATCAAAGGCTTAAAAAATAACTGCGCGACAGCGTCTCAACTTCTGGAGTTAAGAAATGAGTTAGATAACCTTAAGAGTGCCTCAATTGTACACAATAACTTTGATTTTGTCAATAGAAGGCGAGGTGCATTTATTGATGACATACACAATTTTGACAGTGGTCCAATGGCTTTACAACAGCATTCAATTTCAAAAAGCAATGATAAATCGCCGAAATCAAGGTCACAATCGATTATTAGTGATTATTTTCCAAAAAATGTGGGTGTACAGAAAAATCTTTTATCTACACCTGAGACCGTTAAAAAGGTGAAGCGATCAGCTGGTGATGCGAGCTCGGCGGTTAAATTAAATCCGCGCGGTGCTGTCTCGCTCGCGCAGCAACTTGACAACTTTGGTGACTCACAACAACGATTCACCGACGCCAGCGATAACCAGTCGAATGAACAATGCAGTTCCCCTACCGCGCGCTCTAATCTCATTAACTCGAGCGTTACTTCTAATATTTTGCCTGCACCGCAAGGAAATGGGCATAAGACTATGGCAGATGTACTGAAGGCGAGTAACACGTGTGAAGAAATAGTAGGGGACAAATGGAAGGTTGTTACAAATAAGAAACACAAGAAGCCTTCATCTCGTGGAAAGATGGGAAAAGCGTACGTTGGCCCAGAGGGGAAATTTAAGGCAGCTATCACCAAGGTACCATTGTTCATATCAAATGTGTGTAAAACTACAAATGAGAGTGATATTATTGCTTACATTAAAGACAGCACACAAGAAGACGTAACCCTGTTTAAAATTAACAGGAAAACAGAAAAGAGATACAACTCTTATAAGTTGTATGTCCCTAAAACGAAACTAGAACTATTTCTAGACAGTGATATATGGCCCGACGGAATCACTTTTAGACGTTTTGTATACAATCCCTACAAGACAAAGACTGGCATAATTAAGCAAACAATTACTCAATAAATAATGGATTGTAGCAATAATCAGATAAGTAAATTTGTAAGTTTTAACTGCAAATCGGTGAAGAGATCTGTTGAGGCAGTTCATTTTCTGTGTCAGTCAGCTGACATAGTTGCCCTCCAGGAAACATGGCTGCTTCCTCATGATATACCCTATCTTGGACAAATTCATAACGACTTCGAGTACACAGGAAAATCAGCTGTTGACACCTCAACAGGGATATTGAGAGGGCGACCGTATGGTGGTGTGGCGATCCTGTGGCGCAAGCGAGCCTTTGAATCAGTGACGGTGATCAGCTGTGTCAGTGCGCGTTTAACGGCGATTAAAGTTTCACTTGGGGATAGATCCATAATAGTGTTCAGTGTTTATATGCCGACTGACTCGAGTGACAATCTGTCAGAATTCACAGAGTGCCTAAGTGAAGTGAGTGCAATTGTCGAAGCTAGTAACGTTGAAACAGTTTACATACTTGGCGATTTCAACGCACACCCCGGTGAGTCTTTTTGTTATGAACGCTTAGAATTCTGTAACGAACAAAAGTGGAAGTGTGCGGACATTGAAAAATTAGGCTTAGAATCAAGTAGTTATACCTTTGTTAGTGACGCGCACGGCTGTAGGCGATGGCTTGACCATTGTGTCGTCACACAGTCTGCTTGGTTAACGGTTACTGAGATAGGTATTGTGCACGATGTGTTTTGGTCTATTCACTGTCCCATATTTGTTAAGTGTCGGTTAGACAAGATCAGACCTAAGGTAATAGACCATAAACCATCTCGTAGCAGAGTAATGTGGGGCGAGAGGGATCGCGATCAAATATGCGTGTACTCAGACGTTTGTAATAGTAAGTTAAAGCTAATTGATTACCCTCAGGAATTAGGTTTGTGCAGTAGCGGACACTGTAATAATACTGAACATAGGGCAATTCTTGACAAGATGTATGAAAATATTGTAACTACTTTGTCAGAAGCCGCGATACAGAGCCAAGTGGAAACTCGGACTCATAAACATGTTGGCCGTGTTGTTGGGTGGAACAAGCACGTGCGAGACGCCCACGCGAGGGCGAGGCTTAAATATCAGACATGGGTATGGCACAATAAACCTACTTCTGGCAATGTCTACAACGACATGTGCCTGTCACGAAAGGTGTTTAAAAGCAAACTTGTGTGGTGTCAGAATCATCAAGAACAAATTAAGCTTGATATTGTGGCTTCTCTCCGTAAAGCCAATAATTTTCAGAAGTTCTGGAAGGCTACCAAAAAGTTTGATATTAAGCCTGGCCTTCCTGTGAGTGTCGGTGGTGCTGATCAGCCGGACAGCATCGCCAACATGTTTATGGACCACTTTAAAGTGGAGTCACCATTGGACTCGCCGTTGCGAGTGCTCGATGACGGATGCTGTCGTGATTCAGATCTAGTTCGTTTTTCGGCCAAGCAGGTGTCAAGCACCATTAAGAAAATGACGAGAGGGAAGTCCCCGGGTCACGATGGTTTAAGCATTGAGCACTTGCAGCACGCTGGTCCTCACTTGGCTAGAGTGCTCGCTATGTTTTACTCGCTATGTATGTGTCACTCGTACCTTCCATGTGATCTCTTGCAAACTACTGTCGTGCCTATTGTTAAGAATAAAACGGGTGACGTTTCTGATAAGTGTAACTATCGACCCATCTCCCTGGCTACTATTATCGCGAAGGTACTCGACAGCCAGCTTGACGCACGTTTGGATAGCTTGTTAAAATTACACGACGCACAGTTTGGGTTTCGTAATGACCTTAGCACTGAAAGTGCGATTCTCAGCCTCAAACATACGGTGCAATATTACACAAAAAGTCGAACACCAGTGTATGCTTGCTTTTTAGACCTCTCCCGTGCCTTTGACCTTGTGTCTTACGAGGTTATGTGGGAAAAGCTACGGGAGAGAAAAGTGCCAGCGGAGCTGTTGCGCATCTTCCAGTTTTGGTATTACAACCAGACGAACAGTGTGAGATGGGCCGATGGACTGTCGGAGTCGTATGGGCTAGAGTGCGGGGTGAGACAGGGGGGGATTACGTCACCAAAACTATTTAATCTCTACATAAACGATCTGATCGTTGAGCTCAGCAGCAAGAAAATCGGATGTCGCATTGACGACGTCAGTGTCAACAACATCAGCTACGCTGACGATATGGTTCTGCTGAGCCCTACGGTCAGGGCGCTTAGAGACCTGCTTACATGTTGTGAGGGCTATGCTCGAAAGCATGGCCTAGTTTATAATGTTAAAAAAAGCGAGTTCTTGGTCTTTAAGGCTAGCGGTGCTAAATGTCCTGAGTATGTGCCCCCGATTAGACTAAATGGGAATGACATATTGCGAGTGTATGAGTTCAAGTACTTGGGGCATTATGTAACCGACGACCTTATTGACCAAGTGGATATTGAAAGGGAACGTAGGGCGCTGGCAGTCCGATGTAACATGTTGGCTCGTAGGTTTGCACGCTGTAGCAGAGCTGTCAAAATAACGCTTTTCAAAGCTTATTGCCAAGTGTTTTACACGTGCAGTCTGTGGACCAACTATACTCAGCGGGCTATCAGCGCCCTACGGGTCCAATATAATAATGGGTTCAGGATGTTGATGGGGCTGCCCCGTTTCTGCAGTGCATCAAACATGTTTGCACAAGCAAACGTCGATGGCTTCCATGCCATCGTCAGACGGAAATCTGCCTCATTGATATGCAGAGTGCGGGAAAGCTCCAACTCCATCCTAAAGACCATAGTGGGGAGGTGTGAGTCTCCTTTATTAGGTGATGTTGTTCGAAGATGTGTAAAGAAAAACAACCTTGTCTCTAAATAGATTATAAGTTTACTAACATAAGTTATCTTTTATTTGTTTACTAACCCTTATGGATGTTTACTTATCTGAATTAAAGATTTTTTTTTTTATTTTTTTTTATTTATTATTTAGAAAAAATATGTATATAGAGTACTTACCAATAAACCCTTTGCAGTGCGAGTCTTCCATCGCGTCGTAGTACCGCAGCTGATGCTTAATGGAGTCCAACACGAACCAACTGTAATCATATAAGTAAACAAATGTATCACTAAGTGCCAAAGGCAATCTGAAACCTTTTCACCGAGTTCCGGAAAAATCGTTTCTGTGTGTCATTGGTTCATTGCAATAATAATTTATTTGGTTAATGTAGCTTTGAGAACTTAAATAAGATTCTGGTAACCAGAGCCGTATTTTATCAATTTATAAGTCGGTCCGTTTAGTGTGTCGTCCTGCAGTTGTTTGAACAGCGCTGTGCATTAGATGCAAAAAGATGTTAAAAGATGTTGCGCATGTTATTCGTTCCGAATGGTGCCGGACGTAAACAATAGCACCATCTCAATAGGGAACATGCAATATTTTTATTTTTGTTTTCACTCTAAAGAATTGCATGTAGAATAGACCACAAATATATTAAAAAATTAAAACATTGTAATTTATCTGAAAAAATGCGGTTTCAAATTGACAGTTTAAATTTTCCCGCGAAAACGGACCTATAGTTCCGATGACGTCATTCCTATCTGTCACTGGCGGTATTTTTTCGTCGACTTTCGTACTTTTGCATATTTTTTCGACTTTCGAGATATTTTGTAAAAATTTAAAATGGACTATCCATCAACATCAGGTGATCATAACAATACCACTAATAATCCGAAAAAAGCCGCGTTTATTCATGTTTTGTGCCAATGAGTCCGTGACTACTTCAACGAAGTTTCCAAATAAATTGATTTTGACTAGACGTTCTGACCCAAAATTGAGAAAAAAGTGATATCAAGCTGCAAAAAGAAATGACAATTATTCTCCAAAGACCACTATTCGAGGCTGTGAAGAACACTTTGACGTACCTAAGTCATAAGGCGAAAGGCGAATATACCACGAATATACCTACTTGTATATAATATGTCGTGTGTGTTATACGTCATAAGGCGAATATATACGAGTATGCTTAGTTAATCTGCTTGTACGTAAAAACACGTTAGTTACCTACCTAATACTTACAAAACTTGTCAATAGTAGATTTTTAATTTTACAGTTTGAGATCGACGTCGGTAATTGGTAAGAGTTTAAAATATGTGGAGGAAACCTTTTTCTGAAAAAAGATCTCATGTCAACACTGACTCTTGGTAAATTCCTGAAGTCTGCTTTGATAATCCCAACTACCATTTTTATTTAAAAAACGCAATTAATATTCCCATTAAATAATATTCACTTTTACAACCATAACCTCAACAAGTCGTCGTAACAAGAGTGACGTCACTTAACGCTGATTGGTGTTTTGAAATACGTTTCGTTTCACGTAACTTTTAATACGTAATTATTGTTAAAAATCAACATTATGTAAAATAAAAACATTGCAGTGGCCCTTCTTTTATACTTTTTTAACATTTAAATCATAAAATTTTCATAAATATTATATTTGCATCTTCCCTATTTCTTGCCGCGACTGTCGTAAGAGGCGACTAAGGGACTTACTAGATAATGGGCAGCAGCGTTCTCTATGCATTTTACCACCATACTGTGATCGCCAATCCGCCTGCCAAGCGTGGTGATGATGGCAAACACCCCAAATTGGGGGAGGCCTATATCCAGCAGTCAACGTGTATCGGCTGAAATGATGATGATGAAATGATGTTATCCACAGCTTACCGTTGTTTCCACCCCTTGAGCAGAGCTCCTCGCTTGTACAAGTGTCCCTCGTGCGTCCTGTTCTCTGCCACGTTGGACGAGAACTGTTCGTAGTACTGTTGCGATGACGACTGCAGCGTTGCTACTCCTACAAACAATAAGAGAGATAAAAACTCGCATTTATGTCAATTAAACCAAAAATAAAAGTAAAGTTGGTTGGGTTAAAGTTGGTCAGTCAGAAAGATGAAGCCATTTGCCTATTCCAGCGCGTGGTAGATTCCTATGGACTTCTACATCGCGCAAGAGGGGGCAATCCAAGGGGATAGTTTCATAAATCTGAATGGTATCCGACTTTCAAAGTGAACTGGCTAAATTCTGTTTTTGGATGATGAACATTTTTGCTTGTTTTTTTTTTACGTATTAATTTATTATAGTTCATTTTGTGAAATAATTATTAAGTTACATTATTTCTATTTTTTTCTCGGGGAACCAAGTTCAGGGTCAGGAACTAAGTTCCTTCTCACGTATGACACAGACGAGCAGTGGTGATGAAATTATTTACAAAGTGTAAAGCACCTGCTTAGGTTCGAACCCACGAACTGCAAGTTGTAAGTTGGGGCCGATCCCACTGGGCTACCACTGCTCTATGATATGTTAGGTTACTTTTTCGAGGATGAGTGTTGTCGGTGTAAAGTATTAGGCATGACTGACCGGCGGAGAGCGGCGGGCAGAGCGCGTCTGTGTCGGGCGGCGGCGGCGCCTTGTACTTGGTGCAGGGCGGCGCCCACGCCTCCGCGTGGCACGACGCGCCGCAGTATACACAGTGTACTCACCGGCGGAGAGCGGCGGGCAGAGCGCGTCTGTGTCGGGCGGCGGCGGCGCCTTGTACTTGGTGCAGGGCGGCGCCCACGCCTCCGCGTGGCACGACGCGCCGCAGTATACACAGTGTACTCACCGGCGGAGAGCGGCGGGCAGAGCGCGTCTGTGTCGGGCGGCGGCGGCGCCTTGTACTTGGTGCAGGGCGGCGCCCACGCCTCCGCGTGGCACGACGCGCCGCAGTATACACAGTGTACTCACCGGCGGAGAGCGGCGGGCAGAGCGCGTCTGTGTCGGGCGGCGGCGGCGCCTTGTACTTGGTGCAGGGCGGCGCCCACGCCTCCGCGTGGCACGACGCGCCGCAGTATACACAGTGTACTCACCGGCGGAGAGCGGCGGGCAGAGCGCGTCTGTGTCGGGCGGCGGCGGCGCCTTGTACTTGGTGCAGGGCGGCGCCCACGCCTCCGCGTGGCACGACGCGCCGCAGTATACACAGTGTACTCACCGGCGGAGAGCGGCGGGCAGAGCGCGTCTGTGTCGGGCGGCGGCGGCGCCTTGTACTTGGTGCAGGGCGGCGCCCACGCCTCCGCGTGGCACGACGCGCCGCAGTATACACAGTGTACTCACCGGCGGAGAGCGGCGGGCAGAGCGCGTCTGTGTCGGGCGGCGGCGGCGCCTTGTACTTGGTGCAGGGCGGCGCCCACGCCTCCGCGTGGCACGACGCGCCGCAGTATACACAGTGTACTCACCGGCGGAGAGCGGCGGGCAGAGCGCGTCTGTGTCGGGCGGCGGCGGCGCCTTGTACTTGGTGCAGGGCGGCGCCCACGCCTCCGCGTGGCACGACGCGCCGCAGTATACACAGTGTACTCACCGGCGGAGAGCGGCGGGCAGAGCGCGTCTGTGTCGGGCGGCGGCGGCGCCTTGTACTTGGTGCAGGGCGGCGCCCACGCCTCCGCGTGGCACGACGCGCCGCAGTATACACAGTGTACTCACCGGCGGAGAGCGGCGGGCAGAGCGCGTCTGTGTCGGGCGGCGGCGGCGCCTTGTACTTGGTGCAGGGCGGCGCCCACGCCTCCGCGTGGCACGACGCGCCGCAGTATACACAGTGTACTCACCGGCGGAGAGCGGCGGGCAGAGCGCGTCTGTGTCGGGCGGCGGCGGCGCCTTGTACTTGGTGCAGGGCGGCGCCCACGCCTCCGCGTGGCACGACGCGCCGCAGTATACACAGTGTACTCACCGGCGGAGAGCGGCGGGCAGAGCGCGTCTGTGTCGGGCGGCGGCGGCGCCTTGTACTTGGTGCAGGGCGGCGCCCACGCCTCCGCGTGGCACGACGCGCCGCAGTATACACAGTGTACTCACCGGCGGAGAGCGGCGGGCAGAGCGCGTCTGTGTCGGGCGGCGGCGGCGCCTTGTACTTGGTGCAGGGCGGCGCCCACGCCTCCGCGTGGCACGACGCGCCGCAGTATACACAGTGTACTCACCGGCGGAGAGCGGCGGGCAGAGCGCGTCTGTGTCGGGCGGCGGCGGCGCCTTGTACTTGGTGCAGGGCGGCGCCCACGCCTCCGCGTGGCACGACGCGCCGCAGTATACACAGTGTACTCACCGGCGGAGAGCGGCGGGCAGAGCGCGTCTGTGTCGGGCGGCGGCGGCGCCTTGTACTTGGTGCAGGGCGGCGCCCACGCCTCCGCGTGGCACGACGCGCCGCAGTATACACAGTGTACTCACCGGCGGAGAGCGGCGGGCAGAGCGCGTCTGTGTCGGGCGGCGGCGGCGCCTTGTACTTGGTGCAGGGCGGCGCCCACGCCTCCGCGTGGCACGACGCGCCGCAGTATACACAGTGTACTCACCGGCGGAGAGCGGCGGGCAGAGCGCGTCTGTGTCGGGCGGCGGCGGCGCCTTGTACTTGGTGCAGGGCGGCGCCCACGCCTCCGCGTGGCACGACGCGCCGCAGTATACACAGTGTACTCACCGGCGGAGAGCGGCGGGCAGAGCGCGTCTGTGTCGGGCGGCGGCGGCGCCTTGTACTTGGTGCAGGGCGGCGCCCACGCCTCCGCGTGGCACGACGCGCCGCAGTATACACAGTGTACTCACCGGCGGAGAGCGGCGGGCAGAGCGCGTCTGTGTCGGGCGGCGGCGGCGCCTTGTACTTGGTGCAGGGCGGCGCCCACGCCTCCGCGTGGCACGACGCGCCGCAGTATACACAGTGTACTCACCGGCGGAGAGCGGCGGGCAGAGCGCGTCTGTGTCGGGCGGCGGCGGCGCCTTGTACTTGGTGCAGGGCGGCGCCCACGCCTCCGCGTGGCACGACGCGCCGCAGTATACACAGTGTACTCACCGGCGGAGAGCGGCGGGCAGAGCGCGTCTGTGTCGGGCGGCGGCGGCGCCTTGTACTTGGTGCAGGGCGGCGCCCACGCCTCCGCGTGGCACGACGCGCCGCAGTATACACAGTGTACTCACCGGCGGAGAGCGGCGGGCAGAGCGCGTCTGTGTCGGGCGGCGGCGGCGCCTTGTACTTGGTGCAGGGCGGCGCCCACGCCTCCGCGTGGCACGACGCGCCGCAGTATACACAGTGTACTCACCGGCGGAGAGCGGCGGGCAGAGCGCGTCTGTGTCGGGCGGCGGCGGCGCCTTGTACTTGGTGCAGGGCGGCGCCCACGCCTCCGCGTGGCACGACGCGCCGCAGTATACACAGTGTACTCACCGGCGGAGAGCGGCGGGCAGAGCGCGTCTGTGTCGGGCGGCGGCGGCGCCTTGTACTTGGTGCAGGGCGGCGCCCACGCCTCCGCGTGGCACGACGCGCCGCAGTATACACAGTGTACTCACCGGCGGAGAGCGGCGGGCAGAGCGCGTCTGTGTCGGGCGGCGGCGGCGCCTTGTACTTGGTGCAGGGCGGCGCCCACGCCTCCGCGCAGCGCTCGTGGCACGACGCGCCGCAGTCCACGCAGCGCACGCCCGTCTGCGGGGGACACAAGTTTTATAAATATTTTTTTTATACTTTTATTTATGTTCGCTCATTCTGCTCCTGCGGTAACAAAATTGGTCATGAAAAGGCACAGGAGAGGGGTAAGTTAAGTAACTTACAATCAGTAAGAATCGCCGATTCGCATTTTAACATTTCAGTAACATTCCTTGCGTTGTTTACGTTGTTGAGCAAACAATTTTTTCTAACATAAGACGCAATGTGTTAGAAATAATCTTCAAAATGATTCAAATTGCGATTGATAGTGCGTAACGCAATTAGGGTGCAACAACTGGCAGTGGTCGCAGCACGCGGGCGCCCAGCGGTGCGCCGCGCGTGTAACATACCTTGAGCGGGCCCCACAGCAGCTCCTGGCAGTGGTCGCAGCGCGCGGGCGCGGCGGCGGGCGCGGGCGCCCAGCGGTGCGCCGCGCGTGTAACATACCTTGAGCGGGCCCCACAGCAGCTCCTGGCAGTGGTCGCAGCGCGCGGGCGCGGCGGCGGGCGCGGGCGCCCAGCGGTGCGCCGCGCGTGTAACATACCTTGAGCGGGCCCCACAGCAGCTCCTGGCAGTGGTCGCAGCGCGCGGGCGCGGCGGCGGGCGCGGGCGCCCAGCGGTGCGCCGCGCGTGTAACATACCTTGAGCGGGCCCCACAGCAGCTCCTGGCAGTGGTCGCAGCGCGCGGGCGCGGCGGCGGGCGCGGGCGCCCAGCGGTGCGCCGCGCGTGTAACATACCTTGAGCGGGCCCCACAGCAGCTCCTGGCAGTGGTCGCAGCGCGCGGGCGCGGCGGCGGGCGCGGGCGCCCAGCGGTGCGCCGCGCGTGTAACATACCTTGAGCGGGCCCCACAGCAGCTCCTGGCAGTGGTCGCAGCGCGCGGGCGCGGCGGCGGGCGCGGGCGCCCAGCGGTGCGCCGCGCGTGTAACATACCTTGAGCGGGCCCCACAGCAGCTCCTGGCAGTGGTCGCAGCGCGCGGGCGCGGCGGCGGGCGCGGGCGCCCAGCGGTGCGCCGCGCGTGTAACATACCTTGAGCGGGCCCCACAGCAGCTCCTGGCAGTGGTCGCAGCGCGCGGGCGCGGCGGCGGGCGCGGGCGCCCAGCGGTGCGCCGCGCGTGTAACATACCTTGAGCGGGCCCCACAGCAGCTCCTGGCAGTGGTCGCAGCGCGCGGGCGCGGCGGCGGGCGCGGGCGCCCAGCGGTGCGCGGGCGCAGGCGGCGGCGGCGCGGCGGCCAGGCGACCCCGCACCAGCACCTCCAGCGTGCCGCGCTTGTGCCACGCCAGCGTTGCGCGCCGCACCACGCCGGACGACATCGATGAGTTGCGCTGCAAGTACAATTTTATTTCATAAGATTCTTGTACGGCTGAGAAAAAAAAATTGCCCATATCAGAACTCGGAGCGTCTCCTTCATATTTATTATGCATACTATTATGTGGAAGTCCGTGCCCTTCCACCAATAACCAAGGCTTTAAAGCATGAGTGGACAGGCCGCTTCTGGGAACACTCGTTCAATCGCTGTTCATCAGGCGAGATCGAGGCCCAAGAGTCTAAATCGAAATTCAGTAAAGCAAACATTTGCTAGTTCTATCGTCTTATTGTCGTTTTCATCGTTTTCAAGGGTGCTGAATAACGAAAAAGGAATTGAAATCAAAATTCAAGATAATGCCATCGCAAGCTTGCTAACTATTCATCATAGGTGTCGTTTTCATGGTTTATGAGGGTGCTAACAATAAAAAAAAAATAGTTTAAAAAAACTAAAAAACACGCTTAAAAGTACAAAAGAATGGAAAAAAAGCGTGGGCTGCCTGATATCAGTAAAAAAATATCTTAAAAAGCATCCAACGCTTTTTTTCCATTCTTTTGTACTTTTTAGTTTGGTTTTCAATGGAAGCGTGTTTTTTAGTTTTTTTAAACAATTATTTATTTTCTATTTTTTAGGGTGTTTCGAATTTTGAGAATGTCAGCGTAGTTTGTGACGTATGTCAGCGTAGTTTTCGAAGACAGTTTTTCTGCTGTCCTGGTAACCCTGGCAAGGATAGTGGCACAAATTTATGAAATTATTGCATTGTCATCGGTCCTTGACAGGTGTGCAAAGTTTGAATGAAATCTGGTCGTTTAAAGTGGGTCAAAATCGTGTTATAAGGAGTCGGTTACAAACAAACATACAAATATACGTTATGATTGATGATTGATGATTTAAATAGGTATACGTTTATATTTGAATATCATCAATTTCATTGCACCTACCACTGTATGTCTCTGCATCACCCAAAGGTTGACTGGTAGAAAATGCCTATGGCATTAAGTCCGCCTCTGTACGTTTATGTGCTTAAAGTGTAAAATAAATAAATAAATAAATACAAGTGAAGCTAATATAAAGCGTGTAATAAGGTCAAATTTTAATAAAGCACCATTTTGTTTATCGTCATGGTTTTCCAGGCTGATAATGAAAATGTGGTTGAAATGAAAATCAGCATCCTCATTAACCATTATTAAACTATAATACCAATAACTGAATCGGTTACTGGAAATATGTAAAGTGTACATTTTGAACTCATTTTCATTGTCAGCGTAGTAGACGCTGACAATGAAAAAAAACATGAGACCATGGAAACGACATTTATGACGAAAAATTTGCAAATTTTGGCAGCAGGCCATCTTGGATTTTCATTTCATCCCTCTTTGAGGTCATACGGTCACTTCATTCAATACATTTTGATCGTCTTCAAAGTGCCAAAACGTGCATTTCGGGAGGAGCATTTTAGACACCAATTTACATGGTCTTCAAATGATCTGATCAAAATTATGTTTCAACTTTCAAAGAGACTGTGAGTTTGTTTTTAACTTTCTTCTCAGAGTAGTATGATTGCGTACTGACGTGATGTTTTAACTATTAGTGCTGAATCGAGCATTGACAATCCATCACAGTGCAACTCAGTGCGTCGAAAAAACAACTCTGATATTATTAAATCCGTTTGATTCCACTTAATCCCGGTACTACTTTTCCGTAGGATTTTCCCGAAATCTCATCAAAACGCAGATTTGAAGGATTTGCTCCGTCTTTTTCTCATTCGCATACAGCACCACAAAATCCTTAAATTTTTCTACGTGGTGAAATCTCGAAGGAAATTATCGAAATCCAGGACACAACTCAAAATAACCTAACCTAGAAGCTGAATGAAATAAAATCCGCCGTCGTGCCTCTTATTAAGGTAATTAGACTCTAAGCGTGACGAACTAAAAGCCCGACCACCAGCGGCAATCAATTACAATTACGTTAATGGTGCTCTCACGTGTCCACTCTGTACAAGAATTTTTGTAAGCAAGGCGGTTTTGCTAGCCACATGAGAGCCCATGATAGACGCCAGTAGGTTTATAATGAAACGGTCGCCGTAGCCGAAAACGGCATGGAAGGATTACGTTTAAGGTCAGTCTGTATTGGTGGTGTTTAGCTTCGCGGACTCGTAACGCTAAAAAGCGTTTATTTATAAATGTAACCCATTAAATGCCGACAGTGGCTACACGGCCAAAGTTGGTTGCCACCATACATTTGTCTATGTACGGATATATACGTATTTGGCGTCAGCGATCACAAAAGCACCCTGGGTGCCAGTATACAGATAAATTCTTATACGTATAAGTACTTAGATTCGGCATTCTTTGTACTTACCCGCACCGCACACTTCCTTGACCTGGACCTTCCTTGCACCTGTAGTATTTTTTTTTTACAAGTCAATAAAGTTACTATTTTATTAAAGATTGTTTTATTTGAGCATCTATTCCTGGCATCTATCCATCGTTCCATATTAAAATATTCTATTGGTGAGGCCAGTTACTGTACATCCTATTGAAACTCGTAGTGAACTCCTACGTATCTACCCGTATCTGGCGTCCTGCATACAAACCATATACGGATATATCCGTAGTCGGCATTCAATGGGTTAAAAAATACGACCCAGTTTATTAAAAAACTGATTAAAAATCTTATCCATAAGTCTCTTCAGACTTTATACCCGGCCCTTTATACCCGGAGGCTCTTATTTAGGTTTTAAATTCTATTTACGATTTTATTATTTCAGCTTGAGTTTAGTTTTTTAATGTTTTGTTCGTATATTGGCGTCTGCTAGCTGACATATGACGCATAATTTGATGTATGTTTTGTTTTGTTTTATAATATTAATTACTTAAATAATACTGTATAGAATCAAGTTCTTCTAACTTAACAGACAGCTGTGCTGCTGGGGAGTTTGTTCCGCCACTTCTTCTTCCCAGCTAAAGCACTAGGAAGTGTCGAAGGGTGGGCGTTTTGGGGGGACTGTCTCATGTAACTTTGACGTTCAAAAAGTGCTGACTCTCAGCCTAGTTTGAATAAATGACTTTTGATTTTGATTATGAATAAGATTTTAAAATAATAGACTAAAATTATAGCATAGGCTTACATTAAACCTGCCAGCTCGCGGAATTGTTCGAAAGGGTTACCGTGGCCAGCACAGGCAACTAAAGGAACACGAGCGGGTTTTAGTCAGTAAGTCTGACACGACCTCCCGCTCCGCCCAGAGCGGGAGACGTATTTGATGATTGCCCATTCAACAAAAAAGGCATACAATAAAAAAATACAGATGAGTGTAGAGATTGAGAAAAATAACAACAACAAATATTAGCAGTTTACCTGCAACTCCAGCGTGTTAGGCAGTTCCAGCTGGTCCCAGCGCACGCGCCACTTCTGCGGCAGGTGACCCAGCTCCAGCTCCAGCTGCCGGATCCTCTCCAGCAGTCCGGAGAACGAGTCCGGCATACTACGGGCTATGCTCTCGTACCTGTAACAATAATATTATGTTACGACAGAGTTACAACGAACACTAGAAGATTTGTAGTCCGTATAAGGTATATGTAAATACCAAGTGGTAGGAAAGACTTGACAACAGTGCTGTTTGAGAATAGACAACGTACATTTGTAATGGATATAAAACATACTTCAGCGTGACTGAGTTTTTAACAAAGATTTTGTTTTGGGTAAATTGCTCAAAATTGGTCTATCTGGCTTTTGTTTGAACTTCAGTGAACGATAATATTAATGTTTGCATGCTGAATGGTGAAATACAGCTGAACTTTAATGTATCATAACACCTATTAAGCAAAATATCTATTCTATTCTATTCAATGAATCATGACCAACGGGCCGAACTTGCTTTGATGAAAGTTTCGGCTTGACTTTTATAGAAGTCTACTAAAATCTAATTTTTTTTTTTTGGCGTGGGAAGTCATCAAATGACCTCTCCCGCTCTGGGCGTGTCAGACTTTTACTGACGAAAACCCACCCGTGTTACTTCAGTTTCCTGTGCCAGAGCCAGAATAACTCTTTCGAACATATCTGCATCCCTGGCAGGAAACTCCAGGTCTAAATTGAGATACATCGTTCCAATGCTTCTAAATAAAGGTTCAGTATCCTTACCCAGCGGTGACAACTCTTCGCTGCGGGTGTCTAGTCTCCGGTTCAGAGGGCGCCAACACTTCAAGGTCATAGGGCGCTCCGTGAGATAGTTCTTCGCTGGTGTAGTACTGCCACACTTCTAATGCGCTGATAGTTGACACTGGACGGAGTACCTGCAATAAATAACATTGTTTTAATGACTACTTACTATCTGCCAACAAATGAGAATCTTCTTGCTGGGAGTAACCTCCCTCGGATGTCCCTGAACCGTCTCCAAACCCAAGTGGGAAGGTATCCGTTGAACCTCATAAATGGCTATTTCATAAACTATGCTCCACCTTCTATCCTGCCCTCTGTATCCCAAAACATGCTATCGAGATGGCCTCTCGCTCAGAAATATTAATAAAATTCAACAATCTTTTAACAGACGAAACAAAACGTAGGAGGTTCTGATTCTGAAGTCGACGCGAATATTTTTTTTTATGTATGACCACGCATAAAGTTTTATAGAATAACCCGATTTTGATCATTCTTTTTTTATTGGAAAGGGTATACCCCAATGGTGGTCCCATATAAATTTGAAAAAGAAAATCGAATACTAAGGGTAGGAATAAGAGGATGATTGATTGTTCACTCACTGATTGTAATGTATGACCACGCATAACTTTTTTTACAGAGTAGTCCTATTTTGATTAAAAAAAAAAAAATTCGATAGGATAGGGTATGCGTCGCCAAGTTTTATTAGTAGAATAATCTACTAATAAAACTTGACGACGCATACCCTATCTAATTATTTTTTTTTATTTCATAATTTTTGTGGCTATAAAGCCACAAAAAATTATGAAATAAAAGCTTTTTAACAAAAAAATTCAACCGCCGAAAAAACTGAAAAGCAAAACAATCAATGAACAAAGATCACCCAAAGCGCCGACTCAAAATGACTAACAGGTTTATTATTTTTTGCTTTTCAATTTTTTTGTTATTTTTTTTTTACTACAGTCCAAACGTGCGTTATGTCGCGGCCAAATTGTGACGTCACTTACCACGATACTGATTTGCTTATATCTCTGTTTTAGCCTCAAATCATGGAAATTAAATTATGTTTGTGCTATGTTCTAGCAGAAATCGCACTTACTAACTAACCTACAGTAGAATTCAAGCAGTTTGCTAAGAAAAGATATTTATTCATGTGCCTTTTGAGGTCACTTCTGGCGTTTTCGAAGACGACGCGTTTCGAGCTTGCGTTCCGTTTCACCGGAAGAACGTAACATAAAGTAAGTAATGCATTCAAACATTTTAAAAATATAGCAATTTTATTCTTGACTCCTCGTTAGTTTCATAAATGAAATAATTTTGAATTACACGCATATTTCCTATTACTCGAAACCACACTATGGTTATTGATTCTTTCAGAAACCCACCGGATTATCCAAATCAGGAGTGTACAAGAAGTTGTAGAAGACGGGCGCCTTCTGGTGGTGGCGGTCGATGTAGTCGAACAGCGAGTGGCCCAGCGTGGGCGCGCGGGGCCCCGCCGCGCCGGGGCCCGGCGCCTCCTCCTCCGAGCCCGCGCCCGCCTCGCCGCCCGCGCCGTACAGGTACACCTGGCCCAAGGAACTTCATTACATAAACGTTCACAACAATTAGTTCACTCTAACATAAACCACAACTTTATTCTATGGCCACTGTTTAAGTTGGGATCAGCCCATACTCGCCAAAACGATTAATAAGATAAGTAAAACAATCGACAATTAATTCCCACTTTTTCATGGCCATTTTGGTTTTTGACCTCCCCATTGTAAGCCTGCTCAAATTCCATATGGATGATTTCAATCACACTAGTTATTTTAATTCTCAGTAACTATCTAATATTTCAAGTTTTGTTTTTGATTTTCTATAGAAGTTTGAAATAACACCTGTTATATACATATGTTATATTACATACCCCCCCCCCCCCTTACTAATAAACGTAATAAAGTAATGAATCTAATAAGAGAATATGTTGCAGTACCTATACCCAAAAATTTTGACATAAGGCAAAGGCGTAAAATACAAATTCTCATTACAAAAAATATTATAACCACTCTAGGACCCTTACGAGCCGAATATAAGAAAAAAATCAAGAATACGAAGACCTCTCCCAGGCAGGCGATTCGATGCGACGGGATGGGTCAGGGGAACAAGAAATTTGACGCGGACAAAGTCGCAGGCAGAAGCTAGTTTATAATATTAATAGAAAAGTATGATTTCTTTCTTTCTACTCACCATCCTATTAGTATCAGCGCGCTTATCATCGGCGGCAGTGATGCCCAGCTCGGCCCTCTGCGCCTCGTTGTCCAGTAGGAACGTCCTGAAGCGACACGACACGCTGTGGTACGCAACGAAGCGTAAGTAGTACTCGTTGAACTCGAAGGCTAGAGGAAACTGTTTCTGGAGCTGAAACGAACAATAAGAATGATTATAGTCAAAGAAAATTGGTATACTAAAAGCAGCCAAAATGCTATAAGTTTTTGATACCTAAACATAAGCAGCCTATATTGTTCCCACTGCTGGGACAGTTCTTCTCTCGGTGAGAGGGAGTGATACAGGGTAAAATTAAATTATCTGGCAATACTTTTACCCCTTGTGTCGGGTATCGATAAAAAACGAATGAAAAAAAAAAAAAATCATTGGAAATTTGTTCAAAAGTTTAAGTGACACTGTAACATGAACCTTAAGGCAACCAAACGACTGTTATATTATGGTTTTTAGAAATTCGTAAAAAAAATTATCTAGTTTCACGAGTTATAAAACGAGTGAGCGATCTACGTGCGCCCGGCCGACGTTGATCGCAGATCGCCTACGGGCACTGATTGACTTCCCATCGAAAGATGAAAAATAAAATGAAACAATTTTTGGACTAAGAGATCCATTTGTGAAATATTAAACTTTGCTAATTTTTGTTACTGTCGGGTGCCCGGTGCCCCCTTGCCAGCTTAATGGTTTTGTTTTCATCATCATCATTTCAGCCGTAAGACGTCCACTGCTGGACTTAGGCCTCCCCCAATTTGGGGGGCTTTACCATAATCGCCACGCTTGGCAGGCGGGTTGGCGATCGCAGTATGGTGGTAAAATGCATAGAGAATGCTGCTGCCCATTCTCTAGTAAGTCCCTTAGTAGCCTTTTACGACACCCACGGGAAGAAATGGGGTGGTGTTATTCTTTACGTCCGGCACCACACGGCACGGTCGGTTTTGTTTTGGATATATGAAAAAATCACGGTAGCATAGCATAATAAAGTTCAAAGGAAAACCATCACAGCTAAGGCTTTTTTTTTTGGATGGGAAATCATCAAATGACTTCTCCCGCTCTGGGCGGAGCGGGAGGGCGTGTCAGACTTTTACTGACTAAAACCCACCCGTGTTCCTTCAGTTGCCCATGTGCCAGAGTCACGGTATCTCTTTCGAACAATCTCGCGACCCTGACAGGCATCGGTCCTAGCAGACCTACATTGCTGCTGACATCTCTTTGAGGCGCGCGTGGAACACTACACGCCGTCGACCCGAGCCTGGTCCTTACCGGGCGGCGAGCTACCCATTGCTCCCCACCCGCAAGCTTTGCGCCTACGGTGGCCGGGAGTCCGCTATCGACTCCCGACGCCCGGGGCGTCTCCTCCTGCGGCGGCTAGGGACGTGAGGGCGCAGAGACTGCCACTCCCTCACGCGCCCCGCCTCCTCCTTCGCGAGCATTACTGCTTCGCAGAAGGAGGTGATCCTTCGCGAGCATTACTGCTTCGCAGAAGGAGGTGATGGCTTCCCATGCCCTCTCGCTCCGTACCATGGCTCGCACCAGGGCCGGACGCGAGAGGTCGCCGCCGCCGATCGCCTTCACGAGGACACGCGGTGCTCCGCCCAGGCAGGGCACACCTCCACCGTATGCTCCACCGTGTCCTCCAGACGATCCTCGCAATGGAAACACCCGGGCGTTTCCTCCCGCTTTATCCTGAACAGGAACCCACCGAAGCACCCATGCCCGGTGAGAACCTGCGTCAGGCGGAAGGTGAGGACGCCGTGGCGCCTCTCAATCCACTCCTCAAAGAGGGGACTTACCGCCGCAATTGTGGCGTGCCCAACAGCTAAGGCTTTACAAGTTATCCAGAAAAGTTGACCAACTTAACTTTGCAGTTGGAATGTATGGAAAAACATGTTTTCCAACCACAGTTTTAAGTTTGTCCTTGGAATAAATACATCCCAACTGCCCCCCTTCATTGTTCTTGGTTTGATACGCACTTCGTCAGTTTTGTTAAATATTGGTCTGTACGGTCTCATCGCCGTACATTTTTCTGCTTACTATGTAACCTACATAAGGCCAACGATACGCGTCATAATTTAGCATAATAAAATTACTTGACTAACGAATTTAATTTTAGTGTACTTATAACAGGGTAGCTATCATCAACTGAGAGAAATAACCACCTTACACTCTACTACTGTTACTTACTCTTCACTTGTATAAACTTAACGATTTAGTGCATCATAGTGGAACGTGTTTCTCTTACTGAACTTAAAAACCTTCACGAAAAAACAGGGTATGGAGTTAATTACTACGACCCGTACATTGTCTGTTATATAGTCCTCCAGACCGTATTTCGGCCACGGTGGTCAATCTCAACGGAGACTAGCCATCGGCGTGGGAGATCTTATAGTGCTCAAGCGTTTGCGCAGACACAGGAGCACTCACTCTTCCCTCACTCTCGTAGTCCGATGGGACGGCAATCCGACACGACCGGAGAGACCCGCCCCCCCCCCGCGCCTCGTGTCTGCTAATAAGAGTGCATGGTAACCTAGTCCTTACCTGGTGCACAGCGTCCAGAAACATGAGGAAGGTGGGCGTGAAGCCCTGCTGCGGTGTGGCTCCTATGTTGGACCGCTGCTGGAACTTGTGTCCTAAAGCCAGCCATTCCTTCTCCACCAGGATACGGAAGCCTTCCAAAGTTCGGTAGTAAGGTTCTAAGCATATCTGGGCTAGAGATGATATCTGGAATGATAAAGGAAGAGTATTATTTGCCAGTCAACATTTTAAGGTTGAAAATACTATTATCTCACTTAAGACTGTAGATGGCTGATGCATTCCAGCGAGTTTCTTTGATATATCTTTAAAAGTTCAAGCAGCACGGTTATGGAATGCCTTGCCCGTGTCGAAAAGGCGTACTAATCTTAGTCCGTTATTAAAATTATTTAAAAAAAGACTCTAACTCTCTTTTCTCAAACACCATTTCTCTTTTTGTTCTTTGCATTTGTTTCATGACTATTAATTGTACATAATTTCTACAGACAAAGTATCACGGGTTTCATGTATATGTAAATGGTACCCTACAGACTACGTTCAGTATTGTCCCTCCTTCTACCTTCATCCATTCTAGGTTGTCTTTTAAAGATCGCTTTTAGTGATAAGACCGCTCATTGATTCATTCTATAATTTCTACACTTATATCAGTTTTTTGTTTTGTGTATATAATTTTGAATATTTTATCTATGTCTCTTGGTCCAACGTTCGCCATAAATAGTGGTTTCGTTCGAGTTAGAAACAGTTGGATAATTACATATTTTATTACAGCACGGGTCAATCAATCAGGTTAAGCTACGCTAGGCGCGGCTGATTCGTGGCTGAGTGACTGTCTTATACCAAGACCCCTACATGCTTCGGAAAGCACGTCAAGCAGTTAGTCTCGGCTGTCATTTCTGGATCTTAGACAGTCGTTACGTGTCGTCAGAACCTTGAAAGTCTGACAACCAGTCTTACCAAGTGGTATCGTTTTACCCAGTAACTGGGTTGTGGATTTCAGATAGGCAGTCGCTCCATGTAAAATACTGATATTGATCTGCATCAGATTTGACTGGAAGCCGATCCCAGCATAGTTGGCAAAGGGGTAGGCAGATGATGATAAGGTATTATCTTGCTTATTTCCAACACATTTATAAGCTTTTACACTCAAAATGAATGTAAATTGTCAATTTCATACACTCTTCCATGTATCTGTAAATTTACCTGTGCCGTAGCATCCCATCCGTCTTCTAAAGACAGTAGCACAGATGATCCCTGCAGGTCCAACAGATCTACCACTGCACCGGAGAGCTGGAACAATTGCCGAAGCTGCCACAGCCAGCCTGATTCTTCTATTAGCCTAGAAAGTGAAAAAAATGCTTATGATTGCTTTTAGATTTAAAAATTCTGATACTTAGGATTAAATGAACTACTCGCAGATTTATTTAAATTAAATGGTAATAAATTATCACAAAAATAGAAAATTTACTGAAAGTAAAAGTGCACGTAATTACGAGACGGCTTTGGCGACATAAAGGATTAAAATATTTATTTATCTATACTAATATTATAAAGCTAAAGAGCTTGTTTAATTGGTTGGTTGGACGCGCTAATCTCAAGAACGAACGGTTCGAACTGAAAAAATATTTTAATGTTGGGTAGGTAATTTTTCGAGGTAGGCTGTAGGCTATATAACATTACGACAAGTCCTATAGGAGCGGAGCATCAATGCGAAATGTTGCCAAAACGAGTAAAATTTATTCCATTTAGGAGCTTCCGTTGCGTGCGCTGCGTAAACGGTTAAAGTAACGCAAACATTACGTGAGACGGAATTGTTCCTCTTAAAAAATAAAGAAAGAGTCTAGTATAGCCAAAGACTATATAACCACTTGACTGCGCATACAGTGCCCCGCCGCTCGAAAACTATTAGTATTTTGTCGCCTATGCATAGGCTACGGTTCTAGTAACCATTTTAGTTGTGACCAATTGTTAGACCTCTGTGCACGCTAAATTAATGCAAATAATATAACTTCATCTGCAATTATAACGCATCAAAATGCCTTCATGCGCGGTGAAGTGGTGTGGGAAACATTCCAAAACTTCTAGTTATAAAAAGGATCGCATAATTTTTCATCGGTACGTAAACAGTACGAAAAATAATTTTGATTTAATCAGATTATTATCCACCGTAGAGGTCTATTTAAAATGGTGGTTGGATAAACCAGCACACTGTTGAGTCCCGCGTTGATGTCTTTTGGAAAAGTCTCGTTCTTTCATTAGACAATTCTAATGCATCTATCCCTTACTTTCCCTTTGTATTTTTATCGTAAAAATTAGTGCTGTTACCTTTAATAGCTGAAAGTCTATATCGAAAATAAAAACAAAAATTAATGTAAGTTTTATTCAATTCGAATACTATGGCTTGTTTAGCTTCGTCTTGACAATCCGTTTGTAAACTGGCGCCAAAACTCACGTGGCCATAGTAACTTCTGCCTTGGGGATGATATTCGACTCCGTTTCTACACCAAATATGATAGTGGCATAAATTTTGTTCTTGGATTCTCTAACTTTAATTGTATTAGTACTTTATTTGTAGTCAATAAGCTAGTGAATATGACTATATAGTGAAGACAAGGTTCTATGTGAACGAATAATACATAAAAAACCTAAAAAAGTGAAGTATAAACAAACAACAATCTACGAACTTTTTCAAGTCTATTCTCGCGAATTCAGGAACTTAAATTGTATCAGTGTTAATCTACGAAAGTGCCGGAGTGCAAATAAATGAAAAATCGTGAAAGATATCCCTTTTTTTTGGAAAAACATACTCTCATATTCGAATGAGTCTGCAATTTCGCCTACCTGTCATAGTAAAATAAACTGTGAAACAGCGCCATCTATTAGAAAAGAAGCGCACTACGTTCGACTCACACACAACGCGAAACAATACTATCTAGTTCTACTAGAGGGCGCAAAGAGTATCAAAACAAAACAGACACTATGGAGGAAATTATGAAAGCCTTACAAAATATTCAAAAAGAACTGAACGTACAGAAAATAGAAATTCAGAAAAGTGGCGAAAAAGTGACAGAACAAATAACACTCAACATAACTAACAAATTAGAAGAAAAATTTACCATATTGGAAGAAAAACATCAAACCTTGAAAGAAAATGTTGAATATCAAGAAAAAAGAATTCAATTTATGGAAAAACAAGCAAGACAAAGAAACATAATTTTCTTCGGTATTGAAGAGAGTGAGACACCTTATCATGACTTGGAGAACAATATACTGCAATTCATAAGTGAAAAATTGTCCATAAAATTGGATCGTAGAGATATTCAAGAAATAAAGAGAGTGGGGAAAAAAGGTGATAAACCGAGACCAATAATTGTAACCTTTTCAACCCTTGGTTCAAAGATTAGCATTCTCAAGCAAAAAAGATTATTAAAAGACACCCAATATTACCTGAATGAAGATTACCCTAAATACATATTAGAAAAAAGAAAAGAACTACAGGAAGAAGCAAATAGAGAGCGCGAGAAAGGAAATAAAGTCACGATAAAATACGATAAACTTGTTATATTAAAATCAAACAACAAAAGAACACTGATGACATCACCAGAGTCAGATACCAATTCTCAAGCACTAGTTGGTAATAATACAAAAAGACCAATCAAGAAAAACAAAATAAAACAATCAAACTCATCTATACCCAGATCAAACAGTGTCTCAGAAGGAGTTCTAAAACCAAGCATTCTAAGCTACTTAATAAACAATAACGTCAACACACCACATAACCAAACCAACGATAATACAATCAATAACTTACATTCATAGCAACCAACACCCCCCTCCCTCAACGATGCAACATTCAATCAATTTCAACTAAGCAACGAAAACCATCTTCCAATCCGGCTGGTCACCGTGGAAGATCAAGACCAAAACCCTCTAAAGAAGACACTTCAAACTTCTTCAATAATAAGAAATGAAACACAAAACCAAGAAATACTTAACTCAACTAAAAAGAAGAAAGATCAGCTCTACATATTAACTTACAACGTCAGAACTTTATCTACTTACGAACGCATAATCGAAATTAGCGAAGCACTCATTAGAGTCAAATACGACATAATTGGATTGTGTGAAATAAGGAGGACGGGCACCCGGATAGAAGAATATAATAATTTCATACTATGCCATACGGGACACACACCTGGCAAACATGGAGTCGGTTTCATAATAAATAAAACCCGCAAGAACTGGATTGAAAGTTTCATGGGCATAAATGATAGAGTAGCATTATTGAACTTAAACATACAAGGATTGCCCATGTCAATTATACAAATATACGCACCGACTGAAGCAGCGTGTGAAGAAGAGATTAACACTTTCTACTCAAATGTCAATAGAGCCCTAGACCAAGCTTACAAGAACTATATAATAATGGGTGATTTTAACGCGAAAATTGGTCAACCAAGAAAAGATGAACATCTAATAATGAAACCAAACGGGTATGGTGAAAGAAACCAGAGAGGTCAGAGGCTAATTGATTTCGCCCTCGAACACAAACTTGCCATCTTAAATACTTTCTTTCATAAAAAACCAAACCAAAGATGGACCTGGCGATCACCGAACGATAAATACAAAAATGAAATAGATTACGTACTGTCAAATCAACCAAACATCTTCCAAAACATAGAAGTCTTAAATCTGAATTACCCGTCAGACCACAGAGCAATCAGAGCAACAATGTCTATTACAAAGCAGAAGAAAAAACGCACAGCGTATAAAAACAATCGATATTCATCACTGAAAACTGAACAAGAAATAATATCTTATAAACAAAATATTTCATCTCAGTTACAGGATTTACATACATGCCAAGAAAAAACATCAGTACAGGCTTTCTATAACACATTAACCAAGGCCATAACCCAGAGCTTACAGGACGCTCGAACCCCCTACGAAATATCAAAAGGTAATCATAAAGTTCTAAAAGAGCGTACACTGGAACTTATCAAGAGACGACAAGAGTTACAGCATGCTAAGATAAAAACTCGAGCCACAAAAAATGAATTAGCAGCTTTATATAAACTAATAAGTAAATACATTAAACATGACTACAAAAGCTACAGATCGAAGACTATCAAAAAACATTTGGAAAAAGCAGGAAGCTCAAAAAAGGCCCTTAAAGAACTAAGACCAAATAAATATTGGATAGATAGCTTAAACTGTAAGGACAAAACCGTAAATAATCGAAAAGAAATCACAGATGTAGCTACCCATTTCTATAAAACACTATATCAAGCACAAGGAAACGAGTGTACCAGCCATAGCAATGCAAATGATATTAACTCTACAAACAAAAGCGGAAACATAACACCAATAACTGAAAAAGAAGTCACACAAGAAATAAAAAGGCTAAAGCTAGATAAGAGCCCAGGACCAGACGGCATTACAAATGAAGCTATTAAGGCTGCCTGGCCGCTACTGACTCCCCCATTAACACACTTATTTAACCTTATAATAAAAACTGCTGAAATACCATCGGAGTGGGTAGAGTCGGAAATAATTTTAATTTACAAAAAAGGTGACTCAAAAGATATCACAAACTACAGGCCTATAAGCTTACTCTCATGTATCTACAAACTGTTTTCCTCTATAATTAACAAAAGAATAAGTGTCACAATAGAAGCAAACCAATCAATAGAACAAGCAGGCTTTCGCAAGCAATTTTCAACAATCGATCATATACATACTCTAGAACAAATAATGGAAAAATACCAAGAGAAGCAAAGAGCGCTCTACATCGCATATATTGATTATAAAAAAGCTTTTGATACCGTGTCACATTCAAGTATATGGGCCGCCCTGCAAGCTCAAAAAGTTGAACAAGATTATATAGATATAATCAGAAACATTTACAAAGATAGCACAGCAAAAATAAAACTAGAATCCACTGGTCCTACGTTCCCCATCGGAAGAGGCGTGAAACAAGGCGACCCGCTGTCTCCAAAATTATTTATATCTATCCTAGAGTCAATAATAAAAAGATTCAACTGGGAAAAGACAGGATTAAACATCAATGGCAAGTACTTATCCCACCTACGCTTCGCAGATGACTTAGTTCTGCTGTCAGAATCTAGCACACAATTACAAAACATGATCGATTCACTAAACACAGCTAGTAAGCAGGTAGGACTAGAAATGAATCTTTCGAAAACAATGGTCATGACAAATAGTATACAGAGAAGAATATCAGTGAACAGTGAAACTCTGAAATATACAGAGAAATACATCTACCTTGGAAAACAAATTGGCTTCAACAGAAAACAAAATGAACTAGAAGTAGAACGAAGAGTACAAAATACTTGGAACAAGTACTGGTCCTTAAAGGAGATATTCAAAAGTAACATGCCAACAAATATTAAAACAAAAGTCATGATGTCATGCCTCCTACCTTGTCTAACCTACGCCTGTCAAACTTGGAAATTTACAGCCAAATTAAAAAGCAAAATCATTACCTGCCAACGCGGAATAGAACGAAGTATGCTCAATATTAAAAAGATGCAAAAAATTCGTCACACAAAAATTAGAGAAACCACCAAAGCGACAGATGCTCTTACCTACGCTAAGAAACTAAAATGGAAGTGGGCTGGGCACGTAGCGAGGCTAAAGGACGAGAGGTGGACCAACAGGGTAACAACGTGGAAGGGACCAATCGGCAAACGTCTCAAAGGCAGACCCCACACGAGATGGGCAGACGAGCTGATAAAAATAGCTGGCACTTGCTGGCCGCAAATAGCTCAAGATAGAGACACATGGAATTCTTTAGAGGAGGCCTTCACCTTCACTTGAGGAGGGGTTCATGCAAACTTTTATATTATTATCTAGATTTAAACAATTTTTTTCTAAAACAAGTGAAATACGTGCAAACAATATTATTATTATTTTTTTTCTTTTTTCTTTAAACTATGTATGCATCCTACTTTTTGCATGGAATAAAAGGCTTATTATTATTATTATTATTATTATAATTGTATTAGTGATTGATTTTGATTAAATATGATTTCTTTGATTTTAATTGAGTATTTATCACAATTTTAAAATCCATTTTATCGATATCGACTATTTTCCTTTAATGAAGTAAACCAGCCCCACGACGGGCATACCCACGAAACTTGACCTTGAACTGACCAATTGCAGCCGCGCATTCTTCCTCGTCCCCCGGCCCGCAGTGGTGAGTCGTGTGCTTAGAAGAAATCGGCGTATACGCTCTCTAGTGGTTATATTCTCTTTGAGTATAGCATATGTCTATCTTCTAAAGTTGACTCTTTATAACTTGTTTAAACTCTTTATCCCTAATTACCTACGTTATGCTCGCATCGTTTCAAACGATTCAGAGCCTTATTTTATCATACAAATAAGGTTAAAGTTCGCTGGTACCAAATACTATTTAATATTCTCTCCTCTCCAGTTAGAGGAAATGTGTCACTATCCTCCTTTATTTAAAGCTTCTGTAAGAAAATGAGTGTGAATCTTACCTCAGGAAGCCGGGATGCTCAGCGGCGGGTGGCGCGGAAGGCACGGCGGCTCTCATGAGCTTCTTGAAGGCGTGCTTAGTGGCGCGCGCGTCGGGGTACTCGGCCGGCACTAACTCGGCGCCGGCGCAGTTGCAGGCCGCGCCGCCCTTCTCGCACACCACGTACAGAGACGCGCGACGACCTGCACCTCCGGCTTCTCCACATACTAACACAAATACAAACACATTATAACATCAAGTGTTCATCATCATTGCACCCGAAAGACGTACATTGCTGAACATAGGCCTCCCCCAATTTCAGGCGGTTTGCCATAAATTGCCACGCTTGGTAGGCGGATTGGTGATCGCAGTATGGTGGTAAAGTGCATAGAGAACGCTGCTGATCATTCTCTAGTAAGTCTTTTAGTCGCCTCTTACGACACTCACAGGAAGAAATGGGATGGTGCTATTGTTTACGTCCAACACCAAACGGGGCTTCCGTATTAAGAAAATAAAAAACCCACATCATCAGTATTAAGACCACACAACACACACACACTCTAAATATTGTAATTATTGTTCTTTGTTTACTTAGCACCTAATTTTGTTTAATTTTGTTTACTATTTTAATATTATATTGCATGTCCTAGATTAAGTTTATTTACACTAGTTACCGGATTACTAATACAACTTATTGTGGAAGAGCGGAGTCTCCTAACACAGGCATATCTTGCCTAAAAGGAGGCTTCAATCACATATTTTAACTACTAAAACCTGTAAGCAAATTAACGATTTTTATTTATTATATTATAAGAAAAATCAATCACTTAGTAAGTCAACGTAGCACAGACAAATATCGCGGCGGAATATTTGGATACTGTATCTTCAACGTACCGCTTAGTGCCGAGAGTTAAAAATAGAACACTGTGTTTTTCGACGTGGCGGGATGCACTGTGTTGAGAAGATCAATGGTTTCTTTTGAACTGACTGTGTGAAGAAGATGAAGAGTCAGTTCAATGGTTGCTTTTACCGCGCGACACAGAGAAAAGTAATGTCTTTATCAGCTTATACGTATGTTAATTTGTGGTACTATAGAGACCAAATTTGTGTGCCGATTTTGATGATTCATACGTGTCGATTTGCCTTAATCTTGCGAATGTCACTAAAAACATGAAAGTATTCAAAATTCAAAATAAAGTCGACGAACTATATCATTGAATAGGTAATTCAAAATCATCTTAAGATTTCTCTAATCATTTAGAATGACCAATTTTAAGTTTTTTACCAGTTAGGCATATGTCCAAAAACTGTAAAAAAAAATGTTGCGAGGGTTTTTTTTAGTATTTAATAATACTAATAATAATTTTATTATGAGGCTACTCAGGCCCATAGAAATAAAAAAATACACAAAATAATTTTATACATTAAAAATAAACGAATTCTCTTTCTTTATCTCTCCTCTCTCTCTCTCTTTCTCTCTCTACTCTATTTGGTGTTGTAATCTATCTAACTATACTCCATTTGTTTAGGTAGTTAACTAAATGTAAACAATCTTAACATGTCTTTTATCTAAAAAACTGTCTAAAAATTGAATCTAAAAATGTTTACAATTAGGTATTTACTTAAACCGATGTTAGGTAAGTAACTTAATTTAAATTATATTTGTTGGTCTTTTATACGATTTATTTTATATAAAAAGACATATCAAGATTGTTTACCTTTAGTTAACTACCTAAACAAATGGAGTATAGCCTGTAATATCCCACTGCAGGGTACATATTTTTAAGCCTTTTATTTTTGAGTAAATATTATATTATATACATCCGGCAGACATGTCCGGCCGTCTCACTTGAGCTGGGCAGCTTTCTGGGTGAGATCTGTGACCTTGGTTTTGGCGCGCAGTGTTGTGTTCCTTATACGGTGTTCCTTCTGGTAAATGTAGTACTCACCCGAGTCGGCGTCGGCAGTGGAGAGCCTCTGTCGCGGCGCATAGAGGTCGAGGTGCGAGGGCTGGCGCCGGTCCTTGAGCGAGCCCCAGCGCCCGAAGTGCCGCGCCGCGCCGCCCGACCCGCCCTTGCCGCCGCTGTTGCGACCCAACACGCTGATACGTAAGTTATGCGTTACTTGGCTTATAAACTACAAGGGCATTGGACTCAACCTTCATACTAAAATGTTTAGAAATCATGCTGATTGTCTGTGTGGGGCGTAAAACTCGTTTATCCTAGATAATTCGGCAATGGTAGCTGTTTTGGTAGCCCAAGACCCCGTAATCAGCAATTAAACATGTTCACGGCTGTCAATTATTTTCTTTTTATCCTTTAAGACGCATCCTGCGCTAAGGTATGCTAATTTGCAAGCCAGTATCAAAAAGTATGTAAAAACAAATTGAATTTCGCGGGCTATCCTAGCACTTTAAGCTAAAATGGCAATTAAGTCATGCTAACTGTTTGTATTCGGCAGCACCTATACTGTAGTTATTTATTATTTTCTCCACAATAGCCCGTTTCTGCGTCCCTACGACCGGCGTGCATACTCCTACACCACACACAATAATGCAATATGTTGTGTTTATGAAAGGAAATGAAGAACGTGCCCAAGCGTGTGTAAATCTATAATTTCAGTTATACACTGTAAAAAGATACTCTACAATCTGTAGCCTCCACGAAAGCTAACTAGCCACACTAAAAGAAAAAATATTTTCACGATTTTCGCTTTTATTTAGTTACTTTATAGTTCTCATTCTATTTAGTTAATTAAGCGCCTCATTATTACAAGGTTTCTTTCCTGACAATTTATTGCAATCTAGTTCCTCAATACATAATTCTACCAGAGGTAATCTGCCATTTTGTTAGATGCCGAATTGGATATGCATTTCTTTTTTCATAGTGTACTCTATTCTACTAGTCATGCCCTTTCATTTGATACCCATATTGAGGAAGTTGAAAAAAAAAATGTAACCCACCATTTTGTAGCGGCACCCATCTTAGATTTACAATGACATTAAATATATTAAATTGTACTGTCATCAGAATTATAGGTGTGTACCAAATATCAAATCAATCTGTCTACAGGAATGGGGTAAAATTTTAACTACTAAATTTGACCCATAATAATAAACAACAAAGTAAATAAAGCCGTTTAAAAATACAAGTGGTGGTGGTAGAGAAAAAGAAAACTTTTTTTGAAAAAATTCTTCCTACATTCATAAATCTTCAATAACTCAAGTACTCACCCAAGTGTCCCGGCCGCTTTAGTCAGTAGTGGAGTATGCGTGGCCTGTTGATCTTCACAGCAAAGCAACAACGAGTCTAGACTCAAACTGGAGTCTTCTAGGTCGCCGCGGGAAGCTGGTGTACAGGCTACCAATGTTGCTAGGTAACGTTCCTGGAATAAACAAGCAAATCTATACTAATATTATAAATGCAAAAGTAACCTTGTCCGTCTGTTACGCTTTCGCGACAAACCACATAACAGATTTTAATGAAAGTTGGTTCGGGGTAACTTTGAACCCCAAAAAAAGGACATCTTTTTATTTCGTGACTTTGTCTGCGCCGGCAAACACCGACATTTACGCAGACGAAATTGCGGGCAAAAGCTAATTATTTCTATAGTTTATCAGTTTTTCGTTGGGTCACGATGGCTGCTCGTCGAGTAAACACGAACGTAATAAAATCGCGCAAGTATTTTTTAACCGACGAAAAAAAACAGAGGAGGTTATGAATTCGACGCGTATTTTTTTTTGTTTTTTTTTATGTATGACCACGCATAACTCTTTATTACATAGTAGTCCGATTGTGATAATTCTTTTTTTATTGGAAAGGGTATCTTCCGAGGGTGGTCCCATAAAAATTTGTAAACAAAATCGAATATATTATGAGTCGGCGCTGAAAAATCAATGAACAAAGATCACTCAAAGCGCCGACTCATAATTTTAAGGTTTATTATTTTTAGCTTTTCAGTTTTTTCGGCGGTTTAATTTTTTGTTAAAAAGTTTTTTAAAGCACAGGATTTTCAACTCTCGGCATTGAACCGAGCATTGATTACCCAAGAGAGTGCTATAAGGGGGTCGAAAATCGAACTGTCGAAGTTCGATATTCAACTCTCGGTGCTAAGTAGAGGGTAAAAAAAAAAATCTGCTGATTCATCGAAAAGAGCATTACCAACACGGTCTAACTGTATAGAACACCTTTTTTTTAACGACGTAAAATTTCTCTAAGGTCTGGCTAGAATCGTAGATTGAATTGAGAGATACGCGCGTCGATGACCCTGTTACCCTATATTGTGAGGCAATTATTTCTAAAACGTACCTGTTCTAAGCTGGACGTGGTCTCCGTCCCGCTCTGTGTGTTGCCAGGAGTTTGGTGACTCGACTTCAGCATACCCATCACGCCTTTGTGGTGGGGGGCGGCCGATCTGTGATATGGTAGGTAATAGATTAAATTTATGAACCTAAAGCTCTCTTGATTTACAAGGTCAAACTCACTAAATCTTTTCAACTAACAATGTGCGAGGAAGCGTCACAGGAGGCGAGGAGTCGAGGACGAAAGTAGGATCGCTTCTATTTCAAAAGGATAAGTTTCACCAATGAAACTAAACACATGCTTAGCACATCTAAATCGTGTTTAAGTGCTGTCAGTGCCCCAATATTCCATTTTGACAACTTGATCGCGTTCAGTTTCATTGGTAAAATCCGCACTAAGACAAGCTCCTACAAGTTTGGTTTCACACATCGTTCCTGATGCCTTCTATTTTAATTGATTTTTATAAAAATAACCAAAATTAAATGGGCCGGTTATGTTTGCCGCTGTCGGATGCAATGTGGACTAAGACCACCACGATATGGGTCCCCAATAACGTCATACGGCATCGCGGAAGACCCAGGCGTAGATGGCGGGACGAAGTCGACGCCGTACATGAGGGATTGGTCCTTATTAGCTCAGGAAAGAGTTGAATGGATAAAGGAAAGGGAGGCGTTTGCTCTGCAGTGGGATAATACAGGCCGATTATATACGAGTATATAAAATTAAATGAAAATCATTTCTATTGCTTCTTACCTAGATAGTAACGCGTGAGTCCTTGGATGTCTCCACGTGATGACTGGCAGGCGTCCTTGTCGGTAACACCGCGATATTCTGCGAAGGGAGTCGTCGCCGAAACTCTCTGGTACTGGAATTACTGCTGGGTAACTAGAAAGAGAAAATACACCAAAGTTGATAAGGGGTAAGAATAGGACACAGGACTACAAGAAAAAGAGAGGGGTGGAGGGGGTACCATAAACACCTCTTATGACACCTAAGAGAAGCAATGGGACGGTGTTATTCTTTACATCAGGCACCACACGGAACTCTTTTGCACCATATGAATTGCAGATAATAATATAGAAAATTGTACATAGGGTGACACAATGGGAAATTGTAGTCTCGGTTTAAAAGATGATAGTCATGTCAAGACATTTGGTAGATCACTAATAGATAACGGATTCAAGTTCGGCTGAGCCTGCACCCTAATTGCGAAACGCACAATTTATCAGAATCTGAATGAGATTGAAGATTATTTATAAACCATTGCGTCATTTTTTCAAATAAATTGTCGGCTCAGCAACGTCAATAACGCAATGAATGTTGTTTAACTATGAAAATTAAACCAATTCCTACCGATAAAAAGTTCCGCAATTACCCCTCTGGTAGAAGCTGCAGCCGAAAGCGCGGACGATCCACACGTAAGACGGTAGGAAGAAGTAACAATCTTTTTATTCAACAAACATAACTTTATACGTCTGTGGTTTGTTTTTTAAAAGACTTTTCGTGGAATCCTTTTTATATTTTTATTTTATTATCTTAAAAAAACTTACAGATAGGTTAATAATAGTGAAAGAAGGCCAATTACAAGCTCTTACGGACAAAATTAGGATAAAACAAGATATCGACGCCTCCCACGCATAAGGTCGTAAGGGTAAAAAATATTTTTCTCAGGAGAGCATTTTTCGTATACGCTTATTATATTATCCATTAAAAAACTCATTATTTATATAAGATATTAAAATTTGGATTTTAGTATTAGATAAGATTGTTGTAATGGCACAAAAAACGGTTTTATTCAAAAACCATGTTCCGACCATCTGCGTGGGAGCCATCGATATAGTAGACAGGTAGAAGAAAGTAAGACGTAAAAGAACTCGGAGCGAATAAAGTAGAACAAGAGAAGTTGCTGTGATCTTCGAAGAAGCGGTTATATAGTATCTTTTTAGTGCGGGTGACACTGGTAGTGAATCTACCCGTATCCTAATTTATTTGTGGTCGGCGCAACCTTTCTTTTTCTCTCATACTGCTCTAATTGTCGACATCTACCCCCTTTTAGCCGTTTAATCTTTCCCACAGTCCATTCATCGTTTCTTTGATCTTCTCCTACTCTTATAGCCTCCCACGTTCAGTGCCGCTTAGTTCTATCTCTTAGCAAATATGCCTTACCTCCTACACAGCGTATAGACAGCGTTGGCATGTGCCAGCCTGAAGGGCGGTTGTGCGAGTCCCAGCCGCGCCCAGTCGCGTGCGTATACACGCTCTCGTACGCGCTCTAATGTACGCGCAGCCGGGCTTTCTGTGCTCTCACTGCCGCCGAGTTCGAGCTCTTCCACTGAGAAACAAACAAAATAATAAAACTTAATATTTTCCTTGAAGTTTAATTTTTTAAAGCGAGAATTCCCGGGAAACTTGACCCATAAAAACCAAGATTCGAGATCTTGACGTGATATTGACAAATCGTGTCAAGAACATTGTAACTTTGAGTTTTAAATGAAAAAGGTTTTTGATACAGCACCTCCAGCTTGTTTTATTTCGAAGGTCACTTACTTAACTAGAAAAAAAAAACACCCAGCCTTGAAAATATAATAAAGCTTTAATGAACGGGTTTTCTTGTTATCTACAAAAAGTCAAATCCTATATCTGTCGGAAATCAGCTGAATTTAATTTGCTTTTGGAAACAGAAACCATTGGTTAGCGGTAAAAGTGTCTTCCGCGTCCCTTTTTAGTCTCGATTTACGATTTCTGATTTTTTTAAACATTACTTTAATTTACATCCAATAGTTTTTTTTTTTTTTTTTTGTTATTTAAAAGTATTGAAATTCCTCAAAATGTCGAGAATGCCCAAGTCGAGATACCTAAAACCCTAGCTTATGCCCTACGCCGTGCGTAGCACGGAACTACGCAAACCCGTCATAAAGATAACAACATGCGTGATGTCATGTTTACATTTCTCTACGTTTGTAACTAAGTGTAAACAAAAATGAGTTTTTGGATACCTCACAAGCAAAGTTCGACTTAATTTACACAAACGTAAAGTTTATATTCCTGCAAGTAGAACTAACAGCAGTTTAGAATCAAGGATTTGAATATGGAATAGAAAGATAGACTCACGTGAAAGCGTGTCGGCAGATAGCGAGGACATGAGCGGCGGTGACGTCAGAGAGCGCGCATCCGCTGAAGGGAGCACATACTTCTGACGCTTGGACGGCTTCGGCTTCAGTCCGGCGCGACGGGCCGTCTTCAGTAAGGTCTTCTTGGCGAAACCCCTGTTGAGAAGATGATGATTTGTTAGATAATGGCGTTGATCTCGTCACAAAAGGGATATCCTGCGTATGCAATGATCTGTATCTATATGTATTTTATTTAAGAAGGCTCATAGACTAATAACATAAATACACAACTAGATAGCTAATTGCAAACCTCAATAGATAATAGTGATAGTTTTCAAACATGTGTTTTGGAAAAATAACCTTGATTCTCATACCTAAAATTCAGTTTGCGCTACAACTACATAAGTTTGTTATTAGATAGTATACATAAAAATAACTAGAATTTGGAAACAAAGATTTGAGGGGTAGGTACAGAAAGTCAGTTCCACATAAACAAGCGAAAACACACGTGTTAAGTACGGATCCCTAATGGATATCGCCGTCGTAGCAATTCTTCAATTTACGCCGAGCGCATAAAAACTGCAACGATGATATCCGTCCAAGCACGAGTCGCCGACGCAGCGAAATCAAACGACTAGCACCTAATTAATTCTATATGTAATTTTGGCATTCCATATTCTAGCATCGAATAGGTTTCACCAACTTTAATTGTAATAATTTCCTTTTAAAATAAATTAGTTTAAAATAACTTTGGTTTTTTTTCGATCCATCGTCTGCAGCTTACGTAATTGGCGCAGTCGGTAGGATACTCGCGGGCCGGTTCGCGAAGCGCGTTAATATCTCATATCGATAACCACCATCGCGAATCACCTGGGCGGCTATCAAGTCACCTCACGAGTATCCTGAATCTACGGTAACGCTGCGGAGCCGAGGAGAATCCAGACTTCGATTCACGCAAAAGAACCAGAGATGAAATATATGTGAGTACACTAGAATCGTTCTCGTGTTGCTTCCTATCTATTCCTAATTACTTTTATGTCCAAGATTTTCCATCACGGAAAATCATATCCTCGGGAACCTGCATCGCGACAGGCGCGCCGACATATAGTAGATGTTAATAGAGATTTAGAAAGTGAATTAGATTATAATTTGAGTAGTTTATTTGAAGTTAACATGCCACACGACCCCGACGTAATTTTTAAGGCCTTACGCCTTGTGCCTGATTTCGACGGAAACCCTAACATATTGACCAGGTTTATTAACATCTGTGACCGGATAGTATTGCAATATGCAAGCCCCGAACTAGGCAGTGAGCTAGGTAATCTGTGTCTTTTAAATGGCATTTTAAATAAAATCACAGGCCCTGCCGCATCAACTATTAACTCGAATGGCATTCCTGAAACTTGGGCAGGTATTAGATCAGCTCTAATTAATAACTTCTCTGACCAGAGAGACGAAACGGCTCTATACAATGACCTCTCGTTGGCTACACAGGGTAACAGGACCCCTCAGGAATTTTATGACCAATGCCAGACGTTGTTTAGTACTATAATGACCTATGTGACGTTACACGAGACCATACAGACTACTGTCGAGGCAAAACGCACGCTTTATAAGAAAGTTACCATGCAGGCTTTTGTACGTGGACTAAAGGAACCCTTAGGCTCACGTATACGGTGCATGCGCCCAGAAACCATAGAGAAAGCTCTAGAGTTCGTGCAGGAAGAATTAAACATTATATACCTGCAGCAGCGCAATGATTCCTCAAGGGATCAGACGGCTCAAGAGCGCACCTAAAGTATTTAAACCTTCTGTTGTGCCTGCTATACCATTTAACACCTTAAATGTTCCGCGACCCCCAGTACCTAATTGGCCTACTCCAGTAGGACAGCGTGGTTATCAACCTCAACCTCAGGCCTTCAAGTTCAATTTGCCTAACCAATATCAAAATCGTATGCCTACACGAACACAACAAATGTTCCGTGCACCTTTACCCAACTATCACCCTCAAAGTAATAATTTTAAATTACCACCCAGGAATAATCCACCACATAATTCGGGTCCGAAACCCATGAGTGGCGTTCAACATTTTATTCCAAAACCTTTACCTATGATGCCAGGGCATGATTGGCAAAGAAACGGGAACCCACCACCGAATAATTACTTTCAGACGCGTGAATTAAACCTCAATGAACTTGCTTTACCCGATAGTTCCTATTATTCTGAAGTTTACTACTATGAGCCAGGAATCGACTATTACACGGACTGGAATGACTATTGCTATTTTTATGACTGTGACTATAACACTAGTGGGACCAACTGTACTGCAACTTCTGATAAACAGGTAACGAGTGAGACGGAGCCACAACCAGGCCCTAGCCATGCTACTCAGAATCAGGATTTTCGGTCGGATCAGACATCCAAAGAGCCAAAATAGACCTCAATCTACAGACCCAAAGACAGTTACCCTATATCGAAATTTCTTGCCCTCCTTTAAAATTTTTAATTGACACAGGCGCTAACCAGTCATTTATTAGCCCCGAGGCAGTACAAAAGTACTTCTATGATTGTCCCCTCAACTATGACCCATTCGAGGTTACAAACGTACACGCTGTTAGTAAAAATGATTACTCTATAACGCTACCGTGTTTTAATGAGTTCCGTGAGTTCGATAACATAAAACTATTCGTATACCGATTTCACGACTATTTTGATGGCCTAATAGGATTAGACTTATTATCTAAATGGGAGGCTAAAATAGATTTAAAAAATTATCAATTAGTTACGCGAACTGCTACAAACCCAATTAAAATGTATAACTCACGCAACGTCAACCTGTATGAAAATGTCATCCCTGCTAAAAGTACTAAATTAGTAAGACTACCTATCAATGCCCCGGATGGCGATGTTTTAGTAAGCGAACAAGTTTTTTGCAATTGTATAATCCATGAGTGCCTCACCACCGTATCCAACAGTCGTGGATATGTGGAGTTAGAAAATCCAACACCCAATGACGTCATATTTTCATTAGACCAACCAACCTGTGCAGAACTGTTCAATGCTGAGTGCATGCAAGTTAAAAATTCTAATCGTGCAGCTGACGTATTATCGCGTTTGCGTACGGACCATCTTAATGAAGAGGAAAAAGCTAACCTTTTAACGCTTTGCTCTCGCTATGCAGATGTATTTTACATTGACGGGGAATCACTGACATTCACTAACAAAATTAAACATCGTATTAGGACTACGGATGAAGTTCCCGCATACACCAAAAGCTATCGATACCCTTTCATTCATCGGGAAGAAGTTAGAGACCAGATTTCCAAAATGCTGCAGCAAGGTATAATTAGACCTTCCGACTCTGCATGGAGCTCACCCATTTGGGTTGTGCCAAAAAAGAGCGATGCGTCTGGAAAACAGAAGTGGCGCCTTGTAGTAGATTTCCGCAAATTAAACGAAAAAACCATAGACGACAAATACCCCATTCCAAATATCAGTGACGTCCTAGACAAATTAGGGAAGTGCCAATACTTTACGACTTTAGATTTAGCAAGTGGCTTTTATCAAGTCGAAATGGACCCTCAGGACATATCATTATCATATTTAATGTTGAACATGGGCACTTTGAATTCCTTCGAATGCCCATGGGTCTAAAGAATTCACCGTCCACCTTTCAACGGGTTATGGACAATGTTCTAAGAGGTCTCCAAAATAACATATGCCTTGTGTATCTCGACGATATTATCGTCTATAGTACCTCTCTTCAAGAGCACATGGATAATTTGGAAAAGGTCTTCCAAAGACTTAGAGAATCAAATTTTAAAATACAGATGGACAAGTCCGAATTTCTAAAGCTTGAAACTGCTTATCTTGGACACATCATCAGTAGAGACGGCATTAAGCCGAACCCAGATAAAATATCCGCAATTCAAAAATATCCAATCCCAAAGACCCCTAAAGAAATTAAACAGTTTTTAGGTCTCCTAGGTTATTACCGGAAATTCATCCCCGATTTTGCTCGCATCACCAAACCATTTACGTCATGCCTAAAGAAAGGTAGTAAAATTACTCTAATCCCCGATTATGTCAACGCCTTCGAAAATTGTAAGACTTTGCTTACCAATGACCCTATTCTACAATACCCAGACTTTAAAAAGGAATTTAATCTCACGACAGACGCTTCGAATGTCGCTATTGGAGCAGTGTTGTCCCAGGGACCAATAGGTTCTGACAAACCCGTCTGTTACGCATCTCGTACACTCAATGAGAGTGAGCTAAATTATAGTACAATCGAGAAAGAGTTGCTTGCCATAGTCTGGGCCACGAAGTATTTCAGACCATATCTTTTCGGTAGAAAATTCAAAGTGCTGACTGACCACAAACCGCTACAGTGGATGATGAACTTAAAAGAACCCAACTCACGACTGACTAGGTGGCGACTAAGACTAAGTGAATACGACTTTACTGTAATGTACAAGAAAGTGAAATTTAACACCAACGCTGATGCTCTCTCTCGTGTTGAAATTCATAATGAGGAGACCGATGAAATTAACTCATTGATCGAAAGTATCAAGGATCTCAGCTCAATGATTAACAACCCTTCGGAGGGACCACCTCCACCGACAAACTCCTCGACTGACACCGTACATACTAGTAATGAACATCCTATACTAGAAGTCCCTATTACAGATGAACCTCTCAATAAATTTCATAGACAGATTTACTTTACCATAGTTGGTGACATAAAACGCCGACCGACAGTAACTAAACCCTTTGAAAATCACACACGAATTGCAGTCCAAATTTCAGAATCTAACTTAGAGTACGACATTATCAGTGCTATCAAAGAGTACGTCAACCCTAAGGTTAAAACAGCTATGCTGATTAATCCACCATTAGCCATGTATTCAATAGTCCCTATTATACAAGACAAATTTAGAAGTTCCTCACTTAACCTTGTATTAGCTAAGACAGAACTGGAGAATGTTAAGGAATACCTCCGACAACAAGACATTATTCGACACTATCATGACGGTAAGACGAACCACCGTGGCATAAATGAATGTTATCTAGCCCTCTCACGAAAATATTTCTGGCCAAAAATGAAGGAACAGATCACTAAGTTTATTAACGAGTGTACCATCTGCGGTCAAGCCAAATACGACAGGAATCCAATTAGACCTCAATTTAACATAGTGCCTCCAGCTACCAAACCACTTGAAATTATTCACATGGACCTCTTTACAGTTCAGAACGAAAAATACGTGACTTTCATTGACGTTTTCACGAAATATGGACAAGCGTATCATTTGCGAGACGGTACCGCTATCAGCATTATTCAAGCGCTGCTACGCTTCTGTACACATCATGGTCTACCCATGACTATCATCACCGATAACGGCACCGAATTCACAAATCAACTTTTTTCCGAATTTATACGACTTCATAAGGTAACTCACCATAAAATCCTACCTCATAGTCCAAATGACAATGGTAACATCGAACGTTTTCACTCAACGTTATTAGAGCACATAAGAATTCTTAAACTGAAAAATAAAGACGAACCAATAGTTAATCTTATGCAATACGCCATCATAGCGTATAATAGTTCTATCCATAGTTTTACTAAGTGCAGACCCTTCGATCTATTGACTGGACATTTTGACCCCAGAGACCCAATTGACATAGACCTGACTGAGCACATCCTACAGCAATATGCACAGAACCATAAACAACAGATGAAACAAGTTTATGAAATCATCAACGAATCATCTCTTGCAAATCGCACAGCCTTAATTGATAGTAGGATTAAAACTCGCGAGCCCGAAATAGAATATACCCCACAGCAACAAGTTTTCATTAAAAATCCTTTTGCCAGTCGCCAGAAAGCTGCACCACGTTATACACAAGATACAGTACTCGCCGACCTGCCTATACACATATATACCTCAAAAAAACGTGGCCCTATAGCCAAATCGCGGCTGAAACGCGTACCTAAAGCGACCCAATTGTTACAGGATCCTGATGCTACTAACAATACATGCGTCACACCCTCAAGAGATAAGACTTGAGACTTTACTAACCACACATTACCACTCATTCATTCAGTATATTCGTTCATAAAGTACTACAACAACTAAAATCTTTGGAACCTGTTAAAGTCAAAAGAGGTCTTGTAGATAGCCTTGGGTCAGTAGAAAAAAATGTTACTGTCAATATAGATTATCTAGACGCTCTAAAATAAACTCAGAATTACGAGAATATTAGAATCTGATAAAACCAGGTTCCTACTTTATTGATAAGAGAATATTTATAGTATACAGTTTTCCTATAATCTCCAAAGACTCCTACGATCTGGAAAAACTATCCATTGTACCTAATAAAAATCAACTCGCCCTTATTCCTTCCGCTCCTTATATAGCAACAAACGAAGAATCATTCGTGTACATGGAGGCTGAATGCCCGAAGTACAGTAGCATCCATCTCTGTGAAAAGAAGACAAGTCATCAGATCCAGACGAAGCCTGACTGTATCCAGACACTCAGCATCAACCAAGACCTAGAAGACACCTGCCACTTTACCAAGATTCAACTCTCCAAAGAAGTGGATTGCAAACAACAGAATTCACAATGATAACAACAGCAATGAAATAAAAGGCCAGCTGTTAAAGATATCAAAAATTCCTTATAACGACATGAACCAAACAGTTGATTCCACTCACATCATCGGGTTCAATTCAGAAAACCTGGAAAAACTTCACAGCATCCAAAATAAAGTATTAATGGAAAACCCTATCCAGATCGACAAGACTCAACTGCATGTCTTGTATCATACAACCATACCATTTTACATGATTTTACAATGCGGAACCATACTTATCATTTTGGTAATAAGCCGCAGATAGAAATGCTGGAACCCCAGAGCAGACGAAAAGGAGAAGCAGCAAACTATTAAGACATACTTACGAAGATCAGAGATACCAGGAAACGAGAGGAAGTCCCAGCAACATTTTCTCTCAACGTGACAAAATAGTTGCTGATCTGCGGGTGGAGGTGTTAAGTACGGATCCCTAATGGATGTCGCCGTCCTAGCAATTCTTCAATTTACGCCGAGCGCATAAAAACTGCAACGATGATATCCGTCCAAGCACGAGTCGCCGACGCAGCGAAATCAAACGACTAGCACCTAATTAATTCTATATGTAATTTTGGCATTCCATATTCTAGCATCGAATAGGTTTCACCAACTTTAATTGTAATAATTTCCTTTTAAAATAAATTAGTTTAATATAACTTTGGTTTTTTTTCGATCCATCGTCTGCAGCTTACGTAATTCACGCAAACACAATAGACACGCGTTTACATACAGCGCATGGCATTTATTTGTCATTGTTTGAGATCACCCTACGTGCGCGTTTACGTGTGTGTGCAGTCGACAACCATTTTGAACAAATGGCACCTATTGCAGCTGGTTATCTCCGACTACTTTATGGCTCCAAATTTCGAATGAATGTGGACAAACACAAGGAGTGAGTACGATTGTTAGAAATTATTGTTATTTTGTGTAGCGCATCCTTTTAATAATCAAGATAAATCACTGTTTTGAAGTTTGTTCTTTGTTTTGTATTTTTAGTAGTCGTTAAATTCAGTCATTGTTCCCTCGATATTCCATAATTTTCCACACAAACGTTACCAGTACGTACTTGAGCGTGTGATGCTTGGGCTGGCTGTGCTTGGGCGGCGGCTGCGAGCGAAGTGTGCTGGGGGTGCCACACAAACGTTACCAGTACGTACTTGAGCGTGTGATGCTTGGGCTGGCTGTGCTTGGGCGGCGGCTGCGAGCGAAGTGTGCTGGGGGTGCCACACAAACGTTACCAGTACGTACTTGAGCGTGTGATGCTTGGGCTGGCTGTGCTTGGGCGGCGGCTGCGAGCGAAGTGTGCTGGGGGTGCCACACAAACGTTACCAGTACGTACTTGAGCGTGTGATGCTTGGGCTGGCTGTGCTTGGGCGGCGGCTGCGAGCGAAGTGTGCTGGGGGTGCCACACAAACGTTACCAGTACGTACTTGAGCGTGTGATGCTTGGGCTGGCTGTGCTTGGGCGGCGGCTGCGAGCGAAGTGTGCTGGGGGTGCCACACAAACGTTACCAGTACGTACTTGAGCGTGTGATGCTTGGGCTGGCTGTGCTTGGGCGGCGGCTGCGAGCGAAGTGTGCTGGGGGTGCCACACAAACGTTACCAGTACGTACTTGAGCGTGTGATGCTTGGGCTGGCTGTGCTTGGGCGGCGGCTGCGAGCGAAGTGTGCTGGGGGTGCCACACAAACGTTACCAGTACGTACTTGAGCGTGTGATGCTTGGGCTGGCTGTGCTTGGGCGGCGGCTGCGAGCGAAGTGTGCTGGGGGTGCCACACAAACGTTACCAGTACGTACTTGAGCGTGTGATGCTTGGGCTGGCTGTGCTTGGGCGGCGGCTGCGAGCGCGGCGCGAGAGCGAAGTGCAGCAGAACATGTTCCGGGTGTCGTAGACGCGCCACTTGCTTGCGGAACGCTTCTACTGCCTCGCTACTTACTTCTTCATCTAACGCCACCTGCGATAAGAACGTTATGTTGTAGGTGTAGCTGAGGCATCATCCACGTGGATGTTGGAAATTATTTACAGGAACGTGCTACTGATACAAAATCCTAGGATTGCTTATAATATCAGCTATCTAGCAATAAAAGTCCCGTCACAACCAATCCAGCCGTATCGGAGATTAACGAAGACAAATAGACAGAAGTTACTTTTTTTTTTTGTAAATATCGTATTTGCTTTCAAAATTGTTTAGTAAAAAAAAACTGTTATTTTAACACGTTACAAGACACCCAAATTGTATTTGTTTAGATTTACAAATAAAAATGGATTTCAAAGGGGAAGTATTTTTAAAAGCTATATAACTTGCTCCAGTCATATATGTATTTCCAATGACTCTCTTTGTCATCCATTTTTCAAGCACTTCCTGGCATCAGAATAAGCTGAAACTTGGCATGCGTCTATAACTACGGTGACAACACAATATATGACACCATAGAGCTGGTCTGATGATGGAGCCCGAAGATGGCCATAGTAACTCCTCCACTAGAGCGTCGTTGTGTTTGAACTCATTGGTTTTTCTTGACAAGCACATAACCCATGACGGTATTCAAGGTCTGTTGAAGGAGTCTGAAGGTGGCCAAAAGAACTTCTCAACCAAATATGATAGCACCATTGCGTTTAGACAAATTTTAATGATCAGTATTTTTATCTCACGAAGCGACACGTTCTTTACTTGTAAAAACCAAGTGTCAACACGCTATGAATGTGTGACGATGATAATTTTTAACCGACTGCGCGACACCAAAGACAGGGTTATGTTTTACCTTTATGAGCTGGAAGGTGGCAGATCTCAGCTGCAGTCCTTCTTGTAGCGACTGCTCCAAGTGCGGCAGGTAGTGCGTGCGGACTTGTTTCTCTCGGGTGAGGGAGCATAGCGGGAATGAACGGACCACTGTCTGTTCGCAGGCTGTTGACAAAACAAACATTTGTAAATGAGTATTATTTAATTATTATTTCATTAAACGTGCATTTTCTGAGTTTATCTTGGTCTTTACGGGCATCGGTGAAGCATAACATCATGAGACAACCTGGATTTATAGCCAATATTGTTCTGAAATCGCCAACCAGTTTTGAGCAAGCGTTGTGATCAAATCTCGTTGCTTCTCTGTTTGAGAAGAGACCTTTGCCCTGCAGCGAGACAGTAATAGGCTGGTATATATAGGGAGCAGATTACTTTTCCGAATTATTTTTGTTCGAATTTCGTTTCACCGAAAACTATTGACCGACGTCTTTTTTGCTATATGCATTATTTGACATATTTTTAAATCATCGAACTATATATATTAACGAAATATGTTTCGCCGATTTACAAAATAACTTTTTGCTATTGGCCGAAGCCTCTTTTGAACTTTTTTCATTTTCCAAATGATTTATTTGCCATATTTTAAACATAATGAAACAACATTTTAGGGAATATCATTTGGTCACAAATATATAGCCGGTTACTTGGTAGCGTTTTCAATATGAAATTAAAATATACGTCACAAAAAAAGTATAGACAATATATTCTACTACAAAATTTTGTGACAAACGAATCGCTGTAAAACCGCCTTTACGTAGTCTTGTCTGCCCTACCCCTAGAGTGTAATTTAAGCCTGCGTAGGCGCGGTGGTGAGCGTTAAAACCTTCTGCGACGATAGGCTCGGGTGGGGCCGCCCAAACCCCGTAGCGCCGGAGCCGTGACAGAAACAATGCTTGCTGCATGTTGCATGCCTGATTGCATGTTGCTTGCTTGTTCGCACGATGCATTCTTGCTTGCATGCTGCATGCCTGCTTGCACGTTGCATGCCTGCTTGCCTGCTGCATGCTTGAAGCAAGCATCCTTCTTTGCATGTTTCTTACTGGGACTCATTAAAAACACTTTTGTTCATAATCAACTGTTTTATTTAGTGCCATACATTTAAATAATTAATTAATTAAGCAAACGAGTAGGTTAATCTGAACAGTGGTATAATGAATGTTCGGAAACCTAATACTTCGAACAAATGTTATTTCAGCTAAGTGTAACTTCGGTAAAAACATTTTCGACCAAATAAAACGTCGGAGTAACGAAAAAAGTCGAAATGATAATAGGTCAACTGATACAGTGGCATACGTGACTTCGTTGAAGAAAAAAAAAAACGAAACGATAATAGTTGAAAAGTTTTAGGTGAAATGAAATTCGGTCAAATATTTTTCAAACTTATGATATATCTTAGTTAGATTTAAGAGAATAACATAAGCGAAGCAAATGCCAATAATTTTAATCACGGGCAGGGAAAGGGTAAATCTGTTTATGATATTTCTAACACATTGTTCTAAGAGGAAGTCTGTTATTAGATGCCACAAAATAAAGAACGCTCGATCCGCTGTTCACCCTTTACCAGAACAATTGATTCTGTGGTACCAAAATGACATAGTACCGCGTGGTCCGATTCTATTGCGATGTATATAGGAAGTGGCAGAAAAATGCAATTCAAAGGCGGTTATTTAGTCATGAAACCGTATAAATACACAACTTTCACTGGCCTGTTAGTCTAGTGATTAGTGACCCTGACTGCTAAAACTGAGTTCGTGGGTTCGATTCCCACCCAGGACTAATCTTTGTGTGATGAGCTCAATCATTTGTTCTGTGTCTGGGTGTAATTTATCCATAATATGTATGTAGTTAGAAATATATAAGTATATTTATCAGTTCTCTGGTTGCCATAGTACAGGCTCTTCCTAGTTTGGGATCAGATAACGTTGTGTTGGTTGTCCTAAGATATTTCAACTCACCGTAAGGATCAGTAGGCGTGCCCTTGAACACGAGCCTGTAGTTAGTGAGGAACAATGCGCCTTCAGCTGGCAACAGTGGCGTGTTACGACCATCGCTGACGAGGTAGGCGCGCAGAGCTGGAACCGAGACCGTCTCCCCGGGCACTAGTGCTGGCGCTATTATGCGGGGCTAGAACAATAGATGGAGCAATTATTAAAAGATAAGATGTCAACTCTGTACCCATATTTTATTGTAGCGGTTATAATTAGTGATGTGCCGAATCGTTACAAATGTATTTCCGCGGATACGGATCCGAATATGGATATTTGAATACGGATACGGTGTCGATACGCGTGACCGACAATCGATGACACTTTGCTTGACAGGACATGGAGTCGACTTCCATTGCTCGGGTCTTTCTTTCGTATTTTTTATATTTTTATTTATAGTTTAGTCATTGAACTTTAAGAAAAAAAATATAAGGTACCTAAATGGAATTTAATAAATTCCTTATTAAATTCATTATTTGACATGGATCGACCGCTAATCTGACCTGCACAACCCAATAACTGGGTAATACGATAGCCTTTGGTAAGACTGGTTGTAAGACTTTCGGTCTTCTGACGACCCGTGACGACTGTCAAAGGACCACAAATGAGGGATCTTGGTATTTTATAGATGGTCACCCATCTACGAACCAAACATTGAACTTTACAGCTGTAATTACATAGCTACAAGCCGCTGCAAGTGGTTCTTCTGTTATTATTAAAAGCATATTGTTTAATTGTAGTGTTCTCATCACCAATACATTTGTCATCATCATCATTTCAGCCGTAAGACGTCCACTGCTGGAACATAGGCCTCCGCAAAATTTGGGGGTTTTGCATTAATCGCCACACTAGGCAGGCGGGTTGGCGTCCGCAGTATGGTGGTAAAATACATAGAGAAAGCTGCTGCCCATTCTCTAATAAGTCCTATGACACCCACGAGAAGGAATAGGATGGTGCTATTCTTTACGTCCGGCACCACACAGATATAAGTATACCAATAGTATGACTAATAAGTTTAGTATCTCTAAAATGTTAAAGATAAGACGGCATGCACTTTATATTAGTGATGACTTAGGCGACGCGACAGGACGAGACAAATGAAAGCTACATACACATGAATAACCCGAACCACCCTAAATGTTTCACGGAAATATGTACCTTATTCAGTACTTTTTACATTCCATATTCGTTTGTCGTCTTGTGTAGGATCTCGTCTCGTCGCGCCGTCTGTGGCAAGCATACTAGTGCTTGCGTGATTTTATGAAAGATTTTCGAAAAATGCCGGAGAGGCGCTAGAATGAAGAAAGTTAATGTATAGTTGGTGTCAAATAGAGTGGCAATAGTGGGCATTATAGCGAACCACCTAACTTTATTTCTCATTCTGTACTGGTACTATTAAAAACAGAGATAAAAATCCTGTATTGGTATAGTTGACCTCGTGTCTGCTTTATCACCTTTATCAACAATTTCCAACAAATTGAAACTTCATTAAAGGGAAAGTGCTAGGGTAGATCGTGTCATTCACATTTTCTTACTTTTTTAGAATTTGCAGATCAGGTTCAACGCTGTATGTTGAACAATATTGTTTTCGACCGTAACACAAGTATTTATAGAATTCTAATCATTCAAATCTTTAATACAACCACACCAACCACACCATATAATCCCATGAAAATTCAAATTTCGGGCTAACTTAGGGCATCCTCTTTGCAGTCTTTGAGGTCTGTGGCATAGACGAATATGCCACAGACCTTCATATACTTTACGAAGTCGACTATGTCTATCTTTGTAGTCAATATTTCTGCCAAATAACAACGATACATTGTTTTTCGACGTCCGATTCCGACGAGAAAAATATAAAGGAAAGGATAATGACCGACTATCGCCAAATTATTTGGTACCAACTATACTGTTAATATTAAAGAAAGAACTGAAATGTGCGCACCTAAATTGGCCGACTAAATTTGAATATAGAATCTCAGATGTTGACAAGTATTTGGAAGATAAACTCAATTTCAGACGAGACAAAGTTCAATACAACAGATTAAAAAAAATATACTTTATTCCAATATGCCATTCAAAAATCAACTCTAGACTACATAACGATAAAGTAGATAGTTGAAGACGTGGAAATACATGTATATTGAACCTAAGATAGTCTACTCAAGTAGTAGCTCATTGGTTTACAAGCAGTTTTCTTAGGCAGCATTGATAAGGGAAGTGAATGTTACCTTCTGCACAGGCGGCAGGCGTCTGCTCTCGCGTGCTACAGCATCTAAGGTCTCCAGGTGCATGTGCACGATGCCTGGGATCATCTGGTGCAGGCAGCGCACGTGCTCGGCTGTCACACCACCTTCTGTACACACCTGACAAGAAAGAAAGGATATAATATTGTACTTTAGTCATTAAACTTGGAGTTTTAAGGCCGATTTTTCGATGATATAAGTTGCTGTTTGATAGCTTTTGTAGTCTATACTAATATTATAAAACTGAAGAGTTTGTTTGATTGAACGCGGTAATCTCAGGAACTACTGGTCTGAATTGAAAAATTCTTTTTGTGTTGGGTAGCCTATTTATCGAGGGAGGCTATAGGCTATATAACATCACGCTACAAGCAAGAGGAGCGGAGCAGTAATGGAAAATGTTGCAAAAACGGGTAAAATCGCACGGGTAGGCGATTCGACGCGACGGTAAGAGTCGGGGGCAAGAAATTTAACGCGGTCGAAGTCGCGGGCAGAAGCTAGTCTATACTAATATTATAAAGCTGAAGAGTTTGTTTGTTTGATTGAACGCGCTAATCTCAGGAACTACTGATTCGAATTGAAAAAATATTTTTGTGTTGAATAGCCCATTTATCGAGAAAGGCTATAGGCTATATACCATCACGCTACAATCAAAAGGAGCGGAGCATCAATGAAAAATGTTGCAAAAACGGGGAAAATTTATTCCTTTTGAGAGTTTCCAGTGCGTGCGCTGCGTAAACGGTTAAAGTAACGCAACAATCATGTATGACGGAATTGTTCCTCTTAAAAAGTTCTAAAAAAACTCCGAGAGCATATGTCTATCTTTTAAGGCTGACTCACTATAACTCTTTTAATTGTAATCAAATCTGAATACTATACTATCTGTAAACTAATAAATATAGAGCATAGATTTGTATAACCACTTTTGAACACTTTTACTACCTTTTTTAGTAGGCTAGACTATACGAGGCAGAGATAGATAGATAGATAAATCGTTTATTTGGTGCACACAAAAGACATAACAACATACAAAGCACGATTAAATAATAAGTTAACGTGATTTCAATTTTTAGAGAGTTTAACAATGAAAAATCGACTAGAAGAGTGGTAGAGAAATGGTGGTATTGTTTCTTCTTCGCCCTTTAATCCATCCAAAGGTTATCTCTAAAATAACACTTTTAAGCTAGCGACAAAACCGCCCATTGTGCCACCCTATTTTAATTTATCACATTTATATCTATAATTCATATGGTGTTCATAATAAAGAGTATTCTATTCTCTTCTTTAAATTTACCTACCGATAAAACAGTAGTCACTAAAAATTCTTCTAACTCACTTTATCAACAAATCTGGACACCATCTTGATGACGTTGTTGCCAGCTTCTCCTGGGTCTGCTTCCTCGAACCCAGACTCGGCATCCACACTGTCTGATTCAGCAACACTGGAAAAAAAGAGGTTCATGTTAAGTCAATCTCAGTTTAGATGGACAGACCCGTACTTCGGGTAACAGATCTTAGCTAAAACCGTAAGTCCGGAGATGTGTGGCCGGCTTAGGGTGTCATCTAGATGAGTTTTGTGGAAGCAATGACGACAAAGCTGCACGTTACAGAAACTGATCGAACCGGACGTGTTAGATTGCCATCCCATCGGACTATGAGAGTGAGGGATGAGTAAGTACTCCTGTCTGCGCACACACTTATACACTATTATATCTCCCACGCCGATGGGTAGTCTCCGTTGAAATTGGTCGCCATGGCCGAAATACGGTTCGGAGGAACAGGTACGGACGTTAGTGATGGCGCCAAACATGTAACCGTATTCTGAGACCGTTTGAATTGCCATCGACACGCTACACGGTAAGAAGAAGAATAGTTGTCGTGCGGAGAACTCTCTGGTCCAAAATTTTTCTATTATAAAATGTGGCTAACGTAAAAAGGAGAGTTATCTCCCGAACTTACCTATTAGTGATACTATTGCTGGCTCTGTCGGCGTCATCGCCTCGGACGTCAGCGCGTCTGCCGGCGCCCTCTAGCGGCAGTAGAAGGTAAACCATCCGGTTCGCGTAGTGTATAGCTTGGCTGTATAGTGTTGATTCTTCGCTTGCTATTAACTCGCGCTGTTTTTCTGCAAGATAAAAATGAAAATTTATTGAGGTTTTTTTCTAGAAAAGCTTTTTTCACAAGATGATACATATGAAGATATACCCTGCATAGTTCGTTATTCACAATCATTCGACAGGCTGTCGTATCATAAATGGCACATTTTCGAGGACATGATTAGCCTTGCCCCCCGACGAGCAAATAGCTTTCGGAAGAATTGCGGTCTTATATAGAAACGAGTTTAGGAGTCCTTGATAACATTGGTTGATGTTCAATTCAACGCGGAAGAGTATCGCATGGTTGTAAACGGCTATACGTGAGTGTTTTGAACAATAAATGCTAGTGTGAAAACTATCTAGACACGCGGTAGCATGTCAAGCCAAGTTCAAGTAACAGAACTGGCACGCAGCACCGTGTGTAATATTACACGAACCATTTGGAGCCACTTTTGACCCCCTCATAACTCAAAAACTATTTCACTTAAACGTATCAAATTTCGCTCATATATTGGGACTTGCGAGATACATATGAGGCGTTTCACGTCAACTCTCCTAGCTCGGCGCGCGAGCGCCAAAACATCTACTTTTCAGCTCACGATTACAACAGTAAAATGAACTCATAATTTTTTTTTTTTTAATGCGTTTCCGCTGTATTTTTTCCTCAGCTTTCCGATTCAACCATTCGTTTAAAAAAAAAATGACTTCTTAAACTTCCTAACCTCAAAAAAATACAAAACATGCTATATCTCAAAAACGGCATTTTTTATATTTTTTTTTTCTAGTCTAGATCGAAGGGCAGCTTTTTTTTTTTCATCGAAATAGCTATTTTCCAGAGAGCAGTTTTTTTTGTTTTTGTGAGTAATAAGGTGACGTACCTACTGAGGTACCGCGCCGCGCGTCGGGGGCTATGACTATCAAAAAAATAATTTAAAATGCCGTTTTTGAGATATAACATGTTTTGAATTTTTTTGAGGCTATGGACTCATTTTTTTTTTAAACGGATAAAATTGAATCGGAAAGCTGAGGAAAAAATACAGCGGAAAAGTATTTTCAAAATTTTTTATGAGTTCATTTTACTGTTGTAATCGTGAGCTGAAAAGTAGATGTTTTCGCACTGGCGCGCCGAGCTAGGAGAGTTGACGTGAAACGCCTCATATGGGCTCCAAATTTCATAAACACATCTCAAGCGGTTATTTAGATATTGGCGTCCAAAAATCGTCATTTTTATCACTAGCCTGAGGTCTGACTTGGCTAGTTTTCATATACGAATTATATTATAGCCTTCGCAAGTTCTAAACCTGTTACTTGTCGGTTCTTATTTTATTATTCCGAAAATTTGGCTTGCTGGTAGAAACTAGCCATTGAACATAATAATTCGTATATGAGAACTAGCTAAGTCAGACCTTAGGCTACAATACTAATACTAATAACTTGGCACCCATTTAGATCTCACTTCTTTTGTCGTTGAAATCAACTACCAAGGCATATTATCATAATATTGAACTTGGCTCTCATTTCACATTTATGTTTTTGATGGGATAAATATCACAGCATAAGATTACATACAACATATACACACGTTTTAGCCTAGGAATTTGGAGCGTCAACTATCCAAAATGTCAACGATATGAGAGAATGTATATATAAGAATTAGTATTAAATTTTCTTTTACCTGGAGATAAACTGGGCCATAGCCTCATCTGTTCAGCCGCAATCTCCAACGCACTCGGCTCTTGTGCTTTTAACAGCGATATGTACTCCTCATCATCTCTGGAACGAAAAAAATAAAAAATAAGTCAGTATAGTATTATAGCACCGGTTTTTTCTGGTAACATTTTCGTCAAACACCGCAAGGTGTTTGTATGCTTGAATACAAGGCTTTTTGAGTAGCAAAAAACTTAGTATTCAATCAATAGTAAGTACTATTGATTGAATACTAAGTTTTTTGCTACTCAGTATTAGTTGTGGCTTTTTGGTACTAAGTAAGTATGTATGTATTTTATATCTTTTTTTGTAATGTGCGTTTTCTTTGTCAATTAAGCAATTTTTCCTTCTTTCTTCTATTTAAAGGATTTCTTCAAAATGCGTCACTTTCTAGCCTTCTTGATGTGACATTTAACAAAAATTTCGTCCCACCAGAATTTTGCCAATTGGACTTGGATCGGCTTCGTTCTAGTGTTTATCGATTTTAAATATTTGCATGTCCTTACCTTGGGCTGGGCACTCTCTGATGAAGTGACGGGTTGGGAAGGTACAAGGCCTTGATGTCCCTCTGAACATCTTGGTAGAAGGCAGCTTCCCAGAACTGTTGGCTTGTCCATACTGGATGTTCCTGTACAAGAGTTAATCGACTTAGTAAACACACCTATTATTTGCATAACACTTCAATGGTAAAAACATCAGGCCTTAAAAATAGTCTCCCATTTTCTGCTTCGCCTTATCCTAACTATATTGGAGTCGGCATCCAGTACCGAATGCAGCTGAATATCAGTATTTTACATGGAGTGACTGCCTATGCCTGTTCCGTGTGGTGCCGGCCGAAAAGAATAGCACCATCTCATTTCTTCCCGTGGGTGTCGTTAAATGCGACTAAGGGACGTACTAGAGAATGGGCAGTAGCGTTCTCTATGCATTTTACCACCATACTGCGATCGGCGATTCGTTTGCCCAGCGTAGCGATTATGGCAACCCCCCCCCCCCCAATGGGGGAGGCCTATTTCCAGCAGTAGACGTCTTCCGGCTGAAATGATGATAATGAGTACCGCCTATCTGACATCCACAATCCATTGAGTGTTTAATGCGATGTCCCTTGGTAAGACTAGTTGAGTATCGGGCTTCTGACGACCCGCAACGGTTTAACGTGGTTTCCGAAGCATTGCTATGTAAAGACGGTCACCCATTCATGGACCAATTGCGACAAGCGTAGCCTATTTAAAGACGGTATGAAAGATAAACCCACCTGTATACACATATAGGCGTATTGTATGACTCCGGTACACAGTTTCCTGCAATAGGCTGTGGCGAGCGGCAACATGGCGGCTGCTATCGTGTGCTCGTCCAAGGCTGTCGCTGATTGGAGCGCGCAATTCATTAGTCTGTAACAATAGGAAAAGAACTAGTTAAATACTTTATTTTAATTTTAACATTGTATGTTCCTTTAGGTGTATAAGTTAAACTGGTACGCTCATCCCTTCCTATCACCCATTTTGGTAAGGGGTGAACATAACACTTGGGGTCATAGATCAATAATATGTATTACCTGTAAATGAGTTCTAAAAACACTTACAGAATGATTTTTAGTGGGAAGTATACTAAAGTAAAATAAAAACTTGAGATGAAAATTAATTACATTTATTATGAGTCATAGTCAATTATTCAGTACATTACATTTACAAATTGACATCTATCTGTTAGGTTAGTTAGTGCGACTAACTTTATAAGCTCATTTATTTAAAAAAAAGTGATTAACGTAAGAAGATAAAATCTATTACAAGCTTAAGAAGTTTTTAAAGTATCAATAAGATATTTCCTCATTCTGTATATCACTAAGAATTCCTTTTCTGTGGTTAGGCAGAAGAAAAAACAGTATAACAACAATTTATACTGTAAAAAACCCCATAAACAGTATTCTATCAGCACTATAAACATAACAAGCTCATAAATCATAGTATGGCTCGATTGATTACCTAGATGTACAGGTTACATCGCACACTATACTAGTGCAACACGGCTGGACCGGAAATGAGAAAAAAGGTTGCATGATACTCCGCACGGAAGCTAACAAGGACATCCAAGGTAAAAACATTTACCATAACAACAATTTTTTGTTGTACGCAGATCAGTTAGATAATTGCCTATACAAAGATACATTAAATGAAGTGGAACCAAATGTGTACAGTGGGGATTTTTTTTAGAAATAATTAAAATTAATGACAAAATAACTCTTTTTATTAAATGCATACGATATTTTTAAATTTTTTGCCTGTCTGCCAGTCTGTTTATTCCGGAAATCTATGAAATGGCTGGACCGGTTTCGACTACACTGGCAGTTACCTGATGTTTTAAGGAGTAAATAGGATTTTTTGTCCCGGTCGCACGTTCCCGTGGGATAATTTCCGACATCCACGCGCATCCATAATCAATATGCAAGCAAGTCTAATCTCATGTTTTGTCAGACTTCATCAAAGACGGTATAATCTGTGTCCAAAATATCTGACGAATATGTAAATAAAAGGAACAGATAACGAACATGTCGATGCCAATTTGTAGGGCTACTTACAAAACAAGTGCTTTGATTTGATAAATCCTTAAACACCAAATTAGAATTTTTAATTACCTTAAAGATGTTTTTTATTTGAAAACTAAGGTTCATTTTATAATCACAGATTTCGTCGACGATTATTCAATTACAATTTAATAATGTTTATGAAAAGTTCCTCCATCTTCTAAATACAGATAAATGTGTTACGAATTATCATTAGTGAGTGATTGCCTATGTTTACACTGTTGTCAGAACTTTTCGAACAGACTATAAGTACTTACAACACAACACTTTTGCAAAGTGTACTTAAGTTTCAGTAAATAAGGTGCTTATTCATTTATGATACCGATAGCGTACAAAATATAAAAAAGAGTAAAGCTACATTGTCTGAAACGAAAATGTTTCATATCACGCTATGAGGCTATAATTGAGCAATAATTATAGCCCGAGAACATGTAATATATTAGGTATATATTGGTCCTAATGATGCAGGAGATTGTAATACAAACTAGTGAAATGTCGAAAGCGTTCGTACTATGCAGCGCGCTTTGTGTTTGTGTCTCCTTGGTATACGCGAAACATTTTGTAAGAATTTTACTCTATAATATTATTTTCTTTTGAGAGCCCCTCTCTCCCTCTCTTGTGAATAAGTAATAACAGCCGCACGGATTGATTGATCAGGTTAACCTACGCTTGCCGAGGCTGGTCCGTGGATGGGTGACCATCTTTACATACAAAGACCAATCCGTGCGATCCGCGCAATATACAGTGACTCACAAAAGTCTTCGTACACCCAGCTAATTAAGCACATCAGTAATAAATATAAATATTTCTTAAATTACAATAATACAACAGGAAAATTTGGTCAATTTTCAGTATATTCAAAACAAACAAAGTTACAATTGTTGCATCAGCAAGACAAAAAAAATTAAAATTTAAAAGATTGCCTCACAAAAGTCTACGTACAGTTTATAAACTATGGAAAAAAATAATAATATGATGAATTAATATTTTGTTGGTCCTCCTTTGGCATCTATTACAGCTTGTAATCGTCGGGGCATGGAAATGACAAGATTTTCTGTTATAGCTGAAGTTATTTCCATCCAGTTTTTTTTTAAAGCTTTTTTTAATGCATTTTCGTTGGTAATAGCAACACTAACTTCAGGTTTCCGTAGACTTCGGTCTAGTTCTTCCCACAGATGTTCAATAACATTCAAATCAGGTGACTGTGGGGGAAATGGAAGTACAGTTGGGACGTTTTTCTTTAGCCAATTCATCACTATTTTTGATGTATGTTTCGGATCATTATCTTGCAATAATATCCAGTCTTTTGCCAGGTGTAAAGAACGGACACACCTGAGTAAATCATGGCGCAATATATTGAGGTACATCGAAGCATTCATATTTTTTTCAATAAACACCAATTCGCCAACTCCCGATGCTGCCATAGATCCCCAAACCATAACTCCACCTCCACCGTGCTTAACAGTTGTAATAATATTCTCCTTTTCTAACTCTTTATTTGCCTTGCGCCACACTTTGCATCTTCCATCACTTCGAAAAATGTTAAATTTACTTTCATCTACAAATAAAACCTTTTTCCAAAAATTAAAATCTTTGTCTTTGTAAGTTAATGCAAAATTTAAACGTTTTTGTTGATTAATAGAAGAAATCAACGGCTTTTTCCTTGGTGTTCGTGCAAGGAAACCATGTTTTCTCAAAATTCTACGTACATTTTCTGGATGTACATTCTTTTTTAAGTCAAACGCGAGCTCAGCCGCCAATTTCGGTGCGCTTTTCATCGGATTTTTTTTCATATTTTTAATTAATGTACGAATATCACGATCATTTAATATTCTTGGTCTACCTGATCGACGCTTATTTAATACTGTACCGAATGATTTAAACTTTTTTATGATTGACTGCACTGTTGATCGCTTTGTTTTCACTATTTTAGCGATTTCACCATAAGACTTTTTCTCTTGCCTTAGTTTTATTATTAAATTTCTTATATCAACACTAATTTCTTTTCTTTTGTCACTCATATCGAATTCAAATTAATAATTAATACGCAACAAATGTTCTATAACTTAGCAGCAACAACAGACAACTGAATGATCCCAGTGTAATTTAATATCATGACCAAAAGCTTGAGAGAACTTGTCTCGACTTGTCTGTACGAAGACTTTTGTGATGTGGTTCTTGTTTATGAATTTTATTTATCTTACTGCTTTGATATAAATGTAACTTACTTTGTATCCGTTAAAGTGAATGTCAACTATGCTTTCATTTCGTATTATGTTTAATTATATATTGTTAATATTTATTGATGAAATGTATATTTAGCTGGGTGTACGAAGACTTTTGTGAGTCACTGTATCTTCTTATTCCATTCTTCTCTACTAGTCGTCATCTCTGTAGTCACCACATTAGTCCATCCATCGTTTCTTTGAGTTTCCCGTAATCTTTTAAAATGCTCCTCACGGCATTTACTTAATTCCTCTGCAATTTTGAAATTTTTCTTAATTGTATTCTCCGAAACTCTTTTCGAAACTAAAAAAATACATATACATGTTCTTCTCTCACAGGGCAATGGAGTCTGGGAGAGAATATCCATAAACAAATGCGAGGAGGATAGCCACAAGTTCAAGTTCGACATGGCCCTGATGGAGATCAACGATACTCATGACGGATTTAAAGGACATATCGTATTTGATGAAGACTTTGACAACTCTTTTGGAGTAAGTAATTATATTGGAACAAAGTTCCCTATTGCAAATTTGAATACTTGGTGAATGTGAGCTAGGCTGAAAAAGTGACACATTTTGATGGCAATGACAGTTTGTTAAAAAAGCGAAAAGAACTGCGTTCCACCTCTCAGACACAGGGTCAAATTAGCTTGTTTCGCTAGCTTGTTTAATTATCTAGTTCAAGTTTAAATCTTTTTAGGGATCACGACCGCTGGTATTTTTATTCACTAGAATTTTGGATTTTTAGTTTTGTTTTATCGCGTTTAAATATCGAAACCCATCATCATTTCTGTGAAGAATTAAGAAAAAAAAAGTAGTTTTTTTTAACTTTTATTTCAAGTAACTACACTAGATGTTGTCGATGATCCCGCAAAAAAATAAAACAATCAAATTAATTTCTTCTTTGTTTTATAATGGGGCAGTCTAAAAAAATATCTAAATATTTTTAATTTTTAATTATTCCACTTCTCTATTGACCAGATCCGCTTAGAAATTTGCAAGATCGTGGACGACAGCTGCAAGCAATCCCAAGTGATAGTAGACGACTGTTTGATGGACTTCTTTGACAGACATGCAAAGGAAAGCGTCGCCAATTGCTTGAAGGCCGCTGGCGTGGACCCGCCAGAGATGCCCATCCCAAAGGTATAGTTGGCGATGAAATTTAATTTAGTTATGTTATAAAAAATTAAGTTATGCTGATATAAACGCTTCTCTTGAGTGAACGTTCAAAGACATATAGTGACCTTATTGGAACATACAGTGACGTCTTCAGAACGGTCAGCTGCGCAGTACTGGTACCCTCATGGGAAAAGGTAGTTTATGTATGTATGTATGAACTTTCAACTGGTCATTCCATTTGAATTTTCGATCATACAGTAGGCGAAGGAAAGATGCCGAGAGCCGGGCATTCAATATCACAATTATTTTTTTTTTGTGTTTATATTTTACGCGCGACCTTCAGGAAAGGAAAGGTAAAAATGAACATCGAGGTGTAATATGTAAACCTTTCGGGAAACAGAAATTATGATTTATATTCAAAGAAATACTTTTAAATAACATAATTTCTCTTTACGACAACCGGCTCTTGATTCAAAACCGGCGTGCGGGACCAGATGTAGAACGTAAACGAAAGTAAAGGAGTATGTAAGGATTGTAGCAGGAGGCGTCCTGTTGTTTTATCATGGGAAGAAAGCGACCTTACGCATGCTTTTTTTTTATTAGCTTACGCTGTCCCACTGCTGAGCAAAGGCCTCCCCCAAATCCTTCCAGGCATCCTTTTCCAGGGCTACCTTGATCCAACCTTTGCAGTTCGCATTTAGGTCGTCTCGCCACGGCCACCTCTTCTTGGACCGGCCTCGGTTGCGCCGTCCATCTTCAGGCAACCACTGTGTGGAGACTATTGCCCAGCGGTCACTGTGCATGCGGCTGGTGTAACCCGCCCAATCCCATTTTAGCCTGGCAGCCTTTTTTCCTACGTCTTACGCATGCTATGCTAATAATATTGTTTTTACTTTTTTCAGGGCGAATACGTCATAGAAAGTTACGTTTTTAGCAACGAACCCACCAGTAGTATGTTTGGAACATTCAACTTCAAGGCTTTTGTCCTACAAGGTGACGAAGAAGTTGGTTGCATGGAGACCAGAATGGCATTCAAGAAGATAAACGATGAAGAAGCAGAAGAAGAAGAGGAATAGATTGAATATGTATTAGAGCAAGATTTTTTTATGTACATTCAAGATTCAAGTGAAATAAATAACTGGATTTATAGCTTAGTTAATTGTTTGACCACATTTTAGGACTTAATAAAAATGATTTGTCAAAAATTTATCCGTTATTTTCAAACCTATGCTAAAAGCTACAAAAGCCCTAAAACCATTACTTATGTATTCTCCACTGAGTATAAATTTGTACATCTGGATTTGTATTAGAAATACGATACGATACGGTTTATACCAGCTAAATATAAGATTTTTTTCCTTTACTTCAGTCAAAGATACGCGCAGAATAGGGAAAAGCCGGACAGTGAACTTATACTCTAAAATGAGTTGAAGAGTCAGTGTATTACTATAGAACTAGCTTTTGCCAGCGGCTTCACCCGCATATAATAGATATAAACCTTCCTCTGTCTAAATCTATGTCTCTGTCGGTTTTCATCAAGAAAACCGCATCAAAATCCATTGCGTAGTTTAAAAGATCTAAGCGAACAGACGCGGGAAGCAAATTTGCTTCATACTGTGTAGAGATAATGCTCCCATAGGGGAGGAACAAAACTGTCACTGTCCAGATATCCAGTAATATTTCTGCCAAACTAGGTACAAATACTAACACTTGTTCATCATTTCATCATCATCATTTCAGCCGTAAGACGTCCACTGCTGGACTTAGGCCTCCCCCAATTTGGGGGGCTTTGCCATAATCGCCACCCTTGGCAGGCAGGTTGGCGATCGCAGTTTGGTGGTAAAATGCATAGAGAACGCTGCTGCCCATTCTCTAGTAAGTCCCTTAGGCGTCTTTTACGACACCCACGGGAAGAAATGGTGTTATTCTTTACGCCCGGCACCACACGGTACCATACTTGTTCAGCTATGGTAATAAACGAAAGAGTTAGGAAAAGAGAGAGAACTGTTACCTGGACTAGTGGTCGCAAGCGCTACTGCTGCGCATGAGGTTTCCGATTTTGTGGGTTCAATTTCCAATTCGGTCAGTGTCTTTGAGTTCAGCCATTACGAAGTTCTCAATGGCAGCCCGGAAGCTAGATTTGTGCCCGCGGTTGATGGCAAAAAGCTCGCCCCCCATGGTACATGGGGACGATTTTTTCGCGGGTAGGTGTAAAAAAGATAGACGTGTAAGTTAAAGTATGTCTCTTAATTCAGCATGCCTCTTGACAAAGGCCTCCTCTAGCAATTTCCATTGATTCAGGGGTTCTTAATTTTCTGGTATTCAATGTTGCAATATTCAAAACTTGATATTTTTTTGCTAGAGGGTGGTGGTCATTTTCCCCCTCGGTGACCAGCCGTGGTGGGAGAATGGGACTGGGACTTAAACATACCTAGCGATATATCTCCTTTGCCTAAACGATCGAGAAAACAAGGCCTAATATTATGTTGTGTTGAAATAGAGAAACGAGAAAAAGACACTGCAAAATTCAAAAAAAATCAGAAGTGTGGCAACGCGGTCACCCGGGGCTTAGAAAAACCAATAGCAAGATGAGTTGATAGCACAACCATCCAACAAGCTATGGTACCGAAATTGACACATTTCGACAATCTGTTTTCCTTGTCCCCGACTGCGAACAGTTGTCGGAAGAATAGCGGTCATGTATTTGATTCAAACTGACAATATTTTCGGGTTTTGCATTTGTGAACAGCGTTTATAGGATACCTACGATAACATTGATGGACGTTCGATTCGGTACGGAAGCGTATCGAATGGGTGTCAAAAAATTAAAATATTTTTATTTCACATAAACCTACATGGGCAATTATGAAACGTCAGAAGCTAGGTGCACGGTATCAAGTCAAAGCATTTATTTCAAATAGGCCCAAAAAAAGCACTTTTGAACGTCAACAGTTACATGAAAATAAATTGGATTCTAGTCGCCCCTCCCAAAAGATATATTCGTATGGAGAAGAATAGGCAAGAAACTCCGGTGTGAATAGGTATGCAGGTAATTACCTCGAATTAAGATGGCAAAAATTTGAAAGCAGGTTAGAATGGAGTAATCAGGAGATGGCTTGTGCCTTGTGAGTGGAAACAGGCTGCTAATTATGATGATGAGAAAGAAATACCACTTCAAAATAATAGTTTAAAAAAACTAAAAAACACGCTTCCATAGAAAACCAAACTAAAAAGTAGAAAATAATGGAAAAAAAGCGTGGGGTACCTGATATCAGTAAAAAAAATACCTTAAAAAGCACCCCAACTATTATTTATTTTCTATTTTTTAGGGTGTTTCGAATTTTAAGGCGTATGTCAGCGTAGTTTGTAACGTAGTTTTCGAAGACAGTTTTTTTGCTGTCCTGGTAACCCTGGCAAGGATAATTGCACAAATTTATGAAATTATAGTATTGTCATCGGTCCTCGATAAGTCTACAGAGTTTAAATGAAATCTGGTCGTTTAAAGTGGGTCAAAATCGCGCTATAAGGAGTTGGTTATAAACAAACATACAAGTGAAGCTAAGCGTGTAAAAATGGAGTTTGTTGTACTTACTTATAAGGGTGGGATGAAACTGCCAAGGCTTATTCGAAGGGCGGGCGTTTTGGGGGGACTGTCTTATGTAACTTTGACGTTCAAAAAGTGCTGACTCTCAGCCTAGTTTGAATAAATGACTTTTGATTTGATTTTATCATACATCATTTGATTTGATATATTTTGAATTGTTCCTCCAATTTTTTTTACAATGTTCTCACACATGGAAGCAAGAAGAATAAGATTTTGTAACACTGGAATGGCTTAAATTTTCTGAATAATTTACCAACTCAAGTGGGAACCACATCAAGGGGCGGCAACAGGGTGTGGATTTGGAGCTATGTCGCAAACTATGTTCCACTTCCTATCCTGCCCTCTGTGCTCCAAAACATGCAGGATAAGTGACCTCTGCGCTGCAACCGATAACGCCGTGAAAGTGGCGAAATTTTGGGCCAGCAAAATTTTAAAAACTGTAGTACCAGCGATACGAAAAAATCGGTTGTCTGTAAATTCGGTTTACTGACGATAGTTGAACGTGACAACGTCATAAGAAAAAAAATACTGATGCGCGTTCTCGCTTGCACTTCAAGCCTTAGTTGGAACCCCTCAGAGCGAGGTAACGCCACATGAGTCATGTTTTTTCGTGCGTGCAGCCGGCTCCATCGCATTATAAGACGTTGTCACGTTAAAAATAACAACTAACTTCCAAAAAAACACTACCAGTTGAAAAATAACTCGGCAGTCCGTGTCTTAGGATTTGTTATTTTTTCACTTTTTGATTATGATAGTAGATATCACACTATTTTGTATAACACTACTTGCTATATAAATAACAGTGAGAGGAGTATTAGAACATCACCAAGATATACAAAATATTTTAAATACGGATTATAGAAGCTAACGCAAAAACGACCCAAGCAACGTTATAAAATTTATATGGGAAAACCCTTAAGGCATACCCTATGCATAATCTTTTTATTTTATTGTTCGACAATTGGCGGAGATACGAAGTGGTGAAAATACATTGGTAGAAGATAAATATGTCCTAATTAATCCTTTTGTCGAACATAGAACCTTCTTCTTTTTTTAGAACTCAGTAAAAAACGGACAGGCAACATTTATTGTTTACACACTAAAGCAACCAATATATCGGGTTGACTAGAAAATTCTGCACCGAAACTATTAGAAATTTCTAGTTTTCGTAAGACCTTGTGTATCATGCAGTCATCACTGGAATATTCTAGAGAATCCTCCTCTATCGCACGGTGAATATAAAAGGGCAGTATTGCTATGATTTCACACAGAAATGGCTCCGATTGACAAACGACAACTTCAAGCTATCATCTTCTACGAGTGGTTAAGGGGCAGTAACGCAAGCGTCGCGGCCGACACCATCAACCAGACATTTATGGAGACACTAGTAACACGCTGGACTGTCAACCGCTGGTATGATCGATTCTCTGCTGGAGATACGAGCTTCGAAGATAAAGAACGTTCGGGTCGACCTGCTACGATAGATGAAGAGAAGTTACTTCGTTGTGTTGAACAAAACCCAGCTGTGAGCACGCGCGAATTAGCTGCGACAGTATGCTGCAGTCAACAGTCCATCGTGAATCACCTGCACGAATTAGGTTACAGGAAAGTAGCATCGCAATTCATCCCCTATGCACTTACCGACGAAAACAAAACATGTCGTGTAGGTATCTGTGAATCTCTATTCGCTTCGCCCGCATATAAAAGAGTTTTTGGGGGATATAGTGACCGGTGATGAAACATGGATTCTATACCGAAACGATACACGACAAGCAGTTTGGCTGCCCCGAGGAAAAGACCCGCCAACGCAGCCAAAACTCAAACCCACTCGACAAAGATTATGTTGTGCGTATGGTGGGATCACAAGCGACTTCTTTATTTTGAATACCTTCCGCTTAACAGGACAATAACGGCTGACATTTATGTTAAATTGTTGCAAAATCTGGCCGAAACTATAATCAGAAAACGCCCAAGACGTGCAACGGTTCAACTCATGCATGACAATGCCAGGCCCCACATCTCTTCGACGACCAAAGATAAATTAGCGGATCTTGGCTGGCAAACGGTCCCTTACCCGCCTTATTCACCGGACCTTGCGCCATCAGATTTCCACCTGTTTCGGCACTTAAAGCATTTTCTGCGTGGAAAAAGCTTTACGAATTTTGATGACCTGAAAACGGCAGTTGAGAAATTCTTGTCTTTACAGCCTCTCGAATTTTGGAAGAAAAGTATTGAGGATCTACCTATCCGATGGAAAAGGGTTGTAGAATGTAATGGTGATTATATTATTGATTAGTCTTATTTTATAATAAAGTTGTGTTAAAATAGATATTTCTTTATTTTTGGTGCAAAATTTTTTAGTCAACCCGATAATATTATTTATATCAAAATGATAGGTTTGTAGTATTATTGGAATACCAACAAGATCATATTCAATTAACTCGGTAAAGATTGCAAATAACGTAATTAACAATGTGTATCATGATCATACTGAATCTCATCACGCCAATAGATAGTATCATTATGGCCACTGAACATGACATGTTATAGAATTGAGATATCATATAAATTGGGTTCGATTGGTAGTAAATCACAGTGTACACAAATGTTTGATACAAACAGTGCTATGTTGAAATTCTTAGTCTTATGTGGGGTGCTGTTTTGTGTCTTTCCACTGGTGCTCGGTTCGGGAGATATCGTAAGATTTTAAACTATATTTCTTATTAACACCGATAAATAAAATAAATAAATATCTTAGGACAACCAACACACCCGTATCTGGTCCCAAACTAGGCAGAACCTGTACTAAGGCAACGAGACAAATGATAAATATCACAACAATACCACAACTGATAATATACTATTTCTAAATACATGCATATTATAGACAACTTACACCCAGACACAACAAATAATTGAGCTCATCACACAAAGATTTGTCCTGAGTGGGAATCGAACCCACGTCCCCAGTCTTAGCAGTCAAGGTCACTAACAACTAGACTAACAGGCCAGTCCGATAGGCTTGGGAACAGTCGACATAGATAGCAGAGTAAGCAAGCTGAAGTGGCAGTGGCCATATCTATCGAAGAACCGATAGCCGGCTGAGTAGACGAATCATGAAGCGGAGACCGCGTATCGGCAAGCGTAGCCAAGCCAAGCCAAGCTAGATGGACCGACGACCTAAAGAAAGTGACTGGGGCAGAGTGGATGCAGAAGGCTGAGGATGGGGTGTTGTGGCATGGGAGAGGCCGTGGTCCAGCAGTGGACTGCAATAGGCTGAGTTGACTGCAAATGACGAATCATCGAACTTGTATAGCTTGGCTCAGAGCAATGATACAACTTTAGTACAATATTAACTATTGGTCCATTAGGACCAACGATTTTAGACTTTAAAGGACTAATATAATACGTACCATTTTTCTTTCAGAAAAGGACAGAAACAAATATCCTTTCTTCCAAGCCGTTGTCGTTACATTAGTATGAATTAGTGATGTGACGGATCGTTAAAAATGTATATCCGCGGATACGGATCAGAATACGGATATTTGGTGTCAAGATCCGCGGATAAGGATACGGATCTTTCTTCTCCTTCGGATGACCCCTATGATGATCACTATTATGAAAGAATGTTTTTTTTTTTCAGGGTCCTGGCATGTGGCAAGTGAACTACATCACGAAATGTGAGACCGAGCAACACAAGTTCTTGTTCGACGTCAAGCAGAACAAATTAAACAGGACACACGATTGCTTCAACGCAGATTTTACGTTGGAAGAAGCCTTCACTGAAGAATTCGGAGTGGGTTTTAATATTATTTCAAAATATTAGACACATCTTACAATGGTGCCGATTATTTTATTCACCACCTAAAGTAAAATAAAATTAATGCTATCTCTTACTGACAGCTTGCGAAAGAAAAAAACAAGTGACACTTCGAACTGTCAAACTAAATTACGCCTTCAATGCCTTGATTTGGCGTGATTTTAAGCATGATGATAAATTATTTGTTGCTGAGTCTGGATTTGTGCCTAGTTTATGGGAATAGGCTCGCCTCTTATTACCTGGGACTTAAAGATAACTGGCGGTGTACTATAGGTACACCTCCGCCCACAAATGCAGTAAGACGACAATATGCCTCTAAAGGCGCCTTTTGTTCCAGGTCCGCATAGACGTATGCAAATATGTAGACGGAGGATGCAAGCAGTACCAGGTGCTCTCAGACGACTGCTTCGTCAACTTCGTCAATAAGTATGCACAGAACAACGTCAAGGCTTGCTTGGAAATCGCTGGCGTTGACCCTCCTGAATTTCCTATGGAAAAGGTTTTGTTTTTAATATTTAAATATTTCCTTAATAATAGTCTGCCTCAATAATGCTCGCGCTGTTTATGAGCTTGAGGCCCTGGCTCGATACCCAGGTGATATTAGGTTTTTCCATCAGGAATTTCTCAGAAGCAGCCCGATTGGATTTGTGCCCGGTATAACATGTGACTTAAACATAACTGTCGAAATGGTTTAAACCTGAACTAAATAAAAACTTTATTTTCGAATGAGGAGGTTTGAGTTAGTACGAATCCTGATGAGGGCGGTGATGATAATATCTTTGCGGTTCAAATACGTATGGTCTGTTACAAAAATATCCGTTGAAAATGTAAACAAAAGGATCAGAAAGCGTACGCGCAGCTCAGATGATAATAAATTTGTAGTTCCACTTAAAAAAAATCATTCGAAATTCTAATTGTAAATGACTTTAAAGTTATTTTTTATCTGACGTAAATTTTATGGCGTTAATATTCGGCAATAATTTTACAATTACAATTGACGTAAGCTTTTGCCTTTTGAAATTATTCTGCGGGAACGTACTACTGGGATAAAAAGTACCCTATATGTCAATTGATGCGCTAAATTTCATCCATATCAGTTCAATAGTTTTTGCGTCAAAGAGTAACGAACATGCATGACATTCTCAGAAACTTTCAATTATAATATTAGTAGGAACTAATACTACTATTATTCAATTGGAAAAATTGGTTGGTTGGTTGGTTGGCATTTGAAGCCTTCCTAATATAGATCTAGAAAGAATTTTCTTTTTTCTTAACAGATACTTTTGGAACACAGTATGGCGCGAAACCTTTAACAAGTATTCTTACGATTGTAAAATCAGACCCAAGTGAAGTTGACACTAATATCATTTTTGTTTGTCTTCAGGGAGAGTACCACGTCAGCGACTACGTATTCGATTACAGCGAGCTACCCGAAGATGGATTATACGGCGTCTTCTGCGCTAAGGCCTTCATGCTGAGCGGAACCCTGGAGGTTGCATGCCTGGAGATCCATGTGGAGTTCAAGGAAGTCGTCGAAGAAGACGATGATGATTGTGATGATGAATAAATAGAAGAAATAAAGATTTGTTCAAAATTAAAAGGTTTTTCTGTAGTAAAAGCATTTACAGATAATAATTGGTTGGTTGATAGAGTAATTTTATTGTACTTTTAAAGAAATAAGGCGTTAAATGTATTCTACAAGTTGCATAGTATTGGATTCCTTTGTTTAATTTAGAAATGCAAGACATATAATATACTGAAGTAATTTTAATTACCACCTAAGCTTTTACACAACAGAGCCAAGCCAAGATCGTGATATTACTTGATTTGTTGACTTATAATTTAATAAATACGGAAAGCCCGAGATCCTAATTTTAAATCACTTTAAAGACAATTTTCATTTGACAGTTGAAGTAAGTTTTATAACCTAAATTTTCACCAATGATTTTTCAATTACAATTATCAATGTTATTCAAACAAGAAGTTGCTTGAAAAAGTAGTAAAATATTAAGTTGAAACCTTCTTAATACTGATGAATGTATTACTCGTTTCTATTAGTAAGAGATTGCCTATTTACACTTTCGTCGTACTTTTGGAATATACTGTAGTCCGGAACATGAGGTCGGCAGGCAGCACGTGTAGTTTAATTTAGACTCCAATATTTAACGAGGTCGCCCGAAGTAGTTTATGCGGCAATTTTAGAGACCACGAGACATCTTCATGTCGGCAAAGAAGAATCGGATGTTAATATGTCATACTACTCACTACATATATGTGATTTCTGCAGCCCTATAGCCGTGTCTTTAAATTAAGCAGAATAGAAGAGTCACCAATTTACCTATATGGTCGTTAACAGAAGCCTATATTGACACCATCCGAGACATGTACCGCGATTCCGATTCCATGGTTAGGACCGCTGTTGGCGACACCAAACCCTTTCCCATCACTGTAGGTGTACACCAGGGATCCGTCCTTAGCCCGTTCCTATTCAGCGCTGTTTTAGGCGTTTTGTCAGACAGCATCAGGAACTCCCATGAGCAGCAACAGTGGTTGCTCATGTATGCTGACGATATTGCACTGGTAGGTGCGGACAGGGGACGACTGGTGAGACGCGTGATGGCGTGAAAGGGTACGCTTGAGAACGGTGCAGGTCTGAAGCTCAATGTGGCGAAGACAGAGTACTGGGCCTGCAATATAGCAGATCTCACATCCGTCTGCATAGGCGAAGACACGGTCGAGCGCACGGACCAGTTTAAGTGCTTGGGATCTGTACTCCACGCGTCTGGTGACATCGACTTAGACATCAAGGCACGCACTGCTGCAGCGTGGGCCAAATGGCATGAGGTGTCTGGTGTCATTTGGGACCCCAAGATGCCGCTCAAGCTGGAGGGACAGGTCTACAAATCCATCATTAGGCCCATCCTTTTATATGGCAGTGAAGCGTGGCCCGTATTTGAGCGGCACAAACAAGAATTGCGTGTCACGGAAATGAAAATGTTGCGCTGGATGTCCGGAGTTGCGCTGAGAGACCGCGTCAAGAACTCACGCATTCGCGGCAGTTTTCATATCCGTGACATAGCCGACAAATTGCAGGAGTGCCGTTTACGTTGGTACGGGCACGTTTTACGAAAAGCTGCAAGCTATGTGGGGAACAAATGCCTGGCCATGCCGCTTCCGTCGGGCCCCGGCAGAAGGGGAAGACCCAAAAAGTGCTGGCTTGACGTCGTAGAAGATGGCATGCGTACCAATAGACTCACCATAAGGGATGCAGAAGACCGTCCGACGTGGAGGGTTAAGAGTAGGAAAGCGGACCCCGAGCTCCGAAAGGATGCAACCGGGATAACGCAAAGATGACGATGGTGACGTGAATCAAAAACTTTGTACCTCTTTTTACGAAAATTACGCGAATGGTGGAGTATGACATTTGGCATAGGTAGTTAAAATTCATATTAGAGAAGTGCAGATAGATTTTTTTTTATAATGTTCGCCTTTCGATCTCGGAGTGACCAGTAGTAAATAATTTCGATACAATTTGTAAAAACGCCACGTGAGCGTGAATAAAACGAATCTAATGTAACAATGAAAATTAAATTAAAAATTTAAAAAACCCCCGACACAAAAACCTAAGATCCCTTTAAAAAGTAAAAAATAATAAAAAAAACTCAATCTTAAAGTACCTAAGTATGTATTAATAATTTTAAAAAAAATACGTCGCGTTGGGGGACCGCTCCAAACCTAACAATTTAATTACAAATAGTCTATTACCTAGCTGAAGAAAACTTTTATAAAATTACTTCTAAATATTGCATTTAGGATACGATCGTCAACGACGTCTGCCCTTGCAGAGCGGTCCCCCAACGCGACGTATTTTTTTTTTAATTATTAATACATACTTAGGTACTTTAAGATTGAGTTTTTTTATTATTCTTTACTTTTTAAAGGGATCTTAGGTTTTTGTGTCGGGGGTTTTTTAAATTTTTAATTTAATTTTTTATTTTATACTTTTTATAGGTATACTTATTATAATGTAGATTTTGTTAAGTTGTAAATACATAGAACTTCGCCGTGGCCAACAGGAAGATGGGAAGCTTCCAAAAACAATATCAATTCAATTTGATGATGCCACTATCGGCCGGAGTTGTGTTGACGAGAATGGATGGATTCTGATAAGGCCACATAATGTAACTTTTCAAGGTCTTAGAGGATATGGAAATATTGAAAGAACAATGTTTCTTATCATTTTATGTTGGGCGATTACGGCATATATGCCGTAATCGCCGCAACTTATAAGTTGCAAGGGACGACAGTTGAAAAAGCTGTGGTTTACTTAGGTAAAAGTACTTTCGCAAAAGGCCAAGCCTATGTAGCCTTAAGTAGAGAATTTTTACTCTGCTTAAGGCTACATAGGCTTGGCCTTTTCCTTGGATGGTGTAGCAATTTGTGAGCTCGACCAAACAAAACTATTTAATAACCCACATGACAAATCATGTTTAGCAGAATTGCAAAGACTGAGATGTAGTCATTGATACTCTCACGTGACAATCGGATTTCCATGTCCCAATTTTCCCACCACCAATTTACTCATCAAGCGAAGTTAAGAACATCATTCTCTTTCAGTGCGCTTTCATTTGAGACCCCACTCGAGTATATTTGTAGACATTCGGTTATTCTTCCCCACTTTCACCCCACACAACTTTTAAACGGCTCAACCGATTTTCATCAAACATGTCTAAGAACACTCGCACATAAGTCACCTTTAATACAAAAAAATAATAATTGAAATCGCTTCATCCGTTCGGGAGCTATGATGCCACAGACAGACAGACACACAGACAGACACACACACAGACAGACAGACAGACAGACACGTCAAACTTATAACACCCCTCTTTTTCCGTCGGGGGTTAAAAAGGACTTACAGGGTCGAATTAAATTAGCTAGCAAAACTGCGCACATGTAATGGGTTCTGTGAGGCCACCGACCGCAGTTAGTATACACACTTGAAATATCAGCTTAAGGGCTCGGCGACGGACAGTCTGTCCATACAAACGTAATACCAAAATCATTTGCAATTTGAGCATATTTCCACCATTTTAAGATGATATTCGGCTTTAGACAGTATTTATCTAGGTTATGGTGACGTTTTTTTTAAAAAAAAACTAAGCCAAAACAAAGTTTGAGCGAATTGCATTTCGCACATTTTTACGACATAAATGACATGTTTTCTTTTTGTTTTTTCTGCATTAAAAACAACAATATCTGTAATAATGTTTTATCCATAACACAGATTATATTATCAAGATACTAAATAACAAAAAACAATTGAAAAATCAATAAGTTTTCATTCATCATTTTTGGTATTACGGAACACATCCAAATTTATCATAATTTTCAATAGCTGGTAGTGCTATCGCGTCTCACAAAAATGTTAATGTGTGCACGGTCGTACGACTCGCTGTAGGTGTGTTGTGTACCGCTCGGACATGCATTCACACTAGCGTAACATTCATTTTGGCCGAACTTTTATTTGTTTATTCAATTGTATTGTGATATTTTTCTGACACTATTATTGACCTATGCTATAGAACTTGGTTTTTGATTTTTCTTCTGATCTGGTATCGAGTACAGAGACTGAATGACTGATGAGAATGCAATGATGATGAACTTTGCTTTTTTTTTGGATGGGAAATCATCAAATGACTTCTCCCGCTCTGGGTGGAGCAGGAGGGCGTGTCAGACTTTTACTGACTAAAACCCACCCGTTAGTTAGTTCCATCAGGTGCCCATATGCCAGGGCCATGGTAACTCTTTTGAACGAATCTCGCGACCCTGGCAGGAACTTTGTTTACGGACCTGGATTTATTGTTTACGATTCGGTTTGGTTGCCAACATGGACTCCGAACGTTGGGATGTGTCTCACAGTAAGTGAGAACCTATTCTATTACCCAATGATATATTATAAGTTACCTGCCTAATATTGCTGGACTACTAATTGTTTACTTACATATTTTTAAACTCAGCCCAATAAAATAAAGATTTTTTTTTTCGTGGTCCGTGTTTAATAGTAGTAAGTACCTAAGTATATTTTGTATAAGTTGGTATTTACCTACCTATCTAGGTATACGTTAATTATGTTATGACTTCCCACGGACGTAATAAAATCGCGGCTGGTTATTTTCGTGCACTGGATTTTCAAGGTACTACTCAGCGCCAAGAGGTGAAAATTCAACTGTGCTTCGACGCGCTGAGACTGACCCGCGCTGCACTCTGTTGTATTCTCAATGCTCGGTTCAACACCGACAGTTTAAAATACAGTGCGCGAAAATAGCCAGCCGCGATCTTATTACGTCCGTGGGAACGTGAGTTTGACCATAATTCATCATCATCATCATCATTTCAGCCGAAAGACGTCCACTGCTGACCATAATTAACGTAGTTTTAATTATTTCCGGAATAAACAATTGCCAGTATAGAAAATAACAGAAATCGATTCTGTAAACGATTCTGAACAATTTATTATCATAATGTTCATTTATTGTGTTACACACACAGTATTTATACCTACTACTATGTATATTTTTTACTTCACCAGTTTTTATTTATTTGTTGGTATATTGGCATAGTTAGCTGACATATGGCAAATACATAATCAGTCTATAACGTTCCCACTGCTGGGACACAAGCCTCCTTTCTGAGAGGGAATGGGCCGTAATCTACCACACGGGTCCAGTGCGGATTGGTAGATGTCTGATGTCTTCGATTTTTTAATTCTAGGACATGCCGGTTTCCTCACGATGTTTTCCTTTACCGGTGTGAGAGCAATGGTGATGACATTATTTATACATAGTAAAGCGCTTGCCTGGGTTCGAACCCGCTACCTATAACTCGTAACTCGGGGCCATTACCACTGGGCCACCAGACCACTGCTCTCGCAGATATGGTCAATAATGTATTGTAATATTGTGTGTGTCGTAATTACTTTGCCTACCTACTATTGTATAGAATCAAGTTTATGTAACTAAACAGAGCCGCTGGGGAGTTGGTGTCGGGCGGGCGGTTTGTGGGACTGTTTTATGTAATTTTGACGTTCGAAAAGTGCTGATTCTAAACCTAGCTTGAATGAATTACTTTTGATTTTTATTTTATAAGGTTTTTTCCTCAGGAGAGAAACGTGTAAGAACATTACAAATAAATTTTAATTAAAAAATAATAGTTTAAAAAAACTAAAAACACGCTTCCATTGAAAACCAAACTAAAAAGTACAAAATAATGGAAAAAAGCGTGGGGTGCCTGATATCAATAAAAAATACCTTAAAAAGCACCCCACGCTTTTTTTTATTATTTATTTTCTATTTTTAGGGTGTTTCTAATTTTGAGACGTATGTCAGCGTAGTTTGTGACGTATGTCAGCGTAGTTTGTGACGTATGTCAGCGTAGTTTATGTCGTATGTCAGCGTAGTCTGTGACGTATGTCAGCGTAGTTTTCGAAGACAGTTGTTTTGCTATCCTGGCAAGGATAATGGCACAAATTTATGAAATGATTGCATTGTCATCGGTCCTTGACAGATGTGCAAAGTTTGAATGAAATCTGGTCGTTTGAAGTGGGTCAAAATCGCGCTATAAGGAGTCGGTTACAAACAAACATACAAGTGAAGCTAATATAAAGCGTGTAAAAAAAAACCTTGTTTTTATTAGTCCTCTTTTATCGCGTAAATTTGTATAAATTATTGGAATATTTGTCTGTTAATAATATTTTGCGTAACACTTTTAGTAACATTTATTCATTATTTATAAGTAGGTAGCTTTTGCCGGCGGCTTCGCCCGCGTGAAGGTTGGACAATGCATCTAAATCTACACCTTCATAAATCACTCTATCTATTGGTGATAACCGCATGAAAATCCGTTCAACATTTTTTGAGTTCTTCGCAAGTAGACAGACAGACACAGCGGGGACTTTGTTTTATAATATGAAGTGATAACAATTTTTAAAATTAGTAAAAAGAATACTTACTTATACATAAATATGACAAAAAAAGCCTTCGTTTTCAGGGTTCCGTATATACGGAACCCTTATAGATTCGTCATGTCTGTCTGTCTGTCTGTCTGTCCGAGTATGTCACAGCCACTTTATTCCGAAACTATAAGAGCTATGCTGTTGAAACTTGGTAAGTAGATGTATTCTGTGAACCGCATTAAGATTTTTACACAAAAATAGAAAAAAATAAACAATAATATTTGGGGTTCCCCATACATAGAACTGAAACTCAAAAAATAATAATCATCAAACCCATACGTGTGGGGTATCTATGGATAGGTCTTCAAAAATGATATTGAGGTTTCTAATATCATTTTTTCTAAACTGAATAGTTTGCACGAGAGACACTTCCAAAGTGGTAAAAAGTGTGTGTCCCCTCCCGTAACTTCTAAAATAAGGGAATTATAAAACTAAAAAAAAATATATGATGTACATTACCATGTAAACTTCCACCGAAAATTGGTTTGAACGAGATCTAGTAAGTAGTTTTTTTTTAATACGTCATAAATCGTAAACCACAATTTACCTTTCATTCAGTCAACTCAAATATAAAAATAAAAAATAAAAATAATCATTTCATAAACATAAACCTTATGCATAAACCGTGAATACCTGCAGGTTTGTACGGAACCCTCGGTGCGCGAGTCCGACTCGCACTTGGCCAGTTTTTTAAAGTTGAGACCACTCCATAGGGAATGAACAAACATAAATAGGCTTAAAATTAGTTTACAAGTACCAAGTTAGGAAAGGTATGTAAGACTCTCTACAAAAGGCCTAGATCTCGAGATAAATTGTAATAATTTGAGATACGGACATTGTAAAGAAATTTCCACAAAACGCATTACTAGTCTATACATTTACTAACGATTCCCCAAAGTAGTCAACAAAAATAAAGCAAATAACGAACATACCTAATTACAAGTAAATAAAAATGTCTTCGAGTCGTTATGAATATTACTAACTCACTCACACACGGCTGCGCACCGCGTCACCGTTGGCCTTCTATTGTCAAACAGAGATAGCAATATTCCGACCGAATTTTGCCCTTGCGTCGGCTCGTGGTTTGCGAGTTTAGGGCGCCACGTTCTTAAAACGTTTTTTTATTTTTTATCTTGTTTAAAATTTCACAGACTTGCTTAGTATCGATATCTAACACACGATGAAACAAAGGGAAACAGATTTTCTCAACTTACAATTCCAGTAACAACACTACCGGCAGTAGTTGAGCCCCAAAAAAAAACCTCAAATCTTTTTCATTTTTATTTCATCGTGTTTATTGGTACCCATCACGTCTGAGTAATTTTGTCAGGTAATTTAACTGAATAAGATGGCTAAGGCTAGTGAAAAACAAGTTCCTATAACGTTTAGAAGATATAAAAAACCTCAGGTTTATGTTACATTACATATTCACGCCACATCAACAGCATAAAATAGGAATTAACGCTCACCGGCTCCTATAATTATTTTTTTGATCATTTGGCTGGCGAATGAAAGATGACAATTTACGAAATCCAACAAAGTTGGATTGACTTACAGATGAATTAATTTTTCATTTTCAGACGTTTCACTTCAAGCGAAACATGCCGCATGAAAACACAAATGAAGTGTCTGTTATCTGCTTAAAGGCAGAGACGAAGTTTTGGTAGCACGTATTTCATCGACTCGAAAAAAAGATACTATAGAGGTGCTTTACAAAAGACAACCTTATGTTACATAGGCTGGTAATAAATAACTTTTTTCGAACTAATTTAAACAGAGAATAGCTAAAAAGTAATGGGAGGGAGATCAGGCTGAAAACCCGTAGTAGTTGAAATATAAAACGTAGAACGATTACTTGGAATAATTACTGAATAGAACTGCATTATAGTGTTTTATTAAAACACCCAGGTACACAGAAACTTCAAGATTCCTACAATACATAAGTAAACTCACGCCTTTTTCCAGGGGTAAGCAGAAACTACAGAACGCCACCTGCTTATGATCCTTACATACTCCTTTTGCCTCATTTAAGTTCATACATCTGGTCATACACGCACGCCGTGCCGGTTACTTACAATACCTTCCCTATATGAATAAACGGTGGTATGAAATCTTCGGACAACCATAAAATAAGATCACATCGTACAATTCTAACACAGCCTCAACGGCTAAAAAGTAGGCACAGCTTCTTGAAATCTAAAGCATTCCTACCAGGAATAGCAGGTAACTCGGTTGACGCTAAGTTACTACGTTAGTACTACTAAACGACATCTTTCTGCGTAGCGTAACCTTCCGTGATCCACTAGGAAGTCCCTGAACTGTCTCCGAACCTAAGTGGGAAGGTGTAAGTCGAACCTTGTAAAGTGGGGCTACCTCGACGGAACAGTAGCAGGGTGTGGATGTGGAGCTGTTTCACAAACTATACTCCACCTCATATCTTGGCCTTTGTGCCCCAAAACGTCACGCCGAGGTTACCAGGTAACTTCTGGTCTGCCACTAATAAAGCCGTGGAACTGGCGAAATTATGGGTCAACAAAATTTAATAACTTTCGTGCCAGCAACAAATTATTTTAGTTGTGTCGAGAACTTTTTTTTCTGCTTCTACAGCAGAAAATGAAATTCTCGACACAACCAAAACAATTTGACGCTTAAAATATATATTTTCCATAAACTACACTGTGTCACTGTGTACCGTTTGGTGCCGGACGTAAAGAATAACACCACCCCATTTCTTCCTGCGGATGTCGTAAAAGGCGACTAAGGGACTTACTAGAGAATGGGCAGCAGCGTTCTCTATGCATTTTATCACCATACGATCGCCAACCCGCCTACCAAGCGTGGCGATTATGGTAAAGTCCAGCAGTGGACGTCTAACGGCTGAAATGATGATGATGACAGTGTCACTACACTACTCTATCGTCCCATACCTACTAACTATAATTGTGTAATCTAAACTTAATATTATAAAGAGGAAAGATTTGATTTTTTGTATGTATGTTTGTAATGGATAAACTCGAAAACTACTGAACCGTTTTAAAAAATTCGTTCACCTTTGGAAAGTTACATTATCACCAAGTAACATAGGCTACTTTTTATCCCGAAAAAATGCACAGTCCCTGTGAGTGACGCGGATAAAGTACTAGTTTGAAATAATTGTAAAAGACAATTAATTAACCGTGGAGTTTCTTGTCGGCTCTTCTCCATAGGAATCAACAAATTGGAACGGTGCACCTAGCTTTTGACGTTTCAACAGTGCCCATGTAGGTATGTGAAATAAAATATTTTCATTTGATGTGATTTGATTGAATCAATTTTCGATAGCGTGAAGATATGAAGGATAAAATATCGAACTAAAAATCAAATTCTAATATCTAAAAAATGCTATTAATTTACTCAGAGATACGATCAACATGTGCCATTGACATACCATGATTGAGATATGGTTGAATGAGGGTATTTAAAGCCGTGCAAATCGATCATTTGTTGTTTCGCCCGCTGTAAAATGTTGAAATTTTTCTTGTTTTCGGTGGCATGTGTGTGTATTCCGTTCGTGACTATTTGCCGTGGTATGATTGTAAGTTGTCTATGTACCTACAAAAGGCGATCAAACTTTAGTACTAACCTAAAGCTCTGAGCCAGTTTTTTAACTTTATATTGATATATACAAGAACTAATCACGTTTACAACTTTATGGGTGAAGTTCTTAACACAAAAAGTTTGTGAAATTTCGAATCTTATCCCGACTAAAATTAAATTCTTGATACAAAGACTGACTTTGTTTCAGGCGAATGGGTTCTTCCTTTTCATCACTCCCTTTGTATCATCCCTCACACAATCCATTTATCTTTAATACTCCAAAGGAGTAAATGATACGTTTTTCAGGGTCCAGGACGATGGCTGGTCCTGAACATAATGCTTTGCGACGAGCCGGACCAGTACGAATTAATCTTCGAGATCTCCCGCAAGAAGATTAACCGGACCCATGACTGTTTCGATATAATCGCAGATCTCGACAGGGAGTTCAATTTGACTTACGCTGTAAGTTGAATTAAGTTCAAATGGATCTGTAAAATATTGAATAGCTTTTGGGCAGATGTTAAATTGCCTCTATCTTATCTTACCATCCAATTGCTGCAATTTGAGCAAACACGATTTTCTCACTTTCTATACTCTGTGAACACCACCATCATCATCATTTCAGTCGAAAACGTCTACTGCTGGACATAGGCCTCCACCAATTTGGGGGGGGGGGGGGGGCGGTTGCCATAATCGCCACGCTTGACAGGCGGGTTGGCGATCGCAGTATGGTGGTAAAATGCATAGAGAACGCTGCTGCCTATTCTCTATTAAGCTCTGTGAGCATAGTTAAGTCCGCCTCTGTACCTTTTTTTTTTGTGTGCGAAAAGTTTAAATAAATAAATAAATAGTTGAATAAAAATAAATGTCATAATTTGTATGATTCCAGACAACAATAGACGTTTATCAAGAAGTGGACGGTGGCTTCAAGTATTTCCAGACATTGTCAGATGATTGCGCCTGCTCATTCATGATGAAGCATGCGGAAGAAAATTTTAAACGTGCCCTTACTATGGCCAAAGTTGATCCTCCTGACTGCCCTTTTGGGCCTGTAAGTAATACTATTTAGCCGCATCATTATCGTTATTCTCATTTATTAATTTTTTAACATATTAAGTACATTTTTAAATATTTTAACAAAAATCTAAAAAAAAAACGTTTAAAAATATAAAAAATTGTGACCCATCGGCATCGGGAGCAGGGTCCAAGCCGCCGGTGGTCAGGGCTCTAGAGAGAGGAACCTCCTTAATATGCGTGCCGTGTCCAGGAGTACTTCCTTCTGAATCAAGCCCTTGATCCAGCCGTGTAATGAGAGCCTCCTGAGGTGCTGGTCGAGGCTTTTCGCTATTAGGCCATTTACCGTAACGATTATCGGTAATCATTGGATTGCAGAATCCACGTCCCACATGTCGACAACCTCGTGTGCTAAGTCAAGATACTTGATTTTTTTATCTTGCTCAGCTTTCACGAGATTCTCGTCATGAGGGACAGCGATATCAACAATCATTGCACGACGCTCTCGTCGATCTATCACCACAATATCAGGCTTATTGGCTACAATAGTCCTGTCTGTGATGATAGATCGATCCCAGTACAATGTGGCGTGACCATTCTCGAGAACTGGGTCGGGCACATACCTGTAGTATGGTACTTCAGATTCCACAAGGTTGTACTGCAAAGCAAGTTGCTGGTGGATGATCCTAGCTACTAGATTGTGTCTGTGCAAATACTCGCTGTTAGCAAGACGAGAACAACCGGAAACAATATGTCGGATTGATTCACCGGGACGGTGGCATGCCCGACAGATGTCAACCGTATCATCCTTGACAATATATTTCCGATAATTATTCGTCATGATAACTTCATCCATAATCGCACAGACAAAACCTAACGCAGCCAGGATACAGACGCCATAAAGTCTATATCAGGCCCATGGAGAGCCCGGAAAAAGCAACCGTGAAGCCCTTTGCCTTGCCATACTTCCTTATTATTGTTATCGTTATTATCACTCCGACAAAGGCCTCCATCAATCGTTGCCACATCGACCGGTCCTATTCTTTTCGCATCCTGCGGATTCCTGCTGCTTTCATAACGTCATAGATCCACCTTGTGGAGTTCCTTCTATCGCCTTCCGGTACGCGGTCGCCAGATATTTCGACCCCATCGGCTATCTGTTCTATGTGCCTACCGACTTAACACTACTACACCTAATTCCTACAAACCAGAAATCATATTTTTCGGATTTAATTGAAACAATCGTGCTTGTTTTGATTTAGCAGCAGCTGCTTTTCACGGCTACCATACATGGCATAAAAGCTATGTTGCTTTTAAGGCGACCATACATGGTCAGTTGGACGTTAAGAACTACGCGTCTACGAAGGGCGGAGCACTACTCCTTGAAGCGTATTGTTTAAATTGATGAGACTGTTTTTTATATGTAAACTTGTCTAAAGATCAATAGACCGATGTGGCGCAGGGTTTACTGATCAATGAAGTCAATAGTGAGCTCTAAATGAAAATCCTAGATGAGGCAGCGAAAATTTTCCAAGTTTTCATCAGGAGTGTCGTTTTCATGGTTTTCGAGCGTGCTTTTATCCGACTAGTACATTCCCGTGGGATATTAAGATACTTTATAAAATTTCTTTGATTTGATCTATTTTACGTAAAAATTGCAGGGTCTAATAGATATCCGAAACTTCGTGATGGACTACAGGGAGCTGCCAACAAAAGGTATTTACGGAACTTACGAAGCCTACGTATACGCTTTGTTTGACGAAAGGAAAGCTGGTTGTGTGAAAGTTGTTCTCAACTTCGATAAACGAAATGGTGAGGACAGCGATGAGGATGATTATGGTTTATTGTAGAGAGAGAAAGAGAAGAGAAATCACGCGGGCGCGTGGTCAATATTAGAGCTTACGACGCCATCTTGTTTTTAATACAATTTAAAATGTTTTCAAATAACACCCCATTGTCAATGTCATTCTGGCGCCAAAAGTTCCTTGTACCATTGTACGTGATAATTATAAGTGCTCTGTTAGGTTAGTTTAATGTCGAACGACATCAGAAGGCTTAACACAGAGAGTGCAGTTTTCTTAATAGGAATGACATTTTAATTTTTTAAATTACAACAGAATTCTATAATTAAATGTTGATGAAAAACATACTTTTTATTTTTGGGTACAAAATGTTCGAAAACTGGGGGCAATTCTTACTATTAAAAACGTTCAAAATCCAGTCGCAGTTTCATCGCAGCGACAATCAAACGTCAAAAATGTAGGGAAACTCTATGTGTTTTTGACACATTGAAACTGAGATATGACGGTCACACCGTTCAAAAAAATTGCGAGAATTGCCCCTAAGGTTTCAAAAATTTTGTACCCAAAAATAAAAAACGTTTTTCTTATCAACATTTAATTGACAGACTTCTGTAGTCATTTAAAAATTTAAATGTAACTTCCCATAAGAAAACGGCACTCTCTGTTTCAAGAACTAGATGAATCCTTTCGTGTTCGCCTGACTGACAACTAATCAAATGAAATGACATCGGATTTGACCACAGAATAATTTAATTACCAGTATTTTTAAGAACGTTCACAATTTACTGTAAGGGTCTGTCAAAAAATGTATAATCCTATATTATTGACCACAGCGTGAAAATCTCACAGACTCATAAAATTCTTCGTAATGACCATGTGTCACAACTTGTATACTAATTAAAATGTTCTATGCATACTAGTAGGTATCCTAACTTGTATTCTTTCTTGTATTTTCTTATTGAGCATAACTGGATTGAGTTTCTCCACCAAACCTTTGTTTTAGATGTAAATCTAGAGTCGAAAAATAAAAACAAACGAAATAAAATTGTTTTATTTTTGTCCCCTTTGAACAGACAAAAATAGTTACGAGACAGAACAGGTTGAACCAATATTTTTTTGGTTTTGGCAAATTAGCAACTGTGCTCTATTCTTCAGGTATTTATTGTAAATGGTTCACTAATGTTTCACCAAAACACCATTGACAAATTTTTAGTTTACAGCCAATGTCTCGTACTTAGGAGGTCACAGTTTTAACCTAACCTAACCTCCCAAAACCATGTCGGATCTGCCTCGAAGGGTTTTTCAAGGCATAATATAAATTACTGAGAGACTTTTATTCCAGACGTTGTTTAATGAGATAAAATTAAAATGAATTGTTTGTCAAATAATACGTTATTAAAAAAAAGTTTATGGGATAATAATTATTTTAAGTGAATTATTTGACAAACTTGTTGTTGTATAATGATGAAATGACAAATCATGTTGTTGCCAATCGATGCTTGTCAAGTAAAAATTTGTAAATTAATTTTTGGTGAACTGACAGGACACCATTGTAAATGTGTCCCTTTTATGAATAAACGATTTTATTATTATTTGGTAAACAAGTTTTGTATCTTTGCTCTTTGGTTAGTTTAAACGTTTAAACTACATTTACAGGCCCAAGTCAATGAAGCGTGTGTGGTGGTGTTTTTTTTTTTATAATTTCAGTGTCCTCGCATACCTATTAACACTGTAATTTGAGACCATTGTGAAGTCAATTATTTTTAAAAGAGTACCATTGAGTTTCTTGCTCTTCTCCATAGGACGTTTCATAAGTGTCAGTGTAGGTTTATGTGAAATAAAAATATTTTGATTAATAAATAAGACACTATACAAACCATATGGTTTGTATAGTGTCTCAACAGCCATGGTCTTATACCCTCTATACAACGATGACCTACAGTTCCGGCACATATAAAATAGTGTTGCGGCCGATAAACTTAAAGGCGGAAGATACGTGACTTGATTTCAGCGCGTGGTCCTACTAAACCTAATCCTACGCATTGACATTCACTCACATGGGGACCATAGTCTATCTATACAGCACAATAATTTCAGATTTTGTATCTTAATACGCATGAAAATGCCTTCTTGTGAATTGAATACGTGTTCCAATAAGTAAAGAAAGAAAAATAAGACACCAAATTAAATATCAGGCGTAAGTACAGTTAATGGTAATTGGTTGAACATTTATTTATTGTCTGGTTTTGTCATTTTTGTGAGGGAGAGGTAGATAATACAAGAAATAAGTGAGAGACACGATGCGACGCATAGCGCGAATGTCCCGCAACTATCATAGTTCATAATTGTTAACATTCGGCGGTAAGACGATTGAACTCGGACGACCGTGTTGGGTCCTATCTCTATCCTTGTCGTCGACAACTATAAGTATGGAACTGTGATCACAGATGTGTGAGTTTCATTGCATGTGCGCCAAGTCCGGGTTAAGTAGTTGCAATGTAAGAGCGTAACGTTTCTTCGCCTTTTATGTCAATCTAAGATCCAATTTTTTTTCTACGTATAAATAATTTTTCGATAGCGTGAAAGAGAACAATGTAAACATCAAAACGTATAATCAAATTGTAAATGTTGACAAATGCTATTAATTTTCTGAGCGATATGATCAAAATGTTCATTTGACATGGTATTGTATGAAAGTATTTAAAGCCGTGTATATTCATCATATTTTGTCATCCTGTAAAAATGTGGAAGTTTTTATTGTTTTTGGCGTGTGTCTGTATTTCGATCGTGACCAGTTGGCGTGGTTTCCTACTTGTAAGATTTTAAAGTACTTGCAGATTTTTATAAAAGACGTGTCGTGATTTGTGATGAGGGCTTTTTTTGGATGGGAAATCATCAAATGACTTCTCCCGCTCTGGGCGGAGCGGGAGGGCGTGTCAGACTTTTACTGACTAAAACCCACCCGTGTTCCTTCAATTGCCCATGTGCCAGGGTCACGGTATCTCTTTCGAACAATCTCGTGACCCCGGCAGACATCGGTCCTAGCAGACCCCTTCAGTGCTGCTGACATCTCTTTGAGGCGCGCGTGGAACACTACGCGCCGTCGACCCGAGCCTGGTCCTTACCGGGCGGCGAGCTACCGCGGTGATGAGGGCTTAGACTTAGACTGGTATCGGACGCTTCACTTTGTATTAATTTTGGGTCTTTTATTCATAGTGAAACGTCTGAACAGCTTTAAACGACAGATAAATTGGATCAGCTCAACGTCTGAACTGATCCGACGATGTTTGATTTCGCAGCTTTTACTCACAATGAAGCAACTGAAGTGAAAAAATGAACTTTCATTACTCTGTAACCGCTGAATTTGACTTTTTAGTGTGAATGTGCAATGAAAAAAAAAAATAAACATTCACTCAAGTGATAAGCCTTTATCTTTTGTTGTCTACAACACATGATGGATACCATTTGTTGTCAATGAAGAATCTTAAATTTTTTTCTTACTTTTGACGATTTGCGTGTGTATATCGTTGTCGTGGTATTATACTTCTTAAAGTACTCTATGCATGAAATGCAGAGCGGAATATTCTGGGTATCAAAGTAACAGACCGTGTGAGGAATAAGACCCAACTATTTAATCACGAAGATTACTGATGTAACTTGGAAAACTGCTAAGTTAAAAAAAAACTTTTTACAAAAAAACGGAAGTCGGTTGTTATTTTTTTGTAAAAAGTTTTTATTTTTAACTTTTTTACAACAGTTATGGTATTTACCCCGCACTAATCTAATCGCGTTATTCGTTCATTTGTCGCGCAAATACTTAATGCAAATTAAAGACTTATATGGTTTTCACATGGATCCCATTGTCCGAATGTCCAAATTAAAATGGGACCATTTCGGAAGCACCAGCTTTCAAATAAAAAAAGAATCATCAAAATCGGTTCACCCAGTCAAAAGTTATGAGGTAACAAATATAAAAAAAAATATTAAAAAAAACTAAATACAGTCGATTTGATAACCTCCTCCTTTTTTTGAAGTCGGTTAAAAATGCAACTGGCTGGAGACATCTACCGCATCCAATAGGCCAAAGTAACAACCCAAAGGGTCCCTGTTAAAGGCAAACGACATCGCAGTAGACCCAGATGGAGATGGAGAGATGACTCCTTCAACAAGAACAGGTCCTTAGCAGCTTTAAAAATCGAAAAATGCAGAGAGAGTAGGGAGTGGAATTATGTAAACTAGTTCGCAAACACCCAGATTCCTACGAAACACGGGAAGAAATTCAAACGAAATATTCGCTGCGCCATAAAAATCGACTTAATTTGCCTCCTTTCCGCCTTAAATTGCATTCTTCTAGTCCACATTCTATGTCTGTAAAAAATTATAATAAATTACCAGAAAGTATATAACAAGAAAACAAAATAAATATATTCTTGAATGAGTTAAAAAAAATCTTAATAAATAAATGCTATTACACAATAGACGAATATCTATGTGATAAATTTAATAATAATAAATAGACACACATACATGACATATAATAATTAGGTATTATATAATATATTACAATAATGTCAATAAAATTAATTTATTGAAATAATATATTATAATCAACTAAACAATATTAATATGATTAAAATAAAAAAATAAAATTCTCATTAAAATATAGAAACTAAATATACGAATTACAATATGAAATATGTAAATAAACCTAATAAACAATAATATTATACAATTTAATATATTATTGTTAAAAATACAGACCAATATTAAGAATTTACAGGAAAATAATTAAAGCGCTCTTCCTCTATTCTAATTAGAATTTTAAATGTTGCTGTGCCTTACAGGGTCCATAATTGTTTCTACATAATTTAATACCCACCACCTGTATACATTATGGAATGCAATAAAGATTTGAGATTTTGAGATTTGGAGGTTTTTGCCCTTCAGTGGGACATCACAGGCGTTTAATAATAATAATATGCATAGTGAAAGTCGCACGGGTATTTCTTTTTTTCGGGCACTGGATTTTCAACTTTAGATATTGATCAGAGCGTTGAGAATCCCACAGAGCATACCCCAGCAAGCCAAGAAAACACATTATTGGATTTTCGACTCTCGGATTAGGCAGAACGTTGAAAAAACAGAGCGTGGAAAAAATAAGTCGCGAAATATTTGACAGCTATTTGCTTGGTTACCAACTACGAGGTTACCAAGGGCTTGTGGCTAATTAATAACAGCCGCACAGGTTGATCGTTCAGGTTAAGCTACGCTTGCCGCGGTTGGTCCGTGGATGGGTGAGCATCTTTACATACCAAGACCATTCCGTGTCTCGGAAAGCACGTTAAGCCGTTGTTGGTCCCAGCTGTCTTTCTTAGACCTTAAACAGTCTTTACAGGAGCCCAAAAGTCTGACAACCAGTCTTACCAAAGGGTATCGTATTACCCAGTAACGGGGTTGTGGGGGTCAGATAGGCAGTCGCTCCATGTAAAATACTGGTACTCAGCTGTATCCGGTTAGACTGGAAGCCGACCCCAAAATATTTGGGAAAAAGCTAGGCAGATGAATGCGAGGTTACCAACTTTCAAATGCTTAGAAGGCTATATTAAGTATTCAATTGCTTAAATATTTGTGTGAATATTTCAGGGCACAGGACGATGGTTGGTTTTGAATGTAGAGCCTTGTGATAACCAGGAGCAGTACGAGACGGCCCTGTACATCACTCGCAAGAAGATTAATCGCACCCACGATTGCTTCGATTTGTACGTGGATCTCAAGAAAGCCTTTAATTCTACGTTAGACGTAAGTTTTAAACCTCAATTTACACGATCTACTGTACTTTAAGAGCTGGTGTTTTTTATAGAAGCATATTTTTTTCGGTTTTCGGGGGAAAAAAAGCTTCCTACTTTAATCTCTGGATCGGTGTATACCACCGACTCAAAGAATATAATAGGTTTTTTTTGGAGGTATTAAGGGTAGTGTAAATTTGTTTCTTTTGAACTTGCATTTCGACTGTCAATATATTTTTAACCCCCGACCCAAAAATAGGGGTGTTATAAGTTTGAACGCTATATGCATTGATATATACCGGATGACATTTTTTACCGTCTGGACCTTCATATGGTGTGTTGTGTAACTAGAATAGAAGGCAGGAAGGCCTTCAGATTCTACGCAGGTGACTAAAGGAGCGCGGGACGTGGGCAGAAGGGGATGCGTGTGCGGCTCGTGTGCCTGCGAAAGATGAATGAGGCTGCCTATCGGCCGGCTTCAAAGGGTAGGACCGCGCTACTAAATCATTGATACATGCGGCGCATTGCGTATGATTTGAGTTTCGATAGATTTTAATTGGTTTTTTTTTCCAAATTTCTGTTTTTGTTGTTCTAGTATAAAAATTTTACTTTAAATGTGTAGTATTTATTGCTAGATCAATTTCATTACATGTTATTCAAAAATAAAAATAATAATATAAAATGATAAAATAATAAAATTTCTATGCCAAAGGCTTCTACTCCGTTCACCTATTACACCCATTTTTTTTCAAGACGTTAAAAAATGTCACCCGGTATGTTACACTAGATTAGCAATTACCGCGTCAAGGCGTTGCCACTGGACATATGGCCACAGCCATATGCGTAGCTAACGTCAATTCAGTGCTGTGTGACGCTAACCGAAGTAAACCGAGTGACACGCGACAAAAAATATTCCTAAAATGGGTGAATGCGTAGTGTAAGATTGCGATTCATGATCACAAAAACACAATAAATTAACCGGAATTACTTTCCACACATAAGTTTATTGTTTCAGTGTTTATATCAACGTAAAAACTAAGTTCAGTGTTACCACTAAAAACTTAGTTTTGGTTTCCCACATCTGTGGGAGTCTTTAATTTATGGAATAAACGTTTTGTTTTTTTTTTTTTGTATAATAACATCGTTGCAGGGAGCCTACAGATGCAGCACGCTGTAATAGATGGGTGGAAATAATCCGATTGCTGAGAAGAGAGACTGACTGGTTACCTACTAAATCTACTGTCATTTGTTCAAAGCACTTCCGTGACAAAAGCAAATTATTCACTCAAACTTACAAAAAAGAGTCTAAAAGGCAACTGTAAACAAAACTAATGTTACATAGTGGCGTATGATTTCATTAATAATCATAAATAATACATTTTTTTAAATATTCACAAAGAAAATGACTTAATTATTTTCAATAGTGATAAACTTCTAATACACACCCAATAAGAAATACATAATTCAAACATTTAAAAAATAATTTAACTTAAGGTGGATGGATGATTATCTCAGATGCCATTTTGTCGCTAGATGGCGCTAGATCCACAATTTGGAACATTTTCAATTTTTACGCCTAACTTAGAAATCTTTAATAGATAACTTTATTATATGCGAAACCTAGGGCATTAACTTGATTTTTTTAGATAGTCACTGTGCTTGTTAACTGGTCTCATACAAAGATTTGTACATTCTAAAGATTTAGCCGCTTGACTTTACTCTTTACACACACATACAAAGTAAATAGTAGTAACTTTCGACACCACTAGATGTCGTTTTATTCAAACAGTTTAAAATGAAATTAATATAGGTACACTGTCCCTATAAGTTGTAGTAATGTGACTGAACCTAAATTGTAATGTGTAAATAGTCATCATCTCAGCCGCAAGACGTCCACTGCTGGATATAGGCCTCCCCCTATTTGGGGGGCTTTGCCATAATCACCACGCTTGGCAAGCGGGTTGGCGATCGCAGTGTGATGGTAAAATGCATAGAGAACGCTGCTGCCCATTCTCTAGTAAATCCCTTAGTCGCCTTTTACGACACCCACGGGAAGAAATGTAAGGAAGAAGAAGGAATGGAAGTGTAAATAGTGACGTGTACTAAATAAATAAATAAAAGACTATTTATTACATTGTAAAGCTTTTTATTGTACCTTACTATAAATTAATAATATTTATTTAGTAAAAAGGGGTTAATATTTTCATAAAAATAATCGTTTTATTTACTCTCACTACATTTACTTAGATAGTTTCCGTTTGGATTCAAACCATCGAGTCATACCACCATACAAAGATAACATACTTTTTTAAATATTTTGATATTTACAATTATGATTTTGAATTTAGTATTAGAAAGAATTATGTATGTAGATTACAATATAAATAACATCATACGTAAGTATATATAACGGCACATGTATCTTACACAACAACACAAAGGGGTTGCTAGCTAACCATAACATTTATTTATGTTTCAAGAATACCTACTTATGATACAATTTTGAACTGCAATAAATATTCTTTTACAATTGAATTGTTAGGCTGGTACCTAAATACATGAGTGAAACTTATCTACACAGAAAAATCTTATGAACTAACAAAATAACACAAACTATACATCGCTACGTGCAAAAATAGCTTATTAATTATTCTATAATGTTCCCACTGCTGAGACTCAGGCCTCCTCTGAACTGTGGTGATGAAATAATTTACACTCAGCAAAGTGCCGGCTTGGATTCGAACCATCGACTCGTACCACCATACAAAGATACTTATAAATATTATAATAAAATATCTTCTTTTCTACGCGCTACTTTTTGCAGTCGCCGCCGCCGCCGCGCCGTATCAGTCTTCTGCTTTTTACTTTTTACTTCCATTTATATAATTTCCGTGTGATCTGAATCAAATGCTGGAAGACGCAGTTTTCGCTGCAACAAATGAATTTACACAGTTTTGTTAGACTATTCTTACTGAACCGACACCTCAGAGACCTGCGGAATAAGTTAGGAAATGAGTAAGACTTATATTTTTATACCTTTTAATTCCTTGATGTCTAGACATTTAGCATTTTTCTCAACTCTTCTCAAAATAATTTCCGGCAGTACACATGTTTTAAAAAATGTTACCAACTTCGGCATCATAGCGTTGATAACTTCCTCATCCCGGTTAACTTTTATGACAGTCAATGGTTGGGTGACAGATATCAAGCAAATGAAGTAACATTTATTCATTTTGGTAATTCGCAATTGACCCTGGACCTAGAATCAAAATAATAATAGCTGTTAAAAAGAAACAATCCAAGAAATACATTATTTTTATACATACATACCAAGAAATAATGATATTTGTTACACTGAACATTGTGTAAAATATGTTGTACTTTGGTATTGTCAAACAAAAACTTCATCACTACAAACAAGCAAAAGCGTACTAATGTAATGAACACAAAAATATGGTATCAAGTTGGGACTTACCATTCCAGATGAAGAATCAAAGTTGTGACCATATGACCTTCTTCAAGTCAACAATACGGTACCCTACCAAACCTGATAAGTTGTCACTTGATGTTCTTTCCACAGTTAGTTGATAAGCTTCAGTCTCTGAATCGGGTTGTGGCCAATCAAAATCAACAGTCTCTACTTGCTCTGTAACAGATTCAACTGTATTGAAGCTAGAGCTGCAGGCTATGGCTTCGTATCGAATTTCTGGTATACCACGCGAATAGGTTTAGGGCGTATCTTCAGCTGTCGAATGGTTGGACAGCTGATGATGATCTTGAGTTGAATGTGGACTGAAATAAAAGATAAATAAATGAAATAGGTACAGTTAAAAGTACACAGTTAAGACACAACACGAACCAACGAGTATCAAATAACCTCCACTCACGTAAATCTGATTCGAAATCTTATGGGAATCTAATTTACTCACTATAGATCACTAAAAGAACTTCCATGATGTCTTTTGAATACTGCTTGCACTTTTTTCCGTGATTTTCGCGGTCCTGAATACACATGTCGTATACATTTATGCAAGTTTATTAGTCGGGTTTATCTTAGGCAGTTCAGTTGCAATTCAGTCTGTAATCAAAAAGAATAATTACAAACAACAGCAAATGTATCTTATTTATGAAATGTTTCAAGAAACAGAAATAACACCACCACCAAGCTGTTGTTTTCAGAGAGAATATTTGAAATTTGTAGTATGTCATGTGACGACAATCAACGAGTGTTGCTAACGTTTGATTTTGTATTTCATCTTCTAAATCTTACACTTTTGTACCATTATAATAATACTCTATATCACCTTGAAAATCATTCATTGCACATAAAAATAACACTTACCGTCAATAAAACACAAAAACACTTCACTTTTCAATAAAAACCAGGGCTTTGAATAACGTTAAAAATTTGGTATCGTTACTTTCATCGGACGAAGATAACGTTATTAGTAGAGGTCACGTAATGCTTGGTAACGATACTTGGCATACGTTTTACCGGTAACTAAGTACCGTTAATTTTTTATTTATTTTCTTTCATCTCTTTCTTTCGTCTACATTATTGAAGTTGCATTTGCACCGTTTGATTGGCGATGTTGCCGTAGAGCGCCGCCGCCCATGGCGTTCCGCTTAGGTTGCGCAGGTTGACAACAACGCATTAAGTAACGATGTGATAAGAGAACGGTGTGGTGTAAAAGAAGATGTAGTGACAAAAATTGAAAAAAGTATGCTTAGATGGTTTGGTCATGTTGAGAGGATTAATGAAGGTCGGCTCACAAAAGGTATTTACAAGGCAGATGTGAGTGGAAACACCGGGAGGGGACGCCCTAGGAGGACATATAGGGACCTTATTGGTGATGTTCTTCAGAAAGGTCAGGTGCGTAGTACTCGCAACCAGCGTGTGTGTATGACCAATTTTATGAACCTAAACGAGGCAAAAGAAGTGTGTAGAGATCGTAGCAGGTGCCGTTCCGTGGTTTCTGCCTACCCCCATGGGAAAAAGGCGTGATTCTATGTATGTATGTATGTAAAAGTATCGATACTAGTAACGTTAATTGGTAACGTTATTTTATAGATTCGATACCAAAGTATCGTTACCCGTTTTACCGTTAAAATATTAACTTTATGAAAATAACGTTACTTAACGATACTTATAGTGTGAATTTGGTAACGTTAACAAGCCCTGATAAAAACTGTTTCACGGATGGCACTCATTTGAATGGTTCTCCGTAGTAGGTAGCACAGTTTTTTTAAGTAATAATAAACATGGTAAATATCCCGTTTTAAGTTCTAATGATACTGGTGTTTATTGTTTCGTGTGGATTTCATGACAAAGTCTCTTCCGAGCCCCTTTTCTTTAATAAAAAAAACCTCGTCGTATAGTTTAGTTGCTAAATTGGTGTCCAGATTCTTAAATATTATACCAAAATGTTAAATTTTGCGTTGAAGTTTTAGTAACACCCACCACATTTGTTTACCATATAATTTATTGAAATTTCAATGCGTACTATTTTTATTTTTGAATTCTTAGCAAAGTACGATCTTTTAAAATGTATGGTACGATCTTCTAAAAAATAAAGTTGGCAACCCTGCTTGACGCATTTTGTGTGTGCTAATAATACTAGTAAAATAAGCAATTTTGAAAAATCAAAGTGGTTTGTCTGTGTATTCACTAATCTTGCTGGTTTCACATGAATGAAATATGATTCAATCAATAGATGTACGTAGTACCTACGTTTCACCATTGTGTAGGTAGCTTCGCTGATCGCCTGATTTAGTCATAACTTACTTATACATCAAATTCTATTCTCTGATTTTATTCAACTCAAACCAATGGATTAGTACCTAAGCGTATCAGAATGTTATCAGTACCTACTTACATACATTAAAAAGATTTTTAAATCTGGAAAGTCGTGTACTAGTAACTACTTACTACATATTTAAACTAGATAATACAATAATTACATTAGTATTGTATCTGTGTGAACCAAGGGCAGATCGCAGAGATATTTTTTTCACTTTATGTAAAGCATTCTTTCTCATTCCATAATAAAAAACATTTTATCAATCAAAAAATGTTAACTGCGCGGGCAAACCCGCGCGCCCGGCGCTAACTTGCTAGAAACACAATATTCTGGAAACGATTCGCAAGTTTTCAAGACTCAAGCAATCACGCTTTGACGGTATGGCAACAACGCGGGGTGCGAGCGCTGCTACTAGAATGGCAACGTCGCATTATCGAATTTAAAAGATAAATTCTTGTCTAAATGTTCGAATATCGAACAGCGCCATCTATTATGAATGTTTACTAATCGTAAACTCGTAACACAACAGCAACCAACTTTCTCGGTGGTTCTATAAATTTCCGTCAGATGGCGCGATTCAGGTCACTCACACATGTAAAGATTTTTCGTTTTTTATTCGGTCTAATTCTCCTAGAAATACTGTTTTTTTTATAAAATTTGGGCCATATGCGAACATAATACATTATTAAGTCTCATTAAAGTTGCTTTTATTCTGCAGAAACTGTTTATTTACCGAGATTTCCACACCTGAAAAATGTATGGCGAGGGCTATCTAGGCATTCACCTTAACGTTTAACATTTAAGCGTGTTTATGGCTTAAAAAGTTTGGGTAAAATTTCGCATGGGTAGGCAACCCCATCCCGCCATTGCATGTTTATATTGCGGTCTTTGTCTAATCTAAGCGATGACATTATTCTTGCGACTTGTGTGAGTGAGACAGACATATGTATACTTGCAAATGTTTAGTGGTTTCAAAGCTACGTCGTTTCGTTTAAATAGTGGTTACACTTTTTTGACAGATTTTATTAAGGTTTGCTTCTCTAGTTATTTAACTCAATGGTTATATGTGATTGTCTGTGGCATCGTAGTTCTTAAACGGGTAAATCGATTTGGGAGCGGTTTTATTTTGGAATTTAAATGAAGGTTTTCTAGCGGTGGTTCTTAGACATGTTGTATCAAAATCAGTTCAGCCATTTCGACCAACACCTGCAACTTCTTATTAAACTTAAAGGACCAATATGTATTTTTTTTTTCTTTTGAGAATTCCTTATTTGGGTCGGGGGTTTTTAAATTTAAGTTTTATTCACTTACATATTACAGGTGAAAATAATAATTTATCAATTAGTTGACGGCGGCTTCAAGTACTTCCAGACGATGGCCGACGATAGCGCATGCAAGTTCCTTATGCGACACGCGAAGGAAAACGTAATACGAGGCCTCACTATGGCCGAAATTGATCCTCCCGACTGTCCCATTATGCCCGTGAGTATTGTATTTTAGAGAATTTAATGATATTTTATGAATGAGTAAGCCTACGTTTTCATCATCATTTCAGCCGAAAGACGTCTACTGCTGGATATAGGCCTCCCACAATTTGGGTGGTTCGCCATAGTCGCCACGCTTGGCAGGCGGCCTGGCGATCACAGTGTGGTGGTAAAATGCATAGAGAACGCTGCTGCCCATTCTTTAGTAAGTCCCTAAGTAGCCTTTGAACGGAAGAAATGGGATATTGCTATTCTTTACGTCTGCCACCACACGAAAGCTCTACTCGCTTCTCTATTCGCCAGCGATGGGACTGCTGCCTTAGCCCACGTTACTATGGACGTAATAAAATCGCAGAGGGATTTTTTCGCGCACTGAATCTTCAACCCACTGTTCAGCGTCGATACTTCAAACTCGAATACTATGTTTTTTCGACGCGCTGAGACTCACGAGCGCTGCACTCTGTTGAATTCTCAATGCACGGTTCAACACTTTTGACTTTCAAGTTCCAGATAAAACGATAATAGTTGAAAATTAAAAAAAAAAACTTTTTAATAGAAAACCCAATTAAAAAGTAGAAAATAATTTAACAAAATTCAAAATAAGGAGAGAGTGATTAATAAATGAAATCATTTTAGTGTAAAAAAGCGTGAGGTGCTTGTTGAGGTAATTTTGTGATTATTATATTTTTGATCAGTATCTGTCGATAAAAAAATCACATCTATTAATATCAAGCACCTACGCTTTTTTTTGCTATCCTAGTAATCCTGGCCAGGATAATGGCACAAATTTATGTAATTACTATTATTGTTTTGTCATCGGTCATCGACGTTTTGAACGGGGGTGAAAATCACGTTCGAAGATTCTGTTACATACATACATACCTACCAAACTAATAAAGTATGAAAACTCCTTGACTTTTTTTGGGTGGGACATTATCAAATGACGAAGGCCTGTCAGACTTTTACTACCTGAAACCCACCCGTGTTCCTTCAGTTGCCTATGCCAGAGTCACGGTAACTCTTTCGAACAAATCTCGCGACCCTGGCAGGAACACTGCCCGACCTGGAAAACGAAGCCAGGACCTAATAATAATAAATAATAATGATATTCCACAACTATCACACAACGCCATCTAGTCCCAAGCTAAGCAGAGCTTGTGTTATGGGTACTAGACAACTGATAAACATACTTATATATTTCTAAATACATACATATTATAGATAAATTACACCCAAACACAGAACAAATGATCGTGCTCATCACACAAACATTTGTCCTGGGTGGGAATCGAACCCACGACCTCCGGCATAGCAGTCAGGGTCGCTAACCACTAGACCAACAGGTCTGTCTGTAATGCTTAGCAGTACCGCTTACGACCACTAAACCAACGACAATCAAAATCAAAAGTAATTTATTCAAACTAGGCTGAGAGCCAGCACTTTTTGAAGAACGTCAATCAAAACGGCTCGGTGTAAATGTTCTTTTTTTTTGCAGAAAAAAATAACCCTCACTAATTTCGTGATGGACTACAGGCAGCTACCAAAACATGGTGTCTATGGAACGTTTCAAGCTGTGGTATCTTATGCGAAATTCGCATGCTTAAAACTAACCGTTAGCTTCGAAGACAGAAACGAGGATGAGAGCAACGAAAGATGATGATGTTACCGATAAACGTCGATTATTTTAAACACAAGTGTGTGTCGTGTATCGTTATACTATGTGAGCGATTAATAAAGACAAATATACCCAATCCCCCAACTTAACCTTTATTTAGGCCAAAGAAGTAAATTCTACATTTGTACCTCCTTTATTATGTTGCATCAGTTGTATGAGACACCTACCCTAATTTGAGGAGGCTTGCCATAATCGCCACGCTCAGCAGGCGAGTTGGTGATCGCAGTATGGTGGTAAAATGCATAGAGAACGCTGCTGCGCATTCTCTAGTAGGAGAATTTATGTTGCATAAAAGTAAATGTATACTAGACAATTTTCTCACGTATTGTCAAGTATTGTACCGTTCTTACGAATGTTACAATGCAAGCAAAGCTCAATTTAAAAAAAATGGCGACGCAGACTAACATTTTTTTTTTCTTGGTGGGACGTCAAATGACGTCTCCCGGTCTGCGTGGAGCGGGAGGGCGTGTCAGACTTTTACTGACTAAAACCCACCCGTGTTCCTTCAGTTGCCCATATGCCAGGGTCGTGGTATCTCTTTCGAACTAATCTCACGACCCTGGCAGGATGTGTAACATCTGACGTCTTCATTTTGGTAATAAGTAATATTAACATCACCTGAAAAAAAAACGATTCAGGTATTATTTGGTATGATTTTGATTTATGACCTTAAGTCGCTTGATTGCATGCCTTGGTGCACAACGATTATATATCTAGACACGCGGTAGCGTGTCAAGCCAAGTTCAAGTAATAGAACTGGTGAGCAGCACCGTGTGTAATATTCAGAGGTCGGAGTAGGTAGATTGAAATGGGATCAATGAACTGGCACGTTTATATTAGTACGGATAAGCCTCTGGGATTCCGGTATTTTGAAACTAATTTCAAATGTTGTAATGTGTAGAATAAAGAATACATCAATATGAATTAGAAATGTTCATCCTTTTGCTGTCTTTTTAATAGTACTATATAGGAGACCGGCCTTCTACAGTAAAAAAAGACCAATTTAATCCTCGTGAAACCAATATAAAAGAATTAAAAGCAGCAATGCACCCACGTACTTTAACAATCCAGAGATCAAGTCAGACCCAGGCAGATGACTTGTTCATGGGCGCGTAATGGCGTGGGTATGGCTGCCGGCCGGCTAGCTAAATCTTGATAAATCCACCGGTAGAATGGTTCAAATTCCAAAAAATCAACACTGCAATATAAGTTCTCAATGAAGTACAGATGTAGGTCCATTTATTTTACGAATATCTTCAAGGTTTCACCAAAAATGGAATTTGTAAAAACGGAGATGGCGCGCTCACATATTCGGAGCGCGATGGCGTACAGAAAACTCGTCTTTTTCTCCCGCTAATGCCATCTATCGGTAATGTTGCGAGAATACTCAGAAAGCTTCGATACATGGGCGCTGCAATAGCAAATATCGGTGCGGGGATTCATCAATTGAGAAACTAAAATATTTAATTTGAAATGATAAACTATTATGTTCTATGGGAGAATCCTAAAATATTGTTATTTAATTATTTTTTTATATTGGTAAAAGCATGGACGCTTCACCATGTTCCCCGCTTTGGAAGGACGCAAGTGCTTTAAACTGAAAGGCAAAAATTCTAAAGATTTACTGACCTGGATCATGATCAGAAAAGTTTAAGCTTTATAACTGGATGCGGAATTGCGAAAAATAGAAAGATACAAGTTATTTAATACTAATCCTAAACCTTACAAAACTACTAGCATAGTTACAATTAACTTTATTGAGTTGGAATAGGACATAATTTAGTGACAGAGCGTTTAAAATTACCGAACTTTGTCATCACCATTGCAACGCGAGCGACATTGTCGGTTCCTTTATAAACCTCAGTTATAACTCCTAATGGAACTTAAAGGAGGCGAGTTATCCTGTCCCACGAGTACAGGCTTGTCCGGAGTTGCCCATTTTTGTCTAACTTGCAGCGTATGCAGGTACTCTAAGTGCCATTTCTTCCAAAAAGATTGAACCATACTATCTAACAACTGTTTACGTCGGGACAGTTGTATGTGCTGACCAGACAAATCGGCTGCCGGCAAGTACTGCAATGGAGTCGACATTAAAAAATGAGCGGGAGTAATAACTTCAGGATGCGGATCAGAAGACAACACGCACAGAGGGCGCGAGTTCATAAGGCACTCTATTTGAATAAGTACAGTTTGTAACTCTTCATAAATGAGGAGTTGATTCCCGATCACGCGATAAAGGTGCGTTTTTAATGTTTTAATATTGGCTTCCCACATGGCACCAAAATGTGAGGAGCGAGGTGGAATCATTTTCCACTTAATTCTGCGAGCTGATAACTCGTTTAAAATAGTTGAATTGAGATTTGAACTTATTAAGAAATTATAAAGTTCATCTAGTTGGGCTTTAGCACCAACGAAATTGGTAGCGTTAAATGGAAGGTGTTCCCCCAATGCGTAATATGCCTTCTTCATCTAAAAAGACACACAAACGTTGAAGTTGCTTTGGTAGCAATTTACCACATTTGATGAGCTTAATGTCATCTGCGAAATGAACAGATTGCACAGCACGGACCATAACTCGTTCCGCGGCTGACAACCCCTGAGGAGACCGGGGTTCACAATGAACCTTTGGTCTAGCGAATTTAAGTATATAAGAATTAATGCGCAACAGTTTATCCCATGATGAGGTACGCTGCGCAAGTTGACATGAGTCGGGAAGACTGTTTAAAAGAACGGGTGAATTGCTACACCATTAATTAACAAGGTCAAAATCGCCCGATTTAAACATCTTTATACGATCATGTGATAGCTGCATGGCGGTGTCTTCATTATTCACCTAATACACCAGATCGTCCATATAGAGACTGGTCTCTGCTACCTTAGCAGCTTCGGGATAATGCGGACTGTCAGAGGCCAGCTGTCGCACAGTGCGCATAGCTATGTAAGGACTCGACTTAAGTCCGAAAGGTAAGCGATTAAAAACAAACGTTAACACAGGTTCGTTCAAATTGAGTTCGTAATTCGTAATTCTTTATTGACATATTTGTTTACATAAATATTTGAAGCCTCTGACTCCTGAACTAGGTGTACCTGTATATCAGGAGTCAGCGCCCTTTCCCATTTTATTTGTCTTAGACACTAATGTCAACATAGGAAACCACAAACTAAGTGCTACAAAATACAATTTTAAATACGTAAAAAATGATATAAAATAAAATACAATAACAAAAACGAAAAAGCTAAAAATAAAATTATAATAACATTATTAAATCGTGCTGTGTGTGCATGTGTGTGAGTTAGTGGGATGTGTGTATGTGTATGTATGTGTTCTATGTAAGTGATTTTTGTAGAATGAGATTAATTATAAATTATTTTCTCTACATCCTCATACCCAAGAGTAAAGAGCCAGTTCTTAACTTTAAGTTTACATTCGCGTAGTGTTAGCGGATAAAAATTTATTATTCTATTAATTTTATTGTATAAATATACAGAAAGAAAAGCGTTTTGTCGTCTTGCAAAAGCCGTGCGACATTTGAGGGATTGAATTACGTTGGGAGTTGTTCGCTTATTTCGAAGTATACCTGGATCGTATGGGGTAGATACGTGTTTTTTTTTTGTAATTATCTGGTAAATAAAAAGTTGTCTTACTGTAAATACCCGGCACAACTCATATAATGACTTCGTGGGAAATCTGTATGGTTTGGATGACATCGTTTTTAACAAGGACCGTTGCGCTCTTTCCAGGCGTAAGAGATGCGTTTTACATGCACCTCCCCAAGCCCCAATACAGTAACCAATAACCAATTGTGCCAATGCAAAATAAACTACACGAAGGAGATTGCTGTCAGCCACTTGTCTTAGGTTTTTAAACACCCATGTAAGTTTCCTGACTCGTGACGAAACCATCTCGATATGTGGTTGCCAGGATATTTTTTCGTCTAAGTTAACCCCAAGGTATCTGACCGTCTTAGATTTACTTAGAGTTGTACAGGAGCACTTTTGCGTGAAAGGTGATTTGCATGTGTGAATCCGGACAGCCACATTGGGTTGTTTTATGCGAGCGTTAGTGAACTGTACAAATGTGGTTTTAGTTATTTGTAATAAAACTAGAGCGACTACTCACTAAGAACATCTCCTGTGGGGTATTATCGTTGAATATTGATATAGTTGAATATTGATCGTATCTCTGAGTAAATTAATAGATTATTTTTTTAGATATTAGTATTTGATTTTTAGTTTGATATTTTATCCTTCATATCTTCACGCTGTCGAAAACTAATTCAATCAAATAACATCGAATGAAAATAAAATATATCCGGCTAATCCGGGGATACCGCACGGTCTCGTGCGAGGCGGCGAGCCTCCTTGCCGGAGTGCCGCCATGGGATCTGGAGGCAAAGGTCCTCGCCCACATGTGGGAGTGGCGCAAGGAGGCGAAACGCCGGGGCGAAACTCCGCTGCCGCGACAAATCGCGGCACGGCGGACAGAGGTCCAGCAGGATCTCATGGCGACATGGCAAGTACGATTGTCGCAACCCAGCGCCGGGCACGCCACAATTGCGGCGGTAAGTCCCCTCTTTGAGGAGTGGATAGAGAGGCGCCACGGCGTCCTCACCTTCCGCCTGACGCAGGTTCTCACCGGGCATGGGTGCTTCGGTGGGTTCCTGTTCAGGATAAAGCGGGAGGAAACGCTCGGGTGTTTCCATTGCGAGGATCGTCTGGAGGACACGGTAGAGTATACGGTGGAGGTGTGCCCTGCCTGGGCGGAGCACCACCGTGTCCTCGTGGAGGCGATCGGCGGCGGCAACCTCTCGCGTCCCACCCTGGTGCGAGCCATGGTACGGAGCGTGAGGGCATGGGAAGCCGTCACCTCCTTCTGCGAAGCAGTAATGCTCGCGAAGGAGGAGGCAGGGCGCGTGAGGGAGTGGCAGTCTCTGCGCCCTCACGTCCCTAGCCGCCGCAGGAGGAGACGCCCCGGGCGTCGGGAGTCTATAGCGGACTCCCGGCTACCGTAGGCGCGAGCTTGCGGGCGGCGAGCAATGGGTAGCTCGCCGCCCGGTAAGGACCAGGCTCGGGTCGACAGCGCGTAGTGTTCCACGCGCGCCTCAAAGAGATGTCAGCAGCACTGAAGGGGTCTGCTAGGACCGACGCCTGCCAGGGTCGCGAGATTGTTCGAAAGAGATACCGTGACCCTGGCACATGGGCAACTGAAGGAACACGGGTGGGTTTTATTCAGTAAAAGTCTGACACGCCCTCCTGCTCCGCCCAGAGCGGGAGAAGTCATTCGATGATTGCCCATCCAGAAAAAAAAAAATGTGTCGTACTTCCCATATAAACCCTGCTCTTCCAGCTGACGATAGTCTATGACGTAGTCATCGATGTTCAACTCACCCTAAAAAATAAAATAAATAATACTGAGTTGAGATTGGGTGTTTTTTTTTTTTTCTTTAAAAGTAAAATTGTTTTCACAAAAGAATCATGTACTGACATGGTATTACGTTGTGCGTGGGTGGGGAGCTTTTATATCTACAAGTCTTTGTCTCCAGGACATGGCATTTCCCGGGTTTTGGTGCAGTAGTTGTAAAATAAATTGCAATGCTTGCGGGGTAATTACGTAACACACTTTGAATTAGTATTTAATATGAGAAACCTTTGCGTTAATATCTGTTGCCTAATTACAACCCAACTGTGAACTACGTGCACTTATATGTGTCATCAACCACGAGGATACTAGATCCCGCGACACAGGGTATCCTAGTGTGGGGTCTAGGGTTACTCCATTGCACACAAATTACTCGTAACGATCCAATCTTTGTGCTTTTAGTTTTATTTTGTGCTTATCGTGTCTGTTAACTTGTTCTTAATACATTTATTCTATTCTATTTCTGTTTACTAACATTAGCAATGGCCTTCGTTTTGACAGTTCAACAACATCCATTGCGTTATTTACATTGTTGAGCAGACAAATTTTTCGAGCATATGAAGCAATATGCTTCAAAATGATTTTCATCCATTTTTTTGCATTGAACTCGGCGTTGGAATGCGGTTATCTTATCGCTTGATCTATGCGGCTAGTTTGGACCAAAATGTTCCTTACTTTGCTTGAATTGGTTCAATATATCTTGTGGACTGTATGAGATAATAAAAAAAAGTGTTGTTGATTCAATGTTTTTATGCAGACTAAATAGGCTCGGTAATGAGTAGAACAAAGACACTATACAAACCATATGGTTTGTATGGTGTCTCAACAGCCATGGTCTTATGCCCTCTATACAACGATGACTTACAGTTCCGGCACATATAAAATAGTGTTGCGGCCGATAAACTTAAAGGCGGAAGATACGTGACTTGATTTCAGCGCGTGGTCCTACTAAACCAAATCCTACGCAGTGACATTCACTCACATGGGGACCATCGTCTATCTATACAACACAATAATTTCAGATTTTGTATCTTAATACGCATGAAAATGCCTTCTTGTGAATTGAATACGTGTTCCAATAAGTAAAGAAAGAAAAATAAGACACCTAATTAAATATCAGGCGTAAGTACAGTTAATGGTAATTGGTTGAACATTTATTTATTGTCTGGTTTTGTCATTTTTGTGAGGGAGAGGTAGATAATACAAGAAATAAGTGAGAGACACAATGCGACACATAGCGCGAATGTCCCGCCACTATCATAGTTCATAATTGTTAACATTTGGCGGTAAGACGATTGCACTCGGACGACCGTGTTGGGTCCTATCTCTATCCTTGTCGTCGTCGTCGTCGACAACTATAAGTATGGAACTGTGATCACAGATGTGAGAGTTTCATTGCATGTGCGCCAAGTCCACGTTAAGTAGTTGCAATGTAAGAGCGTAACGTATCTTCGCCTTTTATGTCAATCTAAGATCCATTTTTTTTCTACGTATAAATAATTTTTCGATAGCGTGAAAGAGAACAATGTAAACATCAAAACGTATAATCAAATTGTAAATGTTGACAAATGCTATTAATTTTCTGAGCGATATGATCAAAATGTTCATTTGACATGGTACTGTATGATTGTATTTAAAGCCGTGCATATTCATCATATTTAGCCATCCTGTCAAAATGTGGAAGTTTTTATTGTTTTTGGCGTGCGTCTGTATTTCAATCGTGACCAGTTGGCGTGGTTTCCTACTCGTAAGTTTTTAAAGTATTTGCAAATTTCTATAAAAGACGTGCCGCGATTTGTGACCAGACAAAGTGGTATCAGACGCTTCACTTTTTATTCATTTGTCTTTCATTCGTAGTGCAACGTCTGAACAGGTTTAAACGACAGATAAATTGGATCAGCTCAACGTCTGAACTGATCCAACGATGTTTGATTTCGCCGCCTTTACTCAGTGAACAAATGAACTTTCATTGCTCTGTAACCGCTGACTTTGACTTTATAGTGTGAATGTGGAATGAAACAAAAATGAAAATTTACTCGAGTGATACGACTTTATCGTTTGTTGACTACAACACATTGTGGATACCATTTGTTGTAGTCAATGAAGAATGTTGAATTTTTTCTCTATCTCTCTCATCATCTCGATCTGCGTGTGTATACCGTTAGCGTGGTCTTGTGGTCATAAAAGTACTCTATAACACTAAATACAGAGGGCTATAGAGCGGAGTATTCTAGATATCAAACTAAATGACCGTGTGAGGAACAAGACCATCCATTTAATCATGAAGATAACTGATGTAATTTAGAAAACCGCCAAGTTAAAATATAACTGGCTGCAGACATCTGCCGCATCTAATTATGGCAGAAACCAAACTTATGACCCAATAGGTCCCTCTAAATGGCAAGCGGCATCGCGGTAGGCCCAGACAGAGATGGAGAGATGAGCTGAACTCCTTCAAAAAGAGGTTTCCTTAGCAGCTTGAAAAAGAGAAATGGAAAGAGAGTAGTGAAGCCTTTGTCCTGCTGAGGGACATCACAGGCTTTTAATAATAACTAGCTTTTGCCAGCGGCAACGCCCACGTATTATACGTATACACTTTCCTCTTGAATCACTAAATCTATTAAAAAAAACCGCATCAAAATCCGTTGCGTAGTTTTAAAGATCTAAGCATACATAGGGACAGACAGAAGGAAGCGCCTTTGTTTTATACTATGTAGTGATACTGAAAGCCGCTGACGTTCCGTGTGGTGCGGGGCGTAAAGAATAGCACCACCCAATTTCTTTACGTGGCTGTTGTAGAAGGCTAAGGGATTTTACTAGAGAATGGCAGCAGTGCTCTCCATGCATTTTTCCACACTGCGATCACCAACGTAAGAGCGTAACGTATCTCGTACCGTGTGGTGCCGGACGGTACCGTGTGGTGCCGGACGTAAAGAATAACACCACCCTATTTCTTCCCGTGGGTGTCGTAAAAGGCGACTAAGGGACTTACTAGAGAATGGGCAGCAGCGTTCTCTATGCATTTTACCACCATACTGCGATCGCCAACCCGCCTGCCAAGCGTGGCGATTATGGCAAAACCGCCCAAATTGGGGGAGGCCTAAGTCCAGCAGTGGACGTCTTACGGCTGAAATGATGATGATGATGATCACCAACCCGCCTACCAAGCGTGGCGATTATGGCAAAACCCGCCACATTGGAGGAGGCCTGTGTACAGCAGTGTACGTCTTTCGGCTGAAATGATGTTGATGATGACGGCTGAAAGCCGCACGGGTATTTTTTTCTCGCGCACTGGATTTTCAACTTTAGATATTGATCAGAGCGTTGAGAATCTCACAGAGCATACCCTAGTGAGCCAAGAAAACACACTGTTGCATTTACGACTCTCGGATTAGGCAGAACGTTGAAAAAACAGTGCGTGGAAAAAAAAAGTCGCGAACGATTACACAGCTATTTACGAGGTTACCAAGGGCTTGTGGCTAATAACAGCCGCAGACGTTGATCGTTCAGGTTAAGCTACGCTTGCTGCGGTTGGTCCGTGGATGGGTGACCATCTTTACATACCAAAACTAATCCGTGCCTCGAAAAGCACGTTAAGCCGTTGGTCCCGGCTGTCTTTCTTAGATCTTAGACAGTCGTTACGGGTCGTCAGAAGCCCGAAAGTCTCGACAACCAGTCTTACCAAAGGGTATCGTATTACCCAGTAACTGGGTTATGGGGGTCGGGCAGTCGCTCCATGTAAAATACAGGTACTCAGCTGCATCCGGTTAGACTGGAAGCCAACCCCAAAATATTTGGGAAAAGGCTAGGCAGATGATTGCGAGGTTACCAACTTTCAAATGCTTAGAAGGCTATATTAAGTACTAGCTTCTGCCCGCGACTTCGTCCGCGTCAAATTTTGGTCCGCTGACCCTTGCCGTCGCCTCGAATTGCCTGCCAGTTTTCGTATATTTTTCGTTGCTACTCCGCTCCTTTTGATCGTAGAATCAGATTAGCGCGTTCAACTAAACAAACAAACTCTTCAGCTTTATAATATTAGTATTGATTCAATTGCTTAAAAAATTGTGTGAATATTTCAGGGCACAGGACAATGGTTGGTTCTGAATGTAGAGCCTTGTAATAACCACGAGCAGTACGAGTTAGCCTTAAACGTGACTCGCAAGAAGATTAATCGCACCCACGATTGCTTCGATATATACGTGGACCTCAAGAAAGTCGTCGATTCTACGTTGGACGTAAGTTTACAACCCCATTTACACGATCCAACAGCAACCACTGTACTTTAAAACCTGGCGCTTTTTACAGTAGCATTATTTTTTTCCGTAAAACAGACCCTTTTTAGTGCCCCTAAAGTGCGGAGAACCAGAGGTATCGAGAAAAAAAGCTACCTAGTTGCTTCTCTGGATCGGTGGTATAGTGGTAGTAATAAGGGTGGGGGGTAGTGCAAATTTGTTTCTTTTGAACTTGCATTTCGACTATTATATCATATTTTTAACCCCCGATGTAAAAAGAGGGGTGTTATAAGTTTGACTGTTGTGTGACTGTCTGTGGCATCGTAGCTCTTAAACGCGTGAATAGATTTGGGAGCGGTTTTTTAATTTAAAAGTAGATATATAGCCGTGGTTCTTAGACATATTTTATTAAAATCGGTTCAGCCATTTCGATCAAAACCTGCAACTTCTTATTAAACTTAAAGGACCAATATGTATACAATTTTTTTCTTTTTAGAAGTTCTTGGATCGGGGGAATTTTTGATTTAAGTGTTATTTACACATTACAGGTGAAAATAATGATTTATCAATTAGTTGACGGCGGCTTCAAGTACTTCCAGACGATGGCCGACGATAGCGCATGCGAGTACCTTATGCGACACGCGAAGGAAAACGTAATACGAGCCCTCACAATGGCCAAAATTGATCCTCCCGACTGTCCCATAATGCCCGTGAGTATTAATATTATAGAGGTACAAATGAGTAAACATAGACCTCGACCAATTTGAAAGAAAGAAATAAAGAATTTTTTTTTATTCTGCACAAACAAAACGCACAATATAAAACTTTTTTGCAAAAAAAAACAACCGACTTCCTTAAAAACACTACAAAGTGAAAAATAACTTTAATTTCGGTAGTCGGTGTCTTAGGGTCTGTATTTATGGTTTTTTTGCCACCAACTTCCGAAATTAAAGTTATTTTTCACTTTGTAGTGTTTTTAAGGAAGTCGGTTGTTTTTTTTTGCAAAAAAGTTTTTATTTTTAAATTTTTAGTTGTGGTATTCACCCTGCACTAATTCCAAACAAACAATGCATATTTATGCGATAGCAGAAATCGCGGTTGATTTCCTGTCATTTTTTAAAGAGTTCCGGTGTCTGTCTCCCGAACTCATCATCAGATCTATATGAAAATATATGGGACCATTTCGGAATAAACCCCTTTCGAACAAAAAAAGAATTTTGCAAATCCGTCTAAACGTGCCTATAATATTCAAAGAATTATCCCCTAACCTTCTAACCTTTCACTGTAAGTTCCTATATGTACTGTTCACCGATGAGGAGTTCCATGCGGTATCTTCGAAGACTATAATTAGTTCACCACGGATGGATAGATAGAACCAGCAATTATTTTTGATCTTTAGTACAATATCCAAATCACATTACGTGTACTGTTTGTTTTTGAGGAGTTCCTTCGTTTATCTCCCAAAGTATACATCAAATCTTCACAAAATTAATATGGGACCACCTCAGGAGTATACCCTTACGAATAAAAAAAGAATTTTCAAAATCGGTTGACTATTGGCGGAGAAATCGGTGAACATACATAAAAAAATAAAAAAAAATACATACAGTCGAACATATAACCTCCTCCTTTTTTTGAAGTCGGTTAAAAATAGTCACAAAATAGAAAAATACACACGTACAAGGCAGCGAAAAGCCCCGTATTGAAGTATTTGAGGGGTTTGCCACGCTTGGCAAGCGGGTTGGCGATCGCAGTATGGTGGTAAAATGCACGGAGAACGCTGCATCCCATTCTTTAGTAAGTCCCTAAGTGGCCTTTGACGACAGTCACGGGAAGAAATGGAAAGGTGCCATTCTGTACGTCCAGCAGAACACGGAAGCTCTACTCGCTTCTCTATTCGCCAGCGACGGGACTGGTGCCTTAGTCAACGATTCTAGGGACGTAATAAAATTGCAGCGAGTTTTTTTCGCGCACTGAATCTTAAACGCAATTCTCAGCGCCGAGAGTTCAAAATCGAATACTATGTTTTTTCGACGCGCTGAGACTCACTCGCGCCGCCCTCTGTTGGATTCTCAATGCGCGGTTCAACACCGGGGTGAAAATCCAAAGCGCGAAAAATCCCGCCCCGATTTTATTACGTCCGTAGGCTTGGCAACTGTTCCACCGCCGGCGATCAACGAGAAGCGAGTAGAGTTAGCTACTAAAAATGAGTTGGCGAGCAACTAGCAGCAAGTGCGCGACGGCACCGAGCGATATCTCGCTGGTATGCGTGTGTACCAAGTTTAAGGCTCGCAGCGAGTATTCTGCCAACTTAGCGTCCGGCCACAAATCCAGGCTCCAGTCTGCCCTTTTATTTTATGAGTGGGAAATCATCAAATGACGTCTCCCGCTCTAGGGTGGAGCGGAAAGGCGTGTCAGAATTTTACTGACTAAAACCCAGCCGTGTTCCTTAAGTTGCCCATATCCCAGGGCCACGGTATCTCTTTGGAACAAATCCCGCGACCCTGGCAGTCCAGTCTGCCCGTGAGAAGTTTCAGAAAGAATAAATAATAGTTTAAAAAACTAAAAAACACTGATAGAAAACCAAACCGACACGTAGAAAATAATTTCACAAAATTCAAAATAAGTATAGAGTGATTAACAAATGAAATAATTTTAGTGTAAAAAAGCGTGTCGTGCTATTTGAGGTAATTTTGTACTTATTATGTTTTGATTATTATAAAATATTCACATCAATTGATATCAAGTAACTACTTTTGCTGGCCAGGATAATGGCACAAATTTATGTAATTACTAGCTTTTGCCCGCGGCTTCGCCCGCGTGTATGTCGGAAATTAACGCAGGAGGACGTACTACCGCGGTAAGATGTGTTAAGTCAGGTTATATTATAGGTAATAGCTGTTACCCGTGACTTCGTCCGCGTGGTATTTTACAAAAAGTTTTTCATAAAAACTGTCTTTGAAAACTACGCTGACATACGTCACAAACTACGCTGACATACGTCTCAAAATTCAGCGTGTTTTTAGTTTTTTTAATCTATTATTTATTTTTTCTGAAATAAAAGTAGCCTAAGTTACTCCTTGTTACATCAGCTCTGCCAGTGAAAGTTCCGTCAAAATCGGTCCAGCCATTTTAGAGATTAGCCGGAACAAACAGACAGACAGACAAAAATTGTAAAAAATGTTGTTTTGGTATATGTACCGTGTATACATCCATATACACTTAGTAAGTAGTGGTTATCTTAATATTAAAAACAGACACTCCTATTTTATTTATTTGTATAGATATAGATGTATACCTACTGTACAGATTGTATAGTCATCATCGGTCTTTGATAAGTGTGAAAAGTTTCAAATTAATCCGACGTTTTGAAAGAGGTAAATATCACGTTTAAAGATTCCTATACGTACATACCAAGCTGTTTGACAGTCGGTACAGGTCGTTAGAAGCCCGAAACTCTGACAACCAGTCTTACCCAAGTGTATCGTATTACCCAGTAACTGGGCTGTGGAGGTCAGATAGGCAGTCGCTCCATGTAAAATCTTGGTATTCAGCTGCATCCGGTTAGACTGGAAGCCGACCCCAACATAGTTGGGAAAAGGTTAAGCAAATGATGGCATAAATACCAAGCTAATAAAAGTGTTGTTAAAAACTCAATAACGCTGCCCGACCTGGGAATGCAGCCCAGGACCTCATCACGCGCAGCAGTAGCGCTTACGACCACTAAACCGTCGACAATCAAAACGGCACAGTGTAACAACGTGTTAATGTTCTTTTTTTATTGCAGAAACAAATAAGTATCACTAATTTCGTGATGGACTACAGGCAGCTACCAAAACATGGTGTCTACGGAACGTTTGAAGCTGTCGTGTCGTTCGCGAAATTCGCATGCTTAAAAGTAACTGTTAGCTTCGAAGACAGAAACGAGGATGAGAGCGACGAAAGATAAAGATGTTACCGATAAACGTAGATTATTTTAAACACAAGTGTGTGTAGTGTATCGTTATATGGTGTGAGCGATAAATAAATACATATATACCCAATCCCCCAACTTAACCTTTAATTAAGCCAAAGACGTAAATTCTACATTAGTACCACCTTTATTATGTTGCATCAGTTGCATAGGACACCTCCCCTAACTTGTGGGGGTTTGCCATGAACACCATAGTTTGTCATAGTGGCGATCGCAGTATGATGATAAAATGCATAGAGAACGCTGCTACCCATTCTCTAGTAAGAGCATTTATGTTGCATAAAGGTGAGTATAACCTAGACCATTTTCTCAAGCATTTCCATAGATCTATTCTTATGATTGTTACAATGCAAGCAAAGCTCAATTTAAAAAAAAAAGGACGAGTGAGATTAAAATAAGTCGCGTATGATGTTTAGACCTGACATCTCACTTTGGTAATAAGCAACATCACCTGAAAAAAACGATTCAGATATTACTTGGTCTGATTTTGATTTATGACCTTACGTCGCTGGATTGCATGCCTTGGTGCACAACGATTATGTTCCTTATCCATACGAGGACAAGAGTCTATTCAGCTTACTCTAAATAGACTTCGAACTTAGATTCACAGGTCACTCCGCCAAAGAGTGTAAATGCGGTGCTGTCCCACAAACAATGGGGCACCTAATATCGTGTCCAGCGTGTCCTGTTGTCTGGACGCTACAGGAACCGATGGGCGCTACTGAAAGTGGCAAGCTCGTAGCCAATTCTGGGTCGATTGTATACAGGATAATTTTATAACCAGTGCGCAATTATTATTTTTTTGGTGGTATCAGTATCAGTAATAGAACACATTTCAAAAATTATTTCAATACGTTTTTTTTTTTTTAATTTATCCGACCTTAAATCAGTAAACTGTGGACACCCTACATATTTCGTACCTAATATGATAGGTAATAGGTAGTACGGGCTGGTGTCCGCAACTCCACGTCTGAGCGCGTATTTTGCGTACGGGTGGGAAATCGGTCATTCGATCCACCCCAGCTCCTCGAGGAAGGCCAGCAACGCCTTGACGTTGCTGACTATCTCGCGTAGGATACCTGGGTTACCGAAGTACTTACCTAATATGGTATCGACAATAGTAATAGGTCAGTAACCGCGACGGCGTAGGTACTTCGAAATTCTTAGAATTTTGACCGATCGAACATTTGGTAGGTACTAATAGGTCAGTAACCGCGCGCCGGCGTAGGTACTTCTAAATTCTTAGAATTTTGACCGATTGAACAGGTGGTCGGTCGTTCACCTTCGCTGCCGCGCCGGGGCCGCGCGCAAGTTACCATAAAACCCAGTTTCAAAATAGACATCTTTCGTTAACGATTACTTAATTTTTTTGTACTAAGATATATCAGCATAAAAATTGCATGGTTATGATAACTCGTTTAAATTTCATTTGTTAAAATTTGCGCACTGGATAAAAAATTACCTTGTATAGATTGCTATCGATACGCTATAAAGAATGGTCTCAAGTCACCAACGAATCTATTTAGCTTAAAGACCACAGTCATTAAAACCACCAACTGAGGCAGTGTAATCAATGATCACATTAGCGTAGTCATTCTCTGCACAGAAATAGGCCCTGCAATCGATCAATTTACACACCAAAATGAAATGAAATGTTTAGTCCTGTAAGAACATTTCTTAAGACTCTTTTACACGTCAATGTTCTAAAATTAGATGGCGCTGATATTTCCAAGCTGACTAGCCCTTGAGGAAATATTTGACTACATAAAAATTGGTAAAAGTACTAGTTGGGTCACAAGTTATTGTTTAAGGGTTCACTTGCCAAACATTAGGTTTGCGTTACAATTATTTGGGAAGAGATTTTTTGCTAAGTAATAATTTGGCAAATGAAATTATGCGGAAAATTATTTGGGAAGTGATAATTTGTCAATTTCTTTTAGATGAAACATAGATAACCCGTATAGAACAGCATTTTTTTTTAACAACCTACGATACATTTCTACGCAAGGATGTCCAGAATCATTTACTAAATCCATGGTAAAAAGCTTACAGCGATGTCCCAGGCACTCAATATAAATATAGATAGATAGACTGAAAACAGCATTGCATTATAATATTTCCACATAGTTATGAGACTTGCTTCAATAAACAATGTTTCATCGATAAATCGCGAACAGAGGAACAATAGCTAAAGAACTATCGAAAAATCTAAAACACGTTACGAGCTTGTTGTTCTAAACATACCGAAAGATATGATCATAATAATCTTTTGACATGTGATATTATTATGATATATTTAACGCTGTGCAAACAAGCTTCGGTGCATTGTATAGTAAATATAGTCAGCAAAACAATAATGTGGATTGTGTTGTTTTTTGTTAGCTGTACCAGTTTTTTGGTGAATGGTTACGGAAATGATGAGATTCTGGTATGTATTTTTTTATGGTTTTAATAATTATTAAGATATTTGTAGCTATAACGTGTTCCTATTCATCATCATCATTTCAGCCGTAAGACATCCACTGGACATGGGCCTCCTCCAATATGGGGAGCTTTGCCATAATCGCCACGCTCAGCAGGCGGATTGGCGATCGCAGTATGGTGGTAAAATGCTACTGCCCATTCTCTAGTAGGTCCCTTAGTCGTCTTTTACGACACCCACGGGAAGAATTGGGGTGCTGTTCCTTTTGATATCCCATAACTCTAGGGTATTAATGAGACCAACTCAAGGAATCAACAGGCATATGTATTTTTAGGGTTCCGCACCTCAAAAGGAAAAAGCGGAACCCTTATAGGATCACTTTGTTGTCCGTCCGTCCGTCCGTCTGTCAAGACCCTTTTTCTCAGGAACGCGTAAAGGTATCAAGCTGAAATTTATATCAAATACTCAAGTCTACTGTCCCTTGAAGCTGTGAAAAAATCAAACTTCTAAGCTAACGCAATCAAAAGATATAGCCGTTTATGCCGCAAATTTTCGAAACTCGCAAGGGAATCAAAACCTAAAGGGTACTTCCCGTCGATCTAGAATTTTGAAATTTGGTACGAAGCAACGTCTTATAGCACAGATAAAGGAAAAATTGCGAAAACCGTATATTTTTAGTCATATCACATAATAAAAATATTTTTAAAAATTTTAAACTTTATACCTATAGCTTTGTACGGAACCCTCGGTGCGCGAGTCCGACTCGCACTTGGCCGGTTTTTTTATTAATTAAGTAAGTAATAGTTATTTTCCCTTGAATACGGGTCTACCTAAGTTTCATTCATGAGTCACGAGTAAATAAAGCATTTTAATTCAAACCAATAATTCAAATTTAAAGCTAAGAAAATGCGACTTTATCACATTTCACTTAAGGGTGTTTTACCTCTCGCGTCCGGCCCTGGTGCGAGCCATGGTACGGAGCGAGAGGGCACGGGAAGCCGTCACCTCCTTCTACGAAGCAGTAATGCTCGCGAAGAAGGAGGCGGGGCGCGTGAAGGAGTGGCAGTCTCTGCGCCCTCACGTCCGTAGCCGCCGCAGGACGAGACGCCCTGGGCGTCGGGTCGGGAGTCGATCGCAGAATCCCGGCCACCGTAGGCGCGGGCTTGCGGGCCGCCCGCCTGGTAAGGACCAGGCTCGTGTCGACGGCACGTAGTGTTCCACGCGCGCCTCAAAGAGATGTCAAAAGTACTGAAGGGGTCTGCTAGGACCGATGCCTGCCAGGGTCGCGAGATTGTTCAAACGAGATACCGTGGCCCTGGCATATAGGTAACTGAAGAAACACGGGTGGATTTTAGTCAGTAAAAGTCTGACACGCCCTCCCGCTCCGCCCAGAGCGGGAGAAGTCATTTGATGATTTCCCAACCAGAAAAAAAAGGGTGTTTTACATAAATGATCGTGACGTAGAATTATGTTGTATGGAAAATTCAAACCAGAGCCGCTCAAAATTGCACTATTGTTTTTATATTTTACTTTTAGGGCAAAGGACGATGGTTCGTGCTAAACGTCCTGGAGTGCGAGGATCCGGAGCAGTATGAAGTACCATTAACAATTACTCGGAAGAAGATCAACAGATGCAGCGATGCCTTCAGCCTACACGCTGTACTCGATAGAGAACTCAATGTCACGTACGGCGTAAGTTTTAATTCAGGCACCGACCTGCCCAGTATTTACCATCATTATTTCAGCCGCGAGACGTCCATTGCTGAACGTAGTTCTACCTAAGACGGATTTGCCATAATCGCCACGCTTGGCAAGCGGGTTGGCGATCGCAGTATGGTGGTATAAATGGGATGGTGCCATTGTTTACGTCCGTCCGGCACCACAAGGGAGCACGGGCAGCTCAGTATTATGAAGTAGACTTAACGTAAAACAAAAGCGACAGCCGCCAAGACATTACTGTTCATTCAATTTGGATAAGTCTACAGTTCATTCCTCGTTCACAAGACACCAAAAAAATTACACAGAGTGGCGATTTGGGTATCGTATTATAGATAGACGGGGGGGGGGGGGGGGGGGGGCTGGTTATGGATTAAGATATTAGGTTGTTGGGTTATGAATGACTGATTGTTGTTTGTTGTTGATTATTAGGTTATGTTGTTACGGTTATTTCAAGTTGTTCTCAATCCGTCAGTTGTAAAATAATAAAAGAAGACATTTTGTTAAACTTACACCATATTTTCGTCGACATGCAACCTTGCCCTGACCTACAATTTGTAAAAAACGTAACAAATTTTGAATATGGCGGGGAATCCTGGTGTTACCATCTTTAAATAAAATGGTTAAAGATATTTTCAGATAGAAATAATTGCACTCAAGGAGGTGGATGGCGGCTACAAATTTTATCAACAGCTAACTGACGAGAGTTTCTGTGGCATGGCCAAAAAATATATAGGCAACAACTGGGAAGACATCCTCACGAATGCAGAAATTGATCCTCCAGACTGCCCCATACCAATGGTAAGTGTATAGGATAATCAGCCGATAATGTTCCCACTGCTGGGACACAGGTCCTCACTGTGAGAGGGTAAGGGCCGAGTCACACCGGAATGGCAGCGGCCGGCAGCGATGCGGCGAGCACTTTCAGTGTGAAATAATTTAAACTTTAACTACATACTTAAAAGACCTACATATTTAAATTATTTCGCACTCAAAGTGCTCGCCGCGTCGCTGCCAGCCGCGGCCATTCCGGTGTGACTCGGCCCTAAGCCGTAGTCCACCACACGGGCCCAGTACGGGTTTGTAGATGTTACAAGTCTTCGAATTTTTGGTTCTAGGACATGCCGGTTTTCTCCCGATATTTTCCTTCACCGTTTCGAGAGCAGTAGTGATGAAACTATTAACACAAAGTAAAGAGCTTGTCTGGTTTGGACCCTACGTTACTATGGGGCTACCACTGGTTTGAATGACCAATTGGTGCAGTTAATAGATATTTCTTAGGTCTTTCTACGTTCGTGGATTAGAACCTGAGCAGCGACCTTTTGATATAACACACTTTACATTATAATCTAAATCATTTTAAGGCATATTGCTAATCCATTGATTCATATGACCGAAAAAAAAATCTGCTCAACAGTGTAAATAACGCCATGGATGTTGTTGAACACTCAAAACGAAGGCTACTGTTGGTGTGTTACGGAATTACCCTGAAGGCATTACAATTTATTTTACAACTACTGCACCAAAACCTAACCTTACCAAAGATATAAAGGGTCTCTATCCACGCACAACGTAATACCATGTATCCAGTACATTATTTTTTTATTTTATGTTATTTTTAAAGAAAAAAATCACCCAATCTCAACTCAGTATTAATTACAGATTCGCAACGAAATTAATGTAAAATTTTATTTTTTAGGGTGAGTTGAACATCGATGACTACGTCATAGACTATCGACAGCTGGAAGAGCAGGGTTTATATGGGAAGTACGACACATCAGTTTACGTTACGTTCAATGGCAGTAGACTAGCTTGCATGCGTTTGCTCGTACAATTTGAGAAGACACACGAAAATGGCGACGATGATGATGATGATGATTAAAATTAAGCTCAACCGTATGTTACTAGCCGAATAATACGTCAAAATGACGTATAACAATAAAAATACCTGTTATGCAGTTTACCCTATGTTTAACATTTTTATTTAAATTATATACTAATGAAATGGTACTGTGTGGCGAGAGGTACTGTGTGGAGGCTTATGTCCAGCAGTGGACGTCTTTCGGCTGAAATGATGATGATGATAACTAAAGGAATATGAAGCGTAGACGGCGAAATATATTTATATTTTCAATTTTAGAAGTTACGGAATAATCATACGAAAAATGGCACAAAACTAAACACCCTCGCGGCTTCACTTTCATATCATTTATCTGCCTAGCCTTTTCCTACCTATGGAGTCAGTTTCCAGCTTAACCAGATGTAGCTGAACACCTGAATTTTACATGAAGTAACTGCCTATTTGACAACCACAAACGAGTTAGTGCGCAGTACGATACCCATTGGTAAGACTGGTTGTCATACTTTCAGGCTTCTGACGACTCGTTTAAAGTGCTTTCCGAGGCACGGAAGGGTCACTCTTATATCAACATCATCTGTCTAGCATTTTCCCAAATATGTCGGGATCGACTTCCAGTCTTACCTGATGCAGCTGGGTACCAGTATTCAACATGGAGTCTTGGGGTCGCTCTTGTATATGAAAACGAAATCGTTACGTCATCTTGACATACGTAAATTGGGCTTTGAGTGCAAAATTATTTTTGGAAACGAAAGAAAGATAAATTGTTTATTTGAAACAATGCCCACAACAAATGCCAACATAGCCTACGAACGTTTCCTGTGACCGTGAGAATTTAAAACTGTTAAATTTACAAAACTCTGAGCCAACCAAACCCTTTTAAAAAGTAAAAAAAAAAAATACGTATTGGCCCTTTTTTTTCTGGATGGGAAATCATCAAATGACTTCTCCCGCTCTGGGCGGAGCGAGGGGGCGTGTCAGACTTTTACTGACTAAAACCCACCCGTGTTCCTTCAGTTGCCCATGTGCCAGGGTCACGGTATCTCTTTCGAACAATCTCGCGACCCCGGCAGGCATCGGTCCTGGCAGACCCCTTCAGTACTGACATCTCTTTGAGGCGCGCGTGGAACACTACGCGCCGTCGACCCGAGCCTGGTCCTTACCGGGCAGCGAGCTACCCATTGCTCGCCGCCCGCAAGCTCGCGCCTACGGTGGCCGGGAGTCTGCTATAGACTCCCGACGCCAGGGGCGTCTCCTCCTGCGGCGGCTAGGGACGTGAGGGCGCAGAGACTGCCACTCAAACACTAGCTGACCGTACAGACGTTCACCTGTTTCCTAGAACTCGATAGCAGCGCCATCTGTCGGGCTGATTTGTGAATCTAAACCATCCAGGGTGCCACACAAACGCATACAAAAAAAATCATTCAAATCGGTCCAGCCGTTGAGGAGGAGTTCAGTGACATACACACGTACAGTAGAATTATATATATAAAAAGATTTCACTGTCGAATCCTGTGTTTTATTTTTTTCTTTTATTGAATTTATTTTATTTTTATCTCATTGTATGCTGCACCGGTTTGACGTAATCAAGTCAGCGCCGGCTGTTTCTGAAAACTAGCGCTGGCCGCGCTGGAGCTCTGTCTCGCATAGGGTCGCAGCATTATGCTGAGCAATGACTGTTTTGCGTGGATGCGACGCATATTTCCTCCGAAGTTGTTATTTTTTGTGTTATTTCTCGGGATCACGTTTACAGCAAATAACTTTTTCCTTCTTTCTCGATGGGTAACAATATCTAAACATGATCATCATTCACGGTAGGGGGAGCCGAGTGTTCTTGAACAAACAAACGCAATAACAGAATAGTAGAGAAGGTGCGGCATGATGAGGAACATCGCAAATATATTTTAAAAATTCCAGATACGTGTCCCGTGGTCAGGAGTTCACTTTCAGATTTCGAAAATGGATCTTCAGAGACATTTTGTGACAAGATGAGTGCAAGATAATTAGATAAGTAAAACGATCAAATTTTTGTTCACTTGATTGCATTATGTTAGTTTGTGTGTTAAATTTGCTCTTGTATTCCTATGCATTTTTAACTGTAATTCAAACTTTACAAATGAACATAAGTTGCATTTATGATAGGAAAACTTTCGTTTGTAATTTGCACCATACAAAACCATTTTAACCTGTAATACACATACGACTGAACAGACAACGGACTGACCTGACGACCAGCTCGAACTGGTGATGGTGCAACAGATGCTTGTTGCTGGGCAGCCTGGCCGCTAAGTCCCGCACGAGGGCGGCACGCGCGCCGGCAGCCCGTAGTGCGCGTACTACGCCCGGCAGAGACTTGCGTGCGTCTGCGTAGCGACACTCGAATATCGCTGCAATACAGGACCGTAGTACCTGGAAAAACAGGAAATAATTATACTTTATTTGAGTTCTGTGTTGCTATCATAATCAGCCTATATTATTCCCACTGCTGGGACACAGGCCTCCTCTAGGTGAGAGTGAGTGGACCGTAATCCACAAATGTAACGTACTGACACATGTCTTCGAATTTTTGGTTCTAAAACATGCCGGTTCCCTCACGATGTTTTTCCTTCAGCGTTTTGAGAGCAGTGGTGATGAAATTATTTACAGAAAGTAAATAATTTGCGCCTTTTTTGGATGGGAAATCATCAAATGACTTCTCCCGCTCTGGGCGGAGCGGGAGGGCATGTCAAGATGTTTACTGACTGAAACCCTTCCGTGTTCCTTCAGTTGCCCATGTGCCAGGATGACGGTATCTCTTTCGAACAATCTCGCACCCCGGCAGGCATCGGTCCTAGCAGACCCCTACAGTTCTGCTGACATCTCTTTGAGGCGCGCGTGGAACACTACGCGCCGTCGACCCGAGCCTGGTCCTTACTGGGCGGCGAGCTACCCATTGCTCACTGCCCGGAAGCTCGCGCCTACAGTGGCCGGGAGTCCGCTATCGACTCCTGGCGCCCGGGGCGTCTCCTCCTGCGGCGGCTAGCAACGTGAGGGCGCAGAGACTGCCACTCCCTCACGCGCCCCGCCTCCTCCTTCGCGAGCATTACTGCTTCGCAGAAGGAGGTGACGGTTTCCCATGCCCTCTCGCTCCGTACCATGGCTCGCACCAGGGCCTGACGCGAGAGGTCGCCGCCGCCGATCGCCTCCACGAAAGTAAAGCGCCTTACAGAGGGATCAGGCGCTAGTAGGTAGGCAGGCGTGGTAGTAGCGGTGGGGTGCCGGACGTAAAGAATAGCACCATCCCCTTTATTTCCGTGGGTATCATAAGAGGCGACTAAAGGACTTACCTACTAGAAAATGAGCAGCAGCATTCTCTATACATTTTACCACCATACTGCGATCGCCAACCCGCCTGCCAAGCGTGGCGATTATACCCTCAAATTGGGGGAGGCCTAGGTTCAGCAGTGGACGTCTGTCGGCTGTAATGGTGATGATGAATTTTCGTATTGCTACAAAAATCTTTAATTACCCAACTAAGGCGAAGTAAAATGGAGAGTTATGATTTTGATACGTATGAATGTATGTGTATGACTATGTATGTTCTCTATTCTCTGGTAACTTATAAACTGTCTACATAATTTGACAAACGAGGGATCGTTGGAGTCGTTGGAGGTGTCTTGATATTCTGATGATACGATATTTGCTATTCATCATGCGTGCGAAGTGTCCTAAGCTTGTTTAACTAGACCCTGTATAGCTCAATGGAAGCCATACCTCCAACCTCCTGGCGGAGTTGGTGAGCAGTAGATGTCCGTAGTCCGCAGCGCCCGTGGGCGGCGCGGCCGGCGGCACGATGCGCGCCTGCGGGGGGCGGAGCGCCGTCAGCCTGGGGGAATATTACATGTAAGCTTTTTGGTACGGGTAACACAGAAAAAAAAGTGAGCCGTCGCGGGACGCCTGGCAATTGCACGTGAAACATCAAAATTATTTTGTAAAGATAATATTTATAAAAGCATACTTTACGAAAGGAAATAAATATGGTATAATCAAAAATAACATATTAATTATATGTTAATTATCAAAATTCGGACTACTCTGTACCGCCCTAGTCTGAAGCACCAGCTTTCAAATAAAAAAATCGCATCGATATTGGAACTTTGTTGGCCACCACACACAAGTCCACTAATTTTCAGTGTGGGGCCACTGTGCGTCGCCACGCTCGCCACGCCAAAATTTAGGTTTACTCTCGCCTATAGATGTTTCACATCAAAAAGCTACAATGAACATTGTACTCAGAAGACATGATATGATATGACACTGGCGAATCACGTGAAATCGCATAAGACAGAACGCCTACGATTAAATTAACTTTATGCCACAGTTTTGCATTAAATTGACAACATTAAAGCAATAATTCTACCTAACCTGCCTATCTGACCTTCACAACCCAGTTACTCAGTAACACGATACCCTTTGGTAAAACTGGTTGTCAGAGCTTCGGGATTCGGTTTAACCGTAACAACAGAGAAAGTTTCAAAAATGATAGCCGGGAACAATGGATTATCGTGCCTATCATGTAGCTTAACCTGATCGATTGACCCATGCGGCGTCATAGCCACGAGCCCTCACAACATCAAACTAAGGGATATAAATTTTGATAGCTTAACAACCTTAATTAAACCATACAATACCAATGCCATATATTTTTATTTTTACGAAGTCTACCTCATTGATCTAGTGGTCGTATGCACTACTGCTGAACATTAGGTCCTGGGCTCGATCCTCAGATTGGGCAGTGTTATTTTTTTATCTGGAATTTCTCAATAGCAGTCCGGAGTCTGGATTTATGCCTGGTTGATGGCTATAGGCTTTCCCTATCTTACATTGGATTTTAATATAACTGGCGGGTGTACTATAGCAGCGATTCTTAAAGTGGGTTCCGCGGAACCTAGTTGTTCTGTAGAAAAGTCACCAGGGTTCCGTGAAAATATTTTTTTTAGGCTGATTTTAGGCTGTATCACAAAATATATGATGAAAAGAACCCATTACTGTTATGTAAGTTATCTATACTAATATTATAAAGCTAAAGAGTTTGTTTGTTTGATTGAACGCGCTAATCTCAGGAACTACTGGTCCGAAATGAAAAATTCTTTTTGTGTTGGGTAGCCTATTTATCGAGAAAGGCTACAAGCTATATAGCATCACGCTACAACCAAGAGGAGCGGAGCAGTAATGAAAAATGTTGCAAAAACGGGGAAAATCGCACGGCTAGGCGATTTGACGCGACGGGAAGGGAAGGGGGGACAAGAAATTTAACGCGGTAGAAGTCGCGGGCAGAAGCTAGTGTACTATAATTATGAGTGTTTCGTTATCTTAAAAGTTTTAGGAACCCCTGTACACCTCCGCCCTACCCTTCGAGGAAACAATACCTGGTGTTATATATAGCTATTTCTGATAGTAATGATACATACTTAGGATTGGTAGCACTTCTCTGCGCCACTTCCCGCATGACGTCCCGCACACGCGCGGCGTCTAGCGGCGGGAGCGGAGGCTGGTGGATGCGGGACGACGCGCCCTCTGGCGGCCGTAAAATGCGTTGCTGGAATGCCTGTGGAAAACAAATATTTAGTATCAACTAATAGATTATTTGGAAAGCAAAATATACGGAGTGGCGGGGACTTCGACGCAAACATGTTCTGTGTGTCCTGTGTTGCACATGATTCCAGCTTCCCTAACTTAGAAAAAATCTGTTTTCGTAGCCAGTTATCAAACGGGAAGAAAATTCCATGTTCGTAGCTGGTTACGAAAATTCAGTTACGAAAGTGGATGAAAGGGAAATTTTTCGTCCGTTACATTAAAAAAATATTGTTGTTCTATACATTTTGACCGCGTAGGCTTGCATGCAATAGTAGTTTTTTTCTTTATTAATCGACAATCATTTAAATAAAATCCATTGTGAATGATGGTCATAGTTTACACGTAAATGTTCCTACCATGCTGTTCAAGGAAGACAGTCACAATGTTATTTTGACGCCAACACATTTACTGTATACAAGGAAATCGGATCGACTTTCATTCGATTTGCGAAATTATATTATTTGGCTTGTCTTCCGCTGGCTATTTTTAAAGAAAAGATAAATCTCGCAATAATTATATGTATACCTGTGGATTTGGATTTTCATTGAGATGTAACTGCATTGCTAAATCTTGTAAATGCTGCAACTCCAGTTCTGGGTTCAGAGACTCGAGACGATTTTGCTCCGGCAGATTTCTGTAACAGAAAGATGCACCACTAAGTTAAAATTAGGGACATTAACTAGGGATTGTATGTGCAACACCAGCAGGCCAATTCCCGTAACAAAAAAAAAGGTTCAAAATCTAGTCGCAATTTCGTCTCGGCGACAATCAAATGTCAAAAACTTGTCAATAATGTATGGAAACTAGAGGCATTTTTGACAGATTGAGACTGAGATTAGAGTGTAAACGTTCTTATAAATATGGGAATTGTCCCTTAGATGTTTCGCCATGTCAAAATTGGTTTTATAGTTGACCTCGTACGTTTCTACATTTAAAATGTAATTAATATTTAAGGGTACACCATAAGAGAGTGTTCTATTCTACGACCTCGTAATTGCTTTACCACCTTAAAGTTGAATGTCACTTTTATGTCATGAAACGTCATGGTCTATTTTTGCTTTAAGATCAATGGGCAGTAAGATAGTTTAAACCTAAATGAAGTTTCCATTTCATCAAGTTCAGTTCAGTTTTTCTTCATCCAGTGAAACTGGAAATCGACTCCAACAAAGTGGGGAAAACACTCGGCAGATGAGAATATTGACTTACTGCACAAGCTCGTCCCATATATCGGTGGCTCTCCAAGGCGGGCCCCTTTCAGCGACCAGTCCGTTAAAGAACATGGAGTCGAGTAGTCTCACTGCGAACTGACACTGCGAGAGTCCGCGGGCTCCTAGGAAACCCATCTTGTGGAAGGTCAGGACTGGAGACGGGTGGATGCGGATTATCGTGAGGCAGTGTCTGAAACAAATAAGATTATTTAATGAGTAACTACACTAACAACAAACACGCTTGTTGCTTGCTCGGCATTTTCTACGCGATAATTCTACTTTGTTGTGAAAACAGTAGACAGTGGTGAAGAGTTGTTAGGGCAATTTTTAACTTTTGACGTTGTAAAATAACTGCTTTTTTGTACTGTTTAATGACATAATCTGCCAGTCAATGATATTAAGGTGATGTCGGTCTAACTCTTTTAAAATGGGGAAGTAATTTTTGTAAACTTCAACGTTTCACATATTGGTTTAGTATGGAATTGCCCGTTTAACACATCCGATATTGAATACCAGCTGGTTTTGGAGTAAAGCATAACAAGGTTATTCTAAACTTAATTACAACTAGGTGCTGCCCGCGGCTTCGCCCGCGTGGATTTGGACATTATCCCACGGGAACGAGCTCCCGGAACAAAAAGTAGCCTATGTTACTTCTTATGATATCAGGTATATGCCAGTAAAAGTCCCGTCAAAATAAGTCCAGCCGTTTTAGAGATAAACCGGAACAAACAGACAAACAAAAAATTTAAAATTGATTTTTGATGTAAGGACTGTATATACAATGCAATTAGTGAAAAGTTGTTAATTTGAAATGATCAACAGACACTCCACCAATTATATTTATTTGTAATAGATATAGATTTAAACATTGAACATACCTATAACCCTGCAACAGCTTCGCTAACGTCCTCATAAACACAGCCCTGATCTCTTTATCCAGCATATGAGGTGGTGACGACGCTGGTGGCGGAGGGGCAAAGGCCGAGTCTGCAGACCGAAGCTCCGGCTGCAGTACTAACGCAAGGGCTTCTTGGAGGGAGGACAAGAGCTTGCCTTCTGGACGAGGGATGTTCACGCCAGCTGGTATGTGAAGGGAGCCCACGTCCAAGTCTGCTACTATTACGTCCAACTGGAATGGAAAAAAGACATGATGAGTTGGTTAATTTGATTTAAAAGAATCAGACCAACGGTGCAATGATGATCAAAAACCAACCTCGGTCTCTGCCTTAATTTGTTTATCAGTTTTCCACAGGAGACTATACTGTCCTGACTGTCCACATACATCGTCATAATGTGTATGTATTTATTATTTTTATTTTAATGATATTAATTTTAGATATTCTGTATGTATGTTTGTCTGTTTGTAAGTATGTAAGTATATTCTTATATTATTTGTTTAATTTTATTAAGTGAATGGTTTATGATTATATATTATGTATTTTATTTTCTCTTTTACTCTTACGCACGCCGTCTACATCTCTTTATCTTGTCTCCTATCGTGGGTATGCTGGATTTCTATAGAAATAAGCATCACCTCTGTACCAATTTTTCTGTTATATTCTTCTTGTCTGTTTATATTAGGTTGGGGAAAAAGTCTTTTCGCATTATAGTATGTATGAACTTGTAATAAAATCTCTATGGCTATACTATTTGTATCTGGCTGGTTTTGGTATCATCGAAAGTTTAAATTTTAAAGAACATAATTCCAAATTCAAATTAGGAAAATGTGTGATTTTCATTTGTTTTTCGTACCGTCAAGATGAGTGAATCTTATGAAGAAATTCGATACATTTTAAAATTTTACTACAAAAAAGGTAAAAATGCAACGCAAGCCGCGAAAAAAATTTGCGATGTTTATGGACCTAGTGTAGTGTCTGTGAGAGTAGCACAAATTTGGTTTAAGCGTTTTCAATCCGGAAATTTTGATGTCAAAGATGCACGTCGCTCTGGTCGCCCTATTACGGATAAAATGGATGCCATTTTTGAAAAAGTGGAGCAAGATGTCGATCTTGCTCCACTTTTTCAAAAATGGCATCCATACATACCAGTAGTTACGACGTAGCTGAAGAACTGGAAATTGACCACAAAACAGTTTTGGCGCATTTGAAAAAAACTGGGTACACAAAAAAGCTCGACATTTGGGTACCTCACGAGCTCACTGAAAGAAACCTAATGAACCGTGTACTCATTTGTGATTCTTTATTACGACGTAATGAAACCGAACCATTTTTGAAGAAGCTGATAACTGGTGATGAAAAGTGGATCACGTATGACAAGAACGTGCGAAAAAGGTCGTGGTCAAAGGCCGGTCAGGCTTCACAGACTGTGGCGAAACCCGGGTTAACTCGCAACAAGGTGATGCTGTGTGTGTGGTGGGATTGGAAGGGCATTATTCATTATGAGCTGTTACCACCAGGCAGGACCATCGATTCTGAACTCTACTGCGAACAACTGATGAGATTAAAGCAAGAAGTTGAGAGAAAGCGGCCGGAATTAATCAACAGAAGGGGTGTGGTTTTTCATCATGATAACGCTAGACCTCACACTCACATCTTTAGCCACCCAACAAAAATTAAGAGAGTTTGGCTGGGAGGTGTTAATGCATCCGCCGTATAGTCCTGACCTTGCACCTTCAGATTTCCACCTGTTTCGGTCTCTTCAGAATTCTTTAGGCAGTGTCAGGTTAACATCACGAGAGGACTGCCAAAACCACTTGTCGCGGTATTTTGACCAGAAGTCCCAAAATTTCTATAGCAATGGGATCATGTCCCTACCTACAAGATGGCAAAAAGTTATCGAACAAAATGGTACCTACATACTTTAGTTAAATGTAAATAAACTTTAATAAAAAATGTTTTGAATTTTCTTAAATAATGCGAAGAAACTTTTTCCCCAACCTATTATATGTGTGTACATAGATGGTTAAATAAATAAATCTACATATAGGAGCTAGTTTTGAGGACCACGATACACTTACATATTTCGTTAAATTGTTTACTGACTAGGTCTTATCTTACTAACCAGTTTTGAAACCTCATTCTACAAATTAAATGCAGTCTAACACCGTTTTTGATCTTGTTTAATCGTATATATGTATACGTGAGCGTATCTAATGGGGAATATAAGAGCCGCCAGCAATCTGCAACCTTGAAGACTTAGAAAGTCTACACAGAGGAAGTAATGTTATTTTACTTTTCATCTGTAACCAAACCTTGGGCTGATATAATAACTATTATCGACCAATTAAAAAGGTATTAAAGCATCCTAGAACTCCTATATCAAGAGCAGGCGAGAAATTAAAACATAGAAAGACTTAGTGGAAAGCACTTATAACTCACCAATTCCGAAACCTCCTCCTTCAAACTGGAATGCACTCCGATCAGGAATGGTGTTGGCGTAGCCAGGACCTCTGCCAACCCCGCTGGTAGTAAGGGTATGTACACATGAGCATATCGGAAGGGGAACATGAGAGCCGCTAGGGCTCTGCATGCAGCCGCTAAACGGGCTGCTGCCAAGGAGACCAGCAGGACTTTGTGTTCACTCATCACGGCGCACCATAGTGTTACCGAGTTGTGGATACCTGGAATAAATAAAAGTACATCATGATTGGTGTTTAAGTATTAATTAATATCTACTGAGTATTAAAAATCAAGTCCTCTTACTGTTTACTGAATACTGACTTTCTAAAGAACCGTCAACTTATCTAGATTTACATAACATAGCAACCGTGGTTATTTAACTGATTATGGAAACAGCGAATATAGACTTTGATATTCTTAATAGAAAAAGCAGTGATAGTCCAGTGGAATTAGGCATGAAATACGAGGTGTAGGTCGTAGGTTCGAACACAGGCAGGTGTTGGGTTGCACCAGGTGGTGTGTGTGTGTGTGTGTGTTTACTTTGTTTACATAAACTAGCTTCTGCCGCGTCAAATTTTTCTCCCCAGACGTTGTTACTCCACTCCTTTTGATCGTAGCGTGATGTTATATAGCCTTCCTAAATAAATAGGCTACCCAACACAAAAAGTATTATTCAATTCGGACCAGTAGTTCCTGAGATTAGCGCGTTCAAGCAAATAAACAAACAAACTCTTCAGCTCTATAATATTATTATAGATTATGCTATGCTGAATAGGTAAAAAACCCTTCGTACTAGACAAGACGCATATATTTCTAATACGGATACAGGACCTGTGATGTTAAGCAGGTGGGAGACGCGACATTCCACGCAGTCGTCTGATTATCTTTGCTCAAACCTTTCGTTTTCAGATCTTTCACTTATTTGTTTCAGTATACAAAATAATGATTTACACATACCAAGCAAACTCAGCAGCTTAAACACAACACTAAAACCTGTATCAGTACATGAAGGCTCCTTATCGTCGTTGCAAATTTAAAATCTCCTATGTGTAAAAAGTAACTTTTCGAGAAAAACGAAAAAAACTGTTTCCTGAAAAAGAAACTGAGGAAACATTCTTATTTTTTTTTAGATGTAAAGTGGGTTTTTTTTAGATGAAAAGGACTTATAATGTATTGAGATAGAATTTGTCTTATATCAATGTGTCGTTCAGCGTATATTGATATAAATTTAATTATTTTTCTGCACATAGGAGATTTAAGTTGCAACTTTTTGTCACATAAGTGGTTTTACAGTTTATTACATCAGGCACATAGGAGTTTTCGATAGTCAATAAACATGAGATTTTATTAAATTAGCGAATATTTTAACGATACATTAAGATATTCACATATGAGTTTTTGCAATAGGTAGGTATACAAAATCGCTTTTAAAATATATGCATAGCTCGTATTTGTGAAAATTGTTACATAGGAGATTTTAAATTTGCAACGACGTTATAAAAGACCAGCTATAGAACGTAGTTGTGTGCGACGCCTGTCAGGTCACAAGCCTTGGGAGTTCTTGGGAATTCTAACTTACCCAGCAGCCTAAGCAGCATGTAGACGGCAGTGTGTGTGACAGGCATGGGCGGCGCGGCAGGTGGCTGGAGCGCCTGGCGGTCGCCGGCGCCGATACTGAAGCGCACCTGCGGCCCGCCCGCGCCCGGCACCAGCACGCCGCCCACCAGGTTACCGACTAACGTCTCTAGAGGCACGCCTAAGTTCTCCACCCATACCGTGTAGATTATGCCGAGGCAGTTCTGAAATAGATGAATTATGGGTTTTATCGTTTTCAATAATAATGTAGACATTCCATCATCGAAGATACTTATTTGCGAACATTTAGTTGCGTTTGTAGCTATTTCTTTAAAAAATTAGGGCGGCACATTCCATGATGAGATTATAGTCGTAAATAAATCATTGTACAATGGTTGACTGGCCTGTTAGTCTAGTGGTTAGTGACCCTGACTGCTGAGACTGAGGTCATGGGTTCGATTCCCACCCAGGACAAATCTTTGTGTGATGAGCACGATCATTTGTTCTGTGTCTGGGTGTAATTTATCTATAATATGTATGTAATTAGAAATATATAACTATGTTTATCCGTTGTCTGGTTGCCATAGTACAGGCTCTGCCTAGTTTGGGATCAGATAACGGTGTGTTGGTCGTCCAAGATATTTAAAAAAAAATATTATTATCAGTTACTTTAAAAATAGTAAAAAGGCTAATTAAAATTATTCACCATTATTACATGACGTAACATAACGCCTGGTAACCCCGAAGGGTTAGGCAGACGCGTACCTACAGTATACCTCCATTTCGCCAATTATGTTTAAGTCCCATGGGGGCGAGCCTATTGCCATCAGCCGGGCACAAATCCAGATTCCGAGTTGAAAGTGAGTAATTCGACTTACAAGGAAACATTCCCAGGTGTCCCTCTCCGATTTTGATGCCGCTGAAATATGTTATTCTACATTGAATTCTAAGAGATTCCTGAAAAACTCGTCCTGAGAGGGTCAACTTTGACGGTCCATTTTACCCCCTAAAAATGTTTTTCCGCCGATAAAAAAAATTCAACGTAGAATAACATTTCAGCGGCATCAAAATCGGAGAGGCACACCTAGGAATGTTTCCTTGTTAGAAAAACTCTATAACACTTTGCCCGAACTAGGAACTGAACCCAAGACCAGCGATACAGTATTCGCGATTCACCTTTTTTATCAACATCAAACTCATATATCATACTTAAACTACTTTCTTAGAATTAGACAGACTGAAAACAATCTTGATATGCCTATTTATTCAAATATTCCCCTGTTACCGCCATTAAAGTGTCATCATACGTACTCTGAAGGTATCGATGTAGTCCTGTCGCGACACGATGACCAAACATTTGGGGGCGTACATTATGCTGTGGTGGGTGATGTTCGGCACCGGCCGCGTTGATTCTAAAGATTCTTCGTCCTGTGAACAAAAGAAAAAGACATTTAAAAATAGAAGAAGCAAGACAAGTAAAGAAGATTGTAGGTTGTGTTTAAAAAAATATTAAAGAGCGATCTGCAAACAGTCATTGTACAAATGAATAGTTCATATTTTTTAAGACGTAAATAGGCGCACCACGGCGGGGTGCAACGCCATTCAAGTAAAAACAATTTACATTAAATCTGGTAGAAACTGATGTACTAGCCATGGGAAGAAGGCGTGAATTTATGTATCTATGACAATAAACTGCTGGAAAACCAAAATCTAATTATAAAACTACTGTATTAAGAAGCTGCCCATTCGATTCAACTAACATCAAAATGCATCGCTGTTCTAAACCTTTTCGAAGCCTGAAAATAAGCCTATAACGTTCCCACCGCTGGGACACAGGCGGCCTCTCTATGACAGAGAGTGCGCCATAATCCACCACGCGCTCCTTAGTGCGGTTTGGTAGATGTCAGTTCTTCGATTTTATTATTCGAGGACATGCCGGTTTCCTCACGATGTGGAAAGCATCATGAGGAAACCGGCACCGTTCACCGTTTGAGAGCAGTTGTAATTTAATATTTTACACAAACTAAAGCGCCTGTTTGAGTTTGAAACTTTACGAAATTAAAGTTACTTTTCACTTTGTAGTGTATTTTTTTTTTTTAAGGAAGTCGGTTGTTATTTTTTTGAAAAAGTTTTTATTTTTACTTTTTAGTTATGCTATGTACCCCGAACTAATTTAATCACGTTATTCGTTCATTTGTCGCGCACATACTTAATGCAAATTTAAGACTTATATGGTTTTCTCGTGGATTCCATTATCAGAATGGAACCAAATTGAAATGGACCACACCGGAAGCACCAGCTTTCAAACAAAAAAAGAATCATCAAAATCGGTTCACCCAGTCAAAAGTTCTAAGGTGACAAACATTTAAAAAAATACAGTCGAATTGAGAACCTCCTCCTTTTTTTGAAGTCGGTTAAAAAACACTCCTTAGCGGTCAAGACATCCAAACTGCGATGAAAGGAACATAAACTGTCCGATAGCCTTCTCAGCCAGGCAGCCGGTTCATAATAGCAAAAATGCCGTGTTATTAGACGGCAAACTGAGTATTTTTGATGGCACCCCACGCCGCCTCCATCAAATCATAATAGGGTGGGGGTTGTAGATGGAAACTCATTTTGTTATATGATAGCTTTCGACAGCTAGTAAACAGCATTTTCGCCAATCACTTCGATTTCAATTTAGCTTGATTTGGGTACGTGATGATGGAATAATAGTTAAGAAATTACAGGAGTGGAATGATAATATCCTACTAATCTATACTAATATTATAAAGCTGAAGAGTTTGTTTGTTTGTTTGATTGAACGCGCTAATCTCAGGAACTACTGGTCCGAATTGAAAAAATATTTTTGTGTTGGGTAGCCTATTTATCGCGGAAGGCTATAGGCTATATAACATCTCGCTACAACCAAGAGAAGCGGAGCAGTAATGAAAAATGTTGCAAAAACGGGGAAAATCGCATGGGTAGGCGTTTCGACGCGACGGGAAGGCTCGGGGAACAAGAAATTTAACGCGGACAAAGTCGCGGGCAGAAGCTAGTATTATTATAAATGTGAACGTTTGTGAGGATGTCTGGATGTTTGTTACTCTTCCACGCAAAAACTACTGGACAAATTCGGATGAAATTTGGCAGACAAATAGTTTATTTAATAACTTGGGTTAACACATACGACAGTTTTAATCCCGGTAGTATGTTCCCGCGGGATAATTTCCGAGCTCCGCGCGGGCGAAGCTTCTGGCAAAAGCTAGTTAATAATAAAAACGGGAACATCTGGCTCATAGATTATGATTGGAAAAATAATACATAACATCACTGCGTGTTTTCCCCGAAGCGTTGGACAAAAATATACCTATAGTACACTCACACTTCGTCAGTAACGTTAAAATCCCATATAAAAAGGGGCGAGCTTATTACCATTAACCGCGAATCCAGCGGCTGCTATTGAGAAACAGATAGAAAAGCTAATAACACGTTACCCGACTTGGGAATCAAACCCTGGCCCTCATGCTCAGCAGTAGGGCTTGCAACCACTAAGAGATAATACTTTCACAAGTATTCGTTTACAATATCCACCGCCATTATGGTTTTGTAGAAAATAAATGTGTGTCAAAAAACATCGACCATCATAAAATAAAGATAAAAAAGACTGCTTGAAGTGTGGTTCGTGAGATACCCCTCTATCTCAATATCTTAATTGCTATGCAAAATATGTCCTCACAAACGGAGGTCACAGAGCCTATCGATAACACTCGAGCACAATCGATTCCTCGACCCTCATCGCTTATCGCACTTGACGACGATGTGAGCGAACCATTACCACAGAATATCTACAGAAGGCTTCATAAAATGAACTATTTTTTATCAGCAAAACGAATGCATTAGACGGGTTGCAGAAGTGATGCTTTGCGGATTTGAGGAATTCTGCTTATTAATGGTTTTCTCGTTATTTAGCTTCGAAGTAATGGCAGTTCTGAAGGCACGTAGTTTAGCTATTTAAAGGTTCGCAGCTAAAAATAAAAGGAATTCGCTAATTGCGAACTATTCGAGTATTGCCGGAAATAGAACAGCGCTTTGATAAAGCAAATGAGCTGGATTCTTAGCGTCTTAACCTGATACCCAAAACATGTCTAACATGATTTGTGGACTCGTACTAATCTAATGAATACGACTTGGGTTTTAAAGTCATGAACAGAAAACATTAATATCATTGCAACAGTCTAGGCTCACTTATGGGACCTAAGAACGGCCGTATGAGTATATGGCGGTATGCAGAACATGGTGTAAAGTTCACTCCTACTTCATTGAAAAGGGAGGAATCCTACGACCAAATGGGTATAGTGCGCATTGTTTTTATTTATTTTTATGTTAGTCTGTAAGGTATTAAAGACCCATGTCTTTGTTGCCTGAATTAAATAGATTTTGATTTGATAGTGACTGGGATGTTGCAGATATTTTGTTTGTTGCGCGGAAAATTCTGCTTGCGCGATGCAGGATTTTTCGTGACGTCAGTGTGATGCGTAGTTCGCATTTAGCGATGTAAATGCCGCTACAAGTACTCCAAAAACCTTACCAGACAAGAGACCTAGAAAAGCATTTCACCATTTTTGCTAAGAAGAATCACTACATAGTTTCAAAGAAAGTCGCTTCCCTCTGTCTGTCCCTATGTATGCTTCGATCTTTAAAACGACGCAACGGATTCAAATTTTACGGAGTAATTCAATAGGAAGATTTATACGTATAATACGCGGGCGAAGCCGCTGGCAAAAGCTAGTTTCTTATAAACCTTTTAGGCTTTTGAAAGCCATCTTATCTCCTTGACAACAAACAACGGTGTGCTACATATTTGTATATCAAACAGAATTAATCCCGACTGTTGACATTCGACAAGATTAATCATCGCACATAATCAAGATATCAAAATGTATTCATCTGCTAATAACATGCACGAATAGATTAGCCTCATACATAACTTGGAGTACAGACACGTTAGTAGTCCGTAATACCACCGAGAGCCCGCGAAGCTTCCGCCGGCGACGCGGAAACAACGCAAACGTAATAATGATGACTTTGATTGTGTACTGCGACTTTTAGTCGCAAGATATTCTGTTGTATGAAGAGAGTTTTATAATAATAATTTCTTTATTGCCATAAAAAACAGGTTACAGAAAATTTGAGACCCTGGCTCCAGAGCTAGGTCAAAGTACCTGTATTTCAGGAGCCAGTGACTTCTTCCATTTAGGTTGTTAATATTCATGTGTTATGCAGCAAATGGTGACAAATTTACATTACTTAAAATTACATTCAATACTAATCATTTAAATAAGTTACTAAATTAGAATCGTACAAGCAATTTAACATTAAATAAAATTTGTCAATCTCAATAAAATAAAATGAAAACAATTATATATTATTAGAATTATTACAGATATTGATAAAAAATTAATTTGAATTGAAAATTAAAAACAATATTAATAATAAAATCAAGAGAAAAATAAAATAAAATTAGGGCAAAAACACAATTACAATAAAAAAAGATTAAATAATAAAACAACACTGATTTTAATTTGGTTAAGTTTTGATGAGTGTGAGTAGGGTTGCCAGGCGTCCGGATAAAGCCGGACACAGTCAGGCTTTTTAGTTGCATGTCCGGCTAAATTAGATGGTGTCCGGCCTGTCCGGCTTTTTGGTAGGCTTATTAAAATATGATCATTTTTGTCTTCACCCCACCTTGCTAGCGGAAGTGAGCGGAATAGCACTGTCCTCCCCGCGTTATTACTACTCAATTTTAAAGGAAAATTAGCTTTTAAAATATTAATTAGTTTATGTTACAAAGATTTTAAACTGTATTTAGTTCAATAGTCTTATGTTTAGTTTTGTTTTAAGACTAAACAATTAAAGACGTCCGGCCTTTTAACCCAAATGTTCGGCTAAACTGGCAGGTCTGTCCGGCTTTTCGGTTTTATAACCTGGCAGCCCTAAGTGTGAGCCTTATTACCCGACTATGAATAATCAGCCTATAACGTTCCCACTGCTGGGACGCAGGTCCCCTTTCTGTGAGAGGGAGTAGGCTGTAAGCGACCATGCCCAGTACGAGGATGTCACATGTCTTCGAGTTGTCATGCCGATTTCTTCACGATGTTTTCCTTCACGGTTTTGAGAGTAGTGGTGATGAAAACAAAACCACAATTTAAAGTGCCTTCCTGGTTTCGAAGTCACGACTACAACTCATAACTCGGGGCCTGTACCGGACCACCACTGCTCTCCCGACTATAGTAAAGCTAAAGGGAAGAGATACGTTTTTAGCAGTGTATGTATGTAAGTTCGTATTTACGTTAGTTCCACCGTATCACCTAAACAACTCATACGAGTTTGAAGAAAGAGGTGTCAATTTATTCGTTATCATCATGGTCCAGGTGACATAGACCACCTACGAACAAGATCAATATGACTGACTAGCTTCTGCCCGCGACTTCGTCCACGTTAAATTTTTGCTCCCCTGACCCTTCCCGTCGCATCGAGTTGCCTGCCAGTTTTCGAACATTTTTCATCGCTGTTCCGCACCTTTTGATCGTAGCGTGATGTTATATAGCCTATAGCCTTCCTCAATAAATAGGCTACCCAACACAAAAATATTTTTTCAATTCGGACCAGTCGTTCCTGAGATTAGCGCGTTCAACCAAACAAACAAACATAGTATAGATGTTGTATCCAAATAAGGGGGTCTCAGTTTTTATTTTTTTACTATAGTATCGAGTCTGAAGGCAAATAAAAGGTCTTAAGGAGTGCTTTCTAAAAAGATATTATTATGTTATACATATGTATACATGCATTAACACCGGCTGTAAGAAAATGATTGTTCTGATTGTGGAGTAGAAATAATAACATAGCGGATAGATTTTTGAGACGGGGCAAACAGGGTAGATACCATAGCCGTTTTAGCTACGGGAAAACGGTCTAAGGAGGCTTAAGCTTCTTGAGAAAATCTGATATGCATTTACAGATTTAAAAAAAAACTGTTTCTTATAAGGATCAAAAAGCTCTTTGGGGCAAATTGAGGTTTGAGTATCAGACAAGTCAGAAATATCAATGAACTTTGTGCATACATTTTCTATCGCTACAACGGGGGGAGCTACAACCTCCCTTTACTCCTCCTTTTCAAAAACCAAGCCAGTATTGTGTTACAAGCACGTATTTTTGGCTCCTGAACTCCTAATGCTCCAAAATCGTACCCGATTCCTTTAAACGTCAATCTAGGTTTCCCAGAGGCGAAATTTCAGCGATGATCGAATAAGACAGGTAGAAAATTGAGTTTTCCACGGCTACGGAAATTGGCGTGTTGAGCATCAAGTACGAATATTGCATCGGAATCGAATCGTATTTGGTAGCGTGAACGTTCTAAAGTTTGATAGGAATAGGAACGAATAATCATGAAATAATTTCAAGTTAGAGCGATAGAGATGTAGAATTACAACGGCAATGCTGCTTATGTAAAATAACAAGACGAATATTCGTGGAAAAGAATATTATTTTATTTATAGCCTATGGGCTACATATATGTTGCCCAACTGCAGGACAAAGGCCTCCTTTTCTCCTTTCCACTTCTCTCTATCTTGAGCTAGTGTGGATTAATCCTGTCCTTAGTCATCAAAGTGGTCCCGCCATCTTCTGCTGAGGGGCAATTCTCGTAATATTAAGAACGCTCACAGTCTGATCTCATTCTCATATGCCTATGAAAAATACCTCGAGTTTCCATAGATTTTTGACAAGTTTTTGACATTTTATTGTCGCCGAGATTAGACAGCGACTTACGAGAATTAGCCTTCTTGACCTGCCTTGATGTCACCGGACGTTTTCTGAATATTAGTGTTTTCAAATAGGTTAACTTTTGACTTTCTTCATTTCGGTTCTCTTTTCTAAATTCCATTGTCACTACAATTTCTTCAATACCAGCTATAGCTAATCTGATTAAAAATTCAGGACCCTTTTATATTAAGCCTCCTTCATACATTTACGAGAGGGGAGTCTCTCTATAAGATATTGAGCCGTTTACAGCCATATTTGCTGCCTGCCTGCTTGGCTTATATAACACGCCTGTAATTCCCCGACGTAAGGCAGAGGCATATCTAACTTAGCATATACACTCACATTTCACACGTTATGTTTAAGTACCCTGTAATACGTATATTGCGAGCCCATTACCATCAACCGGGTGTTCAGGGTTCGAGCTGCTACTAAGTTTTATTTTATTTTAAACCCATCTAAGTAGAGCTACTGAGATGGGCTTATGGCTAATTAATAATCGCTGGACGGGTCGATTGGCCAGGTCAAGCTACTGCCCTGCCCGGCCTGGGCCATGCCTGTCCTCGTGTAGGCGATCGGCGGCGGCGACCTCTCGCGTCCGACCCTGGTGCGAGCCATGGTACGGAGCGAGAGGGCATGGGAAGCCGTCACCTTCTTCTGCGAAGCAGTAATGGTCGCGAAGGAGGAGGCGGGGCGCGTGAGGGAGTGGCAGTCTCTGCGCCCTCACGTCCCTAGCCGCCGCAGGAGGAGACGCCCCGGGCGTCGGGAGTCTATACTGGACTCCCGGCCACCGTAGGCGCGAGCTTGCGGGCGGCGAGCAATGGGTAGCTCGCCGCCCGGTAAGGACCAGGCTCGGGTCGACGGCGCGTAGTGTTCCACGCGCGCCTCAAAGAGATGTCAGCAGCACTGAAGGGGTCGGCTATGACCGATGCCTGCCAGGGTCGCGAGATTGTTCGAAAGAGATGCCGTGACCCTGGCACATGGGCAACTGAAGGAACACGGTTGGGTTTTAGTCAATAAAAGTCTGACACGCCCTCCCGCTCCGCCCAGAGCGGGAGAAGTCATTTGATGATTTCCCATCCAGAAAAAAAAAAAGCTACCCGTGCCACTGTTGGTCCGTGGATGAGTCACCATCTTTCCATACCAAGAATCCTTCGAGCCTCAGTATGCACGTTAAAGGTTGGTTCCGGCTATAATTTGTGGATCTTTGACAGTCGTTGCGAGTTTTCAGAAGCCTGAAAGTCTGACAAGCAGTCATACCCAGTAACTGGGCTGTGGAGGTCAGATAGACAGTCGCTCCATGTAAAATACTGGTATTCATCTGTATCCGGTTAGCCTGGATGCCGACCCCAGCTTAACTGAGAAAAGGCTAGGCAGATGATGATGTAGTAGAGGCAATGGTTGTGTGGTAAAAATATGTAAAATGAATATACTCACAAAGTCACAACCTATTATCATCGCAATATCATCAGGACAACAGACCAAGTTCATGGTAACCAAACACAAAGTACACAAGATTCTCTATACATCTCTGCTTGAAAACGCAAACATCCGCTTTCTTCAAAGCCAAGAAAAACAAAGCGGTAGAAAACTTTATGTTGTGAATCCTCGGAAATAGGACAGACGTTTTCCTGATTTCACATAAACAGTGCTCCCAACACGGAATCCGGGTCAAAACTCAAAGGGAGACAAAGCCATATAGACAAAGCAATGCGAATGTTTCTTTCCAAGTACACACACATAATAAAAAATGGGGCAATGACTTCTGAACTGGAGAGCCAGATTATTCTTTGCTGTTAACCTAAAAATGGTCTTTGCATGAAATCTTTATCGTGAAAGAAGCGTCTGTAAAAATGCATGAAGACGGTGTAAAGGTGGTCACTCATCCAGGGACCAACAGTGGCACCCGTAGCTTGACCTGGTCAATCGACCGTCCAGCGGTTATTACTTAGCCACAAACCCATCTCAGTAGCTCTACTTAGACAGGTTATAACAAAGGTTTGATTACAAACTCCAGTTTAGTTTAAATGCGACGAAATGTGAAGTGACCTTTAGACGATCAGGGGCGGCCACTCATCCGTGCTCTGAGATTTGATGTTGTTGGGATCGTTCAAACGTTTTAGCGCTTTAAATATTTCCTTTTAAATCTCTCGCTGTTTCCGCTTTAAATTGTTATTTCATCTTCAGATAATGGATTGTTTGAATCGCGAAGTCTTTCGCTTTGTTTTGTATAATTATCTCCCAGAGCCTTGCGTTATCTCATTGGGTTGGTGAATTTTTAGGCTAAATATTACTTGTTTTTTGTATTATCTAGTTTTCTTTACTTTAGTTTGATTACATTTTGGTTGTAATTAACTCATTAAGTTCTATAAGGTGAAATTTTATAATTTCGAATTTTATATTATATATTTTGTTCCTGTAAGTAACAACAACGTTTTGTGTGCATGCAGAATTTAGCTATAAGTGATTGTTATACTTTACTCTTATTTGTTGCTTCCGTTTCATTTGCTTATACAAGTGCATACAATTTTTGGTGAACCAACATAAATAAGCTTTTTGTCACAAAATTTATAAATTAAAACCATGGACGACGTGGTTAACAATATTATGTTTTCAATAAAATCATCATTGTCATCGATTTCTTTATTGATAACCAATCAACTGATTCCCCCTTGAGACAGCAAAGCGGCTAGACAGTAGGTACCAATCAAACAATCAGATTCAATTTATTGCACTTCACTGCTGAACATAAGCTTCCTTCTTCCGCCTTCTGTATCTAGGTTGGGACTGGCGTTTAGAGATGCCTATAATTTACTAATGTATATGCTTCAAGCCTTTTTGGGCCATCGGCTAGTTCGGAGGTATGAGGAACTAGCCGAGAATATTTTAGGCAAACCTGGATAAGACTCGCTAGACTACAAAAGGGAGGAGGTCGGTACTCAGAACAAAGTTGTCGATGATGATGATGACGAAAAACAGGAAAAAAAACGTTCCTCCACCTCTTCTCATCTACCACTATAACCACTCCTATATTTTCTGCGCCATTTTTATCTTTGTCCAGCTCGATTTTGACTGATTGTATATTCTGCTAATATTTGGCCAGTTCCCTGCTCAACTTGTTTTTTTTTGTCTTTTTACATACCTTCATAGACTCACGCCTTCTGCCCATGGGGGTAGGCAGAAACTACAGAACGCGCTCTGCTACGATCCTTATACTCCTTTTATCGCATTTAAGTTCATACACGCACGCCGGCTGCGGGTAGTACGCACCTGACTTTCCTGAAGGGCATCACCAATGAAGTCACTATATGTCCTCCAAGGACATGTGCAGATCCCGGCGTTTCCACATCTGCCTTGTAAATATCTTTTGTTAGATGCCTTTTATTCATCCTATCAACATTACTGAACCATCTAAGCACTATATCTTCTTCAGTCTATCATTCATCGTCACACCCCACATACAAATTATCTTTACTGCTACAACATTTCTACATAAATCCATCCGTGTATTAGAACAAATCCCCAATAAACACGTTCGTGTCAATAAAGTGCTAATGAACAAACAGACACGGCATTGATTAACTAATTACCTGCATTCATTCGACAAATGTGTAAATAAAGCGGACGTGGTTTCAGTGCAACTGCGGCAAAATTTGTACATTTTGTATTTAAATAAGCACTTTATATCCTGTTACGTGTTTACACCCAATAATTGAGTTGTGGGGGAGCAGTGGTGGCTCAGTGCTAACGTGACTTACGAGGTGTAGGTCATAGATTTGAATCCAGACAAGCGCTTTACTTTGAGTAAATTATTTGATCACCACTGCTCCCAAAACTGTGAAGCAAAACATCATGAGGAAAGAGGCATGTCCTTAAACCAAAAATACGAAAACATGTGACATCAGCCAATTCGCACTGGGCCCGAGTGGTGGATTACAGCCCTCTCGAAGAAAGAGTATCCCAGCAGTGGGAACGTTATAGGCTGATTATACTTATTGCTTCATTGTCTTTTCCTGTGATCATTTTCGAAAACGTTTGCCCAGTTCCGCATTGTCCGGATCACGATTCACTCATACGTTTGAACCAACTTATTCCAGACACAAGCTTACTCCTGATACCAAGAGTTCGCTTATTACGTAAGAGATTAAAGTAATTCCCGAGTGAATCCGGAACTAGTCGAACATAGCCGAACATTTCGCGGAGTTAAGCCTTATACATGGTGTAATATTTTAGTGTTACACACTACTTCTGGACTTGGAATCTTTGCCAAGTTTTACTTAATTCTGGCTTTTCATATTTCTGGCTGCATTATTTTACTGTGGGATCTGTGTCCAATTTAATTTTTTTTAAATGGATTGATGTCTACTAGTCTTTTGGCCGATGAAAAAGCACATTAAGCCTTTGGTCCCGGCTACCATTCGCGGATCTATGACAGTCGTAACGGTTCGTCAGAATTCCGAGATTCTAAGCCTTACCAAGGCATACCCAGTAACTGGGTTGTGGAGGCCAGATAGGCAGTCGCTTCATATAAAATACTGGTATTCAGCTGCAACCGGTTAGTCTGGAGGCCGATCCTGGGGTTACGCCCCCTTTTGTGAACATTACGTAATTCCTTTAATTTCTATTATGGGATCCTAAAAATACTTAATAGCCACGTACTTAAAAATTTCAACTGTCTACCTGTTACGGATCATGAGATAGCTCAATGACGGACGGACAGCGGAGATATTATAGGTTCATTAATTGTAAAGTGTCCTTTATAGGATCAGTATTTCCCTTTAAGAAATAGCACAACGTGTGGACGAAGCAAACATCACTCAATTCCGTAACACAAACACTAAACGTAAATCAGTACGTTAAACAGTCGAAATCTCAATGGAAAGAGATATCGAGACGCGCAAACACATTTTGATTACGAAAACCAATCCCGTATCGTGTTTCCTTTATACTCAACACATCTACACGCCATCTTCAACTCTATAATCTCAAGTTAACGGTTTACAATCGATTGATGAGCCTGTCTGGCACGTATTCTGTCTGCACAATTTCAAACTTTAAAACTTTTAGACTGAAGTCCCAAATGCATTAAAGCGTCTGAATTATTTCTCCATAGTCTATTTTAAACTTCAAAGCTAAGACGTAAAGTTCGAAATTGCTAAGCAGCTCGAGATACGGCTAGTGCCAGCCGGTGGCGCTTCCGGCTATCAAAGCTAAGTTTACTTACATGGGTTTGCTTGTAAACAAATTTTTCAGGACGGTAATTAATATAGTGCTGGATGTGGGTAATTGAAAATATTTATATAGATTGGGCGGTGATCGGCTGACACTCATTTTTAACCGACTTCAAAAAGGAGGAGGTTCTCACTTCGGATGTTTATGTTTTTTTTTTTTTATGTATGTTCGGCCATAACTCCGTCATATATAGATGGATTTGCAAAATTATTAGAGGGGGAAGGGGTTTATTCCGAAATGGTCCCATGTAAATTTCATATAGATCTGATGATGAGTTCGGGAGACAGACACCGGAATTCATTAAAAAATGACAGCAAATCAACCGCGATTTCTGCTGTCGCATAAATATGCATTGTTTGTTTGGAATTAGTGCGGGATGAATACCACAACTAAAAATTTAAAAATAAAAACTTTTATACAAAAAAAAAACAACCGACTTCCTTAAAAACACTACAAAGGGAAAAATAACTTTAATTACGGAAGTCGGTGGCAAAAAAACCATAAATACAGATCCTCAGACACCGACTTCCGAAATTAAAGTTATTTTTCACTTTGTAGTGTTTTTAAGGAAGTCGGTTGTTTTTTTTTTTGTAAAAAAGTTTTTTTAAAGTATAAAAATGAAGACAGCATTTTCTGAAATACCGTAGTATTCAGTATTTAAAGTACATATTCCCGTGACAATCTTCTAGGCCAGTATATTTTAGAAATGTCAGCCAAAATGTAAGGGGTCCGCTAGGGTTAGGACCGGTGCATGTCAAGGTCACGGGTTTGTTCGAAGCAGTTACCGTGGTCCTGGCGTAGGCAACTGAAGGAATACGGCTGGGTTTTAGTCAGTTAAAGTCTGACACGCTCTCCCGCTTCGCCACGGTAATAATATTGCTTCGCTCAGAGCAGGAGACGTGATTTGATGATTTTCCAGCCAAAAAAGAAAAGTCAATATATTTTACAGCGTGTAATAGTACGAGCGATATTATTTTGATAGGATGTAAAGCAAAGCTATCGTCATTTAAAATTATATACTTCTGACAATAATGGCTACTAGGTCGCAAAGGTCGCTTTATCACTTCCGACTTTTCTACTTGGCTTATCTATAGCGAACTAATTTAATCGTCTACTTCATTGAGCTTGAAGCTCTCGTAACCTCCAAATGTGTGCCAATACAACAACAACAAACAACAAACTTTAAAATATGTTTTTTCAAGACGATGAATCAGGTAAATTTCAAAAACAAACAAAAAAAATGTATCTCGATTACAGTGACACGTAGGACATGGGGTCTATGGGTGAAAGATAGAACATGACCCACCCATTCCCCCAAAAAATGTTAATGGTCCACGCTCCAAACAACCTGTATAAAGAACTGACAAGAGTCCTAACTCCGACATTGCAATTCTGTCAACAAACTCATAAGACCGTAACACACAGTTTTTAGTACAATGAACATTTTTACGTCTAGACTGTCGCATCGGGGGCGAGCGGCGACCCAATTATTTTAATATCTACCATTGTGCTTGTGAGTTGTGACATACAAATAACCAGCGCACAGACTGGTAAAACGACCAAAAACTTGGCCAAAAATATTTTGTTTCTTTTTCTTTATCAGATAGGTGGCCCATGACGAGAAATGATATTTTTCATAAAAAAATATAATTTTGAATATATTTGGAGAAGGAGAAAAATAAAAAAATATAATTAAATAGGGATTTTTTTATTGTAGTAACAAAGAATAAAATATACGTTGAAATACAGCGAAACTATGACTTCTTCAATTCTAGATTAACAAGAATAAACAAAAAAAAATTTAAATAAAAAAATAAAAAAAATTTAGGTACATTATCACTTATTGTCTAATCTTCAGGTATAAAGAAACCTGCTGCTTCTTTAGTGAAAGCCTGTTTATTTTTATTCCTCTTTTTCTCACTTTGTCGGCTACTTATGAAAGGGTCAGATGTCAGAAGAAGCCGGTTCAGCACATCTTCATTGCAGGCTTTTCTAGAAAACTTCCTAGAGAAGCTTTCCCTATATAGTCGGAAGTGCTTGTTGCGGGCCTCCGCAGCCTCTTCTGACAATTGACCAATAGGCAGAAGCGCGTGAGATATTATACTTGAAGAGTGTACCAATATTTTATGTACAGTAGGACTCATTGGTTGCCAGCTGTACAAGTTAATGTAGTAATGCGCTACATCCATAGTGTAGGCAGACATTTTTTTTAAATCTATTTTATATCCTGACGATATGACTTCTAAAATTGTTCTAAATTTTTTAATAAGGTCTTCGTCAATACCTGTGATGGATGCTGCTGTTTCTGGGTCGGAAAAGAATTTGCGAGAGGTATTCCCGTCATTCGTGTTTCCGTACCCAGCCTTGGGAATGTCTACTAGTAAACCCATTTTTTCCCGGAATTCTTCTTGTATCGCTGACTTGGCGGTTTTGATTTTATCTTTATCTTCTTTTCCAGATATCCGTCCCTTATTTACACCCGCTCTTATTTTATAAGACAGATGTAATAAAAATTCGAAAAAACGGATTCGCGCGTGTAAAATAGACAATCCGAATTTAAAAGTTTCTGGATTTTCCGGTTGTTGCGATGATGTTCCCAAATCGTTGAAACCTTTAGACGTTTTACCACATACATAGCAGCGCAATGTTGAACTCGTGTTAGTGGCCGCGTTACACACTTTTCCGTCGATCATTGTTGGGAGTAACACATGCTTAATTCGAATATTTTCATTAACAACTGTAGGCTGAAGAGACTTTATTTGGTTCTCAATATGATCGATTTCTTCGTTAGTGACGTCTTTATCTTCTTTTACATACCGAAACCTCACGGGCCGGCAGAATCTTGGTGAAGATGGTTGGGGATTCTGCCATATGATTTTAGTACCGTATGTGAGCCGAAGTGGTACCAAAGAACTCATAAATATGTTTGCGTCACTATTACCATCTTCCTCGAATTTTTGCTTGTATTGATTTTGGGTAGACGCATCGCATCCCCATTTATAAATCAGTACAAACTCAGCGTTTGGCTCCAGTCGTTCGAGAACTGGTTCTAAATATTTGCACAGCCGCGAAGCTGTGTGATCAAGCAGATCTTGTAGTATCACCTCTGCAACCGTCTCATTCACGTTTTTCGGTGGATAACAATCCTGTTTTGCCCTCTGGACATAAGTATAACAAGGGTATACGTCTTTATTTGCCTGATGTATCACCTCGTATTGACTTAAGGTCATGTCGGCTTCCACGAAAATCATTAGGGCATCTTCTGGCGTATGCTTTTTGGTAGTAGTAGTTTTACTACCAATAGCAGCTGCCTTGCGGAACTTTGTTGCTCGGGTAGGGCTTTTTGTCACTTCTTGAATCACAGAGGCAACATCGGCGTTACCTGCAGCTCTTTGGCTCATTTGTGCCGCGTAAGTGAGTTGCTCCACTGACACGTTTTGTCTAAGTGATATTGTTTTACGGCGCTTTGACCGATCACTTAATTCTCCGAATTCTTTAGATGGACGACCCTTGGAACTTCCTGGAATCGGCCCGGCAGGTAAAGTGACGTCTTCGTTAAGCCATTCCTCGTTTTTTTCCAGGAAACGGGTCTCCGTACTGTTGCACGCTAACCACTTACGTTTATATACCATTTTAAATGACTTGATTGTTTTGAAAAGTTCGTCATTTTTTTCAGCAGGGCACTTTGTCACTTCCACTAACTTCTTGTCCAAATCTTGGAGCTTTCCGTCAAGCAATCGCTGCGGACTAGCTCTAACTAATTCATGAAGCTCTTTCCTAGTCATAGATATGACACAATGTAGAGAGTCTGAAACAATCAAAATAATTGTTAAAAAATCGCGGGTAAAGAGACAGTTTTCAGAGTTAAAATTATCTTTTATGTGAACATATGTGAATGTTTTTGCTACCTAGTATAATTGCACATATCCTCTAGTTTATTGAAATATTACTACGATGCAGTGGCGATGAGTTGTACATATTTAAAAACACGAATTTATCAAAATATTAAGGAAAAATTCAATATTTTTAGGCATGTTGATATACTGCAAAGTAGATCATGAATAAGCTCTCATAATAAATAAAACGGATCATAGAATGTAGTACATACCTTGATTGATAGAATCCATAGCACTTTTTGTATCTTGAATCACTTTGCACATAAACTATGGCACGGAGAAATAATGATTTTTTAGAGTTGCCGCGAACAGAGACGAGTGTTGTCAACAAGCGCTAAGTTCCGACTGTCCGTGTAGCGGACGGGGACTCGGAAGCAGGTAGAGATTTTACCTAGTGACGCGTGGATTATCTACCTTTTATGGGATTAAGTTGGAAGTCTAGTAGAACATTTCGAGAAATTTGATTAATGGCCAGGTTTTGAGTCGTTTTACCAGTCTGTGGCAGCGCCCGTGTATTAAAATGGCGTATGTACTTACGACCTTTTGCTCTTCAATTTTTCATTCGGATATAATATATTGTCAAGTGACTCGTCTATAACTAGGGTAGAATATTTTTTAAGAGCAAAGTTTTTGTTTATTCATAATTCTCTTAATTCATAATTCTCCATGGGAATAGGCAGAAACTAGAACGCCACCTGCTACGATTCTTACATACTCCTTTTGCTTCGTTCATGTTCATACGTCTGATCATACACACACGCCAGTTACCAACACTACGCACCTGACCTTTCTGAAAAACATCACCAATAAGGTCCCTGTTTTCCTAGGGCGTCTCAATCCAGCGTGTCCATTCACATTTATGTATAATAATTCATTTATTTGTCCGACTATTGTTTCACAGTTGTAACATTATTACAAAAAAAAGGTTCATAATATTCTGCCGCTTCGCGTATAAATATACTAGCTTTTGCCAGCGGCTTCGCCCGCGTGGAGATCGGAAATTATCCCGCAGGAACTTACTACCGAGATAAAAAGTACCCTATGTGTTAATCCAGGTTATAAACTATCTGTGTACCAAATTTCATCTAAATCGGGTCAGTAGTTTTTGCGTGAAAGAGGAACAAACATCCATAATACATCCATACATCTATACATCCATACATACAAACTTTCACGTTTATAATATTAAGCAGGACATCCATACATACAAACTTTCGCGTTTGTAATATTAGTAGAATAGGATTTACAAGATTATAGTTGGTTTGATAGATATAACATTGAACTAAATTATTTGGGATTTTGGAGCAGTTAGCAAGAACAGTAACTATGGAAGTATCGTATGGCATCTATAAACGGTTCTGCTTTTTGGCTTAGCAGAAGGCCCTAAGTAATAACAACTACATAAATCCATTTTTATAGCAATAATAGCTTCTGCCCGCGACTTCGTCCACGTTAAATTTCTTGCTCCCCCGATCTTCCCTGTCGCATCGAATTGGTTGCCCGTGCGAGGTCTTCATATTCGTGACATTTTTTTCTTTTTGCTGGGCTCCTGAGGGTCCTAGTGGGTTTTTATATAGGTAGTATATAGCCTACCTCGATAAATGGGCAATCCAACACTAAACATCATTCCTGAGATTTGTACGATCCACCAAACAAACTCTTAAGCTTTATAATATTAGTATAGATAATATCACATATACAGACACGATCGTGCAAAAAATTGCACCAGCTGGGTATCAGGCAAACAATTTTAATCATTCAGCAAATAAATTCGAAGGTGAAGAAGTCTGATCCGATCGGTGCTTTTCAAACAGCCATTCATCATGGTATGCAAATATGCACACCTGTGTAGAATCTAAGTGGTTCGTTTTACTTTGATGAACAACATTTGATTCCTAGTTGATGTTTAACAAGTTTTTTTTAAGTAAAGTTTAACCAGCATCACGCACTTAAACCGTGTTTGAAGTTTTCAATTTTCAGGCCGAAAAGGTTTTATCTTTGCACATGGACAAACTTTGTTTACTGCTACTTACGAGTTGTAAGTCGTAGGTTCGAACCCAGATAATCGCTTTACTTAGTGTAAATTATTTCATCACCACTGCTCTCCAAATAGTAAAACAGTAAAGGAAAACATCCCGGAAACCGGCATGACCTAGAACCAAAAATTCGAGGACGTGTCATCTACAAACCCGCATTGGGCCCACGTGGTGGATTAAGGCCCACTCCCTATCATAGAGACGAGGCCTGTGTCCCAGTAGTGGGAACATTATAGACTAATTATGTTAAACTTTGTTCCACCTTATCAAAATCGGTTTGGTTTAATTAAAGAAACCGATTTTGATAAGGCCATCTTGGATAGCGAATACTAAACTTTATCGTATAACCTTCTACCAATTTTACAATTTTACATTCTGGGTCAGCGCCAAATAATTCGGTATAATGACAGGCTGATGCTGATAATAATGTTGATATTTCAGTTGTCTGTCAAGTTTCCCTGTCATAATACAGGAAATTTTGACAGATAATTGTTCAAGTCGCAATCTCAGGAACAATCAGTGTTAAATACTTGTCAAAAATTAAGGCAAATGAGAGATATTTTTTGACAGATTTAAACTGAGATTATCAATAAGAATGTTATTAAAACTACGAGAAGTGCCGCTATGTAGTGTGTTCTACATGAATGAGTCCCTACACATCTAAGAACTTCCCACATTTAATTTTAATTGACCTTGTATATTATATACAGGACATCCATATCCTAATTGCGTAACACATTATCAAAGAAAGAAAAGAACAATAACGTTTATTCGGATACAGTTCGTGAAACACAAAACACAATAATAAAGTGATAATAACAAAGTGAAAATAAATAAAGACAACAATGTGTGCCTCACGGCTGCGCCAAAAAGGCAACCACAATCTGAATCATTCTGAAGGATATTTATTGCTAATCCATTGGGACCTATATTCGAAAAATTTGTCTGCACACACAGTTCAACAACATTGATGTCGTTATAACTTTGTTGATAACGTAAATTCATTGCGTTACTTGTTTTTTTTTTTTTTTTGACATCTCGTAGTTAATCTGAAAAGATTCTGACTACTTAAACGGATTTTTGCCCGGCGATTTCTAAAAAGTTAAACTTTTTAGACCTCCAGCCGGGCTGCGTTACTTGTGTTGAAATGTAAAAAAAATTAAGCCATTCCTACTGATAGTCATCTGCCTGCCTTTTCCCAACTAAGTATGGTGGGGTCGGCTTCCCACAACCCAATCACTAACACGCCTCTTGGTAAGACTAGTCAGACTTTCGGGCTTCTGACGACCCTTAACGACTGACAGATCGACAAATGACAGCCGGGACAAACGGCTTAACGTGCTTTCCGCGGCACTGAGGAGTTTTGGTATGTAAAGATGGTCACCCATCCACGAACCAACTAGCAACAAGCGTAACTAAACCTGATCGGGAGATCCGAGCGGCTGTTATTGCTTAGCCACATGCCCGTCTCATTCCCATAATAGTCTGTTACGCCATTACATCTCAAGCACCAGAAAATATGTGCAGCTTATTCTCTCTTAAAATAAATAATAGTTTAAAAAAACTAAAAAACACGCTTCCATAGAAAACCAAACTAGACTAGAAAATAATGGAAAAAAAAGCGTGGGGTGCTTTTTAAGGTATTTTTTAATGATATCAGGCACCCACGCTTTTTCTCCATTATTTTCTACTTTTTAGTTTGGTTTTCCATGGAAGCGTGTTTTTTAGTTTTATTAAACTATTATTTATTTTCTATTTTTTAGGGTGTTTCGAATTTTGAGACGTATGTCAGCGTAGTTTATAACCTATGTCAGCGTAGTTTCGAAGAGAGTTTTTTGCTGTCCTGGTAACCCTGGCAAGGATAGTGGCACAAATTTATGAAATTATAGTATTGTCATCGGTCTTTGATAGGTGTGCAAAGTTTGAATGAAATCAGGTGGTTTAAAGTCGGTCAAAATCGCGCTATAAGGAGTCGGTTACAAACAAACATACAAGTGAAGCTAATATAAAGCGTGTAAAAATAGTACCTTTAGTCTCAAGATCAGATAAACTAACCTAACAATTATGTCCATACTCCGACATTTAATTTCCTACACCCGTGGCACAAAGAGGGCCTCACCAAGATCAGTTCAATTAAATCTATGGATAAAAACAGGGAGCTATTACATTACATGCCGTAATAAATGGAGTGGCTTCGCAACTATGCTCATTGTATGGTGTATAAAAAGTAATTGCTGTGTTCATAAAGATGTCGATTCGTAGACTACGTTAATTGTAGACTTCCCGTAACTTCCCATGAACGTCATAAAGTGCTACAAAGTATCATATTCCAATTGAAATACCTCAAAAAACCATGTTTGCTATTCTGGTAACCCTGGCAAGGATAATGGCACACATTTATGAAATTATTGTATTGTCATCATTCCTCGATAAGTCTACAAAGTCTAAATGAAATCTGACCGTTTGAAGTGGGTCAAAATCAAGTGCAAAGGGGTCGGTTACAAACATGCTTACAAACATACAGGAGAAGCTAATAAAAGCGTGTTAAAAATACCATCTGTAATCACAACTGCCCACACTTTTGGTGTGGTCTTACAACAGAAGCAACTATAATAACATATAATTAATACCGTCTACATACCTAATTCATTACTCGATGCTAAAATGATAGTCAGGCTAGGTAGACTAACGACTTTATCCCAATGTTTTAATATAAAAAGTGTTTTGCAAAAAATCAAGAAGTTATGTTATCTACCCGCACCAATCCGTATACCACTACTGGCCAGGGGACTTACTCTTCAAACTAATTTTAATTCCAATCTAAAGTCAATACGATTCCAATGTTAATTTTGCATAGACGTGATTCGGTACTCTTGAAAACAATAGTGTCAACATCGGAACAACAACAACGCCCGATCTCGATTCCACTTATTTCTCCAAAATCGACACCCAATTTAAACACATTTTGGCTCTAGCGTAGAACTCAAGAATACGAAACGTTAAAATTCCAATGTCAATCGATCGGAATTAAAATCAAGAGTAAGCACCCAGTTCATTAGTAATGACACGAAGTATTAGAATGTCACCACAATAAACAAAGTGGATTAAATACGTATTATGGAAGCTAACGCGAAAATACTAAAGCAAAGTCAATAAAATTTATATGAGACCACCCCTGAAGCATAACCTGTCCAATAAAAAAAAGATTATCAATCCACAATCGTCGCAGAAATCTGTGAACACATATAGATAATATACAGCTGAACATAGAACCTCCTCCTTCATTAAAGTCGATTAAAAAACACTGTCTTATCACAACTGTCCATGCTTTAGTGTGGTTTTGTAATGCCTAAAAAGTAAAATTAAATATAATTAATACCGTCAATTTAATTCATTATTCGATGCTAAAGTGATAGCCGGGTTGGACTTACGACTTTATTCCACCAAAGGTTCAACAGATGCGCCGATGTGTTTACTGCTATCTACCCGCCACCTACAAACGAAACATGTGCAAGTCTACGAGCGAACACCGGATGTGGACGACAGAGAAATTGTTTGTGATCGAATTACACAACCCAAGATGTTTGCGGATATTTTTAACGGTTTATTTAAACAGATGTAAAGCTTCCACGCGAGTAATAGCTAATGCACGTAGAGCAATTTTCTATGGGTCTTCGTATTACGAAGCAACGAAGAGAAGCGAGAATTAGAGGATTCTAAATAGTCATCTCGTTGCGTTGTCTCTGTGGCGCTCTGACTTACACAGCCTATTAAAGTCTGTGTAAGTTGCTATGTAGGTTTAATGCACATTATGGAATTCATAGGCGTAGCACTTAAGACACCCTTGACATTGTACAAGAAAACGATCTATTCGTTTTTCGAAAGAAGGAATAAGTTGCTTATCTTATTTTGATGAACCGAATAAAAATATAATATCCTAACTTAACTTCCCCAACTATTATGGGGTCGGCAATCGGCATACATCCTAACTGGATGCAGCTGAATATTTACCAGCATTTTACATGGAGCGACTGCCTATGACCTCCACAACCTAGTTACTGGGTAACGCGATACACTTTGATAACACTGGTTGTCAGACTTTCGGGCCTATTAAGACCCGTAACGACCGTCAAAGATTCATGAATGACCTGACGTGAACTTCACGTCAAAAAATTCACTGTCACCCTATAAGGTATCCAAGAGAATCGCGGCATTGCCACGTTTTACGGCAATGCTTATTGGCCTATGGCCAAAGTGGCCAAGGTAATAAGCCAGCCCTTGAGTCACCGCGATTCGAGTCCTGCCCCAAATTGCGTAACAGACCATTCATCAGAATCTGAATCATATTGAAGGATATGGCGAATTCATTGCTTCCTATGATTTAAAAATTCGTCTACTCAACAACGTTTATAACGTTTGTAACAAATGTTTTTAAAGTTCCGTAACGCAATTAACCCGCAGGATCTTGTCATTGTCGAAGAACAAACTGCGTATTTATTGCATCAGAAAAGCTTTTTACTTCTCCAAACAGAGCAGACCTTGGCAATGAGCCCTAAACACGCTTGAACCGCAAAAGCTGGCCCGAGTGTCAATGTCAACACTGTTACCTCACAACTCAATGACCTGACTTTTTATTTACTTCACAAATTAGTAGAAGGTCGCTAAACGATACCATCGGAACAACTGTTACATTTGAACGATGTTAGATACACGTTGCAGCTCTATCCAGTCATACAAGCCCAAACTACAAAACATGGTCCCATAGAAGTTAGCAGAATTGCTAAGCTTTAATTTTTGCCCTCATTCTCCTTCGCTCTCTGGTCTAGTGGTCATGCAATCACTCAAATCAAATCAAAATATTTTTATTTCATATAAACCTACATGGGCACTTATGAAACGTCAGAAGCTAGGTGCACGGTTCCAAATAGTTGGTTCCTATGGAGAAGAACCGGCAAGAAACTCCACGGTTACTCTTTCCACTACTGCTGAGCATGAGGACCTGGGTTCAATCTGCGGGAGAGGCAGTGTTATTGGGGTTTTCTAACTGGAATATCTCAGTATCAGCCCGGAGTCTAGATTAGTTCCCCCCGGTTGATGGTACTTTGGACTGTGAACTTACTAGAGAATGGGCAGCATAGTTTTCTATGCATTTTACCACCATACTGCGATCGCCAACCCGCCTGCCAAGCGTGTTGATTATAGCAAACCTCCCTTTGAGGGAGGCTTATGTCTTGAAGTTACTGTTTTTCGGCTGAAACGATGATGATGGAAAAAGGTTTGTTATCTTGTCAAATAGGACTTAAATCATAACTAGCGAGATGTGGGTGTAGTAACACTTGACCCTGTGAGGAATACAGGCGTATGTACTTGGTCTACGCTTTGACCCTAAAAAGGTCCTGAACACAGCCCTCTCAACACTCCTTATACGTAACCTTTTATGTCGATAGTACGGTAAGCTTAAGTTCCATAAGGGATATAACGTGAACCATAATATTAGCTTAGCCATCCATTAGAGAACAAGGACCCTTCATCACATCTGACAGTTGAACACTAGAGCCCTTTAGACAACAATAGGAGGGTAAGAGGCGCCAAAACTGGAGATGAAAAACATTTTCGTGTAATAATTATCTTGGAAGCTCCTGTCTTGGCAAAGGGTGGCAGCAATATTTCAAATATTACTTTGAACTATCCTGCACTGAAATACATACGGACATCTTTTGTTATTTTTTCCCTGTCAAGATGAAAACTGGTAATGTTATAGAAAGAACAAGTATCAAAACTAAAAAAGGTTAAGTATCCTTCAAAAGCGTTTCGCTATTCTGCTATTAAACGGATCGCGTGAATTAGTTTTATAAATAAAATATTAAGAACAAGCACTTCGCCCGCGACTTCGTCCGCGTGAAATTGATAGCTTTTCATTGTAGTTTTTTAATTTATTCATTACAAACAATCAAATCGTCGTCTGTATTATATAAGTGTAGTTTTAAGATTCTCATAATAAAAAAAAATTAAAGCAGAGCCACAAAAGCGAAAACCATAAAAATCCGCGGAGAAATTTTTCGCTTTTTGCAATTGGATTATTTAGCCAAACCTCATTTTAACCCAAGTATAGCGACTGAAAATGACCGACATTTCAGTACGCACATTGTATTTACTGCTGGACATACGACTCTCCCAAGCATCACCACATCGAGTGGTTCTACGATTCACGCATCCACCGGATTTTCACTCTTAGCTTTCTTCATCTAACCACCTACTAGACCGCTAATAAACAAAATCTATACCAAACTGACTAATCTAATGAAACCTGACGTTTATAGCCGAACACTTCACTCACAATTCGCCGGCATAGTCGTATAAACACGTACGGACGTTAGGTCCTATATTTACATCGAACATTATGTAAATTGACGTCTGATTCAGTGGGGAGCCACGCGTATCTCCGGCCCTTGCGTGTGCAAGCTATTGTCGAATAACAAGGAGGCACAGAAGGCCGTAGGTCCTACCCTAGTCTAGACTTTTGGACAAAAAAAATCTTTCTCTCTGTGAGAGGGAGTGAGCCATAACCCATCACGCGGGCCCAGTTCGTATCGGTAGATATCACATGTCTTAGAATTTTTGCTTCTAAGACATGCCGACATTTCTACACTATGTTTTCCTTCACCGTTTTAAGAAGTGGTAATGAAATGACCGCTGACCTAAATGCTGCTTAAAATTCGATTAAATGCAGCAGTATTGCATCGTTTCATTGGTTTAGCGTCAAGATGTAGCGAGCTAGTCATAAATAGAACATTACTTAAAGTGGTTCTACTGTTTCTTTCTGCTTCGTACTATTACGGCATCACAGTACATCTTTTATGGTAAGTAGGTAATGGTAAAGGCCATATTGGTGTTTCCACACATAAATTGAGTCAAGTTATGAGGTTTTGAAACGCTTCGCGAAAACTTCCATTACTTTACAAAAACCGTGCTTTATAAGTTTTGCGCCATTTTCTCACAGGGCATTTCGAATATTGGGCGATGTTGAAACTCACAACAATTTGTCGGGAACTCGGCACATCACTCAAACGGATCACTTAAGATTTTGTACCACTTGGATCTCTGCCAATACTATAAAAGCAGAAAAAGAAATAACATAAATATGGGCTACTCTACCATAAATATTTGATGAAAATAACCCGTTTCGGACGAGAATGGCACCACCCTTTAACGGCTCATACATAACTAATTCTATTTGTGTCTGAAAAATTCGAAGTAGGGATATTTCTCTAGTTCAAACGGTGCTCTTTCTGATAGTTTCCAAGATTTTTTCCTGAAAAATTATTAATTAAGGAAAAAATCTGTTTAAAGACGAAAAAACGCGATAAAAAAAACTTTATTTTTTCGTATCGAACAAGGTTTCCGGTCTGCATTGACCCTAGAACCCCAGTAAACTATGGAGTAAACGTTAAAATCGCTCAAAAAATGCACTTGAATTTAAAATATATTTTGAGCATTTTTTTTTTTACTTTTATTATGCAAGTAAGTAGTCAAAATTGAAAAAAAAAATCTGAAAATATTTGGGTACATTCCCTGGCTAGTTATAAAACTATTTTTCCTTTCACTATTTTTTTTTTTTTGTATGGGAACAGGGACTAAGTTTTCAGAATGTTGGGTACCAAATATCACCTCAAAGTTAACAGTGAAGATGGCTGTCCAACTAATAAAATCAGGCAGTTACGATTAGCCAATATGCTTAAAGAATAAAGCCACAGTAAACGGACACAAATTGAGTCGAAACTATCTCCTCAGTCATCCACATAAAAATCCATGGTCTATAGATATCTAAGCCATCTAAAGGTGTCTTCAGACAGCGGGCGCGACGCGGCGGGACCGGGCGGCGACGCGACGCTGAGTAGTTGTAATGTACTAGATAGTATGGACGACTTCACACAGAGCGCTCGGCGCGACGCGCCACGCCGCCGCCGCGCCGAGTCGGAATACAACTCAGAGGCCGGCGTGCCGCGAGCGGGGCGCGAGCGCAGCGTCGGCAGGACGGCGATAAATTGCAGAAGTATCACAAGTTTTAAATTGATTGACTGCGTCTTACATTTAATAATAGTTTTGTATGTTAGCTGATACGAGTAATGGATAGTGAATGAAAGTGAGCGATCGCCGACATTAGCTGTGATTGACTAAAACATTTTCATTACGAGTACAGTTTCAAACAACTAGCGCACGTGAATCAATTGAATTTGAACTTTATGCCAATGTGATTAGAGTCACACAACGCAAGCTTGTTTATTACAATGACTGTATCCTTTATTTAGTAAGTAAACTCAATTAATTTAAACTAAATAATTTGATACATTTAATCTAAGAAACCCGTTAAATCTTATTGAAAAGTCAAAAAAATTAAAACAGTTCGGTATAAAGCATAGAACCAATTTCCTAACAATTGAAATGATTTGGTTTTCTGTTTTGTCTCTGTAACTTTTAGATCATTCACATGACAAGACAGCGCGGCGCCGCACAGTGGGTTGCAAATCGCGAGATAAGAAAGGTAATTCATAATTACCATGTGATTTCAATTTAGTGAAACGAAATTTTGTGATTTTCAGTGTCTTGGCTTATAGTATAAAAAAATATTGTGAACTTGACTAAGCATACTCATATTTAAAGCATTTAACCATAAAATTAAACATCAACATTATATATTTTTTTTTAATTTTGAGGATTTTTAAAAAGCCACAAATGGTGGCGCAATATGAAGTATGTCAAAAAATTAAAAATAAATGGTACTATCTGTGTTTAAGGATATAATGGCGAACCTTATAATTCCAGAGATAGAATAATTTTTCATGTCAGCACCGTACATTTTTTTTGTTTAAAAAATTATAACTCCTTCATTTATACACGCAATTGCCCCATACGAAATTTTATAGAATAGTAATGATCAGCAGAATCCATTTCTAGCCAAAAAAAAAGACCCTCCAAAATTCAAGTCTCTATGTCTATGAAAGGCGATATGCAGCCCACCGTGCATCGGCGCCGCCCGCCAGCGCGGCGCCGGCACGGTGGTGCTTTTGTCGGCTCCACGTGCAGGCGGTATCTTTGATATTGTGTTAGTCCTCTAGTTAGTTCCTGTCCGACTTAGTTCGTGAGCGAAAGTGGTACGTGGAACTGATTGATAGATATTGGGTCGCGTTTAACACTTTAGTTTAAAATTGTGTCTTGTTGTTATTATTACGTTTTTAGTGTTTTGTTTTTATTGATTTTGTTGTGATAAACAATGCCTGAATACGTGTACAGTGGTCGTGAAAACGGTAACATGTTGATGTGTTTAGAAGCCCGTGGCAAAGGTATTCCTTTTGCTTTGTGGATTTACCGAGACAGATTTTCAAACCTCCGGCATCCTTCTGAATCTCGCATGAAAGGCATGGAGTACAGTTTGACAAATTAAGCCAAACCTCATAAGATCGCAAAAGATTTAGAAAGGTACGTAAAATGCCTCAGTCAATTTCAAAGTTTAATGGCTACTAATACGATTAAAATTCATAATTTTGTAAAGCGCTTGAGGCTAAGTTACAACAGCCGCACGGGTCGATGATATGCTGACCTGTGATATTAGTTACATACTTCATTAAAAAATAAGAGCAAGAGCGTTTCCACGTCTGAATCGCTCAACATTTTTTCAATGAATGAATCGCGGCGCGGCGCCGCTCAGTGGATCGTCCCCATACAAGAGGTCGGACATAGAATCAAAAATTGAAAAAGTATCTAATTAAAAAAAAAAAACAAAATATACAGTTGCATTTCTCTATTAAAGAACAACAAAAATTGTTGTACGCTTTTTTTATTTGACCAGCACTTTAGGCGCTATTCGATGAAAACTTTTATTTTTGTATGGAAACGAACACAAAAATGTATGTATCTCATGATTCCCTCTTTGTTCGACTTGTGGATTTCACTACTGTTATTTACCCATTTTATGCCACATTTTCTTCAAGGACACATGGTGCCCCCAGAGTGCCCCTACCGAGATATTTTGCCTATAGTAACTATCTTTGTATGTGTATTACTGATGGAATGGAGGTACATTAAGTATACTTATTACTGAGAATTAGTCATCACTAAGTAGTTCCTTAAATAACAGGTGCATTTTTGAGGACTTTAATGACTTATGAACGCTTTTGTTGCAACATAACAAAAGCGTTAATGAGTCATTAAGTAACGACTACCAGTACTTGCTTACTCTAATTAGTTATTGTAATTACTATGTTCACAGCCCTTAAGCTCTGCAGTGTGATTGGCTCATGTCATAATTAGCTTATCAAATTCATTGCTAGTTATAGTTATTTTTGTGTGTTTTGCACATGTGTATTGTTCTTTAATAGAGAAATGCAACTGTATAATTTTTTTATATTTTTTTTTATTAAATACTTTTTCAATTTTTGATTCTATGTCCGACCTCTTGTATGGGGACGATCCACTGTGCGCCGGCGGGACGGGACGTGATCGCGCCCGCAGTGTGAAGGCTCCCGTCGCGCCGGCGCCCCGCCACGCCGCGTCACGTCACGCCCCGCTCGCTGTGTGAAGACACCTTTAGCCTCGAACATTGTAAATAAGGGAATGCTCAGTCCACCAAGTCACGTATCTGTTATAGCTCCACGTTTTGGGGTGGCCAATGTGGGCATTGGGAGATTGATTTATCAGTGCAAACAACTCTGATAGTTTGTTGTTGTTGTCTACATCTTCACCTATCCGTTTATTGTTAGAACGAATCAAGCTATGTTATCACTTGGCTGATTGGCTCAACTACACACAAGGAAGAAAGAAAATACGCAAAAAAAATTAGGAAACATAATACATAACGTAACGGAACAGAGAAAGTTTGATTTTACTCGATTTTTAAGGAGTAAACTCCAATAAACTCCAAAAAGAACAAGTTGGGGAAACATTCGCGTCACTTTCACATACTTTCGTTTAGCATAACAGCCGATTCCTTCCCGAAGAGCGAAAGCCTGCGCCCTGCGTCCACTACTAACTATTTACCTTTTTTTCATTCATAATTCATAATCAGCCTATATTTTTCCCACTGCTGTGAAAGGGTATGGGCCGTAATCGACCACGCGGGCCCAGTGCGGGTTGGTAGATGCCACATGTCTTCGAATTTTTGGTTCTAAGATATGCCGGTTTCCTCACGATGTTTTCCTTCACTGTTTTGAGAGCAGTGGTGATGAAATTATTTATCATACCGTTTACCTTTATCTCCTATAAAATGTTCTTATACTACACAAATCGTATATAACTTTTCCTCGTTTTCTTCCACCATTTTTATCGTTTATTACCCTTTCCTGGTATTAGCTGTTAACATCTACAGTAATCACAAGCCTCGTAAACTTTATTGCGAGGAAGTGCACAATCTCACTAGTAAATAGTATACTATCTTTACAGTTTACGTATACTAACTTTACAGTTACGTTTCACAGCTTGAGTGTCTATATTTATATCAGTGTATTTAGTTAGAAGGGCTTGTGGCTAAGTTACAACAGCCGCACGAGTCGATCGTTCAGGTTAAGCTACGCTTGTCGCGGTTGGTCCGTGGATGGGTGACCATCTTTACATTCCAATACCTTTCCGTGCCTCGGAAAGCACGTTAAGTCGTTGGTCCCGGCCGTCTTTCTTAGATCTTAGACAGTCGTTACAGGTCGTCAGAAACCCGAAAGTCTGACAACCAGACTTACCAAGGGGTATCGTATTACCCAGTAATTGGGTTGTGGAGGTCAGATAGGCAGTCGCTCCATGCAAAATACTGGTACTCAGCTGCATCCGGTTAGACTAGGAGCCGACCCCAACATGGTTGGGAAAAGGCTAGGCAGATGATGATGTATTTAGTTAGGGTCCTGGCTAATTGATAACAGCTGCACGGGTTGATCTAAGGTTAAGCTCCGCTTGCCGCGATTTTTGGATGGGTGACTATCCATTGCATATCGAGGCCGTTCCGGAAAACACGTTAACCTTTTACTCCCGGCTGTCATACGTAGATCTTTGTCGTTGGTAATACTGGGTTGTGGAGGTCAGATAGGCAGTCCCTCCATGTAAAGCGGCATCTGGTTAGACTGGAAGCCGATCCCATAATAGTTGGGCAAAGGCTAGGCCGAATGATTGTATGTTTTCTGAATCAACAGCATACACTGATCCGTAAGGTGTACAAATTGAAAAAGACAAGGATGTAACAGACTAACAGTTTCAAGCAACCAAAGTTTAACAGCCTATTAAACACGTGCGAACTAGCAAAAACCATTCAAAACTCTGAACTAATAATATCAACAAACACTCGTACACAAGAGTTACAAGTTTCCCCTAACGAAATAGCGCACGCACCTGCCCACCTTGATTATTCCCTTCCGCCCTTTCGTGCCAGAAGGTAAAAAATGTACTTCAACGTCCCTTGCATGCACGCGTGCGTGACCGGTAATAAGAAACTGTGGCTCAAGTGGTCTGTTGTTGTAAGGTAGAGAAGGTGGAATAGGCTCAGTCCTTGCGATTTGTAGGTAACATAATGCATGAATATTGTTAGCTGCGGGATCCTCCGGGTAGTTCTGGGAAACGTGGTAATTATGGCTAAATCGGTCATTGAAGCGGTGCTAGCAGTCTGGGTCTGGTACCCATACAGCTGGCTCAGCTCTGACTTCACCTAAGACTATGACCGCTGTCATCGTCTCAGGTAAAGTCTCATCTAAGTTCTAAGACTGGTATGGACTTGGTGATAGATCTGTGTACTAACTAGCTTTTTCCAGCGGCTTCGAATGAAACGTACTAACGGGATATAAGTCCTATGTACTAATACCGGCTATCAACAATCTGTGTGTCAAATGTTATCCAAATCCTTTCAGCCGTTTTTGCATGATTGAGGAGCCGAGTAAAAAGAAAAAAAAGAAAACTTTTTTACAAAAAAAAAAACAACCGACTTCCTTAAAAACACTACAAAGTGAAAAATAACTTTAATTTCGGAAGTCGGTGGCAAAAAAACCATAAATACAGATCCTAAGACACCGACTTCCGAAATTAAAGTTATTTTTCACTTTGTAGTGTTTTTAAGGAAGTCGGTTGTTTTTTTTTTTGTAAAAAAGTTTTTATTTTTAAATTTTTAGTTGTGGTATTCACCCTGCACTAATTCCAAACAAACAATGCATATTTATGCGATAGCAGAAATCGCGGTTGATTTGCTGTCATTTTTTAAAGAGTTCCGGTGTCTGTCTCCCGAACTCATCATCAGATCTATATGAAAATTATATGGGACCATTTCGGAATAAACCCCTTTCGAACAAAAAAAGAATTTTGCAAATCCGTCTATATACGACGGAGTTATGGCCGAACATACATAAAAAAAAAAAAAAAACATAAACATCCGAATTGATAACCTCCTCCTTTTTGAAGTCGGTTAAAAAGTGAGGAAGAACGCTAAACGAAAACGAAGTAACAGGGCGGGCAGGTGGTAGGGTGCGACGGGGAGGTGAATCGCCTGAGCAAGTTTCCTGCGGTCGCAGACTGAAGCTAGAAGTAAATAAAATCTAGAGGTTCATCCGCGGCTAGTTTCAGGTTTTGTAGGAAGTTGGACTTCTGTTATTAAAATCTCGTTGTATTCTATCTATGTTTGAAATAGCGAAGTACACTGTGCGAGGAAGCTAGAAATTTATGAATATCTAAAAAATATAAAGGATAATGTGTTTTGTTTGCTAATTCATGATAATATTAAGTTTAAGTTTTGAATTAAAAGAAATAAGAATGACTGGGTAAGAGAGAGATTAGCAGTAAAAACCTAAATGCTGTTTAAGTATATTGGTTGCAAAGTGGTCGAAATTCGACCATATTTTATTTAAATAAAAATATTACTTTTGTACATTCCTTCTCTATATAAACTTTAACTGTGTTTTTTCAACTTTCGTACTCCTCTGTCTGCGTAATTTTTATACAAAGGGTTGCAAAGTCTGTGCATCACGATATTAACAGGTATTCATTTATAATGAAGCATCCGACAAATTCAGTTCAACCCAACTTCCATTACGCCATCGACTTACTCTATAGGTTCCTTGCCATTAAGAACACCTTCCATTTCATCACAAGAAAAAATAAATACATACTTCCATGTTCCAACAACTCTATCCTTCATGGTCGGATAATTTCACCAGTTATTAATAACCGTGGATCAGTGAATGGTTTCCGTAGCGTCGTATTATTTATAGGTCATTTTTATGATCAGGCGCGGTCTGGTACCGGGAACCGGGGAAGGGAACATTGCTGGTAAATGTATTCCCGATATAAGCAAGTAGACGAATGACAGAATGGCTACTGGTTAACTGTTTAGTCGTAAATTATGATGATGGGGTGGGGTTGATGGATTTCTTGATAAGTAACGAATAGCTCAATAATTCTGCCCAAATATTTTCATTTGTACGTAGCAACGAAAATCGATCGTATCTAAATATTTTGTTAGCTTTCTTTTTCCATTTTCTTCACTGCAGCTCCTTACTAATAATCTATCTAGTGCTATTTCTTTATTTATCAAAAACTCAACGTTGCTCAGAATAAGCAAATACTTATGCTTTTCTCCAATAAACAGATGAATATCAAGTGCCAACCCCCAAAAAAAACTTCGGTCGCTTATTTTCTTTACTCCCAAAAGTTGTTTCTTGAATCATCCAACCCGTACTACTTAGTTTCGTTTTGAATATATTCCTGAATCCGCCGTTTGAACTTTGGCGTCCAAAGTTTCTGTGGCAAGTTATCTATGCTTTACACCTTGTAGAGCACAACTTGTCGTGAATTAGGATTCGCACCCAAAGCCCTCCGCCACCCGTTCCTCTGTCACAATCTTCTTTAAATAGTATAAAACAAAGTCGCTTCTCGTGTCTTTACGCTTAGATCTTTTAACACGTCGTCGAGTGCCGATCACGCGATATCGCGTGATGCGTCGGCTCTGCATTATGGCCGATCACGCGATATCGCGTGCTTGCTACTAACAATTTTATACGCGCTCTAAATCTATGGCCTTATGGGATTAACCATCAATCTGTGTTCGGCACTCAACGTGTTAAAGAACGCAACGGATTTTAATGCGGTTTTCATCAATAGACAGAGTGCTTCAGGAGGAATGTTTATATGTATAATACGATGCAAAAGCTAGTGCTGTATATTTTTAAACATAACATATATTTTTAACGTAAGCATTTGACATTTTCACAGTGCAGTGAACTACTAAGGCCGCTATAACAAAACATAATGAAAATTAAAAAATAAATAAAGGGGTCCTTATACAAATACCACTTTTCTTTCGGCTTTTTTCACCTTATGGTACGGAATCCTACGTGTATTTCTATTTAGAGACATTTCAGCACGTTAGTTCTCCAAAAGGATAACTCAACTTTTTATCCTGCTGTTCCAGCGGTTGTTGAAGACTAAAAATAAATATTGTGTTATCTTCCTCATGATTCTGACCTGTACCATATCCACACGAATAATGACTATTTGTAATGCTATGCACAATTTTAGCTACATTTACGAGTATCTGATAAGCGGTATTTAAAGCATTATATTACAAATCACGTTGAGTTGTGAATAGTTGCTACCTGCACTGTCAACTATAGAAAAAACTTGCATCGGCAAGATGGATCTAATTGCAAAGGAAATACACAACCATGTCGTACTCCCAATGTTTATAAAGGAAACATCTGGTCTTTGGACGAATAGGATAGTTCGGTGTTGCCAAAGATAGGATCTAACTTCGCAAGATACATGAAATTGTCCATTTCAGAGGCTGCTGACTAGGTTTGCACCGGACACATTCTACGTCCTTTTGGTACTCCTTAAAAGGAAGAAATTACACAACCTCTTAACATCACACTGTGGTCCTTGTACAACCTAATGTATCACAAAACGAATTATCAACCACATTCGGTCATTCTAAAGTTCAATAATAAATAATAATGAGCGAACGCATTCTGCCTACGCTAATGACTCGGGACTTGAGGGTTGCTCAAATGAAATAAGGGCATTTTCCTCGGCAAGAAATGGAGCTCAGTCACGACATTCTGACATTTCGAAGACATGGACTATTCAAGGAATAGATAAGAGAAATAAAACTTAAGCACGGAAAAAATGAATTACAAAAGTTTAATTAAATTTCGTATGACGTAATTTCATCATCATTTCATCATCCACAGCGCAAACTGACATTGTTAGGTCTCTCATTTCTTGTGCTAATCCACAAGCTCCGGTTCCTGCCTCATACAGGTTTTGCCCCTGATGGCAACAATGTCGTCTACCCATCTCGTAGCCTGACGACAAACATGTCCTCTTCCAGTCCTTGGACGCCAATCTGTCACAGCCTTACTCCACCTATCATCACTACACCTTGTCAGGTGTCCTGCCCCAGAGGGCTGGCGGCCACCGTTCTTCTTGGAAACCGTAGTTTAACGCCACTTCATTGATTCTTATCGATTTAGGATGTTAAGATTTGCCATCATCATTTTTGTCTTTACCGCAGTCAGGTGAACAATTACCACCATACAAACAAATTCATCAACCAACTATTCACCTTCAATTTTCGTCTTCAATACGATTTAAACTTTATCAGTGCAACTGACACATTGTATATCAAACACGCCATTCCTAGCATCAGAAATATATTCAAGCTTCTCATATTTTAGTGTCAATTCCCTAGTGTTTTATGACTCCATAACATCGCAATTCGCAATATTTTCATAAGGAAATTCGTGAACTGGATCGAAATGGCGCGGTAAGCCAGCTTACTCATTCTTTCTCTTTACTGTTCGGTTGGTCCAGAAAAGTGTGAACATCAGTATAATATTTCTAAGACTGGGGTACGTTAGGTTTTCGAAACCAATATTATAAAGAGACTAGCTTTTGCCAGCGGCTTCGCCCGCGTATTATACACATAAACCTTCCTCCTGAATCACTCTGTCTATTTATGAAAACCGCATTAAAATCTGTTGCGGAGTTTAAAAGATTTTAGCATACAAACGCAGGAAGGGACTATGTTTTATACTTTGTTACTATAATAAAGAAGAGATATGATTTCGTGTATGTCTAACAAACATTCAAAAATTCATATCTCTTCTGCACGCGTAGCATGACCACCATAGAAAGAACTTTGTCTATTCTTGGTAGAATAGAGATAAAACTGTCATGCTACGCCAGCATAAAACAGTAGAAATCTTTCTACAATCTTTAATTCTGTCTTTAATCTTTCTACAATCTGTAATTTTTTCTGTTCTTCCGTCGACAGAACCCCTTTCTACGGTGGTCATGGTACGCATGCTGTTCGTTACTCTTCAAGCCAAGACGGCTGGACCGATTTGGATTAATTAGGCACAAAGGTAGACTATGACCTACATTAGGACACAGGGTACTTTAAATTATAATAATATTCCCACAGGGTCGAGACTTATGCGAGTAAAATCGTGAGGCCCAGCTAGTATAAAATTTTCAAGTTTTGTCTGACACAGTCTAGTATTTAGGTTATGTGTCTTCAAGTAATGTGGTCTTGGCCGTTTTATGTTAAATAAATAAATCTGTCAACCTTGACAATGCCGCTGATGCGTTACGGCTTCCGAACTACTTAATGTGGCTCGTATTGTTGCGAGTGGGGCACGAGATCGACGATGGAGCGACGATAACTTTCTGATGATAATCTGGTAGAATCTTTATTAAACTTTAACTTTTAATCTTGACTCAATTCTCCGAAATTGTAACAGTAACATCAGAAGAACTATGTAACTATCACGTATACGGGCTGCTTCTCCTTAACACAGGTTTTCACAACCCAGCTAAGAGAGCAGTGCTCATCCACACGTTTTTAAAAATATTACTAATTTTGTAAAACTGTATTTTTAACGTGTACCATAAGCCATAACATAATCCTCTGTCTTGACTAAATAAATAAAATAGTTTTTTACTTTACTAGGCAGCCTGTGGGTGTGGATGCCATTGTACAAATCACGTTTTAGCTTCGGCCATGTATTCACGATAGATAGCCATTACTTTATGGCATGTCTGAATCTTTAGTTCTCCTTCTCATAACACATTAGGTTCAGTTGAAAACCAGCGTCAGGCACTAGTTGTTCTGGCATTTATACTTTTTGGGGCTCAATACTTTCTTCTAGGTCTTTTTTTTTTGTATGAATATTGTGCACCTTAAACTACATCAAATAAATTTGTTTCATTTTGTTTCTTTAAAATCAAATCTAATCTGATAATCAAGGATGACACCATCTTTGATTAGCAGATTAGATTATATTTCCTTGCAGATAACATCAAACCTTTCGTATAAAATCGTTAAAATCTCGTCAGTCAGAAGTTAAATACTTAGAAGTAATTCATCCCCCAGGAACCCCCATTCAGGCAACATATGAACCACAAGACAAGTAGGTATCTAGACAAAAAAGATGACTCATCACCAGGGCCTGATTGCCCGCCGTGACGAGAATGTGTTCCACAGCCGTCATTAGTGACCACATCTCTAATTTTAGTCTTTAAATCACGAAGCCCAAGGTCGATATTGCAATACATGAATCAGAGAGGCAATTAGGGTCGTTATCATCACAAGCAAGATTGGCAGATGGTTGTTTTGTGTTGTATGACGATTTTTTTGAGATTACGCAAGTCGTTACTTTAGGTAATTATGTTCCGAATGAGAAATTACGTTTTGTAAGAATATTCTGCTTGTTTAGTGGAACATTAAAACCCGAAATGCGTACTTGCGGAGCCATCTTAGCTGAGTATCAATTCCAATTTTACTTATCTCGGCGAAAACGTGTAGGGACTTCCAAATTCGGAATAAGTTCCAAATGTTTCTGTTTATATAATTCGTGTAGGCGTGAAGGCATTCTAGTTTTTAGCTTCGGCTATGTATGAATCTGGATGTAACAGCTATCTGCGTGAGAGTACATACATACATAAACTCACGCATTTCTTCCATGGGAGTAGGCAGAATCTACAGAATACCACCTGCTACGAACCGTATATACTCTTTTTGGATCGTTTACGTTCATACATCCGGTCATAGTACTACGCACCTGACTTTTCTGGAGAACATCACCAATAAGGTCACTATTAATACGTCCTACTAGGACGTTCCCTAGTGTCCACTCACTTCTGCCTTATAAATACCTTTTTTAGCCACCCGTCATTCATCTTCCCAACGTGACCAAATCATCTAAACACTGTTTACAATTTTTCTCACTACATCTTCCTTTAAACAGCACCGTTGTCTTATCACATCATTCTTCGGCCTAACATTCATAGGTACATACCAAGGAACCATTTCCACAGTATTTATTCTACTTTCATGCTTCTTTTGCCACACCTAAAATTCACTTCCATACAAAAGCGTAGGCACCGACTGCGTGAGAAATTGGATTGAAACCCTGTTTTTCCAAAAGGCACATACCAAAACTCTAACCTGCCTTTCTCCCTCTTTATTAGGCACCACCACCATGCACCTGCTTATAATATCACAACAGCTTAGTATGACATTATGATCTAAATGCCTCTAAACATTTGAAACCGGTACTAGCCTACATATCAGTTGTACAAACGAACAAGCCCTACCCACAGGCAACAGTAGAGAATTGGAACAATCTTAATACACCTGTCCATTTAACTGAGCTGATACATTCCTATTGAGGTTAAAGCTATCATAGTTTATGCGTTATAAATTACTTGTTTAAGGATGTTTAAATCATTGCTCAATATTAAATTGGTTTATGTAAATGCAGGCCTTTATCGATCTTGTCTTTTTCATAGCCAAATGATACTGAGTCTATTGCAAGATGGTGATCCGAGGGGTTATTGCGTTTACACTATCAGTAGGAATCACTTCCATTTTGACAGCTGCACAACATTCATGGCGTTGCCGCGTTGTATACGTTGCTACGCAAACAATTTTTTCGTAAATATGAAAGAATAGATTAGCAATAAGCTTCAAAATGATTCAGACTCTGATTAATAGCACGCAATTAGGATTCTAGTTCAAATTATAGAAACCGTCAAGCTAATTAAATGTAATTACAACAGCTCATCTTTGGAAAGAATAGAGTTACAAGCTTCAATACTCAATACTTTATTGCATTCTTTCATTTCTTTTTTGCTTTTGGAACAGTATCCAAATATAAAGGACTAAAGTGTATTGACAAAGCAAAAGTATGTGTTAGAGATTTTATCTGCAATTTTCGATCATATTTCATATTATCTAACAAAAAGCCTTGCGGATACAAAGCATGAACATATACACAAAGGCAGTGTTCGGTTAACCGCAACGCGTCAAAGGTAATCGTATACGTTTGATACTGGCGTTATATAAGCAACGCTTTTGCATGAAAAATATTCAATAAACTGACGGTTTTTGGTCACAGCGGGGTCCGACCACAATCGATCGCATATATGATCTAAATATGACACACGACATAAGCCGATAATAAAACATAGGTAAGATATGTCCAGATTAAAATCACGACATAAAATATTCTCCAATTTCTTGGATAAACTAGAACAGAATTCGAAATTCGTCCAATGATAAAGTGCGATCCAAAGATTACATCATCTTTGTATCTGTTTCTGTGTCCTGCTTTTCTTTCTAAGTTTTTAGGAAATAAATTTTAGGACCACCAATCTTCCTAACACAGGTCCATAAGGCACCACAGTCCACGTGCCACCGAATATTTCACCAGTCCACTATACAACTGCATTAAGCAGTAATTACCCGTACCACAAACCATTAAAGCTGTCACTGTATAAATTATAGCTTCAAACAGCACGCAACAAACGCCGGAAACGCGCCATAAAAATAAACTGAGACCACATTCAAAGAAAGCAATCCGGTGGACCCAATGCACTCGTCAATCACGTACGTGTAAACATTTCAAGAGTAAGTCTGTTAAAGAGTTATTACGTCTTTTTTACTCTTCTTCCGTTGCTTGGTTCAAAGTTTAAATGCGTTGCAGTGGAGTTGATTTTTTGTAGTCCAATTTGCTTCGATATATCTGCCCCACCGATCAATCAATTCGGCTTATTCACTACTTGGCAGAGGCCTCTATCCTCAATTCCACATATAAATAATCAGCCTATAATATTCCCACTGCTGGGACACTGGCCTCTACTCGATGAACGGGACTGGACCGTAATTCACCAGGCCCACAACGGGATGGTAGATATCACATGTATTGGATTTTTTGGTTCTACGACATTCCAGTTTCCTCAAGACGTTTTCCTTCACAGTTTTGATAGCCGTGGTGGCGAAATAATTTACGCAAAGTAAACCGTTTGTGGGTTCGATCGAACCTACGACCTGCAACTCGTATGTTGCGGCCGTCACCACTTAGCCACCACTACTCGACAGAAATATTAGCAAGCTAAAATCATGAAAGCAACAATGTTCTGTTTGTCTTGAGCAGTTCCAGAACTAAGTTCTGATATAAAAATAATGCACTGAACTGAATGTACCCAAAGTTTTGGCCTGACCCAAAACAATTTGCTAGGTAGACATTACATTGTGGTGGTAACTATTTAACCAAAGCATCGTTTAATAGGAACGCTTCCGACCTCTATGGTAAATGTACTCGTATTAATTAACAAGTCCTTAGTAGATCCCGGACACGCCATTCCGCCAAAATGATCTTGTATGATGCGACAAAGAGGCAAAGGGGTTCATAATCCCTTGATGCTGCACGTATCTACCCTACATTATCGCAAAATGTGTTTAGGACCGCGCTAATAAGCGAATAATATCTTAATACTAGACGGATTAATCTACAGTAATATTATAAAGAGGGAAATGTACGTTATTTGGATGTAAGAAGTTCTCTCCAAAACCCCTCATTCGGTTTAAACAACGTTGGAGATCCGTTAGCAACGAACGTCTTTAAATTAATCAAACTTTTTTTCATCTGACTATCGGCATCAGCACCCTTGTAAACCATAAAAACGACACCCATGATGATTACGAGTTGTTTATTGTAATGTAAATTATTTCATCACCGCGGCTCTCAAAATGGTTAAGCAAATATCGCGAGGAAACCGGCACGTCCTAGAATCAAGACATCTACCAACCCGCACTGAGCCTGCGCTGTAAATTACAGCCTACTCCCTCTCACCCAGGGGAGGCCTGTGTCCCAGCAGTGGGAACATTTATAGGCTGATTATGTAATCATTCCAATCAGCCTTATCGGTACATTGTTCGCACGTAAATAATTTTTATGACAAATAATAATGGTTAAGAGCTATTAGCTAATGTACTATTTTAGTGTGACTACTGACTCATACGGTCATACCTACTGTTCCATAATCTAGAATATACCTGAGTATAGCTTTCGCATAGCTCTTGCATACCTTGGACTCAAGTCGTGATGTAGTATGGGTTTATTTGTTCCAGGAATATTAGTACAAGTTCATTGAGGCGTGGTCAGTAGAGTGAGTGTTTAGGTATTTAAGTAGTCGCATCGTGGCAACTAAGAAGGTTCAAAATAGCTATGCGTTTGTTGATAGTTGATTCGAATGTCCACCAAAATAAAAGGAATTTTGCAGTTTTAATTAAATAAATTAAACAAGCACGCCTCTGTATCACTAAATAAAATATAATATAAACTTCATGACATTGCTCAACCAAACTCGCGTCACGCTGTCGCGTCGCGCATGTCTGAAGAACTTTATGCGACGATAATTTTTTTTGCTCAGTTTTACACTTTCTTATTTATTACTTTTTTATTCTTTTTTAAAATTTATGAATTACTTTTGAATAAATCTTTTGAAACGTTTGATAAAACACTCAAATTTTTTCTGGCTTGTAATATGTTACAAATACTTTTAACGGTGCCAGCCACTGAGCGTTTTACTTGTCCTGGCTTTGGCATCGCTTTAATAGTAGGTTGGATTTTATAGCCTACACAGATTGTAACAGGAATAAAACCCTTATATCCATTTATGGAATTCATTCTTATTCTATCGTTTCTTGGAAACCCAACTACTATTATCCTGCCAAGGGCGTCACATTTTTAATACTTCCCGTAGTTATATTGACCACTTCAGTATCAGTAACGGAAACGCCTAGCGTTGGCGTGGACCAATGTCACCCGGTCAGCCAGATACCACGATTAATGTAGGCTCCGATTGGGTCATTGTCAATTATAGAAAGGGAAGTCCCTAAAATAGATACTTAGTTGAAGCATGTCGTGGAAGGAATGTTATCTTTCAATCACAATTATCTTTGGCGGTCCTATTGTAAATAGAATAAGAAATGTTATTCCAAATTTGAGTTTATGACTCCCTAGAAATGTCTGTGCCTTTCTGGTGCGTGTAAGAAAGTCACAGGGACTGTTATATCCTGAAGCCTAACCAACATTACCATACGGGCTTTAGCTACCATATTCGTAGAAGAAGTCACGAGAAATCAGCCATAATACCTTGTCACCTACCTAACTGCATTATCCCAACTACACAAGGTTTTCAAGATTATCGAATCGCAAAGCACCCTTTGCGATTCGATAATTCCCAAACGATACCGTCCCAAATGGTCTATGTCTTTGTCGACCGTAATTAACGTTATTCTTGTTTTATGCATGTTTTCATATGGTAGCACTTCCACACTTCCTAAACATATATTCATAACTTAATATTATAGTCACATACCTCGTCTGCAGGCTTGGTGGGTGTGATGGCGACGGTCTCGTTGAAGCAGAGACAGGCACAGTAATGACGGTTGGCGTCCACGTCCGTGAGCACGGACACGTAGAACCGAGGCTCTATACGCTCCGTCGAGAGAGACCATCCTTGCGGCTGGCAGAACTGCGGCAGAAAACATTAAGGTTAATGATTTAAAGACACTGAAGCATAAAACAAATGGTAGATCAAGTGTACAGCAGGACACGAGGCGGCGGCGCGTATTGTCCCAAGCGCGGGGTAGTCGTACACCTCGTTCTCTCCGTGGATCTGAGGTGGCACGCAAAACCAGGCGCCACCAGTCGGGGATCGTGGAAGGCTCATTAGTTCTCATGATCCCCAGCACAAGTGTAGGAAGGGAACACCGGAGTGTATTTTAATCAGTAAGCAATTAACAGGCCTCTCCGCCGGCAATAGGGTGAAGGATATCTATGGATATATATTAGGTTGGGGAAAAAGTCTTTTCGCATTATAGTATGTATGAACTTGTAATAAAATCTCTTTGGCTATACTATTTGTATCTGGCTGGTTTTGGTATCATTGAAAGTTTAAATTTTAAAGAACATAATTCCAAATTCAAATTAGGAAAATGTGTGATTTTCATTTGTTTTTCGTACCGTCAAGATGAGTGAATCTAATGAAGAAATTCGATACATTTTAAAATTTTACTACAAAAAAGGTAAAAATGCAACGCAAGCCGCGAAAAAAATTTGCGATGTTTATGGACCTAGTGTAGTTTCTGTGAGAGTAGCACAAATTTGGTTTAAGCGTATTCAATCCGGAAATTTTGATGTCAAAGATGCACGTCGCTCTGGTCGCCCTATTACGGATAAAATGGATGCCATTTTTGAAAAAGTGGAGCAAGATCGGCATACCAGTAGTTACGACGTAGCTGAAGAACTGGAAATTGACCACAAAACAGTTTTGGCGTATTTGAAAAAAACTGGGTACACAAAAAAGCTCGACATTTGGGTACCTCACGAGCTCACTGAAAGAAACCTAATGAACCGTGTACTCATTTGTGATTCTTTATTACGACGTAATGAAACCGAACCATTTTTGAAGAAGCTGATAACTGGTGATGAAAAGTGGATCACGTATGACAAGAACGTGCGAAAAAGGTCGTGGTCAAAGGCCGGTCAGGCTTCACAGACTGTGGCGAAACCCGGGTTAACTCGCAACAAGGTGATGATGTGTGTGTGGTAGGATTGGAAGGGCATTATTCATTATGAGCTGTTACCACCAGGCAGGACCATCGATTCTGAACTCCGGAATTAATCAACAGACGGGGTGTGGTTTTTCATCATGATAACGCTAGACCTCACACATCTTTAGCCACCCAACAAAAATTAAGAGAGTTTGGCTGGGAGGTGTTAATGCATCCGCCGTATAGTCCTGACCTTGCACCTTCAGATTTCCACCTGTTTCGGTCTCTTCAGAATTCTTTAGGCAGTGTCAGGTTAACATCACAAGAGGACTGCCAAAACCACTTGTCGCGGTATTTTGACCAGAAGTCCCAAAATTTCTATAGCAATGGGATCATGTCCCTACCTACAAGATGGCAAAAAGTTATCGAACAAAATGGTACCTACATACTTTAGTTAAATGTAAATAAACTTTATTAAAAAATATTTTGAATTTTCTTAAAAAATGCGAAGAAACTTTTTCCCCAACCTATTATGAGGATTTTCCACCCGGAATAAAAAAGGGTCAAGACTAGGTAGCAAAGATCCTGTCTTTTATTGTTTACTGCTGCTAGTTATTCAAAGGAATGATCCTCTGAATAACTAGCAGCAGTAAACACTAAAAACAGGAGACACTATACTTTATTGAAGGAAGTAAGTGACAGACCGGAACGACAGGCAACAACCAACTCTACATTATCGCTTTTGCGAATTAGCCTTCATGATTTGCCTATCATAAGGTCGCTCAAGTAAATTAATTATTTCAGTACATGGTTGTTTTTTTTGTTATATTTCGTCAAGACATATTTGCATGTCGGGAACCCGATGGAATGGCAGTCAAAACAAAAACTGGTCTACAAATAACAGAATCTTCATCACAAAACATTGCAGTACACTCCATCGATTCTCCTCGAAAGTTTCCCCAGACTTTGTTACATAGTACGAAGGACAAATACAGCTTGAAAAGCCTCTATTTATTTAAGAGACAACAATCAATCGAAGAGGGATCCTTCGTTTCAATTACTGGAGTGAACTTTGGTCCTTCCACGACATTTGTTGAACTGGAATTATTGCTGGGACTTTCTACGAACTGGTCTGGGGTATGCAGACGTGTCTTCATTGTAATCGATTCCGACGGCCGATGTTTAATGAGTGGTTTAATGGTATTGCGATTTGAATGGGTTCTAGGAATGAAATGTCGCAGAATGAGCGATATTGACGTATTAGGCGGCAGGTCAAGGCTTTTAGTGAACTAAAAAGTACTAGTCTTACATAATTTGGTACTTTTTTCTTAATTAAAAGCTTGCTTCAAAGAGAAAAAGAAAATTGTTTTTTCTTTTTTGTAAATACGATGATTAATAATATTTAAATTCTGGATATTTTTATTATTTAGAACCAAATATTTTACGTTCTTGTCACGACGAATCAAACGAGCACAAACTCGATGGGGTTGTGTTGGTACTTGATACAGAGTTCCCAGGGTCAACTTCCAGCTCCATCATCAGATCAGCGCCATGTCATAATATATTGTATTGTCATCCGATTTGAACATGCATGAAAAATTTCAGCACAATCGGAAACCGGGTAGAAGGACAAAATAACCTAGATTTTTTGTAAAAATTAAATGCTGTTTGTTGACCGATTTGGTTATTTTTGTTTTAAATTTTTGGTATGGTCCGAATTAGAATTTAGGGATAGAGACATTTGAAGTTTCCTAGAAAATAAAATCGGGAAAAGTAAGCTTCCTTTTTACATAACATCACGTCATGTTTCTCCAAATGGTTAGGCAGTGATGTACCCATAGGTCCGAGTGTACCTCCTATGGCATAGGAGGTACACTCCATTTCGCCAGTTAGTCCCATGTACGCATGTACGACCCTATTGCTGTCAAATGGGCACAAATGCAGACTCCGGGCCGCTACTGAGAAATTCCAGATGGAAAACCCAATAACCCTTTACCCAACCGTGAAATCCATCCAAGGACCTCATGCTCAGTCAGTAGTAGGTAACGTTTGCGACCACTGCATCAACGAGGTAGACGTCATTTTTTCCGTTGTATTTATGTATGAACAGGACAACGGCAGCGGATTTTAGTTATTGGATACGTGGTGAATGGCCCAAATAAAACCAATTGAGCCATTTTATGCTTGTTGTTAGCAAAGCTCTTTTTATACCAAAAGTTTGATTTTCCCTACAGAAACTAGTTTTCCCTCAATAAATCTCCTACAACTGAAAAAACCTTTTACCATTTCTATTGAACCTTTCTTAAAATTCCTACTTTTCGCGTCTTTTACAACTACAGCGTCCTCAATAAAGGCGTTATTGGAGCAAAGGGTATTTCTTCTGAAAGGACACAATTGAGAGTGCCTAGTAACAGTTTCTTTGAGCCTTTCAGCGAATATCGTTACTCTCTCTACTTACATTCGTCTTGGTTGAGGACCGTTTGTTAAATGTGGGATTGGTTTGGAGTTAGATTTATTAATGGACTTAGAAATGATGGAATTCTAATACTACGATATATAAACGGAAACTAATATTAATCAACCAATGAGCGGAGATAGAGAATTATTATAAACTAGCATTTCGCCCGCGACTTCGACCGCGTGAAATTTATAGCTCATGTTACTCCGGAATGTTGTAGCTTTTCATAGAAAAGTAGTAATAGAATTAGCAATTTCCATGAAAACTCTTCTGATTGCGATTGAAATTCTGTTATGAAACTGTGCAGGTGGTTAAAACTCTAATATAGATTCCAAATATTCTATTCGCTCTAACGTTGTCGTTGACGTTTTGGCCGTAGCATACGAGTTGTAGAAGTTGTAGGTTCAAACCCAGATTGGAGCTTTAATCAGTGTGAATTATTTCATCACCACTACACTCTATACGATGAAGGAAAACATCATGAGATAATCGGCATGACCTTGAACCAAAACTTCGAACACATGTGACATCCACCAACCCGCCCTATACGCCCTTACTGGATTACAGCTCAATTCCTCTCACCAAGAGGAGACCTGTGTCCCAGCAGTGGGAACATTATAGGCTGATTATGTTATGCTTACTGTTCAGCATACTCCCCAAGAACTCTAAGAGTACTCTGTGAAGTAACCTTTTGTTTCTACAAACGCTAATCTCAAGTACTAGTGATTTGCTTTGACAATGCACTATGGACAACGTCCTTGGCCGTTATTACTACGTGATGATAACGTTAGTGCAATGTCAATATAAATACAGGTGTAACATTAAATTAGTCTAGACGATTTATATCTGTGTAACGTGACTGTAATGGGATTTATGAAAATTTCTGGTGGCCGGTGGGGTATACTAAAACAACCGACTTCGAAAAAACACAACAAAATGAAAATAACTTTAATTTCAGAAGTCGGTGTTTTCGGTTTTGTAGTTCATTGTTTTGCCACCGACTTCCGAAATTAAAGTTATTTTGCACTTTCTTGTCGGAGTCGGCTGTGTTTATTGTATAAATTAACGTTTTGGCTTTTAGTTTTGTGTAGAAAGAGAGAATTTATGTAAAATATTTCCAATAGGCCGCCTTAATTTCCCGCGGAAGCTTAAAAACTAACCAACAAGCGGTGCTGGATATTTCAGACTTCATTTCCTTCAAATCAAGATAGGAGGCTTTTAATATGACGGCGGTGCAGACAGTGATAGATTCTTTCCTGCCTTTTTTAATGAGAAACCTCAACGACATTATTTGATTTTTATCGTAATAAACCTAGGAAGCAAAGAAAACTAACCGGAAAACCTTTCTTTATAAAAAAAAAAACAATCGTACGTAACAAAAAAAAAATGAATGTTTCGTTATAATAGAAAGAGGCACAGAGGGTGAGAGAGTTTTCATGGTTTTTGAGAGTGCTGAAACCAAAAGTGAGGTCAAAATAAAAAGGCGGCAGCCAAAAAGTGCAAAGTTTTCATCATGAGTATCGTTTTCATGGTTTTCGAGCGTGCTGACGCCGACAGTGAGTTCAAAATAATTGGAGCATTTTTATAATAGAGTCAATGACGTAACTAGGTAAGTTAACTAACAGTTGGTATGTTGGAAAAGACCCCATTACCGCTATAACACAGACACGAAGAATTTTTGGTCTACAAAAATGCTACCACATTCAAGCCAGACAACTTTTTCTTACGGACGATAGACACGGTCCAACTGACCGTGTCTGCAGCTGGATATGTGAAAAATCTAGACAACTATCTAAACTAGCAGCCAGACACGTGTTTTAATAATTCATGACGTTGCGTGTTGGGTTGACAAAGCATGAGCGTGATTCGTGGGATATTGGTTTATAAGGACGACATTGGGTCTATGATTGAACTGCTTAAGTACATAATTATCATTGTTGCTTAAGAGAGAAGAGAAGGAACTTCCTTAAAAAAACACTACAAAGTCAAAAATAACTTTAAATTCGGAATTCGGTGTATTTAAGTTTTTTTTTGCCACCGACTTCCGAAATTAAAGTTATTTTTGACTTTGTAATGTTTTTTTAAGGAAGTCGGTTTTTTTTTTTTAAAGTTTTTATTTTTTACTTTTTAGTTATGGTAGATACTCCGCACTAATCTAATCGCGTTATTCGTTCATTTGTCGCGCCAATACTTAATGCAAATATATGACTTATATGGTTTTCACATGGATCCCACTGTCCGAATTGAACCAAATTAAAATGGGACCATTCGGGAAGCACCAACTTTCAAATAAAAAAAAAATCATCGAATTCGGTTCACCCAGTCAAAAGTTATGAGCTGACAAACATCCTCCTTTTTTTGAAGTCGGTTAAAAAGAGCTAGAGATGTGCCGACTACGATTTTGACCGATTAGTCGGTTTTAAAGAGGCCGACTAATCGGCTAAGCCAATCACGGTTTCGGGGGTATTCGGTAATTTCCGTGACCCTTCATTTAAAGTTAATTCGTGTTAGTCGCACGTCGTTGATAAATGTCATACACATTAATTTTTATTTCTTTTAGTGAGTAATTTTAGTGTCTGATTACCAACGGAAACGGAAACTTTAAATTTCAAAATGTGTAGGACTAATTGTACGATAAAAACATTAATTAACAATCAAGGTTTTTAGGGTTCCGTTGCCAAATGGCAAAAAACGGAACCCTTATAGATTCGCCATGTCTGTCTGTCTGTCTGTCTGTCTTTCCGAGTATGTCACAGCCACTTTTCTCCGAAACTATAAGAGCTGTGCTATTGAAACTTGGTAAGTGGATGTATTCAGTGAACCGCATTAAGATTTTCACACAAAAATAGAAAAAAAGCAATAATATTTGGGGATACATAGAATTGAAACTCAAAAATTTTTTTTTCATCAAACCCATACGTGTGGGGTATCTATGGATAGGTCTTCAAAAATGATATTGAGGTTTCTAATATCATTTTTTTTTAAAACAATAATATTTGGGGTTCCCCATACATAGAACTGAAACACAAAAAAAAATTTTAATCAAACCCTTACGTGTGGGGTATCTATGGATAGGTCTTTAAAAATGAAATTGAGGTTTCTAATATCATTTTTTTCTAAACTGAATAGTTTGCGCGAGAGACACTTCCAAAGTGGTAAAATGTGTGTCCCCCCCCCCCCCCCGTAACTTCTAAAATAAGGGAATGATAAAACTAAAAAAAATATATGATGTACCATGAAAACTACCAACGAAAATTGGTTTGAACGAGATCTAGTAAGTAGTTTTTTTTTAATACGTCATAAATCGTAAACCACAATTTACCTTTCATTCAGTCAACTCAAATATAAAAATTAAAAAAAAACATTTAATTTCATAAACGATGATGACGAATGATGATGATGATGACCTGCAGGTTTGTACGGAACCCTCGGTGCGCGAGTCCGACTCGCGCTTGGCCGGTTTTTATTGAATGTAATTCCTACTTTGTACATTTTATTGAGCAATATATACAAAGTAAGAAGCCGGATAGTCGGCGATACCGACTAGTCTGAAAATCTAAAAAAATCCTTTGAATTTCGCGGGCTACCTTAGCTTTAATATCTGAACGCAGCCATGGCTGTGATTGGTTAATAATGTGACAACTGTTATGGTGACCAAGTTGAAGATTAAAAGAAAGTGTCAGTATGTGTATCACTATCGTATGTGTAATACTTGTCTTCCTATAAACTCAACCATAATAAACGGTATATCATTCTTCTGCTAAAGAAAACCAGTCTTAAACAGGAGATATTAAATAAATAATAATCGAATTAATTAATTAATAATAATAAATAAATAAATATTGTCCAGACATAGCTTCTACACGGGGCGTGCATTTAGTATTTTTCCTGTACAACAAGTATGTGCCCGCTGGGATTTATGTAATGGGATAGAGTTTATAGCATACACTCAGCGGCTTAGGCTGTCCGTTGGCCGTTTGTGAATGATGAGTTCAAAAACTAAAACCCGACTACTGAAAACTCACGCAGTTAAAGGTACGAAACAAGACAATAATCTCATCAGAAAGCCGTGGTCGTTTGCCACCTTCCCTAACAAAACAATACATTCTAACAGTAATATGCGATCATAAACTTTAGGGCAAAGTGGCATACAACCGCAGCTTTTAAATGAGAACATTTTCTTGTTTCATACTTCATAAAGCGTCATATTTTTCAGGAGCCGGGTTTTTTTTTTTAATACTGTCGGAATATGAGTATACTACCGTCTCCCTTCGGGATAACAGGGTGTTTAATTTGTTCGCTCCGTATAATTAATGAAGTACTGACAATGACAAGCGTTGACAAACAATAACGTAATATAATCAAAGTATTCCGTGTGTTGCCAGACATAAAGAATAGCACTATCCCATTTATTCCCATGGATGTCGTAAGAGGCGACTAAGGAACTTACTAGAGAATGGGCAGCAGCGTTCTCTATGCATTTCACCACCATACTGCGATCACTGAACCGCCTGTAAAGCGTGGTGGTTATGGCATACTCCCCAAATTGCGGGGGCCTATATCCAGTTTGGCTAAAATGATGATAATGAGTCAAAGTGTAGTGTAGTATATGTCGGTGAATACTTTGTTCGCTAAATGCTTTCACACTTCTCAGTTAAACGGCGCATTCACTGATGGCAATTACTTAATTGGAAATTCGATGGTCTCATTTAATTGAACTTTGGTTTTATAATTGGAAAGAGATTTCGTTTCCGTAAAGGGGAATTGAGACTTTAATTTATTACAAAAGATCTTTTGCCGGCGACTTCTTTTGCATACAAAATGTTACCTCCAATTAGACCCGCTCAGAGTTCCACTTCTGAAAATGTTCTTCGTAGTGCACCTCTAAGGACCAACTTCCTACATGTAGCACGTGCTCAGGAGTGGCCAGTGTCATCACTGTGGTGGAATATTAACACTGACAGCTTTTGAACGCGTCCTCGATGTGCTGCGTTCACTTTCATCAAAAACAAATCTTCCTAAAGCGTCTAAGTGTTGGCCACGCCACAATTGCGGCGGTAAGTCCCCTCTTTGAGGAGTGGATTGAGAGGCGCCACGGCGTCCTCACCTTCCGCCTGACGCTGGTTCTCACCGGGCATGGGTGCTTCGGTGGGTTCCTGTTCAGGATAAAGCGGGAGGGAACGCCCGGGTGTTTCCATTGCGAGGATCGTCTGGAGGACACGGTGGAGCATACGGTGGAGGTGTGCCCTGCCTGGGCGGAGCACCGCCGTGTCCTCGTGGAGGCTATCGGCGGCGGCGACCTCTCACGTCCGGCCCTGGTGCGAGCCATGGTACGGAGCGAGAGGGCATGGGAAGCCGTCACCTCTTTCTGCGAAGCAGTAATGCTCGCGAAGAAGGAGGCGGGGCGCATGAGGGAGTGGCAGTCTCTGCGCCCTCACGTCCCTAGCCGCCGCAGGAGGAGACACCCCGGGCGTCGGGAGTCGATAGCGGACTCCCGGCCACCGTAGGCGCGAGCTTGCGGGTGGCGAGCAATGGGTAGCTCGCCGCCCGGTAAGGACCAGGCTCGGGTCGACGGCGCGTAGTGTTCCACGCGCGCCTCAAAGAGATGTCAGCAGCACTGAAGGGGTCTGCTAGCCTAGGACCGATGCCTGTCAGGGTCGCGAGATTGTTCGAAAGAGATACCGTGACCTTGGCACATGGGCAACTGAAGGAACACGGGTGGGTTTTAGTCAGTAAAAGTCTGACACGCCCTTCCGCTCCGCCCAGAGCGGGAGAAGACATTTGATGATTTCCCATCCAAAAAAAAAAAGCGTCTAAGGGTGTATCTAAGCGCAGGGTCCTAAGCGTGTATCTTCCAGATTTTCCCCTTAATATTTTCAGTGGATTATGCTGTGCATTCCATGTAAAATACTGGTACTTGCTACATTCGGGTAGACTGGAAGCCGAGCCCAACATAATTGGGAGAAGGCTAGACAGATGATGATGATGCTTAGCGTTATCAGACTGTCTATCACGAGAAGATTTTACATATTTTACATCTATTTAATCAAATAAAAATCTTAATTCGTTCATACACGGACAGACAACGAACTTGAGAAGCGCGAAATTTTGCAAGAAGAGTTGCAAATAAAAAATAAAAAAACATAGCCTAAAACGGTTTAGGGCTTATGAGATGAAATTTTGTATGGAAGTTCGTAATGTTTGTCGTGGGAATCCAATTGGGCACACGGCTTGTAAAATATTAAAATGTGATCTTGTTTACATACCCATCCTATTCCGTCGTGAAAGGGTGTGTCTTCCCAATTGATCTCGGGAAATCGCTGAAGGACTACGCCGCTGTTCAGACCGCCCCCTGAAACAATACATAATATAAGGTTATTCTATTTATTATTAATACTAAAGACGCTATTAAGATACTAAGAAACTATTACGCCGTAAGGTGCAACAATAAGAAGACAACTCAATCCCTTTGACTCACACGTTGAAACAAATTATTCAATCAGAATACAGCTGAAGAATACCTGTACTTTACCAATCGGTGACTGCCTATCTGACCTCCACAACCCAAGTAATGGATAACACGATACCCCCTGGTGACTGGTTGTCAGACTTTAGGGCTTCAGACTACCCGTAACGACAACAAAGACTATGATTGATTGTGTCATTTCTATCGCAACACAAATGACACAATGAATATTTAGTAACACAATGCAACATCGTTGTAACAGCGTATAATATACGTGTTTAAATAGAAGAACTGCCCCATTGGTCTACTGGTCGAAAGCACGACTACTGAGCAAGAGGGTTCGATTCCCAGGTCAGGTAAAGTGTTATTGGGTATTTTAAATTGGAAACTGCTTAATAACAGTAGCTACTCTTGCTGCGGTTGGTTCGTGGACGGGTGACCATCTTCACATACAAGACCTCGCCGTGCCTCAGAATGCAAGTTAAGCCGAAAGTCCCGGCTGTCATTTGTGGATCTTTGACAGTCGTTACGGGTCGTCAGAAGCCCGAAAGTCTCACAACCAGTCTTACTAAGCGGTATCTTATTACCCAGTAACTGGTTTGTGGAGGTCATGCAGGCAATCGCTCCATGCAAAATACTGGTATTCAGCTGCATGCGGTTAGATTGGACGCCGACCCAACATGGTCGGAAAAAGACTAAGCAGATGATGAAATTGCTCAGTAACAGCTCCGAGTCTAGATTTGTGCCCCGTTGATGGCAATAGGCTTGCCCCATATTAAGGCCCTCTTGTAGTTGAAGACGTTTCGGCGAACACTGGCCGGTCGTTGTTATTATAGCGCTTGAGCTGCTAGATTTTGTGTATAATTGTTTCGTGCAGACAAAATGATAAGGAAATTATAAAATATTTTCTCAACATACCCTAAAAAACAATAAAACCTATCTTTTGGTATGAGTTTTACATGGTTTAATGATGGAATCTCTTCAAGGTACACGTTTTAAATGGCGATTTAGTGTCAACTTAATGATTATTTTTTATCGAGCCAATTGTTTTAATTCACGTTTCTATCTTCACACAGCGCTTAACAGTATGTTCCATTTTCCTAAATAATATTTTTTTTTACGGAAACTAGCCATTTTGCTAGATTTACAGAGGTTTAAAAAAGTTAAAAAGTACTGCAACCTCGCCTTAAATGGTAGGGACTTGTAACATAACTGATGAAAACTTGGTGTCAGTTCAGACGGAACGGAAAATCCTCGCGCAGGCTCGAGCCTTCTCTGGCCGCAATTCAAACCGACAGCAACCGAGTTGCGAGCATGCTCGAGCCAACTGTGTTGAAATTCAAACAATTTTCTACTTTAAGCTAAGGTGATACGGTTGGTTTCATGAAGCCAGTAAATTGCTCGGGCATTTTTCGAGGAAAACAGGACTGGTGTTATGTAAATATAAATAGAAACTATGCCATTATTATATGACATTACTCTTATATCGTAGGGGTTCCGGTTCTTAGCCCTAAGAACAATGTAATCGCTGTAGTATTTATGCAAAATAACTGTTCGCCACACGTGTTGTTGTGTAGTAGGAAGCCGAGTATGTGGTAGTGAAGTACCTTTGGTTTATCGATAGTTAAGTAATTGAACGATTAAATATTGTATTTAATTAACTTGCTTATGTAGCAAAAGCAAAAGTAATGAAAATAACATACATATTTTATTTATGTAACAGGTTAGAGTTTAGACAGTTATTGTTTGAATAACGGTTTGTGGTGAGAAATAAACACTAAACGAAAAAAATAATTGAACACATTTAAAATAGAATTCCGAATTTCTTTTTCAAAATATAATTTTATACAATCACTAAATTTTTGCAATAATTGCACTCAATTAATATAATTATGTTTTCTGATCCATTTTTAGGGTTCCGCACCTCAAAAGGAAAAAGCGGAACCCTTATAGGATCACTTTGTTGTCCGTCCGTCCGTCCGTCCGTCTGTCAAGACCCTTTTTCACAGGAACGCGTGGAGGTATCAAGCTGAAATTTATATCAAATACTCAAATCTACTGTCCCTTGGAGCTGTGAAAAAATCAAACTTCTAAGCTAAAGCAATCAATCGATATAGTCGTTTATACCGCAAATTTCCACAAATTTTCGAAACTTGCAAGGGAATCAAAACCTAAAGGGTACTTCCAGTCGACCTAGAATTTTGAAATTTGGTACGAAGCAACGTCTTATAGCACAGATAAAGGATAAATTACGAAAACCGTAAATTTTTAGTTACATCATATAATAAACAGAACAAAACACAGACAGAAATAAAACCAAGCCAAGAAACAGAACAGAACTACGACTCGTGCTTCGGTGGGTTCCTGTTCAGGATAAAGCGGGAGGAAACGCCCGGGTGTTTCCATTGTGAGGATCGTCTAGAGGACACGGTGGAGCATACGGTGGAAGTGTGCCCTGCCTGGGCGGAGCACCGCCGCGTCCTCGTGGAGGCGATCGGCGGCGGCGACCTCTCGCGTCCGGCCCTGGTGCGAGCCATGGTACGGAGCGAGAGGGCATGGGAAGCCGTCACCTCCTTCTGCGAAGCAGTAATGCTCGCGAAGGAGGAGGCGGGGCGCGTGAGGGAGTGGCAGTCTCTGCGCCCTCACGTCCCTAGCCGCCGCAGGAGGAGACGCCCCGGGCGCCGGGAGTCGATTGCGTACTCCCGGCCACCGTAGGCGCGAGCTTGCGGGTGGCGAGCAATGGGTAGCTCGCCGCCCGGTAAGGACCAAGCTCGGGTCGACGGCGCGTAGTGTTCCACGCGCGCCTCAAAGAGATGTCAGCAGTACTGAAGGGGTCTGCTAGGACCGATGCCTGCCGGGGTCGCGTGATTGTTCGAAAGAGATACCGTGACCCTGGCACATGGGCAACTGAAGGAACACGGGTGGGTTTTAGTCAGTAAAAGTCTGACACGCCCTCCCGCTCCGCCCAGAGCGGGAGAAGTCATTTGATGATTTTCCATCCAAAAAAAAAAAAAAACTACGACTCGATTGTCGTGATGGGTGAACTTTTACTTATATACCTACAGGATTGTACGGAACCCTCGGTGCGCGAGTCCGACTCGCACTTGGCCGGTTTTTTTATTTACATTTTCATCAGATCTTTTGTTCCAATATAGTAGTTTACCATCGATGTTTGTGGACTCATTATGATCCATCTAAGTCCAACCGTAGTTGTCGTGCGTATAAAAGACCAACACTGTTCGTGTGTTGCCGGGACAATGAATGTGGAACGGTCAAACTTACAAAACTAGCAAGAATTTCTATAAAAATGTCAATACTTTCCATTCCATAATCACTTCATGTTTTGAGAAATTAAGTTTGTTTTTAAATGTGAAGAGTTTTGTTCTCAACCATAAGTTGATAAGAACAAAAAACGTTAATTCTATCGATATCCATATACCTACTATCGATGTTTCTGGACTCATAATGACCCATCTACGTCCAACACTAGCTGTCGTGCTTGTGTCGCAACAGTGACCAATACTAGTTGTCGTGTGTTGTCGGGATAATGAATGTGGCACGGTCAAACTTACAAAACTAGCAAGAATTTCTATAAAAATGTCAATACTTTCCATTCCATAATCCCTTCATGTTTTGAGAAACTAGGTTTGTTTTTAAATATGAAGAGTTTTGTTCTCAACCATAAGTTGATAAGAACAAAAAACGTTAATTCTATCGATATCCATTTACCATCGATGTTTCTGGACTCATAATGACCCATCTACGTCCAACACTAGCTGTCGTGCTTGTAACAGATCAACACTGATTGTGTGTTGTAGGGACAATGAATATGGAACGGTCAAACTTACAATACAAGTATACCAGCTAGTATTACTATAACAAATGTCAACACTCTGCATACCATAGGATGTCACCAGAGACTTCACTTTTGGAGAAACTAGGTTTGTTTTTAATGACAATGTAGTGTATGTTAATTTCGTTATTGTATATGGAAGCCGTTGATAAAGAAAACATAATATTTAGCCCAAACACTTCGAAATGCTGTCATTTAAAATGGCGTCAAAGTTACAAATTACTTTTTCCCAGCTAAAACACTAGGAAGTGTTGAAGGGCGGGCTTTTTGGGGTCGTCCCATGAAATTTTTAACGTTAAAAAAATGCTGACTCTCAGCCTAGTTTGAAAAAACGACTTTTGATTTTGATTTGTAACTTCGACGCCGAACAAACTTAACTGATTCTCAGCCTTGTGTAAATAATTGAATTTTAATTTTATTTTGATCTAAGTATATAAAGCAAGACCCACAAAGACGCTGAGCAAGACCAAAGCAAGACTAGACAGTTTCATATTCAATTTCAAGGTAAAAAATATAAGAGACACTCAAGAAACGTCAAAAAGTTTTTGAGATCCTTAAACGATTAACGAAACTAATTTAAAAAAAATTGCACTCCGGGAGTGCCGGCAGAAGTGAAAACTTGATTATTAACGTTGAGCATGTTTGATATTTTGGAATGGTTAGGGAATAATTTGTTGTTCAATTTCCATATTTTAAGCACTTTATATTCACGAATTTTACGAATACACAACAATGTGATCACTACACAGACGGTCGAGCCATCAGCTGTCACCATCCATGGATGCGCGTGGCACGCTGTAACATAGACGAACATTCGCGCAAGCGCCCTGCGCCGCCTAAACGAAACAGTAGGCCCAGGCATACATTTTCGCCGCGCCGTAGAGAGGGGATAGCTGTCTACTCTCCATCCGTCCTACGCTTTTTCGATCAGGTCACGTGTCCTGACGCGAGTTTAAGATTTTATACCCATTACAGAAAAAGTGCTCAACGCCGCTAAAGAAGTTTTCACTTCAAAAATTGAATGATTAGTTTGAGCGCCATCTATAATCGAGTTGCTGTCTTAGAAAAAGTTATTTGTTACAATTATTTAATTCATAAGTAATATTTATTTTATGGCTTATGCTATATTACGATTTTATTTTTTTAGAATTAGACACACTTTTAATGACATATATTTTACTGTAAACTCTTCGTGTTTAGTAGTTTATATTAGCGTCATCTATGATTCCATAACCATACTAACCAAGGCTAGCCAAGTGATTCGTATTCGTTTTAATAGATGGCGCTTTTCCAAATTAAAACCATCCGTCCTACGCTTTTTCGATCAGGTCACGTGTCCTGACGCGAGTTTAAGATTTTATACCCATTACAGAAAAAGTGCTCAACGCCGCTAAAGAAGTTTTCACTTCAAAAAGTCCTAGCTCTAAGTGAAATTTCATCGATCCTCATTGCCATTCCGGACGAGAAATAAAAATAAAATCCTGTTCGAAAGTATTATAAATACATATGTATTATTTCAAACGAGTCAAACATCTGAACGGTGTCATTATACGTAAAACAGCACTTAAAGCCAGTAAAGAAAGGTATTTAGTTTTTTAATAATACATTTCATCGTCATAATTTCAGCTGCAAGATGTCCCCTGCTGGGCATAAGCCTCCCCACTTCAACCGGTTGTTGTGCTTCTCGTATCTAGCGGATTCCGGCAACCTTCACCAGGTGATCGGTCCATTTTGTAGGAGGTCCTTCCTACGCTACGTCTTCCGGTACGCGGTCGACACTCCAGAACCTTTCGGCCCCATCCGCTTTCCGTTCTGCGAGCAACATGCTCTGCCTACTGCCATATTTCAAGAATTAGGCAATGAAATGCAATAAGAGTTTTTGAAATCCGACTATTTAGTAGTAGTTCCAGAGATAAGCCCGTTCAATCAAACAAACAGACTCCTAAGCTTTATAGTATAATTATACTAAATGCAAAGTTAAATAAAGAATATTAATTTTTAAGCCAACTTTCCATTTCTTCTTTCCTCATTTGCGAAACGTGAAACATAACACATCATCTGCTTAATATGCTGTTCAAGTCAAAAAGCCGCTGAAGAGAAAGTTCTACTAACGTAGTTGACTGACAAGTCTAGTAGCTTGTCACGGTTACTAGTTTATCAAGTTCGCCAACCGTACTATGTCACAAACAAGTCATTGTGTAGTGTTCTTGATTCCAAACATGATCTCATGCTATGGTGGTGTTGTGTGGATTAACCAATCTGCAAGAATGGTGATCACCAAAAGTGCCTACTAGCTTTTGGCAGGGCTTCCGCTTGGACGCAATGAGGTATATCATTGCTTGGAGGTCGGAAATTATCACACGGGTACATACTACATAGTATCCTAGGTTTTAATCCAGGTTATAAACTATCTGTGTGCCAAATTTATCCCCATCCGTTCGGCCGTTTTTCCGTAATTGAGCAAGAAACATACAAACTTTCACATTTATAATTATATGGTTCCCGTAGGTTAGTTTTCGAACTCCACGCGGGCAAAACCGCTGGCACAACGCAGTTATCTCTACATAGAATAAAACAAAGTCTCTTCTGGCGTCTGTACGCTTAGATCTTTCGGACTACGCAACGAATTTTAATGCGTTTTCATCAATAGACAGAGTGTTTGAAGAGGATGTTTTATATGTATAATAGACGCTGGCAAAAGCTAGTAAGTAGTAAAATTCCTTGGAGCTACGAAACTTAGTATGTACATACAGTCAACTTGATCAAAGGACCTAATCGAATAAGGATTTTCCATAACCCGAAGTCAAACCGCAGCTCCTGTTTGTTGTGTCGTAAAAAAAAGCTTCGCTTAACAAGCACTACCTAGGGACCGCTATATTTATGTCTCCTATTATACATATAGAAGCCTGGTCTTTGCCGAGTCGTCTCAGCTGGGTCAAGGTCGCGGTCAAGTGAGACCATCAACTCTAATTAGACAAGCCTTCCTAGAAGTCTGGATATAGCATTAATTATTTGTTTATTTTTAATGTTGGTAAAGCCACTGGTGATTTGCTTTTACTAAGTGCTTGCAATCAATTGAAAGAACAGACGCTTTAAGTTTCGAGTGATGAGATGTAGGATGGTGATGTTTGAAAACAGAATGACTCTCTGTAATTAGGTTTATTAAACACGCCAATCATATTTTAAGAAAAGGATGATTTCGGCATTTCCTATTCGACTACTCTGAGAGGAAAGACCAAAACAAAGAGCAGAGATCTCTTTTAAATCTGTACATGGTCTTAGTCAGATCATGTGAGAACCATGTATGTAGGTTGGTGTCTGAAATAGTTTCTTGAGGAAAGAAGAGTTGTATTTGAATGGATCTCCAAATCTGTGTTTATTTACAGAATTACTATCATTGAAATCACCAGTCAACCCTTTAAACTCATTGAACCCCATGAAAAAAACCAATGTTTTATCTAGTCGTAAAAACCGAAGGTAACAGGGGCATGTCAGTGGTATACAACACTATTCTATATTTCCAGAAAGCTCCGGAATCCATGTAACACTTCATTGAACGTGACTGCTTTCCACTCAACCGAGTAACGAATAGCTTTTCAATTTCGTAGTCGTTTCAGTGCAATAATATTTCCCGTTGTTATTTAAATGGTATTCAGCAGGTCATTCGAGAGCTATGAATAAAACATGGTTGATTTCAGGCTTTTCCGCCCGGTTCTTTTAATTAGCATGAGAAAAAAATATGTTGGGTGCAACGAATCGTATTATATAGAATCAAGTTCTTCTTTCGAGAGCACTGATGGTCCAGTCTGCCAGAAAGGCACTCTACTTTGTGTATTTCATTTCATCATCACTGCTCTCAAAACGGTGAAAGAAAACATCGTGAGGAAACCGACATGTCCTAGAACCACATAAATCGAAGATAATTATGAGACATGACATTCACCAACACGCACTGAGCCCGTGTTGTGGAGTATGACCACTCCCACTTACAAAGAGGAGGTCTGTGTCCCAGCAGTGGGAATATTATAGGCTGATTATATGTTCTTCTTTTTAACATAACGGACAAATGTGTTGCTAGAGAGTATTTATTGCCCCACTTCTTCCTAGTTAAAGCACGACGAAGTGGTTAAGGGCGAGCGTTTTGGTAGACTGTCTTATGTAATTTTGACGTTCAAAAACTGCTGAGTTTCAGCCTAATTTGAATAAATTACTTTTGATTTTGTTCGCAAGGTATTTAGTAACGCTAAATCGTTCTTAAAACCTCTAGTTTAATCTTTGGAGACCCTTTTTGCAAGTCCATTTAGAGTATCTGGAAAAATAACGTGTTTTATATCCGAAAAACCCTTGAATATTTATTGGTACTTATGTCGGAATAAGCCCAATTGGAAGCATTGATCAAACATTCGCAAAAAACTGAAATTCTGACGAAAAAAAAATGTACGAGCCGAGTTCATTTCGTATTCATTGCGAGTTCGGGGATTCGAGGACGCCATTCGTAATGTCCGTCACGTTTTTGGCAGGCGGTTTTCAAATTATTAACCATATTACTAACGTACTTTTGAGTGGCTTTTTGCTAAATTTGGACCTTTTATGTGGCGACCTGTTACGTAGTTACTTAATGGAATTTGTTGGAAAGTATTTTATAGTAGTGGTCGCCCAGTGGTCGAAATTCAACTATAACTCATTTAAAACTAAATGGATTTCTAACACAAGTTAATATTCAGAAATATTAATATATAAACTTTTAATTGTGCTAAATTTCATACCCGGGGTGGGTCCGCGTAATTTTCGTAAAAAGGGGTACATCATTTTTTTTTTTTCACGTATTTACCCATTTACGGCCGCTGTACCAGATTTGGCACAGTTAAACTTTTAAATATATATCATATTATGTGCAAAATATTATGAGATATATTCTTTATTGTAATAATAATCGTTTACCATATTTATTTTTTATTTTGGCTAGCTTTTATGTTGATTTCTACAAGCGTAAACGACGTAAAATGCGATTTTTTTTCCTTTTTTGTATTCTTACTACTTTACTCATTATAAAAGTAAATAATTTGAAACTGTAACGTTTTTAAACAAGCCTTGGCCATTAATGGGTTAATATATAGATAAACAGATGTAGGTAGATGTGAGTGTAAACGCCCTTGAAGGACATACATAATGAGCAGTGACCTTCGTGGTGATGGTCTTCAGAAAGGTCAGGTGCGTAGTACTCGCAACCAACGTGCGTGTATGGCCAAATGTAGAACGTAAACAAAATAAAACGAGTATGTAAAGAGCATAGTAGATAGCGTTCCGTAGTTTCTGCCTACCCTATGGGAAGGTGTGAGTTTATGTATGTTTGTATTTGTGTCTATACAAATAATAAAATAGAAGTGTTTGTTTGTTTGCACGAGCTATTAGTCTGTAACTATCAGTCGGATGGTAAAAACAACGGTAGGACCCCTAGGAGCCGAGCCAAAAGTAAAAAGTCTGAAAGAACATTAAGCGCTAAGAAAACGACGTAAAAGCGCGGACAGTCGATGCGATGGGGTAGGTCGGGGGAATAAAACATTTCAGACGGACAAAAGCTTGTAAATAAATAATACATAGTAACATACCTTAAATAACAACGTGCTTTGAAATCGATCAATGTTCCGTTATTATTTTAAACTACCATGATTTTGGTATCAAACCGGTTTGATTAGTGCGAAAGCGCACATTTTCGAATGTATAATTCATTGAATACAAAATTAGCGAGTACAGTATAAACGGTATTTTTTTAACAATAAATAAAATAGACTGTCTAGCTCTAGATGGTCTAGTGGTCGCAAGTCTTAATATCTCAGTAGCAGCCCGGAATCTGGATTTGGGCCAGGTGAGTGGAAATCGGTTTGCCCCCTATTACATAGCACGTAAACATAGCTGGCGAAATGTGCGTGTACTATAACCTCACCCAAACATCAGCTCTGCCCAAATATTCGGGGAACAAGGCGTTATGTTGGTTATTAAAATTGCCTTCAATAGTGCCAATTCTTAAATGTAAAGGTATCGGGGATTCTGTTTAGTCAGCTCATTGTTCCGTCATTATAACAGCCGTCATGGAAATCTGTCATTTTAATCTGCTTTTGACATTAAAGGTGTCAACATTTTGACAGCCGTCATTAAGTGATTTAAAAAAAGGAGGTGTTTCTCAATGCATCTGCTTTTTTGTTTTGTATAGTTCGCTTATCTCTGGTTATTAAAGATCTATTTCGAAAATTCTAATTTGAATGGATAGGGTATGCTTAGGAGTAGTTCCAAACAAATCTATTACATTTTGTTAGGTTGTTTTTGCATCATTAGCTTCGATAATACGTATCAAGATCATAGAAAATTATGTTTCTATGATCTTGATAATGATCTACTTCCTGTCACTGTTGTTTACATAGTAAGTATTTGTAAGAATAGGTGGGGTAGGTAGCCTAACAATTTTTTTTTCTTTTACATACATTCACCACTTTGTTGTGAAATCAACGTTTAACTGAATAGTCCTTTCTTCTCGTCTAATTTAGGCGGATCTAATTTTACTTCCTTTCTTTCTTCCATTGCATGAACTATCCACAAGTTATCAAAACATAGAAGAAGCTGCAGAAGACTGGGAAATGGAAGACTGGATAGGTAGTGTAGTGTAACATACGAAACTTACGAATGAGCAAATGCCCATTGTGGACCTGCTCTGGCTAATCAAGATAGCTAGCAAAATGTTCCGTTTGAAGAATTTAATAAAGAATATATTACTGTTAAGGCCTTACAAGCTTAATTAAAATGCACGCGTCTAGACGGATTTCCAGCGGGCGGGCGTTGTTTTGTATCATTACGTCATCCGCCATCATAACTGCGAACTGTGATGTCATTTTATGTCATGTATCGATTTTGCTGTTTGTATTTTGTTGTGGTTCAAGAACGCGGTATTTCTGGACTATTTTCCTTAGTTTGTTAGCTAACGACGATTTCCAGGAGGCCCAGTAACTCCGTAAACGAAGATTCGGGCCCGTCTGTAAGAAGTTCTAAACTTCTTAATGAATCCTAAACACGATTAATTAACATTTTGCTTCGGGCAAAAACGCAGCGGGAGTGGGGACACCTGTCAAATAGTGGTAGGCCTTTTTTTTAAATGTCGGGTTGGAGGTTGTAAATAACAAGCAACCAGTGCTTAGCTGCAGACGCTGGGGATTTTGTAGACAGAAAATAAAAAAAGAAAGACGAATTGAGAAGTCGATTAAAATGGATTTTGACTACGTTGGCCAAAGTTGAAAGGTACAGTAAATAACGTGGTCATCTCTTAAGCTAACGTCAAAGAAATCAGCGCAAACAGTAAAATAACTATGTACTCACAATCAATAACAATCAATAGCGTCTCATGTTTATTTATTGATTACAGTTTCCTAGCACGCTTTAATTTGTTGTATGTCAACAACATTTACAAGTCAACCGTTTTATCGTGTACAATACAAAGAACTACAATAATTTATATCAGAATAACACACAATCGCCTAACATTTGAACCGCAAGCTAACTTATGAGCCCTTCACATGTACGCACGGCGACAAATCATACTATACATTTCCAGTATAAACTGACCTCTCTTCGTATGAAAAATGTACCCAATGCGAGCTCAGCTAAAACTGTACTGTACAGCTTAGTTCAGCTGGTTCCGAGCTAAAAGTTCAAGGCATTATTGCAGGTGCTTGTGCGACATTTAATTGCAATAAAGTCAAACCAACAGTTTGCTTTTATTACTAGGTGTAACATAACATGCCTTGTTTTCTCGAAAAGTTGGGCAGAGGTGTAACTAATAACTATAACAGCCATATTTCGTCTGTTATGTTTAGGTTCCATGTAATAGGGGGTAGCCATCAACCAGGCATAAATTCAGACTCTAGAGAATTTCCAGATAGAAAAACTCAATAAATAACACTTTGCCCGGTTTAGGAATTGAATACAGGACCTCATGTTCATGATCATGATCCTCATGCTTGAGGAAACTACCGACCGACGAGGTATTTAAGATTCAATTGAACTGCAATTGTTAATTTTTCCGCGGTGGAAACATTCTCAATCTCAAGTCTTGTCCGCAGAGAGAGTGCACTACAAATATCAGAGCCATCATTCGTCTAGACTCTAGACATATACCATAACCCAATAAACTTGGCATCGGCACAGCAGGCAGAACCTCATTTTCAATGTAAATATCATTAACCATGGTTTGATAAATCTTCCCATTAAGTTTGATGGGAGTTCGATATTTTCGAATAATTCCCTGTCACCTGCCGCCAATTCATCCACCCAGTGACAACATTTCATTTTTTGGGGGCAGGCATGACAGGTTTTTTGATGACAGGTTGCATTTTTTGGGGCTCTGAGAGCAGGATATGAGGTGGGACAGAGTAAACACACTCTGCTACAGTACCATCGAAATAGCCCCAGTATGCGAAGTTGCAGTTGCACATTACTCCTTTAGGTTCGGAGACTGATCAGGGACTTCCAAGTCGGCCACGGAAGGTTCAGGAAAATGCTCTTTTGGTGGAAGCAAGTTGTCGTCCCACGCAAAGAAAGTAGATGTTGCACCACATTCACACCCTGCTGTCGTACCGTAGAAATAACCCCATTTCGCGAGGTTCTATCTTCCCAGTAGGGTGCAAGATGAGGGGGTAATCTGTGCTCATCATACACTCACGCATCAAGATACTCTAGATCAAATCTTCCAACGGTTTTCTCAAACGATCCATAACCAAACGTGACCAAACCAACGGCCATCCGTTTCTTCGCATCATTTGTACTTTAGTGTCATACCACGTTACATGCTCAGATTACGTGTAACGAACGATGTTTTTTTATCATTATCGCTCCACTGAACACTGTGCACACTTGTACTAAGGCAAAGGACAAAAACTTTGTTGACTAAAGCGAAGAAATCGTTTTATGTGGATAACACACGAGTTTAACGACAAGAAAGGAGATTTGGCGTAAAAAGGTTTAAGTTATCGCTATGTTTTGTGGAAAGAATTTCGTTTGTATTTGGGTAAAGAGAGAAAATCTTTTTGCGACAAAAAGGGCAGGTTTATTATCACATTTCCTAAGTTTAATGTTCTATTAAGTTATTCATATACTTGCTCTTAGCAGTGTGAATAGCTTAATAGCGGAACCTTCAGTGTGAATCCAAGTTGCGAAGCATGGTACTTTCATTTCATATTCAAATCGCAAAGAAGATTAAGTAATAAAAGTTTACGATGTTATGTGCGCTTTTATCATCTAAAACTTGAAGACATTATTGTGGACGATTGGACGGCCAGGGCATAAAATATATGGAAATATAAGACGCTTTTAAATACCCGTCCACGATTATGTTTGTGAAAGCATAGAACTGCATGGACGCCTAACTGTAGATACTGAACGTATCACGTTTCGACATTGTATAACTGGAAGGCTAACTGGTCTCCATATGCTTAGAGGCCGCGCAGCCGGTTCTGTTGTGCACCATCTCTTTACTACTCAGTTGAAGGTAGTAGGAGAAATTGATTTTTAGTGATATTTAAGTAGGTTGTTCACAAAAATCAACTGATTTTATTTTACATTAACCTACATGAGTACTAATGGAACGTCAGAAGATAGGAGCACGGTTCCAATTGGTCGTTTCCCATGGAGAAGGGCCGATAGGAAAATCCATGATTGCTCTTTTAAAACAATTGCACAAGTTCTATAACTTTCGTGGTGGAAAGGTGGCAAATCCAATGGCACAAGAACTTGCATCGCATTTGGTCAGGATAAGAGTAAAATCAGAACAATATAACATAAAAATCTATAAGACAACGCACTCTAGGGCGTGAACTATCTCGCACTGGATTTTCGACTCTTAGTGTTGAACCGAGCATTCAGAACCAAACAGAGTTCATTGAAGCTCGTCAAAAACACACTGTTCTATTTGCAACTCTCGGCCCTAAGTATAGCGTTGAAGATCCAGTGCGAAAATCCCGTCGCGATATATTTCTTTACTTCCGAATGCGGACTTACTCAAACTTTCAAAGCATATCAATGCCATAACCAATTAGGTAAGCCCCTTATCAATGTTTCACTCGGCCTTCACAATCGTATGCAAATTCGCGGTTAATTACGTCAATTAACACTCACTCTAACAATGCTAAACATTGTGTAATGGCTTCAGGTAACATTGTTGGTAATAACACGACTTCAGGAAAACGTTTGTGAACAATACGGAAAAGAACTAATAAAATAGTAAGTACTTTGGTTACATACACATGTTCAATCATTGCATTGGTTAAAGTTTGTTTGGGAAATTATCGTTTGGTTACATACACATGTTCAATCATTGCATTGGTTAAAGTCTGTTTGGGAAATTATCGTTTTGGGAGCCACATAGCTCGAAACCAAAGATCATATAAGCCTTTGACATCATCGCCAATAAGTAAGAATTGTAAACGTATATAATGTAATTCGTGTGAGCAGTAAGTTCCCGATGCTGCAGACACTGACTACCCACAGAAGGACAAATCATGGCACAACCAATTAAAATTATAAACGATATAACCAATACAGCAAATGTTGGGCTAATCTGCAAAAGATAGGACACTTGACACCAACCCCGGCGTTCCCTGATACCCGTGCCTTTCTGGTAACGCTTAACTCGTGTCTAAGTAATGAGCAGTCACAATTTATATTGCAATCGATACGCTAAGGAGACCAACTAACCTTCCACGGTAAATTAACCCAGCATATACAAACCACAGGAACATAAAAGCTGATCCTAAATTCACCAATACTAAAGTATTGACCACAGAAATTGGAGAGGCCTATGTCCAGCCATGAATTCTGATCGTGTTAATAGCACATAACAATAAAATCCACGTTACACGAAACAAAGGAATCTGCGTGCGCGTAATAGAGCGAACTATACTGATTAAAACACTGCAAATGAATTTGAATAGAACTACTGTGATCACACTATTTTGTTGACGCAAGTACTTAATTTACATTGACACGAAAGATAGATCGAGGATTCAGTTCATGTCACAGACAAAACAATAGCATGCATGAAAATGAAAGTGATATCAAAACAAAATGAATCACTCTTAAATTCAATAATTGACATTGAAACGTAACTTTGCAATAATATCACTTGTCGATGTTGAGCATTAGTCACACGGTTTAAGGAGCAAAAAGATCAGAAGGTTACTTTGCTAATACACACTCACACGCCCACATATCCTCACCCCTCATTACTCATCCTCTATAGAAAAGGAAGTATCTTCAGACAGGAGGGGGGCGTATCTGGTGGGCTACTGCCCGACGATTGATGTCGGGACATTGCATACATACATATATGCTAGTCGCGCGGTATACTCTGCTGGCGCGATCCAGGATTTTTTTGCAACGTCAAGTGACGCGTAGTTCGCATTTGGCGATGTAGAGCCACCATAATCTTTAGGGTTATTAAACCAGTTTCGAAACATTTACTGACAGCTTCATCGGCTGTGTTTGGAGTAGTGGTAGTAAGTTTTTGGATTATTTGATTGGACATCGTATTCCACCAGACTAGCGCCGGTCTAAATTTCGCCAACCATCACCAACCATATGACTCTGGGTTTTGTGGGCACTAGTCCACACGGTCGGGTGTGCAAAGCAACGCATAGACAACTGAAAGACCCTAAAACAATTTGTATGTGGGGAATAACACAATAATCAAGTCCTCAAACAACCCTATCTTCGGTTGGAGCATAGGGATTCCATGTTTTTCGTCCCAGTTCCATGAGCAAAATCGCTTTTAGGCTGTAGTTGTTTTTCTGCACATCATTTTGTAGAATGACTCACATGAACAGTCGTGCGAACGGTGACGTAATCCTGATGTCAGATAGCAACTAGGAAATGGAAAAAAAATGCACTATTGTTGAACTTGTTGTGGTATTTTAATGGCAAAGGTTACGTGACTGGCGTTCATAGATCGTACACTGATTTTAGTGTTCGCTAGTTTATTTGGATAATATAGTTTTAGCGTTCTTACATTATTTAAATTTGTTTTGAAACCGACCACATGCGCCGGAATGTCTGTCGTTTCGAGTTCGTACATGTTTATGTTCAAGACATGAATCACAACACAGAATCCTAGTCGACTTTATTTATTTGGGAGATGACGGCTATGCCTTACTCATGACCAAATACAATTACACAAAACACTTCACATTTTAATATTCCTAAGCTTTTTAAATTTCATCTGTTTTGCGGCTCACCATGTTTATAATAAGCCGACCAGTGAAACGAAAATGGCCCAAACCTTTATCTAAGTTTCCTGCATTATAATCTGTGCTAGAAGCTTTATGATAGCAGAAACCTCCCAATTTCCTGCCCCCTCCTGGGTTGAGCCATAATGAACATGGGCAAATAATAAACAGATTCATAGCTAAAACAACATAGTAATGGAATCCGTTGCTAGTAGTAACTGCGCACAAATTTCAGTACTGCACACTTCATCAATAACTTTTTAGCGCTGGTCGTAAAATGGTGGTAAGAACTGAGAGTAAATGAATGAAATTCTTCAGATACAGGCAGCTGGCAACAATATTCCCAGGTTTTAGAGTAAGAGCTACTTTATTTTCCTAGCGAGACTTTCAGCAAAATTCATGGTGCTAGTTCTACATTTTCATTAATCATCGAAAGTAAGTATATGAAACATACATTTATTTATTTTATTTTACTTTATTGGGACATAAAACAGTTACACATTACAATTTAAGTGTGACAGAGTAAGTTATAGACTAGGTAAACGTGTAACCCACACCATTGTCCGCGAAATTACAGATCTCCATTTGTTACGATCCTTAAATACTCCTCCCTGTTGCCTCGTTTACGTTCATACACCCACGCCGGTTACCAGTCTTACGCACCTGACCTTTCTGAAGAACACCACCAGTAAGGTCACTATTTGTCTTCCTTGGGCGTTTCCTCTCACGCCGGGAGAGGACGCCCAAGGAGGACAAATAGTCCACTAAAATCTGCCTTGTATATTTAATCCTTTGTTAGTTGCCCTTCATTTATCCTATCAGCACCTAATATACTACAAATCAGCCTTTATTCATGAAAATTTTATGAAGCCGAGTTTAATCGTTATCCTGATACTTCTGGATGCAAACCATGTAGCCAGTTCATTGTACTATGTCGTTTATCATAAAGCACAGTTGTTACGCAATCAATCAATTTACACACTCATGCGATACCACTATTGGCGCACTGTCGACAGTCTCGACAGAAGCAATAATAAGGTCTATTTTCCACTAGCCGACTCAGACTAGCTAAGCAAAAACAGTCGTTAAATCATAGTGTAGCAAGAAAATTGAAAGCTCAATCAACATATTTTGACATTGAAATAAGCTCTATTGGCGCAGAGTGGAAGTTCTCGACAAAAGCTATAACAAGTATAAATAAATTGTTAACGTGCAATAGAGCGAAGTATTCTAGGCGTCAAATTGACAGATCCTATTTACACCACAACACTGCACTTTTCACAGATTTACCACTGTCTTTGCCCAGCTTTAGTTGTACTGGGCTCGGCACTTTTGCTGTATGCCCAATGAGCTGTGTGCCAAAATACCAACTACGTGGAGCTCTATCTAACACAGCCAGGTCGTCGTCCCGGCAGACCCTGTAGAAGATGGTGGGATGAGCTGATGAAAACACATGACCAGTGGTCCACTTTAGCCCTAGATCGAAAGAGCTGGGGCTCATGGGGGCTAACAGTAATGCCTTAGTCAGCCGTGGTGTGTGGTGGTTGCTAGTTGATTGAGCAACTTGCTGCCAAATTACCTTACATCTACGTACAAAAATAAATAAACCAAATTCCTCAATTCAAACTCTACGCCGGAAGCACGGAGATAGGTATATAAACAACCAACTCACATAATCAAAGCAGTTCTTGACCTTTCAGAATCGTGTAAAAATAATCACGACTGATAGATTTAATTTATAGCTTCACAGTTGTTGATGATAACGAAGTGAGGAGAATTTGAAGCGTCTCTGACGTTGATTGCGTTCCCAGTTAAACTGAGTTTTACTTTTTGACGTCTGAATCCATTTTATCCATTCTAAATCGAAAGTAATTGCGTCTTTTTTTTGCTATCCTTCGATGAAATTGGCACACAGGTAGACCTGGGTTAGGAAATGGTATACTTTGTCTTTCGGTTCTTAGTAGGTACGAGGGGTTTGTGGCTAAATAATAGCAGCCGCATGGGTCGATCGATCAGGGTTCCGCCACGCTTGCCGCGGATGGGTAACCTTTGCATCTTTGCATACCAAGACCCACCGTGCCTCGGAAAGCACATTAAGCCGTTACGGGTCAGCAGGTGCCCGAAATTCTGACAACCGTTCTTACCAAAGCGTATCGATTTATCCAGTTAAGGCGCGGTGTTACCTCAATATTCACAAAACACTGGCGTCTTTGACAATCGAGTATGACGTAACGCAATGAAAATATACGACACAAAAAATACAGTGGACAGAGAAGGGTTTAAAGAAAAATTCTAACCGAATAGAATAGTGAAAAATTGTTTGATATTCCCAATAAAAATTGTTTCACAAAAAAAACTTTGACGTCGAACATCTCTGTATTTTCAGCGATAACAACATTTTTTTTTTAAAGAGTTCAATAGAATAAACATTACTTTAAAACTTTAACCAGACAATTATTTAATTTAATGTGTGTAGTCCGAATAATCTAAATAAAACCCGTAAAATAAATGCCAATTCGCAGCTTAGTCACATCGTCAATCCAAATATTTAAATATTCAATTTTCAACCTTATTTGTTGGAGCTGTAGCATGTAGTTGTAGCATTTAAAATCGTAGTCAGTCCGCGCCTTAAACTGGGTTGTGGAGGTCAGATAGGCTGTCATTCTTTGTAATATACTGCTATTCATCTGCAATCAACCCCAACAAAGTTGGCAAAAGTCTAGGCTGATTGATTGATTTAGTTGAGTAAGTATTTCCTGATATAAATAAGCTCTTGAAGGGGCTTATTCCCAAAGTACTCCATTCTTTTGTTCTAAAAAGATAAGAATCTCATACATTCATTCCCATGTTACTCCAAGGATTTTTTATTATTTAAAAATACTTATTATTTTGTTCCCATTCTGCTCCATAGGTATCTGGAACTATTCCCAAAGTACTCCACCGATTATTCGTTATCAATTCTCAAAATGCTCCATCGACATAAATACCGATAGTATAAAAATCTCGTGTCACGATGGATGTATATTAAGGGTAAACTACTGAACTATTATCAAACTTCGTAATTATTTGTAACTAGCTTCTGCCCGCGACTTCGTCCGCGTCAAATTTTTGCTCTTGGTCGCAGCGTGATGTTCTATAGCCTATAGCCTTCCTCGATAAATCAGCTATCAAACATTTAACATACTTCCTGAGCTTTGTACGTTCAACCAAACCACCTCTTCAGCTTTATAATATTAGTTTAGACAAAGTATAGTATTTAGATTTGATTATAATTAAAAGAGTTACAGTGAGTCAACCTTAAAAGATAGGCATTTATGCCCTCGCGGACTTTTTTTAGAACTTTTTAAGAGGATCAATTCCGTCATACATGATTAGTCATGCTGAACTTAATAAAACAAAACGTGCCTGAATGGAATCCTCATACAGTTATTGTTGACTTAGAAATAGCAGTCATTAGTGTTCTGGGTAATACATGTCCCAATGCTATGTATAATCAAAGGAGGAAACGCCCGGGTGTTTCCATTGCAAGGATCGTCTGGAGAACACGGTGGAGCATACGGTGTAGGTGTGCCCTGCCTGGGCGGAGCACCGCCGTGTCCTCACGGAGGCGATCGGCGGCGGCGACCTCTCGCATCCGGCCCTGGTGCGAGCCATGGTACGGAGCGAGAGGGCATGGGAATCCGTCACCTCCTTCTGCGAAGCAGTAATGCTCGCGAAGGAGGAGGCGGGGCGCGTGAGGGAGTGGCAGTCTCTGCGCTCTCACGTCCCTAGCCGCCGCAGGAGGAGACGCCCCGGGCGGCGGGAGTCAATAACAGACTCCCGGCCACCGTAGGCGCGAGCTTGCGGGCAGCGAGCAATGGGTAGCTCGCCTGGTAAGGACCAGGCTCGGGTCAACAGCGCGTAGTGTTCCCTGCGCGCCTCAAAAAGATGTCAGCAGTACTGAAGGGGTCTGCTAGGACCGATGCCTGCCAGGGTCGCGAGATTGTTCGAAAGAGATACCGTGACCCTGGCACATGGGCAACTGAAGGAACACGGGTGGGTTTTAGTCAGTAAAAGTCTGACACGCCCTCCCGCTCCGCCCAAGAGCGAGAGCCGTCATTTGATGATTTCCCATCCAAAAAAAAAAGGATGTAACTTCCATTTTAAGCCAGCTTTATTGAGGAAAAGTCGTGATGTTAGGATTAAAACCAAAGAAGAAAAAGACCACGTGGCTTATTGTAGTGCTTTAGCTCATCTTCCAATTGAAATTCTAGTCTAGGAATTAAAGTCTTTCATTTATACATTTATTTTTATTTAAAAATATATTTGCAAAGCTTTTGAGCCTGACTGTACGTCAGGTACCCTTTTATAGTAATTCGGTACATATTTAAATTAGCTTATTGAATAAAAATGGAGTGGAGTACTTTGAGAACATTTTAATATTATCATGGAGTAGAATGAAACCTAATTAAAAATATTATATTTCTCATGGATTAGTTTGGGAACTTTTTTTGGAGTACTTTGGGAATAAGCCCTTGAAGGACAGACAAAGAAAACACATAGGTACATATTAGTAAACTTTTAATGATTACTTTCTTCACAAGAACACTGAGAACTGCTGCTCAAAATAAAACATAGTCATTTCTTTTATTAACTCCTTACTCACATTACAACCCACTTCTTAAAGCTAAGTGTTTTCATAGTGTCCCACATTTAATAACCAGTACCGTTTCCAAGTAACTTACGAATGTCTAATTCTGTGAATAATGAGAAACCAATTGCAAAGTCCACCTACTAACTGACATAGACAAAGAATATCAGAATAGCAATTAAAAGTATACCTACAGAAAATCAATAAAATATTTTTAGTCTACGAATCAGTCTAGCCAAGCCCACGATAACACCGACCGCGACGTAATGAAATCACTGCGAGTATTCTCGCGCGCTGAATCTTGAACACACTGCTTAGCGCTGAGGGTTGGAAATCGAACGCTTTATTTTTTGACGCGCTGAGACTCACTTGGGCCCAGCGCACACCGCTGGAGGCGCGGCGGAGAGCAATTGAAGACAACAATTTAATATAAACCTTAACTACCTTGACACACGGTCAATCTACACTAATATTATAAAAAGGTAAAAGAACATCGGTCAAATACGACCTGACCAAAATATGAAACGACCACCAATGACTGATACGTCAAAAAATTGTGAATTATGTCTAAATTAAATTACGGGGTTCAGCTTATTTTATTGGAGCCGGTAAAATAATTTAGGTTTATAATAAAAACCTAATTTTCTTACTTCTTTTTATAGATTTTGAACGCGTCCAAATCCGTCCCGTTTTTATCTGTGTTCCCGTCCCGTCACGTTTTATTATAACACTCAAATAAACATTTTTTTTTAATTCTAGATATTATTGCCATTTTTTTATTTATTTTTGTAGTGTATTATGAATACAATTATTTTTAGATGGGTATATGAATTAAGTATTCCGAAATGAGTCGCAAATGATAGGTTAACAGTCAATGTAGAATGCACTAATAGGTAGAACAAAACGTAAATGTATTATATGACATTAGAGCTGTCAAAGCAAGGTGCCTTTTTATTACCTAAGGTAATAAGATAAAGGTAAATTACTAATTTACCTTTATCCTATTGATCTTTGACATAGGTACGACTAAGATGTTAGGTAAGATAAAGCAAGGAATCATTTTATATATTCTTCATAATAATGTAAAACTGATACTAAGAAACAGTCTAGCATGGCTGTTGCGACTACCTACTCTGCCATCTTAGTTTTGTAAAAAGTTAGGTACCTTTATATGTTTTGATTAAAATATTGCCTAACTAATCGGATGGGATCAAAAAACACCGATCGGATTGTAAATACATGGTTATCATTTTTGTTACCTGTCATATGTTAGACAATGATACGTAGATACCTACACAATGAGAACTGGTTTCATCATTAAATCATATCCTGATTCATGCACATTGCGCTTGCACCTGTCTTAGATACTTAGCAGTGAAAAAAATAGAAAGGCTATTGATTCATTTTTACGATTTTAACTGAGGTTGCAAACTTATTACATCATAACCTCAAAAGTTACGAAATACTTATGTGTAAAGTTCTATGATCCTCGGCTTTTAAATAATATATTTTCAATTTAAGGTTGATAATTGAGCCTAGGGGAACGAATTAATCCATACACTATTCATGTTCGTTGTATTTTATAGTCAGGTCACAGCATGTATGGGCCGTGGCCAATGTTCTTTGTATTTTTGTTTGTTTGTTTATAATGGATAAACTCAAAAACGACTGGACCGATTTTAAAAATTCTTTCACCATTAGAAAGCTACATTATCTGCGAGTAACATAGGCTATATAACATCACGCTACAACCAAGAGGAGCGGAGCAGTAATGAAAAATGTTGCAAAAACGGGGAAAATCGCACGGGTAGGCGATTCGACGCGACGGGAAGGGTCGGGGGAACACGAAATTTAACGCGGACGAGTCGCATGCCACGCGCGGAGCGCCCTCAAGCTATACAAGAGCATGCGCGCGACTGCTCCAGTAGCCGCCGTGCTGCTCTACGCTCCGCCGCTATACCATTCTCGAGGGCTCTCAAGGGCTGGCGCCGCTCGGGGACCGCGGAATCTGCCCGCGCGTTTCAAGAAAATGCGCTTGTTCGGTTCAACACCGTGAGTTGATAATCAAGCGCATTATTTGAGCCATAAGACGTCTACTGCTGAACATCGGCCTCATCCAAAGCGGGGGTTTGGCATAGTCGCCACGCTTGGCAGGCGGGTTGGCGATCGCAGTATGGTGGTAAAATGTATAACGCTGCTGCCCATTCTCTAGTAAGTCCCATAGTGGCCTTCTACGACACCCACGGGAAGAAATGGAGTGGTGCTATACTTTACGTCCGGCAACAAACAAAACAAGTTCGCGAACGCCCGTGTGGACATCTACTAAACGAAGCCAATGACAGGGCGCGTAGAGCCTATGTAGGTAGACAATACGTCTGTTTTGTACACTCATAGCTATGAGGAAATTGAATTTAGAATACAAAAGATGAAGGACAAAATGAAATAGGTTCCTTACAATATTATTTAAATAGATTTATGTTTACAGTGGTATAGCAATGTATAAGTCGACGTATGCACGGGATTTTTTCGCGTACTGCATCTTCAAAGCACTGCTTTTTCGACGCCCTAAAACGGACTCTGTTGGAGTTCGATGTTCGGTTTAACACCGAGAGTTGATAATCCAGTGCGCGATAAAATACCGTCGCAATATTTTTACGTCCGTGCGAACCGTGGCTAACTCTGTAAGTCTGTATGTTATCTTTTCACGCCTAAACGGCTGAACAGATGTCAATGTTTAGCACACAGATAATATTTGACCTGGGTTCGGACATAAAAAGACTTTTTATCCTGGTAATTAATAAGTTCCCGTGGATTTAATTCCGACCTCCAAACAGGCGAAGCCGCAGACAAAAGCTGGTACCAAATAAATTAAGCTAATTATATTTATGTACGTGTTTCACATAACTAACCATTATTTAATACGATAGCAAGGGCAACGACCAGACCTTTTTCTGTTCGTTTTAGAACGTGGGTCACTTACGACCTTATTATGTACACATGACTAGGCCGCGTATTTATGAACACCTGTGCTTGAAAACAAGCTTGCGTACTGTGAGGAATTTGTAAAAAAAAACGTAGTATTTTTAAATAGTGACTGAACGAAGCTTCGTTTTCGGCCAAAAAATCATGATTCGGCCAAGCTGAAAATCATTCGTGAATAGGGAACATGCAATATTTTTATTTTTGTTTTCACTTTAAAGAATTCCATGTAGAATAGACCACAAATATATTATAAAATTAAAACATTGTAATTTATCGGGAAAAAATCGGTTTCAAATTGACAGTTTAAATTTTCCCGCGAAAACGGACCTATAGTTCCGATGACGTCATTCCAGTCTGTCACTGGCCGTATTTGTTCGACGGTTTTCATACTTTTGCATATTTTTTGGACTTTCGAGATATATTTAATAAAAATTTAAAATGGACTATCCATCAACATCAGGTGATCATAACAATACCACTAATAATCCGAAAAAAGCCGCGTTTATTCATGTTTTGTGCCAATGAGTCCGTGACTACTTCAACAAAGTTTCCAAATAAATTGTTTTTGACTAGACGTTCTGACCCAAAATTGAGAAAAAAATTGATATCTAGCTGCAAAAAGAAATGACAATTATTCTCCAAAGACCACTATTCGATGCTGTGAAGAACACTTTTGACGTAAGTCATAAGGCGAATATACTTGTTATATTATACGAGTATGCTTAGTTAATCTCTATATAAAAGTACTATGTGGTTAATCTGCTTGTACGTAAGAACACGTTAGTTACCTACCTAATACTTACAAAACTTGTCTATAGTAGATTTTTAATTTCACAATTTGAGATCGACGTCGATAATTGGTAAAAGTTTAAAATGTGTGGAAGAAACCTTTTTCTGAAAAAAGATCTCATGTCAACACTAACTCTTGGTAAATTCCTGGAGTCTGCTTTGATAATCCCAACTACCATTTTTATTAAAAAAACGCAATTAATATTACCATAAAATAATATTCACTTTAACAACCATAACCTCATCAAATCTTCGTAACCGGAGTGACGTCACTAAACGCTGATTGGTGTTTTGAAATACGTTTCGTTTCAAGTGATTTTTAATACGTAATTATTGTTAAAAATCAACATTATGTAAAATAAAAACATTGCAGTGGCCCTTCTTTTATACTTTTTTAACATTTAAATCATGAAATTTTCATATACATTATATTTGCATCTTCCCTATTGTTACGCTTCATTTGGCCTACTTCGAAAAGCTCGAGAAAATCAGAAGGCCAATTCTCGTAAATAAAGACATTCAAAATCTAGTAGCAGTCTTATATCGGCGACCAAAAAATGTCAAAAATTTATGAAAACTTGATGTATTTTTGAAAAATTGAAACTAAGATCAGAGTCTGAACGTTCTTAAAATTACGAGAATTGCCGCTCTGGTGACGTTCGGTCAACTGATTTCGTTTTGAAGTTGTAAAGCCAGTTTATGTTGTATTTTTTCTTCACGCGCATATTTCGTATACAGCGGAAATAACAATATTTTTTAATGTTTTAATAATTTTCGGACAAAAAAAGACTAAAGACGAAGCTTCTTTTTTTGGTTTTCGGCTGACCATCCTCATCCATTTCGGTCGGACAATAGACTAAAATAAAACGTAGTATTTTCAACTCAGCCTATTGCTGTCCCTAGCTCAGACGAAACTTGTGTCCCGTGAGCATTATAGGCTGATTATGCTTCTGATATCGGGTAGAAAAAACATCGCGAGGAAACTAACAGAGTAATTTTGAACTCACAACTGGAATCATCGATACGACGAAAAAGCTAGAACCTATACCGCTGTAGGATTATTCCAAAATTAATGAAGAATGCTGACTTTATTGACCTCGTTTCGTTCGCCGGAACAAAATCCCTACAGGAAGCCCAGAAATGGACGTCCGTTCCTCTAATTTACATGTTAATAATTTTATAATGAACTGAGGGCTGCGCGTTACAAACTCACCGTTTTGAAACTGATGTTAAAATAATTGGGTTACATACGCAATTCAAGTCTACTGTCGTGAATAAACAATGTAGTACCAGAGTTTTATGACTGACTCTACATTTCTGGAAACCTACGATACGCTTTTCGAAGAGAGAATTTCTATTTTTGACACTAGCTTCTGACCGCACCTTCGTCCACGTGAAAGGACATTCACGTTTCGAACATTTTGTACCGAAATGAATGATGTCACTTTGGACTTTTCTTGTCCTATTATCCTACTAATATTATAAACGCGAAAGTTTGTTTGTATGGATGTTTGTTCCTCTTTCACGCAAAAACTACTGACCAGCACACAGGTAGTTTATAACCTGGAGTAACACATAGGGTACTTTTTATCCCGGTAGTATGTTTCTGCGGGATAATTTTCGACCTCCACGCGGGCGAAGCCGCTGGCAAAAGCTAGTTTTAAAATATATCCTTTGATACTCGGCAAAATATCAGTGAAAGAATTTTCGGGATCGGGTCCGTAGCTCCAAACACTACCCCCTACATACAGAGACATCTTCGTGCCTCGGAAAGCACATCAAGCAATTGGTCCTCGCTATAATTCGTAGATGTTTCACAGTCAACCAGTCTTGACAAGGAGTATCGTCTCACCCAGGGACTGGGTTGTGGACATCATATGGGCAGCTGCCCCATGTAAAATACTGGTATCCAGCTGCATTAGGTTAGACTGGGGGCCACCCAACTCAGTCGGCAAAAGCCAAAGCAGATTGATTAATTTAGTGGAGTAAGTAAATATTTCCTGATAAAAAATTTCTTGATGGTGCATGGGTTAGCAAAGTTTTATTGATTACCAATAGGCAGGTTACTCTCTTCACAAGAACGTCCTCTTGAGGACTGCTGCTTAGAATAAAACCTAGGCAGATTGTTTTATTGAATGATTAGTACTTCTTCCTGCATAATTAGATAAAATACTGCAAATAAAATAATAGATAAATAAGCGAGATGTTAGTTTTCTCGACCTTCATATGGTGTGTTGTGTAACTAGAATAGAAGGCAGGAAGGCCTTCAGATTCATCGTAGGTGACTTAAGGAGCGCGGGACGCGGGTGGACAGGGATGCGTGTGCGGCTCGTGCGCCTACGAAAGATCAATGAGGCCACCTATCGGCCGGCTTCAAAGGGTAGGACCGCGCTCCGAAATCAATGATACATGCCGCCCATGAGTAGGGTGCGTATGATTTGAGTTTCGATAGATTTTAATTATTTTTTTTTGTTTTTTTTTTCCAAATTTCTGTTTTTGTTGTTCTAGTACGAAAATGTTACTTTAAATGTGTAGTATTTATTACTAGATCAATTTAATTACATGTTATTCAAAAATAAAAATAATAAAAATTTCTATGCCAAAAGCTTCTATTCCGTTCACCTGTTACCCCCATTTTTTTTCAAGACGCTAAAAAAAGTCACCCAGTATAGTTACCACCTAAGTACACATTTTGGTAAAGCAATAAAGACATTCGAGTATCTATTAATTCTGTATCAGCCCCAAAATATGACTAATAAAGTAATTAGGTAGATAAGACGTCCATCTACTTAGTAAGGGCGTCGGATACTTCGTAAACATAATTTCGTGTTTCGGGGCGCTGCCGCACAGTGGGTCGAAACTATGATTTTAGTGACTTAGGGCTCAACTTTGCTTTTTTACTTTTTTCTTCATGTGGATGGATAGAGCTCATTAACCTCAACAATAATTGTTCTGATGTATTTTTTCCTAAACTTTATACTTTGGGTAGAAAAATGTGTTTTGTTATTTTTTTGTATGGAGCGGATCAAATAACCTTAAATTCCTGCTAAGTAGCGTGTGATCCCGCGTTGAAACTTTATTTTTCATATACCTTGTCTAGTCTATTATCATTTGATGCTATTAATGTGTGCATAAAGTTGCAACTCTGCCAAATAAATGGATCGAAAAAAATTAAAAAATATATCGAATAAAAAGCTACATTTTTTACTTTCGTAAGTTCTTTTGTTAAATTTGATATGGAATAGTAAGTAAAAGCACGTAATAATACACATAGTTACTTAACAACTAACAACAATACATTTAAAAGGTCCCTAATTAGCTTAAATTTACTAATATATGTAGTATTAGTAAATTTGTAAATTTAAGCTAATCACACTAATCATAATACATTTAAAAGGTCCCTAATTAGCTCAAATTTACTAATATATGTAGTATTAGTAAATTTAAAGCTAATCACACTAATCATAATACATTTAAAAGGTCCCTAATTAGCTTAAATTTACTAATATATGTAGTATTAGTAAATTTAAAGCTAATCACACTAATCATAATACATTTAAAAGGTCCCTAATTAGCTTAAATTTACTAATATATGTAGTAGTAGTAAATTTAAGCTAATTAGGGATCTATGAATTTCAATTTCTTTGTTTTAATGACTTTAACATGTTTATGAAATGTTATTTTAAGTTAGATTTAATACTGAATAGTAAGTAAAGATAGGTACATAATAATACAAATTAGTAAAGGTAAACTAACATTACTACAACTAACACAAGCAAACTAAAAACTAACTATAAACAACATCAAACATTACTATTTCCTTTCAATTATGAGTTTGACATTTATAAACTAATAAAAAAAACAAGAAACTTACAAACTACCAAAAAATCTTATTCACTATCGCTATGACTATCTTGTAAATTATCTACATCAATAAAATCTATATCGGATTCTGTGGGAAAAATCAGCAGAAGCTCTTTGACTTTTGGAGAGAGAACCATTATATTTTGTTTCACCATTCGAGGTCTTAGACTTGTGATCTTTGGATCAGAAGACAAAAGAAGATTGTGTATAATATCCTCATTTGTCGCCGTTCTACTTACCTTTCTAGAATGACTCTCTCTATATTTCCGGAAATCTTTATTACGAGCTTCCGCTGCCTCTTCCGACAGTTTACCTATAGGTATGGCACCAAAGTGCTTAATTATATCACTCCCATGTACTAACAATTTATGTATACTGGAAGGCATATAATACCAGGGATATAAGTGAACGTACAATTGTGCAGTATCTCTACAAAATTCGGAAAACTTAGAAAGATCCACGCTCTCTCCAGATGCAACCGTCTGAAGAATCACATGAAACCTTTCTATTAAATCTTTATCTATTCCTGTTATGCGAGCTGTTGTTTCTGCATCCCTAAAAAATCTTCTGGCAGAATTGCCATCATTGGTTGTGCCTACTCCTTGCTTGACTACGTCAATAAGTAAACCGCATTCTTTCTTAAACGCTTGCTGTATAGCGCTCTTTCTGAGTGACATTTTTTCTTTGTCATCGCCCCTGCAACTCCATTTTTTGAAGTCCAAACGATAAGCTGCAAACAAAAAGAAATATCACTTAAATAAAAATCTCACAAGTAACTATATAACGTGAAAAAAATTATGAACTAATAAAATTATATTTACCGATATGAAGTAAGCACTCCATGCTTCTTATCCAGGCATGTAAAGATGACATTCCATACTGGAACACTTCTTCGTTGTTCTCTTTTTGAGCAAGTGACTCTAAATTGTTCATCTCTGACGGTTTTGCTTTGCAGATATCACAGACAGCTGAAGATGTGTCTGACAAATATGACGATATTTTGCCGTCTATCATCGTCAAGTGCAATTGATGCTTAACTTCAACTTGATTGAACTTGATTGGCTGAAGTCTTTCTATTTCTTCGGTTATGCTAGCTTTTATAGTTACCACTGTTGACTGCGTTTCTTTGGTAAATTTGAACATTATCGGACGGCAATAGAAAGTTGATGAGGGTCGATCGTTTTCCCAAACAATTGTTCCATCACATTGTTGAAGCCTTATAGGAACTAGACTGGCCATGAAGATAGTTGAGTCATCAAACTCTGCTTCAGTCTTTTGTTTATAATTACTTTGACCTGAGGCTCCATCAAAACCCCATTTGCTTATTAGCAGTAACTCAGTTGGCGAATCCAAATCTAAAGTAATCACTTCTAAAAGCCTAGATACCGTCAAGTTGAGTAAAGCTTGCAGTTTAATAGCAGCTCCTTCTTCAGTTATAATTATGTCTTCTTTCCCTGGATAACATTTTGCCTTCGCTTGTTTTATTTTATAATAAGAAGGGTATAAATCAGACCTATTTTCACTTGCTGCTTCTCTTAGGCTTATATACTGCCACTTACTTAATTTAAGTGAAACTAATAAAGACAGTGCCTTATCGGGTGAATATGTACTACTTTTCGGTTTACTTGTACTTAAACACTCTTTAACTTTTTCTAGATCTTCGGGGTGATTTAGTAAATGGTTCATAATTTTTCCTACATCCTCATTTCCGGTGTTTCTTAAACTAGCAATTGTAGTAGCTTTAAGTTCATCCGGGGATAACGAAAGCGATTGGTTAATTTGATCAACGCGTCTTCGTTTTTGTCTGGAGCCCAATTCCTCGAAAGGTTTTCGAGGTGTAAATGTAGATGTCGAAGCTTCTGTAGTAGATGGTGGTAGATTTTCGACATCTTCAGTATTACAAATCTCGAGCCTTTCCTGTTCAGTGTTCACAGCTTCAGGTATCATTCCTTCGGGCCAGTTTATTGCACGTTCCAACCAATCACCATTTTTTCTTACAAACTGTGCTAACGTGCGACTACTTCGTTCCCATCTTGCACTTATATTTGAACAAAAGCGCGTACAGAATTTTTGGAGCTCAACACTGTTCTCTTCGGTCACGTTTATTTTATGTTGTAGGAATTGAAAGAATTTTTGACTATCCGACAGTGACTTGACCTGCTCTCTTAAAATCATAAATAAATCTAAATTGTTAACTAAATTATCCATTATAACGAAAAAGGGACGATCAGAATCACGAGATGTTAGTAGTAGTACGAATAAACGAACACTAGTTAGTATATAATAAATTATGGTCATTTTATACTTCCAGAATCCAGTGACAAACAATGTTTACTAATTTTTCTACTACCCTCATTAACTAATTATCCTAATTAATATTACAGTAATGACTAAAAGTGAAAAACATTGTTTTTTTATAAGGTAAAAGGTTAAGCTAATTACAGTAATTAAACACACAAATAGAAATTAATTGATTTCATATCCACATTTTTAAATAAAGGTCCCTAATTAGCTTAAATTTACTAATATATGTAGTATTAGTAAATTTAAGCTAATTAGGGACCTTTTAAATGTATTGTTGTTAGTTGCTAAGTAATTATGTGTATTATTACGTGCTTTTACTTACTATTCCATATCAAATTTAACTTAAAATAACTTACGAAAGTAAAAAATGAAGCTTTTTATTCTATGTATTTTTTCATTTTTTTCGATCCATTTATTTGGCAGAGTTGCAACTTTATGCATTTGTTTATAGCATCAAATGATAATAGACCAGACAAGGTATATGAAAAATAAAGTTTCAACGCGGGATCACACGCTACTTAGCAGGAATTTAAGTTTATTTGAGCCGCTCCATACAAAAAAATAACAAAACACATTTTTCTACCCAAAGTATAAAGTTTAGGAAAAAATACATCAGAACAATTATTATTGAGGTTAATTAATGAGCTCTACCCATCCGCATAAAAAAAAAGTGAAAAAGCAAAGTTGAGCCCTAAGTCACTAAAATCATAGTTTCGACCCACTGTGTGCCGGCCCGTGAAATAGGTCAATCACATCAATTACTGACGGTCGAAGTTCATTAGTGTACTATTTTGGGAGGCCTCAGCGGCACTATGATTCGTGTGTTCAAACGAGCAACAGGCACGTGCCGATAAATAACTAGTTCTGTACAATGTACCTTCGGTATATAGAAGTTAGTTGTTTCTATGAGCCCTATTGTAGACGGATTAGTGATGGTTGTCTTCTCTCATATCGTCCCCGTAGAGCGAAAAGTCACTAAGTCGGAAAATGGCCAAAATGAGTTATCTATGTCACTAAAATCAACATTTTTTCTCTAAATATCTGTCTAACCGTCATTTTTGTAGCTGTCCACACTTTTGTTTTACAAAATGTAAAAAGTAAGTAAGTTTACCATTTGTATCCTACAGCGTAATGGAAGAAGTAACTAATTTAGTAAATTATTTTAGATTTTTCGAAAATGTTTATAACTCGAAATTAAAACGACTTAATACTTTTTCTCTTAAATTATCAATGCACACGTACGCCTTTAGATACTCCATAAATTACTAAAACGATTTAGTGAATTTTTAAATCAGTAGTTTGTTAAAACTCACAAAAGCGTAAATTAACTAACTCAACTTAGTAACTACTCACTCTCTATTTTGCATTGATTCGTACCATACTACAGACGCGACATATCATCAATCCATTTTATCCATAAACTAACTCACAATAAAAAACAGAGATTTTATAGAGAACAATTAACTAATTTAATGTTTTGAACTTTTCTCAATTATTAGAGGGTTTTCACACGTTTTAGCTCTTATTATATTAAAGCTAAAACATAGAGATATGTAATGGCAAGCCAAAGTTATAACGATTTTTGTTTAAAAAAACTTTAACTCTCAATATCTCAAAACGTGATTTTTCGACTTAATGACTTTTCGCTCTACGGGGACGACATCGGTTTCACCTATAGAGCTCATTATCATCTGCCTAGCCTAGCCGTGGCCCGCACCAAGAAAGAATGACAACATAATTAGGCAGTTATCCGTAGTCCCGATGTGTTTTGTCCGTCTAAAAAAGTCTTACCAAGAGTTTATTTTGGATTTTAGACATTACTTTGTTTTTTTTTTCCAATAGAGGAAACTACAAGTAAGCAAGTTTCTAATGTGTACGATTTATAGAGTGAATACCGAGTTAGGAAATCCTTGTATATTTGGGTTAGTTTTAAACATTACAACGGACAATTTATATGGAGTAAGTAAAATTTAAAGCAGGGTGGTGCGTAATAAAACGCGAAGTTAGTAATAAAACGTAAGCGGGTATTCTGCCAGCGCTATGTTAGCGTTTCCTTACCCATTACCACATGTGCGGGATTCCACGACATTGTATGTATTTATTAGACTTTGTTTCCTTTTCTCTACAGTTTCCACTTACTGTAAACCACGCCAACAAGGTTTTAAGTGAAACGGATATCCGTACTTCCATACTAATATCACAAACAGAATTGGGTGTTATCAATTAATCTTGTAATAATAATCTGATTAATTGTAATCAAGATTGGACGTAATCTTGATTACTTTTAATCCTTTTCTAATTACGTTTAATCAAGACTATATTAAGGGGGCGTCCATTAATTACGTGAGGCATTTTTGATGAATGCAATGAATAAAAAATTACGTACGTTGTAAAATTTACCATTCCACAGAGTGCAAAAAGGTATCGTAGGTACAACATTTTACAGGTATTCAAAACTCAAACATCGGAGCTACGGAATTTTCATTGCCCGAGTTCCAGCGATGAATACGCTATTTAACCATTGTAGTTAAAACAATGAAAATATACCATAAAGTTAGAAAATAACATACCGACTTTACTAAAATATGCAACATTAAAATAAAACTGTTTGAAAGTGAAGTATGCGGTTGCGTGCCAATTCGTTATTTCAATTTGTATCACTGGTCGCAGATTCAGAAGGAAAACATAATGTATGAGGATATACATAACATATATAACAAACAAATTTATGACGTATTACTAGTCATTCCAATCAATTCGAATAATATTATGTGGAGAACACGTTAATACAACTGCAAACATTGTGAGGTTTAATAATTTCAAACGTGACGAATTTATCGTAAACGTTCACGTCCATAAAATGTATAGAATTGCGTGCACGTTATCAAATACTTTGTACCCCTTTTACGAAGATTACGATTAGTTAAAATTTATATGGAAAAGGAATGCAGAAAGCTAATGTTTTTATATAAATAAATGGATTTCAAATACATTTTAAATGAATGATGGTTGAATTTCGACCACTGGGTGACCATTAGTAACGTTAAACGCGTCTTCTTATATTCCCGTACATTAGCATATATACGAGTGGATTTTTGTAAATCTATTAATAATAAAGCTGAAGAAGTTTAAATATCTGAAACTACCTGTAAGATTTGAATAATTCTCATTTGATAGCCCAAATTCTTGAGGATTGATAGCTCTAATTAATATTACGCTAAGACCCGTAGGAGCTAGTATAATATACGTCCAAGCACCCTGGGCAGCCAGCTCCATTACCAACTTCATAATATTTTCATGACCACATTGCTTATATCGATAAGAGACATGAAGATTTACATTGTTCTCTCATTGATCTGGCGCCAAAAAAATAACAAAATAATTACTTAAAAGTGGTACCAAACTGACTGAACGAGTCGCGTCATAGGCCAATAAACAAATCAATAAAATACGAGTAAGATCAGTTCGGACTATTTAACGTGAACGTAGCCCAAGGCCGAATGAATTACGTATCATTTTAGACGTGCACTCAAGAAAATGTATTCAGTATTGTTAGCCAGTGATATTGTTCTTGCTATGGGCGCCTGCGTAGTTAAACGGTGTACAATTTTTTAACGTTAGTTCTAGGTAAGTCTTGTACTTTAGTCCAAGTTAGCAGTAGCAATGACGTTAATATATCGCTGCATGGTTTCTTGGTGCACTGGATCTCCAACGCAGTGCTTATTAATTAGAGTAGAAAATTCAGTGAGCTATAAAATCCCGCTGCGATATTTTGACGGCCGTGCAAACATGGTCTATGTTGTCAGAAGCCCAAAAGTCTGATAACAAGTTTTATCAAAGGGTATCGAGTAACCCAGTGACTGAGTTGTGGAGGTCAGATAGGCAACGTTCCATATAAAATACTGATATTCAGCTGAATTCGGTTAAACTGGAAGCCGCTGGACTTTTCCCAACTATCTTGGAATCGGCTTCCGGCAGATTGACTGAGGAGGGGTAGCCCTCGAAATTAATATTTTCTTACGTTTTTTTGCAAATGTGTCAACGGCAGAGGCAACTGCAAGCCTCGACGAGAGTCAACGGTTGCCATCAACGCGTGTCAGCGGCTGCCGTCAACAAATTGCCACTCGTGTATTTGAGCACCGTACGAGCGGCACTTTGTCGACGACTGCAGTTGCTTTTGCCTCGCTCGTGTGAATGCACAGTTGTACACTAAGGGTCAATTAAGACAAAAGGAAGTATCCTCGCACAGGCTCGACCCTTCTCTGGCAATTCATGCACGACCGGACTGTGTCGATATTCCAACAATTTCATTTTTAGTATGGTAATATGGTCCTAATATCGATGGAGCCAGTAAATTTCTCGGGGTTTTTCCGTTCTATCTGAACTAACCAATCGACCTGTGGGGCTGTTCTTATTTAGCAACGAGCCTATGATAATGGTGTTGAATGTATATGTATATTTAAAGGCGATAGGTTTTGCCATTAGGTATTAAGGTTAAAAAAGTACCCTATGTTTTAATCCAGATTATAAACTATCTGTGTGCCAAATTTCATCCAAATCAATCAGTAGATTTTTGTGAACCAGTTCTAAACACACACACACACACAAAACAACCAAACAAAAACAAACGCATCCTCACAAACTTTCACATTTATAATATTACTAGCTTTTGCCCGCGGCTTCGCTCGCGTTAAATTCCACCCCATTTTAGGGAAGTGGGGGGTTAGAAAGAGACAAAAAGTAGCATATGTCACTCTCCATCCCTCCAACTATCTCCACTTAAAAAAATCACGTCATTTCGTCGCTCCGTTTTGCCGTGAAAAATGGACAAACTGACACACACACTTTCCCATTTATAATATTAGTATGGATACCTAAGTATGATGCATTATTTCATGCATATACCTATTATTACTTAATATTTACTAAATGAAGACTACCAACTGATATTAGACCTCTATTCAACAATTAAATTAACTATAGTTACTATATACACATGTTTTACTATATAAAACATGAGTCATTAGGTTCATTCAAAGAACGCACTCTGCTATGTCGCTCTGTTTTATTTATTAGTGTAGTCGATTTTGCCAGCAGTTGTCCAGAACATACTATGGAATACTAGAAATAATAAGTATCACATGTGCCAAATTTCATTATTCAGATCATGGTTATTATTCATTTATTATGCTTAAAACATTTCTTGTTAAGATTAATAAATGAAATAGTTTTAATATAATATGTTTAGTGAAATAGTTTGAATCAGGCCAGTAACACTATTTTAAAGACCAAAGAGAGAAAAATCTACATCCAGCAATAAAACAGTCAATGATTTTAAATCTCATCATCATTTTACTTTGATGATGAAAGCAAATACATAAATATTTAAGTAATAATCATGAAACAGCAGCCTGTTTCATGATTATTACTTAAATATTTATGTATTTGCTTTGTGTTTGTGTTTATTTATTGTTTATGTAAACGGTACACCACAGACTTCTTTTGTTATTTTCCTTTTTTAACTGTAATGCATTTAAAATTTGTCTTTAACCAGTTGAATGCCGCAATTACAGAAACAATTAAAAAGTCATTATTTCTCACGTAGATTCACCTTCTGGCATACAAAGGGTTAAAAGAACTACTATGTCAGCCTATAAAAAATGTCGACATTTATTAAGTTATAATGTTTGTTAACGTAGCTCGTGACCTTGGGATCCCAGTCCTTGGGAAGGCACACGAGGAACCGAAGCCAACTAGCAGAGTACCCTTAGATAATTTAGATGGATTATCATAATTTTGTTAGACACACAATCAACAAATTACTTGATGCATGTGTATCAAATAGCTTGGAGATATTTAATCTGTCCATCAATAAAGCAGTTCAGTGTGGGAGCGGTCACAACATTTTCCAGGAGCCTATTCCATGCTGTTACAACTTGGTTAGACAAGAAGTGTTTCAAAGGCTTTTTCTTTGATATTCCCATAAGTTTAAGGAATGCCCATGCAAGTATTTGTTAGCATTTAAATTGTACACTCTCAGTTTTGAAGGCTAGGCTACTTAATAGTACTCTGTCAGTTTTTTGTACAACTCAATGAGCCTACCTCTTTGTCTATGCTGCTTCAGTGTGATAAGGCCAAGGTCTTTGAGGCTCTCATTGTAAGGTGAATTACGCCTGGTGTGAAACATCTTGGTTGCCTTTCTTAGTAAATTACAAAGAGTGTGACGTGTTTTTAAAATAAGGATCCCAGGTGCCATTAGCATATGCAAAGAGAGGTCTATTTATATCTGTAATTTTTATGATGTAGTAAAGAGTATTCTATTATTAAAAGCAACATTAGAAACTAACAGAACAAACTAATAATAATATTGAAACACAGTATAATTAGCAGCCTTTTCACCAGTTGTTCAACTTACTAATTTAATAATTTATAAACAACAAATATGATATTATGTAATGAGATTTTACAACATATGAATGAAAAGATTACAAAGTTTACTCTCCGTTTTGTTAATTTATTAAGTTTTATACTAAAACTATTATTGAGTTGGGTGGACATAATTATAATTTTCCTTTGCATCTTTTTTTTATATTCGCATGTCTCTCATGTTTTATATTAGAATTTCCAAGTCATTGGTTTAAATAACAAACAAATGTTTAGATGACAACAAAAATCTGATAAGAATTTATATATTGCGTAACACAAGATTTTAAAGATAAAATACTTGTTGTACTATAATCAACTTCTTAGATAAGTTAATTATTTCAATAGTACCAATTTTAGGCAAAGGTCATTATGCATTCAGCCTGTTGCTTTTCATACCTGTTAGTTTTTCGCGCCACATAGGACCTTATGATAGTGCGTGATTACAATAATCAAGAATGTAGGTACATAAAAGAAGTTTTTGTACTTACTCTCCTTCTCGTGGTCGAAGCCCACGATAACGAAGTAGTCGACGAGCCTGGACATTGCACTCCTACGGCAACATTCCAGCACAAATACAACAAATACACTTTGTAATTGGATTACACGAATTTACACACATTTTAAACACAAAGCTACTCGTTTGCACATTTTCACCGCACTTTACCGATCACCGATAGTTCCGTACACACAACGCGTAGAATTCGCACACCATACACTTCACGGAATGTAAACAACACTTTCATTTATCGCGAGCTAAAGAATTTTTAGCTTCAATTACGAAAAAGATTATAGATTGTCCAGACGGAGAGGTTATGCACTACTCCTTACATAAATACCGGTAATCAACTAATCTTTATTTGGGATAAGGTCATCCACTATAAAACGAACGGTTAATGTAACAAATAACGCCCTAATTTTTATAATTTAGAGTAAATTTTGTAACTAAACGTCACTACAGCCGCGAACCATCGCTCGTCCGTCCGACATTCCTAAAAAACTACTATGAATGAATAAAAAATCTACCGTTTATTATTGCCATGTTTGTTTTTGAAATAACTACTGTATTTTATTCCAGATTAATTTAGATGCATGTTTTTTTTTTCTATGCTTTATAGAAAAGGATTTTTTTGACTTTCAAGTAAGAACAGATAACTCGAAAATAACATTTTGAGATTTTTTTATTTTAACTTCCAAAATTATTTGAAGTTTTTGGAACGCGGCTTGTCGTCGGAGTTGACTGGTGGAACTCATCATCATGTAAGGGGGCGTCCATTAATTACGTGAGGCATTTTTGAGTATTTTCGACCCCTCCCCCCTCGTAAGATTTTCCTCAACTCCCTCCCCCCTCCCCTAATCTCATGCGAGATTCTTTAAAACTTCTATTTGGGCTGTAAACGTGTTGGATTAATGAGAAAAAAAAAACAAAAACAAGAAAATTTTCTTACACCAAGAATATTTTTTAACTCAAGAATTTATTCTCTTGACTCAAGAAAATAATTTTCTTCAAAATGGTATTCTTGGTTCAATATTTTGGCCCTTGAGTCAAGTTAATTTTTTCACAGTGTACTATTGTCTCAGATTTGGCCATATTTTATTGTTGAAAAAAATTTTCACGCAATTTTACACGGTTTACTGCGAGAAAAATAATTACGTGATATTAGCCAAGTCCCCCCCCCCCCTCCCCCTAAGTGAGATTTGGAAAGATTTAGCTTGACCCCCTCACCCCCTAGAACACCTCACGTAATTAATGGACGCCCCCTAAGTAAAAAGCGTTCACCCTCACCCTCTCCATGCGACTTTCTCTTTGTCCCACCTTCCATTAAAATTATACGAGTTTGTCAATCAAAGTTTGTTATAGACCATTAATCGAATCTAGATGGGTGAATGGTACGCACGGCCACACATAAAGCTATACATTTCCAGTATAAGCTCACATCTCATTGTACGAAAAGCCTATACAACGTGAGGTAAGCTAAAATTGGAATAGTATAGCTTGTCCTGTAGCTGTGTGTACATACTTTTTATACAAGTTTATCCTAATCATCACCATTTTGTGCGAATTCTGTTCATATCAACACGCGATTCTGATTATTCGTAACTGCATAATTCGTGCGATGGTCGTGTTATTGCATACGTTTTATTGAGACAGCGGCCATTGCGCTGGTGAAAAGGGCCGTATGATATTTTGCAATTGCGGCATTTGCGGGTAGCATCACGATGAGTGTAGCACAGTAGATTGTACACCGTACAGTGTGTGAAGATGAATGTGTTTGATGATGATGATTATTAATGTTGCAAGAAAAATCGTACTTGACATGAAGATTTCGTCAAACATTCTTATTATTTGTTTTCCCCGAAAGGTAAGTTTTGATAAATGTACTCAATAGTTACATACTTACATATGTGCTAAATAGCGTGCGAGCAAGAAAAAACATTTAAAAGGTTGCTTGCAATGAATTGAAACATGCAACCATTAATGTTACATTGCATAGAAAAGTTCAAAGAAGTTAAAGTTGCTCAAGCTTGTTGATCCACATCACATTTATTAGATTAAAAAAAAAATAAAAAAAGAAGTTTATTACATATCATTTTAGCTTACATTGCATGTTGAGGAGTCTCCATTTAAACTACCAAATAAACACGAAGGTGGCAACATTAGAATATTTGATCGTCCACGTTTTTTATCTGTGCACTTGAAAACTTTGTATAACCTTGTATGTTATAAAAGTTGTAGTAAACTCTACCTGTCTCTCTTTGTCACATGCGAATTTGAATAGCAGCGACAGCGATTGATTTATTCTTGAATTTGGTCGTAGTCTATTCACTGATAACGCAAACAATGTATCAAAATATTATTGATGTTTGATTATTACAAGAGATTAATAACCTTATTACCGTAAATTTCCGTTTACCGCCCTCAAAACAATGTCGGATGCCACAAATAATCAAATACCAGGATTGAAACAGAAGAAAGTGTTTAAAATAATAGTGTTAGGTGACTCAGGCGTCGGCAAAACGTGTCTAACTTATCGGTTTTGCGAAGGCCAGTTTTTAGATAAATCTGAGGCCACAATCGGTGTCGATTTTAGAGAAAGAAATATAAAAATTAATGGCGAAGATATAAAGGTAACTAATACAAATATATCTTAAATTAAGTAGTTTAAATTTCCTGATCCAAACATCAAACTTTAAACCAGTTGCTTTTGTCTATTACCGTTATTTCGGACAATCTGTCGATAAGCTTCGACAGAAACAATATTTTTGACCTCGGAACAAGGGAAGTTCTTGATCTAGGCTACACACCTCTTCAATATGGCAAGCAAATGCCCGACATCTGGATTCATGGTGCAATTAATCCGAAAGTCTAGTGTATCTGAAGAGTTGTAACTTAGAAAAAAATACTACTAGGCCAATGAAGGGGGAATTTATTGAATATTGTCAGCTCATCTCATGTTCTTTCATCTAGGTTTGAAACCAATTTTTAAGATTTTGATTATTATGTCCATAAATTTTGAAAAGTAAGAAGTTTTTTATTTTCATTTTGTTAATGTAGAATTTTCAAAAGATTGTTTTGCATTGACATTTTATAGAAAGGGATGAAAATTTATTAAAATAACTAGAATTAATTCGATATATTTATTCCAGCTCCAACTATGGGACACAGCCGGTCAGGAGCGGTTCCGAAAATCGATGGTGCAGCATTACTACAGGAACGTCCATGCAGTAGTCATTGTTTATGATGTCACCAAACCTGAGACGTTTCACGTGAGAAAATCTTTTATAAATGATAATTTCAAAAACTATTTAAGTATGAACACTTTTACGGGCAATATACTAAAATAAATTACTAACTTAACAAATAAATACAAAAACAAAAGGACATTTAGGCATCCAAATACTCGTCCGCAACACAGTCATCCAGAAAATCTAGACAAATAAATAAAATTGGAATGTCTGTTTGTACTATAACCGCTTTTTAATAAGTGTATATGGATGTGTACACGGTTCATATACCAAAACAACATTTTTTACAATTTTTGTCTGTCTGTTTGTTCCGGCTAATCTCTGGAATGGCTCTACCGATTTTGACGGGACTTTCACTGGCAGATAGCTGATGTAACAAGGAGTAATTTGGCTACTTTTATTTTAGATAAAAAAAGAATCTCACGAAAAACAACGAAGAAAAACTTTTTTGTTAAAAATGCCACGCGGACGAAGTCGCGAGTAATTACCTATATAACCTGTATTAATGCATTCTTAATACATTAACTGCGGTAGTACGTCCTCTTGCGATAATTTCCGACATCCACGCGGGCGAAGCCGCGGGCAAAAGCTAGTATATTATAAAAATGTGATCAATGCCTTATGTATGAAAAGAGGCGTTTGCCCAGTTGTGGGACAATAATAGGCTGGTATTATTAATAATAATAATTAGGCTGTTGAGTTTGTTTGTTTGAATGCGCTTATCTCTGGCCTGCCAGTCAGATGTGAAAAAATTGTTTTGCATTTGATAGGATCCTTGAGGAAGGCTCTAGGCTACTTAACATAACGCCAGGACCCTTAGGACCCAAGGCAAAAGTAAAATGTCAGAAAGAACGGAGCAAAAACGAAAAAGAGCAGGCAGGTTTTTTTTTTTTGGATGGGAAGTCATCAAATGACTTCTCCCGCTCTGGGCGGAGCGGGAGGGCGTGTCAGACTTTTACTGACTAAAACCCACCCGTGTTCCTTCAGTTGCCCATGTGCCGGGGCCACGGTATCTCTTTCGAACAATCACGCGACCCCGGCCGGCATCGGACCTAGCAGACCCCTTCAGTGCTGCTGACATCTCTTTGAGGCGCGCGTGGAACACTACGCGCCGTCGACCCGAGCTTGGTCCTTACCGGACGGCGAGCTACCCATTGCTCGCCGCCCGCAGAGCAGGCAGGCTACAATATGGATTTCAATAATGTTGCTAAAATATGATCTGTTTTGTAATATGTGTTTGATGTAGTGATGGAAGTAAAGAATATCACCATCCCATTTCTTCCTATGGGTGTCGTAAAAAGCGACTAAGGGACTTACCAGAGAATGGGCAGCGGTGTTCTCTATGTATTTTACCCTCATAGTGCGATCGTCAACCCGCCTGCCACGCATGGAGACTATAACAAACCCCTCCACATCCTCTCCTCTTAGAGGAGGCATATGTCCAGCTGTGTACGTCTTTCAACTGAAATGATGATGATGACTATAATACCAGAATTGCATTTCTCATACATGGGGTAGGCAGAAATGAGTGAATGCCACCTGCATCAGTCCTTAAATACTCCTTTTGCTTTCTTTGTTTACGATTATACATCTGGTTATACACGTACATCGGTCGCGAGTATTACGAACCTGACCTTTCTGATTTACAAATGAATAACCAACATCATTTCAGCCGAAAGACGTCCACTGCTGGACATAGGCCTCCCCCAACCACTGCCATTTTGACCATTTTGTGTGGTTCTTGCATCCAGCGGATTCGTGACGGCCTTCACCAATGGTGAACCAATGCCAAGGTTCAACTTGTGGGAGGCCTTCCAACCCCTACATCTTCCAGATGAAAAAATTAAATGAATGAATGAATGAATTTCTATTTTATTTTCAGTCTATAGCCAGTTGGATGCAAGAGGTGGAGTCACATGGTCTGATGAGGGCTCCTAGAGTGCTGGTCGGTAACAAGTGTGACTGCGGCACGCCGGAGTCTCGACTAGCCACAACGTACGCACAGAGGCTCGCTGATAAGTATGGAATGCCCGTAAGTGTTGATTTCTATATCATTTGTTTATCTATGACTCATAGATATATGACTTGTGTCCACGGTTTCGCCCGCCTGGATGTAGGAAGTTATTCCACGGACAAAAGTAGACGTGTACTACCCTACGATGCCATCTATATCCTGGCAAATTTCTATCGAAATCCGTTCAGTAGTTTGGGCGTGCAAATGTAACCTACAGACAGAATTAGGTGTTATAGGTTCTAAGTATATATTAGTATGAATATTATATGTCTACAGAACCATTTCGTCTGGATGTATAAGGTACTAGTAATACGCCCCTTCTTTGCATAGTATTGATTTTATTTTTATATTTATTTATTACCCGACTGCGCGATAAAAAAGACAGTTTCTCACACTGTGGTTATCGTTATTTATAAGACCACAAGGTTAGCCGGTGTTCCGTAAAGCAAAATAATACTGGGGGAGGAATGAGAATACCATGTTATGACGTGATATTCTCATTCTTTCCCCATGATAACTGGACATGCAATAACATAACGTCACGCCGGTATTCCTCGGACGGGTATACAGAGGTGCACCTATAGAACAGTGGTGTCCAAGTGGTAACGGCCGCGACTTACGTGTGCAGGCACTTATTATTTCATCACCACTGGTCTAAAAACGGTGAAGGAAAACATTGTGTAGAAACCAGCATGAGGAAACCAGCATATCCTAGTACCAAAAATTCAAAGGGCCGCCAACCCGCGCTGGGCCCGTGCGGTGGATTATGGCTAGGGTTGCCACCTTTTTTTCTTGCAATTAAAGTACATTGGTTATTATAGGTAAGAAAAAAAAGTACATAGTATAAAAATAAAGTACGATTTATTTGTCTTTATTATTATATTTAAAACCATATTTTTCATTGCTTTTTGCAGTTTGTATCACATAAATTCGTTTAACGAAAAAGTACTTACGACTAAAGGAGATGTTTCATTTTTATATGGGGCTCCGGCCATAACATGTACATTTTAGCGAAGCTGGGAAACTTGCCCCTGAATAGAGTAAAGTAACATTTTTTTCATAATATCAAATGGTTTTTATGTACAAAATAAAAATTAAAAATGTTTGACGTTTGTCCTAAGAGTTAGCAAATGGTTATTTTGAATTCGTTTAGAAACACACTTCAAAAATGGAGACCAAAGATTTTTGTAACGATGAAATGTAACCATTTAATTATTACTAATTATGTTTACTCAAAAATATGTATAAGAGAATAATAGTAATTTATTTTTAACACTTCTTCTTCTTTCGTGTCGATGGTACTCGTACACTTTATATCGTTTGAGCCCAGTAGGTGGCCACGTTTATTGCGGCATCAGTGGCATTTTTGAGGTCATCTGAGGTGCAGGTGAACGGACACTTGGGACACTCCAGCTTTAACACTACAAGAATGCACACATTTTTAATTATTTTCTACGTTACATTGATTTGATGAGACATGATTTCAGAACGAATGAAGTCTGCAAGCAAACGAGACGCCATGTTGAATAAAATATGGCAATAATTGGAAAACTATTATTTTTTGTACACAACAAATCAGGCTCAAATTCACCAGACAATGTTTTTCTCCAATTTGTGGTATTTTTATCTCTTTTTCGATAAATGTACACCTGATGGCCGAAAATGAAACATCTCCTTTTCCCCAAGAAATCAAATCTTGCAAAATAAAGTATTTTCTTGTACTTTATTGTTCCCATAAAGTATAGAGTATTATATTATAAAGTACGGGTGGCAACCCTAATTATGGCCCAGTCCCTCTCACAGTGAGCCTGTGCCGTAGTATTCGGAATATTATAGGCTGATTATGCACCTACAGTACACCCATTTCGCCAGTTATGTTTAAGTCCCATTTAATAGCGGTCGAGCCTATCACCACCGACCTGGCACAAATCCAAAATCCGAGCTACTGTTGAGAAATTCTAGATGAAAAATCCCAATAATACTTTGCCTGACCCGGGAAACCGACCCAGGACCACATGCTCAGTAGTGGCGCTTGCTGCGACTAGACCAACGAGGCAGTCACAAAGAAAAAATCAATAAAATATTCATAATTGATGTTATCAGATTTATTTTAATCAATTTACTATCTTAAACAGAAATGCAAATACTAACTTTTTTACACATATTAAAACGCACACACACCTACTCATCCGCACTCATATATTACACACACACACGTACACTCACACACCCCACTTACTCACACACTACACACTACAAGTTCTACTACTCATTTTAAGTTTTATCAATTCTCTTTTTAATAGAATTACTGTGTATGAAAAAATAATATAAATTAGTTTTAACAAAATTTGTAATGTTGGCTAAAAACCTCCCAGTCCGTTATCAGAGAGGTATGGCGCTGTAGTCGAGATACAGGTTTTTCACCTAGTTCGGCTACAGATGCAACCCTGTTATATTATTTTCATTATAGCCTACAATTTATTTTTCTATACGCAAAATGGTTGTTGTAATGTTAATATTTTTTGTGTCAATAAATAAATTATCTGTCTATCTATTGAAAAATATGTAATTTTGCAATTGTTTTATCAGCTTTATCAGTGGCCTTATGAAGGTCGTCGCAGCAAACTGGAACACTCATAGGAGTGAGTCATATGTCATAGATCTGAGTTACGTTAGTATTTATGTATGCCTAAATTGCTTTTACGTTACAAATATGACTAATTGGTTCTATATGTAATGTAATCAATCAGAACTATTCAAATAAAGATATTATCTTTATTTGAATACTTCTGGGGGTCTAAAAAGGCCACTTTGGTAGAATCATAATAGGAAAATATTATGAATCATATTTATAATTCGTAAAATGGTCACAAACTGACAATTCATAACATGTTCTGCGTACAATTCAGTAAACACAATTCATCTATTTGACAGTTTTGTATGGAGATTCGTAAAATGGTCCACTTAATATGAATTGCTTTATTGAAGTTTATTGTCAAATAGTAGAATCATAAGAAGTTAGTCAAGAGGATCATTTTACAAATCATATTTGGGATTTTGTGAAAAATTATCGTAATAATGGCAAATTTAGGCCTTAAGGAAATTTTTTTGAGCACGCTCGTGATATGTAGTCCATTTTAAGTCACCACTGAATTGTGGCACTTCGAAAAATGGACATAGCGTTTCAAATGTGGGACCTCCAGGTTTTTGGGTTATATAGGCTAAATATATGTCGTAATAAGGTCCATGAGCTGGAGCCGTACATATGTACTGCTGCGCTGGCATGAGTACTACCTACCTTCAAGAATAGTAATGAAGTAGTCAGTTTTAAGGTAGTTCCAAATAGACCATCTAGTGTTGTGAATGTTACAAATTACTACAATCTTCTATTCATATTTTAGGCACTGAGTAGATCCAATTAGTACTTAAACATCTGGATCATACCACAGGCTAATATGGGCGCACACCATATACACAACACAACATATATATACAATGATACAATTAAATATTGATTTAAGATGACCAAGTATTTACTTTGTATTAAAAACGATCCAACTTACATGAAATACATACAACCTACCTTCAAGAATAGTAATGAAGTAGTCAGTTTTTTGTTTTTTTAATGAAGCAGTTTTAAATGGACACTACCATCTAGTCTTGTGAATGTTACAAATTACTACAATCTTATAATCATATTTCAGGCACTGAGTAGATCCACTTAGTACTAAAGCATCTGGATCATACCACAGGTTACCAAGAGCATACACCATATGATACACCAAGTTAGTGTATAAAACAGTGTGATAGCTGTAGGTACCAGTAACTCGGTAACACTTCAGTGCCCAGTTGAAAAAAGACATTCAAAAGTACACACTATTCACACCTGGCTTATTTTTGTGATTTGCACCCGGTAAGTATTTCCAGAGGAAATATGTAGGTATATTTATTTTCCACATCATACAGCCCACTCACAGACAGACAGATGGACGGACCAATGGACAGCGGAGGCTTAGTTAAAGGGTCCCGTCCTGGTTACTCTTTGATTACGGAACCCTAATAAAATTGTACAACCTACGTGGGACATAGGCCTTATATTATATTACTTTACTTTCATTCCAATTTTATTAGGTAGTGTGTACCTATAAAATAAGACATACATTTTATCTTTATACCTATTATTTAAATAAAACAATACACAAAGTTAAATTATTTTAATAAATTTACAATTCTCATGTTATACTGTATAAAAATCTAGCAATAATCAAATAATCATCATCATCATCATCATTTCAGCCGTAAGACGTCCACTGCTGGACTTAGGCCTCCCCCAATTTGGGGGGCTTTGCCATAATCGCCACGCTTGGCAGGCGGGTTGGCGATCGCAGTATGGTGGTAAAATATATAGAGAACGCTGCTGCCCATTCTCTAGTAAGTCCCTTAGTCGCCTTTTACGACACCCACGGGAAGAAATGGGGTGGTGTTATTCTTTACGTCCGGCACCACACGGTACATGTGTATGAGTACTAACAAACACTATAGTTAATCAGTTTATTTTTCTATGAATATTTTATGTCTTGATGCTAGTCACGGAGCTGCAGAGAGGCAAACGATGACTGCTTGGAACAACTCCACCAGGCTAAAAAAGAAAATGTGTGGTTTTTAAGAAAGTCAAATCATCAGTCAATAATTAACATAACTGCTAAATAAAATGAAATTGAAAATAATAATATCATTGTTTAAGACACCCTAAGAACAACAGTGATGACAGGTTGACAACAATAGTAGACTTGGAGCCCAATAGCTTCTTTAATTATTGATTAGTTAAATGGTAAAATATAGTTTATTTTCCTCTTTGTATTTCGTTATATATTTCATGAATGTTAACGATAGTAGGTACTCAGTTTTATGTCGAGCCCGAGGGCACCTAAAATACGTTATATAAATAACATCATAATCATTTTCAATCGTCATCTTAAGTCTTAGTCGCAATAAAAATAGCTGTATGGTTAGAAAACTCCACTTTCTGCGGTATCTTGATTGCGAGTCAAAGCCGCTGTTGTAACATCGGCCGGGGTAGAGCTTGGTTCTGGCACACGAGTCTGGCCAGAACTAGACACTGCAGTGATCTCGATAAAGGGTTCAACAACGACAGAACTCCCACTATCAATGCAAAAAGACGAACAGAATATTCCATTGTGTTTCGAATACTGCAGGTGCACGCCATTCCATGCCTACAAATTATTACGTCCAATTAAATACCTTTGCACAGTGATACAATTAAATATTGATTCGAGATAAACAAGTATTTACTTACTCTGTATTAAAAATCACCCAATTTGCATGAAATACAGTAGAATCCGGTTATAACGACGGTGAAGGGACCGGTGATATTACGTCGTAATAAACCGGACGTCGTACTAAAGGAAAACAATATTTTTGATTTTTATTCAAATCACATTCATATATACACATACATACATTATGTATTTAATCATATTTACGTGACCAACAGAAAAAAAAAACATTTGAATCAAAATATTTATTTATTTCACATAATGTACATATAATCTATAATAATAATGACACTTTTTTCTTCAACAGAGAGACTTTCGTTTTGTCGAAGCCATTCTTGTACGCGAAATCACGCATCACCCGCAAATTAACACCGTAAACTAAACAGTCGCATTCGAATCAGCTGCGTGCAAGCAAGAGGGAAGCGCGGGGCGGAGATAGTTTCTTACCTACGATTTATTTGTAAACACGTCAACGCTCGTCGTCGTAGTAATCGGACAACTTGTGTGAAATTCCGTCGTTAAAAGCGGTCGGTCTCTGTAAGCGGAGTCGTAATAAACGGATGTACTTTCATAGTGGCTCATATTAAAACCAAACACGCGCCTATACTTAGGTCGCTAAAAAGAAAGAAAAGAAAAAGAAAGAAAAATAGTTTATTCTGCACAAACAAAACGCACAACATGAAATAAAAAATTGTTACAAAAAAAGAAAGCAAAATGCGTACAAGGTAGCCAAAAGCCACGTATTCAAGATAAAAAACGTTGTAGAATGTTACCTATGGCTCATTGATGTCACGGCTACGGACCAAAGACAATACAAATCATATATCTGCGTTATGACACTGACAGTAATAAAAAAGCGGTTGGTCGTTACATGCGAAGTCGTACTAAACGAACTCTACTGTAATTAAGTTTTATTTTGTTGAAGCTTATTGTTGAGATAACCACAGATTATTATGACCACAGAGTAATTATGACATACACATGTCATATCTGAAGGGAAAACTTTTATGTATTCATTGCCAGCTTATAAAGTTTTTATTGTTCTAGTTTCCCTTTTCAGGGCTTATTTGTGATAATTTTATAAGTTTTATGCATATTGTAATTAAATGACATTTCAACAGTTAGAAATAATCAATTGTATTTATTAAATCTTCAAAGAAATATTTACCGGTAAAATTACGGTTTTTATTTTTTCATGCTGCAACATTTACACCAAATATGATTCGGATATGAATTGAATTGTGTGCGATACCGCTAATATGTGTCACCATTTTACGAAAATAAGAGGAATTGCTAAGGAATTGCTGGGAATTCAGAAACTGAATTGGTTTTAGAGGAAATGCTTAATGTGGCCTTTTTAGACCCCCTGATTGATTACATTACATTCAACTATTCAAATAAAGATATTGTCTTTATTTGAATACTTCTGATTGATTACATTACATTTCATTTTGGGTCATGAAGTTGTAGTCTGTTCTTGAACATGCGCGAATATCGATATAATTTGAGGAATATATTTTTGATTATTAGTAAGTAATCAGAATTAGTTAAAATAATTAAAATTCAAGTCTGTTTTCCAGTTACTAGGTTGCCATCAACTGGGCAGAGATCCAGACTCTGTTATAAATAATATGAACAATTATTTGAGGGGCTTGTGGCTAAGTAATAATAGCCGCACCGTTCGATCGACTAGGTTAAGTTACGTTTGCCGCGGTTGATCCGTGGATGGGTGATCATCTTTACATACCAAGACCCCTCCGTGCCTCGAAAAGTACGTTAAGCCGATGGTCCCGGGTGAAATTCTTAGATCTTTGAGACCCGTTAAGGATAGTTAGAAGCCTAAAAGTCTGACAGCCAATCTTATTAAGCGTCAGATGTATTGTCGCTCTATGTAAAATACTAATATTCAGCTGCATCCGGTTAGACTGGAAACCGACCCCAATAAAGTTGGAAAAAGGATAGGCAGATGATGATTAACTATTCCGTTTTATCTTTCCAGCTGTTTGAAACATCAGCATTATTGGACTCTGAATGTGATAACGTGGAGTCTATCTTCATGACGTTGGCGCACAAGTTGTACTCCAAACAGCCTCTAAGGGTGGTCAGTGTAGAGGTAAGAATGATTTTGAAAGATAGAAATAAAAAACATTAATTTGACTGGTCTGTTAGTATAGTGGTTAGTGACCCTGACTGCCAAGACAGGTTGTGGGTTCGATTCCCAGCCACGACAAATCTTTGTGTGATGAGCACAATCATTTGTTCTGTGTCTGGGTGTTATTTATCTATAATATGTATGTATTTAGAAATATATAAGTATATTTATCAGTTGTCTGGTTGCCATAGTACAGGCTCTGCCTAGTTTTGGATCAGATAACGGTGTGTAGGTTGTCCTAAGATATTATTATTACAATATACTAGGTTTTGCCAGCGGCTTCACCCGCGTCGAGGTCGGAAGTATTCCGCGGGAACGTACTACCGGGATAAAAAGTGTGAAAATCCTCTGTGTTAATCCCGGTAATAAACTATCTGTTTTCAAAATTTCATCCAAATCCGTTCAGTAGTTTTTGCGTGAAAGAGCAACAAACATCCATACATCTATACATCCAGACACACACACTTTCGCATTTATAATATTAGTAGGATAGTAGGATTATTAGCACAGACTAAAAGGCACACAATATACAGCTGGAGAGAGAATAATAAAAGTACAAATCTATACTAATATTATAAAGCTGAAGAGTTTGTTTGTTTGTATGTTTGTTTGATTGAACGAGCTAATCTCAGGAACTACTGATCCGAATTGAACAATTCTTTTTGTGTTGGGTAGCCTATTTATCGAGGAAGGCTATAGGCTGTATAACATCTCGCTACAACGAAAAGGAGCGGAGCAGTAATGAAAAATGTTGTAAAAACGGGAAAAATCGCACGGGTAGGCGATTCGACGCGACGGGAATGGTTGGGGGAACAAGAAATTTAACGCGGACGAAGTCGCGGGCAGAAGCTAGTCAAACATAAAAGTGTAAGGTGCGATGACAAACTAGCATTAAAAGCCAAAAGGCCCAGTTTAGCAAAAAATGCCAGACAAGTAGTGCCTGACGCTGTTTTTCTACTGTACCTGAGGTGTGAGGTGACGAATTTATTCTATACCTGCTCGGAAAGTACCTTATTACTTTCCATTAAGTGTGGCGGATTGTACAGACGCCAGCACAAAATGCTACTACAGTCTGTCAAATTTCTTTTAACGGTTTTCGCTTTTTCACTCGTTCGTTACTAGATTTAAGATTGATTGGGAAAATATGACAGTTTCGGGTAGCTTGATATGCTGGCGTCCTTACTTCATTGCTATTTTACAAACATGCGGGTCAAGAAAGTGTATGAAAATCCATTGTTAATGTGATGTTTTTTTTTTAATTCAGTCTATTCAGTAGCTAACCATGTAATAAGGGGTGAGCCTATTGCCATCAACCGGGCACAAATGCAGACTCCGGGCCGTTACTGAGAAATTCCTAATGAGAAACAAAATAATCAAATTAAATATTTTATAATTTGTCAATAACTCATATAATATTCTGTTTCAGGGAGAACACGGGCCAGGCTTAGTAAATCTTCAGCGACAGAAGCGGTCCACGAGTTCCAATGACAGCTGTCTATGCAGCTAAACTATGCAATTCATAGCCAGTGCGCATTGTACTTGATACGAAACAATTCCGTCTAACATCCATGACCAAACTTAGTACGACAGAGAATGAAGCTATTTAAATTATTAACAGCTATGGCCTGCCATTTTAGAGCCTTATATTGTCACCTTAAGCCGAGGTACGCCTGGTTTTTTTTATCACGTACTGTATTTTCAACTCTCGGTGTAGAGCCGAGCATTGAAAATCAAACGGACAGCATTCGAGCGTGTCAAAAAAGAAACCTGCCAAGGTCGCGAGATTTGTTCGAAAGAGATACCGTGACCCTGGCATAGGCAACTGAAGGAACACGGGTGGGTTTTAGTCAGTAAAAGTCTGACACGCCCTTCCACTCCACCCAAGAGCGGGAGACGTCATTTGATGATTGCCTACCCACAAAAAAAAAAGCGTGTCAAAAAAAGAAACACTTCGATTTTCAATTCTCGGTGCTCTTAGCAGTACGTTGAGAATCCAGTGACGCCGTACGAGAACTAACCATTCTTACAACCTTAACATATTGTACGATGCAAATGCTAATGGAGGAAAATCGTTTCATCATTCCTAAAGTGTTCGACAGAGCGCCCTCCTTTGTACAGACGCCAACACATCAAGCTACCCGAAACTGTCAAATTTTCCCAAAGTCTTGAACCTAACAGTTTAGCGATAAAGTTGAAAATTTATTTTGGAAATTTGACAGATTGTAGTAGCTTTATGTGCTGGCGTCTGTACAACAACATTGCACCAGTTATATTTAAGTTTCATGTAATAGGGGGTGAGCTTATTGCCATCAACCGGGTACAATCCGGAGTCAGCTACTGAGAAATTCCTGTTGGAAATACCCAATAACACTTTACCCGGGAATCGAACCCAGATCCTCATGCACAGTAGTAGTGACCTGCGAGGCAGACAAAGGAGGAATTTTCGTTTGAATTATAAAAACAATATGGCTATGTTGCACTAAAAATTATAAATTGCAATACTAAAATTACCTATAAGCACATTTTAAAAATGAGTCTTATAAATTATAATCTACGGCACAAAAACTATAGTAATAAGCGCCTGCGCAAGTTCTGTTTCCGAATTTAAAACTTCGAGCCGAGTTAATATTGAACAAGTATTATTGTATAAGAATAGAGAAGCGCTATCATTTTTTTTAAATGTGAAATTAACGGAATATGTAACGACTAGCTGACCTGTGCCCACTTCGTTGGGCGGTAAAGGGTTTTGTTTTAATTGCTTACCAGCTTCTGCCCGTGACTTCGTCCGCGATAAATTTTCCCGTCCCGTTTTCTTCCCGTCGCGTTGAATCGCATACCCGTGCAATTTTCCCCGTTTTAGCAACATTTTTCATTACTGCTCCGCTCCTCTTGGTTTTAGCGTGATGTTATATAGCCTATAGCCTTCCTCGATAAATAGGCTACCCAACACAGAAAGAATTTTTCAATTCGGACCAGTAGTTCCGGAGATTACCCCCTACATACAAACTTACAAACATACAAACTTACAAACAAATGTTACCTCTTTATAATATTAGTATAGATAAAACTACGTATTGATTGTGTTCATTTTTAATATTTAAATAGTTTTTAAATTGATTAACACGTTAATTGCTATGGGTAAAATCAGAAAAAGTCAAAAATGTACAGTGTAGTGGACGAATGGGGTGGAATCAGCACCTTTACCCGCCCTGGGACTTCTCCCACGTTTTTGACGTGCTTCACTACTCGCCTAATTGCGCTGGTAGTACACGTCACCACGCACCCCTGAATGCGTAATGAACGGTACGGTCGACCAAGACCTCGGGAGACTAAACGTTTTTGACGATATTATAAGAGAAACGAAATAAAACACTTTTCTTCTAGTATTTCTTGTCCATAGATTCCGGCTTGTTTCTTCTTGTTGCCTCTTCAACGGCTGAGCTACGACTGACTGGGCTGGTTTTTTTTTTTTTTGTGGGCCATCTCGTTGTTAATCTGAAATAAGATTCTTACAACTTAAACGGATTTTCGCCCGGCAATTTCTAAAAAGTTAAAACTTTTTAGACCTCCAGCCGGGCCATTGTAAAAATTAAAAACTAAAGCGAAAGTCCTAAGGGTAACCCCGAGGGGGGTTCGCACCTCGGCTTAGGCGATCACTGGGGGAGGGCAGTAAGGGACATGCTGGATCTGGGTTAAATTATTTAGGGGCTAATTTAAAGCTACAGGCGCAGCATCGCGGGCTGGCTCATGCAAGGGTCGGGAGGAACTGTTAAGTCGGGGTCGCGACGACGGACCTTGGCGGCGAGGTCGGTACGGTTTGTGTTTGAGTGTTGTTCTCACTGTACTTGTCTCTTTTCGACTCTCCTGGAGGAGAGTAGTGGGATCATCGTGTTCGCTGAGAATGTGCCGCGGACGGCGGACTTTACTGATACGGGAGGGGTATAGTTAGCTGCCGCGACAACCAGAGGGTTGCGGTGGGTCACTGCTCTATCGAAGAAACGCTTTGAAGCGCGTTTCATATACTGCTGGATCGTAGGGATCCTGAGATCTATGTGGAGATTGATATTCCTAACGTACCAAGGCGCACCTGTGGCTTGTCGGAGAAAACGATTCTGGAGGGTCTGCATTCTATGGATAAATCGGGGTTTAGCATGTGCAAACACGGCGCTTGCATATGTCATGATGGGCCTAATACAAGCGATGTAAATGCGCTTCTTTAACTGGGCTGGGCCGATCGTGCGTCTTTTATAGTCGCCGGGATCGCTTCCCATTACCTTACAGAGGACCGCGATTTTTGAGCCCATTTTACTGTTAGTTTTCACCAAGCCGAAATCTTTGAACCCTTTATTTGGATTAATTATCACATAAACCCTTACAATCTATATATATTTACATTTTTTATGTGGTCCCTTTTCATATAAAAACATAATATTATGTGTACATAGTCACAATAAAAACTTTCTAGAACAAAAACCTTACAGAACATAGCTTAGGACAATTTTCACTATCTTTAATTTGCAATATCTCCGAATCCTGTGGTCCGATTTTAATAATTTAAACGCTACAAGTGGTTTTACATCTAATTCTATCGTTTACAATAAAAAAAAAACAACAATAACAACAACAATAAAAAAATAACAACAATCGGACCATAAACAAAAAACCTCATTACACGCTTTATATTAGCTTCACTTGTATGTTTGTATGTTTGTATATTTGTATGTTTGTATGTTTGTATGTTTGTATATTTGTATGTTTGTTTGTAACCGACTCCTTATAGTGCGATTTTGACCCACTTTAAACGACCAGATTTCATTCAAACTTTGCACACCTGTCAAGGACTGATGACAATGCAATAATTTCATAAATTTGTGCCATTATCCTTGCCAGGGTTACCAGGACAGCAAAAAAACTGTCACATACTACGCTGACATACGTCTCAAAATTCGAAATACCCTAAAAAATAGAAAATAAATAATAGTTTAAAAAAACTAAAAAACACGCTTCCATGGAAAACCAAACTAAAAAGTACGAAATGATGGAAAAAAAGCGTGGGGTGCTATTAAGCTATTTTTTTATTGATATCAGGCACCCCACGCTTTTTTTCCATCATTTCGTACTTTTTAGTTTGGTTTTCCATGGAAGCGTGTTTTTTAGTTTTTTTAAACTATTATTTTTTTTATTTTCAAGTTACGTAATTATAGAACATCCTTACGAAATTGTCTTACAATTTCTTATAAGATTCACTTTAAATTAATCTAATTAGACTCTACTAAGAAAACTAACCATGAAATCTATAAACTAAAACTAATTATAATCTAAAATCTTAACTTAATAAACAAAACTTTTCAAAATTATCAACCTTACTAACTACAAAAATGTTCCTTTGATTTACATTTTAATATCAAGGCGCTCTCTGCTCTCATTTTTATTTATTTATTTTATTTTATGTTACTTTACACACATACGTTATCCTATTATAATTTATTTATTTCTGTATTCGTTCGTGACATCACAACACACTGGGTCCTATCAGAATACCAGCGCTGCGATACTTATTTTTTAATGTCGCAGCATCATGCTGAGATAGGGGCCCTTTGGCCTCGCACAGGACTTTCTGTTTTTTTCTTTTAAATTTTGTTTTTTATTTGTTTTTGTTTTTTTTTGTTTATATTTGATTTTTATTTTTATTAAGTATTGTTTTTTGTGTAGTTTCTGTGCGTGTCCCAATAAATACTTTTTCTTTCTTTCTTTCTTTCTTTCTTTCTCTGCGCTACTTGCACCCACTTGCCCAGAGGGGGTCTCGTTTTTGGCATTTTTGCGAACTATCGAAATCTTTACTAATTTAGAAATGCTTTCTGACTTACAAAATCGTTGTCAGGGTGTACCCTGATGCTACTTGCGCCTAGATGTTTAGATTTCGTCGGCGACATACAGTGTTATTTGACTTAAAGTCGATTATTGATTAAAAAGAGTCGGATACATAGTCCGACATGGCAGTTAACGTATTAATTATATCAATCATTCCATTTCTGAGTTCCGTAGCCAAATGGCAAAAGCAAACCCTTATAATTTTTTCATGTGTACCCGAACGTCACGCAGGCTCGGAGGCTATTTGTACTATATCGATCAAAATTTAATAGAAGGTATAAATTCTGTGAAATTGCAGGAAAAATAATGGGGTGGGTCTCCCGCGTACATGTAACCGACGGATGAAAATGTTGGATTCCATAATAAATAAGATGAAGTAGGATTTTGATATTTTCGGCTAAAGCTGAAGAAATATCTTTGTTTTATAAAGTATTTTAGATAAAATCAGTACTGTGCGTGTGTAGTTTCATTCCGAATACAGAACTCTTCTCTGTTAGCGGTCCGACACGCATTTGGACGGCTTTGTACAACAAAATATATATAAAAAAATGTTTTCATTATTCAATCGGGTTAAATATTGCTGCTATATAATAATTTATAATACGTAATTAATACACCAGTCTGAACCTGACTTATTGTTATTAATGATTTATTTTGAAGTTTTACGTCACAGCATTTTATATTTATTTTATTGATTATGTACATTTTATTTTATAAAGTTTTGAAAGTAATTTAGCACCTTTTTTGTTACTGTATTTTTCGAAGATGTTTAAAATTATATCTCTGTCAAATTAAGACCTCATTTACATCATTATTGTAAAGGAGATTGGGCTAAGCTTCCCTAACGCCCAACAGCGGTAAGATATGGCGTGAACAAATCCGTTGGTATTTAGGGCATGGTTCGTTGTCTATTGGTATTTAGGGCAGATACCTATGGTTCACGCTACGCCGTTGATCTCGGCTGTCATTTTGTAGATCTTTCACAGTCGTTACGGGTCGTCAGAAGCACGGAAATCTAACAACCAGTCTTATCAAGTGGTATCGTAATACCCAGTAACTGGGTTGTGGAGGTCAGATAGGCAGTCGCTCCATGTAAAATACTGGTATTCAGCTGCATCTGGTGGGACTGGAAGTTGCTCCAACATAGTTGAAAAAGGCTAGGCTGTTGATGTGACCCATGGTTTGTTGCCTATTCTCCTTTAAAAGGGTATGGGCTAAGGTAACAACAAAAATAAATTTTACGTTATTTTGCAATTTGCAGGTCAGTCTCAGGTTATATTTTGAACAAAATATGATTTTAGACAGTAACAAATATAGCTTTATACAATTATAATCATCAGTACAACCCTCAAAGTTTAATAATCCCGTGAATGACTATTTAATAAAATATCTATCAAAATAGCGTTATATGAACTCAGAGATAACTGAGAGGGTTGTATTGATTCGAAAGAGTTACCGTGGCCCTGGCACAGGCAACTGAAGGCACACGGGTGGGTTTTAGTCAGTAAAAGTCTGACACGCCCTCCCGCTCCGCCCAGAGCGGGAGACGTCATTTGATGATTTTCCACCCACAAAAAAAGGGTTGTTTTGATGAATGAAAGATTATATATTTTGTCCAACATACAGCCTGAACTGCGAATTGCAAAAAACGTAAGAAAATTTCAATTTCTATCTTTCTTTCTTTCCTTCCTTCCTTCCTTCCTTAGCTTCCTCCTTAAGGCAGCTATTTATAGTCAACATCAAAAGTCTGTAATTGTAACTTTACGGTGTTCCTTCAGATTGTATAAAAATGCCTGCCAAAGTAAATTTGTTTGATTTAAACCAATTTTGTGCCAATATGATCGTAAATATCGCAATAAAATGTGCTAAACTATATGTGGAGGTAAAATAAGACAAGTTCTAGTAAATAGTATTAAATTATGTAACAGTATTTTTATCTTCTATATTTTGTCGTCTATTAAATAAATACTCAATATTTTTACCGTTATATTCAAATTATTCAAGTAAATTAGTTAAGAGGGAAGCGCCAGCGTAGTCTGCAAAATTCAGTTTTTCTTATGTTTTTTTGCTATTTGCAGGTCAGTGTGCAGCTTTGATCCGTTTGAGTCAAATAGTTATTGTTGAGATTAAATGAACTTAGAAGGTAGTATTGATAATTTTATTGAAATTCTGTAAAGACGAATTTGATACGGTCACGATCAAATTGACACTGACCGGAAAATTGCAAAAACCGTGACAAAAATTGAATTTTACGAGCTACCTCAGGGCGTTCTCCTTAAGTATATGTGCTGTGGAATATCAAATAAACAATGTATTTCAGGCCTTATTGAAAAACAGTTGACCTGTTGAAAATGTGAGAATATGCAGAAATTTCAATTAATAAATGCCAATGAATTTAATTAAATTATGTGAAAATAATAAAATTGTGTAATACTTAATTTATTTTTATATAAGAATAGCACTATAAGTATTAGACAGATTACGTGAAATCATTGAGATATTAAATAAATCGTTTTACGTTGTTATTTTTGACCTTTTATTTTCACCATCTCTAACTGTGAGCGTCGTAAGAGGCGACAGAACTGGAAAATGGGTAATTAGGCAGGGTTTTCTATGCACTTTACCGCCTTTAATGCCATCGCCAACCCGCCTGCCAAGCGGGGCGATTATGGCAACCCCCCCAAATTGGGGGAGGCCTATGTCCAGCACTGGACGTCTTTCGGCTGAAATGATGATGATGATGATTTTTATCTAGTGGGCACTGATAGACATAGTAGTAGCGATGCTTCGGAGAGGCCTAATTCCACCGGTGGGTGTCTTTCGGCTGAAATATTATGTCTTATGATGACGATGACACGTATGTGTCGAAATCAACCTAAACAATTTGTAACTAAATTAATGCATATTATGGAAGTACTTTGTGCGGATTAATATCCGTAATTTGCTATCAAAAAAAATTATAAAAACTAGTAAATAACAGTCACACTTTCGCTGCAGTCAAACGAAAATCAACCAAGTACATAGTACGCTAGAGTATGTATTTTTTCGAACTTAAAACTCTATGGGAATGCCTCGTTGGTCTAGTGGTAGCAAACGCTACTACATGCAGCGCTAGAGCACGAGGTCCTGGGTACGATTCCCAGGTCCTAGAAGTTTACAGTAGCAGCCTAGAGTATGGATTTCTGCCCGGTTGATTGGCAATAGGCCCGGCCCCTATTAGGTAGGCCTCATCATCATTTCAGCCGTAAAATGTCCACTGCTGGACTTCGGTCTCCCCCAATTTGGGGGCTTGGTGGGACTACATGGGACTTAAACATAACAGGCATATGTACACCTCTGCCTACCCTAATCCTTCGGAGAAACAAGGACTGATGTTATGTTATGAACTCTTTCGGAATCTCTAAATGTGTACTGAATGTATATATTACTTTTATTAGGTACTAGCTTTTGCCCGCGGCTTCGCCCGCGTGGATGTCGGAAATTAACGCAGGAGGACGTACTACCGCGGTAAGATGTTTTAATTCAGGTTATATTATAGGTATTAGCTGTTACCCGCGACTTCGTCCGCGTGGTATTTAACAAAAAGTTTTTCATAAAAACTGTCTTTGAAAACTACGCTGACATACGTCTCAAAATTCAGCGTGTTTTTAGTTTTTTTAAACTATTATTTATTTTTTCTAAAATAAAAGTAGCCTAAGTTACTCCTTGTTACATCAGCTATCTGCCAGTGAAAGTTCCGTCAAAATCGGTCCACCCATTTCAGAGATTAGCCGGAACAAACAGACAGACAGACAAAAATTGTAAAAAATGTTGTTTTGGTATATGTACCGTGTATACCTACATCCATATACACTTAGTAAAAAGTGGTTATCTTAATATTAGAAACAGACACTCCAATTTAATTTATTTGTATAGATATCATTTTGTTTTTAGAAATTAGCGACAGTTTAAAAGTGCCTGTCGTGCGTCAAAATTGATTTGACTATACCTCGACTTTTAATCGTATTCAGTAACTTGACAGTTGAAGGGGCTAGATTTTGACAAAATAAAGGTAGTGACGTGGTGTAAGAATGATCGTCCCAATGGATGAAACCTGGATATATTGTGACGAACCTGAAATCAAATAACAATCTTCGCAATTCATGTTTCCATTCGAAGATTTGCCGACATAAGTAAACAAGGGAAGCCAAGGGAAAAAGATGATTGCCTCATTCTCTGGACGGACGGGTCATTTCGTAACTATTGTCCTAGAAGAAAAAAGGTATAACATTCGTATGTTTTTATGTAAGTGTGCCATGCATAAATTACGTCACACACATTTCATGATTTTTTACCCCCCCCCCCCCCCGTCCTTGTCACAGCTGTTCACATTTGTGAGCCCCCCCTCCCTATTGTGACGTCACATATTTTGCAATTTTATATCTAGACATTGAAATGATATGTATGTTCACTTTTTAAATGTGACGTCACAAAATTTAGGGCCCTTCCCACCCCCTTGTCACACAATATCACAATTCGTCGACCCTTAACGTGTGACGTAATTTATGGATGGCCCCTAAGTATAGGAATAATTTTGAAAAATCCAAATGTTCTTAAGTGATTATATTTATTAAAATAACTTGCATTATAGATTGTGGGCCTTGTCCCCTTGTGGCTAAGTAATTACAGGTGCAAGGGTCGTCCGATCAGGTTGCGCTATGCTTGGCGCGATGGGTCCGTGGATGGGTGACTATCTCTACATATCAAGACTCCTCCGTGTCTCAAAAAGCACGGCCGTTGATCCCGGCTACCATTCAGGATTCTTGATAGTCGCGACAGGTCATCAGAAGCCTGAAAGTCTGACAACCAGTCTTATATAGGGTATTGTATTACCCAGTAGGTTGTGGAGGTCAGATAGGCAGGCGCTTGATCTATTATAGAATACTGGTATTCAGTTGCATTTGGTTACACTGGAAGTGGCCAACATAGAAGAGAAAAGGGTAGGCAGATGATGATAAGGTTGGATTTTAGATTGTTATAAACTATGTTAGTACAAGGATTAGGAACTGGTTAGGTGCAAAATTAGAATTGACTTTGTACCTGAAAACTCAGTATAGCAATTTTGGCTACTAATCGCAACGACTCCGTGGCGCAACGGTAGCGCGTCTGACTCCAGATCAGAAGGTTGCGTGTTCAAATCACGTCGGGGTCAAAGGCTCATTTTGGATTTAATTTAAGTACTTTCACTTTTTTCTGTATTAACATTTTTATTTCGAATTTTAATCGAATAAACAAGTGATATTAAAGTACTAGCTTTTGCCCGGAGCTTCGCCCGCATGGATCTCGAAAAATATCCAACGTATTACCATCCCGGTAATACGTTCATAAGTTGGTAGTTACCCTAAATTTTAAATTTAGGTTATAAACTGTTTTTTTACCAAATCGTATTAAAATCCGTTCAGCAGTTTTTACGCCAATCCGGAACATACATCCAGATAAACGTTCAATAATTTTTCGTTATTGGCATTTTTCTAATAAATATTATTTATGAAAATAATATCAAACATTGTGTACACACGGCTACATATCCCGTCCCTACCTGTCGCATGGAGTCAATAGCGACCGATGCCTGCCAGGGTCGCGAGATTGTTCGAAAGAGATACCGTAACCCTGGTACATGGGCAACTGAAGGAAACGGGTGGGTTTTAGTCTGTAAAAGTTTGACACGCCCTCCCGCTCCGCCCAGAGCGGGAGAAGTCATTTGATGATTACCCATCCAACAAAAAAAACAAAAAAACCTGTCGCATGGAATCGCCTGCCCGTGCGAGGTACCTATTCGTATTCGTGACGTTCTATCTTTTTGCTCGGCTCCTAAGGGTTCAAGCGTGATGTTATATAGACTATTAGCTTAGTCGTTAAATGGGCTATCCAAAACTAAATGTAGTTCCTGAGATTAGTACGTTCAACCCATAGATATCGAGAGATATGCCTTCATTGCGGAATAGTAAGGACTCCTAGTGTCGCCGTTTATCTCCCACCCAAATATTTACAACATTAACAAATAGTGTACTGACGACACACACTTAAAATTTGAACACGCACACCAAGAAGAAAGCAGCTACACTAAATCAATTTCTAATAGCACACATACATAGAATGGGCGGGGCATTCACTTGTAAACACTTGCTATTCCAATGCACACGCATGCAATTAGGGAGTCGAACGCGATGGTCGATTATTTTTATCGATATTTAATTTTAGCACATTCTTGTGTTATAATAACTTCGTTTAATTTTCTTTAAATAATTTCTTTTTTTATATACCTATCCGAAAATATAGTTAACTTTTACTAAAATCAAATGGGAATATTAAAAAAAAAACCGGCCAAGTGCGAGTCGGACTCGCGCACCGAGGGTTCCGTACAAACCTGTAGGTATAAAGTTTAAAATTTTATTTTATTTTTTATTATATGATAAAACTAAAAATTTACGGTTTTCGCAATTTTTCCTTTATCTGTGCTATAAGACGTTGCTTCGTACCAAATTTCAAAATTCTAGATCGACTGGAAGTACCCTTTAGGTTTTGATTCCCTTGCGAGTTTTGAAAATTTGCGGAAATTTGCGACATAAACGGCTATATCTTTTGATTGCGTTAGCTTAGAAGTTTGATTGTTTCACAGCTCCAAGAGACAGTAGACTTGAGTATTTGATATGAATTTCAGCTTGATACCTTCACGCGTTCCTGAGAAAAAGGGTCTTGACAGACGGACGGACGGACGGACGGACGGACGGACAACAAAGTGATCCTATAAAGGGTTCCGCTTTTTCCTTTTGAGGTGCGGAACCCTAAAAATTGTGTTATCCATTAAAGGGAACGCTCTCTGTTACATATCATGGTGTATACATAAATAATATATTACTTAATCTTAAAAAATATATATATTTTAATCAAAAATGCCTACCTACATTCAGGTTTGGTTTAATTCAGTTAGGCTACTGTTATACTCATATTCAAACTCGATCGCGTTAACACATATTTCTAATGGAATTAAAATAGCGCCATCTAGCAAACTAGTTTCAATTTTAGACAAATAGTAGGTAGTTGATGCTGACAAGATCGAATTCGGACGACTGTGGTACGGTAATAATATCTACAGTATTTTGACTCGGCCCTATCCTTGAAATAATTACCTACAGCACGCGCGGTACGTAAACGCGCCATAGACGCGGTAGGGCTGCCTGCATAAAATATTTTAACTTCATCTACCTACTTGAGTTTCTTTGATTGTAAATATTATATTATTATTAAAAAAATCGAATGTTTGGACTGTTTTTTTTATGAAAAGTGACAAGGGTGGAATATGTAAATTATGAAAATTTTGAAAATGAAAAAACGCTTAGTTATAATACTTTTTTTATTTTATTGTACCTAACACTTTTGAATATAATGAACTATAAATACTTAATTTTCAGTTGCCAATATAAACATTATCGACATGGTCACACTCGAAGACTCTCGAGGCACATCACTAACTGACGACTGCGAGCAGCGGCCGCACCACGTTATTAACGTATTTTGTTAGTTTCGATATATTCATTATACACTGCAGTGTTAGACCTAGCAGCGTTCGAATTTTCGTTAGTACAATGCAAGTATTGTAAACTGGCATAATATAGTATTGCGACTATCATTCTGCCACATAATAAAAAGATGCAAAAGCAACAAATCAACCTAAGTAATAAAGTTTTTGAATTTTTAGTTAGAAAAACATACCATTTTCAATATTTAATGATGGTATGTGTTTCCATTTGACTTAAAGTTACTGGTATTGCTTCGATTTTTGCAAATCACTACAGAACAACACGGCATTTTTAAAGAATCCCGGCCGACGGTCAAACTTCAACTAAACGTGCCGCGAGTAATGTGGTCTCTTTTTGCGCATATTGCTGAGACACCGGCCCCGCCCCCTTTTCATATCTCCTTTAGTTCTGTGATCTGTGGTTCAACCAAACAACCTCTTCAGCTTTATAATATTTAGATTTGATTACCTACAAATTAAAAACGTTAGCAGCTCAGCGTTAGCTAGCCTTAAAAGATAGACATATGCTATCGCGTTTTTTTTAGAACTTTTTAAGAGGAACAATTCCGTCATACATCATTAATGCGTTACTTTAACCGTTTACGCAGCGCACGCAACGAAAGCTCTCAAAAGGAATAATTTTTTCCCATTTTTTCAACAATTTTCATTGATGCTCCGCTCGTGTTGGCTGCAGGGTGATGTTTTAAAGCCTTATAGCCTTCCTAAATAAATAGACTATGTAATAACTGACACAGGCTTGGCCACATTCAGGGATTTTAATTTTGATAACACAAACAATTTGTGAAAATAAGGTCGCCTAAATATCAGAATTAGTCGGCCATTGATTCAAAAGTAGAGTCTTACTAGAGAATGGGCAGCAGCGTTCTCTATGCATTTTATCACCATACTGCTAGAGATTGCAATCCGGCGTCATTTTCAGTCCGGCCGGATCCGTCCGGGTTCCCATCGATCCGGCCGGATCAGGCCGGATCCGGCCGGATTGATCAAATCAGGATAATTTTCACTTTTCGATTCAAAATGAACTGTTACTAAGTTAATCACCTGAAAACATGTATTTAATATAGGTATTTTATAAAAAAAAAAACATATCGTATATATCCAATGTTAAGATTAGACAACAAGCAAACAATTAAAATCTAGTAGTGTAGGTAACTAATAAAATGTTAACGATATTACAAGTAGCTCAGTCTATGTCTTTTACTAAAATTTCTGGGACCTTTAATGATAAAAAGGGACGAAAATAACAAAACTTATTTTTAATTTGAATGATACTCGTTTTATTCTGAACCAAATTACATAAATGTCACATACCGAATAGGAAAACTTGTACACATTATGAAACAGTCACAATCTTTTATGGGTTTCATAGTAAAATATCGAGAAATTGGGGTTTAACCACAAGTGGTCCGAAGAGGCGGAATCTCGTCAAGGCTGCGGGCAAACTGATATTATTGACGTTTGAGAGTGATGGCAGTTAAATGGTTAAAACACTTTTGGTTAGTGACCCTGACTGCTATGCCGGAGGTCGTGGGTTCGATTCCCACCCAGGACAAATGTTTGTGTGATGAGCACGATCATTTGTTCTGTGTCTGGGTGTAATTTATCTATAATATGTATGTATTTAGAAATATATAAGTATGTTTATCAGTTGTCTAGTACCCATAACACAAGCTCTGCTTAGCTTGGGACTAGATGGCGTTGTGTGATAGTTGTGGAATATTATTTTATATTATTTATAGTTATTATCGCTCACGTAAATATAAAAAAATAATGTCTATTTAATTTACTTACATTACATTTTGACGAAGCACCGACAAAACAAAACACACATTTATAGCCTCGAGCGAAGCGAATGGTGCTGAACCGGTGGCGCGATGCGGATGCGGAGGAGCGGGGCGGTCGGTACTCGCGCAGCGTAGTGAGGTGAGGCGACTCGGCGTCGAACGACTCGCACACATGATCACCACGCGCAACGGATTTAAAGTACCTACTCATGCAACAGCTCTATTATTTTGCCAAAAATTGCTAGGACCGGATCTGGTCGCCGGATCCGGTATATTGGTACCGGATCCGGTAAATGTTTAATGATGCCGGATCCGCCGGATTACCGGATCCGTTTTTCCGGATTGCAATCTCTACATACTGCGATCGCCAACCCGCTTGCCAAGCGTGGCGATTATGGCAAAGCTCCCCAAATTGGGGGAGGCCTAAGTCCAGCAGTGGACGTCTTACGGCTGAAATGATGATGATTCAAAAGTTATAAAGGTTTATTGGTGAGCGATCTAGAGAGAGTTTAACCCAGCTTGGCCCATTTGAATATCAATAATTAGGGCACCTAGCGAAGATGTTTTCTCCCAAAGGAGGTGGGTAAAGTTTAGGACATTTTTCGCCTATCGTAGTCATGAAAATTCAAAGTATTTATTGACGTCATGTTATTGTGTTTATGTGAAGTTTAGGTATCGACCTTTTTTTTTTTTTGGAAGGGAAATCATCAAATGACTTCTCCCGCTCTGGGCGGAGCGGGAGGGCGTGTCAGACTTTTACTGACTAAAACCCACCCGTGTTCCTTCAGTTGCCCATGTGCCAGGGTCACGGTATCTCTTTTGAACAATCACGCGACCCCGGCAGGCATTGGTCCTAGCAGACCCCTTCAGTGTGGCTGACTTCTCTTTGAGGCGCGCGTGGAACACTACGCGCCGTCGACCCGAGCTTGGTCCTTACCGGGCGGCGAGCTACCCATTGCTCGCCACCCGCAAGCTCGCGCCTACGGTGGCCGGGAGTCCGCAATCGACTCCCGGCGCCCGGGGCGTCTCCTCCTGCGGCGGCTAGGGACGTGAGGGCGCAGAGACTGCACCTCCCTCACGCGCCCCGCCTCCTCCTTCGCGAGCATTACTGCTTCGCAGAAGGAGGTGACGGCTTCCCATGCCCTCTCGCTCCGTACCATGGCTCGCACCAGGGCCGGACACGAGAGATCGCCGCCGCCGATCGCCTCTATCGCATCTATTCTAAAATAGTAAGAAAAAAAAAATAGCAGACTTGATGTTTTTTTTTATATGAGTTGCTATTTTTTTTCTTACCATTTTAGAATAGTGTAAAGGTCGATACCTAAACTTCACATAAACACAATAACATGACGTCAATAAATACTTTGAATTTTCATGACTATGATAGGCGAAAAATGTTCTAAACTTTACCCACCTCCTTTAGTCGCCCAATATCAGAATTAGTCGGTCACTGGTTCTAAAGTCGGTCACTAGTTAAAAGTTTTAAGCCTTTCTAGGTGGCCTTTAGAGAGAATTTTCCGAGCATGGACACATTTATATCTCAAAACTAGTGCACCTGGCGGAAATCTGTTTTCTCCCAAATTTAGTCGGAATTAGTCGCAAAGTCACAGATTTAGTCGGGGCTTAGTTTAGATGAGTTCAGTTTTTCAGGTATAGTCCAAGAGCTAGCGACATAAATTGTGTTATCAAAATTAAAACCCTGATGATAGCCTATTCAGTGTCAGTCACACCCAATATTAAGTCATATTTTTGTTATTAGCTGGATATAACTTTCTTGCCCTCTCATTCTAGGTCAGCGGGAAGTGCTCGTAGCAAGTAGGTTTTGAATTATTTGCGAGTGAGCAAAATATGCGCGACATAATTTCAGACTAGCAGTCGAACCAATGTTGAAAAGCTGCGGAAAATCTAATGTCATATACAGGATAAGTTTTTATCCAGTGCGCAAACTGTAACCATGAATTCAGCATATCATTCTAGACCCCCTTGCGCAGAAATTGTTCGTCGGTTTTACAAAAAAAAATCAGCTGTTTCGTAGAAAAATGCAATACCTACAGGGTCAAAATGTATGGAACAGCTGATGTTTTTTTAATATCCGACGAAAATTTTCTACACTGGGGGGTCTAGAATGTGCGGTCCATGGCCCTATACGGGGCACCGGTGTGGGCGCCCTCATTGAGGCTGCGCCCAGCGCGCCAGTTGAGTGCGGCCCAAAGGGTCATGGCCATCCGGTTAATCCGGGGATACCGCACGGTCTCCTACGAGGCGGCGAGCCTCCTTGCCGGAGTGCCACCATGGGATCTGGAGGCAAAGGTCCTCGCCCACATGTGGGAGTGGCGCGAGGACGCGAAACGCCGGGGCGAAACTCCGCTGCCGCGACAAATCGCGGCACGGCGGATAGAGCTCCGGCAGGATCTCATGGCGACATGGCGGGTACGACTGTCGCAACCCAGCGCAGGGTACGCCACAATTGCGGCGGTAAGTCCCCTCTTTGAGGAGTGGATAGAGAGGCGCCACGGCGTCCTCACCTTCCGCCTGACGCAGGTTCTCACCGGGCATGGGTGCTTCGGTGGGTTCCTGTTCAGGATAAAGCGGGAGGAAACGCGCGGGTGTTTCCATTGTGAGGATCATCTGGAGGACACGGTGGAGCATACGGTGGAAGTGTGCCCTGCCTGGGCGGAGCACCGCCGTGTCCTCGTGGAGGCGATCGGCGGCGGCGACCTCTCGCGTCCGGCCATGGTGCGAGCCATGGTACGGAGCGAGAGGGCATGGGAAGCCGTCACCTCCTTCTGCGAAGCAGTAATGCTCGTGAAGGAGGAGGCGGAGCGCGTGAGGGAGTGGCAGTCTCTGCGCCCTCACGTCCCTAGCCGCCGCAGGAGGAGACGCCCCGGGCGTCGGGAGTCGATTGCGGACTCCCGGCCACCGTAGGCGCGAGCTTGCGGGCGGCGAGCAATGGGTAGCTCGCCGCCCGGTAAGGACCAAGCTCGGGTCGACGGCGCGTAGTGTTCCACGCGCGCCTCAAAGAGATGTCAGCAGCACTGAAGGGGTCTGCTAGGACCGGTGCCTGCCGGGGTCGCGTGATTGTTCGAAAGAGATACCGTGGCCCCAGCACATGGGCAACTGAAGTAACACGGGTGGGTTTTAGTCAGTAAAAGTCTGACACGCCCTCCCGCTCCGCCCAGAGCGGGAGAAGTCATTTGATGATTTCCCATCCAAAAAAAAAAAGAAAAAAAGGGGGGTCTAGAATGATATGCTGAATTCATGGTTACAATTTGCGCACTGGATAAAAACTTATCCTGTATTAGAGACATACTTTAATAGTATGTCTCTGTCATTTATTATAGCTAAATGTAAATAAATAAATAAAACCACAAAAATTTCATCTCAATTATATTAATTTAATTAATAAGAGAACATAGACAGCATTCGCCATAAGGTAAGTACAACCATAGACGGAGCCCCTTACAGTAGGGAGCTAGCCGGAACACTTGTAATACTCGTACTAGACATTTAACGGATTAGAGTACTGACTTCATAGATAGACGGGAAACAAATCAGCGACAAATAGAAAAAAAGTGATCCTATAGGTATGGGTTCCGTTTTTCCTTTTGAGGTATCTGCCATTTTTAGGGTTCCGTACCCTAAAAATGGCAGAAAAATAAATAATCTTTTTCTTTCTGCCTTTATTATGTGGAACTCAAGATTTCATATTGGTTGCCAAGACATTCACATTTTTATCATAAGAAAATATATTTGGCATAATTATAATAAAAATGGCGTAGTTCTCATGAGCAGCAACGAATATGTCGTGTGTTGATTTGTTACATTAATTTACATATATTAATTTACAACGGGCACAAATCTAGAGTCCGGGCCGTTGCTGAGAAATTCCAGATGGAAAAATCCGAATAACACTTTGTCGAACCCTGGAATCCAGCCTAGAACCTCAAGTAATATGGCTTTCGGCCACTGGCCCAACGAAGCAATGATTTACGTGATTTTACAATCTCTTAATTAATCGTAGACATAATTTTTGGTTTAAAATCTTGAGAAGACACCAAAGAAATACATGCAGATTCATTATCTAGCCTACACATATAAATTTACAATGCTCAAAAGTTGTTAATTTTTATCTTAGTAAAGAGTCGTTCTACAAATCAACACACAATACACATAGATAAAAAAAATTGCACGTCAGTATAAAAAAAAAACAAGTCAAATGTGAGAAGTTTTCAAATAAAATCCCATAGGCAGAGTTACCAGCAGTTACAACAAACCTAAGATACAAATCTTCGAAAACCAAGTTCCTTGAATTCCGACCTACAGGCGACTAATCATATAAGATTGAATATATCACATAAATATATACACAAAACAGCAAAGCGTCCCTTTTATTCACAGCAAAAGTCAAGTTTAATATTTGAAAAATTCGTTAATACTATTGACATGAATAAACCAGTTAGTCTAAACATTTTAGGAGTTTTTAATCGAATTCAAACTGTTATAGATACGAATTCGATTTTGTTCAAACTCAAAAATGGTGGGAATAGACCCTGAAATAATAATAGTAGCTACATCCAGTAATCTCATAACTTCAATAACTTGCACACTGCTAGATCTTCCATCGCTAAATCTTTTTTATAGCCTAAATCTTCTAAGAACATCAATCGGTTTAAGAACACTGAACAAGTGTCTCAGCAACGGGCTAAATGAGAAGCCAAGAACCTAAAAAAAGACATGTTAGCTAATAACTATCAATAATCACAAACAAAAAAATTTTAAATATAAAATTGCTTAAAAACCAAAGCTGCAACGAAGTCTATTGTGTTAGGAATCTCTTTAAAGTAGTAATTTATGCAGAAATACTATCTAGATAGAACATTAAATTTACATAAACCTATCTAAAATTAAGAGAAAACACGATCACACGATTATTTAAATGATTGCACGAAGAATTTACACGCGGCTTCTGCAACGTGACAGGATGTCGACTGCTGTGATTGGTCGAACGGAACGACGACAGCCAATCATATTAGTTATGCTCCCAGAAACTTCCAGAAAGTTCCACAAATTTCCAGAAAGTTCAACAAACTTCCAGAAAGTTCCAGAAACCGGGAGTGAATAATAAATGGAGTAAATCGATTGAACGACACTGAACAAGACTCAGTAGAAGTTTTATTATTATTACATCTTTGGGCGTTGTGTCCCGCAAAGTGTTAACTAGTTAGTAAATATCGGGGCGGGATTTTATCGTGCACTGGATTTTCATCTCTCGGCGTTGAACCGAGCATTAATTGATAATCCAACAGAGTGCATTTTTCACGTTCGATTTTCAATTCTCGGTTTTAAACGACCGTTAAAGATTTAGTGCCCGAAAAAAATACTGTCGCGATATTATTACGTCAACTAAATTATGATAATCTTAAGAGTAAAGAGGGGTATAGAAATAGGTTCGTGTTATTGCCAAGACGTCCCGGCTATGAAGAAACTTCGGAAGGCAACCCGTGGCATTTTATAGAGCAGCCTTTCCCAAAGTGGGCGATAACGCCCCCTTTGTGGGCACTGCAGGCCTAAAGGGGGGTGGTAAGAGACCCAGAAAAAAATGGGGGCGTTGTGTAGAGTCTACACACCCCACACAGTCTTTTCTGGGTCTCTTACCACCCCCCTTTAGGCCTGCAGCGCCCACAAGGGGGGCGTTATCGCCCACTTTGGGAAAGGCTGTTATAGAGCCAGACAGAAATTCATAATCTATAGGGGCAAAATTAGCTGGCAGTATATAAACTAGTCTAGCCATCTATTAAACGAGAATGCCTAGATATTGCACGTACATACTTAAAACCGTTCACTATTTCAGTGCCTTACCACCTTCAAAAATTTTATTATTATTTGCTGTGCTCACGAAGAATTTTGTATTTATATCTTGATCTCAGTTTTCTGGTGACCTTTAAGGCTCCCACAAACAGGCGCGACGCGACTCACGTATAACAATTTCTTTAAAAACATCATCGAAGTAGTTCTATAATTGTCATGTCGCGCTTGTGTGAAGACGCTATTATTTTCATGAGCTTAGTTTGGAGTGTTTTTTTATAAATATTGCCGCAACATATTCTAAAAGTTTATTTTGATCTAAAGTTAACAGTTAAGAATTAATATTGCATGTTTGAATTTTTTTTTTTAAATCTACGTAAATGTGCAAATGTATAATATTATTCACCTCACTTCTAAATTCTGAAAACCTTATCATTTCTTTTTTACCAAGAATTATTTTCCCAACTTATATGGTGGGTACTTGTTACTATGGTAGATTTGAAAATCGAATAGAAATCGATAAGGCTTTTTGAATTCAGAAGTCTGTGTTTCTAACTCTATGGATCGGGACTTATTATGATTTAATTACCATTCAAAATCGTGTACACATTATTTTATTTTCATAACTTACATTATTGGGACCCCTTTATTCATACAAAAGATCAAATTAAGACTGACACATGTTTTACCAAATCCTGCGTAATTTTTCAATTTTTTTTCTCAAAATCACACGTCTCCTTGATACAGTCTATGATTTATTTAGCATATAAAAAAAATAGTTACGTTATTAATTATCTCCGTTTTACAATGATAACTAAGTAATATGAATAAAGGGATCAATCAACGCAATTTAAAATCTAAGTTAGATCTATAATCATCAAAAATCATTGGTTAGTAATTCAAAACACATTATATTTAAAAGAAAATCACAGTGATTACAACTAGATTGTCTTTGTGCCAAATTAACACTATTTAATAACACTGTTGGTACCACTGGCCCAATGTTGGGCAAAACGGGCCATTTCCGGAAAAGTTGGGATATTTATGTGAGATATCTCGTGGGCATAGGTTGCCTTTGACACTTGAATCAAATTCGATTCGAATCGGGAATCCGAGGTTTTAGAATTTAGGGACTATTTATTATGTATTACAGCCTCGTTTGTTCCTAAATAAATCATTTGTTTGTTTTTTCATTGCTGCATCTATCTTTCATAATAGCCTGATCAACGGGTCATCGTGAGGTTTCACACACATATTTTTGTATTTGGAACTTATAATTGCCAGTTCTACTGTTTTACACACGAAGATCAAACTCAGATTTATATTTTCCGAGTTATGAATAGCTGCCATCTATCTTTCGAGTTGTTGAGCTTTTAACAAGTGTCTGTGTCAGTGACAAGTATGCGATTAAGCACGTATTTATCAAGCTCAAACATGTGGCGATGATAAATTATGGAAGAGAGCAATAGTCACAGCTCAACACTGTATCTATAACGCGAGTTGTTGAGCTACTCTCAGTTAAAGCGTGTGTTGTGACAAGCTAGCCACGTGGTGGTAACAAGTTATATTGACGAGGCATACGTCAGTTCAGCTCAAAATATCAGCGAGTTGTTGAGCTATTCCCAAGTGTTGCGACTGTTGCGAGTGTTATTGACGAGCGTCTGTAGCAGTGTGAGGCCGACGAGGACGCGCGCGTATCACAAGTTCTGCCATGTTGTGGTGACGAGTACGTTGGTGTCGAGGGCGCGCGCGATTTTTTCGTGCAAGCCGTGTGAGAGCCACTGCATGCGGAGTGCTGAGTACCTCGAAGGGCACAGGTGGAGTGGGTTGCCACGGCGGAGACCCTAAGGAAACAAATTAACAGTTATTTAGGTACCAGCTTTTGCCGGCGACTTCGTCTGCGTGAATGTCGGTAATCGCGGACGCAGACGAAGTCGCGGAATAAATAGTAGCCTATGTCCTTTCTTGGGTTTGAAACTTACCTCGTGCCAAATTTCATCAAAATCGGTTCAGTGGTTTAGTCGTGAAAACGTAATAGACAGACAGAGTTACTTTCGCATTTATAATATTAGTTTAGATTTAATTTGACACAGATTTTAGTGTCAGAAATACAAATAGAACCTCTAAAACCTCTAAATAAATGGTATAAACGCGGCGCTATGGCGGTCAACATATATTACGGCACTTTAAAGGCGAATTTCTAACGCGTTTTTCTTCTTAGATTTTTTCATTTTTTGTAGCGTAGGAAACCTGCATGAGGGATGGAAATATCGAACTGTGGTAGAGGTTATAGGTTAAATACGGGAAGCTCAACATATAATCAGTAATTAAATACAAAACTTAGTCTATCTGTCTGTTACCATTTCGCGCCTTAACGGCAGAATGGATATTAATTAAAAAAAAAAACATTTTAGACTAAAATACGAATGAGCCAAACAAAATAAAAAGTTATATTCCGTTTGAATTTGAAGAATGGTGGTAAATATCATAACATTTACAACCATTCTTCGACGGTGTCTGTGCATTTTATCACCGTACTGCGATCGCCAACCCGCCTGCCAAGCGTGGCGATTATGGCAAAGCCCCCCAAATTGGGGGAGGACTATGTCCAGCTGTGGAAGTATTACGGCTGAAATGACGATGTGAAGGGGGGGCGCTTTGTGGGACTGTCTTATGTAACTTTGACGTTCAAAAAGTGCTGACTCTCAGCCTAGTTTGAATAAATGACTTATGATTTTGATTTCTATAAAATAATGTTCGTATGAAGACTCACCTGATCAGTTTCCCCGTAGGAGTCGAGGTAAGGCGCGGACAGCTTGGCGCCGCGCGAGGGTGCGGCCAGTAGCAACAACTCACAGTCGCGCACGCGCATGAACACTCCGGCGCCTCCGCCGCACGACACGCAGTGCGCTACTACTGCGCCCACGCGTTGTACTTCACTGCCGCGGCCCGTCTGATGAAATAACATCATCAAAACTGAGTTAAAAGCTTTTGTGCGGGTTAAAAGAAGATGTAGTGACTACAATTGAACCGATTTAAACAAAAATGTTCTAACCCACAATCTCGTCAATTTCGAGTTTTGTGACCTATGTACTCCAAATAAGGTATATTTTAACATATCAAAGGCTCATAACATTTGTGTGGTTTGGAACATTTTTGCTTAAATCGGTCCAATTTTAGTGGCTCTTTCTGCGGGTATATTAAAAAATATTGTACAAAAACACCTAGTAAACTCTTGTTGGTGCCGACTCAAACCGACTTAGGCTTTTAATTTTTTGCTTTTCAGTTTTTTTGGCGGTTAAATTTTTTGTTAAAAAGTTTTTTTGATATTATCAATGATAAATGATTTTATTTGCGTAAGTAAGTTTATACAAACAATTTTACACGTCAATGATATTATTTTAAACTAGATGAGGTCGGCGTTTCCTATCTGACTACTCTGAGAAGAAAGGCCGAAACAAACTCAGAGGTCACAGTCTCTTTTAAAGTCCAGACATAATTTTGACGCAATAACAGGATCAACACTGAGTAAAATGCCTTTGGGCGGGTTAAAAGAAGATGTAGTGACTAAAATTGAAAACAGTATGTTTAGATGGTTTAGTCATGTTGTGAGGATGAATGAAGGGCGAGTAACAAAAGGTATTTACAAGTCAGATGTTTGTGGAAACGCTGGGAGCAACATGACTAAATGTGTAGCGTTTATCAATGCAACGTCAGATTGTAGATTTTATATATTTTAGTTCTAAAATTTGACGCTCGAGGCTCTGTGTTATAACTATCTGCGGAAAATACCTGTACTTGTATGAAATCGCATAACATAACGTGCATTAAGACAAAAACAAAATCGATATAAACAACTCACCTTTGGTATATCAACTTGACAGCAATAACTCTGCGAGCAGAGAATCTGTCCACACACCAGACACATAGTTGGCTTCTTACTATCCTCCCGCTCCGAATTAGGACACGAGAACTCCGAAACCAAATTCATCAGTTCCGAAAAGTCATCAGGCAGATTGATCAGCGTCGGTGGTTCCTTGGGCTCGGTCACCACATGCGGCGGTATGCCACCAGTGAACCATTCCGGTGCTAGTCCCACCCATTCTGCAATCTTTACTTTAGCCGATGGAGTGTCTATTAATTCTTTGAAGGTTGTAGGCATGCCTAGGTACCCGCACATACTCTCCCAAGTATCTCCATCAACTACAGTCAGTTCTGCAGGAGAGCTGATGTCACTCAAGAAGTGGAAGAATAAGCAAGAGCAACGGAGGAATGTGTGGCACTGACTTTGGATTGCCTGCCAAACTTCTACCGGGTTCAAATTGTCTTCTAATGCCCCTTTGCGCAGTTCCTTCATGTATGGTAGTAGGTTTTCTAAATCCGAGCTCTTGAAGTCTTCCTGTCCTTCCATAGGATCGCTCTTGCACATGCTCACATCTGTGACCAGTAACGCTCTTGTCAGGGTGGCTCTAAAACAACGCAGGGCGATATGTTTCGCTAGATACGTTGGTCTAGCTGGAGTATTGACTTTGCAGAATAACGCAGGAGCTGCAAGTACTAAGGAGACAAGAGCTCCAAAAGGTTCATAATGTAGGGGGGAGGTACGTTCAAGAGTATTTAAAGTACTTAAGGCGTGGTGTGAGAGGTGTTTGGGTGAAGGCCATACGGCTGGAAGAGAGGCCGTTAATCGGATCAGCGCTTGTAGAGTGTCCCTATGTCTGGCGGGCAGGTCTCCTAATAACGGTCGTTTTTCTGCTTGTAATACGGCGTTGGTACTGAATATTGTGTAGGATGTGGCCCGATAGAGGGCGGCACTTGCTACCAACCCTCCGTATTCGGTGATCGGAAGAACCTGTCAAAGAAATTTTATTATGAATCTAGGTAAAAATAAAACGTATTTCAATAGGGATAAGGTATTTTTGACAGCCGGTGGCGGCCATATTCGATTGTCTATTGACGCGAATTATTGACAGCCGGTGGCGAACATATTCGATTGTCTATTGACGCGAATTATTGACAGACATCGAAGAGTAAATTCTGGTAATTTTAAAAACGTTCAGTGTGATCTCAGCTTCAAAAATAATTCCATAAATTTTTGACAACTTTTTCCAAAGTGAGACTGCGACTATATTCTGAACGTTTTTAATTATGAGAATTAAGCCTTCTGGTTTAAAGAAGACATCGAATTCTGTCATACAACCAGAGAAACAGTAAATTGATTGAACGAGTAATTTAATGGATTCCTGATCTCAATATTCAGACTTATTATATCAGTTGATATAGACACAGCCTTGCACATCCTTAAATTCTTAGAAAAAGTTCAAAATTAATTTGGAGTTCTAGGATATAAGGTATTTTCCCAAGCATTTAAAAAAAAAACGAAAATTAACTCTATTCATACTCACATTAGCAAAATCCTCAATCAGCGCCTTGGTCATATCATTATACGGAGGAATCTCCCCTTCAAAATGTACCAAGAAGTCGCGCTTCAATAGATTCTCAGAGTGAGTAGACACATAGACCTCCGTCTCATCAGCCGACTCGCCATCCTCCATATCCGAGGACATGGCTCCCACACTCCTGGCTCTGGCCTGGCAGTGCATCTCCTCACAGAACTCCGTACATATATGCAGAGCTTCCAGGCTGACTTGGTGCCTGAGCTTGAGGATCATGTTGACAGAGTCGTTGTAGGTTTCCTCGCTGAGGGGGGGCGGCGAGCCGGAGGGCATGGCCGGCGCTGCCAGTAGCGGCAGTGCCGTATTGCACAGACGTTCGCAGAGGGGACACAGGTATTCCTTCTTCTCCACGTCGAAAGCGGCGGGTTGGCGGCCACGGTAGGGTCTGCCGAGTTGAGATTTGTTCATAAAATGTATTTAGTCTAAAGAGAGTTTCTTCTGTAATTCTTAATCGTACGTTTAACATTGATAGAAGCACATATAATTTCAGCACCATAATTAGGAGACTTTCAATCAGATTTTGAAGGATAGTTAGTAATAGTTTTGTTTGATCTGCAAAAATTCTGATTTGATTTTCGTACTGACAATCAGCTCTAGGCAAAATAAACAAAGTTAAAAAAACACTCGCTTTCATAGAAAACCAATCTATAAAGTCGAAAATAATGGAAAAATGGCTTTTGAGGTATTTTCAATTGATATCAAGCACCTCTTTTTAAACTATTATTTTTTACTTATATTTATCTAAGTAAGCTATCAACGTCCCTTTCTCAACACCATTAACGAGAGCATTTTATTTGCCAGGAATGGTAAACATCTATTTCCTGTCTTCCTGATTTTCAAAGCCACTTTTAAGCCAACTCACCTCCTATTCTCCTTATCCTGCACATTATCCACGTAGTTCCTCCAGCAGGCCGCGTGTAGCGCGTGCCCACAGCTGGACACGTGGGGCTGGAGCCCTAGGCCTGCGGGCAGCCAGCACGAGCGCCAGTTCTCCGGTATTCGGCCGCAGCCCCCGCGACGGAGGCGGTTGTGAACGCTTGATTGTTGCACGAACGCGACCAATACTAGCGGTTCGGCTCTGATGTCTACACGAGCCTGGAGGGAGATAGTTTTGGTGTTAATTTTGTTTATATAATATACTGGTGTACTAACAGCAGTACGTAAAAAACCTTATTATATGAACATATCAATTTTTTTTTGGATAGTTCATAGGCCATATACGAAATTTGGTCCATTTCGCTGATTTACTAGATTTTACAGACGTGCTTTTACAGTTTCAATGCTACTTTTCCATAAGTTTTAATGTACCTAAAACATAAAATATCGTTTTAGTTAATATCTAATGAATGAGTTCCTTTTTTATTTTTGTCTGTACGGCCTCTCATGAACAATCGTGACGGTCAATTATTTTGTATGAAAAATTCAAACGAAACAAAAGTAGATACTTTGACATGGTCTCATTAATACCGCAGTAGTTATGATATATCGCTAGGAACCCGTTGTATACATACCTCTTCCTGGCACATGATACAGGTGCGCGGAGGCTCGGGCACTCCTCCGCCCCACACTCCCAGGGCAGCGCCGCAGTACAACGGCCGTAACTCTTCCTCTTCTTCCGTTACCTGTTATTGAGTGTTCATTAAAATATGTTTCGGGCCCGTAACAAATATACAATTGTCATCGTTATAAACATCAGTACAATCCTCGTTAGTTCATAATATATAATCCCAGTTAACCCGGCGTGAATGAGGTGAGAAATTGTTACAACAGCTATGAGGCGGGTAAGAGATACGCAAAATATTGATGTTCAATTTTTCATGCTATGATTGTGTAATTAGCATTTATGCTTGAGACATAATAAAAATAGTAAATAAAATACCAGCATTAAGTACAAAAAAACCGTTAATTTTATTAAAATAACAAATTATATAAATTAAATAATCTGCGTTTAAAAACTTCTCGGGTATGACATACCCGACCTCACTCCCGTCGGGTTAATGACTTTTCATGAAATATTCAAGATTAACATACAAACTGACAATTAATTAAAAATTGCAAAAACCGTAATAAAATTAGAATTAAGTGGGTTAGCGTCCGTTTCCCCTTATTGAAAGCCCAGAAAACTTGATGTTAACCTACTTTAATTTAAATTTTTCAGTAATACTTCGTATAGTCAAGAATATCTTATTTGAATCAATAATAAATATAACAAGAAATAAGTAAAAAATAATTAAAAGAATATTTAAATATAAACAAAGATAACAAAAAATGCATCCGAGATCAAAAAACAAAAGTTTGACCCCGACGTGATTTGAACACGCAACCTTCTGATCTGGAGTCAGACGCGCTACCGTTGCGCCACGGAGTCGTTGCAGTTTGTGGCCAAAATTTACTCTCATTTTATAAGAATTTACAAGCAAAGTAAAACAAGTGTGGATGCTAAAAAAACATACTGTGCCTAGCCTACCCCAGATTAATCGGGATACTAGCAAGACGACAGTGGTTTTTTAATTTTTGTTTTTATTCAATTAAGTCGTTTTATTACGTAAGATTTTTCAAAGTCTGATAACAATTTTTTACAAAAATATTTTTTATAACGAAAATAACAGATTTCACTGACTAGACCGAAGGATACTCTGTTACAAGAGTGTTCTTTTAGATTCCATATCAGCCTAGAAGATTGTCGGCTTCTTAAACGAACCTGCCTGTGGCTGCCTCAAAAAATTAAGACCTCCACAGGGCTTAAAAACTAAGCGACTACACGCTAAGAGCACCCACTCTCTGTGTGGTACGGACTGTGCTTAGGGCATCGCTTGGGCAAGGGACGGTCTTGGATCGGTATTAATTTCAAGTCCACCTACATGTATATGTTTATTGTGGCTATTTAGTATTAGCGCAAGATGCGATCCTTCGCATGTAAATTTATTACCGGTTCACAATTTTTCGGTATGCCATGGACAGATTATAAACTAGCGAAAAATAATGCGTTAAATTGTAATTGGTTTTTGCAGTTCACAACTTTTTTCCGATAGTGTATAATCTCGCAAGATAAAACCTCGTCCTGTCTCTGTCAATCATATGAAGATGGCAAAGACAGAACTATGTTTTCAATATGTGTAACGCTTAGACATAGATTGTAATCTAACGGTATTAACAATTTCACCGTGACATATGTATATCGGTACTGGGTATCATACACAGGGCTACATATCAAGCTATACATTTCTAGTTTAAGTTGACCTCTCATTATACGAAAATCCTATACAATGTGAGATCAGGTTATATTGGAAATGCATAGCATTGAGATGTACCCGTGTGTACCTACTACTTTAAAAAAATCGAAACTATTGTTTTGTTACTACTATTGTATGTAAATACTTGGAAGAACGCAAGTATTTTATAAATTCGATAAGCTATTTACCTCAGTAGTGGTCTCCTGAAACAGCGTCGCGTTGTTAGATATAAAGTTGTTCATCTGTGTCTTCATCTGAGCCATCAGTTTGGCGCGACGTTCTGCCGCTAGTTTCGAACGCCGGGTCTTTTCCGCTTCTGCGAAAGAAAGACAGAAGAAAAAAAGATTAAAGAGAATATTTGTATCGTATTACAGTTTTTGTGAAATTCCTAAAAAATTGTTGCAATAGTCAGTAGTAGTGTGTCAGTGAATGAATGAATGTGTTTAAGATTATTTTGATGTCGTAATGAACATATTATTGGGTGCTTACATTTCAAACGCTGGCTAAACTTTACGAGATATATCAAAATAGTGTACTACGGAATTGTATTTCTTTAATAAATCTACAGAAAAATTCGCGATGGTATGTGTCAATCTTTTAAGGATAACCCACAGTAACCATTTTCATCTTTAACATATTCCTAAAACTAAAGCATTATTTAATTATAATCTTATCCAATTAAATACGTTGCATACGTTATTTGTTCCATTAGCTTTAGATTTTGATACCCAACACGTGGGTAAAGTATTGAGAGCTAAATTAATTTGACTCTTGTATAATTAATAGCTTCTGCCCGCGACTTCGTCCGCGTTAAATTTCTTGTTCCCCGAGCCTTCCCGTCGCGTCGAATTGCCTACCCGTGCGATATTCCCCGTTTTTGCAACATTTTTCAATACTGCTCCGCTCCTCTTAGTTGTAGCGTGATGTTATATAGCCTATAGCCTTCCTCGATAAATAGGCTACCCAACACAAAAAGATTTTTTCAATTCGGATCAGTAGTTCCTGAGATTAGCGCGTTCAATCAAACAAACAAACAAACTCTTCAGCTTTATAATATTATATATTATAAGTATAGATTAATTACGTTGGGATACTAATGAAACTATGCGATACATACGAGCAGCATCCTCAGAAGTAGGTTTCTCTTCCTGATCAGTCTCCATATTGTCACCATCGCCGATTTCCTCAGTTTCGCCGAGCAGGGACCTATAGAAAAAGAAATATCGGGTATTAGTCGTAGGAAATACGTGTACCTGCCAGTGTCACGGGTTTGTTGGAAAGAGTTACCGTGGCCCTGGCACAGGCAACTGAAGGAACACGGCTAGGATTTAGTCAGTAAAAGTCTGACACGCCCTCCCGCTCCGGCCAGAGCGGGTGTAAAAAATGTTGTAGTTTTTTTAATATGCAGTTCATTGGCAGAACACAAGAACAATGATATTTTGAAAACGTCATATTACAGTTCTTATGACATCTTCGTAATATCCCTGTTTTTGGGTACAAACAAGTGGACAGGCAAGTAGTTGGTAATGAGGATTGACTGTGACCGGCCGTCCATATTTAACCCCGGACGCGAAAAGAGAGGCGTTAAAAGTTTGACCGCAAAGAGTTTGATGTGTGTTTGTCTGTGGCACCATAGCTTTTAAATGGTCTGATCGATTTGGGTGCGATTTTTTTATATAAAAGTAAGCTTTCTAGCGATGGTTCTAACACATGTTTTTATCAAAATCGGTTCAGCCTTTTCGACATGACGTTCCTTTGATCAAAATATTACCTCCTTAATATTTTAGGGCCAACACGTATATTTTGTTTACTATTTAGAGGGTTTCGTTTTGGTCAGGGGTTTTTACACGCTTTGTATTAGCTTCACTTGTATGTTTGTTTGTAATCGACTCCTTATAGCGCAATTTTGACCCACTTTAAACGACCAGATTTCAATTAAACTCTGTAGACTTATCGAGGACCAATGACAATTCATAATTTCATAAATTTGTGCTATTATCCTTGCCAGGGTTACCAGAACAGCCAAAAAACTGTCTTCGAAAACTACGCTGACAAACGTCACTAACTACGCTGACATACGTCTTAAAGTTCGGAACACCCCAAAAAATAGAAAATAAATAATACTTAGTTAAAACAAAAAACTAAAAAACACGCTTCCATAGAAAACCAAACTAAAAAGTAGAAAATAATGGAAAAAAGCGTGGGATGCGTTTTAAGGTATTTTTTTATTGATAAAGTATTTTTTTTTTTAATTTAACCCTGTAAGAAATTGGACGGTGCTATTCTTTACGCCCGGCTGGAGCCGGGCGTAAAGAATAGGAACATACGGAACAGTAACTTATACTCACTTCATCTTATTAAGCACCCATCTGATGAGGTGCCTGTGTGCCTCCACCCTGGGACTGTTGACGAGTTCCTGCAGCAGCGCCAGGATACCGGAGCGCGCGGCACTTTCCGAGAACTCCAGGAACTCGTAGTGACCGCTCGCCTCGTCGCGCAGTGCGTAGCCTATTAGGTGTAAGGCCTGAAACAACGATGACCGCCATTACTTTACGAAGATCAAAGAGTATGAATACATTTTTGTCATAAAATTAGACAAACAAGTATGTATAATGAGAAAAAAGAAAAAAATTTGACTTCCAAAAAAATATTCACACCGACGATAAAATAACTTTGGAAGTTGGGGTGTCTTCTTTTTTTCACCGACTTTCGAAATAAAAGTTCGTTTTTTTTTTTTCACTTTTTAGCTGCACACTTATTACAACAAGAATAGAGACCACTTTGATGTTTAATGATGCAAAAGCAACAAATCACCAGCAACCTTATTGCACAGAAAATAATGATCACTTTTATTTTTACCAGGTAAAATATCTGTGAAGGGACTGTACAAGATTTCTTCTGGGAGTATAGCAGTCCACAGTTTTAATTACATAATGACATGAGATACCGCATGTGGCCGGGCCCAGGATCAGCAACCTATAATGATCCCACTGCTGGGACACAGGCTTCCTCTCGGTGAGAGGGAGTGGCTATAATCGATCAAGCGGGCCCAGTTTGGGCTGGTAGATGTTACATGTCTTCGAATTTTTGGTTTGAAGACATGTCGGTTCCCTCATGACGTTTTCCTTCACCGTTTTGAGATCAGTGGTGATCAAATAATTTAAACAAAGTGCCTGCTTGGGTTCGAAATCATGACCTACTAGTCGTAAGTCACGGCCGTTACTACTGGGCCACCGCTGGTCTCCATGCAACAATAATTCCTATGTATTTGGTATTTGGCCTACTATAAAGGCCGCAAATCGTTACGAGAATGACAGTTTACCTTATGAATTTGCGTCTCTGAGAAAGACCTGGCCCTAAGGTCTAAAGCTCTCTGCAGTATAGTTTTCAAGACGTAGTGAGCCGCATCACATTGTAATAGGTTGGCTAGTAACCGGAACGGAGTTGTTAGCTTCGGTAGTTCGGGAGGCGGGCAGCATTCGGGTAGACCTGGAATAAGAAGACAGAAGTTAGGTCACAGGATTTTGAACTGTCAGTGTTGAACCGAACATTGAGAATCCAACAGAATGCATTCCAGTCTGTCCAAAAATCACATTGTTCGATTTTCAACTCTAGGCGCTCAGCAGAGTGTTGATGTTCCAAAGCACGAAAAGATGATGATCTAGTGTGCGAAAAGTTTCCTGTCGTGATGTTTTTACGTCCGTGTAAACGTTGACGTGATAAAAAAGTGTGGAAGATATAGTATTCATGCTATACTTACATTTTAATTCATGATTCCTAATACTTATTTATCATCCTTTTTGTTTCTATGTTTAGACTATTCATGCTATACTTTAATACATATTATCTTCCTTTTTATTTGTTTATATGTCTACACACAGCAAATCTATCTAAATACGATTTATTAACTTAAAAATAGCTGAAATAAAATATTAACTCAATTTTCATGTTGTGACATACCAAATTGTCAACTGTCAGTTACATTTCTGCTTAGTCTATGAATGACTACTTTTTGGTTTATATAATTTAAATATTTTTTATCAATATGTCTAGCTATTTGATTTTATTAATTATTACGATTGTTTACTAAATAACTTAACTTAAAATTATATTTATAAAATTCTTTACGCACTCATGTGGCCAGCTATACGCACTCGTGGATATGTCCTGGCCGACTGCACTTGTCAGATGACATGATAGCCATAAGCTAACATTTGGAAAAGTGTTTAGAAAAGGAAGACGACGTTGATATAAAAACGGGCGTTCGAACCGCTGACGGGACTACTCGGGAAGCCGTTCTACTCTTGAAGCGAGGCTACTCTTAAAGCCAGTCACTCTGAAGCCACTCCTCTGAAGCCAGTGCACTCTTGAAGCTACTCTACTCTGAAGCCAGTCTACTCTTGAACCTTGAACCCAGTCTACTCTTGAACCCAGTCTACTCCTGAGGCCTGACTTAATGGGCCCCGAGGTCTGCTAAGGAGCTCGCCTGGCGGATCCTAAGATCTACACGAAGCCCTCGAAGAAACCCTAATGTCGACCTGCCGCTCTGCTGCCTGCTTCCGTCCCTCAGTGCTGAACCACGGAACCATGGAGCGAACTAGAGTGTGTGCTAGGCAGTGTTGTTACAATTAGCTTTACTTCCCATCTCCTGTTAATATTCATCTAATAAATTGTAACAGATCTGCTTTTATCCAATCATTTCCATAGGATAAGCAGATACGTAACAAAGAATGATAGATAGAGTGATCTTTATTATGTTCACAATAAAAATTACACATGTAATTGTAGAAAATTTACATATGGTGGACACAATAGGCGGTTTAGCTTCAGCAATCAATTCTAGGGTTACTGCGTAATGCGCGGAAATTCGTTGGAAGTGGAAAACACCGGTGCGAGCATTGTGTCAACAATCGGGGGAGGCCTATATATTGTCCTTATGGTGCCGGATGTCAAGAATAGCACAATCCCATTTCGTCCCGTGGGTGTCGTAAAAGGTGACTAAGGGACTTACTATAGAATGGGCAGCAGCGTTCTCTATGCAGTTTACCACCACACTGCGATCGCCAACCCGCCTGCCTAGCGTGACGATCACGGCAAAACCCTCCGTTTTGGGAAAGTTCTATGTCCTGCAGTGGACGTTTATTGGCTGTAATGATGATGATGATGTGTGTCCAGTACTTTGACAGTACGCGGTAACTCACCAGCCGCCTTCCTCCTTGTCCTCTGCTCCTCTTCACTCCTGGACAGTTCCTCCCGAGTGTAGTGGTAGAAGAACGTGTCGTATTCGTCGTATAGGTGAGGTTTCAACTTGTATACGCCGCGGTTGTTGCCTCCAGACGGTTTGATGAAGTCTGCTACTTCATGGATGACGGCTTCCAGTCCTGTTTCGTGGAGCTGGTCTTCTGGTAGTGATCTGGGAACAGGAAATAATTCAGTATATTAGTACGATTGTCTTGGGATTTAATTGAGTAGTTATGCAGAAAATTCTTTTCTATTTAAGTTTTGATACATTATCTGCATATCGCACCCCTAAATCTAAAGGGAACTAACTCAAAATTCTTAATTTTTCAGTTATGCACACCTTCGAGTCTGTCATTTCAATACATATCGACCAATAAACCAGATTCCAAACTATTTCCAATATTCGACTCCAAAGATTGGAAATAGTTTTGATAATAATGTTGCTTTGTTAATAATGTAATTTAGTGGTTATATTTAACTTAAAAACTTGGGAAAAATTTAGGACAAACCTGTTTAGTTCAGAATGCGGCATAGGCTTGACGCAGAGCATTTGTATGATTTCCTTCTTGGTGCGGTCGTTGTTAGTAACCTCGCCTACACCGGGCACGTAGCGGGAGCCGTAGACTGGAAGTAAGCGATTAATAAAGGGTTAAAAAAAAGCGGAATTGTTACTGTAATTTACATATTACTTAATAATTTTTGGGATAAAAAATAACCTGCCAAGAAAGTACTGGGAAAAATCTATTGATTTTTCACACGAAATATTAGCTATTCATCCAAATTTATTTGTTACCTCAAAATGTAAATTACCTTCAAAGTATGCTCCTTCAGAAACAATACACTTATGCCAACAAAACATCCAATCATCAAAAAAAAATAATTAAAGCTTTTTCGGAATCAAGTTCAGTTCCAGCTGCGAATTCTCCTACAGAATGAAAACGGGTCCCACGAAGCGGTAATTTAAGTTTAAGAAAAATAAAGTAATAAGTATAGTTACTAGTAATAAGCAGTCCTAAGCACTCCTCCAGCATGCTGATGGTATGCCTGAGCGTGTCGTCCTCGATGGCGCGCTGCTCGAAGTCCGGCGCCGCCCAGTCCAGCAGGTTGAACTTGTTCAGCACGTGGATCATGAACTCGTTGCTCTCGATCAGGGACGCACCCACCTGATGGACGAAATTATTTGTAATTTGAATTTTTTGGATGAATTTTTGCTGTCCCAGGTTCATCCTTGTGGATGTCAGAACATGCTACCGGGACAAATGATCAGGACCATAATGACCCATACAGGGTCAAAATGTTGGGCCACAAAAAGTGATGAATGAAAGGCAATTGCATGCAGCTAAGATGAGAATGTTAAGAGAGATGTGTGGTATACACTAATGGATAGGATAAGAAATGAGTACATAAGATGAAGTCTGAAAAGTTGTGTGGAAATCAGTTGTCATGGTATGGGCACGTGATACGGAGGAATGTAGCAAAGGAGATGTTTCATTTTTATATGGAGCTCCGGCCATAACATGTAGTACATGTTATGACATGTCATGTACCTTTTAGCGAAGCTGGGATACACCACTGAATAGAATAAAGTAACATAATATCAAATGGTTTTTAAGTACAAAATAAACATTAAAAATGTTTGACGTTTGTACTAAGAGTTAGCAAGTGGTTATTTTGAATTCGTTTAGAAACACACTTCAAAAATGGAGACTAAATATTTTTGTAACGATGAAATGGTCACACTTAATTATGTTTACTCAAAAATATGTATAAGAGAATAATAGTAACTTATTTTTAACACTACAAGAATGCACACATTTTTTAATTATTTTCAACGTTACATTGATTTGATGAGACATGATTTCAGAACGAACGAAGTCTGCAAGCAAACGAGACGCCATGTTGAATAAAACATGGCAATAATTGAAAAACTATTATTTTTTGTACACCACAAATCAGGCTCAAATTCACCAAAGAATATTTTTCCCCAATTTGTGGTATTTTTTCCTCTTTTTTGATAAATGTACATCTGATGGCCGAAAATGAAACATCTCCTTTCGTGAGGAAAGTTTTGAGTATGAATGTTGAAGGCTATATGAGTAGTGGGAGACCATAGAAACGATGGATTGACTGTGTGAATGATGATATGGATAAAAAGAGTGTGGATACCAAGATGATGACTAATAGAGAGAGAAGTGTAGAAGAGAAAAAGACGTTTAGCGCCGGACCCATATCCCAATTTATTTGGAATTCTCATGAATGATGATGACTGTAATATAATATTGTATATACCTGCAGCAACACGACGTCTTTGTCGAACATCTCGGCGCGACACTTGACGTTCTGGTAGAAGTACAGCTGGTTGATGAGCGCGAAGCCATTGCGGCGCCACATACCGGCGTGCACCTGGGCTATCATGGCCATGGTTTCCAGGACTGGCTCTGTGAATAAACAAAATGGTAATTTATCTTCGGGAAAGAACATAACCTGCTAAGCAGCATTAAATCACTACATAGTATAAAACAAAGTCGCTGTCTGTCCCTATGTATACTTAGATCTGTAAAACTACGCAACGGATTTTGATGCGAATTTTTTTAATAGATAGAGTGATTCAAGAGGAAGGTTTATAGGTGTAATACGTGGGCGAAGCCACTGGCAAAAGCTAGTAATAATAATAAATAATAGTTCATAATTTAAAAAAACACGCTTTCATAGAAAACCAAACTAAAAAGTAGAAAATTATGGAAAAAAGCTTGGGGCTATCAATTAAAAATATCTGAAAAAGCCAATAATTTTAAATCTTTTTTTTAATTTTTTAGTTCGTCTAGCTACAAAAGCGAGTTTTTCGTTTTTTGTTTTTTTTTTGCCGTGTTGGTGATCCTGGATAATGGTACAAATTTATGAAATTATTGTATTGTCATCGGTTGTTAAAAACTGTGCATAGATACATACCAAGCTAAAAACAGTCTGTCAGTCGAACTCGCGGCCGTCGTAGGCCAGGCCGTGCGGCTTCAGCAGTAGTGTTACTATAGGTACTCCTGTGCCTGCCCGTTCGCAAATGGCAGGCGTGACGTTACGTTAGTTACCTATGAGCTCGACGGGCGAGGCCTTGGGCCGCTCCAGGCGGTCGAACTCGCGGCTGTCGTAGGCCAGGCCGTGCGGCTCCAGCAGTAGATGCATGCCGGCGATGTATCGCGACAGCGGCCGGTGGATGGACACGGGCTTCGTGGCCACGTCGTACGGGATCACGGCCGCCATCTGGTCGCCCAGCTCTGGGGGGAGGGAAGCAGACTTAGTGGACGATGCAAGCTGATTTGCAATGCTGTTTGAATATTACCTCAAGAAGCGACGAATCCGTTAAAAAGGATCCTGTAAAAACGGACGTTCTATGTATACGTGCCCTAAGTAAGAAAATCTGCATTTTTTTAAAAGATTCTTCAAAATAATAACATGGCAATCAAAAGTGATTTATTCAAACTAGGCTGAGGATCACCACTTTTAGAACGTCACAATTACATAAGATAGTCCCCCAAAACGCCCGCCCTTTACCACTTCCTCGTGCTTTAGCTGGGAAGAAGTGGCGCAACAAACTCCCCAGCAGTACAGCTGTCTATTCAGTTAGATAAACTTGAGAGGTGTTAGACCGTTCACTAATCCCTTTGTGATGAGGGCAAGGATGTCTTCAACGAAATGATTTTATTGCTTGCGTGATTAGAAAAGGAAAATTTCTTAATTTTACAATAATCATTAAGAGTTTTTCGTGGAGAGTGAGTGAAGTTGGTTGCGACGGTGCTGCCACCCCGGGCAGATTTCACACGATGTTCACGCCGCATAATGCTTGCGTTATTCGCCACTAGATGACGTTGCGGGTAAATTGAACAGTAGGTATGCAAAGTAATTAATAAAAAGTCCTTCTCTACTCACCCCTCACAACGGGAGCAGGGGGGGCACAGGACTCGTCATGTTTCCGCAGCACCAAGCGGTACACAGCGATGGCTAACACCTTGTCTGCCGCGCACCACTCCAGAGATAGCGTGATGCTATGTGCCAGCTTTACGTGCAGATTGAAGGCGGATTCCCACTCTGGTTCGTATTCCATGTGTTGGCCGACCTGGTGGAAAGTAACATAAGTATATCATATTCCAGGGCTTTGAATAACGTTAAAAATTTGGTATCGTTACTTTCATCGGACGAAGATAACGTTATTAGTAGAGGTCACGTTATGCTTGGTAACGATACTTGGCATACGTTTTACCGGTAACTGAGTAACGTTAAATTTTTATTTATTTTCTTTCATCTCTTTCTTTCGTCTACATTAATGAAGTTGCATTTGCATCGTTTGATTGGCGATGTTGCCGTAGAGCGCCGCCGCCCATGGCGTGCCGCTTAGGTTGCGCGGGTTGACAACAACCCATTAAGTAACGATAAAAGTATCGATACTAAAGCGCAGTCGCGGAGCAGGAAGAATTTCGTACAATGACCTTTTTACCTACTGACAGTGGTCACAAACATTTTTGTTTTTAGTGCGGTTTACGTGAAATATTTAAGGAGAAAGAAAATTTACCAACTTATTAAATAAATTATTATTATTATTTAAATTATTTATTTAGATCTATCTATATTATAAGTACCACTTAACAATTAAAACAAGATAACAAAAACTAACAAACAACAACAAACTAAGAATAGATAAATAACTATGTCCGAAAAATGAGCGATCACTAACGCATCCCAACTCCCAAGATGGAATGTCGTTCGTTCGTTATTTAAAAATTATGAATTATGTCAAGCAAGGCAAGGATTTTTTGTCCGGACTCAAGGCCAACCAAAACCACATGCAAACAAGAACAAACCTTACCATCTCCGGTAAAAGGTTGACAATCCCTGACCACGGCGGCCATTGCATCTGTGCAAGCGAGACTCATTATATTTACGCGGGAGTGACAGAGACAGGTAATAAGAGGTTAAAATACGAAATTCTTCCTGCTTCGCGTCCGGACTTTAGTAACGGTAATGGTAACGTTATTTTATGGATTCGATACCAAAGTATCGTTACCCGTGTTACCGTTAAAAAATTAACTTTATGAAAATAACGTTACATAACGATACTTATAGTGTGAATTTGGTAACGTTACCAAGCCCTGTCATATTCTCTTGCTAGGGTCGAAGATTTGTTCGAAAAAGTTACCGTGGCCCTGGCATAGGCAACTGAAGGAACACGGGTGGGTTTTAGTCAGTAAAAGTCTGACACGCCCTTCCGCTCCACCCAGAGCGGGAGAAGCCATTTGATGATTTTCCACTCACAAAAAAAGTATATTAAACTTAAGGCCCAAGTAATGAGATTTATACCATCAAAAACATAAATGTGAAATGAGAGCCAAGTTCAATATTATGATATATGCCTTGGTTGTTGATTTCAACGACAAAAGAAGTGAGATAGAAGTGAGATCTAAATGGGTGCCAAGTTGTTAGTATTAGTATTGTAGCCTAAGGTCTGACTTGGCTAGTTGTCATATACGAATTATTATGTTCGATGGCTAGTTTCTATCAGCAAGCCAAATTTTCGGAATAATAAAATAAGAACCGACAAGTAACAGGTTTAGAACTTGCAAAGGCTATAATATAATTGCTCAAGCGCCCGAATAAGAGAGAGCATCCGAACACGGTATGCGGTCAAACTGTTTCCCCCCTCTGTAGCCCCATAGTAGGAGCGCATGATATTCTTATTGATGGATCTTGTCCATCTCATGCGCTGGCCATCACTAGCAAAAGACAGAAATATGTGGAAAAGGGAGAGGGAGGCCTTTGCCCTGCAGTGGGACAATATAGGCTAGTTAGATTAGATAGAATTGATGCTTATGAAATGTCTCTTGTTATTTGAGCAAGAGTGCCACAACATGGCTTTTCTTCAGTTCTGTGCCTTGGAAATGGCGTCAAAGAAAGTGAGGGGCCTATAAAATCAAAATCAAAAGTCATTTATTCAAATTAGGCTGAGGATCAGCACTTTTCGAACGTCAAAATTACAAAAGACAGTCCCCCCAAAACGCCCACCCGTCGCGCACTTCCTAGTGCTTTAGCTGGGAAGAAGAAGTGGCCAACAAACTCCCCAGCAGCACAGCTGTCTGTCCAGTTAGAAGAACTTGATTCTATACAATGGTATATAGTAAAACATTAAGAGACACAAATTAAATTAAATGATTTGTTATATGCCAGCTAGCCAACCCAATATACCAACAAATAAAATGAAAACTATACTCAAGCATAAGCAAAAAAAAATATGTATATAGAAACATGGCTGCAAAAATAAAAAACTGGCATAAAGGGCGTGACAGCTTACATATGCAATGCTGAATGTTCACATAGCTGTTACGACCTGAGTTACAACTCGAGGCCACAAATGATAAACTAGGACCATCGACGTAAAATAAATTAAACAGGTAAGTAATATTAATAATAATATCAACATCAAAGTCAGCAAGACGACCAGTCACCACAAGCAGCACCCGTTCACGAGCATAACGCAAAGATCAGCCATTGCCCCCCTCGCCATATTTGAGGGAAGGGGGCAACCCGACCCCCGACGCTACCGCAAGCATTGACATCTAAGGGAGCATGACGAACTTGCTGCCGGTTGCTCAAGCAAGAATTGAATGATTACTTGTCGAGGTCGCTAGCTAACCACATTATGCAATACTAATAAACAGGAAAAAAAATAAGGAAACAATTATATTGAACCTATCACTAGGTACGCTAATACTGGAGAAAGAACATAAACATTGTCTTGAGTTAATCACAGCGACCAACTATTCTTATCATTTAAATAATCGTTGATGGAATAGTACGCCTTTTGACAAAGGTTGGATTTTACTTGAGCTTTAAACGCATTAAAAGGTAATTCTAGTAAAGAAGGTGGTAGCTTGTTGTAAAATGTTATACCAAGCCCAACAAATGAGTTATGCACCTTATGAAGCCGGTGAAAGGGAACACGTAGTTTGTCCTTACTTCTAGTGTTAACAGTGTGAATATCACTGTTTTTTGCGTATAAGTGTATATTTTGCCTAATATATAAGATGTTGGCGAAAATGAATTGTGATGACAACGTAAGAATGCCAATATCTTTAAAAAAGTCCCTTAGGGAAACTCTGGCACCTAGCTGGTAAATTGCTCGAACAGCTCGTTTCTGAAGGACAAAAATATTTTGAATATCAGCTGCAGTACCCCACAGTAGAATACCGTAAGACATAACGCTGTGGAAATAACTAAAATAGACTAACCGAGCTGTATCAACGTCAGTATATTGTCTTACTTTTCTGACGGCGTAGGCAGCTGAACTGAGCCTTCCCGCTAGGCTTGAAATATGTGGGCCCCACTGAAGTTTGCCATCCACTGTTATGCCCAGAAAAACTGCCGAGTCTACAGTTTTAAGCACCTCTTTATCTAAGACGATGTTGGGACCTAGATTTCTAACATTCGGTAAGGCGAACTTTACACATTTGGTTTTCTTGGCATTGAGAACTAGGTTATTTGCCGTAAACCAATCGGTAACCATCGAGAGTGCACAGTTCACGTCGTCAAAATCTGGTCTGTTCCTGTCTACTTTAAAAATAAGAGATGTATCATCTGCAAACAGTACAACGTCACAAATACCCTTTAAAAATATATTATAACCTACTGAGCCTCCTCCTGTTTGAGCTTTCCCTAAAAATCCTTTATCACGTTTACTTCGCATGAAGAATATGAACCTAATAGGGAATTATTCTCATCAGATGTAAACAAGCCTTGTAGGTCTTCCCTCCGTCTATTTCCCGTCGGCGCGTAGCATTTCAAAATTATTTAATTCTCCTGTACTATTCTGAAATCCCGTAAATATTGTTGAAATCAATATTTACTAAGGCACAGTTAGATATTAGGGACAAAATAACCTTGAAGCACACAATAATCCTATTAAACCGATCAGCTGATTCAAATAAAATCCGCCATCTTGCCTCTTAGCATCCTCTTAACAAGCTACCGGTGGTGATTAATTTTGACAGCTTTTAATCAAATGGTTAGCGACTACTAAGCGCTAAATAGTGTTTATGAATAAGAATTTCACTAATCAGTTGCTCAGCAATTGATTAAAATTTAAGACACGTTTATGAATAAGACTGTATGTGTACAAGTGTTCCTAATAGAATCAATTAAGTGAAAAATTATAATAAATTGATAAAAATTTACCAGTTTCTGATTTATTCCTTTGTATTCACCTAATTACCTATCTGCATGCCAAATGTGAACTTTCTAGGTCATCTGGAACTGGGTTAGAGTTTTGATCTATAGGTCAGTCAGTGATAGATATGACGATTTTTGGACGTCAATATCTAAATAACCGTGAGAGATGTGTTTATGAAATTTGGAGCACATATGTATCTCGCAAGTTTCAATATATGAGCCAAATTTGACACGTTTATGTGAAATAGTTTTTGAGTTATGAGGGGGTCAAAAGTGGCTCCAAATGGTTCGTGTAATATTGCACACGGTGCTGCTCGCCAGTTCTGTTACTTGAACTTGGCTTGACACGCTACCGCGTGTCTAGATCAGTCATGATATTCTCAAGACTGATAAATCTCATTATTTAAGCCTTATTTTTTCATCTGACTCTTGATATTGCTCAAACAATATTACCCTATTTTTTCCTTATAGCACTACTAAAGTAGGGTTTTAGCTTTTATGACTTTATTGTTGGTTTATAGAACGTTTAAGTGCTCAAAAGCGTTTATGAATAACACTTTTTGAAAACTAGATTTTAGCAAGTGTTTAGATGTTGAATGACTTTGTATAAATAATACCGTTAGTCTATTTGTTTACCTGTAAGTCTTTGAAAGGAAATAAATAAGGTACCTTTCCTTTAACAGATCTTCAATAAACAGGTTCCTACCTGTCTGACAACAGCGTCCATCCCCTGCATCATAACCAACAGGTTCATTATGAGAGACATGCCATGCATGAACCCTTTGCGAAGGTCGTCGTCGAAGGTGGCCGGTACCGAGCCCAGGAGGTACTTCACATCGTATAGAATGAACTGGGCGCGTTTGAACGCCATGGGAACGTGGGAGCGGTCGAATTCCAGGCGGCCCTGTGAGAGAAAGTTAATTTTAAAAGTTGCTTACTGTGGTAGGCCTAGTAGATAGGGTTAGGGTTATCTGATATCAAATGGATAATTTCGTCGGATCTTATTATTTAAAACATTACTAAAAACTTGAATGAGTGATCGCCTTGAATATACACATTCAAGTTTTACACGCTTTATATTAGCTTCACTTGTATGTTTGTTTGTATATTTGTATGTTTGTTTGTAACCGACTCCTTATAGCGCGATTTTGACCCACTTTAAACGACCAGATTTCATTCAAACTTTGCACACCTGTCAAGGACCGATGACAATGCAATAATTTCATAAATTTGTACCATTATCCTTGCCAGGGTTACCAGGACAGCAAAAAAACTGTCTTCGAAAACTACGCTGACATACGTCACAAACTACGCTGACATACGTCACAAACTACGCTGATATACGTCACAAACTACGCTGACATACGTCTCAAAATTCGAAACACCCTAAAAATAGAAAATAAATAATATTTAAAAAAAAAAAAACAAAAAAAGCGTGGGGCTGATATCAATAAAAAAATAATAAATAAAAACTTTTTTACAAAAAAAACAACCGACTTCCTTAAAAACACTACAAAGTGAAAAATAACTTTAATTTCGGAAGTCGGTGTCTTAGGATCTGTATTTATGGTTTTTTTGCCACCGACTTCCGAAATTAAAGTTATTTTTCACTTTGTAGTGTTTTTAAGGAAGTCGGTTGTTTTTTTTTGTAAAAAAAGTTTTTATTTTTAAATTTTTAGTTGTGGTATTCACCTCGCACTGATTCCAAACAAACAATGCATATTTACGCGATAGCAGAAATCGCGGTTGATTTGCTGTCATTTTTTAAAGAGTTCCGGTGTCTGTCCCCCGAACTCATCATCAGATCTATATGAAAATTATATGGGACCATTTCGGAATAAACCCCTTTCGAACAAAAAAAGAATTTTGCAAATCCGTCTATATATGACGGAGTTATGGCCGAACATACATATAAAAAAAAAAAAAAAAAAAAAAAAACATATAAACATCCGAATTGAAAACCTCCTCCTTTTTGAAGTCGGTTAAAAACACGCTTCCATGGAAAACCAAATTAAAAAGTACAAAATAATGGAAAAAAAGCGTGGGGTGCTTTTAAGGTATTTTTTTATTGATATCAGGCACCCCACGCTTTTTTTCCATTATTTTGTACTTTTTAGTTTGGTTTTCCATGGAAGCGTGTTTTTTAGTTTTTTTAAACTATTATTTATTTTCTATTTTTTAGGGTATTTAGAATTTTGAGACGTATGTCAGCGTAGTTTGTGACAGTTTTTTTGCTGTCCTGGTAACCCTGGCAAGGATAATGGCACAAATTTATGAAATTATTGCATTGTCATCAGTCCTTGACAGGTGTGCAAAGTTTGAATGAAATCTGGTCGTTTAAAGTGGGTCAAAATCGCACTATAAGGAGTCGGTTACAAACAAACATACAAATATACAAACATACAAATATACAAACATACAAATATACAAACATACAAGTGAAGCTAATATAAAGCGTGTAAAAATACCTTAAAAAGCACCCCACGCTTTTTTTCCATTATTTTGTACTTTTTAGTTTGGTTTTCAATGGAAGCGTTTTTTTTTTTTTTTGCGGCCGTTAATAATCATTAGTCACATACTAAAGTACACATAGGAAGCAAAATTTGTTTTAAGGCAACCAATTCGAGAACAATTTAGCTTCAGAGATACATAAGGTATGAATTGGAATTGCTCGAATAACGGACTTGTTTTATCATGGAAATTTGTATTCGTGCAATCGTTTATTTGTCGGTAGGACGCGGATCGAAAGAAAAAATCGTTGTCAGATTTTTTTTATCCTATGTCGGCTAACAAAATGGGTGATCTGCTTTACTGTGAGTTGTTATATTTTCAATAATTTCGAAAGCTTAAAGTATTGACGATTTGTATTTTAGTAATTATTTTATCATAACAGCCAAGAATTTAATTATGATAAACATTAATGTAAAGCAACACAGCAATCAAATGTCATGGTTTAGCGTTATTTGAACTTCGAAGGTTGTATTGATAAAATTAATGTTTTAATAAAGAATAAATGTTATTCTTGGTTCAATAGAGATATAATTAGTCATGGTATGCCTGCTGCATTTACTATAAAACATAAGAGTGTTGTAGAACTATTGCTAAAATCTTGGATTCCTACTCACATTATTGCACCGCCTATTACACTCGCTGATAAACGTATTCATGACGATGAACAAAGCGTCATGCTTCGCTATTAGATGATGCGCCAGAGTTGGCGTCGTGTACAGCTGCACAGATAGTGACGAAATAGAGAACGAGTGGTCGTGGTCGTCGCGGATGAAGTCCTTGAGGATCGAACCTGGGAACAAAAGGAAATTATTATTAATTCGGCCAACCCGTTAAATGCTATTAATAATTTACCCGTCATATAATCGTAATAATTAATCCAAAAATACAAGGCTTAAAAACGTGTACAGACGCCAGCACATCAAGCTACCCGAAACTGTAAAATTTTCCCAATCAATCTTGAATCTAATCTTTTAGCAATAAAGTTGAAAACCTATTAAAGAAATTTGACTGATTGTAGTAGCTTTTTCACCCTAAAAAATAAAAACTAGAAAATAAATACTAATAAAAAGAGCGTTGGGTGCTTTTTGAGGTATTTTAATTGGTATCTAGCACCCCAAGCAATTTTTTTTTAATTTCTGCTTTTTAGTTTGGTTTTCTATGGAAGCGTGTTTTTTTGTTTTTTCAAACTATTATTTTTGTGATGGGTATCGATATGTAAATACGATAAAAGCTCATTTCACACACCAAACTACATAGTCTTTTTATAATCTGTTTTTTTTTTGTTTGAAGTCGTTTATAAACTCACCATAGTTCTTGGTGAAGAGTATAGCCATGGTCTTCTTGGTGGTGTAGTCCATGAGCGTGGTGGCGATGAGCAGTCGATGCCAGGCGGCGCGCGCGGCCTTCCACATGCGCGCGTCGTTCTGCATGACGCCCACGGCCACGCCGCCCGCGCCGCCCACGCCGTGGCACGCGCCCCACACCGCCTCGCCCAGCGCCACCTGGCTCACGGCCAGCCGCAAGCTCGGCTCTTGGCTCACGAAGTTCTGGAGCCTGGTGGGGCCGGTTACCGTTACACGAGAGAAGACGTAGACGTATATACAAGCATACATAACTCACTCATACAGTGGTGACCTAGTGGTAGCCCCTGTATATTCTCAGCGATCACGAATCAAGATTTCACCTTTAATTTTGCATTAAAACGCTGACCACACGATGGATTTCTATTATGTTTACGCAGCGCAACTACTTTTGAACCTTCACGCTGCTTACAGGAGAAGTAAACTGGTAGAAATCGTTGCATTACGAAAAATCGTTATGCACCTCCCATACAATTTTCTATTTTCATGGTTTTCGAGGGTGTTAAAACCGATACTGAGGTTAAAATGAAAATCCACTATGGTGACCAGTTTCTGGGAAATTCCTAATTTTTTTACTAGATGGCTCTGTGTTAAAACGCATATTAAACACACACTTTCTCTTCCCTGTGTGTGAGTAACACGTAAGACTTCGCTCCTAACGGTGGTCTCTGGACCCATCCTTTTTTTTATAATTTCAACTCAAACAGGGAAATGGGTGAGAGGGACCGTTTTGGGGGCTATCTTTAGTAACTTTCCACATTCATTCTCAACCTAGTTTAGATAATAATTTAAAAGTAAACTCACCAATTCAGTAGCTTCATCGCGAAGGTCTGATGCGCGATGACATGCGCGTGCATGACCAGCACTTTCAGACTCGGTCCGTGGCGCGACGTGAACCTATCGAACATAGCCGAACAGATGAGCACATACATTCACACCAGTACGAGTAAGGGAGATAGCCGATAGTTTGTTAAGCACGTACACGCTGCTACGGGTCTAACTATACATTTCCAGTATAAGCCGACTTCTTATCGCAAGCAAAATCTACACAATGCGAGCTCAGCTAAAACTGGAAATTTATAGCTTGATGGTATGTGACAGCGCGGGAATTTATTTTCAAAATAAACGGCATGCGTACATTTTTACGCATAAATCTTGAAACATCAGTTTCGTCCATTTCATATGAGCTATTTATAAAATTTATGCTGGCTACAAGGTGCCTTTTTTGTATTGGAATATGATGCACCGAGTCCCAATGTAGCTACAATATGTATTTGCCTTATAGGGGAACTGTCTACTTACTCACGTATGTAAGTATTATGCGAGTGTTAATAAAGATAGAAGGGGTGGGAGATATAAAACCGGCCAAGTGCGAGTCGGAATCGCGCACCGAAGGTTCCGTAAAAAAAAATATTTTTATTATATGATGTTAAGAAAAATTTACGGTTTTCACAATATTTCCTTTATCTGTGTTATAAAACGTTGCTTCGCACCAAATTTCAAAATTCAAGATCGACTGGAAGTACCCTTTAGGTTTTGATTCCCTTGCGAGTTTCGAAAATTTGCGGCATAAACGGCTATATCTTTTGATTGCGTTAGTTTAGAAGTTTGATTTTTTCACAGCTCCAAGGAACAGTAGACTTGAGTATTTGATATAAATTTCAGCTTGATACCTCCACGCGTTCCTGAGAAAAAGGGTCTTGACAGACGGACGGATGGACGGACGGACGGACAACAAAGTGATCCTATAAGGATATATAAATATTTGGGACACTGTCACCTTCCACATGGAGGTGGGCGTTAATAGCTGCGACACAGTTTTTAACTAATGTGGCTATTATCGTACACAATTTTATTGTAAATGTACTGTTTTTTTTGGTTCCAATAAAGATTATTATTATAAGGGTTCCGCTTTTTCCTTTTGAGGTGCGGAACCCTAAAAATGATTCACCTTAACAGATAGTTTATAATATATTTCACACTTACACGTCATTTGATTCTTATGACAAGTGCATAACGTATAAATTAGAATACTACATGAGTCATGTTGAAAATGAACGAAAATTCATTCATACAATTTTATAAAGAAAAAACTTAAAAACACTTATACGTATGTTATGTGTTTTAATTTTTTTATGTTTGTTAGACTAATGAAGTACCTAAGTTTAGTTGTTCGCTGATTAAGTAAGAATTTCTATTTTTTTTAGTTTAATTATGTAGATAACTATTTCTGTTTTAGTATTAATTACATGTAGATTTATATAGTCAAAAAAATAAGTAGGTATCTATTATAAACAATATTCGGTAGGTTATAACCAGTGATCGGATATTCGGATGCATATTTACCTAATGTTACTATTTAGCTGTGAAAGCACGGAAGCGGCTTCGTATTTTTTATTACAGTTGGGTTTCTTGGACCATCATATTTATTTAAAATTAATATTTAACCCCAGATGCATATACATATGTGTGTAGGGTGGTATGTGTTAGTTAAAACAACACACAAAACACGGTAAAAACGCGCATTCCATATTAGCCAACATTTCAATTTTAGGTGAATATGCATCTGAATATCCGATCTCTAGTTATAATAGTCGATAGCCACGCTATCGAATTGGGTTTAAGATCTGTAGAGATAATTGTGAGAAGTAAATAAATAAATAAATCATAGATGAAATACTACTTAATATCACATTAGTATACTTACATTTCGATATCGGTCTTCAGTTTGTCGCAGACTTGGAAAGAGTTACATTTGACGAGCGCTCTGCCTTCACGGTCGATCAGACTCACCAGCTCTAGTGAATCACGTTGGTTGCATTTCGTTACTCTTACTAAAGTTGTTATGACCTGAAAAAATGAAATAATGCTGCTTTACTGGTGACTTTTATACATAAAATAGAGAATACTCTTTTGAAATGGGACTTTAGGGCGATAACCGGGACGATATTATCCTGTATTGTAGCAAATTAACACGTTAACTGCCATGGTGAAAATCAGAAAAATTCAAAAAATTTACTTAGTGTTATTTCACTTTAAATAGATTATTTATTCCATAAATACATGTATATCATATTTGTTACATTATATACAGCCTATTTTTATAATTTAATTCCTTACTTTTATTTTGACTTCAAACTTTCCACAAAGTGTATGAGAGTAATGGTAAACAAAAGTTATATTGACACAGTGATTTTTGGGCTGCGCGGGTCACTTAATGTAGCTAAAAGAGTAATAAACATGGCCGCCAGGCAGCAAGCATACGTTCAGATTTGGTATGTGTTGTCGGTCATATAGTCCGACAAGGCCTGAATGGAACAAAAAATGTCGGACAAATAGCCCAACATGACAGTTAACGTGTTAAGGACAGATTTCATGCTAACAAGTTGCCAAAGTCGGTTACTGAACTTAGCGATGGAAAGTTCAAAACACAAATGGAACAGTCTGTCCTCAAAAAAGCATATTATAAGATAAAAGACTACGTTCAAGACAAGGAAGTTTGGTAATCATACCTTCTTCACACGCGGCTTCCCTGGCTTCCATCATTAACGGTTTGTGTTGAATAAAATATTTTGATTTGAATTTAAGAAATATTATAGGTGTAGTGTGACAGAGTCGCGAGGCGCAACATGTTAGCATAGGAGTAGGTAGAGGAGATTCTCGACCCAATAACGTTGAAATTAAGGCGATTATAACACGGTGGCGGTGGCGGTAAAGCGAATTTAGTAGCGGTACCCCGCGCGGTTGGATTTAACTCGGTTTTATCCATTGTTAAATTGCAGCACGTCCTGCACCTACGATGACCCGCGCGGCTATGCGGCGCCCTGTTTGTGAGGCGCGGCCCCACCGCGCGGATTGCAACGCGGAGGGGCGGTGACGGTGAGAGCACCGCTTGACCGCGCGGTCGGTTGGTGTACGTGTGTTAGGCATCAACGGATTTAATAGAGGGCAATGCGACATGAGATCTGCTTCACCGCCTACCGCGGCGGTGTGCGGTGCCGTGTGATAATCGCCTTATCATAGGTTATTAAAAAAATACTGTTTCATAAATTTTTACCGCGTAGACATTGCACTTTTCTATGAAACAGATTATTTTACACCGACAAAAATTTTACTCTAGGGTGTACAGAATCATTGGCTGCATTTATGGTTACAGTTTGCGCATCGATATCCTGCCATCCTGTATTTTAAATTTAAAAAAAATCTTTTTGTATGTTACTGGATTAAGGGGTATCGGTACTACCCAGTAACTGGGTTGTGGAGATCAGAGGCAGTCGTTCCATGTAAAATACTGGTATTCAGCTGCATCCGGTTGGATTAGAAGCCAACCCCAACATAATTGGGAAAAGGCTAGGCAGATGATAACTTTATAGTATCAAATATAAACTAGTTGCTGATTAAGCAAATTATCAGTAATTATCAAGTTTCACTTCAGAATGTACATAGAACATCATATGCAATGAAACTGAAAAGCTCTTTTCCTTAAAAAATAGCAATCAATTTCGCTTGAGGTATTAGTAGCATTGGTAAGACGAATTATTACAGTGGTATCTCCCACTCTCTCTCTCCCACTCTCTCTCTCTCTCTCTCTCTCTCTCTCTCTCTCTCTCTCTCTCTCTCTCCCTCTCTCTCTCTTTTCATCTTCTGGGGATGCTTGTTTCATGATAGATCTAATTTATCGCTTGCCATTAGGTGTAATGGAGCCGGCCGCCCGTTCCAACCTAGCTGTATGCAGCTGAATACCAGTATTTTACATGGAGCGACTGCCTATCTGACCTCCACAACCGATACCCCTTAGTAAGGCTAGTTGTCAGACTTTTGGGCTTATGACGATCCGTAACGACTGTCAGCCGGGACCAACGGCTTAACATGCTTTCCGTGGCACGGAAAGGTCTTGGTATGTTAAGATGGTCACCCATCCACGGATCAACTACGGGAAGCGTAGCTTATTCCGACCGATCATCCCGTGTGAGGATGTTATCGCTAAGCCACAAGCCACTCAAACATTAAAAATCACGTATTTAATATTTAAAAATGGCGACTCCATACCTGATCGAAGGTGTGCGTCTCATCGTTGTACAGGACTGTGCAGTAACAGTCAGGCTGATCCAGTATCTGCAGCAGATCCCTCTCAGCGTCTTTCAGTCTAGAAGGATTAATCGTACTATCTTTCTGATTATTAAATTTCATTACAATTATTGTAAAGAAGGGAAAAAAAGACAGCATATACTATGTAGAGATGAAAGTTTTGCTACCATATGGTTATTTAGCAACTTGAATGTTTTGAGATCAAACCCTGTGCTGGCCACATTTGTTCCATATCGGAGCAGCAATACACAAAATCACCACTCAGTGGATCTCAAAACTTAACCTCTCCCGTCCCACTGACGCGATATCGGGTCAGCCGAAAAATGTCCTCTGTGTCCCGAAGACTCGATGTCGCGTCCTATGACTTCACGCGACTATATGCTTTTTTTCTATGCCGTGATGGTGTGTTTTCGGTTGTAGTCATAGGACGCGACAACGAGTCTTCGGGACGCAGAGGACATTTTTCGTCTGACCCGATATCACGTCAGTGGGACAGGAGAGGTTAATAAACAACTACACGGCAGGTCCAGACAGGATCCTGCCAGGGTCGCGGAATTGTTCGACAGAGTTATCGTGGTCCTGGTACAGGCAACTGAAGGAACACGGGCGGGTTTTAGTCAGTAAAAGTCTGACACGCCCACCAGCTTCGCCCAGAGTGGGAGAAGTCATTTGATGATGTCCCACCCCAAAAAAAAAGTTCCAAAAAATTGAAAAAAATCTGTGGAAATAAAGTGTTGTAATAATAAAACATACCTTAGATCATTAGGTAGCCCAGGAGCGTGGTCGTGAGTAAGAAGTCTCAGACAGTACGACAAGCAAACTGAAGCTACGATCTTCATACGTTCTATCACCTCCGGTTTGATGGTAGCTTCGGCTTTACCTTCCTCATCTTCTGAAGCCTGAAATAATGAGTGTTTATTTAGTAAACTGAAAGAATGGTGCTTGAACTGTATCTGATGTATTCGATTTTATATCAAAAAGGCAAAGGCATTTTTTCGATACTTTTATTATTCATTTAAAAAAAGGGATACATTGTTCGTGTGTTAAAGATAATATCTGAAATGCTGGACCATCCGTAAAAGATTTTTCAGTGGGAACCTCTAAAGGGTCAAATTAAATTAGCTGGCAAAACTCTACCCACGAGTTAGGTATCGATGTAGCAAAGTAATGACATAAAAAAAAAACATTTTTCGATATTTATTCAAAACTTTAAATGACACTGACAAGTTCATTAAGGCAACCGAACGACTGTTACGTTATGGTTTTTTAAAATTCTAAAAAAAAAAAACTATGTTCCACGAAAATTACAAAACCAGCTGATCGATTACAGACTATCATCATCATCATCATTTCAGCCGTAATACGTCCACTGCTGGTCATAGGCCTCCCCCAATTTGGGGGGCTTTGCCATAATCGCCACGCTTGGTAGGCGGATTGGCGATCGCAGTATGGTGGTAAAATGCATAGAGAACACTGCTGCCCATTCTCTAGTAAGTCCCGTAGTCACCTCTTACGACACCCACGGGAAGAAATGGGGTGATGCTATTCTTTACGTCCGGCACCACACGGTACAGACTATAAGTATATGGTATATAGATAACTTCGGCCATCCGTACGTAACTTCGTCCATACCCAACACGTGGGAAATGTATTGCCAGTTAGTTTACGGGACGGTATTTTTCGAATTATCTAGTAGCCAGCACTTTTAAAGAATCTTGTACTCTTGCTGAAGGTACTCGGTACAGTCTGTGTCTATCTCTACTTACTGCATGCAGCTGACAGAAGGGGTCCCTCTTCCACGCCTCAGTGTCGCCGCAGTCGCAGCATCCGCCGCCGCTGGACTGGCCCATCTTGTACTTGTGGTGCCGATGGGCAGACACCTTGAAGCACTCCACGCAGAGTACGCAAGTGTTGTCCATACCTGAAAAAATGAAATATTCTTCTTTATATTACCTTGATTTAAAAGTATTGAGCCACGCTGAGTAGACGTGGTTCCAAATCCCTGTTTTATGTACTTTTCCTACTGTGTCAACAACGCGAACGACGGGCCTGAGTGAAGTTGAGTTTACTTGCTATTTCACGCGTGTTTGAATATGGGTTAGCTTCGAAAAATACATGTTATCGATCAAGATCCAGTTCAGGTGGTCTGTCTGTGTAGTCGAGAGACTCCAGCGTTGAGGATAAGTAAAGGACAGCTGGATCGTTCGGGAAAACGAAATCTAACAAACCACCTCCTGCATGTTGTGGGGGCATCGCCACTGAATACACTCACTATGTTTCGACGTACTTCAACCGTGCTATGACCCAAACGGAACTCACATAAAAGAGCATATCGTATCTCTATCGAAACTTTAGTCATTTTCAGATTACTGAAATTATATTCCGCTCTCAGATTAACTGTGCTGGTACACCCAAGTGTGCCCTGTATATACCCTTTCCACCAACACGAACCGGAAGGTTCAAGAAAAAATTAGATATTTAACGAAAATGGCTCAATACTTTTGAATCAAGGTAATAGATATATGAACTAGGTGCTCTACATTTTTGACTGCTCAACTTTACACACTTTTCCTCTTGCCCCTGTAGTTATAGTGTGTGTATTCGCAGATCGGTGGGATTCCCCGATGCTGCGGAGATGGATGCGGCTCCATGCTGAATTTTAATTGTAATTTTATATTTGTACCTGTGTATGTAACCTACTAACACTAGACGTTAAGAAAAAAAATTACTAACCCTATGGACTCCGGTCTGAAATAAAAATATTCTATTCTATTCTATAGTACTTAACAGTTAAAACCAGTTAAAAAAATATACTAACCGCACTCTCTACAGCTGTAAGCTGGATCGCCCTGCTTGAACACTCGTCCGCATAGCGTAGACCGGCACGGGAGAGGCGGCTGTGACCCATCGCTGTTACCCCACACAAACTGCTCCAGAGGCTGGATCAGCAACTTGGCTGCCAGGTCCTCGTCGAATGACCAATCTGGAAAGATAAGGTGTACATTAACTATAGTTACTCAACATCGCGGTAGAACCGTAAGGAGACGAGTCAAATGAAAAGTCAGAAGGAACGCTGAGTAAAACGAAGTAGGTAAGCGAAGGTAGCGCGGGCTGGTGATGCTATGAGACGGTGTGAGTCGGGGAGCAAAAAATGACACGCGGACGAAGTCGCGGAAATAAACTAGTTTTATAATATGCGTCTTATTCGTGCCAATCAACCATTTTTCTTTCATTTTTTTTTCAAAGTCAAAGAATTTATTTCAGAGAGGCCCAAAATAAGTACTTTTGAACGTCAACATTTACATTAAATTAGAATTGATTCTAGTCGCCCCTTCCAAAAGGTAGATTCGTATGGAGAAGAATGGGCAAGAAACTCCACAGGGGTAGGTTACGCAGTATTCGAATTAAACTCTAGTGCATATTCTTATCCATATAATTATCTTCGCATACGGTAAAGTGCATTAATCCCCAACATACAAGCATTCATTATCTAGTCTACTCTCCCACATTTTAAACGCATTCTTCATTCAGAAGAAACAAACAATTTTATGACGAAAGGCGGGGCATGTGGTCGTTGGCGTTCATTCCATACGTATACGTATTCCTCTGGTTTCTCCCGGGTTAATGATACAAGTCTTGTCCATTTTTATAATTAATTTTAGAAAATATTAATAAATACAGCGCCGCACATAGACGTACCGACTTGTTACCATGGACAAGTTCATAGTTTCAATGCAGGTTTTGAATCATATACACAGGTATATGATTCAAAACCTGCATTGAAAATATTCGTCATTTTCACGCTCTTTGATCAGTAGATTTTTTTTAATGCTGTCGCAATATTTCTACACTAGGGGGTCTTAAGCCGTGTGCTGAATTATCTGGAAAAAAAAATGGTCTAGTATCATTAACCAGAGAGAAAACAAAGGAATATTTATCGTTAGTATGGAATGAACGTTGAACGCTGAAATACCAGTGCGCGAAATTGATCGCACACTGGTATTATGAACTCTCGGTGTTAAGCCGACCATTGAGGATCAAACAGAGTGCATCCCAGCGCATCAAACAAAACACAATGTTCGATTTTCAACTGTCGGGGTTAATAACCAGCGCGTTGAATTTCGTCAACTCTCGGTGTTGAACTGACCATTGAGAATCCAAGACGGTACATCCCAGCGCGTCGAAAATCCCACCGCGATATTGTACGTCCGCGCTTCATCATAATCATTAGCAGCCTATAACGTTCCCACTGCTGGGACACAGGCTTCCTCTCGGTGAGAGGGACTGGGCCATAATCCCCCACGCGGACCCAGTGCGGGTTGGTAAATGTCGCATGTTTTCGAATTTTTGGTTCTAAGACATGCCGGTTTCTTCACGATGTTTTCCTTCACCATTTTGAGACCACTGGTGATGAAATCATTTACACAAAGTAAAGCGGATGCTTGGGTTCGAACTCACGACCTACTACTCGTAAATCCGTGCGTACGTGGACTTAATTAAAATACAAACGCGTTAACCCAGTAAAAGTAAAGTTGTGTAAACATACTGCAATGTTTATACAATTGTTTATATGGAACACTTGTCTTGCAAATGATAGTTTAGTAGTTATGTACCTACGTGCGATGTGGACTAAAATCAGTGGAGTGAAAAATATTACATCATTTGTATGAAACTGCGAATAGAAACAATAATTATTTTTGTACGCTAGAGACTATTCTTTTAGATTGATGGTTTATTCTGAACCTGTTTTTGCCAGCGGCTTCGCCCTCGTATATAGGTTTTATATCGTTACTAATATTATAAAGCTGAAGAGTTTGTTTGTATGTTTGTTTGATTGAATGCGCTAATCTCAGGAACTACTGGTCTATATTGAAAAAATATTTTTGTGTCGGGTAGCCTTTTTATCGAGGAAGGCTATATAACATCCGTTACAACCAAGAGGAGCGGAGCAGTAATGAAAAATGTTGCAAAATCGAGAAAAATCGCACGGGTAGGCGATTCGACGCGACGGGAAGGGTCGGGGCAACAAGAAATTTAACGCGGACGAAGTCGCGGGCAGAAGCTAGTGTATACATAAAAATCTTTCTCTTCAATCACTCTGTCTATTAATGAAAACCGCATTAAAATCCGTTGCGAAGTTTCAAAGATCTAAGCGTAGAAACACGAAAAAAAAAACAGATTTATTTGAAGCCTACCCATTGTTTGATATTTATTAGCCCTTGCATTCAGCCCCTATTTTCTTTTAACCATCTCTATCGAAATTCTTATTTACATAGGTACATTTCAAAACGAACGGAAACAAAACTCCCAACTAAATTGCTCCCGATAAAACCTTTGGTCAAGGACAAACTGCTTGATTGACGTAACCTACTTTAATATTTTACGTCCGTCCCGTAATTACTATACTTTTAAATTAGTTTGGGTTCAAATAGTATGACATAATGCCTGTAAACCCTGAAGGGTTGGGCAGAGCTGTTCCAATAGTACACCCACATTTTGCCCAGTTATGATAGGGGTCAAGTTCGTCCCCGTCTTCGTCTTTGTCAGTTTATAGTGGTTTTTGGTGACCTGTTAGTCTAGTGCAGCCTTTCCCAAAGTGGGAGATAACGCCCCCTTGTGGGCGCTGCAGGCCTAAAGGGGGGTGGTAAGAGACCCAGAAAAAATGGGGGCGTTGTGTAGAGTCTACAAATGGGGGCCCCCATTTTATTTCTGGGTCTCTTACCACCCGCCTTCAGGCCTGCAGCGCCCACAAGGGGGCGTTATCCCCCACTTTGGGAAAGGCTGGTCTAGTGGTTAGTGACCCTGACTACTAAGACTGAGGTCGTGGGTTCGATTCCCACCCAGGACAAATCTTTGTGTGAAGAGCTCAATCATTTGTTCTGTGTCTGGGTGTAATTTATCTATAATATGTATGTATTTAGAAATATATAAATATATTTATCAGTTGTCTGGTTACCATAGTACAGGCTCTGCCTAGTTTGGGATCAGATAACAGTGTGTTGGTTGTCCTAAGATATTATTAATATCAAATCAAATAATGTAGTAAAACATCATGGACGTGACGGGTCATCATCAGTCTAGCTTAATTCGATCAATATTTGGAGTAACCTTCCATCCTAAACGGATACAGCTGAATACCAGTATTATATATGGAGTGACTGCCTATCTGACCTCCACAACTGAATTCTGGGCAACACTATAGACTTTCGGGCTTCTTTAGACCCGTACCGGCTGTCAAAGATCAACAAATGACAGCCGGGACCAATGGCTTATCGTGCTTTCCGAGGAACGGAGGGGTCTCCGTAAGTAAAGATATTCACCCAACCACGGACCGAACGCAGCAAATTTAGCTTATCCTAATCGATAGACCCGTGCGGCTGTTAGGGTACGGATATAAAATCATGATTCATACTAATATTATAAATTCAAAAGTAACTCTAGACTGTACGTTAAGTTTTCACGCCTAAACCACACTAACCTAACCTAACCACACGAATTTCGATAAAATTTTGCAAGAAGATAGATAGTATCTTGGGGACGGACGTAGCCGAATTTTTGTCCCGTTTTCCCGTGGGAAAATTTCTAACATACACGCGAGCGAAGTACCGTGTGGTGCCGGACGTAAAGTATAACACCACCCCATTTCTTCCCGTGGGTGTCGTAAAAGGCGACTAAGGGACTTACTAGAGAATGGGCAGCAGCGTTCTCTATGCATTTTACCACCATACTGCGATCGCCAACCCGTCTGCCAAGCCTGGCGATTATCGCAAAGACCTCCAAATTGGGGGAGGCCTAAGTCCAGCAGTGGACGTCTTACGGCTGAAATGATGATGGTGATGACGCGAGCGAAGTCGCGGCCAGAGACTAGTAAAACATATTTGACTAGCTTATATTTCACATGTATGTGAAGCCTACCAATCTCGCACAGGATAAACAGGCTCTTCAAAAGTATTTTTAAACTACCTGATACCTTATTTAATTTCCTGTTTTCCTGTAAGGAGTCAATGACCGGTGAAACGAGGAAAACGACGTAAACAAAGTAAGTAGGTATAGTAGACCACACGGCGATAAAACTTAGATTTTGAGCTGGGCAAAACAATAATCCTGGTCATCCAGGCAAAGGTGGAAGAGAAAACTTCTACCTCTCACGATAAATTTCATCTTTATCGTGTGTGCGTTTATAGTCACAAATCTCACATAAACAAACACCCAGACGCGGAACCAACTAATCTTCGCAGTAGGCTATGCAAATATTTATTCAGTTCGGTAAATGAACCCACGGCCGGTCGGTATACCGCAGTAGTTCATTGTTTCGGACATGATACTGATTTTGTTCCTTCAAGAGTCTTGTTTTTTGTTTCACGGCTGGTTTTTTTTTCTGGGGTCAATTACCGCACTTGAAATATCACTTTAAAAATCTTTTTTTTTTTTTTTGTTTGTGATGGATATCGATATCTAAATGCGACAAAAGGCGATTTCAGACACCGATCTACATGGTCTTCATATAATCTACCAAAGTTTATGTCTGGACTTTAAATGAGACTGTGACCTCTGAGTTTGTTTCGGCCTTTCTTCTCAGAGTAGTCAGATAGGAAACAACGATCTTATCCAGTTTGCAAAATATAATTGACGTGCAAGTGTTTGAACAAACCAACTTTCAGTAATAATTTGAAATTACTATAAGTATTTTTATGTTATTGCTAATTACTAATATGTGTCCTGCGTGCTTAAGTATAACCAAGATGTAAAATCGTAACTATTTGCGCGGCTGAAATGCCGAATATAGTGAAACCCATAGATCTTAAGAATTTATGTTAGCTACCTATATTCTTTCAAAGAAATATATCAGTCATTCATTCATAAGATCATTTACCTCACTGCAGGCCATAGTGCAAATCTTCTCACACAGAGAAATCATACCTTCTGGTATAAGAACAGGCATTGATCACCACTCTAGCTCAAAACGAGTTTCATACTTCTATTAATTGCGAAGTCTCGGTTTCCCTGACAACAGTAATGTCTAAGCTAAACTCAGACAATTCGAAAAGTTACATTATTACTTCACCACTCGCATACACATCACTTCAGCCGACTGACGTCCACTGCTGGACATAGGCCTCCCCCAATAATCACCATTTTAACTGGTTCATTAGGAGGCCATTGGTACTAGCCCTGGTTTAAACACCTGCGTAAAAGTACAAAGACCTGCTTCATTCACCAACTATACATTCATTTGCCTTCCAGTGTTCGCATATTTACGTCTCCGACCATGTTTACATGAGTCGACAGTTTCGGCTTCAGTAAACAACGTTCCTGTATCCAATCTTGTGGAAAATTGACGACCTCGCTTCGGGACAAGCCGTGGGACAATATCACGCTACTAACATAACATCACGGCTAAGTACTTGGAGTGTTTGGCAGAGATTTACCTATGGAAGACCAAAGAAACAATGAATGCACTGTGTGAAAGATGATATAGCTAGAAAGGAGGGTGATTACCGAGATGACTGTAGAGAAGTATGGAACAAAAAGATATACATATTGCACCGACCCCAAATCCTCGTCATTTATCCCTAAAGGCTCATGCGATAACCAGCGTCAGAGAGCATCTGTCTGGCAATTAAACCTTTTTGGCGCAGCCGCGACGCATGCACTGTTCTTATTATTTATTTTCACTTTTTATTAATTCACTAGCTTCTGCCCGCGACTTCGTCCGCGTCAAATTTTTGCTTCTGTGACCCTTCCCGTCGCTTCAAATTGCCTGTCAGTTTTCGTCCATTTTTCGTTGCTGCTCCGCTCCTTTTGATCATAGCGTGATGTTATATAGCCTATAGCCTTCCTCAATAAATAGGCTACCCAACACAGAAAGAATTTTTCAATTCGGACCAGTAGTTACTGAAATTAGCGCGTTCAACCAAACAAACAAACTCTTCAGCTTTATAATCTAATATATAAAATTCTCGTGTCACAGTTTTCGTTGCCATACTCCTCCGAAACGGCTTGACCGATTTTGATGAAATTTTTTGTGCTTATCCGGTATCTATGAGAATCTGCCAACATCTATTTTTCATCCCCCTAGATGTTAGGGGTAGTCCACCCCTAAATTTATTTTTTTATTTTTTAGACAAAATTTTTAATTTCTATTTTTTTATGATACAACATACAAAAATACATACAATCCTCAATTTTTTTATATGGCAAAACAACGTTTGCCGGGTCAGCTAGTATTAGTATAGATTATTAGCTCATGCCAGTGGCTTCGCCCGCGTGGAAGTCGGAAAATATCCCGCAGGATAGGACTACCGGGATAAAAGCACCCTGTGTGTTTTCAAGTTATTAATTATCGGTGTGCCAAGTTTCATCCTAATTTTTTTCATTCGTTTTTACGGGAAAGAATTATAAACATCCATCCATCGTCACAAACTTTTATAATATTAGTAGAATTTTGTGTTTTCTCGAACTGTGTCCAAATAAACGATATTCCTTCTTGCTTTCAAATAAATTGGAATAAGGGCAGGAGAATAATAATAAAGTAATAAATAAAATTCGTTTAATTCAGGTAACATAACATAATGAAAAAGCTTTTCAAATCCACCTGTACCACTAACCCTGATTTCTGAAGTTAATCCACTGTCAATATTTTTGCTATCAGTTGTGATTTGTTGAACATATTAAAAACAGCAAATCAATTCAATCACACTGAGATCTGACAACAGATTACCTTGAAATAAGCCTTTAGACACATTATCTGCATCAAATATGATAGAAAGAAATGTATCTAAATCAGAACAACAGATATTTATCAGCACCGATAATAATTTAGCATCTACTGAATAGAAATCTTAAATACATTCATTCACTAACAGACGTACAAAGTATAGCCTAAACCCCCTTTTAGGGTTTCGTTGCCAAATGGCAAAAAACGGAACCCTTATAGATTCGTCATGTCTGTCTGACTGTCCGAGTATGTCACAGCCACTTTTTTCCGAAACTATAAGAGCTATGCTGTTGAAACTTGGTAAGGAGATGTATTCTGTGAACCGCATTAAGATTTTCACACAAAAATAGAAAAAAAAAACAACAATATTTGGAGTTCCCCATACATAGTACTGAAACTAAAAAAAATATTCATCAAACCTATACGTGTGGGGTATCTATGGATAGGCCTTCAAAAATGATATTCAGGTTTCTAATATCATTTTTTTCTAAACTGAATAGTTTGCGCGAGAGACACTTCCAAAGTGGTAGAATGTGTGTCGTCGCCCCGTAACTTCTAAAATGAGGGAATGATAAAACTAAAAAAAAATATATGATGTACATTACCATGTAAACTTCCACCGAAAATTGGTTTGAACGAGATCTAGTAAGTAGTTTTTTTTTTAATACGTCATAAATCGTAAACCACAATTTACCTTTCATTCAGTCAACTCAAATATAAAAATTTAAAAAAAAAACATTTAATTTCATAAACATAAACCTTATGCATAAACCCGTGAATACCAGTTTGTACGGAACCCTCGGTGCGCGAGTCCGACTCGCACTTGGCCAGTTTTTTTCTTTTCTTTTTTTTGGTGTGAATTCATGAAATGGCGTCTCCCGCTCTGGGCGGAGCAGGAAGACATGTCAGACTTTTCCTGACTAAAACCCACCTGTTCTTTTGCCTGTGCCACAGGGCCACGGTAACTCTTTCGAAGAAATTTGAGACCCTGGCAGGCAACCTAAACCGCCTGAGTTAGAATTTTAGACCCAGCGCGGAGGGTCTAAAATTTTATGAATTAACTAGCTTCTGACCGCGACTTCGTCCGCGTCAAATTTTAGCTCCCCTGACCCTTACCGTCACATCGAATTGCCTGCCTGTTTTCGTCCATTTTTTAACCGACTTCAAAAAAAGGAGGAGGTTATCAATTCGACTGTATTTTTTTTTGTTTGTTACCTCATAACTTTTGACTGGATGAACCGATTTTGATGATTCTTTTTTTATTATTTGAAAGCTGGTGCTTCCCGAATGGTCCCATTATAATTCGGTTTCATTTGGACAATGGGGTCCATGTGAAAACCACATAAGTCTTAAATTTACATTAAGTATTTGCGCCACAAATTAACGAATAACGCAATTAGATTAGTGCGGGGTAACTACCATAACTAAAAAGTTAAAAATCAAAACTTTTTTCAAAAAAAAAAAAATAACAACCGACTCAAAAAAAAACTACAAAGTGAAAAATAACTTTTTCAGAAGTCGGTAGCAAAAAAACCTTAAATACAGATCCTAAGACCGACTTTCGAAATTAAAGTTATTTTTTTTGTAAAAAGTTTTTTCGTTGCTGCTGCGCTCCTTTTGATCGTAGCGTGATGTTATATAGCCTACAGCCTTCCTCAACAAATAGGCTACCCATCACGAAACGATTTTTTTTATTTGGACCAGTATTTACTGATATTACCGCGTTCAACCAAACAAACAAACTCTTCAGCTTTATAATATTAAGTATAGATTTCGAGGCTCACCTCGTGCTAAATGTCATGAATTTAGACTCTAAAAGCATGACATTTCAAGCACGAGGTCCTCTGATAACAGAAGTGAGCATTAAAGAAGGAACTTGGAAAATTCTTCCACGAAAGAGGTTTAATAGGCGGCTGAAAGTTTACGAAGTGATATTTGCCAATGGAAAATCACCTATATATGTCTGTAGTCAAGCAGCGTCGCCGGCACATACACTGCCGGTGTATTTACAGACTTATCGGCATCATCAATCATTTCAGCCGTAAGACGTCCACTGCTGAACATAGGCCTCCCCCTTAACAGACCCACGAGACCTATAATTTTTTTCTCATGAATGGTTACGCAGATGTGTTGCCATCAGAGCAGAGCAGAGTTTTTGAGGCATCATAGAAAAGATGCCTCTGACATTAGCAGATGTCACTGACTGACCACTAAGCATTATACAGGGTCTAATTTAATTAGCTGGCGAGCGATATCCAAAACAAATGAAATAAAAGAACAAAAAAATAAATCTGTTTTCATCATTCCAACCTTGTTCTGACTGTTATGTTATGGTTTATGGAAATAAAAGAAAAAATATTTATGTTCCACGAAAAAGTATAAAAACAGCTGATCATTACGGACAATGACCTTCGCCCACCAAATGATGAAAACATTTTTTTTTGTATTTTTTCTTTTTTTCTACTAATTTTTGATAGCCAACGATGCCCCAACATGTAGGTAAAGTATTGCCAGCTAATTTAATTTGACCGTGCACAGCCTATTTCGTCTGATTATTTGTAACAAAAAAAGTTAGAAAAATAAATAATAATTCTACCACTCACCTAGACAAGTTCTGTTGGGTTGTGGCGAGTATATCCTGGGAACAGTGACCCTCCAGTGGTCTAGGAAGTGCGCTGGTGTCAGGGCACTTTCTTCCATCTTGGACCTCCACAGCTCCACCACAGCATCAGCTCGCCCGGGCAACGTGAACCTGTCACACATTGTCACTTTGTCACTTAAGCACTTTAGTTAGTTCAACATTGTCTATTACTCAAAGGTCAATTATTCTAGCGTCATTTGGTTTACTACACTTGGTGTTTGATAAGTCTATTAAGGGGACCGTTATCATTATCACATATAGTTTTTGTACTAATTATTATGTCTATTTAACAAGATTAAAGTGTCAATTTATCACAAAGACCTACGTTAGCACAGCATTTTTTTCCGTCTTCCAAACTCTCGACATTGGTCTCAATTATTTTTAATAAAAAGCCATTGACAAAATACCGAACGAAAGAAAAACTAAAATTTTTAATATAGCGGAAAAACGATGCGACCTTTCGCTACGGTAGTAAACAATATACTGCCTAAAAACCTGGCAACACGCCACCACGCGAATCGGTTCTAAATATAAAAAAAAAAAAACTAAACAAGAATAAAGATCAAGAACAAATAAAAACAAGACAAATGTAAATGTGCAATACGACATTTATTTGTTTGCATATAAAGTTCAAAGTTGCTTGTCCTCATGACCTGTGTGTTAATGGTTTCTTTACATGAGTCATTTTACCAAATGACTTGATGCATTTTCATTATTGGGCGATAGAATTTGAGAGGTGATGATGGAGTTTTTATAGGAACTTTCGTTGCCTAGCTGAAAATGGTAAATTAAAAAAAAAACTTTTGGGTGTATTCCGATGCATGAATTACGCAAAGGATTATGTGAGGACCACACATTAAGCTTTTTGCAAAAAAATATCGTTTTCATTAGCCTTTACCAAAGGAGGGGGGGGGGGGGGGGGGGGGGGGGGTACCCAACCTTGGACGGAGGATAACTAGACGGACGGTTGATCGAAATCATGTACCTTACTCCCTCCCAAATTCTTAGAAATTTGGAAGGGAGTAAGTATGCAGGTAATAAGCTTATTTCAATAACTAATCGCATACAAAGTATGTTCCTAAACTGCCTTTTTTTGGATGGGAAATCGTCAAATGACTTCTCCCGCTCTGGGCGGAGCTCGGAGCGGGAGGGCGTGTCAGACTTTTACTGACTAAAACCCACCCGTGTTCCTTCAGTTGCCCGTGTGCCAGGGTCACGGTATCTCTTTCGAATAATCTCGCGACCCTGGCAGGTCCTACACTGCCTTCAGTAAACTTCATTGAACATTCATACCTAATAGAATATGCCTATAATGAACCGAATCAGGCCACTTCTCTGTGAGAGGAGTAAAGGGCAGTCTTCGCAGGTCTTGTGGTATTGCTTAGCATGAGGTCTGGAGTTAGATTAGGCAAAGTGTTTTTAAGTTTTTAACCGACTTCAAAATAAGAAGAAGGTTATCAATTCGGCTGTATTGTTTTTTTGTTTGTTACCTCATACGTTGACTGGGTGAAACGATTTTGATGATTCTTTTTTTATTTGAAAGCCGGTGCCTCCCGAATGGTCCCATTTTGGTTTCATTCGGACAATGGGGTCTATGTGAAAACCATATAAGTCTTAAATTTGCATTAAGTATTTGCGCGTCAAATGAACGAATAACGCGATTAGATTAGTGCGGTATCTAACATAATTTTTTAAGAAAGTCGGTTGTTATTTTTTTTGTAAAAAGTTTTTTTTTATGTGGAATTTTCAGCAGCAGCCGAGAGTTTGATTTGTGCCCGATTTATGGCAATAGGCTCGCCCTCTATTACATAGGACTTAAACATAATTGGCAAAATGTCTGCTGAACCCTTGAAGGAAACAAGGCGTGATATTTTCGAAAACTAAATTCGACCAGGTTGAAGCTATACACTTCTAAGGAGTGACCTTCCATTGTAATAATCGTTCCTCGATTATTCCTAACTGTATAATTTATTCAATAGATGCTAATGCGGTCACTTAGACGATTATTCATAGATTGTTTACAATTAAATATACAAAACTATAAATTCGGTTGTTGCCACTGAATAGGTCTAATGACCCCCCTCCGTCTAGCTCTTGCTGAACAATATTAGGGTCGTCTACTTCCAGTGTAACTAGAGGGGTAACTGCGTAACTTTTTATTGGTTGGAATTGGTTTCATATTGATAGTTAAACAACATTCATTGCGTTATTTACGTTGCTGAGCCGACAATTTATTCGAACAAATGACGCAGTGGTTTAGAAATAATCTTCAATCCCATTCAGATTCTGATAAATAGTGCGTTTCGCAGTTAGGGTGCAGATGCAGCTGAATACCAGAATTTGACATGGAGCTACTGCTTATCTGATCCCATAGCCCAGTGATTGACGAACTGACTGAAGATTTACGAATGACAGCCGGGAATAACGGCTTATCGTTCTTTCCGAGGCAGGGAAGAGACTCGATAGGTAAAGGATGGTTACCTACCAGGAACCGACCGAGGCCAGCTTAGCTAAACCACCAATCGACCTGCGCTGCACTTATTGTTTAGCCATGAGCTGAATAGGTATAATTAGTCAATAAACATCCTTTGCAAAGCATGACCATCTTTTACATGAAGCAGGGATGGCAAACCAATAGGCACGCCCAAATGCCGTGGAAATTACGCATAAAAGCCGTGCCTACAGCTAATAGGTGACGGCATTGATCTGATTATACGACCGTTTTGATTAAATAGGGAAGCTTTCAAACAAATTAAATAAACAATCATTGAAATCGGTTCATCCGTTTGGGAGCTATGACGCCACAGGCAGACAAAGGCAAAAGTAGCCCTCTTTTTAAGCAGGTAGTGGCTCATATTCATGTAATATTACAGAATAAACTTATGTAAAGGTTTATATAAAAGCTACTTACTGCACTAATGTGAAAGGAAACGCCAGGTGGGGACGCAACAGAAAGACATAATAGTGATTTTCTTCAGAAAGGTCAGATACGTAGTACTCGCAACCGGCGTGTGTGTATGAACGTAAACGATGCGAAAGGAGGTCCTCAGCAAGTGGCGTTCTGTAGTTTTGCCTATACCCATGGGAAGATTGCGTGAGTTTATATAAGTATGTATAAGTAGAAGTTTCGAAACTGCGTCGTTTAAATAACAAATATATTCAGTATTAAGCACACTGTTATTTTAGTACACATGACCTGTACCGAGTTATCCAAAATAAATCTCAATACTCCAGATTCCAACGAAGTCTGGCTGAGACACATTCTCTTTATTGCTATTGGGTGAAGCAAAGGCAAGATTCTCATTCATTCCACGAAATGGTGACTGAACGATTCAATTAGAATAGGTGAAGACCAAAGAAACGATGAATTGCGAAAGATGATAAGGCTCAAAATTGGATGAATGCTGCGATGACAGCTGATAGAAATGTATAATAGAAGACGGCCGAAAACGCCTGCATGTGTAGCATGACCACCGTAGAAATGGGTTTTATCGACGGAAGAATAGACAAAATTACAGATTGTAGATAGATTAAATACAGAATTAAAGATTGTAGAAAGATTTGTACCGTTTTATGCTGTCGTAGCATGACAATTCTATCTCTATCCTACCAAGAATTGACAAAGTTCTTTCTATGGTGGTCATGCTACGCGAGCTGGAAAAGCTACTAGTCCCTGAAGATGCTAATGCTAATGAAGGGCGATCTAATGATCTTCTTGAAGCAAAAACCCTGCCCATCCTTTACCTACGGTGCGCAGACCTGCACCTTAATTGCGTAACACACTATTAATCAGAATTTGAATAATTTTGAAGCTTATTTGCTATCCATTCTTTCATATAACCGAAAAAATTGTTTGCTTAGCAACGTAAACATGCCATGAATTTTGTTGAACTGTTGATACAAGCTGCCACACACACACTACACACACCCGCCTTTGCGTTGCGCAGTTGGGTAAAAGGGTAGGAAGGTAAGTGGCTGGATTATAACCACGGACCAAACTGTGGATCTATTGCAATGGAACGTGCCCAACTATGCTTTATTTTGCAGATTAAAAACCATTTCCAAATAACATTCCAAGCCTCAATATATTGCTATAAACCCAGTTATAAGAATATAAGAAGTACCGAGCGTCTATTTCGAAATGAGAACATTCACAACGGAAATACTCTTGAAAATCAGTCTAGTAGTTTCCGAGATCGATCCACACGTACGAACATGCCAACACTATCTAATAATAAAATATAATGACGTGCGTATGTATGTTGGTCTGTTGAGATAAAGTTTTCTTTATTCTAGGTAGGTTTAAGAATAATTATTCATCGTCATCATCTGCCTATTGCCGAATATGTTGGAGTCGGTTTCCGGTTACCGGATGCAGCTGAATACCAGTCGTTTACATGGAGCGACTGCCTATCTTCATCATCATCATCATTTCAGCCGTAAGACGTCCACTGCTGGACTTAGGCCTCCCCCAATTTGGGGGGCTTTGCCATAGTCGCCACGCTTGGCAAGCGGGTTGGCGATCGCAGTATGGTGGTAAAATGCATAGAGAACGCTGCTGCCCATTCTTTAGTACTGCCTATCTTATCTATTTAAGAATAATTATTATAGGTTTAAATTATTTGAGATGGGTGCCCGTCTATGATAGACCCTACCTTGCCTCGGAAAGCACGTTAAGCCGTTGGTCCCGGCTGTCTTTCGTAGATCTTAGACAGTCGTTACGGGTTGTCAGAAGTCCGAAAGTCTGACAACCAGTCTTACCAAGGGGTATTGTATTACCCAGTAACTGGGTTGTGGAGGTCAGATAGGCAGTCGCTTCATGTAAAATACTGTTACTCAGTTGCACAAAGTTAGACTGGAAGCCGACCCCAACATACAGTTGGGAAAAGGCTAGGCAGATGACGAATCATGGCCATTTTGACAATTTCTTTACTCCTTTCGTTCATTAGGATACACATGTTGTCGGAAACCAAGTCTCACCACCAATCTAAGGAGAAGGTATCGTGTTACCCAGTAACTGGGTTGTGGAGATCAGGTAGGCAGTTGGCTCCATATAAAATACTGCTATACAGCTGCAAGTGGTCCCAAACAGAGTTGGGAAAAGACCAGACAATTTTAGAATAATCATGTTATGAATATGGTAGATATACAGGTTTGTTCGCTTTCCATCTTAATTTAATACCAGCTGCTTTCTATGGCACTCAGGAAACATGGATGTGCTATTATTATCGTTAGACCACACAGAGATGTTCCGTGTGATGTCGGACATAAAGAGCAGCACCATTACATTTCTTCGAGTGTCGTTGAAGGCGTCTAAGGGACTTACTAGAGAACGGGCAGCAGCGTTCTCTATGCATTTTACCACCATATGACGATGGCCAACCCACCTGCCAAGCGTGGCGATTATGGCAAAGCCCCCCAAATTGGGGTAGGCCTATGTCCAACAGTGGACGTCTTTTGGCCGAAATGATGATGATGATGATGACACAGAGATAAAGCAGCAGCTTTGTAACTAAAATACACAAGCCTTTGTCTACGACATCGGTCGCGTAAACCGCTTTAATTGGTTTTCCTTTGTTCTATACATGCTGGTAGAGTCATCGACGCGCAAAACTGTAACCATGAATCATCAGCACATGATTCTGCCTGCGCAGAAATTTTATGTTGGCTATCGAAAAAAATATCTGCTGTTTCATTGAGTGCAATAGCTACTCAGCCAAAAAGATACTTAAAAAAAATAACCGACGAATAGTTTCAACGCCTCCTGCGTTGTTCAGTTCAAAGGAGTAATTGCGGAACTTTTCATCGGTAGGAATTGGTTTAATGTTCATAGTTAAACAACATTCATTGCGTTATTTACGTTGCTGAGCCGACAATTTATTCGAACAAATGACGCAATGGTTTAGAAATAATCTTCAATCCCATTCAGATTCTGATAAATTGTGCGTTTCGCAATTAGGGTGCAGGATCATGGACCTACTGAATCAATGGTAAATTGGTAACAGGTTGCGTTGCTTACACCCTGTATATCGAGCAGTTTTCGAAACATTCCTTTGCAATTTCAGGTAATAATATGCACGTGTATTCATACTGATGTACACCTAAAGAATGCTAATTTAAACATATTTTAACTACAATAAACCTGAAGAAAACACATTATCCTACATTCTTTCGGAGTCGGATAAAAATACGATCAAAAACCGAAACACTTAAAGAAACCGGGAGGCTATAAGAAAAAGGGGACAAATGGATTTATAGACGAGAAAAAAATAAGTCTTTTACACAGCCTAGTTTCCGAGAAAGCAACGGATAAACAGACATGACCTGGAGGCTGAATATAAAATAGGCCATGGATGAATTTTTCGTAAATATCTAGTTCTTAGCATATAGCATTTTTGTTTTACGTGCTGTTTATTTCGGTATATTCAATAGTCTATTGCGAAGTGATGGTCCAGTAGTGTTGCCCGACTTAAGGCTCGTTCAGACTACCGCGACAAGACGGTCCAGTCGCGCCCCGATCGGCGATTTATATCCGTAGATCAATTTCTGTGAAAACGCGCGCGAACGTTCACACAGGGGCGACCTGTTCCGCCGCGACACGGTCATAAAGGTCGTGAAGTCGAGAGTTCGAACCCAGGCAGGCAGTTTACTATGTCTAGGCAATTTCAACATCACTACTCTCAAAACGGGGAAGGAAAACATCGTATGAGAACCTGTATTTCCTAGAACCAAAACATCGAATACATGTGACATCTAGCAACCCGCACAGGACCCGCATGGTAGATTACGGACCACTTCCTCTCGAACACTTTTTGATTATGGAAAATGGACCAAAACATGATTCGATGAGGTTTTCAATTAGAATGGGCTATCTCTACAGATTTGATGATTGTGGAACCTATTCCTAAAACCTTTTGTTTCATGAATAGGCTTCGGACTAACACGTCGTTCTATTGTGTCTCGTTTAGTATCTTTCAATCGATTGAAATATCTCATGAACGGGAATTTGAAATCCTGTTCCAAGACCATGAACCAAAGAGCCATAGGTTATATGAGTTCTGTCAAAGTGACCAGTATCTCCGGTATGAACGTTAAACAAACGACAAAATGCTCAGTTTTTAGAGGCATGGCTAGATGGCCTATTGGACATTAAAAGTAGCAACAGGTCATTCACATTATGTGGTGTAAAAAAATCTATGAAATAAAATGTCTTGAATTTGTATATTAAATACGAAAAGCTTTTCCCGATCTAATATTAAAACGTTCTAAACCTGAAGAAAACACATTACCCCACATCTTTCGCAGTCGGATAAAAATACGATCAAGAACTGAAACACTTATAGAAAACCGGGAGGCTATTAGAAAAAGGGGACACATGGATTTATAGTCGAGGAAAAATAACAATTTAACACAGCCTAGTTTACGTGAAAGCAACGGATAAACATACAGACATATTACGACCCCTCCGTGCCTCGGAAAGCACACTAAGCTGATGAAGGCTGCCATTCGTGAGTCTTTGACAATCGTTATGGGACATCACAACTCAGAAGCCTGAAAGAACCAGTCTTACCAAGGGTATCGTATTTCCGAGTAACTGAACTGTAGAGGTCAATATAGGCAGTCGCTCCTTGTAAAATACTAGGAATCAGCTGCATCCGGTTAGAATGGAAACTGACCCCAACATAGTTGGTAAAAGGCCAGACAGATGCATGAATGAAATTGTGGTGTTACGCGAATGGCCTATTCATGCCCCCATTCCCTATTTTCCCTCATATTTTTACCCTAAATAAATTGACGGCCGCGGCGGCGGCGGCGGCGGCGGCGGCGGCGGCGGCGGCGGCGGCGGTCTGCCGCATGCCGAACAAACTTTGGGCCCAAATAACACAGAACTGGTGCCCTGGGACTTGAGGCAGGGTCGCTGCAGACGGACATCCGTCACCCCCTATTCCTTAGGACCCGAGATGGTGGCGCGTAGTGTTCCACGCGCGCCTCTCTGTGATGTATGGGGGGGGAGTTTAACACCTCACTCCCCCCCGACGTGAGGAGGCCCGCAAAGGCGGGCCGGCACCAGTCGGGGATCGCGGAAGACATATTGGTTCCCGTGGTCCCCGACGTAGGTGTGGGACAAGAGTCTGACAGACCCCTCCGCCCACCCCAGGGCGGAGGATATCCATGAGGATTTCCACCTCGTGATCAAAAAAAAAAAAGGCTCGCTGCAGACCACGTCGAAGATGGCTGGACGAGCTGCTTTGGGTCCGTCAAAACTCCGGAGGACGCGCGAAATCGCGAGAGAGGCCTTTATCTCGGGGAGGGACAACGTAGGCTAGTAAAAAAACTAGTAAGATAATCATGATGAAACAGACCATAGACATAGTTTTCTTCGATTGGAAAAGTAGTGGTAGTGAGTATATTGATGTAATGATTGAAATATACGCTTGTGATGCTAATGAGAGCGGAGTCTTTGCTTTGCAATGACAATCTCAAGTGTCTCATTGTGAGACACTTCATAACAATAATATTTCCAAGTTCAGTCTGACTCATTACTGAGAATACAGACACTCTTATGTCTGTGACTGAGACTTGCAGCATATAAATCCTAAATTCAATAAACCTACATAACCACTGATTTATCTAAAGATGTCATTAGCCTACGCATAGTAAACTTTGGCTCGCCAACATCATCACGAGGAGTAAATCTAAATTTTCGTGATATTCTTACGTCGGTTTTAAAATACACTGAAGTATTTCTCTTTGCTACTCTTGCATGCAGTCAATGCGTGTTCTTTAAGAGTATTGAATTTGTTGGCTATTATAAATGTTTACATTCGTACGATTGTTTACTTCATTGCACATTGAAAAGTGTTTTAGCATCTTTAGTTATTTGTCAGAGCATTTCGTCACCTAAATAATATTTTAGGGATCATAACAGAGATCAGTGTTACCTCAGCCTGTGTTCAGTTTAGGCAGAATTACAATCAATTTATCTATCCTGTTCCCAACTATGTTTGGGGTCGGCTTCCGGTCTAACTTGATGCAGCTGATTACCAGTATTTTACATGTAGCGCTTCTCTGACCTTCACAACCCAGTTACTGGGTAACACGACACCAAAGTTCTGGCTGTCGGACTGTTGAGCTTCTGATAACCTCTGATAAATTCTGATAAAAATCTGTAACTGTCCAAGATTTATGAATGACTGACTAGGCAGAATTTTATAGATCTAGACAGATACATGATACTGACACAAATCACATTTTAACCCAATGATAAATGATAAATGATAAATGATTTTATTTCTGTAAGTAGGTTTGTACAAACACTTTTACATGTCAATGATATTTTTTTTTAAACTAGATGAGTTCGGCAATATAAAAACTTCACTAAGAAAAATATGACTCAATCATATATCACACAATTTGTATCAGCAAATGCATGGTAGACAACCTCGTGTCGAGCGAACCACAAATCATATATCGCTGGAATCTCGACTAGATCATTAACAAGAAAAACTCGGTCAACTACCACAATCAACCTACTTCCAACTTTATCACTCTACACATAACGTTCAAATTTGCATAGATAAGTAAGACAACGGCCACTGGCATATTGCCAGCATCCACTTCAGCATCACTACCTGTTCCCTAAGACCTTGGGGCTGACACTGAACTCATTCAGTGAAGGTTGCAGTTCACAGCGGAACGTATCGCGGTATGTCGAGTGTTGCAAGCTAATTGGCTATGCTCACAAACACAAAGTCACGCCTATTTTCTATGGGAGTAGACAGAAACCACAGAACGCCATCTGCTACGATCCTTACATAATCCTTCCTCTGCTTAGTGTCGGCTATCATTCGCAAAATCTTTCTTTGACAGTAGTTACGGGTAGGTAGTAGACAATGACAACCAGCCTTACCATGAGTAATCGTGTTACTCAGGAACTGGGTTGTGGAGGTCAGATAGGCAGTCTCTCCATGTAGAATACTGCATGCGTAGCATAACCACCATAGAAAGAACTTTGTCTATTCTTGGTAGAATAGAGGTAGAATTGTCATGCTACGCCAGCATAAAACGGTACAAATCTTTCTACAATCTTTAATTCTGTCTTTAATCTTTCTACAATCTGTAATGTTGTCTATTCTTCCATCGACAAAACCCCTTTGTCATGCTGTGGTCATCCTACGCATGCTGGTAGCCAGCTGCATCCGGATAGACTGGAAGCTGAACCCCCAACATGGTTGGGAAAAGGCTAGGCAGACTGATCCGAAACCAATAGCGGCATATAGTAAACAATGATTCAATACGAGACAAAGATAATACATCTAGTTACGCTAACGCCAAGATAACCCACTGACTCACAAATGATGACGTTTACATACGGACTGCCATATTGGAACGCGTGTGAATAGTAAGATGACGCAACTTGCATATAGTATTTAACTAAACATGCTTATAAGATCAGCATGACCAAAATAAACACGTTCTTACGGCAGTTCATGCTATATGTACTGTTTAACGTAGCCTTTCTTATTTATATTGGGGTCACTTTCAGAAGAACACATCATACAAGCAATACTCAGTTCTAAGGATTCTAAGGACTTTAGACCGTCTCCTTGTTCCACCACAGCTGAGCTTCCCCGTATGTACCAGTTTTCCCTGGCCTATAAGAACCACGTTCAGGTATTCCGTGCAATCTTCTGTTAGCTGTCCACCCACCTGGCTATTGGTCTGCTAACGTTCCTTCTACCATTTCTATGCAACCATTCCGTTAGAGCTCTGCTCCACCTGCCATCACCACGTCTAGCCAGTCAAGTCAAGGGACTTTTACAGGTGAACCTTACTCAAAGTGCTTTCGCAATAACAGAACACGCACACTACAAATTGAGTATTTTGTATCCATATTATAGTATTATAAATACAAAAGGAACTCCTTATGTCTGTGTTACTTTTTCACACCTAAACCACTGACCGGATTTCGATACAATTTGGAACAAGGAAATACATTGTATCCTAGGGAAGAACATAGGATACTTTCTGTCTCAAAAAGTAATCCTAAAAAAGGGTGTTACTTGATATTTTATTATACCTTTTTAGAATCCATCTACTCTCATCCCTTGATAAAAGTTTGTATGGGACACTTGGTTTTCTTAAATGAAAATGATACATGATGTATATATGAAAATTTTAATCAATGCTTTTAGTAAGAAATTAGAAGTTTGTGTTTTTATCGTATTAATAAAATAATATCTCAATTGAGACCATTTAAAAAAAAACACATGATTATTGAAATTTTGTATCTCTTTTTAAAAGCTTTTAGGAATTAGAATCATAGTTAGAACCCGTATCTTGCTGTGGGTATTATCAATTAGTATTTATTTGATTTAAATCAGTCGACCCACTTAAATGTTATTCCAGTTTAAAGTTATAAAATAACTTAGCTAAAATGTAGGTAATGCGTGAGCAATGGTGGCGCCTATAGTATTTAAAATTCATAATGATAATATTAAAATGAATTAATATTAATTTTAAATTAGACATTTCAAAATCATAAAAACCCGAATAATAAAAATATTTTAAATGTTTACATTTATTACCTGTTTTGTTTGTAACCTTTCACGCTTAAACGACTGAGCAGGTTTGTTTTTAGATAGAATACTATAATATTTATCCCGGTAGCACGTTCCCGAGGTATAATTCCCGACTTCCATGCGAGCGGAGCCGCAGGCGGAAGCTAGGCTACCATAAATCACAATCGGCCATTTTAGTCGAACTCATGTTTATATAATGCGGTGCCATTCAAGCCTTAAAGCGTGTAATGGACGTAGATAAGTTATCGTTACTAGCAAGGTGAGCATAATAAAACATTTAACAACTTGGAATTGGCTGGGAAAATGCATGAGGAATTATCGTATACTACTTAATATGCTATTTATCCAAATAGTTCCGCTAGACGGACGTTAATCATAACACCATCCCATTTCTTCCCGTAAGTGTCGTACAAGGCGAATAAGGGACTTACTAGGGAATGGGCAGCAGCGTTCTCTATGCATTTTACCACCATACTACGATTGCCAACCCGCCTGCCAAGCGTGGCGCTTATATTCAGCAGTGGACGTTTTTCGGCTGAAATTATTGATTGATGAGTGATTTTCCTTCCCTTGTCACATCCACCAACCCGCACTGGGCCCGCGTGGTGCATTTCGGCTCTTTCCCTCTTACGAAGAAGCCTGTGCCCGAGCAGTACCTATAGGGGATGAAAGTTTATAATATGGAAGTCTGTCACTTTTGCCGAGGGCCCCCGACTAGTCGTCAATAATTAACGTACCTAGAACATTCTAGCTATCTACTGCCTTAGTAAAACCGAAGCATTCTTCAGAAAGACAATAGACTGAAGTAAAAAAAAAAAAAACTTGAAGCCATAGAATATCTACAATAGGCATTCTGACTTCAGCCCTGCTCTAGTTTAATCAAACGATTTCCGAGCACAATACACGTTGACGGCGCATGTATGAGTATAGTATGATATATTCATATAATGAACTCTATGGGGAATCTAATAAATGCGAAGGCTGGTAATAATGGAGCGTTCCTTTTGCAGTGGAGGTTGGCTTTTAATTACTTTGCGGAAATTAGATTGTTTGTACAAAATGGAGTGGCACTTGGCGGTTTATAAAGTTAGTATTTTGCAGGTTCAAACGAGGTAGTGTCTATGTAATGATTTGTCATCACAACTTTTACTTGCATTCCACTGTCTCAGGCATGCTCGTTAACCCTGTTTTAATGTTTGTTTTCGGAAATTTGTACAAGTTTAATTCCCATTAATTGCATTTTGACGTAAAAATCTTCACCAGAACAAGCCTATTTGGCTTTGCTTTGGATGTTACACAACAATCCCCGGAAGATGGTGTTCTAAGAACCACTCGTCAACAGTCAGACATACCGTTGAGACCAATCTGAGACAAGTGGGTTCTTTCTCTGCTTCAATTGCAACTAATGTTAGGACTTATAATTTGTTTTCACTGAGAAGTAGTGTTTCATACAAACTAGAACCAGAAAGGATATTCAATAATGAAGTATAATGCACATGCACAACACAACGTTCGTTAAAAGATAATACCCCAAGACCCACTCGTGAACAATCAGAGAAATCAATTTCCTTGCCATTAGTGCATTTGCATGTTGAGATTTAAGGCTCGTACAGACAGGCGCGACATGTCGCGCGACCTGTCGCGGAGGCGATTCTGCGATATATCGCGACGCAACACCTTTCACACTGGCGCGACCACTCGTGCGCGACGTCCTTGTAGCGGCGCGACAGCTTTTAATACATTTTGTATGGCGACGCCGCGTCGCGCGCGAATCGCGGGCGATTCGCGCAGGACGTCCTTGTAGGGGCGCGACAGCTTTTAGTACATTTTGTATGTCGCGCTACTCGACGCGGTGCGACCGTGTCGCGGCGCGACAGGTCGCCCTTGTGTGAAGTGTCGCGCGCGTTTACATAGAAATTGTTCTACGGATATAAATCGCCGAACCGCGCGCGACCGTCGCGTCGCGCTAGTCTGAACGAGCCTTTAAATGACCTTAAGGCATAAAAGATTTGAGTAATAATACAGATTGGCGAGATTACAACACAACCATACAGTATATTAAAACACTTTCTTCGGAACGAAATTCTATAACGTGGCTGGTGGTAGGAGTAAACTGGTAGAAAACTCACGTGACGAAACAATAATATACTCCCTCTATGCGACTACCTCTTAGAGGGAGAGTTATAGTTTTCATAGTTTTCGAGAGTGCTGAAGCCAATAATGGGGAATCAAAATGAAAATCAAAGATGGATCTTTAAGAGAGCTCCTAAAAATTTGTATTATATAGCTTTGTATTAAAAACGCATACCTACTAAACTCAAAAAGTGTGAATTAAATACGTGGTTTTACTGTCACTCTTTGTCTTATTCTATTAAATAAGAGGGTGTGTGCGTGCGAGTTTCGCGTAAGGAACTTCGTCCCCCGACCGCACACGTTATTTAATACGAAACTTAATTATTACAAAATATCTAGCATTACGTTTAAGTCTTACATTTTATCATCGAGCTGATTAAATTCCAAACAAAAATGATATAATTTCCGTGCAAAGTCTACTGATCATCTGTGAACACATGTGGAGAGATAAGCGAATAGATGTGGGTCAATCAATGCTAAGAGGTTCAATATTAACAGCGTAGATTGAAAGTAAAATAGTTTGTGACGTTATAGAGTTGGAAGGAAATCAATTGGCTTGGTATGGGCAATGGGCTATTTCTTCGTTAACACTTAACTTTTATTCATTTTACATTGCTCCCAAGGGTCGTAGGTGATGTTAAATAACCTTCTTCGGGCTATCAAATGCAAAAAGATTTTTTTTAAACCGACTTCCAGAGATTACTTCGTGCAAGCAAACTTGCTAACTTTACCTCTTTATAATCAACTAGCTTTTGCCAGCGGCTTAGCCCGCATATTATACATACAAACCTTCCTTATGAATCGCTCTATCTATTAAAAAAAAAAACGTCGTTTTAAAGGTCTTAGCATACATAGGGACAGACAGCGGGAAGCGACTTTGTTTATACTATGTAGTGATTAGTACAGATCAGCCTTTCCCAAAGTGGGCGATAACGCCCCCTTGTGGGCGCTGCAGGCCTAAAGGGTGGTAAGAGACCCAGAAAAAAAATGGGGGCGTTGCGTAGAGTCTACGATGGGCGTTATCGCCCACTTTGGGAAAGGCTGGTATAGATGGACCAAGGTCCATTTCAGTCCACGTGACTCTTTAGGCCACCAACCACTTTATTACTCCTATCCGTTATGCATTTACTCAGAAGATACTAAATTTATTCTTATATTTACAAATGCGTTGTGTCTGCAAAATTGATTAAAAACTTGGCATTCAAATATGTTAAATTATTCATCTAAATAATAATAAATTCGATGATTTATTGCATATTATAAAGAGCAAGTTATACGTTACGATTTCTTATCTAACATTAATTGATAAAATGATGGACTAAAAATGTCATTAATCTTTTATTAGGGTTCTCGCTCATTTATACTAAAAAAATATATTATTAAACATATTTTTTTAGATATTGGACCCAATTTTTTTGATAAACTTACTGTGGGTTATGTTAGTCGACATTAAGACGGACGTAATACAATGAGGTCTATTGAAATCCTTGTTTCCAATTGATATTATTATTCACCTAAGCCCACGTTCTCACGGACGTATTAAATCTCGCCGGGATTTTCTCACGCACTGGATTTTCAAGTCACCGAGAAATGAGAATTCAATTCAATTGCATCTCAGCGCGTCGAAAATCGAAGACTACATTTTATTGTTCGATTTTCAAGTCTCGGCGCTAAGCAGTGCGTTATAAAACTAGTACTTAAAGAATACGCAAGTGTCAATAAATTTGTTTCCAGAATGACTAGTTCTATTGAAAGTATTCAAATTACTTCAGTTTCCAAAAACACGTGTTGATTACTCTTGAAGCATACATCCAACTAACTGCATTGGTTGCACACTATTTGTGTCATTAATTATATAATGAATGTAATAACCACAACTGTTGATCAATTATAAACCAATTACAGTAAGTTTAATAATGATTAAACTAGGAGCCCACTGGTATCGGGAACAGGGTCTAAGCTACCGGCGGTCTGGGCTCCAGAGAGAGGAACCTCCTAACAAAGTAACCCGTGTCCAGAAGTACCGTCTTTTGAATCAAGCCCTTGATCCAACTGCTCAACGAGAGCCTCGACCACAGCAGCCAATGCTGTTACGACTATCAGCACAATGATCGCTGAGTCCACATCCCCCATGTCAATAACTTCGCAAGCCAAGTCAAGATACATGATTTGTTTATCTTTCTCAGCTTTCGCAAGGTTCCCTTCATGCGGGATCTCTATGTCAACAATCATTGTGCGCCACTTGTCCACCACCACTATATCAGGCTTATTGGCAACAAAAGCCCTGTCAGTGATGATGGTTCGATAAGATTATTAATAAGTAAATACGTATTTCCGTATCGAGCTGGTTTTTGGCCAACACCGAATAATCACACGATCGATAAAAAAGTAAATGTCATAATCAGAATATTAGACCACAAAAGGGAAGAATGAAAGGCAATTGTATGCAACTGAGATGAGCATGCTAAGAGGGATGTTGTCTACACGAAAGGATAGAATAAGAAATCACTACATATTATAAAAGTCACCCCGCAGCGTCTGTCTGTCTAAACGTGAAAAACTCAAAGCCTACGCAACGAATTTTCATACAGTTTTCACCAATGGACGGAGTGATTAATTAAAAAGGTTTAGATGCCTAACCTAGTAAACGTTTTGTGTAATAAGTCTGAAATATTATTGTTGAAGATGTCGACTACCGATGTCGATTCTCAACGCTCGGCTCAACACTGAGACATAAAAATCCAGTGTGTGATAAAATCCCACCTTGATATTTGCACGCCCGTGAGAAGGGGGGCTAAGACCGTCACGGGCCACGGCACAATAATGTCACGACAGCAATAAAAAAATATAAATAGTAATGAGTGAAAACCCTGAAGTGCATCGTGAGCTATTCCGCTATCGTAAAAATTCAAGCAAGCAAACGTAAACGATAAATTTTATTATTACACTTGTGTTGTAAAGATGTAATACTTTACTTCGATGACTACATAATTTATGACAGATAACAAAAGAAAATTCACACGGACGTAATAAAACTGCGACATGGGTGATTACCGAGATGACGACTAATAGAGGAGTCTGGAAGAAAAAGAATGTGCCTACCTCAAATAAATTAGGATAGGGGCAAGGGAATAATTAACGATTGGGGGCTGTTGTCATTGACCGGGGTAAATCCAGAGACTCAGGGATGCTACTGACTTCGAAAGAGTTACCGTGGCCCTGGCATATAGGCAACTGAAGGAACACGGGTGGGTTTTAATCAGTAAAAGTCTGGCTCGCCCTTCCGCTCCACCCAGAGCGGGAGACGCCGTTTGATGATTTCCCACCCACAAAAAAAGGGATGCTGAAAAAACCCGATGCAAAAAGTAATGCACACACATCACATCTCTCACATGTCCAACCTGGGCTTCGTGTTCGTGCTTTACTGTCGCGCCGGTGAATACTACAGGAACGAAAATGACAGTCTCTCGTAATTAAGATAAAAATCATGATCATAGATATCCTATTTCCTCCTAATTCATTAACAAAAAAGTTTCGATTCAGGAAACAAAAAACATGATTCATTCGGTAAGCTAACCGCAAGATCTTTAGCCTTTTAAGGCAGTAAACTGCGACCAGTTTCCAGCACGTGCCTGAACCGACCAGTTTTAGAACCAGATAATAATATTTTTTTATTTATGCCAGGTCCGTAACATTCAATTCTTTATGGTACGTGTTTTCGGGGTCACATAAAAACTCGGTGTACCACAAAAAAGGTCAGACAGGTTAGTCGTTTTTATATGTCAATGGACTTTTTGGTTTATGCATGGAGTACCTTGTTGCATACTCCACTAAAATAGTCCATCCCGCTAGAGTCCCTACATTTAACGGATAATCCTTTGTTCTCTTTTTGTTCAACTGTTTTTAATTAGTGAGTTGTTGTGCTTTCTTCCACTTCTCTTTTTGCTTTTAATCTGTGAATTTATAATTGATTTTTATACCATCTCTTCACATTTACTAAATAACTGATAAAGTTTACATACTGTGTGGTGGGACCCCGGAGATCTACAGATATTCCTAGTGCAGACATACTAGTTTGGAGCTTCTTCTATGTCATTGTTGGTGAAGAGAAAATAAATTATTTGCATTTGTTGCAAAGCTAGGAATTCAAAGTATTATCCATCATTACTGGACACGGTGTTGCTAAGAGTAATCGCTGGACGCGGTAAGCCAAACCAGTATGGCTATTCACAACGATATGCTTCCGAGCCGAATCAAACAATATTAATGATTTGAATAGAGTCCTCTAAAGGCTGAACCAAAATTCTTTAATCTGCATTTCTTCTCAGGGATCAGTCAGCTAGGAAATGTCGGCGTCATCAAGGTTTAAAGTACCAACGAAATATTGACGTGTAAAAGTGTCTTACAAGATCTACTTAAATAAATAAACATATCATTTCATAAAGTTAAAATAAATGTAATACCCGTCATTCTCGTTCATCAAAGCAGCATCCTGCCCCTTATTATAACAAAGTGACACTAAACGGAGATAGGAACGCGATATCTTATGAACCCACACAAACCCTGAAACCGATTCAACCGCTTTATTTTCATCACTTGCACTACACTCATTTAAATCCATCGCCAAAATCTAGCTCGCCGCAAGTATTTTTTAGGACTTGCGACAAAAATCACAGTATATGTAAACTTAGACACTGGCAGAAGCATACTAAAAAGTAATCTCTGTCAAAAAAAAAGTAAACAACATACCAATGAAGGCTGCATTTATCAGAAACAGGAAACGTCGGAAATTAAACTTATCTAATCAGTATCATGATATATCTTTGTCACTATCATTATATATTTCTGTTACAATGTCCTCGGAGAAATCAATATCACCGCGGTCGATTATTTAAATATTCAAGGTGAGATTACGTAAAGAAATGTTTTGCAAATAAAGTATTGCTAATCATGGCAAAACAACTGTTTAGTTTTTAATGAAAATAAGTACACGTAGAAATTAAATTTTATTATTCTCGTACCTCGGAAATCACGTTAAGCCGTTGGTCGCCGCTGTCATTCGTGAATCTTTAGACAGTCCTTATGGGTCGTCAAAAGCTCGAAAGGCCAGTCAAACCAAACCAGTCATATCAAGGGGTATGGTATTAATTAGTAACTGTGTTCTGGAGGTCAGATAGACAGTTGCTCCATATAAAATACTGGTATTCAGCTGGATCCAGTAAGACGCCTTAATATAGAATAAGACTAGGCAGATGATAGGTAATTCTCTTGACCTCATCGCATTTGATGCTGGTGCAGCGTAACATGTCTTCTTCTTCTTCCATACTTCTCTATTAGTCATCATCTTGGCTGTCGACCCCTTTTTAACCGACTTCACAAAAAGGAGGAGGTTATCAATTCATCTGTAGTTTTTTTTTTTTTTTTGTTAACTCATAACTTTTGACTGGGTGAACTGATTTCGATGATTTTTTTTTTTAATTTGAAAGCTGGTGCTTCCCGAATGGTCCCATTTTAATTTAGTTCCATTCGGACAGTGGGATCCATGTGAAAACCATATAAGTCTTATATTTGCATTAAGTATTGGCGCGACAAATGAACGAATAACGCGATTAGATTAGTGCGGGGTATCTACCATAACCGTACCGTGTGGTGCCGGACGTAAAGAATAACACCACCCCATTTCTTCCCGTGGGTGTCGTAAAAGGCGACTAAGGGACTTACTAGAGAATGGGCAGCAGCGTTCTCTATGCATTTTACCACCATACTGCGATCGCCAACCCGCCTGCCAAGCGTGGCGATTATGGCAAAGCCCCCCAAATTGGGGGAGGCCTAAGTCCAGCAGTGGACGTCTTACGGCTGAAATGATGATGATGATGATGATCTACCATAACTAAAAATAAAAACTTTTTACAAAAAAATAAAAACCGACTTCCTTAAAAAAAAAAACACTACTAAGGGCCATTTTCACCAATGAAACTAATCACGATTAGTTCAAACTAAACTCAGTTTATGCGCTTAATCGAGATTAGAGCTTCATTTTGCGTTTCACCACTACACACTAAACTAGATTAAGCTAAAACTAGTTTAAATTCTTAAACGCCCAGTTTTCGACGTTTAGCTCGCTTAAACGCGTTTAGCAGCTGTCAGTAATGTCAATTGCGATGTCAAAATAGTATCCTACATTGTTTTCTTTGTGTATATTACAATTTTTTGTTATTTCATTACAAAATAAAGATGAAAAGGGCAATAGCACTAGCTTTTGACGAAAGATATGATGAAGAGGAAATAGTTCGTCGTCCAAGATGGATACGCGAGAGAGAAGAACACTTCGATACTCTTGATGATAAAGACTTTGTGACAAGATTTCGTCTGACAAAACCAACAGTTCTATCTGTATTGGAGTCTATCGAAGATAAATTAGAGTTTCCTACAAATATGTAAGTATGGTTTTTCATTGTAATATTAGATGAATATTTTGACGAATTGATGTTTCATACATCACAACCACATCACTTTACATGGTGTAATTTTTAAATATTTGTATAACTAATCTTTTTTTTTTAGGAATAACAGTGTGTCACCCATTAATCAGTTACTATGTGCTCTGCGGTTCTATGCGACTGGGTGCTATCAAATGACTGCTGCTGATTTATGTGGTTTCAGCACATCTACTGCACATAGAATTGTGCACAGGGTCAGTGCTGCTATTGCCTCGCTCCGGCCACGCTACATTTACTTTCCTGAATTACCAGATGAAGTACGCCAGACACAAATTGAATTTTCTAAGAGAGCTAAATTTCCATATGTTATAGGGGCTATAGATTGCACACATGTGAAGTTTATCAAATCACCAGGTGAGGCATAATTAATCAATCTTAAGTTCCTATATATAGGTATATACAGATTTCTAACTATATGTAATACACAATATAATTATTACACTTGAATATATTTTTAGGTGGTGAGAACCCAGAGATTTTTCGTAATCGGAAAAATTATTTTTCTCTAAATATTCAAGCCATCTGCAACGCTCAACTGGAATTTACTGACGTAGTTGCTCGTTGGCCAGGAAGTACACATGACTCATATATTTTCAATAACTGTTATAGAAGAGCAATGTTTGAACAGGGACAATATGGAAGTGCTGTTCTTGTAGGAGATGCAGGCTATGCATGTAATAGTTATATGATGACTCCATTAGAACAATGCAATAATGATGCTGAAAACTTATATAATGAGTCTCATATTAGGACCAGGAATTGTATAGAAAGATTGTTTGGAGTCTGGAAAAGGCGTTTCCCAGCTATGGCTATTGGCTTGGGAGTTACCTTACAGAATTCCTTTCCAATCATTATTGCCACAGCTGTATTACACAATATTGCAAGAAGAAGTGGTGAAGCCACACCTCCTAATGATAACCAAGTTATAAATCCAGATTCTTGGAATGCCTTAATAGCTCAGGGTAATATTAGTAACGGAATTGTGGATACAGGAAGATCACACAGGAGAAATCCAAATTACAGAAGGCGTAGTGAACTCGTGACAAACTACTTTGCAAGGTGAGTTTACACAGTTCTATGTACCATATTTATATACTATTTGTGTCATGAATGTCTACCAATTATAATAAATTAGAAATAATAATATCCTTTCTTTATCTTTTCAGACTTTAACAAGTTAATAGAAAGAAAAAAGTCATCATTAATTCCTGCACCAATGAAATTGATTAATTACATTAATCTTGATACCTACTGAAGGATAGATATTTAATCTAAATAATTGAAAGTAATGGAATAGTGAGAAAAATCTGTGCTGTAATGTTTTTGTGTCAAAAGAAATAACCAATAAAACAATATAAATTAATTTTGCAATTTATTTAATTCCATTTTCAATATTTCTAATTTAATTTCTTCTTGTGCTGTTTTTAATTTCGCTTGTTTATAATTTTCTTTCAAAATATTAATATTTAAAGCATGCTCCTCTTCAGCATGTGCATCAGCTTTTAATAGAGAGCTGATACGTTGAGCGTTGAGACTTGCTTCTCTGCTGCGGCTCAAAGTTGGCCTCCTGCGACTTGTAGATGACTGACTTGCGGCTGGTATGGCGTCAGAAGATATACAGGCCCTGTAATAAATTTAAAACATGTATTTTCAATGAATTTAAAACAAAATCTACTACGACATAATTTAGGGGAATTGCACACATAATTAATAAGAACAACTTTTGCAAAAACAACAGTTTCAAAAAAGTCAAGGACCATTGTCATAGGTATCATAATTTGTCCATAATTATGGTATGGCCATAGTTCTTACCTCTGTGGTATTCAGGGCATGTAGGCAAGTGGGCAGTAAATAGACATGTAAAAAATAATAACAATAATTGTATCTGTATTATGTAGGTATAATAATTGTTAATATTTTATTGTTGTGGTGATAATTAAAGACAGTTAAAAATTATTTTAGGGTTGGGCACTGTCTACTTGCCTATATGTAATGCACGCTACTGCCTTGACATCTTTGAAAAACCAGAAATAACAAATTAAATAGGTATTGGCTGTACCATAACAGGCAATTTTATGATTAGATGTAAATAGTTTATAACACAACTAACCTAGATGGAGTGGTTGATGCTCGTTGGTGCTGTGGTGGTGGTTCCATGCGACTCTCACTTGCCTCAGGTGATGGGCTTCTAGATACTATGAGTACCGAGCTTATTGGTTCTCCGAGCATACTAGGTGTGTACTGAGACCAGTCCTGCATAAATAAATTACAATCAAAAACATATATTACTAGCAGACGCCTCGCGGTTTCACTCGCATAGTTCCCGTTCCCGTGGGAATACAGGGATAAAAAGTAACTTATGTTACCTGGGGATAAAGTAGCTTCCCAATGGTGAAACATTTTTTGAAATTGGTCCAGTAGTTTTTAAGTTTATTCATTACATACCAAAATACAAATCTTTATTTATTTATATTTATTTATATATACTTTATTGTACACCATTAAAATACAAAACAAAAAAACATTACAAAGAATACAAAATATACAATGGGCGGCCTTATCGCTTTATGCGATCTCTTCCAGGCAACCATTTCCTCTTTATAGTATTAGTATAGATTTATTATCCAAATTAATTTCAAAATACTTACAGCTGCAACTGTTGCAGTAGGCTCAGTGGCCTCAGTAATCTCCCTATTGATGTCTTGCACCTGTGACTCACTGGTACCGGCATCTAAAACAAATTGTTTTATAAATACCTAATAACAGCTTCGGTAACTTTTTTCAATTTATGTGTCACTTGATAGCAAAAAACTATAAGAACAAAGTATTATCCATTCAGTGGTCTTAACACCAATGCTCTTTTTAGTAGAATATTATTACCAAAAAATGACAAGCAAAAGATATAATAAGTTAAAATACATACCATTTGAACACAATAAAAAATCTTGAGTTGCCTGCTGTGTTATTGCATCCGACGCATTACTATCAGATGCTGAAAAATAAAATCTCTATTAATATTTATGATCATGCAAAAACCTGAAACTGGTGGTAAATTAATTCTGTATTTTGATAAAATATCATCATCATCCTTTTAATGTTCCCACACCATTGATGGAGCACAGGCCACTGTGTGGGAGGATCTGGGCCGTATAACATATATTATGCCAATAGTAATTTATATATTTATAACAGTAAGTACAGTAGTCACAGCGGATCCCTGTGTCTTTGAAGTTGGTTCTGCAAACCATTGCACAAGAAACAGTTTGTCATTGGGTATACTGAATAGAGTAAGCAAGATAGGATGATGCGACAAAGGTAAGCAAGTGAATGTGGCAGTTATAGAATGCTATCTTTGACACATAAATAGCAACTGCGTAGGGACAAAATCAAAGACATAAAGAACCACTGTGACTGCTTTACTTGGATTTAAAGAATCTTACCTAAAACATTGATGCCATCAGAGTCATACGGATTGACATATCCTGACACCCTGGAGTGTACGAGTTCCAGGACTCGTTCAATAACAGGATCTGCGTTTTTTTTCCGGGGTGGCCCTCCTCCTTTAATATGAAAGAGACATTGTGGTTAAATATGGGTACTAAAGTGAAAAAACTATTAAATACAAACTTACGATAGTATTATGTAGTACCTGTTCCCAAATAGTGTTGATTGCGCGCTGTTTGTTCACTTTTAGCTTTCTTCTTCATATTCTCCCAGCAGTTTTTTAAAACGCACCAGTCTCTGTGATGGATTGAGGAAGCTGCGTTAAACTCTTCAGCAATCTTTTGCCATTCCAGAGTTTTTTGTTTGATGGTAGCGGCATCGGTTTTCTTGCATTCCACAATTGTGAAATGTTGGTCTACTAACTCAACTAGAGCCATTTTCTCACTCGCTACAAATGTCGGATCTCTCTTCCGTTTCAATCCGATCGTACTGTTGGTGGTCATGGTAGCAAGATACTTAGATCAAACAAAAAAAAAAAAACGAAATCCAAGTCCGTAGGTTCGTAGCTATGGTCACGTAAAGGTAAGAATCCAGTCCGATAAGGCAAGCAATGGTCGTCGTAGTAAGATATCACACACAATAGTCCAAAAAGAATAGCGGGGTCAAGGAAATCACAAAATAAAGAAAAATACGCACTCGTAGAACAGAAAAGTTAACAAGTGATTTGAAATTTTGAAAGTTTGCGAACAAAAACAAGATTGCCAACAGTGTAAAAATAAAGTCCTCAAAAATAATAATGTTTCATAATTTACTATATTGTAGCACAAGTTAAGATTTATTTTTTTATAAATGGTGTATAATAAACTATGAACTAAACAATGTATTGGAATATAATTACTACATGATTGAACTTTATTTAATTTTGTTCAAATTATTTCGTATTATACTACCCATTTTTAAGATAATATTTTCTGAGCTTGTAACACTGGGAACGAATCAAAGCACGTTTCGTTATTGCTTCTTTAAAATACATTTGAAACCGCAGAAGGTTGCATATACATGTTGTAGATACAAAACGCGGTTGCGACATTTTAGGACCTCGCCCATTCAAACTTGGTTTTGATAAACGTGATTAAAATGTTGCTGGTGAAATCGGTTTGACGTAAATCGAGATCAACACCGATCTTTAAACTAGATTACGCTAAGCTTAGTTTTGTGGAACTTAGTTTATATAGCGACTGGTAAAATCGCCCCTAAGTCAAAAATAACTTTAATTTCGGAAGTCGGTGGCAAAAAAACCTTAAATACAGATTCTAAGACACCGAGTTCCGAAATTAAAGTTATTTTTCACTTTGTAGTGTTTTTTTTAAAAAGTCGGTTTTTTTTTTCGTAAAAAGTTTTCTAGCCATATCACCATTCACACAGTCCACCCATAATTTCGTTGGTGTTCCCCTACTCTTATAGCATTTTCCACACATTCATAAACAGCTACTATAAAATAAAATCAATGAATAATTGTATGTAACATGATCTTGAACTTTTATTGATGTATGATTGACTAATGACTCTATAAATCTAGATTTAACTACTACATTATTTAAAAACAAATCGGAAATATTAAATATTCCTTGGTCATTTTTCCTTATAAATGAATCAAGTCGAGGGCAAAGGCTCCTATAGTGAGTCTGCAGCGACAATGAGTCGGATGCCCTGAAAGGCGTGCCAAGGTGGACAGTGCAGCACTTCCCCTTTCTCTAGAATGATGTCATCCGTGTAGCGAGTATTTATCACTACGTACTCACCCTTTTGGCTCAAATTGTCAAGTCATGATGACAGAATTGAGATTTAATTTCACTCAGCTAATTCTATAATCGTGATCGCATTTCTATCCCGCTACGGCAAAGCAAAAATTATGGTTATGATTTCAACTGATATGTGTGTATGTTCATCTGTTCCCTAATAACTTCTATACTACATTTTACAATTTGACAAATGTGATGATCAAGACGGTACCTGCGTCTTGATCGTCCACTGGTTATAGGCTATGTGACGTCACATTACATTAAATATGGCGCCCTCTAGACGACATAAAGTCTTGAACTAAAAAAATTATAATAAACATAATTATATTATATTTTAATGCATATTCATAGTTTATTAAATACATTACATGTAAGTTGTTTATTTAATAGACGATGAGTAGTGATTAGACAATTTCAGATGAGAATATTTTCTTGTTTCATACTTTTTAGAGCCAGATTTTTAGTATTCGGGTTTTAATCCTTAAATTAACTGTTTTTCGCTTTAGTTCTCATGAAAGATGTCCATCTAAAGATATGCAGTATCTTTTAATTAAGTTGTTAGTTGTAGTCATTCTCATCAGATTATATTAGCTGGCAATACGTTACCTACGTGTCGGGTATCGATATAGAAAACTAATGGAACAAAAAAAGAAACATCTCACGATGGGTGAAGGTCAAGGCCCGTAATCGATCAGCTGTTTTTGTTAATTTTGTTATTTTTCGTGAAGCACATTTTTTTGCGAATTACCTAAAATCAAACAGCAGACCTAACAGTCGTTAGGTTGCCTTAATTTACAAGTCAGTGTCATTTAAGGTTTTGAACAAAGTTCAGAGAACCATTTTTTTTTTAATATTTCGTTTGTTTTAGATATTAGTACCCAACAATGGGTAAACTATTGCCCGCAAATTAAATTTGTTCCTGTATAGTGTGTCGGCGTTCATATAAAGTCTTATGGGGACAACTTTTCATACTTCTGCATGTATTCGTTTGCATTAGGTTTGATGCTAGTTTATTAGGATGTGTCGTAATCCTATTATTTTAGGCAGCGCTGTCACTGATAACTCCGAAGTCGCGATCGTAAATGAAAAATTTAAGATTTTATCTAGAGGCTAGTTTTTCGATTTCCTTATACCATAAAACAATATTTATTACTTTATTAAAAACAGATGTCATTTTCTATTTTACGTAGATTAATAATAATTTAATGTTTATTTAATATTCGTAATGCATTTGATATAGAACCTGTTATCTTAATAGCGTTTACGGTGCAGTCGTTATTCGTAATATTATCGTCAAAATAATATCATTGTATCCGTAATGACTTCTTCATCATCATCATTTCAGCTGAAAGTCGTCTCCTGCTGGACACAGGTCTCCTAAAGTCTCCTTCGATATGGAGAGGTTTGCCATATTAGCCACGCTTGACAGGCGAGTTGGCGATCGCAGTATGTTGGTAAAATGCATAGAGAACGCTGCTGCCGATTCCCTAGTAAGTCCCTTAGTGGGCTCTTACGACACCTACGGGAAGAAATGGGATGGCGCTAGTGCCCTAATGACTTATTAAAACGTATTCGCAGTTCGTACACAACAGATTAATGTAGTATATGCAAAATACCACGAAGCATTTATTCATGTCGAAAATGCTTTTAAATCCATACTGATATTATAAAGGCTTTCGCCGACAAGTACGATGTGACTAGCAAATTGTGTCTACCAGACTTCTGGAAAATTGTTATACCAGAATCACCTCGTACCGTAGCCTCGCTCCTGTCTGCGGGAGCCTTTAATGCCTCGTTGCTCTACTGGTCGCAAGCGCTACTGCTGAGTATGAGCTCCTGGGTTCGATTCTCAGGTTGGGCCAAGTGTCGGACGAATTTCTCAGAAGCAGCCCGGACTCTAGATTTATGCCTATTTGATGAAAATAGACTTAAACATAACTGGCGAAATATGGCAGTACTATAGGTATACCTCTGCCTTTAAAACCAACTAACTAACTTTTCATCCAATTAACTTCAGCGTCTCTTTCTTCAAAATGGAAGAATATTTCTTAATTTCTTCTCTCTTTATTTTACTAGCTGCACACCGTGTTTTCACCCTCACAATTCTCGATCCCGTTGGAATATCAGGATAAAAAGTATCCTATGTCCAAATCCTAGTTATGGTCTGCCCAATGTGCCAAATTTCATCTAAATCCGTTCAGTTGTTTTAGCATGAAAGCGCAATATACAAAAAAAAAAAAAAACCAGTCTTATCTATAAAATATTATTTTGTGAACACCTGTTAAAGATCACACTATTTTTAGGGACTACCTTTATTCTTCATCACTTTTTCCAAGGTGAGACCCATTAAATTAATGCATTTCCTAATAATTCGAATCTTTATCTAGATAATATCTATCTTCATTACATAATAAATTATCATTATTGCTGAACAAATTACGAAAACGAGCGACCTTTTTCGAAATTTATAATTAATTTGTCGGTCGTTGCTTTTGTCATCTAAAATCTAGGCGTGGCATTTAAAACATTAAATGAGTATTTCGAATATTCTACACCACGTGAAGGGAATCCGGGTTGATTCAATTAAATTTACATAGCCACCTTGTATTTTTACAAATTTTTATTTATTTTTAGAAGTGATCAAATATTTGTTTCAGAAATCAATACAATATTTTACATTTCAATAATTTATTTAAGAAACAATAATCATCCGGTTTGTTTGCTTCAAAACTATAATTATTTTACTTTCATAATTTTGCATTTGCATATGAAACTCAAAAACGAAATGAATAAAATATTATTATTTCAATAATTATTGCTTTAAGTAACATCATAATCATCCGGTTTGTTTGCTTTAAAATTCCAATTATTATTGTTTTCGTAATTTTGTATTTGCATAGGTAACTCAAAACCGAAATTGATATTATTTTTAATTAAATAATTGTTTTAAGAAACATTTAATCATCCGGTTTGTTTGCTTCAAAAAAATTATTATGCTTTCGTCATTTTGTATTTGCATAGGAAATTTAAAATCAAAATGAATATTTTTTATTTTATTTCAATCATTGTTTTAATTAAGAAACTACAATTATTCGGTTTGTTTGCTTCAAAACTACAATTATTATGCTTTCGTAATTTTACATTTACATAGGAAAGGACTGCTCAAAGACCTACTTTTAATTTTAAAAAAACAAATAAATCACCATTTTCAGCCATTCGGAGACTATTTCAGCACGCTACATACATACGTCATAAACACAAATTTACCCGTATATTTGTGGGATCGGACAACTCCGTCAACGCGTACTATTTGTTGATACAGGGGTGCTTGACCTGTGGCCACGGCTGTATCCGCGACCCATTTAGATGCTTTGATAGTCTGCCAGAGGACCTGGTTCAATTCAATGATTAGGTTTCTTAAACTATTTTTTGACAGATTCAGCATTTGTACATACCACGACTTATATCAATTTGTTTTTTTTTTTCCTTTTGGAAATCCCGCCTCCCTTTTGTAAAACGCAGTCACAATCCAACATATTTTAAAGGTAATTGCAAATCCATTTTTTTTTTTGTGGGTGGGAAAACTGGGAAATCATCAATTGACTTGTCCCGCTCTACGGTGAGGCGGAAGGGCGTGTCAGACTTTTACCGACTAAAACCCACCCGTGTTCCTTCAGTTGCCCACCCAATATTTTATTTAGTTACATTTAGTTTAACCCTATATAATTAATGGTTGCTCAATTTAAGCAGACAATTTTATCACGTGAGTTTTTCATCTGCATCATTAATTTAATTCAAGTAATCATAATGAAGTAATGGACTTTTTGTCTGAAAACAAATGAATTATTATTATTAATCACTTTATCAGTTTTTCAGTCTAAACCATATTAGATTCCAACCATTGCATACCAATATATGCGTAGAATGAGTTGGCACACAATAAGATGCAACGTAACGTCTGGCTTTCAGCAGGCTTGCGGAAGTCAGACAGCATTTGTTCCGCACGAAATATAAACTTGCCTTTGTCATGTAATGAATGAATTAGTTTATCTACAAACAACAGACAGACGTACAACTCGACCCTGAAAACTGGCTAAATGATTATCACAAAATCATCTTTTCCCAACTATGTTGTGTCAGCTTCCAGACTAACCGGAGGCAGCTGAATTCGAGTAATTTCATAAAGTGACTGCCTATTTGATCTCTACCACCCAGTTACTAGGACATAAAGAATAGCACCATCCCATTTCTTCCCGTGGGTGTCGTAAGAGCGACTAAAGGACTTACAAGATATGGGCAGCAGCGTTCTTTATGTATTTTACCACCATACTGCGATCGCCAACGCGCCTGCCAAGCGTGGCGATTATAGCAAACACTCCCCTTTGGGGAGGCCCTATATCCAGCAGTAGACGTCTATCAGCTGAAATGATGAAGACGTCTCCCGACTTCCCTAACGACTGTCAGCTAGTCAGCCTGTAATATTTCCACAGCTGGGACACAGGCCCTCTCTGTGACGGGGAGTGGGCTATAATCCAGCACGCGGGCCCCGTGTGGGTTGGTGGATGTCACAAACATGTCTTCGAATTTTTGGATCTAGGATATTTTCCGGACGAATGTTTTCCTTCACCATTTTGAGAACAGTGCTAATGAAACAATTTATATAAAGTAAAGCGCTTGTCTGGATTCGAACTTACGACCAACATCGTATGTCGCGGCCGCTACCACTGCTCCGCTAAGATAACTTTATCTTGCAAATTGGAGTATCAGCGTAAAATGCGCAAGTGACTATCGATTAAAAGACGATAACACCTGTTTTTATTTTAGTCTAGCTGACTCGACAGATATCTTGTCCATTCTAAAACTCATACAAAAAAATCCCATAGAAAAAAGACGTTCAGCTTATCCCGAGTTAGAAAAAAATCACTTTTCCAAATTTCTTTCCATAAAACGTAATTTTCTAATTAATTTAGCAGTTGTCAAGTGATACACTAGCCAACGAACAGCATTTAATTTTTATGTATACATATATAAATATAAGATAGATATAATTACCATCGCTTCCAAAACCACATTATTTAAACACAAAACATAACCTTAAAAACTTTATTACACACTGTATCCAATCACAGCCCACAGGCTTCTCAAACACTGATTAGCTTTTCGCCTTCAGAACAAGTATTATTATATTAGAACAGAACGCTAGACATATTTTTTATCCAGGCAAGTCTAAACACGTTTTGTAAAAGAACATTAATATTAAATCATGAGCATTTTAAAGGTCTAATTGTACAGTCTTAAGAAGTAGGTACCATAATTTATTATGTTTGTTAAAACATGGGTTTAATTATCTTAACGCCTGAATAAATTAAGATTCTTATTTAGCCGTTATAGCTTTTCGCCACAGCGTCTTTCCCATAATTTTACAATTTTCTCTGTGTTTTGTCTGCACTGGCCAATCGACCAGTCCAACTCCATACTTGCGCACGTCAAAGTATAATCATGGTGTATGAAAGTTTATATGTGTGCTTTTGTCTCGAAAAGCTACACTTCAAAATAAAAGAATACTGTATAAAGGATATTGGTTGACATCTAATAAATCAGTCGGTGAGCCAATGTCAAGTTTATATGCGGAAGACGAATGACCGGTTTTTGTAGCGCCTCTCGAAAAACGCCTACTAGTTTACTAAACTGTCTTTGTTTAAGATGGCGATATCCAGCAGCAGTTTAATTAAATTACCATAAACGCTAAAATACAAGTTATTCAGAAATTTGAAAATGACTACTTGAAATGATTTAATGTTCTCTGTATGAAAAGAGGCTTTAGTTTTGCTGGGGTGCCGTTCCCAGGAAATTACGTTTTTCTTCTCGGAAATTTCTATCGTAGTTCCCGGGAAATTAGAGATGTATTCGTCAGAATAGAGTTTTCCCTAAGGACGTTACAGACCAATAAGATAGTAGTCTTCCCGAGAATTCGGGACAGATTTCTCGAAAAATCTGGAGAGGAATCGTTGGAAAAGGCTCTCGTTCGTCCTAGTAGGACTATTGGAGGTATTTATATTTATTTTGCTTACCTGTCAGCTGGAATCATGTCGGCAGCGTCGTCTTCCATAGAGTCATCACCAACCTCCACCTCCAACTGCACGGGGGGCGGGGAGCTCATATCCGGTGATCACCAATCGGCAACACCCTGAAATATCCAAAAAATCTGTAACTATCGTTGGTAACTTGGTAGATCTGTTAATACAAGGTGTGCTTCTGTAGTTGTGTGTGTTGTATTTCTTATAGTCCAAATTCCGAACTTCCATACAAACTTTCATCCCCTATTTAACCCCTTTGGGGATGTATTAAAAAAAATCATTCCTTAGTGTTCACTTTCGTCACAAAAGCAAATCTTACGCAAAAATTATTTGTTTTTAGATCCAGCAGTTTAGGCAGTGCGTTGTCTGAATCAAAATCAGCATAGATTGTTCCCACTGCTGGGACAAAGGCGTCCTGTCGGTGAGAGGGAGTGGGTCGTAACTACCACGCAGCGGTTCGGGCTGGTAGATATCACGTCTTGGAATATTTGGTTATAGGACATACCTATCAGATTCCTTACGATGTTTGTTGTCTGAATAAATTTAGTTAAATGGAGCCTGGCCTTGGCCTCCACAGAGCCTGCAAAATATTTTACGGACCCACCTTCTATCGATTGCTGGAAAGAGTGGAATGGGAAGGGGGATTTTAAATGCCAGTATAAAATTTCGTTATGAATATTCCAACAATGTAATTTTATTTTTATTTGATTAGGGATGATCCAGTTATTTTCTTAGGTCCACTACGATTGCACAGACAAAGGCGTGCATTGCTTTTCTGTATAGGTAGGCACTAGGCCGCCTGTTCTCGTCTAGGCAGACAGACGCGGTCACTTATCACGAACATAACATAAGTATGAAAATACAGTTTTTTTTTTAACCAGTGCGCAAATTTTTTTTTGGTCATTCGGTATCAGTAATAGAACACATTTCAACTAAGTATTTTTTCAATACTTTTTTTTTAGTTTTTATCCGACCTTAAATCAGTAAACTGTGGACACCCTACATATTTCGTAATATGTTATCGACAATAGGAATAGGTCAGTAACCGCACGCCGTAGGTACTTCTAACTTCTTAGAATTTTGACCGATCGAACAGCTGGTAGGTACTTGTAGCTACACTCGGTCGTTCACCTTCGCCGCAGCGCCGACGCCGCGCGCAAGTTACTATAAAAACCAGTTTCAAAATAAACATCCTTCGTTAACGATAACTGAATTTTTTTGAACTAAGATATATCAAAATGAAAATTGCATGGTTATTATAACTCGTTTAAGTTTTTTGTTAAAATTTGCGCACTGTTTAAAAACTTATCCTGTATAATTATGTTTCCCAATAATTAATAAATTAATTACGGAAGACATTAAAATGTAATTGACAGACGACTTATGGTGATTTTTCGAGGTACGCACTGCTTATATGCCTTTATGCAAAGCACTGTACATAGACCTCTCAATTATCACTACAAATAACAGTTTAAGGGAATCTGCAAATATCGGCACGTTTGGCGATCACAGGTCAGTTGTTATTCGCATTTTTTTTATTATTCATACCTACGCATCTTCGGCCAACTTCGTCCAGTTTCGTCGTTGAAATATGGAATTACCGGTATTTCATATGTGTTTCTGGTAAAGTCACTCACTCAGATTAACGCACGCAACCAAACGAGAAGTGCCATTTCACTTTAAAGCGAGGTGACAACAGCAACATTTTTTTACAAAAAGAAACACTATCATTTTTTAAGTCTAAAAATAAACTGACCTTTTTCAAAAGGTTACATTACAGGTAATTGAAAAATTCATGAGCAATACAGTGTGTATGACACACGGGCATCGCACTTTAGAAATTGCTGTGTTACACAGTAATTTGTATCAGATTTACATGATAATGCCTACGAGTCAATGACCTGGAATGTGTATTGAAAAGAGTGAATGTAGGCTTCTGCTTTCAGAATTCCATTAACCTTGCAACTATGTTACTTCCAACTGCGAAGATAAGAAGAGGATGACACAAAGAACATAGAGCAGAAACCCGTTCTCCTAATTATGTTCATAGTCCTGACAAACACAGAGGTCCAAAATTTCCATAATTTTTAGTTGCCTTTCGTTTGAAAAGGGGTGATTTTTTTTTTCTGGGATGGGAGCGGGAGAGTGTGTCAGACTTTTACTGACTAAAACCCACCCGTGTTCTTTCAGTTGCCCATGTGCCAGGACCACGGTATCTCTTTCGAACAAATCTCGCGACCCTGGCAGAAAGGGGTGTTATGTCTAGATAGTTTCTTTTTTTCTAACCTGCACCCTGATTGTCTAACACACTATTAATCAGAACCTAAATAATTTTGAAGGTTAAGAAACCATTGCTTCATATTATATTCGATTCATTTGTCTGCTCAACAACGTAAATAACACAATGAATGTTGTTGAACTGTGAATATGAAAACCATTTTTACTGATAGTAAGTTACGCAATTTCTCCGCTGGCTTCTGGACTCTTCTGTTTTTGTCTGTCTGTCTTTAATATTACTTCGTCGGAACCTGCGTCCGCAGTTGTACCATCGTATGTCCGTCGTGCCACCAACTTATAGTACGCAAAATGAAATGGACTAAAATGCGAAACCACCTTAGGAACGGCAGTACCAGATACCATAGTCGTTCTAAACGTCTACCACTAGATAAACGAATGCGTATAGCGTTACTAATGCAATTAGGATAAACCTCTAGCAAGCATATCACATTACAGCCGCGTCAATTTTCATAAACACCCTTCAAGTTACGGGTAAGTTACGCTAATGTATGGGTAGCGAGCAATGGGTAGCTCGCCGCCCGGTGGAACATAACGCACGCCTCAAAGAGATGTCAGCAAAACTGAAGGGGGACCTCTTCAGTTTAGGACCGATGCCTGCCAGGTCGCGAGATTTGTTCGAAAGAGTTACCGTGGCCCTGGCATATAGGCAACTGAAGGAACACGGGTAGGTTTTAGTCAGTAAAGTCTGAGACGCCCTTGCGCTCCGCCCAGAGCGGGAGACGTCATTTGATGATTTTCCACCACAAAAAAAAGGCTAATATATGCAGAAATGCATACATTAGCCATTAGATATAAATCCATTATTCAATTCGTCAAGGAATTTCAATAGGTAAATGGTCTGAGCAATGGTAAGGAGAGACTGACATAATCACCGTTATTCGCAATTGTATCTGCTGGTCCCAGTTCGTAGTAGGTATGTTGGTTTTACATCATCAACATTTCAGCCGAAAGACTTCCCACAGCTGGATAGAAGCCTCCTCCAATTTGGGGATTTTTTAGTTCACAAGCTGATATTGCTACATGTGTAAACAGACAAATACGGGCGTGATAGAATCGCGATGAGATTCTTACGCACATAGGATTTTTAACTCTCGGTGTTGAACCTAACATTGAGAATCCAGCAGAGTGTTAGCTCGTCGAAAATCGAACAATGTGTTTTACTGTGCGATTTTCAACTCTTGACGCTAAGATCCATCATCAACAGCATAATATCAGCCATAGGACCTCTGCTGGACATAGGCCTCTCCCAAAGACGGGTGCGTTGCCACAACCTCCACGCTTGGGAGGCGGGCTGGCGATCGAAGTGTGGTGGTAAAATGCGTAGAGAACGCTGCTGCCCATTCTCTAGTAAGTCCCTTTAGTTGCCTTCTACGACATCCGTAGGAAGTGCGAATGATGCTATTCTTTACTTCCGGCAACACACGGAACATCCAGCGCTGAGATCCAGTGCGTGAAAAAATCCCGCTGCGATTTTATTACGTCCGTGGCTACGTGGGCTAACAGCCCAGCCGGCGTAGCATGACCAATTCTATATCTATTCTACCAAAAACAAAAAAAGTTCCTTATGTATTTTAATTCTGTAAAAATGTTTCTATCTCATCAATAGTAGAAAGAAATAGTCATCATACTTGACATCGTACTCTTTTCGACTGAAGAATAGAAACAGCTCTTCTCTTCAGTTTTACACAATTTTTCTACGATACAATCTATCATTTTGTCTTCTCTTCCGTCGACAAATTCCGTTTCTATGGCGGTCATGCTACGCGTGCTGGTATAGTCTAGTAGTCTTGTAACGAGGTTTACGTCTATACTAATATTATAAATCTGAAGAGTATGTTTTCTTGTTTGGTTGAACGCGGTAATCTCAGGAACTACTCCGAATTGCAAAATTCTTTTCTTGTTGGGTAGCCTATTTATTGCGGAAGACTATAGGCTACATAACATCACGCTATAATCAAAAGGAGCGGAGCAGCAACGAAAAATGGACGAAAACTGGCAGGCAATTCGATGCGACGCGAAGGATTAGGGGAGCAAAAATTTGACGCGGACGAAGTCGCGGGCAGAAGGTAGTAAAAATATGTACAAATATCCGTAAGAAACCATATGGCTTTTCACGGAACCCCACAAGGGAAAACTACATAGATCCTATTTAATAATTTACCGCAACCGGTAGGCACACATAATTTATTATTCTGCTAAACAATCTCTTAACTGTCTAGATTTATGTACCTACCTAGAATAAAGTGAAAAATTTACAGACTTCAAGCTAGCCATTTATATAATTTTACGATTGTTTAATCTGCTAGAAGAACTATGCAATGAGTCATAGTTGCGGCTTCAAAATTGTTTACTCAATCAAAAACTTCGATAGGAGTCCACAGTCTACAAACTGTGGACAAGCACGCGGCGTTTCTTTTACGCGTCGTGGACACGCGTATACGCATAGGAAACACAAGGAGTGCTGCTTTTTCAAGGCAGAAAACGTTTGTTCGACGCGTGTTACATTACACAGATCACGCGTATAAAAAACGCTGTGTTCCAAATTACAAACACAGGCGCAGGTAAACCAGAAGTGGGACGAGGACGCAACGCGGACGGGGAAAATAGTATGCAGATGGAAAATCGACGCGCCTATTATCCATTTTGTATGATTTGTTTGTGCCAGATCGCATTACTACAGTCCGTATGAAGAATAATGAAGGTACGTGACAAGGAAGCCGCTTTTATGTCCCGTTTGCGTCTTAAGGTTTCCTACGGCGCGCGGCGCGTGATTTCAGACAAGATAGGCATTTCAATAACAAATTTTGACTGTATTACTATCCACATAAATATCAAAATCGAAGCTGGTAGACAGCTGTGGTTATTAGCCCCAAATCAAGCTATTTTGATCTTTATGATGTAAGCAGTCCGGTATAAATTCGATTGTTAAATGGACGTGTGGTCGAATCAGGCACCATCGAAAGGCGGCTTTACGTCCCTTCTGTGTGGCCTAGCCTAAGGCGCGGTGCGGTGCCTTGTGTCGCCGGCGACAGCGCTTTTGATTTGCCGTAAACCGCACCGCACCCAGTGTATCTTCGTGCGGAATACCGCAAGAAAGAACCGTGAACCTGTTACCGTAAGAAATAAGAATTGAAACTACGTAATCGGATTTCTTAGCCATTCACTATATTGCGAGGAAATGGTTTGATATTACGATTACTTGAATTTTGAACCATATGTCCAAGCTTCAGGGACCTCTATATATTCAGAAAACAGTGGGAGTAACAACATCCTGTAATGAATTTATCTTCTCAATTTAAGTTCTATGCTGTGCAGTTTTTTGATCTCTCTCCCTGTAAGCCATTATAAAAAAAAACAAATTACCATTATAAACATTGAGCAACATTCTCAATTTATCATCCTGTTTTTAAGTTAAATGCATAGTAAACAAAGTCTGTATAATTCATACCTACCTACTTATAACTCATCAAGTAAACTTGATACCTGATGATATCTTTGTCTTATTGTCTTAACAAACATTATTATTAGGTCACAACATACAGTCAATACCCTTGTGACCTAACAAAACCCAAAGTCAAAGATGTAAGTTCAATATCACTATATCTGAGGAGTACAAAACTGCAACTGATTATATTCTTAATCACTATATTGATAAGTTGCAAATTCAAATGTATTTAACAATATCAAAGTTTAAATTTCAAGGCTGTATTTAAATTGACATTCAATACTCTTTCACTTTAGATTTTTTGCAAGTATCAAATGACATAACATTAGTGCAGTAATGTTTGAATGAAAAGTAAAAGTTTAGCCTAATAAAGAATCATGTAATAGCCACTTTTAAGATTTTCAGCTCTCACAAAATAAAACATTAATTTGTGAGTAAAATTATTATGCATGCAATGAGATAGTCTTACAGTTAGAATAAACTAGCTAAAGAACAATTGTTTTCAAACATTGTGCATTGTTATTCAACATAATAATATTGTGATGACATCACATACCTATAAGATAATTATAAAAACTTGAAATTCTACATCCTTGATTTTATGAAGCACTATGACTAGTGCTTCATAAAAGGATGTTTATAAATATGATGATTCTATTATTACCTGTGGCTTCATGCGCGTGGATGTCGGAATATCCTAGATAATGTCCTACTGGGTTTAAATATATCCTTTGTGGTAATCCAGGATGTGAACTACCTGCGTCATCCAAATATGACTATTGGTTTACTAAACGCATTGCATACCAGTACGGCTCCAAGTTGGCATGACTTTTACTGACATCTTCTACAATTAACGTCATAAACAGCTCATTTAATCTAATACACCTTATATTTGCGTGAAATAAATAAATACTTTAAATACTTTATTCATAGTATAGTAAAGTCTTACTAGAGAATGGGCAGCAGCGTTCTCTATGCATTTTACCACCATACTGCGATCGCCAACCCGCCTGCCAAGCGTGGCGATTATGGCAAAGCCCCCCAAATTGGGGGAGGCCTACGTCCAGCAGTGGACGTCTTATGGCTGAAATGATGATGATGATGATAGTATGATAAATGATTTTATATCTGTAAGTAGGTTTGTACAAAAGCACTTTTACATGTTAATGATATTTTTTTAAACTAGATGAGTTCAGATAATATGCTGGGATGCGCGGCCTCGCCATCATTCACTAGTCTTGAATTCTACTTCGGTACTTCCGCCTTAGTACCTTACTTATAATTAAATATTAGGTATTTGTAAATAAAATTATGACTGGCAGTGCTATTATGAATTTAATTATACTAGTGGTCGCCCAAAATTGCTTAGTATACCAAAACTATTTTAAAAATTATATTTTGAGGTAATGTCTTTCTTAGATCTTAGACAGTCGTGACTAGGGTTGCCACCTTTTTTCATGCAATTAAAGTACTTTAGTTATTATAGGTAAGAAAAAAAGTACATGGTATAAAAATAAAGTACGATTTATTTTTCTTTGTTATTATATTTCAAAACATATTTTTTATTGCTTTTTGCAGTTTGCATCAAATAAATTTCAAGTTGCAAAAAGTATTTACGACTAATCTTTTCAAAATCCCAAAGAAATCAAATCTTGCAAAATAAAGTATTTTCGTGTACTTTATTTTTCTCATAAAGTATAGAGTACATTTATGTGAAAAAACGTACAATACTTTATGATAAAGTACGGGTGGCAACCCTAGTCGTGACGGGTCATCAAATATTTTGAAACAAGAGAAACCGCCAGCGCTACCTGTTCATGGGCACAATTAAACAAATACCTGCACTACAAAATGTATGTAGGTATGTATTTGAAGCACAAGTTTTATTAAACCAGCCAAAATCATTTTATTTTACCTACTTAAAACAAAACACTTGAATTAGACGCAATTAGTATGTAAGTCTAAAAAATGTTATTTAAGATTCTTCAAATCTACAATCTATACCTACTAATATTATAAAGCTGAAGAGTTTGTTTGTTTGTATGTTTGTTTGATTGAACGCGCTAATCTCAGGAACTTCTGGTCCGAATTGAAAAATTATTTTTGTGTTGGGTAGCCTATTTATTGAGGAAGGCTATAGGCTATATAACATCACGCTACAAACAAGAGGAGCGGAGCAGTAATGAAAAATGTTGCAAAAACGGGAAAAATCGCACGGGTAGGCGATTCGAAGCGACGGGAAAGGTCGGGGGAACAAGAAATTTAACGCGGAAGAAGTCGCGGGCAGAAGCTAGTTTGTAAATATATATAAAGTCTAACAAATAATTTGTGGTTTTGAAATCCTATGATTTAATCCTATAAATTTAAATTTTTCCTCAATATAATTATTCTGGAATCTTAGCGAAGGTATTATTCATTCTGTGTTACTTTCCTCTTCAAAGTAAATAAATAAATCAGAATATGTAGCTATTCCGATCTCTGTTTATAATCTAAGAAGAAAATTATGTTTGATATTGCATTGTATTTGGTCACTACGATTGTATATAAAGTAATTAAATCCATAAATAGTAAAACAATATTCAACATTGGATTCATATTTCATTAAGTAGTCATTTTTAGATTTTCATGAATTTGGTTCATCATTCTAAAATGAAATGTGTATTTATGAAGATCTTATAAGGCACAGTATTACACACTCTCTCTTGCTCTTATCTCAATTGATTAATTAGAGGGTTGGTGCAACATGTCCTTTTCTTCCCTATTTCTCTACCTTCTTCGAAGGATATTAGCACTTCACACACAAGAAATTTTGGGCCAAATCAGCCGAGTCACATCCAATCGTCACCCATGCATTGCACTATTACTTTGGCTTTACTTAGCATTCTTTTAGATATTTTTTTCATCAGCTTCTAACGGTTTTAGGGTGATGTAAAAGAGCCTAGGACCTTCCTGAATAATTGGGCTAGCAAGTGTAAAAGAAATTTTATATATCTGACTAGTAGTTCCAGAGATAAACCGCTACAGTAAAACTTACAAAAAACGAATTTTAGCTCTTTATCTTATTCGTATTACTAAAGATTATCATAGTAAATGTACTACAAAGAAGATAGAAAAAGAAGAGTTGTTTGTAGTTTAGTAGATCTAGATAGAAAGAATTGGAACACGAGTATAAAGGTCATTGCCCTGCAGTGAAACAATACGGCTTTTTTTTTTTTTTTTGGATGGGAAATCATCAAATGACTTTTCCCGCTCTGGGCGGAGTGGGAGGGCGTGTCAGACTTTTACTGACTAAAACCCACCCGTGTTCCTTCAGTTGCCCATGTGCCAGAGTCACGGTATCTCTTTCGAACAATCTCGTGACCCTGGCAGGCATCGGTCCTAGCAGACCCCTACATTGCTGCTGACATCTCTTTGAGGCGCGCGTGGAACACTACGCGCCGTCGACCCGAGCCTGATCCTTACCGGACGGCGAGCTACCCATTGCTCGCCACCCGCAAGCTCGCGCCTACGGTGGCCGGGAGTCCGCTATCGACTCCCGACGCCCGGGGCGTCTCCTCCTGCGGCGGCTAGGGACGTGAGGGTGCAGAGACTGCCACTCCCTCACGCGCCCCGCCTCCTCCTTCGCGAGCATTACTGCTTCGCAGAAGGAGGTGACGGCTTCCCATGCCCTCTCGCTCCGTACCATGGCTCGCACCAGGGCCGGACGCGAGAGGTCGCCGCCGCCGATCGCCTCCACGAGGACACGGCGGTGCTCCGCCCAGGCAGGGCACACCTCCACTGTATGCTCCACCGTGTCCTCCAGACGATCCTCACAATGGAAACACCCGGACGTTTCCTCCCGCTTTATCCTGAACAGGAACCCACCGAAGCACCCATGCCCGGTGAGAACCTGCATCAGGCGGAAGGTGAGGACGCCGTGGCGCCTCTCAATCCACTCCTCAAAGAGGGGACTTACCGCCGCAATTGTGGCGTGCCCAAAACAATACGGCTTAAAATAATTTATGTTGTAAACAGAGACATTAGCAATATTTGTTTTGGACTACATAGCCTATAACATTCCCACTACTGGGAGACAGGCTCTTTGTGAAATGGTGCAGGCTATAATGCACCATGCGGTTCCAGTGTGGGTTGGTAGAGGTTGCAAGTCTTCTAATTTTTGGTTCTAGAACATGCCAGTTTCCGTATGTTTTCTTTCACCATTTTCAGAGCATTAGTGATGAAAATAATTACACTAAGAACGGCACGTGCTTGGGGTTCTAGAATATGCCGGTTTCTTTACAATGTTTTCTTTCACCATTTTCACAGCATTAGTGATGAAAGAAATTACAAAATGTAAATGCTTGGGTGCAAACTCACAACCTTAACTAGTAAGTTGGGGCTGATACCACTATGGCACCACTGTTCTTAGACAACATGACAAAGCATAATTCACTCATTTGTTTCGAGAGGTTGGAGTAGGTAGATTGATTTTACGTACTCGCATCATGAATAGTCATAGAAATCAGAACAAGGATAAGCCTTTTTTCCAGGATTTCATTTTGGTACTTACGGGATTGAATAAAATATTGGGAAAGTAAGGATTTTTAAACTAGGTACTACATTAGAAAATTATAGAATGCGATAGATAAACTTTAAAATTGTTTTTTTTTTTTACTGTAGAAGGCCAGTCTCCTATATAGTACTATTAAAAAGACAGCAAAAGGATAAACATTTCTTATTCATATTGATGTATTCTTTATTCTACACATTACAACATTTGAAATTAGTTTCAAAATACCGGAATCCCAGAGGCTTATCCGTACTAATATATACGTGCCAGTTCATTGATCCCATTTCAATCTACCTACTCCGACCTCTGGTTATCAAGCTAAGCAAGTAATGGAGTGTTAGACCAAGAAGTACAGTGACTACGGGCATTTATTTCTAGTTAGATTTATGATAAGTATGGTATAAGGATGGTTTATATTTAAATTTTTTAGTAGCTTCATTGCAGTAATGTGGTCATGTATGATGTTGATGATAATGAATCATTTTATTGTTGAAGTTAATTCTACAAGAATATTTTGTTTGTCACATCTTTAATTAGTTCAAGATTTTTTCCTGTTCTCGTTTTAAGTACTTTATTACATATTATTTTATAGCTTTTAATAAGCAACGGAACCAGGTAGATGCCTATTTGATTGATATATAGACAGAACACGAGGATGCAATATTCCGCGATTTGTTATGTAAAGAGTTTCATTATTTCTTATTAAAACAAATACTGTAATGAATCTTATTTAACAGTACAGACCATTGTCTCCAAGATTTTCGTAAATATTTACCAACATTTATTCGCCCGGAACAATGGAGAATGCGCAATTTGTGAAATCTCTGCTGGATCTCAACGAACTAAAAAAATATGCTTCGGTTTCGCATGATTAGAAAACCTAACTAATCTCACGATGCTGTGCAATTGATTATGTATAGCCACAACAAAAGAAACGAATCATTACATACCTTCACTTTCTCGAAATTTGTTAAATCATGCAACCGTCACAACCAAGGTACCGCTATGAAGCGCACAATAACACACGAACGGCTCAAAATTCAACAATATCAACAGTTCACAAATGCACTTTCATCACAAAATTTTCACGGCAGAAAAATTTCATGACCATTGGCACCAATCCACGAAAATTTTTGACATTTCATCACAGTCGCATGAATACACAGCAATGAATTGACGAAACAAAGACAACTATTTAATGTATTGCACCAAATTAATCACTATATAATGAATATATCTAATTAATTGCACGGTGATAATTAGAAAATATGATTGAGCCTTTTTTCTAAACAATAAAAATAAAAATATGCGAATCAATCGACGGATGCCCGAACGAGCGACATCCGATTGTGCTGGTGCGTGTGAACGTGAATACAATAACCGGTGTTAACCGTCAAGTTTAACTTATCGGTTTTTTGCTTTCTGAATTAATTTATTACAGCAAATCTTGTTATTTCTTCGCAATTTATAGCCTTAACACACCTAAATGCATGCACTCAACTTGTTTTAAATGGAGGACATAGCACACTGAATTGTTTCAAGAATTGAGTAGACAGATCTGTGCCGGTAGATAGAGGTTACTTTGCCAAGTAAGCCAAGAGATATAGAAACCCGCAGGGCAACGTGTAGCGAGCTGTTGGGCAGTGGGAATCCCACGGACCCTATCTTCTTGTGTCTTGAAGTCTTGTTCCTCATCCCTGGGTTGCCTTTACTGGCCGGCTGTAGTGAACACTGGCGAGGTTCTGTGCTACCTTATTCTTGCCTTATGCATGCTATGCTTTTTTTTTGCGGGAGTATATAGAATTAGTGGAAAGTGCGGGGGTTTTTTTTGGGTTGGAAATTATCAAATGACGTCTCCCGATCTGCGTGGAGCGGAAAGGCGTGTCAGACTTTTACTGGCTAAAACCCAGCCGTGTTCCTTCAGTTGTCCATATGCCAGGGCTTCGGTATCTCTTTCGAACAAATCTAGCGACCATGGCAGACATCGGTCCTAGCAGACCCCTTCAGTTTGTTGACATCTCTTTAAGGCGCGCGTGGAACTACACGTTGCGCCGTCGACACGGGCCTGGTCCTTACCAGGTGGCGAGCTACCCATTGCTCGCCGCCCGTTAGCCCACGCCTACGGTGGCTGGCAGTCCGCAATCGACTTCCGATGCCCGGGGCGTCTCATCCTGTGGCGGCTAGGGGCTTGAGGGCGCAGAGACTGCCTCTCCCTCACGCACCCCGCCTCCTTCGCGAGCATTACTGCTTTGCAGACGGAGGTGACGGCTTCCCCTGCCCTCTCGCTCCGTACCATGGCTTGCACCAGAGCCGGATGCGAGAGGTCACTGCCACCGATCATCTCCACCAGGACACGGTGGTGCTCCGCCAAGGCAGGGCACACTTCCACCATATGCTCCACCGTGTCCTCCAGGCGATCCACACAGTGGTAACACCCGGGCGTTTCCTCCCGCCTTATCCTGAACAGGAACCCACCAAAGCACCCATGCGTGGTGAGGCCTGCGTCAGGCGGAAGGTGAAGATGCCGTGGCGCCTCTCTATCCACACCTGAAAGAGGGTACTTACCGCCGCAATTGTGATGTGCCTAAAGAGTGGGAGTGTGTGCGAATTTCTGGAAATATGAGTGAGTGTGAAAGGTGAGTAGTATTTACCTGTGTGAGTTAAACAATAGTCCCAAATTCAACTTATAACGGTAAATTTATGTGTTACCTGTGTCCCGCAATAGGATCTTCCCGTGCGAGACCCAACAAAACTGGAATTCTTGTTCTTGCAGCGTCTCTAGTCAGAGAGAACAGTCTTTTATTTTTAGCTGATGATAAGTTCATAGGTTGGTTATGTTAACTTATTGTAAATCTGGCAGGATAGAAAACACCTGTTTAGTAAACCCTTCAGTTAGTCCTTCTAGGGCTGCTACATTCCTGCCAGGTTCGCAGATTTGTTCGAAAAAGTTACCGTGGCCCTGGCACAGGCAACTGAATAAAACACAGAATGAGGGTGTGGTTGTCTATGTGAGAGATTACTTTGGTAGGTACTATTGTCGAAACATCTATGTTATTGTTTCATGAGGCAAACGTTCTTCTTCTTAAATTCTCAAATAAAGCTGCTTTTATCATTCTACTTCATACAGAGATTTGTTTAATTTTCCTGGCAACTTTGACAGTTTGCTTGGTACTTTAACTCAATTTAAAACTGTAGCCATTATTGGTGACGTTAACCTGAACATTATACCTGGGAGAACCGACCCAAATACTGATGATTACCTTAATCTTATAGTTTCGCATGCAATTATGCTAGCCTACACTCTCGAACTGCCTTGGCCACGTGATACTCCGCACTCAAAGCTTTGCTACTACACTTGTCATTGATTCTCTAAACATTGACCACTCTCCTATTATTATTTTCTGCAACCTCAACGTAAAAACTAAATTCCCCACCTCATCAGATCAAAAATTGTTGTGTGTTTCCATTATGTCCTTAACTATCAAATCGCACTCACATATTTCAAAGTCCCAGTAAGAACGTATCATTAAGCCATGGATTACTCCTGGCCTGCTAATGTGCATACGTCACCAGGATAAGTTGCATCGTTTTAACCTTCTTTCTAGTAGTCAGTATGGCTTTAGGACTGGAAAATCCACCGAAGATTCTGTACTATATCTTTTGAGATAAAATTATTGCCGATTGGGAGAATAAATATAAAACTCTTGCCATCTTTTTAAACTTATCAAAAGCCTTTGACACTGTCTCAATTTCCATACTTCTTTGGAAGCTAGTTTATACGCGGGATGACCCGCGATCTCTTCATAAGTTTTCTTACAGATCGTTACTTTTGGTGTGCCTCAGGGTAGTGTCCTGGGACCCCCACTTTTTTCATAAACGAGAATGTGCCGTGTATCCTTACCCAACTGAAAAAATATAGCTAAAGCTGATGTCACAGCTTTAACTGTTCAAGGCCGGGACTAAACTGAAACTCGGAGTTTGCCTTGAGCACCGTCATGAGGTGGCTGACCACAAATCTTCTCACTCTAAATGTAAATAAGACCAATTTTATCATATTCTCTACTATGTAGTCGACGCGCACACCTGCCCAAATTTACACGCAGACTGTGGCTGTCAAAAAATGTAAAATATCCCTTTATTTATATATCTTGGAGTCACTCTCACTATAACAACCTGCAAATGAAGCAACATATTGCTTCAACTGCAGCTCGTGCGAGCAAACTCATTTATATTTTTAATAATCTCAGAGGCATCGTCGATTTCAGGTGTTTGTTAACAGTCTACCTGTGCACTCACTCAGTCTGTTCTAGGGTATTGCCATACGGATTGGGGTGGTGCCGGTAAAACTGTGATGCTATGGGTCGAACGAGCGGAGAGGAGGAAAACCGAACCGATATTCGACATCCTCTCTATACACCCTTTGCCAGGTCCTCACCGTCAGACGGCTATTTATCCTACAAACCATTCGTCGCAAACGCAGCCAACTTTCCTTAGATCCTAAATACTGTTCTACACGTCGCTCAAAAGGGATTGAAACACTTGAGTCTCGTATAACCATAGTTGCAAGTCGTCACTACAAACACATAAGTTCAAAAATCTACATCCAATTAATCAAAAGCTTGCAAATCTACCTATTTTTCTATAAGCCGTTGATGTCCACCCTACTCACTCTGTCCAGAGGCTAAAACTTTATTAAAAGAGTCCAGCTCATCCCACCATCTCCGTCTGGGCCTGCCGCAGTGTCTTTTGCCATTATGCGGGACTCAGTATCCAAGAGCAGATGCAAAAGGAAACTTAACTCCTAGTTTAAATCACAAAATTATGATGAAACAGAGAAACTCGTGGAATTGTAAAATACTCCTCTCTCCCTCACATACCCCAACAAAACCACACCTAAGACACATGCCACATACTCGCACACCTCATTAGCACTCACCCACACATCCATTCACCCTAAACTCACCACATTAACTCAGCGTCAAAATACATCCCAAATCACATGTCCGGTACTGTTTATATTAATCTTATTTTCCTTTATTCTTTTTAAAAACTTATAAATTATATTTTTAAATATTAGAATATAAAATAAAAACATTTAAAAATATAAAAAATAGTAGCCCACCGGTATCGGGAACAGGGTCCAAGCTACCGGCGGTCAGGGCTCCAGAGAGAGGAACCTCCTGACAATGCGAGCCGTGTCCAGAAGTACCGCTTTCTGAATCAAGCCCTTGACCCAACTGCTTAACGAGAGCCTCTTCAGGTGGTGGTCGAGGCTCTTGGCTATCAACCCATTGGCTGTGACGACTATCGGCACAATGATCGCTGAGTCCACATCCCACATGTCGACAACCTCGCGAGCCAAGTCAAGATACTTGATTTGTTTATCTTTCTCGGCTTTCACGAGGTTCTCGTCATGCGGAACCGTTATGTCAACAATCATTGTGCGCCTTTCTAGTCGATCCACCACCACTATATCAGGCTTATTTGCAACAACAGTCCTGTCAGTGATGATGGATCGATCCCAGTAAAGTGTGATATCGCCGTTGTCAAGAACTGGGTCGGGCACATACCTGTAGTACGGCACTTCTGATTCCACAAGGCAGTATTTCAGAGCAAGTTGCTGGTGGATAATCCTGGCTACAAGATTGTGTCTATGCAAGTACTCTTCGTTAGCTAGACGAGAACACCCAGAGATAATGTGTCTAATTGATTCCCCGGGACGGTGCCCGACAGATGTCCACCGTGCCGTCTTTCACAATAAATCTCCGGTTATTGTTCGTCATCATAACTTCGTCCATAATTGCACAAACAAAACCTTCGGTTTCCCCAAAGAGATCACCGAAACGCAGCCAGGCTACGGACGCTAGAAAATCTACATCGGGTCCGTGTAGGGCCCGGAAAAAGCGTCCGTGGAGCTCCTTACTTTGCCATACCTCCATGCGGTCATTAGTGTCAAGTACTACAGGCTTGCGCCAGTTCTCGTTAGCCAAGGAGAGCGGGGTGAGGCCCTTGTCCACCGCGACCACATCTCGATGCATCCCCACGTCGGCTTCCAGGAAATATTCCCTGAGACTGCATATCTCGCGATTGTGGAGAGTCTTAGCGTTTAAAAAGCCTCGACCTCCACACTTTCGCGGGATATACAGCCTCATAACCGATGACCGTGGGTGATGCATTCGATATGCAGTCAGCAGCGTACGGACCCTTCTATCCAGGGCGTCGAGTTCGGTCTGAGTCCATTTGAGTATGCCGAAAGAGTACATCAAAACCGGCATGACCCAACCGTTGAAGGCGCGCACCTTGTTTCCGCCTGAGAGAAGACTATTAAATACTTTCTTCAGGCGGCCAAAGAAGCGCTCCTTCAACGATTGCTTCATGTCAGTAACATTGATTCCCAAAGCTTCCGACATACCCAAATACTTATAGGTTTCGGATGTGGGGAGGGCTCGAAAGTTTGTGGAATCCGAGAGTTGGGTTCCCACGGATTCCACAATCTCTCCTCGCTTTACATGCATGACTGCACATTTGTCCACACCAAATTCCATCCTGATGGCGCTACTGAAGGTTTCAGTTATCTTCAGTAGTTCTATCAGTTGCAAATTGTTGTGGGCAAAGAGTTTAAGGTCATCCATGTAAAGGAGGTGTGATATAACCTGACCACCTCTTCTCAACCGATAGCCTATACCTGAATCCTCAAGCAGTGTGCTCAGAGGATTCAGAGCTAGGCAGAACCAAAGCGGACTCAAACTATCGCCCTGAAATATGCCTCGCTCAATCCTTATCGGCTCGCTATTCCTCTGGATATTTCGACATCCTGGATAGCGAAGGACCGTTCTCCATTGCCCCATACATGACATCAGGAAGGCGCGCAGAGTTGCATCTACTTTATACAACTCCAGCACCCTCATGAGCCATGTATGTGGTACCGAGTCATAGGCCTTCTTCTAATCTATCCAACATGTCGACAGATCCTTTCGGGAACGACGAACCTGTTGGCTAATGGCCATATCAATGAGGAGCAGCTCCTTAGTACCGCGGGACCCGTTCCTACATCCATTTTGAGAGACAGACATGATGGAGTTAGTGTCTATATGATTGTAAATTTTAGCTCTCAAAATGGATGTGAGGACTTTATAGACCGTCGGTAAACACGTGATCGGCCTATAATTTTTGGGTTCCGCGGTGCTACCTGATTTATGGAGCAGGTGGGTAACTCCTGTTGTAAGAAACTGGGGTAGCGAACCAGACTCCAAAGCAGTCTGGTACTGAGCCGCCAAGCGAGCGTGCGATGCTACAAACCATTTTATTCAGAAGTTGTGCAGCCCGTCCGGCCCTGGAGACTTCCAGTTGGGCAACGGACGAACTGCACGAGCAACATCTTGGGGGCTGATAGTAATAGCCCCCATTTCTGGTATAGGATCGCAGGCTCGCTCGACTTCTCTAGCCCAATCACCTTCGGTGTGACTGACAGGCACCGACCAGATACTGCGCCAAAAAGAACACATGGCGTCATTATCCGGCAAATTCGTGTCAGCCACACCTTGGGTCGGTCGCTCCCAAGCCCTATAAACCCACCTTTCATCACTCTGGAAGGTGCGATTCTGAGTGTATCGGTCTACTCGCCGCTTATACCTACGAATACGGCTTGCCCATGCATAAACTTTCTGCTTCAGGAAGTCTATGCGCTCTGTGACACGGGACATAAAATCCTGAGGGCTGGTATCAGTCCCTGAGAACGCCCGTCTCACAAAGCGCATCACTCTAGGGCGAGTGTTGCCCTCCCTGAAACAGATTAGTTTGCCGATGAGCGCTCTGGCCCCACTAATACGACGCTCAATTCTGCACTGCCAAGCTGGTACGGCTGGTTTTGGTCGTGTAGCTCTAGAGTCACTAGCAAATTTGACGTGAGCTACACGACATGCCGCTACAACCGCGCAGTACAGAATTGCATGAGTATCAGTGAGGTCTTCGCAGTCATCAAAATAGTTTGACAACTGCGAATCCAGAGCCGCCACCAGCGCCCTATTTTTTTAATGCATGGGCAAACGAGGTAAACGTGGCCTAAGTTCTGGTGGTATGGACCGATATTCTCGAATCGCACTCTCCAAAGCAATCCTCAATTCCTCATTGCACTGGGTACTTACATTTGTAGCCCTGTCATCACTCCCCTCGTCTGCTTGACTTGTGACGTACCGTGGTGGGACCACAACAGTCTGCAACGGAGGTGCGATGACATGGCCACTCAGCATTTCATTTCGAAGGCGATCAAGTACAGTGTCATCCAACATATGATTACGCTGGATGACCCGCACCTGATCCGATAGTCGTTGGGGTGAAACGTTGACAGTTGGCTCAAGCACCTGAAAAAGAGAGAGCATCCGAACACGGTACGCGGTCAGATTGTTTCCCCCCTCTGTAGCCCCATAGTATGAGCGCATGACATTCTCATTGATGGATCTTGTCCATCTCATGCGCTGCACACTTCCGCCGGGAGCTGGGACCCTATCAGAGGCCGGTGGGCCTCGAGGTCCTAAGCCGTCCTGCGGCCGGCGTCCTCTCCGTCGACGAGCAGGTGGTGGCGTCGTGGGCGGAGAGAATTACTCGTCGCTCGAGCTCGACGCAACTGCCGCGGCCGGTGTCGTCACAGCGCCCACAGTGGGGCTGGGTACCGGCGGCGGCGAGGCGGAGCTGAGCGAGGAGTCCGGTGGTGGTAGGCGTGCATTCCGTGCTGCGGCTCTGGTCAACATTTTTGAACGTCATGGATTTTTCATTTTGTATTTATTGTTTTTCGGAGATGACATCTGTCATGTCACCTCCTCTTCTGTAGTTTTTGATTGAATTTTTGCATTTTGCTGTTATATAGTCTCTTTTTGATGATTTTCTGATATTTTGTAGGTTTAAGTTCACTGTAAAACTGGAAGCTAATAAAATGGGGTCAAAATTATTTTTACTATTTAAACTGTATCTGATTGAAATGTGTGACGTCTTGTTGACACGGTGTTGCCACGTTTTTTTATTATTACATAAGAAAATCTAAATTAAAACTACATTAACTTTACTATCTATTAAGTATTTTTTACATGGAACAGCATTCCATCCAGCATTACATTTAATACTTTTGCTGCAGCTTTTATCGTTTTACTTGTCAAGTATAACAAATAAAACGATCCACTTTTTTTTTATTATTATTATCCTGCCAGAGGTTAAAATAGAGGGCTAAACCTGCCAAAATGGCAGAATCTTGCCACATATGGTCACACCGCCACCCGGCCGCGTGTTCACACCATCTGTACGAGTCGCCCTCTTGACAAAATATCGGCCTGATTTATAAAAGAAACACATACATACATACCATCACGCCTTTTTCCCATGCGGGCAGGCAGAAACCACGGAACGCGACCTGCTACGATCTCTACACACTTCTTTTGCCTCGTTTAGGTTCATATAATACAATTGGTCATAAAAGAAACACTTGCGTAACAAATACTTAAATCATATAATCAACATAAGTACCTACAAAAATCTTTCGCGGATATAACTACTATTCAAAACCATATAAATATTAAAATACATATTTTAAAATGTGCCAATTACGACTTAGGAGGAGTTGAAAAACCCAAAGGAGGGTACTTATTTAACATCTCCGCCATTTGTGAAGGATAAAAAGCCATGAATTTGAATCTTTCTCCCATCTTCGCAGGATCAACAAGCATTTCATAGCCCTTCTTTATTTTTTCTCGGTCTTCATCTGACTTTGCATTATCCATGAGTACCTGGAAATAATGAAATTGCTTTTAGTAAGGTCATGTTTTAGTTACATGTACACTCGCAGCGTCAATAATATCGGGACGAACAGACTACTCAAAAGTAAAATTTACAAACCCCAGACGAAAAACAAAACCTCAAAAAGTAAAAAAATATACGTAGTGGCCACTACATTAAGTTTAATATGAAGTTGTAGGTCATATTTTGATCAACGGATTATCTTGTCGAAACGGTTGAACCAATTTTTATAAAACATCTCTAAGAACCGCCGCCGCCGCTATAAAGCCTACTTTTAAATAAAAAAACTGACCAAGTGCGAGTCGGACTCGCGCACCGAGGGTTCCGTACAAACCTGCAGGAATTCACGGTTTATGCATAAGGTTTATGTTTATGAAATTATTTATTTTTATTTATTTATATTTGAGTTGACTGAATGAAAGGTAAATTGTGGTTTACGATTTATGACGTATTAAAAAAAAACTACTTACTAGATCTCGTTCAAACCAATTTTCTGCGTCACGGGTTAAAATGATCGAAACAACTATGAAAATCTATACTAATACTAGCTGACCCGACAGACGTTGTCCTGTCTCTTTGATGATATTCGAGCACGCATGTCTGTCAATTCTATGTCAAATGTCATAATGTTACATTAAAAAAGTTTACATTGTCCTATATGGTTGTTAAGTATTCTTAGATAAGTGTACTTAAATTTTCTAATTTTACGCGCAATTTTTAATTTTTTTTCTTTCATAAGAACCTTCTCCTGACAATTACAAACACAACAAAAAAAAGAAAAAGTGAAATCGGTCCAGCCGTTCACGCGTGATGGCGTGACCAAGGGAAATAGGGATTCATTTTTATATATATAGATTGTAAGGCTGAAGAGTTTGTTTGTTTGATTTACCCCGGTAATCTCAGGAACTACTGGTCCGAATTGAAATTTTTATTTTTTGTTGGGTAGCCTATTTATCGAGGAAGGCTATAGGCTATATAACTTCACGCTACAACCAAGAGGAGCGGAGTTGTAATGAAAAATGTTGCAAAAACGGAAAAAATCGCACGGGTAGGCGATTCGACGCGACGGGAAGGGTCGGGGGAACAAGAAATTTAACGCGGACGAAGTCGCGGGCAGAAGTAAAATATAAACTCAATGCCACAAGGAGTGTTTCAGAATGAAAACAATACACAACAACTGATATTCTGACAAGTACTTTATCTAAATTGAGATAAAGTTTAATTTTCTTAGTTGTTGAGATCGTTTTGAACAGTATGTTGCGTCTCGATGTATAAGACGCTGACGGTAAATTCATTGACAGACAAAGCACAGCGAAATCCATTAGGTTTTGAAGCTTGAAATTTTGCTTAAAAGGTTACCATAAACCTATGTTTAACAAATAAAGATTCTGATTCTGAATCTGATCAACATTATTTTACTAGGAGAGAGTGGTAAAATCCGAATCCGTAAGAGATACGACAGTTGCGAGGTGTCCACATAAATGAGTAAAAGGCTGTAGAATTTGCCCTTGAATCGGCACGATACTTAAAGTATTTTTAGGTACTACTAAGATAGTAAGATCCTGAAAGTTTCAGAGAGATCTCAGCTCCCAAAACATATCCAAAATTCAAATGAATCGATTCACGCGTTCCTGAGAAAATTATTTTTTTCTGATTTTGTCAGATTTTTACATATTTTCCTTTTTCTCAAAAACCAAATGGGTTAGAGATCTGAAACTTTTAAGATGTTGTTATCTTATTAGTACCTAAAAATCCTTTAAGTATCGTGCTGATATCTTTCAAGGGCAAATTCACTATGCTTATACCCCTAGGGCAGGGGTGGCCAACCGGTCGATCGCGATCGACCGGTCGATCGCGACTATTAGTCCAGTCGATCGTGGCAAGGCAAAAAATATAAATAAGTATACCAGACTGCGCAACGTAATTACCAACTAGGTACTGCAGCATTATCTTGTATCATTTTTCAATCGTTGTTCCGTCACGATATTTATCCTCTATTCTACGCAGTATAGTCTTTTGTTTTCGGCACGCGATGACCAATAAGCAGGAAGCGTGTGGGATGCGGGGGAGGGGCGTGTGTCAATCCATCCCGTGTCACGTCTCAGTCAGTCAGTTGACAGTTGACGACAGAGACTACCAGAGTTACGACTTTTCGACGATTACCGATGTAAATCACGATTAGACTCTGTATAACGCAAGCCTCATAGTTGTTTACGTACGTTATGGATAAGTGGTTGAAAAGAAACGCTGAAGGAACATCAAATGAGGAAATAAATTCTTCTGAAGGTTCATCAAATAAAGTAAGTTAATATTTTTGATATTGTTACTATTGCAAACGGGCCTCTCAATAGTCCTACTTATACTACAAGAATCACGAAATTTACATTAAAAGTAAGCAAGTACAAATAATAAAGCCGATCGTTGCCGAACATTGAGTAATCCCTACGAGCCGCGCTAATGTCATGGACCTCCGAAGCGCTTCACAAAGTTTTCGCGCCCATATTACATCAAACTATGTGTTAATGGTGCAGGCTGCCGATTTTTTTGAAGAGTATTAAAACAATTATTATTTTAAGTACTCGGTGGATCAAACGAATTATCCACCTAGTTACTAGGTCCTAGTAAGTGGGTAAAAAACTTGAAAATGGTCGCTCGCTAACTTTGTGCCATCATTAGGAAATTAATTCTCATTAAATTGGATATTTCTACTTTTATTATTATACGAATTATATTCCTAATATTTTAATTTTATTTTTTGCAGATTCTTGATAAATGTGCTCCAAAGAAATCAAAAACTTATCACTTTCACCAAGAATGGGAATTGGACTACTTCTTTACCATGGTGAAAGAAAACTGTTGCTGCCTAATATGCAATACATCCCTGGCAATACCCAAAAAAGGAAATTTAGAGCGACATTTTAACACAATGCATGGTAAATATCATACTGACTTTCCACCTAACAGCGAAATAAGAAAGAGTAAATTGCAAGCATTGAAATCGCAATTTAAATTCCAAGAAAACATGTTTTCTGGGCCTATTGAGCAAAGTAAAGCTGCAACTGAATCTTCTTTCCGAGTAAGCAACATAATTGCACAAAAGTGCAAACCTTTTTCCGATGGGGAATACATCAAGGAAATCTTCGAAGAAGTGTCAGATTCGCTGTTTGTAAATTTCAAAAATAAAAACGAAATTAAAAAAGCTGTTCATGGTTTACAACTGTCTCGAAATACTGTGATGCGCCGTATAGAAACAATAAGTAAAAACTTAAACGAACAACTACAAAAAGATATCGTCCTCTGCGTTGCTTTTTCGCTTCAATTTGACGAGTCAACAGATATCACTGATACTGCACAATTACTTGTTTTTATTCGGATGGTCTTCGAAGATTTCTCGACCAAAGAAGAACTGCTAAGTATGATTTCCTTAAAAGGAAAAACTCGTGGCCTTGATATATTCACCGAATTCAAAGCATATATTTGCCAGATTAAGCTACCCTTGTATAAACTCGTATCAATGACAACTGATGGAGCTCCTGCAATGACAGGTATTCATAATGGTTTTATTGCTCTGTGTCACAAAGACGAAGATTTTCCAGACTTCATTAGCTACCACTGCATAATCCATCAACAGGTTGATGAAGAAATATCCATCACATGTTTCGTGTTTAACCTCTTACTGGCCAGTCAGTCCTCTCACTGGCCTCTTACAGGTATTCATAATGGTAACCTGTTGATGGATTATGCAGTGGTAGCTAATGAAGTCCGGAAAATCTTCGTCTTTGTGACACAGAGCAATAAAACCATTATGAATACCTGTAAGAGGCCAGTGAGAGGACTGACTGGCCAGTAAGAGGTTAAACACGAAACATGTGATGGATATTTCTTTCAAAATTGTAAATTCCATAAAGGGAAAATCCCTCCAAAGGCGGCTCTTTAAACAGCAATTAGATGAGAAGGAACCAGAATTAGCATTGCACACTGACGTAAGGTGGTTGAGTCGAAGCAAGTTTTTGCAAAGATTTCGTGATCTATTGGACGAAATAATAAAATTTCTTGATGAAAGGGGTGATGATTATCGGCAATTGCGTGATTTAGACTGGCAATGTGATTTAGCTTTCTTGGCCGATTTTACTGGAAAACTGAATACATTAAATCTGAATCTACAAGGCAAGAATAAAACATTAACAGAAATGATGAGTTCTATTGCAGCATTTCAAACTCAAACAGCGTCTATGATAGTTGACATAGAGAAGAAAAAATTTGAACAATTTGTAAACATCAAGGATCATATGGAAAAACATCCTACCTACAATTTCATTTCTGAGAAGTACACGACAGAAATTAGGGCAGTGATAGCAGACTTCGAAATTCGCTTTAGTGATTTCAGAAAAATTGAGAAGTTGGTTCAATTCATCAGTTATCCATTTAATGATTCCATTGATCATAGTGATATCTATGAATTGGCTACAAAATATGCAGATATATTTCAAATGGAGCACATGATGTTACAAAACGAAATTATTATTCTGCGCTGCGACATATTTCTAAAAGCAAGGTCATCCTCAGGTCAAGATTTCTGGGCATTGGTTTCCAACGCAAAATATCCAAATTTGAAGAAATGTGTTGAACAACTTCATTCGTGTTTTGGTTCAACATATTTATGTGAGTCAGCATTTTCCTACTTAAAACAAATAAACACCGTTCTCGCTTGACAGACGTTCATACATTGGATTCTTTAAGATTGGCAATTTCCAACTACAAACCTGATTATGCTAAACTAGTGGAAGATGCTCAGACGCAATGCTCACACTAATATATAGGACCTATATATGTTGACAGCCGAAAGACGTCCACTACTGGACGTAAGCCTCCCCCGATTTGGGGGGGATTTGCCATAATCGCCACGCTTGGCAGGCGGGTTGGCGATCGCAGTATGATGGTAAAATGCATAGAGAACGCTGCTGCCCATTCTCTAGTAAGTCCCGTAGTCGCTTCTTACGACACCCACGGGAAGAAATGGGGTGGTGCAATTCTTTACGTCCGGCACCACACGGTACACGTTCGGCTGTCATGATATATGTTGATTAAACATCATCAACTCAGAATTCCATTCCAAAGCATTAAGTTAATTTAAGGAAACAATCTCACATGTGATATGAAAAGAAACTCCTAAGACTGGTCAATAAAAAATACTACATGATTGTGTACTAAACTATGCTGTTTCATTTAAGATTTCAAGAATTATGTAATTGGTAGATGGTAGATCGCACAGGGTTTCGTTAGTTAACAGTAGATCTTATATCTAATCAAGTTGGCCACCCCTGCCCTAGGGCCTTTACAACAATTTTTCTACAGCCTTCGCATAACCATTTCTAGTGAGCTGACCCTGTAGAAATTGTTATGCTAAGATATGAGATTATATAATCACATACCCATTAATTAGTACCCATTTTGCACAGGATATTATGCAGGAAATAAAACAGGGATAGATGAGATCCTGTAATTGGTTAGTATCTTTTTTTTTTCAAAATCTCTATTGTTTCTCACCTTAAGCCTAGCTTCAGCTTGACATCTCTCTAGGAATTCTTTCTGCTTGACAGGGCCCATGACCAAGGCATAGTTCTCACTAGATGGAGTCTTAGACGCTGCGACCCTTAGTTGCGAGAAGTCCACATCAGCTGTAAGATCACACTTGCCAGGGTTTTCTAGAGGATTCACCACTTTGTGCTTATGGAAAGCCTGAAAAAAAATTATTATTGTTTCACATTTTGTCTAAAATAAAAAAAAATGGAGGAAGAGAAACGAGATTGCTATTGCCAACGGCAATTTATTTCTTGTAATGTTTTTCCTTGTTTTGTTTGTAGTCTGTACTTACTAACATAGTCGTAAGTTTTACTAACAATGTTGTTGAGTCTTGGTTACTTGAATAAAGAAGTATTCTATTCTATAGAGAAATTATGAAAATAGGGTGAAACATTAAAGAAGCAGAGTTGAAAAATTCTTACGTTTTTTGCAGTTCAGTGTCATGTTCTATGTTAATTATAATATGAGTCTCAACCGTAACAAATATGCCTTCACTGAATTATAATAATTAAAATTTGAAGCAAATTGCAAAAACCGAAAGAAAATTTTATTTTGCAGCTACCTTAGCACATCCTCCATAAAAAGAATCACAAATTTACAATCTTAATGTAAAAGTCATAATATTAATTTTTTTTCAAACCAAAAATTGCATTGCTTACCCTAAAAGTATCCCCCTTTTCTCCCTCATGTCCATAATCAGCAATTAGGGCTATACCACCATACTTGTCCACCCTCGTGGCCAGTTGTCTTGCAATACCCAGACTTCGGGCACTGATCTCCAGCTCCGTTCTGTCACCAGAATCTAACGGTGGCCTAATGAGGGACTTGGCAGAGGAAGTCTCTTCTGCGGTTATTCTGTAGTAAAGTTGGTCTTGCCCGTCTAAGTCTATTAGGAGTTCTCGCCAGCCTTTGTCAGTTTTCTGGAAAGTGTGAAGAAAAACTTTAAAATTATTTTTATAATATCAGCATGCGTAGCATGACCACCATAGAAAGAACTTTGTCTATTCTTGTAGAATAGAGATAAAACTGTCATGCTACCCCATTGGTAGAATAGAGATAAAACTGTCATGCTACGCCAGCATAAAACGGTACAAATCTTTCTACAATCTTTCATTCTGTCTTTAATCTTTCTACAATCTGTAATTTTGTCTATTCTTCCGTCGACAAAACCCCTTTCTACGGTGGTCATGCTACGCATACTGTACTTACTGATTAATAGATGGAGTTAGGGCTAGAGCGCATTGCCTTGGGATGGAACGCGCGCATTGCAGCGAAAAAAATGAAGGGTTTTTTTTTAACACAGTTTTCCGAACAGTTTATGCAACATGTAGACTACCTAGATGGACCTAGACGGCCTTATTAGGTCTATTTTTTCGCAGGATATAAATATTTACTGGTATCTAAAAACAAATTGGGATATTACTGCTTGGTTGGTTTGTTTCACCGCAGTGCGCGATAGTTCATATATCTCTATGTGATACAAAACACATGCGGTGGACTCCCCGCAATTTGCAGCCGGAGGCCCACTGTGAATCAACCGCATGAGTTTTTTTCATCGCAGTGCGTGCATTTGTATGACATTTCATACTTCACAGATTATGCAGTAAAAAAACGCACGGCAGTGCGCGCTAGGCCTAATATGGATGTTTTAATATTAATTACTTTGTATGTACAGACGCCAGCACATCAAGCTAACCGAAACTGTCAAATTCTCCCAATCAACCTTGTCCCTAATGCTTTAGCAATAAAGTTGAAAATCTATTAAAGAAATTTGACAGATTGTAGTAGCTTGATGTGCTGGCGTCTGTACCTAACAAAATTTTTACTTCAAGGGTCGGTTCACATCTGACGGAAGATGCGTCGAGCGTATCATCGGTCGTGTCTATTCGGTCAAATAGTGTGCTTTCATATCTGACGGAAGATGCGTCGGGCGTAACATGCACTTCCGCGATAAATCGTTCTGTATACAAACATTTTCAATGCAAGAAAACTTCGAACGGTCTGTACACAAACGATCTCCTCTGATGTTACGCCTAGTCTGAATGAATGCATCAGTCAATATACGCGTACCGCGACTTTGCCGCTCTTTACGTCAGCCGACAATGCGTTAACGGAAACGGAACTGGAACAGACGCTGTACGCTCGACGCACTAACGCATCATCGGTGTGTGAACGGTTGAATGTTTTCTCATATAATTGTCTGTTCTGGCGTTACGCGACCGATCTACGCGACGCATCTTCCGTCAGATGTAAACCGACCCTAAAATAAAATTGTATTCTAAAAGTAATTGTCACTTACTTCAAACTTATGTATAGGGAGTACATCGAAAAACTCGTGTGCAATATACCAAGAGAAGTTATTAGGCACTTTCTTCAGGTCATTGTACCAGTACACCTTGATACCGCTCACTGTTTCGCCCTAGAAATTTAAAATAAATTAATTATGTGTTATGATCATTAGCCAGGGTCTACATCATGGCACATTTTAGGTATTATCATAACAAACTGTCACAGTAAATAGTAAAAAGCAGAAGTGGAGAGAGCAGAGGGAGCTTTTATGTCAGTTAAAATGTAACAGCCTGATTCAAACTTTATGGGGGCTTAGAGCTTGGAACATGAGGTGAGTCACTACTCAGAAACAAATCCTCATGCGAGCGGGAGTGAGTGTTGAGGTACTGCACAGCATGTAGCGCACTTCAGTGCCACCATAAAAATTAAATCAGGCTATAATTAGTGGCAGCCCAGAACGAGACTGGGTAAGTACAGCAAAACAAAAAGACTATATTGTGTATTTCAGAAAGAATATTTTTTCTTTACACACTGTAACTTGATTTGTGTTAAAACTTGTTGCAGGTTTCTTCTATGCCAGTAATTTATTGTTATTCTGTTACTTAACAATTAAATAACTGAATAACAATAACTAGATTAGACTACTAAGAGTAATCATCATCATTGTTCTCTTGCCCTTATTCCAATTTATTTGGGATTGAGATTTTCTTGCATACTTCTCTAATTGCCATTACCTCAGTAGTCACCCCTATTCTAGCTATATCATCGTTCACACAGACAGTCCATCTCCATCCCACACTTCTTCGGTCTTCCCCTAGTCTTCTAGCCATCCACATTCATACTCACTGCTAACTATAGTCTTTTCGCCATAAGATGAGTTCCCTGACAGTTCATTTTTTTCCGTGGCGCGCATACTACTTTAGAGGAATAAAAAATAAACCAGCAAAAAAATTAAAAAAGAAATGATAAAAAAATATTCTCTTTCGTAAATTACTAAGTAAATTATTGTAGTTATAATTAACTGTTAATAAATTAAGTAAATAAAATAAAAAAGTATAAATCTTAAAAATGTCTAATGCGTTGAATGGAACGTCGGCCAATAGAGATTGCCACTACTCAATACACTAATCGACAAAAAAATAGATGAATCGGAGCGGCCATTTTGTAATCGCGATCGCGTCGCGTCAGTACGAGTGCGTTATGTCAGGTTTTTGCTCTGCTCCCGTGACGTTATGTAGCCTATGTCTTATTCTGATGTATAAGCTATATTACTGTAAAGTTTCATCAAAATCCGTACAGTACTTTATGCGTGAAAGAGTAAAAACATCCACACACACACACACATACTAACTTTCACATTTATAATATTAGTAGGAAGTAGGAAAACCAGTTTATTAAAAAAATATTTTGAAAATCTAAAATCGATAATCCGATTCCATTTTCTTTGCCAACTGAATCGATATTATAAAAAAATCGATTATATTTCGTTAGGCCACATCACTACAATTGTCAGACAAGAACTGTCAGGGAACTCTTCTTATGGCAAAAGGACTATAAAACACTATTTTCATTAAAATATGCAATACTGTCATTACACTTACAAATATGAAGTTATCAAAAAATGATTTTTATACCTAGTATGTATTGAAATAAGGATCAAAATTGCAACAAATACCAAAGATTCTAAAAAAAACAGCATTTTTGCAGGCGCAACAATAATACAATGATGACAAGAATTATGCTTACTTCATAGTTATGTGGCAGTTGAATATCAACTTCTCTGTGAGATATACATAGTCGGTTAGCTTGAACTAATTGCATTGTTGAAGAGATTTCCACCAAGTGTAGACTCAGATCTGGAGGTTTGTAGCCTAGACGATTGAGCACCTAGAAATAAATAAGAATGTTGATTACTACTTCATACTGAGTTTAAATTTGTATGGATAGTTAAATTAATTGAGTTTGAACTACAGAACACCTCTTGATTATAAATGTTCCATACTCCTGAATAATACATTATTATTAAAAAAACATAATACTGGAGAAATCTCGATGTTTTATCAAGTTGTCAAGCAGGGGCTGGTCACTTATTAAGTTAATACTGTAATAAAAATTATAGAATTTCTAAAATGACTTACCCTTAAAATATCTAACAACAATGTTGCTTTACCAGGCCCAAGTTCAACGATCTGCAGCGGCTTTCCAGGACCCATCTTCTGGGTCTCAGCATAGAACCAAACCCCCAATATCTCACCAAACAGTTGACTGATTTCAGGCGACGTTATAAAATCACCAGCCTCACCAATTACTTCCTTTTTCATATAATATCCTTCTGTTGGATTAGTAACAATAATATGCATGTATTCAGCCACCGTTAGAGGACCGTTAAGTCTTATTTTTTCTCTAATTATTTCCATCAAGCTTGGGGCCGAACCCGGTGCAGGCATTTTCAAAGTTTTTGGGTCTGGACGTTTAACCACTTTGAAACCATACCCTCTGGATATTGTTTGTTGTATCAGGAGTTTGTTACACATCCGGAATATGTGTCGAGAATTCATTTTATAAGAAGAAAATTAAAATCAGTTAACGACGAAGAGGTTAAAATTGTTTTGACATTTACCGTCATGATGACAGCTCCACAGCTGATTTTGTCGTTGTAGAAAAGCAGTACTTTTGGCCTCTATTACTTTAACTAGAAATTAAATAATCAAAAACTGTAAATCGTTTTAATTATTTAAGCTATATCAAAATAGCAGTAGAGTAGCAATTGTAAATAATGAATTATTTTATTAAAAAGACAACAACTTTCATGCGAAAATAGAGTTTCGGAAAAAAACGGTTTTTCATTTTCAGAGATGCTTTGATGGTTTGATTTAAGTTCCTTGGCTTTGATACAAAAAAATACGATAGGTTTTTTTGAAATTAAAATTATGCTTTGATCAGAGCCTTTTTTTTTGTTCAGATCTCTATTTTAGAAAAAGAAATACGTGCTATTTTTTTATTTTGGTATTTATTGTTTACGTACGTATAGTTCTTACCAAACTTCTTGGCCACCCTGAAGCTGGCTACAATTGGCTGCGCAGTAGTAAATCGAATGAAATATGAAAACTTTAGTGGTTACTATAATAAAACAAGACATCTAATCTAATACAATTATCTTTTATTGTTACACTTTTATAAACAGCCATCTTAGGCAAAATCCAAAATCCCAGAGAGTGAACAAAACTAAAGATGTGACAGACATCATGTTCACAGATAATTAATATCTTAACACTCCCCCTCAATTTTATGTTTGTGAAAACTTACAAATTGCTTCTATAAATAAATGAAAATAAATTCTACCAAACTTTAACTTTAACATGGCAACACAAACTTAGTAATATTTAAATTCTTGAAATTGCAACACTAAAACTGACATATATAAGTTTTGACAGATAATTTTGACAAGCTAGTGACAACATAACCTTAAAATATAAACAATGCAAACATTCTATGAAAAACAATGTTACAAAACTAACAGCTTGTCACGAAAATAGCAAAACTTAACACTACACAGTGGTTTCGTCATAATGTCCGAAGTATTTTCACTGGTACTTACGTATTTAACAATCAAAAAATTTTGGTTTACAATGTCTTTTATGAAATGATATTTAATGTCTATGTGCTTGGAATGTTTTGTATTTTCACAATTATGTATCATTTTTATTGCACTCTGATTGTCCACATAAAGCACAATATTACACTTTTCATTAAAGTCAACTGATAATCCTTTCACAAATAACAAATCACTGACACAACTTGCAGCAGCTATGTATTCACTTTCAGCACTGGAGAGAGATACAGTCCTCTGCTTTCGTGATGACCATGCAATTAGGTTCCCTTGGTGATATATTAGTGCTCCACTAACACTTTTCCTTGTGATCTTATCACCTGCCCAATCGGCATCTGAAAATGCTGAAATATTAGAACATTTATTAGTGTTTTCTTCTTTCTCTTGACAATAGTATGTCAACTCTTTATTAATTGTGCCCTTCAGATAGCGTAATACACGTTTTGCAGCTGTCCATAAGCTTCTCGTGGGTTTATCAAGATATCGACTGAGGAATGAAGTTGCAAAAGTGATGTCCGGTCTGCTTATTGTAGCCAGGTAAGTTAAACTTCCAATTAATTCTCTGTAAGGTATATCACTAATTATTTCTTCTGTTTCAGGTACTTGAAAATTGTTTTCCATCGGCGTCTTCACTTCTTTACAATCTTGCATCTTATACTTTAGTAATAAATTTTTAATAAACAGTTTTTGTGATAATTTCAATGTATTTTCATTTCTCATAATTTCAATTCCTAAGAAGTTAGATACTCTTCCCATATCTTTAGCTTTAAATTCTTCTTGCAATTTTCTTGATATTTTATTTATTTCACTACTCTTTCCCATCAGTAAAATATCATCTACAAATAATATGAGCCATATATCTTTTCCTATGTATAAACATATATCATATTTTGATCTTTTCATGTTTATTGTTTGACAGAAATTATCAAATCTTATATTCCAACATTTTGGTGACTCTTTCAATCCATATAAAGCTTTTTTAAGTTTCAGAACAGTTCCTTCTTGTTTATTTTCCGAACTTATTCCCTCTGGAACTTTGATGTAAACTTCTGTGCTCAAATTTCCATTTAGAAATGCTGTAGGTATGTCCAACTGCTTTGTTTCCCAGTTATTATTTATTACTTCTGATAATCCCATTCTTATGGTAGTTATGTTGGCTACAGGGGAATAAACATAATCTTCTGTGTACTGTTGAAATCCGCGTGCAACTAATCTTGCCTTTTTAGTTCCATCCGATTTTGTTTTGAAAATCCATTTTGTGTCAATAGCACTTTTTCCTTTTGGCAATTCTGATTCTATCCATGTGTTTTGTTCCTTTAATGACTTAATCTCTTTATCTATTGCTGTTTTCCATTCTTTATCTTGTTGAATGGCTTCTGTGTATGTGGCAGGATCGCTTTCACTTGAAAGTAAACAATAATCTTCATATGTATTTAAATCAAATTGTTTAGGCTTTTTTACTTCTCTTCCACTTCTTGTTCGCTTGATTTCTTCGTTTTGTTTTTCTGGAGTGGAGTAATTATTCTCTTCTGGATCATAAAAACTTTCTTCTTCTTGTATTGATTCTGAATACTTTGTTTCTTTTATTATTTGTTTTTCTTTTGGTTTCACACACATTTCTTTCTGAATTTCATTTTCTTCTAAGTATCCTTTTATATTTTTGTTTTGTTCTTCATGTTGATATTTTATGTTTGTTTCATCAAATCTTACATCTCTTGAGACAAATATCTCATCAGTTTTTGGGTTCCATAAGGTATATCCATTCATAGAATATCCTATCATTCGAGCTGGCACTGCTCGTCTTGACCATTTATCCTGTTTGGGCATAATATGTGCCCATGCTTTGCATCCAAAAACTTTGATTTTATTTAAAATTAATTCCTTGTTCTTGATCCTCGCAGGTACTTGATAATTTATTGAAGAACATGGCGATCGGTTGATAAGAAAAGTAGCCGTTAAGATTGCTTGACCCCATAGGTGTCTTGGTAGATTTGATTCATCTAACATGGTTCTCGCTTTATCATATATTGTCCTGTTCATACGTTCAGCTTTCCCATTTTGCTGTGGGCTATATGGCTGCGTGTATTCAATTTTGATACCTTTTTCATAACAAAACTTTTTGAGACTTTCCGCTGTGAATTCCCCTCCATTATCACATCTGATCCTTTTCACTTTTATCCCATCTTGCCTCTCTTGTTCTATTATATAATTGATTAATTTATCTGTGGCTTCATTTTTGCTTTTTAACAAATACGTCTGAGTATAATGAGAATAGTCATCTGTTATTGTTTGGAAATATTTATATCCTTGTTTAGTTGCTTCTCTTGCTGGTCCAGCAATATCAGTGTGTATTAAATCTCCTATCTTACTTGACCTTGGACTTTGTAATCTGTTAAATGGTAGTCTGGTTGATTTTGACCTCATGCATGCTTCACACACTTCCTTACTGTATGGCAATCCTAATATAGCTAGATGTTTTCTACACATATGACCCATTCTTTTGTGCCATAAGTCATTATCTTCTTGTATCACATTACATTCATCTTTATCTTTTATTTTTATTGAGAAGGTATATAACATATTCCTCTTTTCTCCAAAATATTTCTTTTTACCTGCAGTTATTATTAACTTATCCTTTTTGAAAATTACTTGCTTTTCTCGTTCTGCTAATTTATTGACCGACATTAAATTGTTACTGATTCCCGGTACAAGTATGACTTCCAGTCTTAATGGTTCATTTTTGTAATATCCATCAAGATATCCTGATTTATGTGCTGTCAGTATTTGGCCATTAGCAATTTTGATTTCTAATTTCTGTGACAGTTGCTTGACATCTGTGAGGTATTTCTCATAAGATTCTTTTATGAAATGCTGAGTTGCTCCTGAATCCACAACAAATGTTAATATTCCATCATTACTATTACATACAAGTGCTTCATTTGAGGCAATAAAAATTGGTTGACTTTCAGCAGGATGAGCAGTTCCTCCACGAGTTCTTGGTCCTCGATATCCTCTTCCTCTGCCTCGTCCTCTACTGTAGCACTCATAGGACTTATGTCCCCTCTTTTTACATTTATAGCAGGTTATATTCGATATAAAAGATGTATGTGGCTCGTTTGTAACTGTTTCTTTTCTTATTTCATGATCAAGTAATTTAGTTTTTACAAAATCTATTTTTATTTCAGTGTTCACCGCATCCAAAGCTGTAATTATGTGGTTGTATTCTTCACTCAGTCCTGTTAATAGATAGCATACTTTGTCTGTATCATTAATCTTGTCTCCTGATACCTCTAGATCTCTGATTAAGTTATCAAAGTTTGAAAAATACTCTTGAAGATTTCCTTGCTGTTTCAAGTTTAGAAGTTTTCTTCGCAAACTTAATTTGGAGATTACACTTTTTCTTTGGAATGTACTTTTCAAAGTGGATATCATATCCTTTGCGTTAACGCATTCTTTTATCAGATTTAGATGCTGATCCGTTAGACATTGAACAATAATGTTTCTTGCTTTTGCATCGTCTTGTTTATTACAGTCTTCGATTTTTGGTAACGACAAAACTTCACTTAATCCCTTTTCTTCTAAAATACAATTCACCCTGAACATCCAATTGTCGAAAGCTTCTGGATTTAGTTGGGGAAAATTGTAAAACAACTTAGTTTGCTGCCAGGCCATTTTCTTTTTCTTCGTTACGCTTTTGTTGCATAAAATTAAATCTTTGAAAATCTCGACAATCTACTTCCTACTCGACACTATTTGGCGTCTGGGCCCATAACCTATGAAAACTTTAGTGGTTACTATAATAAAACAAGACATCTAATCTAATACAATTATCTTTTATTGTTACACTTTTATAAACAGCCATCTTAGGCAAAATCCAAAATCCCAGAGAGTGAACAAAACTAAAGATGTGACAGACATCATGTTCACAGATAATTAATATCTTAACATGAAAAACAGCACCGATCCGTGCCTTTCGCTTCGGAAAGCCAACTTCAGGGAAGCCTAGAAGTTTGGCGAGAGCTATCAAATCAAATCAATTTATTTCGGGCTACCAAGACCCATATCATAAATACCTTACAGACTAAGATACATACAAATAAAAAACAATGTAAACATAAAAACTATTGCACACGAAGTGACGGCGTCGTGTTGCGCTGCGTGGTGTCGCGTAGCCTTCCGCGGAATCGCCGATACACGACACCCTTCGGCCAAAACTCTTCCTTGAGGAAGGTCTCGATTTGAAGAGTTGGAACTCGCACCACGAAAGACTTGAAGTTCGTGTTGTGGCGCGGTTCCAACTTCTCGACCCTCAAGGTCCAGTTGGTCTTCACACGTACATACTCCACAATCTCCTCAACCTTCGTGGTGTAATGTAGACGGGACACATAGAGCTGCGTCGTCGATGTAGCTGGACGCAGCAGCATATTGGGTCCTGCAAGCGCGGTCCCGCACTGGTTCCGACTAGGAGGCTTCCTCCTCTTCTTCCTCTCCACCTTCACGAAGCCATCCTTGTCACACATGCCTGAAGCCGGGCCTAACTGTTTCGAATCCCTGTTGTCAGGTTCACAGCAGCTCTTCTCATCCCCCTTCCTGGTCTGCGACACAGGTTTGTGCTTGACGACGATAGCAGCGTAGGCACGTTTAGGGGTCGACGTACCTACACGAGTCACTACCTCGACCGGTGTCGAGTCAGCGACGGCGGCGGCGCAAGTTGCAACGCGCGCATTATCAGCAGCGGGTGACGCAGTGGAGCTCGCTGACTCGAAACTGCCGATGCGTTACTTGCTCCGCGACGTGTGCCCACGTTGGAGGCAACAGGCGACCTATTTACCTTAACAGAGTTGCGTAACAGCTCTACTTCGGCACGTAGTTCACCAATGGTGTTACTCGATACCTCCAATGTTGACTTTACCTCGGCCAGGCTTGCCTTGAGAGTTGTAATATCTTTCAGCAACCTGGTGACATCGACGTGGTCAAACGTGACTGGGGGCATCTTATGTAGCTCCTTTGCCACAAAAGCAGGAACGTCGTCCGGGTCGGTGCTCTTCAACATCGTGATGATGTCTTGCACACACTTCTGGCCACCATCCCTCCGGCGGGACTGCATCTGCTCGACTTTGCCGAGCGATTGGAACAGCAGCAGCTTGGCACTACTGATCTCCTCCTCCTTGAAATTAGACTTGCAGATCTGCAAGATGCTGACTTCGTCCATATAATCGATGGCATGATTGATAAATGGCAAAACCTCGTTGGGTATGAGCGGTTGTGAACTCATAGTGACGTTAACCGGGCAACGGCTAAAGCCGCGCGACACGCGAATATAATATTCGTATCGAGCAGCGCAAACACGTCCGTACTCGACGGTGCATTGCGCCCGGCTATACGTGAAGCCAGCCCCAATATTGTTGCGAAAAGGCTACGCTGTTGATAATGATGATATGCACGCAGAGTCCCTCCCTAGTTTAGATTATTTTATCCTACCCACTCCCTAGTAACCCCTTGCCAATCTATTATAGTAACCCGGTATCTCCGCATTTCGCACCCAATGTCGACCAATGGGGGCCGATGCAAGAATAACAGTCCTCATAACTAGTGCACACCACTCATCGGTTCCGGTTTTCACGTCGCTGTCACTGTCACTTAAAAGTCAGTGTCAAAGAAAATATGTCATCTTTTGCGCAATGCGCCTGTAATCGATTAAAAAAAATATTGAAATAAAGGACAATTTAAATAGTAGTAAATTTTCTTTCAGTACAGTTCATTTATAGTAAAGTGAAACGCTTATATATAGTAATCTTTGAACCGAAAATATCAATATAAAATAAAGGTTATGTTTTGGTTCACCACGTGAATTTTTACCGACTATCTCGGATTTCGGCCTTTTATTTGCGAGGATCTATACGCAGACTCTAATGAAATGGGTCAAATGGACGATGAGTTTTACTCTGGCGTTAACGACGCTAGAGCTAACAAAGAGCCTGCAGAACGCAATGGCAGGATTATCGTGAGGAATATATCTTTTAAAGCAACCAATAAAGCTTTAAAAGAACATTTTGAGAAGTATGGAACGGTGCAAGAAGTCAGTTTGTTGAAGAAACCTGATGGGAAGCTGGTCGGTTGCGGTTTTGTGCATTTTGCTGATGTGGCTATGGCAGAGAAGGCAATCGCTGCTACAAACAAGAAGCCTTTTCTCGGTACATTCACTATTTTAGTCTTTCATGTCTTAGCTTCACAATAAAAATGACCTCATCAATCATACCATCAGTTTCTATATAATATACTTTTTTTTGGAGAGGCCTATGTCCAGCAGTGGACTGCTATAGGCTGATGATGATACTTTTTTTCAAGAAGTTATACTCTTGCTTGTCGACATGTCAATATATTGAGATTTCTGTGCTAAATCTAAACTAAATATTAATGTATCAGTCACTAAAAGGGGCTTGTGGCGAGGTCATAACAGCTGCACGTTTCAATTGGTCAGATTAAGCTTTGCATGCTGCGGTTGCTCCGTCATGTTAGGTCTTTGGGCTAACCAGTCATTTGTGTATCCTTGACAGTTGTTATGGGTTGTCATGAAAGTCAACAACCAGTCTTATTAAAGTGTATGGTATTACCCAGTAACTGGGTTGACGGATGAAGACCCAGCACCGGGCTCCCGGGTAGAACGATAATTTGTCCGTTCGTTCGTGCTTCCGAGTCCTACGTATAAGTAGTTTTAAGTGTCTTGCGACCATGCCCAGCATCCGCCTGCCAGGTGCAAATCACTAAAATAAGCTAGGTGTGAATAGTGTGTACTTTTGAATAAGTCTTTTTTTAACTGGGCACTGAAAGTGTTAGGCAATGCTGACACCGCACATCAAAATACAATACAGGATTTAAAAGAACTAAGAGGTCACACAGACATAAAAGGCAATGCTTTTTATACTCTACAGATAGTATTGACACTGGTTGTATCAGAAAGTTCAACTACACTTTCAATACTCGCAAAATGCTATTGGAGTTTTCTGTGATCTCTCCAAAGCTTTTGATTGCGTTCACCATGACACACTTTTGCGTAAACTACGTCATTACGGTGTTCAAAACGAAGCTCTCAATGTCATAAGTTCTTATTTGCAAAATAGGCACCAATGTGTAGATGTCAATGGAGTAAAATCTTCCGGGCTACTAGTTCAGTTAGGTGTACCTCAAGGCTCAATACTGGGTCCATTCTTATTCTTAGTGTATATTAACGACTTACCATTCTATTTAAAGAATATCTGTGACATTGTACTATTTGCTGATGATACCTCACTTATCTTTAAAGTAGACAGGAATAGAAAGATTTTGATGACGTGAATAGTGCGCTCTCAATGGTTACGGATTGGTTTACCACAAATAACCTAGTTCTTAATGCTAAGAAAACAAAATGTATAAAGTTCGCTTTACCGAATGTTAGGCATCTGGGACCCAACGTCGTCTTAGATAATGAGGTGCTTGAAACTGTAGACTCGGCAGTTTTTCTAGGCATAACAGTAGACGCGAAACTACAGTGGGGCCCACATATTTCAAGCCTAGCCGGGAGGCTCAGTTCGGCTGCCTACGCCGTCAGGAAAGTTAGACAATACACGGACGTTGATACAGCTCGATTAGTCTATTTTAGTTATTTTCATAGCGTTATGTCCTACGGCATTCTGCTGTGGGGCAAAGCCGCGGACATTCAAAATATTTTTGTTCTTCAAAAACGAGCTGTTCGAGCTATATACCAACTAGGTACTAGAGTTTCTCTGAGAGAGTTGTTTAAAGATATTGGTATTCTTACGGTGGCATCACAATTCATCTTCGCCAACATCTTATATATTAAGCAAAATATACATCTGTACACTAAGAACAGTGATATTCATAATATTAATACTAGAAATAAGGACAAGCTACGTGCTCCCTTTCACCGGCTTCATAAGGTTCATAATTCATTTGTTGGTCTTGGTATTACCTTTTTCAACAAGCTTCCCTCTGCTTTCATAGATTTGCAGTTTAATGAGTTTAAAGCTAAAGTAAAATCCAACCTTTGTTCAAAGGCATACTATTCTATCAACGACTTCTTAAACGATAAGAATAGTTGGTCGCTGTAATTAACTCAATGTTTATGTTCTTTCAACCAGAATCAGAATTAGCTTTCCGCATCATTGTGTATGTAAGCGGGCACGCCCTTTATACCCGGAGGCTCTTATTTAGGTTTTAAGTTCTATTTACGATTTTATTATTTCAGCTTGAGTTTAGTTTTTTAATGTTTTGTTCGTATATTGGCTGTGCTAGCTGACATATGACGCATAATTTGATGTATGTTTTGTTTTGTTTTATACTATTAATTACTTACATAATACTGTATAGAATCAAGTTCTTCTAACTTAACAGACAGCTGTGCTGCTGGGGAGTTTGTTCCGCCACTTCTTCTTCCCAGCTAAAGCACTAGGAAGTGTCGAAGGGTGGGCGTTTTTGGGGGACTGTCTCATGTAACTTTGACGTTCAAAAAGTGCTGACTCTCAGCCTAGTTTGAATAAATGACTTTTGATTTTGAATAATAAATTGTTTTCTTTCAGATCGCCCAATTCATGTGGCTTTTGCGGTCTCAAAGAAGGCATATGTACAGAATATGGAAAATAAAAGTGCAAGACAGAGGTTTGATAGTGCCAACTCTGAAGATGACAATAAACCTTTTAAGAGTAAGTCATTGTAACTTATTAATGCCCTTATTTCCTGGTATCCGTTTTAACAAATTATATACAAACTTGAGTTCCTTGTGGTTGCAAGCATTACTGCTGAAAATGAGGTTCGAAATCAACCCCTCAGAAAAATAAGGCATAATGTTATGTTATGTTATGATGGAAAACTCCGTTTAAATATGATTTTGTTGATTCTCAAATTAATCATCCTCTGAAAGTAAAAACCGGCCAAGTGCGAGTCGGACTCGCGCACCGAGGGTTCCGTACAAACCTGCAGGTATTCACGGTTTATGCATAAGGTTTATGTTTATGAAATTAAATGTTTTTTTTTTTCGTTCTCGTTCAAACCAATTTTCGGTGGAAGTTTACATGATAATGTAAACGGGGACGACACATTTTACTACTTTGGAAGTGTCTCTCGCGCAAACTATTCAGTTTAGAAAAAAATGATAGTGAAAACCTCAATATCATTTTTGAAGACCTATCCATAGATACCCCACACGTATGGGTTTGATGAAAAAATTTTGAGTTTCAGTTCTATGTATGGGGAACCCCAAATATTATTGTTTTTTTTTCTATTTTTGTGTGAAAATCTTAATGCGGTTCACAGAATACATCTACTTACCAAGTTTCAACAGCATAGCTCTTATAGTTTCGGAAAAAAGTGGCTGTGACATACTCGGACAGACAGACAGATAGACAGACATGACGAATCTATACAGCCCCGTATTCATGGTAAACATTTGTTTAGCAACAAAGTTGAATCAACGTGTTGCGGAGTTGCTGTCAACATGTTGCTGGCAACACTTTGTGTTGCAGAGTTGATAACAGCATGTTGACAAGCTCTCGCTCGATGAGCGTAAACATCAGTTTAGCAACAAATGTTGACGTGTGTGGACGTGTTTGCAACAGTTTATAAACATGGCAGTAGTGTGGAGCAATGATAAAATAATGCAATTAATATAATTATTTCAATCAAAATCATTACTATGGGATTCTTCTATAAAAGAATACAAAGATACGAATACAAAAAGAACGATGCATTCGAAGAAATTTCTGAAGCCCTAAATATATCTGAATGTATATGAAAGGGAACTGTATGAATCTCCAGTTGCAAGATACCGTAATGTAATAGCCAGCCCCGTTTAAGGTGAAACTGGCTGACGAATATTTGTTTCCCCTTTGACTATTGACGGACCAATCATTTCCAGAAGATGTTCGAAATCACTTTTCGACATTCTCGTAAAGTTAATAAATGATCCATCTGTCATTCTGAGGTCACTCATCAAATTTTCTCTTTACAGAAGATGGTTTCGAATCCACCATCTTTTTCCCTTTTTTTTATTAGAAATCCTATACATCAGATACAGAGAACACAACAACACTACTTCCTCGAGCAACATTTTAATGCGGACTGCCGTGTGGACAAACCCATACTGATTTAAACAAAGTTTCCAGCAACATTCTCGCCGTTCATCAATAACGTTGATCAACTGTTGCTAAACAAATGTTTACCATGAATACGAGGCTTAAGGGTTCCGTTTTTTGTCATTTGGCAACGGAACCCTAAAAATGGATAAATGGTTTTTTGGCATTAAAGTTATTATTTCTGCTTACCAATGCATCATTAGACCTTCAATATAATATCAATTTTACCAGCCTCCATCTGTGTTAAAAAGACTGGAATAAAAAATGGGTTAATATTCATCTTAGACTATACAAAAATTTCAAGTCAGATAGATTCATTATCTGTTTTGTTTTGCAGAAGAAAAGCCTGAAACCACAGAAAAGCAGACAGAAGAAAAACAAAAGAAAGAGAGAGTGAACCGCAATGCTCGCCTTATAATCCGTAATGTCTCATTCAAAGCCACTGAAGAAACACTAAAAGAGCATTTTGCGTCTTATGGAGATATATTAGAGGTGAAATTGCTAAAGAAGCCAGATGGAAAACTTGTTGGATGTGCTTTTGTACATTTCAAAAATGTACCAATGGCTAAAAAGGCTTTGTTGAATACTAATATGAAGCCTTTTTTGGGTAAGTGTTTTGATGCTATGTTCTTAAAAGTCTGTTGCGATAGGCAAATGTTATTTATTTTTTTAAATTAAGGGCTCATTTTGACTAAGTATTTTAATTCTGTTATAAGTGGCAAGCATACTTGTTGAATAAATTCCAAATTAATTTTTTTTTAAATATATCCAACAATAGGTTTTCAACATCAAAGCCCATTAAATGGATAAAACATTTTTTCATGTATATATCTAATAAAACTATTCTTTTTTAATTTGCACAGTCATAGGTCCATTCGATAACTGTTAAAGCCAGCAGGCAGAAAGAAAAACATTGCATTTAAAATGAACATAGATCCTCTATTTATTTTATAAACCAATTTCACACACATTTACATTCTGGGACTCAAACCACCTCTTCATTAGTTCTAAATAATTTATTGCAATTTTGCCTTACAGGTCGTCCAATATCAGTGGACTGGGCAGTAGCCAAGAACAAGTATATGCAGCATGTGGTAAACCAACAGATGGAAATGGAAGAGAATATCAAGAAGGAAGACTCGGATAGCGATGACGATGACAAGCCTCCGGTGAACACAACCAGTGAAGATGTCAAGGATGAGGTTAAGAGCGAAAGTGAGTCTGTACTTCTTTTAATGTGTTATAAGAGTTTTGGGACTGACTGACTGATAAGTGCACAGACTGAACCAACTGCGTAAACTATCTTCATTATCTACACTACAGTAATTTGCAAAATTATATTTCTTTGAGAATTTACTTTTAGTGCACTTAAAAATCAATCTAAAACATAGGACATCCCAACCGATATAGGTCATGCTGGTCAATTTCAACTGAGATTGGCCATCTGGCTAATCTACACTTATGCACTATAATATCTTCTGCATACCTTTGCAGAAGATATTATAGTGCACAAGTGTAGACTTACATGCAAAAACACAGGTGCACTCTCAGTCCTTTCTACATCAATATTGAGCTCTTGATGAAGATAAACTGACAAATGCGTGCACTGATTGGACAGGTCCACTCAAGCTGTGTGGTTCTTTCCTTAACACTCGAAGCTCTGAACATACCGACTGAGGTAAATTTGGATAAAAAAATATGTATATTGCAATTACGTGGTAGAAGTCTCGTATAAATAATAAATATAATAATCATCATATTTCATGAAAAGTCATAAAAAGTTACGATTACATGCATAATAAAATATTCATTAGAGCAAGAAGAATATCGAAATGGGTCAAATTTGGGAAGCCTGCACTTGTAGTGTTAAAAGACCACTTCAGACACCAATCCACATGGTCTTCACATGATCTGACCAAGATTATGTCTGGACTTAAAAAGAGACTGTGACCTCTGAGTTTGTTTCGGCCTTTCTTCTCAGAGTTGTCAGATAGGAAACGCCGACCTGATCTAGTTTAAAAAAAAATATGATTGACGTGTAAAAGTTTTTGTACAAACCTACTTGTAAGTAAATAATAGTTTAAAAAAACTAAAAAACACGCTTCCATTGAAAACCAAACTAAACTAACTAGTTTGGTTTTCAATGGAAGCGTGTTTTTTAGTTTTTTTTAAACTATTATTTATTTTCTATTTTTTAGGGTGTTTCGAATTTTGAGACGTATGTCAGCGTAGTTTGAGACGTATGTCAGCGTAGTTTTCGAAGACAGTTTTTTTTTGCTGTCCTGGTAACCCTGGCAAGGATAATGGCGCAAATTAGTTTGTGACGTATGTCACCGTAGTTTTCGAAGACAGTTTTTTTGCTGTCCTAGTAACTCTGGCAAGGATAATGGCACAAATTTATGAAATTATTGCATTGTCATCGGTCCTTGACAGGTGTGCAAAGTTTGAATGAAATTTGGTTGTTTAAAGTGGGTCAAAATCACGCTATAAGGAGTCGGTTACAAACAAACATACAAACATACAAATATATGAAGGCAGAGGGTCATATTGTAAAATAAAAGAGGTTCTTTCAATATTAAGGAACTATTTAATCAATAGACCTTATACGAAACTGCACTTAATCAGTTTCCATAATTATTAATTTAACACCTTATTAAAATAGCCATGACACCCAGTAATACAGTTACAGTATTACAGTTCATATAAAAGAGTATCAATGTACAGTGAGGCAGAGTTATAATAATTGAGAGCAATACGACCTGTGCACCGGGCCACGCCTGAACTTAGAATGCCAATTTGCCGCCGTGCGGCGTCTTTTATACGGAAGTATTGGAGGTGGGGCAACGACGTAGCACGCTACGACGTAGCGCGCTCTAACTCCGCCCACCCGCAATGAGGTGGGAGAATGGCGTAGCGTGCTACGACGCTACGGCGCTATCGCGTAGCCCAATGCACGTGCTGCTTACAATGTGACGCCGACACGGCCATACTGACGTGCGGACGTCCTCGTACGCTCAACTGACAATGTCACATCTAGAACTTGAAAAACTGATTAAGTACCGTTTGGTCATCCTGATTGTTTCTGGTCCGGTCTACTTAGACCCTTCAGATATTTAACCACTTGGTCCAGTCTGCTATGACTCTTCAAGGGTTATTCTTGGTCCGGTCAACTTCTGACCCTACAAGATCAGCCTCCTGGTCCGGCAATTGTTTTGCCCATCAGGTGTATCCCTTCAGTTAAACTGGACCGGATCTAGCTAGGTCGAACAAGGATCGTTCCTTTAGCTTAATTCACAAATAGCTCAATACTTTGGTTGATTTCTTTTTTTCTTTTCTTTTCTCTTTTTTGAATCTGTTCCCTAGTCTCGTGGACAAGAACATCTATCTTATTCTTCGCCGACACGTCATCCTCATCATAACATTCTGCGAATTCCAGAAAGAATGACTGAACACGGGGTACTTCTTGTAAGTTTTTGTGAGAGTATTTGTAGACTATTCCATTAATGTGTTTCAATTCGTATCTATCATTTCCTTCCAAAATAGCGGTGATTTTAAAGGGGCCTTTATATTCACGGTCCTGTTTCATTTGGTGTCTTTTTTCGAATTTAACAAAGGCAAAATCACGTACTGAAAAGCATTTTACCATAGCTTTATCCTTGTTAAATGATAAATGACTTTATTTTTGCAAGTAGGTTTGTACAAACACTTTTACGCGTCAATCATATTTTTTTTAACTAGATGTGGTCGGCGTTTGCTATCTGACTACTCTGAGAAGAAAGGCCGAAACAAACTCAGAGGTCACAGTCTCTTTTAAAGTCCAGACATAATCTTGGTCACATCATGTGAAGACCATGTGGATTGGTGTCTGAAGTTGTGTTTTAAAGAAAGTACCACCCAGATTGAGTGGACCTGTCCAATCAGTGCACGCATTTGTCAGTAAATCGACCTGTGTCGTATTGGACCAGCTTTTTTTATACCAACAGAAGAATCGGATAATGGTTTCGAGGTTTAAACTATCTTCATCAGGATGATTAGTAGAAAGTGAAAGGAAGTGTCGAAGGGCGGGCGTTTTGGGGGGACTGTCTCATGTAACTTTGACGTTCAAAAAGTGCTGACTCTCAGCCTAGTTTGAATTAATGACTTTTGATTTGAAAAACTCTTGTTATCTCTAATGAACCCAAAATACCAAATATTAATTCCAAGGGCGTGAGCCCTGTTGCTCTACAACGAGTACTATTGAGACTCTAACTACTAATTGGATATTGTCTACATGATCTTACCATAAGCTACCCGAATCTATAGCGAGCATACTTTTTAGGTCCTCATGACACGCTCGACCTGGCCATTGGCCAGGCGAACCAGTGGATATAAATTGTAAATCGATACGATTATCTTTACAAAAATTCTTAAATTCAGTATTGTCATATGACCTACCGCGATCTGCAACTATTCTTTTAGGAGCGCCAAACGAGTTCACTGCATTTTTTTTTTTTTGTGATTTAATAACTAACAAGACGGATTTTGTAAAGCCATCAATAATCACGGAAAAATACTCCTTGCGCTCGCTTTTTAACACGCTTTTTCCTGTGAGTTTACCAGTTAAATCTAAATGAATTATATGCCATGGAACGGCAAATTTAGGGATCGGATGTTGACCGACCTGCTGGGCATACGGGGACCTTTGGAAGCCTTACAAGCGACGCACGAACCTCCATAGGTTTTGACAAGTATTGACATATTTTGAAACCAATAAAGATTGTATAATTTATCGAAGGTTTTTTTTATAACCAAGGTGTGTTATTTCGCTGTGTACTCGATTAATCATTTACCATGTTAAAGGGTGTGGCAATATCGGTGACCATTTAGTGGTTTTATAACATTCGATTTTACGATGCCCTGTCTAATATCGATAATGTGCGTGATATTTCAGACAGCAAGTCATTTGAGCGTAATTTGGATATAATGTGTCATATTTCGGAATCACGTTATCTACAGATAACCATATCCTCTCCAGTTCAGACAAATTTACAATTTTAGCTGCCTTATGAATAAAATATGTGCCAGCATGATTACGTGAAAGGAAGTCTAGATGTGCCATATTTTTTCCCTCTTTATAGATGATATCAAAGTCATATGACTGCAAAATTGTCCACCTATGTACTCAGGGGTTAGGTCCTTTTTGTACTGAGAGGCCTTTAAGGCGTTACAGTCGATAAAAACAGTAAATTTACGCCCATATAGGTTATATCGAAAATATGTGGCTAGGCCATATAAATTGTTGGTACTGAGCAGCAGTGCTTGGAGGAGGGATATTTTTAATCTTATGGGGATTTGGTCTAATTTTTCCAGGGGATATTCCGAAACCCAGATATTCAATTTTCGGCTTTATACATGAACATTTTTTTAAAAGTTATATCTAGCAATCTATTTAAACGAGACAACTTTTTTGAACGGTCTCTAATGCAGAAAGTACGTCATCCATGTAGATCAGTATTTTATCGTCATTTAAACCTGTGAAGCATTTCATAAACCAAATGGCATAGTGAGGTACTCAGACTGACCCGTTATGGACGCAAATTTGGTGATCGATTCGATCACTAACTAGTAGTAAAGGATAGCTGTCTGGTCGAGTATTGCTATTGAGTTCCCGGTAATCAACGCACATACGATCGGTACCGACCCTTTTTTTTATTAATGATGTAGGACTCGCGAAAGGCGAAGAAATTTCACGAATTATGTTAGCATCTAGTAATTTTTGTCCTTTGTCATTAACGATTCGTAACTCGAGATATGAGGAGTATTTAGTGAGTATTTCAATCAAAACTTCATTTTCTTTACCGGTAAGATCTGTGTCAATAGAATTAATGTCAAGAGACATTTCTAATATAGAGCTAAGATTTGCTTTTTTTTAAGTTAAGGCAGCTTTATTATCCACAACGGATATTGCTTGTCTAAAATGTCGTGACCTATTAATAAGTTAACGTTTTCATTGAAACATTCGTCAGACAATACTTGATATGTAACGTCGAGAAGAAAGTTTTGTACCACGGTTGGGCATTGTATTTGGATTGAGCAATTAACATCATCATCAGGAGAGTCTCGTCTGAGTGACTATCGGGAGATACCAGCCTGACGGTACATCTAAATGACCATCAACTTAGATCAGCTTGACGAGAACTGACTTCTCTCGAGAACATTGGACCAATTAACATTATTACAATCAATCCCCTTTAAAGGTTCATGAAACTTTTCACGGGTAAGAAGACCACAGTTACCTTCATGAAGATACACTCAGATCCAGAGTCAAATATGAAAGGAATTGCATACCACTTATTTCCAAAACACCACGCGCTGCTCTGCACACAGGTTCACTTGTTTGCTGGTGTTGCTCGGTGTGGGGATCTCTTTTCTTCATCAAGCGTTTAAGGCAAGTGGTGACCACGTGTCTAGCCTCAACACATTTGAAGCAGGTTATTCCAGAGTTCGTCTGTGGAGTTTTTGCTAAAACAGGTACCTTTTGAAGCAACGTGCCGACATTCCTGCCCTTGTTGACCGACCTTCCCGCAGAAATTGCAGTTTCCCCGAAATTGAGTTGATGGACAGGACCTTTTCGTGTCTGATTCGGACGTGCCCGGTTCTTCGTTTCTTTCACGGTGAATTTTGTCATCGCACCATAATAGGACAGATAGCAGAACCGGTCCGGTAATTTTGCATCAGGAAACTTTTCAACAAGTTTTCCTAACTCGGCTGGGATTTCTTTGTTATCAATTTATGATTGTGATTGAATTCAAATTCTCCTGCATTGTCATGGGTTTGGAAAATTTAGAGACCAGCATTTTTCTAATAGTATCTCATGAACTATTATCTGGATAAATTCTTGTAAAACACATGGCGGCGCGGGTCTTTAGAGAGTGAGCGAGGGCTAAAATAAGGTCTACACCTTCTGGCTTCTTACTGTAGATTACAATCTCACTTAATGCACACCAGTTGATAATGTTGGTTTCAGTTACATCAGGATCGAAAGGAACCAACATCGATTGCATACTGGGTGTCATGTGGCGAGGTGTCAAAGTATCTGCACTTATTTTTAATTGATAAAGGTGGGAGTGGGTTTCATCCCACTTCTGATGAAGGCAGAGGGTCATATTGTAAAATAAAAGAGGTTCTTTCAATATTAAGGAACTATTTAATCAATAGACCTTATACGAAACTGCACTTAATCAGTTTCCATAATTATTAATTTAACACCTTATTAAAATAGCCATGACACCCAGTAATACAGTTACAGTATTACAGTTCATATAAAAGAGTATCAATGTACAGTGAGGCAGAGTTATAATAATTGAGAGCAATACGACCTGTGCACCGGGCCACGCCTGAACTTAGAATGCCAATTTGCCGCCGTGCGGCGTCTTTTATACGGAAGTATTGGAGGTGGGGCAACGACGTAGCACGCTACGACGTAGCGCGCTCTAACTCCGCCCACCCGCAATGAGGTGGGAGAATGGCGTAGCGTGCTACGACGCTACGGCGCTATCGCGTAGCCCAATGCACGTGCTGCTTACAATGTGACGCCGACATATACAAACATACAAATATACAAACATACAAGTGAAGCTAATATAAAGCGTGTAAAATAAAGTCATTTATCAAAGAGAATTAAGGAACAAAGCTGGCAATCTGTTCCTTTATGAGAATAAACATAGATCTTTCTATCTCTGTGTCGAGCAGTGGACATCTTTTGGCTCAAATGATCATGTAACTCGACATAGGTCTACAGCAAACGTTGATGGTCAAGAGCTGAATATTGATGAAGAAAAACAAAGTGAATCAGCAACAGAGGAAGCACTCTCTTCCTTGAGTAAACATAGACCTCTCTATCTCTATGTCGAGAAGTGGAGGTCTATCTGCTCAAACGATGAAGTTGATAAGCAGAAATAATGAGACCAGAAATGCTAAGTTCATTTGAAAACTGCATTTCTTTTGTATTTTTGACCAACTTCAAAAAAAGGAGGAGGTTATCAGTTCGACTGTTTTTTTTTTGTTTATTTTTTTTATGTTTGTTACCTCATAACTTTTGACTGGGTGAACCGATTTTGATGATTCTTTTTTTATTTGAAAGCTGGTGCTTCCCGAATGGTTCCATTTTAATTTGGTTCCATTCAGATAATTGGATCCATGTGAAAACCATTAAGTCTTAAATTTGCATTAAGTATTTGCGCGACAAATGAACGAATAAAGCGATTAGATTAGTGCGGGGTATCTACCATAACAAAAAAGTTAAAAATAAAAACGTTAAAAATTTAAGGAAGTCGGTTGTTAATTTTTGTAAAAAGTTTTTTGTATAGGTAGAAACGATCTTTAACATTATTTTCTCGCACTCCAGGTGATTCCGATGCAGATTCTGACGAAGAAGACAGTGATTCAGAAAGTGATGATGATGATAAGAATGATGTTAAGAAGAAATCGACGTCGGACGAAGATGATGAGGAGGAGGACAGTGATGAAGAAGACGAAGATGATGATGAGGACGATGATGAAGTAGATGAGGATGAACCAGAGGATGAAGTGAAGCCGGAGTTTCAACGGTTAGTTCTAATTTTTATTGAAAAATACAGTTATTAAACGTCAAAAGATAGATGCTCGGTTCCAATTGGTTGTTTCCTATGGAGAAAAGCCGGCTAGAAACTCCATGATTATTCTTTTAAAGCATTTATCGTAGCGGAATCGGCTACAAATTTGCAAAAAATACTGTTACGAATACCTAAAAAAAAAAAATGAAAGTTGTATAAAGGGGTTCGAACCTTTTTGTATGGAAGCTGGCATCGCGACCCGCCGCCATTTTTATTTTATTTCGAAATCAGTAACACGAAGACAAACAAAAAATGTCAAGTACACTTTGGGGTATTTTTCCAGCATAAAATTGAACGACGCAGAAGACGGGTGCACAGTGTTCATAAGGAACATCCCGTTCAGCGTGGACAACGACCAGCTGCGCCAGTTCGCGGAGACGGTGGGGCCTGTCAAGTATGCGCTCGTGTGCGTCGATCATATGACTGAGCACTCTAAAGGATCCGGCTTCGTCAAGTTTGCTGTGAGTAACACTTCTTCCAACCATCTTTAAGTACAACCATAGAGCCGCGGTGTTATCCAACTTCTATACCTATCTACTTTGATTATTATAAACTAGCTGCGCCCGCGGCTTCGCTCGCCTGGTGTTCGGAAATTATCTCACAAGGACGTGCTACTCAGACAAAAAGTAGCCTATGTTACTCCTTATAACGTCAGATATCAGCCAATGAAATCGGTTTATTTGAAATTACAAACAGACACTTCAATTTTATTTATTTGTATAGATTAAAGTCGCTTTTCGTGTGGTCTCAACGGTCACACAGACATCTGTGTCATTCTGTGTGACCCTTGGGACCCCGGTGCGTTGCGGTTTTAAACTACACAACGGAATTTCCACCTTTATTTAGACTCTAAATTTTAGAGTATTTATTTCGTAAGATAATAGACAAAAAGTATCTCGAAATAAAAAGTATCCAACATGGTATAGTTCATCACTAGTTAAAGCAATAAAAGAAAAACATAAACACTTAAAAAAATTCAAAACCTACGGTAATATATCTGATGAAATTCAAGCATCTTCGTGAAAGGGTGAAGTCAGCGACCATATAACCCATAGACGCCTAATGCTTGATCTAATGCACCAAAACAATTCTGTCAACTAGCTGAGGTATGAGGAAGCGGGGTACTGCATTCTGATTGGCCCTACCAAGGTCATTACGTATCACTAGAGATGGGACAGGTTTAAATAAAACAAGAAGGTATCGATGTTTGTGTTAAAATTGTATTGTAAATAGTAAAACGTTTATTAATACCTATATTGAATTGGTTTTCTAACTTCCTATTTCTTAATATTATTTTATTATATTTCTTAACATATTACACTATGTGTTGATGGGAACCAGTTCTCTCGCTTGGTTGCAATAACCCATTTATTTTTTACATCACGATCTTGTGGGTACCTAAAATCAATCATAGTTTCACAAATAATTTAATTCTATTGTAAGTAGTGATTCAAAAGATCGTATAAATAGTAGGTATGTATAGGATTTTGCTTTATCGAACAATTTTATTTGTGTCATAAGATTTGGTGCATCACTAGTTATGTCTACCAAATAATAGAGGAAAAGAGATAGCTAAAAAATTACATTCAGAAGAAAGAGACGCAACCATAAAAGACATCAACGAGAGTCCTTGCACCTTTTTTCACCTACAGGTTTGACCAGTATAAGATGAACTCCGATAAATAATAGGAAAAAAAATATTGTAATTATGATTATGTAACTATTGACTTACCGATGAAATGTTATGCCATCCTTAAGGAAACTCAAAGTTTGGCTATTGTTACCACACCAACGTATTGTGCAAGGGGCCATTATAATATTTATTTTCACCAATTTTAATTTACTAACGCGGAATTGTTTACGGCTCACAGAAGTGGTCAATACTGAAACGAAATCGTTGAGTGGTATCCTGTATCAGATCTATAAGTCTGATGTGTTGACAGACATCGGTCGCCTGTTATTAGGCGTCTATGGGTTATATGGTCGCTGGGTGAAGTCTATGGAATTTCAATGCTACCGCAACTATTTGGATCTAACTGAAAATTCTATTAAAAATAACCCAAAATATTTTTGGACTTTTGTCAAAAAACGACATAGCTCTAATGCAATTCCAAGCACCTTGAACTATAACAGTGACACCTTGCGGACCGGGCAATCTATTTGTCAGGCTTTTTCAGAATACTTCCATTCTACTTTTCTCTCCAATCCCAGTATTAATCATCCGACCTCTTCACCTTTTCTCGTTAATGATTCATCGAACCTAACTTCTGATATCTGCAGCATCATCATCGATATCGATGAATTAATTAACTTACTTCATAAGTTGGATACATGCAAATCGACAGGTCCTGACAACATCCCATCCAAACTTTTGTTCGATGTGCACCTTCGATAGCGCAACCCATTTCAATTTTGTTCAGAAAATCTTTGAATACCTGCGTTGTGCCGCAAATATGGAAATCTGCGTTTATAACGCCCATACATAAAAAAGGTGTCAAAACAGACATAGTGAATTACAGGCCGATTTCTAAACTGTGCATTATAGCGAAGGTCTTTGAAAGAATAATATATAATCAGGTTTATACTGCTCTGAAAAATTCATTTAGCTCGTTCCAACATGGTTTCTTAAAAGGGAGGTCAACTGTCACGAACCTGATTCTCCTTAACGATTTTATAACCAATGCCATGTGCAACGGTAAGCAGGTTGATGTGGTTTATACAGACTATAGCAAAGCCTTTGATCGAATTGATCATAATATTCTAATATCTAAGTTAAATGGCATGGGAATTCGTGGCGATCTACTCCGATGGTTTTCCTCTTACCTTGTCAACAGGTCCCAAGCAGTAGTACTCAATAATTATATTTCTAGCTGGGTCCCTATTCCTAGTGGAGTCCCGCAGGGTTCGTTGCTCGGTCCATTGCTATTTATAATCTACATAAACGACGTCGACTCTTGCTTGACTTCATCCAAACTTTTGTGTTTTGCTGATGATATGAAAATTTATACCACAATTTCATCACAAATGGATGTAACGGCACTCCAGAATGATTTGAGTCGCCTAAAGGACTACTGCCAAAAAAACAATCTGGATCTTAATCCCGCTAAATGTTCGGTTATTACGTATTCTCGGAAGTGCTCAATCATTGCTACATCGTATACCCTAGGCGATCAAGTTCTTCCCAGATTAAACTCCATCCGTGATCTGGGGGTTCATCACGATTCCAAGCTCAGTTTTGAAACTCACGTTGATGCATTAGTCGCTAAAGCCTCAAAATCACTGGGTTTCATAATGCGGTTATCCAAGTGCTTCACTCAAGCCAAAACTCTGAAAATTCTATATTGTACTTTTGCTCCAAGCCAATTGGAATACGCATCTGAAATATGGAACCCATGTTACCACAAATATATTAACCGCATTGAAAGCATCCAAAAAAGGTTCATAAGGTATCTATGTTATCATCAAAAAATACCGTATCATTCTGAAAACTATTACAACCTATGTAAAAAATTTCATATATTGCCTTTACTCAACCGCCGCGAGATTTCTGACTGTATGTGTTTGTTGAAAATCTTTAACAACACTATAAATTGTTCTGAAATTTTAACAAAATTTTATTTCAACATTCCCATGAAGTCTAAGCGATACAATCCACCTTTACGCGTGCCATTTGCTTCAACCAATTATAGGCAGAATTCGTTCATTGTGCGTGCAAGCAGAAATCTTAACAAGCTTTGTAAACAGTACGATATAGACCCGTTCCTAACTAGCGTCTCGTCAGCCAGGAAGTGCATAAGCCGTAATTTTTTCATGTAGTTCTATTTTTTTCATGCATTCTATCTTTTCATTCGTTTATTTTGTTGTGATGATTATTATTTAGTATGAGCAACACAGCTCTAACACTGTATATAATGTAACTTAGTGTGAATGTCCTTAGAATTAAATATTTTATTTTCTCTGTTCCTTATAAGTGGAGACCTGTAATTGGCTTTCTGACTAATATACTGTTCTTGATCTGTTCGTTGTAGCTGTAAGTCTCCCATGTTATTTAAATAAATAAATAAATAAAAGATTTATGTTTAAAAAAAAATTGCTGGCAGATTTTACCCATATGTTAGGTATTGCTAAAACATTTTTTTTCTTCATTCTATGGGCAATAGTGATCGCAGGCCCGTATTCGATCAGATATTTTTTCGTGGAATTTTGCGATTTTTTAAAATCATAACATAGTCGTTTGGTACCCTTATTGCATGTCAGGGTCATTCAAAGTTTTGAACAAAGTTGCAGCGACGAAAATTTGTATGTTTTTTATTTTTTATTTCTTTACTTTTCGATATCCAAAACGTGGTTTAAGATTACCAGTTTATTTTATTCGACTCTGTATAAGAAATGAATATTATAATAACATAATAATTATTATAATAAATAAATGACGATGTTTATCATGTTGCTTGCAGGACAAAGAACACGCAGAAACCTTCCTAGCTTTACCAGCAGACCAGCTCAAGTTGGACGGTCAGACGCTGCAGGTGAAGCCGGCGCTCAAGAGAGAGAACCTGCAGAAAGGGAACAACAAGGAAGCTAAGGACAATAGGAACCTGTACCTGGTTAAAGAAGGAGGTAATATACATTGTGACATTTTAGTCGTCTAACAAAGGTTGTCCACTCAGTATCCGACATAATATACCTCTAGGCGTGATTAAAAAATTGTTACCATTAATAGGTACAAGGAAAAATAAATAATGCACTAGAATTATGAAACATCTTGTTAATTATGTTTACGTATCAGATGGTAGAGAACATACCTACCCAGCGCACGAGTCAGCTAGATCATTCCACCTCCATTTTCCATGAGTCAAAATATCAATTCCAAATTACGTCATGCGTACGTATTTTTTCGTTCTACAAATGACCTATTTTCGTTTTCTTATGTATGTGTAGTAGTCATTGGATGATTAAAATTTCACGGTGTATACAACATTAAATGTAGTTTTAAGAACTCTTTCAATATGGAAGACAGGTTATTAATACATTTCATCTATTACTCCCGAAAAATCAGCCTATATTGTTGCCACTGTTAGGACACGGGCCATTTGTCGGTGAGAGGGAGTGGGCCGTAATCTACCACGCGGGCCCAGTGTGGGTTGATAGATATCACATGACTTAGAATTTTTGGTTCTAAGACATGCCGGTTTCCTCACGATGAGGTGAGTTACAAAAGATGAACATGCTTATGTCCAACAGTGGACGTCTTTCGGCTGAAAAAGTAATGATGTCTAAGACTTGGAGACAAGGGAAAAGTTGATGTCTAAGATTAATTAAAAAAAATCGAAAATACTTAGGCTCATAAACATGATATTTACAGTGGTCGTAGCGGGTACGAAGGCAGCGGTCGGCGTGTCAGCCTCCGACATGGCCAAGCGACTCGCATTAGAACGCAGCAAGACGCAAATGTTGAAGAATCTTAACAGGTGGGTTTTAGCTTTCCACTCATGTTTGGGAGCTGCATTTTGTATGTATTGACTACCGATTTTTGAAAAGCGAATCAACATAAAAAAACTAAAGATTAAATTTAATAAGCTTTCAGAAACTGGAGGAAATTGTATTATATATTTTAAAAAGGTTGCAATTGTCTCATAGAAAGGTGTCAGTGCAAGTCTTCCAAAGATTTTTGGTAGCTATAAAATTCCTCAAATGTGCTAATATGGATTGAAATAAACTTTTTTAGGGTTCCGCACCTCAAAAGGAAAAAGCGGAACCCTTATAGGATCACTTTGTTGTCCGTCCGTCCGTGCGTCCGTCTGTCAAGACCCTTTTTCTCAGGAACGCGTGGAGGTATCAAGCTGAAATTTATATCAAATACTCAAGTCTACTGTTCCTTGGAGCTGTGAAAAAATTAAACTTCTAAGCTAATGCAATCAAAAGATATAGCCGTTTATGCCGCAAATTTCCGCAAATTTTCGAAACTCTTAAGGGAATCAAAACCTAAAGGGTACTTCCAGTCGATCTAGAATTTTGAAATTTGCTACGAAGCAATGTCTTATAGCACAGATAAAGGAAAAATTGCGAAAACCGTAAATTTTTAGTTACATCATTTAATAAAAATATTTTTTTCAATTTTAAACTTTATACCCACAGGTTTGTACGAAACCCTCGGTGCGCGAGTCCGACTCGCACTTGGCCGGTTTTTTTTTTTACTGACTCTGTAGGCGATTACGGAATCATTATTCTCCTGCCCTTATCCCAATTTATTAACGATCAGCTCAACATGTCGTTTTCTTCCACACTTCTCTATTAGTCGACATCTCGGTACTCATTCCCTTTCCTATCGTTTCTTTTTCTTCCCTAACTCTTATAGCCCTCGATATTCATACTCAAAACTTCATCCGTATCATGTGACCATACCATGACAGCTATCGAAGCCACTTTCAGAAATCCTCTTTTAAACTCATTTATTATTATATCCATTGGTGTAACACAATCTCACCACACATCTCGCTTAACATTCTCATCTCAGCTGCATGCAATTGCCTTTCATGCATCCCTTTTATGGCCCAACATTCTGACCTAACCAAGACAGTTATTACGGAATATCTAATTTATATTTCCAGATTCGTATCGCGATACCGTCTCGTGGTATCAAACCTGCCCGCCCACTTCGACGACGCTAAGCTGCGTCGAGTGTGCGTCACGGCCGCAGACAAGCGCGCCACCGTCACCGAATGCCGCGTCATGCGGGACTTGAGGACTCCTACTGGGAACGACGGGAAGCATCCGTTAGTATATCTGCTGTTTTTAACATTTTTCATCAGCCTGATAGTTACGACGGGTCAATATGAGCTGAGTCCCATCGGCTTACCTTTCGGAAATCCCACCTCGCGTCTCTCCACTATCCATTATTTCCAAGTGCAATTATTTTTATGTTTCTAATTGTAAGTATTACTGACAAAACGCCTGCTCGCAATTAAAAGCAAATCTCCCGTTCAAAATTCTCTGATTATAACTCAGTGTCAGTGAAAGCTACGCCTTATCTTCTGAAGAAACTTTAAGCTCGCATCACGCGATGAGTGAATTAATTGTTATGGGTGTCGTTTTCATGGTTTTTGAAGAAGATGAAGCCAATACTGAGGTCTTAATAAAAATCAAAGACAGCAGCTGCAAAAGAATAATACAAATTATTTGTTATGGGTGTCCTTTTCAAGGTTTTCGAGAGTGCTGAAACTGATCGTGAGGTCAGAATATAGTTTGCCTATTCTAAAGATAGAGAAAGCGCAAGGAACTTCGGTCCTGACGGGGTTCCCTCCGACCCCGAACTTTTTTTTACAGTCAGTAAGTTTATCATATCCCTCGGCCCGCCCCAGTCCGGAGGACATCCATCTAGATTTCCAAAACGTTTAATAGACAAATGCTGTAAATTGCTAGTACAAAAAGCTCAATCCCTAATCTACACATTATTGTTACAGATCAAAAGGCTACGGTTTCGTGATGTTCACGCGACATGAAGACGCTCTAGCTTGTCTTAGGAAACTGAACAACAATCCTGATATATTTGATAAGAACAACGTAAGTATAGATTACCGAAGTAGAACGCTCGTAAAAAGCTCCTGAATAAGTAATAACAGCCGCTCGGGTCGATAAATCAGGTTAAGCTACTCTTGCCGCGGTCTGTCTGTGGATGGGCCTCGGAAAACACGGCCGTGAACCCGGCTATCGTTCTTGGATCTTTGACAGTCATTACGGGTCGTCAGAAGTCTGACAACCACTCTTTCTAAGGGATTTTTTTTTATCGTAGTTACCCAGTAAGTGGGTTGTAGAGGTCAGGTAGGCAGTCACATAACATATATAATCAGCCTATAATGTTCCCACTGCTGGGACACAGGCCTCCTCTCGTTGAGAGGGAGTGGACCGTATTCCACCACGCAGGTTCATTGCGGGTTGGTAGATGCGGTATGTCTTCGAATGTTTTGGTTCTAGGACCTGCCGATTTCCTCGCAATGTTTTCCTTCACCCATATCTCAGGGTCAAATAATATAAGTCTGCTAACTTGGTGAAAGTAAAATATAGTTGAGACCTAGAGTACATTTCGGCCTGGTCTCTACCAAAGCAGAGAGAACAGATCTCATATTTCCTAAACTACGAGATGTATTAGTAACGCAATCTTTTTGTTTTTACGACACACTTTCTTCCTCTACGCTTTGATGTCATTAATGACACGGGTGTCATCAAAATTGGGATCTTAAGGACGCTATAACATTTTTCTACAAATATCGGTGGTTTTCCGGTACCAAATAAATCAAGAGGATTCACAATTGCAAGATCAATTATGGTTTAAATTAAAGATAATTTAATCATCTCCATGATGGAACCATAAAAATTGTATAGTCCCGTACAATATTTTCACAAAAATACGTTTTCCCCACCGCAATAATCGTAGAAAATGATAAATAATGGGGTCTGAAAAGGTACCTGTATAACTGCATAACTGCATATTTTAACTTCAAAATGACAAGAAATTGTGGCTAATATAATCTTCTACGTTTTGCTTAAATATTTTGTAATTAAATACACAACTTTTTTATTTATGAGAAAAATAAAGAACGCTCTCAAATTTCTTCATACATTTTCTACTCGCGGCTTATCATTCCACGCTCAGACGCGCCCTAGGAAGCACGGGCGTATCGCTTTTTTGTACGAAATAAATACGATCAAAATAATAATAAAGTGAGTTCCGTGCTGTGTACAGTACACAGGTTGAAAAATTTTGATACTTTTCGGGCCAAAAGTATGAGTACCAAACTTATTACCGGAACTTGGTTTAGAAATAAATAACTTAAATTCTTTTCGGAATTATGGAGGTAGTGATGATTATGAATATGTATTAATTTACAGGAATTGAAAATGGCGGATGATTATTCAATAAAAAGTTATATGAACATCTGTTTTCAATGTGGTGATTAAATTATGCAAGTGTCGTCCATTTTTGGAACGAAATTCTTTAATGTAGCTTGTGGTAAGGGTAAACAAGGGTGCTGAAGCCGATTGTGAGGTCAAAATAAAAAATGGCGGTTGCGAAAATTTTCATCATGAGTGTCGTTTTCAAGTTTTTCCAAGGTGCTGAAGCCGAAATTCCATACAAATTACATTCGGAGTCAAAAAAGACTAAGGAACATACTTCCTGACGGGATATCCCCCGACCCCACAAGTTTTTCATTCAAAACGACGAATTTTAATTTATTTAAATAAAAAGTGGGCATAGCTATCAACTTTGGGTAATTTTAGAATAGTGATTACGCATTCACATTTCGCATTTTTTGGATGAAACATTTTTCATCCAAATTTGATCCAAATACTGTTGGGGGTAGGGTATTGTTTTTTTATAAAAAGATTATTATCCATATTGGGGGTAGGGATTATGAAATCATCGATTTTTAATTTAAAATTGGCGGATGTACTGTTATGATGAAATGTCGACATGGATATCAATTTTGGGGGTTATGCTAGTATGTAGTCAAAATATTTAACGTAACTTTCATTATTTACATAAATTGAAAATCATGTAGTTAATCATCATCTCTCCAAAATGTTAAAGTCATTTCGAATTATAAATACATAATAGAGTACAAAAACAGCCCTCGTACAAAAATGAAAACATTTTCCTATTGTGTATTAAACATTCTGAACACGCGCTCTAATCTCAAAGCTGAGGGTTCGGGCGTCACACAATTTTTGCTTAGTTTTCTTTAGGGAATATCTTGTATATTTTCAACGATAGTCTACGCTCACAATCCGTTATATTTGTTTATTATCGAAAAATATTATTAAAGTTTTTTATTGTTACACCTCGTTTTTTTTTTTGAATTGACAAATTATACGTTATCCGAAAAATCATAATGATCATGGTAATAAAACTTATTAATTGTCACCAAATGCAGAAAGTCAAGTTAGTTTACTAGGTACTAATTTTACTCAACACTGCTAGTAAATTAAAATAAATAATACCGTCGAGTATCAAGATTAGTTAAGTAATGTTTAAAATCGAGCAAACAATGCTGCAATGGTTTCAGTGTGTACGTGCGCGTAATGTTGTTGTGTGCCGACTCAGATACCTAAACTTGAGCGATTCAAAAATTTTATAGCGTCCTTAACCGTTCACATTCGAAAAACAATAAAAAAAGTACATTGTATTTTTTTTCTATTCCTCAGAGGCCCATCGTCTCATTCTCAATAGAAGACAGAACAGCGTTAAACGCAAGAAAGAAAAGATTAGAGAAATCGATAGCCAATAACCCTCTAGCAAACCAAAATGGCGGAGAAAACTCAAACACAGACAAGAAAAACAGGAAACGGAAGCCGGAAATAGCGCCAGACGAAAGTTACGCGAAGAGAAGGAAGTTCGGCCAGCTGAATAAGTTTAATAAGAATGATAATCAGGAAGGGGGTTCTAATAAGTATAATCAAAATGAAGGAGGCAACAGATTTAATCAAAATAATCAAGCACAAGGCAGATTTAATAAAAATAACCAAAACCAAGGCAATGACAGATTTAACAGAAATAATCAAAACCGAGGTAATGAAAGATTTAACAAAAATCAAGGTCAAAACAGGTTTAACAATGACAATCAAAATCAAGGACAAGACAGATTTAACAGAAACCAAGGCGGACCTAATAACAAATTTAATAAGAATAACAGGAACCAAGGGCCACGTAGGAATGAACCTGGACAGTTTGTGCGAAAACCGAGAGATTTCGAATATGGAGAATTCACCGGTCTAACAGCGAAAGAAGGTTCGCAACACAAAATGAGGAGCAACCATAAACTAAAAGCTCAGGCCGAAATACATAGACAAACTGTCAAAACTGAGAAAAAGCAGAGCAAGAGATCTCAGATGCTCAAAATGGCGGCGAAAGAGAGGATAAAGGGTCCGAAACAGAAGATCAATAAGAATCCTACTAAGAAGAGGAATAAGAACCATAATAGATCGAAGTTTGATCGGTTGTTGTAATAAAGAAGATTTTTGTGTGAAAAGCGTCTCTCTGCCTGTTCCTTTAGGCAATTTACGTGTATATTGTTACGTGATTACATTATTGTAAATAATTTTAAGCGAATTATATTATTTTCTTTTGAAGTATTTCCTTTTTTAACCAACGTCACAAAAAAAAAAGGAGGTTCACAATTCGGTGTTATTTAATAACAAAACTTAATGAATTAGTCCGTCCATTAGTAATATAAATAGTAGGTATAATAAATAAAATAAATTTCCGTTTCATAGAGTCAAGTTTTGTACTCGCCCCTTGGTGAAACTGCATTAATCGTGTTATTAGTCGGAAATGCTAGAGAAGCTAACCCTAATGGCACCATTCAAATACATGTACCCGCTAAGGAAGTTCACACTGAATCATTACTAGTTTATAACTGAAGTAGGTATTTACAATCTTCTCAAAGTATGTACTTACTGGCCTGTTAGTCTAGTGGTTAGTGACCCTGACTGCTAAGACTGAGGTCGTGGGTTCGATTCCCACCCAGGACAAATGTTGTGTGATGAGCACACAATCATTTGTTCTGTGTCTGGGTGTAATTTATCTATAATATGTATGTATTTAGAAATATATAAGTATGTTTATCAGTTGTCTGGGTACCATAGTACAGGCTCTGCCTAGTTTGGGATCAGATTGGTTGTCCTAAGATATTAATAGTATTTTCATTTATTAATTTTTAACATATTAAGTATATTTTTAAATATTTTAACAAAAATCTAAAAAAAACATTTAAAAATATAAAAAATAGTGATCCATCGGCATCGGGAGCAGGGTCCAAGCTGCCAGTGGTCAGGGCTCTAGAAAGAGGAACCTCCTGGCTATGCATGCCGTATCCAGGAGTACCGCCTTCTGAATCAAGCCCTTGATCCAGCCGTGTAATGAGAGCCTCCTGAGGTGCTGGTCGAGGCTCTTCGCTATTAGGCCATTGACTGTAACGATTATCGGTACAATGATTGCAGAATCCACGTCCCACATGTCGACAACCTCGTGTGCTAAGTCAAGATACTTGATTTTTTTATCTTGCTCAGCTTTCACGAGATTCTCGTCATGAGGGACAGCGATATCAACAATCATTGCACGACGCTCTCGTCGATCTATCACTACAATATCAGGCTTATTGGCTACAATAGTCCTGTCTGCGATGATAGATCGATCCCAGTACAATGTGGCGTGACCATTTTCGAGAACTGGGTCGGGCACATACCTGTAGTATGGTACTTCAGATTCCACAAGGTTGTACTGCAAAGCAAGTTGCTGGTGGATGATCCTAGCTACTAGATTGTGTCTGTGCAAGTACTCGCCGTTAGCGAGACGAGAACAACCGGAAACAATATGTCGGATTGATTCACCGGGACGGTGGCATGCCCGACAGATGTCAACCGTAGCATCCTTGACAATGTATTTCCGATAGTTATTCTTCATGATAACTTCATCCATAATCGCACAGACAAAACCTTCGGTTTCCCCGAAGAGGTCGCCGAAACGCAGCCAGGATACGGACGCCAAAAAGTCTACATCAGGCCCATGGAGAGCCCGGAAAAAGCGACCGTGAAGCTCTTTGCTTTGCCATACTTCCTTACGATACTTAGTATCCAGTACTGCAGGTTTGCGCCAGTTCTCGTTCGCCAAGGAGAGCGGGGTGAGGCCCTTGTCCACTGCGACCACATCTCGGTGCATCCCCACGTCAGTTTGAAGAAAATATTCCCTGAGACTGCAGATCTCGCGGTTGTGGAGGGTTTTAGCGTTTAAGAAACCTCGACCCCCACACTTCCGCGGGATGTACAGTCTCATCACTGATGACCGTGGGTAATGCATCCGATCTGCCGTCAGCAACGTACGGACCTTCCTATCCAGAGCGCCAAGTTCCGTCTGAGTTCATTTGAGTATGCCAAAATCAAAATCAAAAGTCATTTATTCAGACTAGGCTGAGAGTCAGCACTTTTTGAACGTCAAAGTCACATAAGACAGTCCCCCCAAAACGCCCGCCCTTCGACACTTCGTAGTGCTTTGACTGGGAAGAAGAAGTGGCGGAACAAACTCCCCAGCAGCACTGCTGTCTGTTAAGTTAGAAGAACTTGATTCTATACAATATTGTATAAGTTATTAATATTTTAAAACAAAACATACATTATTCGCCATATGTCAGCTAGCACACGCCATTATACCAACAAAACATTGAAAACTAAACTCAAGCTGAAATGAATAATGAAACAAAATCGTAAACAGAACTTAAAACCTTACTAAAGCCTCCAGGCATAAAGGGCGTGCCCGCTTACATATACAACGATGCAAATGATACATATACACAACAAATGAAATTAAAAGAAAATAAAAATAAATGAACAAAAGCAGTTAAATAAAAAAATAAATAAAAAAAAACAATTATATGAACTACCCATATAAACTGTCAGTGTGTGAGTTACCGAAAGAATACATCAAAACCGGCATGACCTAACCGTTGAAGGCACGCACCTTGTTGCCGCCTGATAAAAGACTATTAAATACCTTTTTCAGGCGGCCAAAGAAACGTTCCTTCAGCGATTGTTTCATGTCGGTAGCATTGATGCCTAATGCTTCCGACATACCCAAATATTTGTAGGTTTCGGTTGAGGAGAGGGATCTAAGGTGTATAGAATCCTTAAGTTCGGTTCCCACGGATTCTACAATCTCCCCTCGCTTTACATGCATGACTGCACATTTGTCTACACCAAATTCCATCCTGATGGCGCTACTGAACGTTTCTGTTACCTTCAGTAGCTCCATCAGTCGCAAATTGTTGGGGGCAAAGAGTTTCAGATCATCCATGTAAAGGAGGTGTGATATCAACTGACCACCTCTTCTCAATCGATAGCCTAGACCTGAATCCTCCAGCAGTGTGCTTAGAGGATTCAAGGCTAAGCAAACCAAAGCGGACTCAAACTGTCGCCCTGAAATATTCCTCGCTCAATCCTGATCGGTTCATTGATCTGCTGGATTTGTGGACATCCTGGATAGAGAAGGACCGTCCTCCACTGCCTCATACACGACATCAAGGAGGTGCATAGAGTTGCATCTATTTTGTACAATTCTAGCACCCTCATGAGCCATGTATGTGGCACCGAGTCATAGGCCTTCTTATAATCTATCCAACATGTCGACAAATCCTTCCGGGATCTACAAACCTGTTGGTTAATGGTCATGTCTATAAGGAGCAGCTCCTTAGTACCACGGGACCCATTCTTACATCCATTCTGAGACCGACATAATTGTGTTACTTTGAATATGGTGTGAAATTTTTGCTCTAAGAATGGATGTAAGAACTTTATAGACCGTCGGTAAACAAGTTATGGATCTATAATTTTTAGGTTCCGCAGTATTACCCAATTTATGAAGAAGGTGGGTAACTCCTCTTGTAAAGAACAGTGGTAGCGACCCAGTCTCTAAAGATGACTGGAATTGTGAGGCTAAGCAGGCATGTGACCTTTGTAGCCATTTGATCCAAAAATTGTGCAGTCCGTCCGGTCCTGGGGATTTCCAGTTAGGCAAAGGACGGACTGCACAGGCCACATCCAGAGGACTGATGGTAATAGCCTCCATGCTTGGTATTGACTCACATGCCTGATCAACAGCACGCATCCAGTGTCCTTCAGTGTGACTATCGGGCACCGACCAAATGCTTCGCCAAAAAGCACTCATTTCGTTTTAAATATTATTATTAATATTATTATCTGTAAATTTATTAAATTAAATGACTAAAAATAACAATATATTAACACAAAAAGGATAATCCATATACATACTAAATTAGACAAAATAGTAATGCGTTCACTAGACGTCAAATAACCATTAGTGGAATCTGTCGGAAAATTCGATCGGTGGTTTTAGTCGCATACAGACATACGCGGCGAGGACTCTGTTCTATAATATGTACTGATTCCTCACGACATGATCATATGTGTGACTGACACTAGTATGTCCCTCATCAGGGATTTTAATTTTGATAACATAAAAAACAGTCGAAATTAGTCGCCAAATATCAGAATTAGCACGTTCGATGTCCCAGTACAAGGTTTTAAAATGTATTCGTACGTCCACCTACGATCTCGCCCTAACTTGAACATTTAACTGGCAACATTTTACGGCGGCTCTTTTAAATTTTCGGTAGCCTTGTTATCTAACCATACGTCCATGAGAATCTTTTTGAATTCATACTTCCAGTCAAATAAAAAACATCTAATTTACTTTAGGATTATGACTCCAACTGGAGTCATGTACGTATGAGTTTGGTACAAATGTGACTCCTTTGGAGTCATTGGACAGTGAATGTTTTAGTCGGTCACTGGTTCAAAAGTTAGAGTATAGGTGGCCGATTTGGAGACAGCTTATCCCAGATTGGCCCACTTGAATCTCAAACACTAGGGCACCTATCGGTGATCTGTAGTCTCCCAAATTTAGCCTGAATTAGTCGCCAAGTCACAGACGATTCATAAAAATAAAACAGCCAGCAATTAAGTACAATTTTTATTTAGTTTAAATTCAAAAACCTTACAAATAGTACAGAAAAATATACCATTAGTTAACAAAAATGTGTCCTTAAATAATTATTATGCTTATAAATATTTAATGCTTTTCTTACGTTGACATTAAAAACGCTCAGAGGGTCCAATTCTCGTAATTGTAAGAACGTTCACATTCCGATATTAGTCTAAATCTGTCAAAAATACCTCGAGTTTCTATACATTTTTTGACATTTGTTGGTCGCTGTGATGAGACTGCAAATAGATTTGACCGGTTATTAGCCTTCTGATTTTACATGACGCATGTACACACGGTTACTAGTCAAGCTTATACATATCCAGTTTTAGTTGACCTCGCATTGTACTGGCTTTTCGTACGATAAAATGTCAGCTTTTACTGGAAATGTATAGCTTGATGTGCGCAAATAACTCACTTACTTTTTCTAAAGAAACACTAAACGCCCATTTAAATAAATGCATGGTCGACTCGGTTTAAGTAGGAATTGATTTAAATACATAGTGACTAAAGTTTATTCGCATAAGAAAATAGTGACTCATCTTTGTCACTCAGCTTAGCCACGCCCCTTGACCAATTAGATCATAGTAAATTAGAAAGCCGTATTCACATTGACCAGTAGAAGTAAGCCCTTCAGACTACGTTCTAATTTACGATATCTTCCTTTACCACTAATTCACTATAACTTTTTCAGCAGTCCACACTCGTCCAGGTGTGAGTACAGAACTTGTTTGTATTCCTCAGGGTGTTTGATGTAGTGGAGTACGTGCGGTGACTTGTCCCAGCATTTGAAGTTGCACTGTTGACATACATTTGTAGTTAGAGTTTGTTGTTGTAAATATACTTGTAATATTATTTTAAGACTTAACTTTTTAAATTACGTACCTAAATATTTTAAGATAATAAGTACCATTACATTTTATTGAGAGTAATCATGGTTAGTATGACAACACATACCTTCATCCCACTCCTAACCCAGGAGTCGTGAACGCTTCTACTCCTCTTCTCAGCTCCTACCAGATCAGTCTTGGACACCAGGAAGAGCCCTGGGGCTCTGCAGGGCGTTTCATGGAACACCTCAGTTGCTTTCATGTAATGTTTCGTCGCTACGTTGTGGAAGACTTTCATATGAGTTCTGGGGAACGGAAAATTCATATAACTTAAGATAAAGTCTATTGACTCTCTTCTCCTGTGGAGTCAAGTAGGGCCAAAAGCAGGTGTTTGGTAACACCATATTTCGTCAGTTATACAGGGTGTAACACAATGACGTGCATTGTAGGTAGGCAATAGGCCGCCTGATCTTGTCTAGGCAGACAAACGCGGGTTTGTTTTAAGTATAATAAATTAGTTAGTTCCTTATAATTTCGGGACACACTTGAAAATGTAACTGACAGACTTATGGTGACTTTTCGAGGTAGGCACTGCTTATGTGCCTATATGTGATGCACTCTACTACGAACTACGATTTAATAAACCTTTAGGGATAAACAGTACTCACTTAATGTAACTCCTGAAGAGCTCCTGTAAGAACTTGTTCCTCGGGAACACGGCGCTTGGGAAGCCGACCGGAATCTCGTGGATATCCGCGCCCGAGTCCCACACTTGAGACGCTATGCGGTCCAATACTGGCTGGAATCTGTGGATAAACGTTAGTTTTTTAAAGACGGCTGATGCTTTCTTCTTTCTAAGAGCAGAGGTACCTATGGTATCGGCCCTTTACGTGCGACTTGTAGTTGTGGTCGTGGGTTCAAACCTAGGCAGTCGCTTTACTTTGTGCAAATAATTTCGTCACCACTGTTTTCACGGTAAAGGATAATCGTAAGAAAACTGGCATATTCTATAATCCTAAAATCGGCGACATGTGGCAACCAACCCGCATTGGGCCCGCGTGATATAGATTACAACCCCGACCCACTCGCCGGGAGGAGGCCCGTGTCCCGTCTGATAATGATGCTTTGAAATGGTTTGGGCATGTAAGGCCAGAAGTTATCTACATTGCCACATACGCACTACGCATCACACTGATGTCAGCCTAAATTTTGCATCGCGTAAGCAGAGTTTACCGCGCCTCTCGCATTTAGAAAACTTCCCAACATCAATCATTGGGCGGTTGCCCACCAAAAACTACATCCGTGTGGTCGGAGGATCATCCTTTTTCTATGGAGGAAGAGTGAACTTTACATCCCTTCCTTATGCCTCTATAGTTACATGAAATAGGCTTCAGAACAAAGTACTCTGTGAAAAAACTTATGCACTTGTTTGCCATGTTTCACACTGACTTTCGGGACCTGTTTTCAAGTGGCTGTGTTAAATTTTTATGAAGTCTGTTATTTATTCATTATTTCCAGTTTACTAATAATGCATTCAGTCTTCTCTCCCTCTCCCGCTCTCGCAGTCCAATACTAAACGTGAGCCTGAGAGTTACACGCACGTATTTCTATGTCTACCATGGATGAGATTAGGTAATTGCGTAACACACTACCAATTGGCATGGCTTTAATTTGAAGAATTCAACAACATTCATTGCGCTATTTACAATGTTTTGCTCACTATTTTCCGAACATGTGAAGCAATAGATTAGGATATTCTTCAAAATGATTCCCGATTCTGATTGATAGCGTGTTACGTAATAAGAATACCGATTCTGATAATATTTGATGTTAACTCACTGTTTTTTATTATTGACTGCGTGTACCAGCAGTTCCGCCCATACATACGCGCCGACCGAGAACCCGTGGATGGCCAGCGGGTTCTGACTGTTCACTTCCATGAACCTTAGCAGTCTTTCTGCTATTACCTGAATACAATGAAAATAAGTGAATTTTTAGTCAAAATATAGGTACTCTTAATCGGTATAACAGTTGATTGTGGACTTTAGGTACGTCATCGTTATTCATCATCATTTCATCCGTAAGACGTCCATTGCTTGCGAAGTAGTAATGCTCGCGAAGGAGGAGGCGGGGCGCATGAGGGAGAGGCAGTCCCTACGCCCTCACGTCCCTAGCCGCCGCAGGAGGAGACGCCCCGGACCGTCGGGAGTCGATCGCGTACTCCCGGCCACCGTAGGCGTGGGCTTGCGGGCGGCGAGCAATGGGTAGCTCGCCGCCCGGTAAGGACCAGGCCCGTGTCGACGGCGCGTAGTGTTCCACGCGCGCCTCAAAGAGATGTCATCAGAACTGAAGGGGTCTGTTAGGACCGATGCCTGCCAGGGTCGCGAGATTTGTTCGAAAGAGATACTGTGACCCTGGCACATGGGCAACCGAAGGAACACGGGTGGGTTTTAGTCAGTAAAAGTCTGACACGCCCTTCCGCTCCACCCAAGAGCGGGAGACGTCATTTGATGATTCTCACCCACATAAAAAAAAAAACAAGAAAAAAAGACGTCCACTGCTGGACATAGGCCTTCCCCAATATGGGATGCTTTGCGATAGTCGCCACGCTTGGCAGGCGTGCTGGCGATCGCAGTATGGTGGTAAAATGCATAGAGAACGCTGCTGCCCATTCTCTAGTAAGTCCCTTAGTACTTTACGCCTTCTACGACATCACCTGATTTTATGTTGGTGGGAATTTATCAAATGACTTTGTGCCGCTCTGCGCGGAGCGGACGGGCGTGTCAGAATTGTACTGACTAAAACCCACCCGTGTTCCTTCAGTTGCCTGTGCCAGGGCCACGGTAACTCTTTGTAACAAATCTGCGAACCTGACAAGCATCGGCTCTAGCAGACCCCTTCAATTATTGCTGTCAATTCTTTGAGGCGCGCGTGAAACATAACGCGCCGTCGACCCGGGCCAGAGAGAAGAAGAGATACATACCTGTGATCCCTTGACCGGCCACATCAGCTGCCAAGGTGAACAGGAAACGGAAACGACGTCAAATCCATGGTCTAAGTAGAGTCTAGCGTATTTATCGACATGGTTCGGTTTCGCCATCATCCAATTCATTATTATGCATAGTGGCTTTTCTATGTTCTGGTTTAGTCTGAAATTTTTTAAATAAATTTTAACTATTTTTGTGTGATTAAATAACATCTGCTTAAAAATAATAATAAATTTATTTATTTCAGGTAAATAACACCCATTGCCAAACATACATTATCAGATATCATGTAAAACAAGCTGACCGGACAAATGTTGCCGTTTCGTAGAACTCGATCGCAGCGCCACCTACTGGGGCAAATTGTGAATCTAATTCATCCATCATTTAAATTTGGGGGGCTTTGCCATAATCACCACGCTTGTTAGGCGGCTTGGCGATCGCAGTAAGGTGGTCAAATACATAGAAAACGCTGCTGCCCATTCTCTAGTAAGTCCCTTAGTCGTCTTTTACGACACCCACGGGAAGAAATGGGGTGTTATTCTTTACATCCAGTACCACACGGAATAATCCATCCAGAGACCCACTCAAACACACAAAAACAATTTCATAAAACAGGTCTATCCGTTTAGGAGGAGTTCAGTGACATACAAACGTACGTGAGAATTATATATTTTATAAAATAAATCAAATTTAAATAAGTGGAAACAAAATAATAAAAAAAATTAACATAACATTTAATAGGTCATTTAACTGAAATTATAACTTTTTGATTCTTATGAAACTCATTCAAAAAACAATGGACAGAACTATTAATACGTTGAGTGCCGATCACGCGATATCGCGTGATTCGTCGGCTCTGCATTATGGCCGATCACGCGATATCGCGTGTTTGCTTCTAACAATTTTGTATGCGCTCTAAATCTGTGGCCATATGGGATTAACCATCAATCTGTGTTCGGCACTCAACGTGTTAAAACCAATTACAACCAAAATTGTATTATTATTATCACATCATCTATTTGACATCTCAGTATTCATTCCGTTTTTGATCTCTCATACAATCCATTCATGGTTTCTTAAAGTTTACCGACCGGGTAAGTTAGAGGTGTACCTACACCTCTCCACCGGGAAACAGGTTTAAGCGTAATAAATACTTAAATTATACGTAAATGACATTTCTTTTAATTATAACTATAACTTACTTCATAGTGCTAGGATCTGCTTTTAACTTGACTTTATCATTGCTGATGTACACCATGTTTTGGTGTATATTCTGCGTGTGCGCACCGCGTTGCAACCCCATTGTAGCAACAGGGACGCACGATAGTAGGGGACGAGAACCTGCCTGCAAAAGAAGAGGATTCAGTATGGATTCCTTTGGTAGACATCTTGGAGGACCATTCTTCAATCTTAAACTTATACATCAGCTATCCATGTATCATGGTGTCAGCGCGCAATTACGTCGTTTTATACAGGCGGACTATATAAAACGACATTCTACACTGTTCAACCCAAGTGTAGAACTCACGATCATGCATGATCTATTGAGTCCCTATTTCTTTTTTCTTGTACTCCTTTTGTTGGAATCTGGCCTAGCGGGCCCTAACCTAGCTAGGACGCCAGATTCAGTATTTTTATTCTTCTAGTTTATTTGTAAAAGACTTAAGACTAAGTGATGGATAGTAAGGTGGGGGACGGAAGGGTGCATGATCGAAGCAGGTGACGTTCTGTAGTTTCTGCAATGGCAAGAAGGCGTGAAAATTAAAAATCGATCGTAGTTACATTTAATATTGATTTAATTTAATTAGCTGAGAACCACCCTACGTTTATATTGCCACGCATCGAGGGGACGGTACATCGACCCTCTGTCGAAAGGCTCCCCGTTATGACCGATAAGACCCGCATAGGGGCCAGGCCGACCTTCACTAGATTTTTATTTTTATTCACAAGGCAAATGTGAGTGGGATTGCAGAGGACGCCGCAGAAAGACATAATAGTGACCTTATTAGTAATGCTCTTCAGCATGGTCTCGCGTAAGGAAAACGAGTATGTAAGAATCGTAGAAGGTCGCGATGGCGGACTGTTGTTTGTATCTACCCTCATAGAAAGAAGGTGTGTGTTTATGTATATTTAGCTATGCTGTTAAACGTGTGTTTAACATGTTGAGTGCCAAACACCGATTGATGGTTAATCCCATATGGCCACAGCTTTAGAGCACATACAAAATTGTTAGTAGCAAGCACGCGATATCGCGTGATCGGACATATTATGCAGAGCCCACGAATCACGCGATATCGCGTGATCGGCACTCAACGTGTTAATATTGCTCGAATCCCTACTTCAAGTATAAATATATTTTGTACTACTTTTATAAGATATACGAAGATACTTTACGTACATTATTACAACAAAATAATCGTTTTCCGTGATTGGCAGCGAAACACACCGCAGCAGTCCGTAGCCGAAACGCCTCCATAGCAACCCGCAACCTAGGAATGACAAACAAACATACATAAATATCATTCATCATTTCAGTCATAGGACGTGCAATGCTGGACTTAGACCTCCCCCAATCGGGAGGCTTTTCCATAATCGTCGCGCTTGGCCACGCGCTTGGCAGACGGGTTGGCGATCGCAGCGTGATGATGCACAAAGAACGCTGTTGCCCATTTTCTAGTAAGTCCCTTAGTCACCTTTTACGACACCCACGGGAAGAAATGGTATGGTGCTGATGCTATTCTTTACGTCCAACACCACACGAAAACAATAAATGTCAAATTATTGTTAATATAGTCCTCCAGACCGTATTTCGGCCACGGCGGCCAATCTCAACGGAGACTAGAGCCATCGGCGCGGGAGATATTATAGTGCACAAGTGTGTGTGCAGACACAGGAGCACTCACTCTTCCCTGACTCTCATAACCCCATGGGCCGGCAATCCGACACGACCGGAGAGAGATTGGCGTAGGACCAACGGCTTAACGTGCTTTCCGAGGCACGGGGGTATCACAGCTACAACTTCCAAACTCCGGGCTGTTACTCTGAAATTCCTAATGGAAATTCCAATAACACTTTGCCCGACCTGGGAATCGAACCCAGGACCCCACGCTCAGCAGTCGCGCTTGCGACCACGAGACCAACGGGCCAGTTATTGTTACTAGTATGTGGGTAGATACATAACCAAATAAGTATAATCTTTTAAGTCACGTGTTGCTTGACACTTATTTTGGAATACAAAAAAAAAATACTGTTACGGTAATTAATATAAATAAATATGTATGCAATTGAATGCAGGTGCAAAAAACGTGCAACAGTAATGTTAAAAATAAAATTCCCTGTGAATCTGTGAAAAATTGGTCTGACAGTTTTGCTCGTATAATGAATGATTCAGACTGACATACAGACTCATTACCCGTCTGTGCGACGCTAAGGTGGGTAATATGTTCATCAGCCTTTATATTATGTATGTATGTTTGTTCCATGGTATGGCACTCCAGAGACCAAACGCGTAGGACGATTTTGCTGATTCTTATGTCAATCGATTTGTCTTAATCTGATGAGGCTCTAAGTTCATAAAGCTATAGGAATTACTTTTTCTCTTTTTTTTTTTGTTCTTAGGGCTTTATCAAAATCAAAATCAAGAGTCATTTATTCAAACTAGGCTGAGAGTCAGCACTTTTTGAATGTCAAAGTTACATGAGACAGTCCCCCCAAAACGCCCACCCTTCGACACTTCCTAGTGCTTTAGCTGGGAAGAAGAAGTGGCGGAACAAACTCCCCAGCAGCACAGCAACTTATAGCATTGTATTGATGATTTTGATGATTATAATTCTGTAACTACATATGTCTTACAGGCGCGAATAATATTTTAATCAACATACAACCTAGCACTGACCTGCAAATTGCAAAAAACGTAAGAAATTTTGAATTTCGTGGGCTGGTTTGGAGCATTCACCTTAAAAGCAATGAAGAGTTTTATTGCATCTGACTGCATGAGATTGTTTACAGTAATTTTAATAATCAACCTCTTAAAATAAAATGTTTTGTTTACATCTGGTTCACTTTTTACGCAGTCTGTTTTTATTTTTTGTTTTTATTATTTAAGTACGTAACTACGTACTACATTCTATTTGGTACTAGTTTACATTCTGTATTTTTACGATAAAAATACGTTACGTAAATGTTTTCGATTTCAAGACATGCTTTTAAATGACTGATTGTAACGACAATGCTATCGAATATAGGTCAATTAATTAGTAGGTACCTAATTGTGAGTCACTAGTACTCGAGTCGGCTATAAACTGGTGCTCATTTCATTCAGACATCGTGAACAGTCGGTAAATGCTTGATTTATTAACATTATAATTAAAACATTCTTCTTCACATAAACTCGGCTAAAGTAACTTCAAGTTACTGTTAACACGTTCGTGGACAGTAACGACAGGCGTCTAGATAGCTAAAAGTGATACGACAGTACGCCTGTCGACGTAGCCTAAGACCGTACTGTCATATCCCTACAAAATAATAATATTCTATGTGACAGAATGCCTTACGACGTTTAAGCCTATATCCGTTCTGTCATATTATATGGTTTTTTAACCATGCGTTGTGAAACTACGTCCGTGGGCAATGTATGAAAAAAGTAGTGTCTCAGTAGCTGCAACCTGTGAGATAGTACTGTCTACGAACGTACTTATCAGTAGACTAGCTTCTGTCCGCGACTACGTCCGCGTCAAATTTTTACTCCCCTGACCCTTCCCGTCGCATCGAATTGCCTGCCAGTTTTCGACCATTTTCGTCACTGCACCGCTCCTTTTGATCTTAGCGTGGTGTTATATAGTCTATAGCCTTCGTCAATAAATGGGCTACCCAACACAAAAAGAATTTTTCAATTCGGACCAGTCGTTCCTGAGATTAGCGCGTTCAAACAAACAAGCAAACAATAATAACAATAATATTTTATAGTATAGATGGTATAGATACACAAATTATACTAAAATTCCAAGTAACCTATAATACTCCTCATAACATTAGCTATCTATCTGCTGATCAAGGTCCCGTCAAAATCGGTCCAGGAGGGTCGGAGATTAGCCGGAACAAACAGACGGATATACATTATATCTTTTAACTTTCATATGCATTTAGTCACCCATAAAGTTGTTATTTTGACATTACAAACGTACATTTCCATTTTACTTATTTACATTTGTATGTAGATAAGTCTCAAATAAATAATATATAACATCACGCATGCAATCACCGAAAGGTTAAATAGAGGCGTAGGTACCTATAGAACATACACTTTGTAATTAATAATAGTTAAGGAAAAACTAAAAAACACGCTTTAATAGAATACCAAACCAAAATGTAAAAATAATTGTCAATAATTTTAAATTAAGAATGACTGAACAAAAAAATAAAAAATATTTGAAAAAAATAGTGGGATGCTTTTTACGCCAATATCTGTCAATAAAATATTACGTTAATTGACAATAAGCACCCCATGCATTTCTGTACGAGATGACTGATAATAAAAATGATAAGCTCTTATCAAATGTTGACATCATTCATAAACAAATTGTTATGATTATGCTAACGTAAACCGGCAGAGGAAAAAGTATTCAAACAAAAAAGACTGGCTACTAAACAGTCATGTATACTTTCTCTAACCTTTGTACTGTCGCAAGCATAACGAGAATAACAAACAACGCATGCATAATATTGTATTATAACCACAAAACACTTAAAAAAAACACATACCTTAAACGCAGCTCAATTCAAAACACTTCTACATTCAAAATATCCCAGAAAAACATACATACAGCCAAAAATAGTTAAAAAATGTCACTTTTATTATATGCAAAACGATGACCCGAAAAAGGGTTATTGCCCCTTGGTATGTAGACATGCGACGCGGACGCAAGCCGCGTGTAAACTGACGTAGCGGCGCCAAACGACCAAAATCAGATCAAGGATACATTGATGTATGAGGAAGCCGAAATGTCTAAAATTGCTCCCAGTTATTGTGAAAGATGTGTTAATATTGCTCGGTATGTGAGGGGCTGGCTGGGCAATGGACTGTGGTTTTGTTATTGATAATTATTGTAGCGTAGTTACAACTTTGGTGTTGTAGTGTAAGTAGGAATTGTGTTGTTGACTAGCTTCTGCGCGCGTTTCTCGTTCCCTGAGCCCCAACCCACATCGTCGCCTGCCCGCCTTGTTAGTTTAATAGCCTTTCTCAAGAATTGGGTTACCAAATTCAAATCAAAAACACAGTCAAGCATTGTAAACTTCAAAGACATGATGAGTAGGTACTGAGTAGGTATAATCCTGTATGAGTCTTCGGTCAAAAAAAAAATTTTTGAATTTGTATCGATATCTAATCATCATCATCATCATCATCATCCACAGCCTGTATTGTTCCCACTGCTGGGATACAGGTCTTCTCTCGGTGAGAGAGAGTGGGCCGTAATCCACCACGCGGGCCCAGTGCGGGTTGGTAGATGTCACATGTCTTTGAATTTTTGGTTTCCTCACGACGTTTTACTTCACCGTTTTGAGAGCAGTGGTGATGAAATTATTTACACAAAGTAAATCGCCGACCTGGGGTTCGAACCCACGACTTACAACTCGTAAGTCGGGGCCGATACCACTCAGGCGCGGTCGCAGTCTAATATTTTGGGGGGGGGGTCATCATGAGTGCTGAAGAATATTTTTAGGAAGGTACATCCTCTTTGGTCTAGTAGTCGCAAGCGCTACTGATCAGCATGATGTCCCGGGTTATAATCTTTTTGCAAATGTCCATCGGAGTCTCCGTGGCTCAAGTGAGAACAATTTTAAGATAGTAAGACAGGCAAATCGTTCAGGGTACCGACAGCATGACTGTCTTTGGAGGGGGGGGGGGGGGTCATGACCCCTAGGACCCCCCCCCCCCTCGGACCGCGCCTGATACCACTGGGCCACCACTGCTCTAGATATCTAATAAAGATTTGAAAAAAAACCGGGGTAATTGCGGAACTTTTTATCGGTAGGAATTGGTTTAATATTCATAGTTAAACAACATTCATTGCGTTATTTACGTTGCTGAGCCGACTATTTATTCGAACAAATGACGCAATGGTTTAGAAATAATCTTCAATCCCATTCAGATTCTGATAAATTGTGCGTTTCACAATTAGGGTGCTGATTTTGTAGTCATATTTACATTGCCTTCCAACGCTACGTCTTCCAGTACGCGGTCGCCACTTCAGAACCTTTCGGTCCCATATGCGTTCTGTTCGGCTAGCAATGTAACCTGCCACTTAAGTTCTGCGGCAGGAATTTGCTGGATGAAGAGCAGAGGGGTAATTGCGGAACTTTTTATCGGTAGGAATTGGTTTAATATTCATAGTTAAACAACATTCATTGCGTTATTTACGTTGCTGAGCCGACAATTTATTCGAACAAATGACGCAATGGTTTAAAAATAATCTTCAATCCCATTCAGATTCTGATAAATTGTGCGTTTCGCAATTAGGGTGCAGAGCTTGGGGGAAGCCTATATTCAGCAGAAGACTTCTTTCTGCTGAAATGATGATGATACTGAAAACTTGTTTTTATACATATTGTTACGTAGATCGTAAAGTTTAGAAACATCGTGCTAACTCCATCTCAGAAAGGGACAACATTACGTAGATCGAAAAGTCTAGAAACGTCACGCTAATTCCATCTAAGGATGGGGCAGTGTTGAAACTTCTAGATACGACACGCTAACGCCATCTGTTATCAAGTAGCAAGTACTACGAACAATTGTACGTAGACGCCACCGCCATCTATTGTTGAGTAGCGGGATTAAACAGTAAATAGATGTCTGTGGAAGGTTCTCGAAGTTTCGAATCTACTTGTAAACTGTGGAAAAGTGTTGAATGTTCGCGAATGTTCTGCTCGGGATATAAATAGCGGATTGTCGGCCCGATGGGCAGTTCGATTTCGGAAGCGAGCGAATACGAATCAAGCGATACAGTACAAGCGAAACAAGTGACTCTGTTTGACTATTGCGATATTGTGATTGTTTAATTAAACTGTGGTGTGTTTCGATAATTTTGGCTTAAATTAATTTATCCCGAACCCCCGCTCGTAACATTTGGTGTCAGAAGTGGGATAAATTATGCCAGTTTTACCGAAGGAGGACACGGAAGGTATTCGTACCAGGAGTCAGCGCCAGCAGGAGGTGGATCAGAGGCGATTTGAAGGACCTTCAAGACAGACATCTGGGGGTAATCAGCCGACGACGGAGCCAGTTTCCCAAGCGTCTGGTGTTCCTACAGCATCACCAGCCATGGATCTTTCTGCTCTGATGGCGATGCTGCAGGAGCAGGCCCGTCGACAGGAAGAACAGGCCCGCCGCCTACAGGAACAGCTGCAGCAGGACAAGGAGGAACATGCTCGCCGACAGGAAGAACAGGCCCGTCGACAGGAAGAACAGGCCCGCCGCCTACAGGAGCAGCTGCAGCAGGACAAGGAGGAACATGCTCGCCGACAGGAAGAACAGGCTCGTCGACAGGAAGAACAGGCCCGCCGCCTACAGGAACAGCTGCAGCAGGGTAAAGAGGAGCAGGTTCTCCTTTTGAAAGATCTACACGCGACATTTGGCAAGGACATCAAAGCCATGAAGGAGACTGTTCAGGTACATGAAAATCGTATCTCCGAGGCCGAAGTCCAGATCGCTGATATAAGAAAAGCGGTTGGAGTTCTGAAAGCTGGAGACCGGACTACGGCTCCGATAGTTGCTGCACCTTCCGTGCGCGGGTTTAAAGTGCCACCCTTCGACGGAACATCTTCCTGGTCGGCATACAAAATTCAATTTGAAGCTGTCATGAATGCAAATGGGTGGACAAAAGAGCAGGCCATGACCGCGCTTACTTTGGCCCTTCGTGATCAGGCCTTAACCGTGTTAGAGGCTCTCGGCAAAAATGTTACCTACGAGCAGCTCGTTGAGGCGTTAGAGGCCAGATACGGTGACGCGCACCTAGAACACGTTTTTCGTGCGCAGTTGAAGGATCGTGTGCAGCGCAGTGGTGAAAACCTGCAGCAGTGGGCCCTAGAAATAGAAAAGCTGGTTCGAAAAGCGTACCAGTCTGCGCCTGCACTCATCGATGGGACTCTGACTCAAGCATTCATAGATGGCATACGGGACCTGGAAGTAAGGGCTACTGTAAGACTTGGACACCACGAGACACTCAAGGATGCCTTGGCCCATGCGTTGGAGGTGGAGGCAGTGAGGCAAGATCATCGAGCCCATCGCATCAGGGAGGTTGCAGCATCACCTGTCCGTGACCGTCCGAGGTACAGCCCTAAGTGCTACACTTGCGGAGAAAAAGGCCACCTTCGGTCAAGTTGCCCGAAGCGAATCACAGCTAACGAAAACCAGACCCAAGAAAGAAAGGCGGCAGATATCACCGCCCAGCAGCAGGAAAACTAGTCAACGCCAGGACTGCGGGGCGGGTGCTGGCTGGTGTTAAAATAGCCCCAAGAATTTCGGTCTCACAAGCCCATGATGGGAACACCCTAGTCATAAAAGGTGAAGTGAACGGAAGACCATGTAAGCTGACATTGGATACTGGAGCTTCTCGCACGGTTGTCAGTTCCCAACTAGCGAATCGTTTTCTTGGGGACTTATTCGGTAAGCATGATGGCGTAAATTTAGTAACAGCTACCGGTCAGCACATAACCGTCCGTGGTGAGAAGGAAGTGGACTTAAAACTGGGAAACACTATCTACCGGCATAAGGTCATCATGGCTGACATAGTGGACGACTGCATCCTAGGTTTGGACTTCATGCGACAGCACTGTTGTGAGATCGACGTTAATCAAGGAGTCCTAAAATGTGGGTCAGAAGAAGTCTTCATGGAAGGTGCACCATCAGGGAAAGTGTACTGCTTGAAGGAGATTGTTCTTTCTCCCCGATCGGAAACAATAGTTCCAGTTAGGCTCCCACATAATTCCGGGCAGAAGAACCGATGTATTCTCATTGAAGGATTGGATGAAAACCTTCCATGGAAAATTGCGCGGACCTTGGTAAAGGCAATTGACGTTGCAGCCGTACGCATACTGAACCCAAGTGAAAAGGAGCAAGTAATCAAGAAGGGTGCGTTGATGGGTTCCTGTGGGGAAGTAGCTTGGATGCGTGAATGCCAATATCAGCCTTCTCAAAATAACACCCAATCTGCAAGATTTAACGTGTTAAATCTTTTGGAAGACTGTCGTAAAGATTTATCGGAAGAAGAAAGAGAGAAGGCTAGGAAGATGCTACTTCAGTATGCAGACATATTCTCCAGAAATGATGCTGACATAGTGAAGACTGGATTAGTTCAACACAGAATTAATACCGGAAATGAGTTGCCAATACGACAGCGACCCAGAAGACTACCAGTGGCAAGAGAAAAGGAGGTAGATACCATGATTAAAGGGATGGTAAAGGATGGAGTTATAGAGCCTTCGTCTAGTCCTTGGTGTTCTCCTGTGGTCCTGGTGAAAAAGAAAGATGGCAGCATGCGGTTTTGTGTAGACTATCGTCGATTGAATGACGTCACTAAGAAAGACAGCTATCCACTGCCCCGGATCGACGATACACTGGACACGCTGTCAGGAATGAAGTGGTTTACCACGTTAGACCTAAAAAGTGGCTACTGGCAAGTGGAAATAGACCCTAAAGACAAGGAGAAAACCGCATTTTCTACGGGAAAGGGATTATGGCAGTTTAACGTCATGCCATTCGGATTGTGCAATGCTCCTGCAACATTTGAAAGGCTAATGGAGCTAGTTCTCACGGGACTAATTGGAGACGCCTGCCTTGTCTATTTAGATGACATCATCATCGTGGGCCGCACATTCGAAGACCACCTTCAGAATTTGGAACGTGTTTTATCAAAAATCCGAGGAGCCAATCTCAAGCTAAGTCCAAAGAAGTGCTCATTCTTCAGACAGCAAGTAAGCTTTTTGGGGCACGTGGTTTCGAAGGAAGGAGTCCAAACAGACCCTGAGAAAATCGTCGCCGTTAAGGAATGGCCAGTCCCGAAAGACAAGACGCAGGTCAGGGCATTTTTGGGTTTGTGCTCGTACTATCGACGGTTTGTCAAGAATTTTGCTGACATTGCCAAACCTCTTCACAAGCTTACTGAGGAGAAGAGACCGTTCTGTTGGGATGAGAATTGTGACATAGCATTCCGAGATTTAAAGGAACGTTTGTGCAATACCCCAATTTTGGGCTACCCTGACCCAGAAAATAAATTTATAGTTGACACGGACGCAAGTAATACTGGAATTGGCGGTGTGTTATCTCAACGGAAAGGAGATTATGAAGTTGTGATAGCTTACTTCAGCAAATCTTTATCAAAGCCAGAAAGAAATTATTGTGTCACGAGACGTGAACTTCTTGCCGTAGTAAAGACATTGCAGCATTTCAGCAAATACTTGCTTGGACGTAAATTCCACCTGCGAACTGATCATGCTGCATTAAAGTGGTTGTTGCAGTTTAAGAATCCAGAAGGACAAGTGGCGAGATGGATTGAACTGCTACAAGAGTATGACTTCGCAATTGAACATCGTAGTGGGAAGTCTCACGGTAACGCGGACGCTTTATCAAGAAGGCCTTGTCCTGAAGACTGCAAGCATTGTGTCAGGCAAGAAGCTAAGGAAACAGTACCTGTCAGGATGCTAAGAACGGACCTTAGTGACGAATGGAAGAAAACCCTACAGCATGCTCAGCAAAGTGACACAGATATCAGGCCAATTTTCGAGTGGATTAAAGCTAATGCTCCCAAACCGAAATGGTGTGATGTTGCAGCGATGAGTACCACCACAAAAAGTTATTGGGCACAGTGGGAGAGCTTGGTGATCCAAGATGGTGTCTTGTGCCGAAAATGGGAAAATGCTCGAGGGAATAGCTGTCACTTGCAAATGGTAGTCCCAAAAACGAAGGTACCAGAAGTTCTACAGCTCTACCACAATGGTTCTTCAGGAGGTCATATGGGAGTAAGAAGGACTCTGTTAAAGATCCGAGAAAGATTTTACTGGATCCATTGTCGAGAGGATGTGGAAGATTGGTGTCGCAGATGTACCAGTTGTGCAGCGGTAAAAGGACCACACACACGCAGCAGGGGTGCATTGAAAGTGTACAACGTAGGAGCCCCCTGGGAACGAATAGCATTAGATGTCGCTGGGCCATTTCCCGAAAGTGAAAGTGGAAATAAATATTTCATGGTTGTCATGGATTACTTCACCAAGTGGCCGGAAGTCTTCGCCATCCCTAATCAAGAAGCTTCAACAGTCGCTGATAAATTAGTCCACGAAGTCTTCTGTCGGTTTGGGGTACCCTTGGAAATCCACAGCGATCAAGGAAGGAATTTCGAGTCTCAAGTGTTTCAGGAAACATGTCGGGTTATGGGTACTCACAAAACCAGAACCACTTCATACCACCCACAATCTGACGGAATGGTGGAGAGATTTAATCAGACGTTGGAAAGATATCTGGCAAAAGTTGTAGCAAGCAGACAAAAGGATTGGGACAAGCACATACAACCGTTTCTTCTGTCATACCGAAGTGCAGTTCACGAGAGTACAACTGTGACGCCAGCCTTCGCGAACTTTGGAAGGGAGTTAAGGTTACCAGCTGATCTAATAACCGGCATTCCGCCTGATTCACCACGCAGTATAACAGATTATGCAAATGATCTGCGCAACAAGATGAATGACGTATATGAGCATGTCAGAGAATCAGGCCAGCAGATGTCCGAGAGAATGAAAACTCGTTATGATCGAAAGATGAACAATACTGGCTTCGACGAAGGTTCGCTAGTGTGGTTGCATAACCCTGTGCGCAGCAAAGGGAAGTCCCCTAAACTACAGGCAAAATGGGACGGGCCGTACCGGATTGTGACCAAGATCAATGACGTCACTTACCGAATACAAAAGGGTTTGCGAACTGCGCCTAAAATTGTTCATGTAGATCGATTGGCACGATATTACGGGAATAATGATGCTCGGGACGACCATGTCTAAGGAGGGGGCAGTGTTACGTAGATCGTAAAGTTTAGAAACATCGTGCTAACTCCATCTCAGAAAGGGACAACATTACGTAGATCGAAAAGTCTAGAAACGTCACGCTAATTCCATCTAAGGATGGGGCAGTGTTGAAACTTCTAGATACGACACGCTAACGCCATCTGTTATCAAGTAGCAAGTACTACGAACAATTGTACGTAGACGCCACCGCCATCTATTGTTGAGTAGCGGGATTAAACAGTAAATAGATGTCTGTGGAAGGTTCTCGAAGTTTCGAATCTACTTGTAAACTGTGGAAAAGTGTTGAATGTTCGCGAATGTTCTGCTCGGGATATAAATAGCGGATTGTCGGCCCGATGGGCAGTTCGATTTCGGAAGCGAGCGAATACGAATCAAGCGATACAGTACAAGCGAAACAAGTGACTCTGTTTGACTATTGCGATATTGTGATTGTTTAATTAAACTGTGGTGTGTTTCGATAATTTTGGCTTAAATTAATTTATCCCGAACCCCCGCTCGTAACAATATATATAGATTTTGATACCTATCAGTCTGTGGAGTTTTGCTAGCCAACTTCGAATTAAGTTGGCTAGCAAAACTCCTCAGGCTATTGTTGTTGACTTGTAAGTAGGTATGAAGAATAAATAATGCAAGCTTGGGGTCGAGTTTTTCGGAATTGCAATTCACAATTCTGCAATGTTGTCAGTTATTTACGGATTCTTTTATCCATTTCTCGAAACGTCAGTTCAGCCTATTTTGTACACGGTATCGACTCGTGACTCGTCTTATTAACTCTAATAAGGTTAGTTCCTATTTAGTATCATGTTTAACTGACTGTATTCTCGAGAATGTATGTGCTTATCATGCGCTAAAAGCATCAACTGTTCCATACAAAAATACGTATCGACCCAAATGTATGGTAGGGTTGATTATACAGGGTGAAATTAAATTAGCTGGCAACTTTACCCACGTGTTGGGTATCGAAAATTAATATTATCAAAAAAAAAACTTCATTTCATGGGCCAGAGGCCCGTAATCGATAAACTGTATTTGTAACTAGCTTTTGCCCGCGTCTTCGACTGCGTAAATGTCGGTTATAACGGACGCAGACGAAGTCGCGGAATAAAAATAGGCCTATATCCTTTCTTGGGGTTCAAATTTACCCGTATCTTTCATCAAAATTGGTTCAGTGGTTTAGTCGCGAAAGCGTAACAGACAGACAGTTACTTTCGCATTTATAATATTAAAGTACCGATTAGTACAGATTTGGAACATAGATATTGTTTAAGTACCAATTTCCAAAAACCGTTATCGTTTTCTATACCCAACGCGTGGGTAAAGTATTGCCAGCTAGGTAAATTTGACCCTATAGTTGCGCGACTACAGTGTTGGTCCCACGGAGAAAGTTGTTCAGTTTGGTGGTCTGTCTGTACCATACCTTTCTGATACATGCTGTAGATTGGAAAGGCCACCGTAGAAAGATTTTCTTTTTGGGGGGCAGGCAATAAAATAGCAGTCAGCAGTGGCCCAGTGGTAAAATGCCCCGAATAAACTCTAAAGATTCGCAGTGACATTTTCTTCTATTATAATGTGACAAATAATTGATATAATTATTTTTTAGCGAATTTTATTAGAAACTGTTAAAAAACCTGAATATCTGTATTGTACTACAATTCTTGCAAATAAATTTTCACACTTACTTTTGATGAACATTGTATTATTTTTTCACCATCTCATAAAATAAGTCCGATATCGCATATGATCGCTGTATTTAGATTTTTGTGTTTGGAAGTGTTTTCTTGTAGGTATCGTATAAAGCAATATGTATTACTCGGAGGAAAGTGTGATTCCGAACTCGTGTGCATTAAGGCCCGCGGCTAAAGCTGGTGCCTCAAACTACACCCTTATTAGTAATCGATCACTTTCTCCCCTCGATGAACCATGTGCAGTCAGCGTCAAAATGTATCTGGACGACTAGACTGTTCAAAATGATCTCAAAAACGAAGAAAATTAAACTTTATCTCAGTTGGATAAAGTTCTTGTCAGAATGACAATTGTCGTGTACTGTGTGTATTCTGAAACATTGTCATTGAGTTAATATTTAATTTTCATAGTTGTTTAGATCATTTTTAACATTATGTACGTCCTGATATAACTGATGCTGACTGTACTATTGATCCTCACTATGATACTTGTTTCGCAAATTAATAATTCAAGCAATTACCTCATTAGTATGTGTACACCGTGACATTTTAGTCGTCTTACAAAAAGGTTGTCCACTCAATGTATCCGACATAATTTACCTCTAGGCGTGATTAAAAAATTGTTACCAATTAAGAAAATACGTACTAAGAAAAATAAATAATGCATTAGAACTATGACACAACCTGTTAATAATGTTTACGTATCATATGGTAGAGAACATACATACCTACCCAGCGCACGAGTCGATTAGATCATTTTATCTCCATTTTCAATAAGACAAAATTTCAAACAAACTACGTCATGCTTTATCATAGGTAATGAATAATATTTTTATTTTTTAGTTATACAAATGTTCATATTTTTCTTATGGATGTGTAGTAGTCATTGGATACATGAAGTGGGCTGCCGTTTGTCACGGTGTATTATTTCCATAATCAATAAAAAATCAAACAACAAAAAAAGTTTTTGTAAAAGTGTATTTTCTATATATTAAACTACAGTGCATATTCTCTTAAACTAAAACTATAATGTAAAAAATCTTATAAACTAAACATGATATAAATTCTTCACTTTAATACTTTAGACCTAATTCACAACTTATAGAAAATTCATGAAACTGACATATGTTTTGGTGTACTCAAATTATATAGGAACCCACAAAATATGTATTCAAAAAGGAGTTAGTGTTCCATAAAGCTAAGTTTACATTGGTCGAGTGATTAGTAGAGTGCGGCAGTCGAGTTCTGTTACAAACATAACTAGCTAGTAAAAACGAAGGATGACACATTTACTACTAGTAGTACCCGAACTAAACTAATAACTCTGCTAATCTAAACGCTCCCTGCAAGTCGAAGTCGAGTCAAGTAAAAGTAACAAAAGAAATACTTAACGATAGTCAAGTGTTTTAATGTTAAATTTTGATAAAAATTGTAACATTCAATTCATTCTCATAGTTGAAATTAAATGACGAAGCGAGACAAAACATCAGTTCCTTTAACAAGTTTAAAAATTTCAGTTGACTCAATACACTAATGCGTTTTATTTTTAATTTCTAAAAAAAAAAACAAAAACTAGCAACACTGTAACCCAGTGTCGCCAGCAACACAACAAAACTACAATAATCCAATAGTCTTCATTCGATATCTAAAATGTCAACATATCAACGTTGCCATTTTATTGGCTATGAAGCTCAAGGCGAAAGCGCTAGGATAGACCACAATGATCAAATTTTGTCACGATTTTTTTTTTCAATTTTCTTATTCCATGTTGTATTTTAATCAAAATGTGATTTGCAACCGTAAAAAGATGTATTGAAACAATCGAAATCAGCAATACAACTACCTTCTCTTGAAAATTTTGAGTTTACGGTCTACCAGAGCGCTCTCCCTCAAATCTTCTTTTTAGGAAAAATACAAGTAATTTCGCAATTATTTTTAGCTTAGCTTTAAAAAGCATATTGCATGAGCTTGTTAAAACAAAAGCTCGAGCATTATATTTTAAAATTATTCTCCCGAGTTAAATTTAATTTACTTTACGATAAGATTTAGTCATAAAATGGGCTTGCATTACAGTTAGCGACTTGTTGTTACTAATTTATTCAATTCCTTTTATTTGTAACCTTAAATTTGTAAAGTGGGGCTATCTCGACGGAATACCAGTGGAGCTGGATCATAAACTATCCTACCATATGTTATCTTGCCCTCTTTGGCCTAAAACATGCAGCTAAAGTGATCTCTGCGCTGCCACCGACAATGCCGTGGAAGTGACGAAGTTCTGGGCCAACATAATTTTATAAACTGTCGTGCGAAAAAGACGTATGCATGCCCAGCGACAAATCAAGTTATAAATAACCAGTATAAGCTGACTTCTCGTTGTACGGAAAGACTACACAATGAGAGGTCTGTTAAAATAGGAAATGTATAGAGTGATATTTAGCCGTGTGTACGAATGCGAAGAGGCTACTTTACCTGTGTGACCTAGGTTTAGCAGTAGGTAGTCGCTAACTAAAATTCACATTATACACTGTTTATTTTAATAGTAGTAAGGCATTAACAGACCAAAGAAATCTTTATTCGAACTCGCCTACAATAAATAATTTTGTGTGATATTGCAATGACAGTTAAAAAACTGCCTTTTAAGAAATATTCAAAAGCATAGTTGTTGCCCGCATGCGGTCAAAGCACGGAGCAAATCTTATTTAAAATTATAAAGTAATATAATTCGGGAATCTAAAAGTCCCCTTCGTTTCTTATTTATTTTATAGTATTTCCCACATTTATGTTGAAGTGGCTTTTCAAGGATTTCAATCTACAAGCTATACATTGAGTTTAAACTAATTTATACACGGTTTCTGGGGTATACGTTGGCCTGTTGTACATGTCACGGTTTTTACGTTCAAACGTCAAAAGATCGCAGTTGGATTTTAAACGCACTGCCTAGCGCTGAGGGTTGAAAATCGAACAATTTTGTTTTTTCGAAGCGATGCCTCTATTCGAATCTCAATCCTTGGTTCAACACCGAGAGTCGAAAATCCAGTGCGTAGTAATAATAATATCTTAGGACAACTAACACACCGTTATCTGATCCCAAACTAGGCAGAGCCTGTACTATGGCAACCAGACAACTGATAAACATACTTATATATTTCTAAATACATACATATTATAGATAAATTATACCCAGACACAGAACAAGTAATTGTGCTCATTACGTAAAGATTTGTCTTGGGTGGAAATCGAACCCAGGACCTCAGTCTTAGCAGTCAGGGTCACTAACCACTAGACTAACAGGCCAGTCGATGCCAGTCGCCAGAGATGTGTGCGAACGTGGTCTAACCGTCTAATCGTGTGAGCTTATATACGACACGGCAAACAACCCGCCGACTCATAAGGCGACGGTGTCGTTTTGTAGTGCAGAACGGCACCGTCGCCTTAAACTATACAATATTGACCATGCCTACACACGGCAAACCAACCGTAGTTTTTACAGAGAGATAACGTGTGTGTACAACGTGGCCTTAACCGGAGTGTATCTGTAAGACATTGTGTCCCAAATGACAGAACGTTTAACTACCCACATTTTCAGAATGATTTTAGAACGTTAACCCCATGAAGGCAACTAAGTTTGATCCGTTATGATGCGAGCCGATGCATTAGACTATTATAGTTTCAACCTATTTTTACTCCACTTCAAAAAAGGAGGTTCTATGTGTCACTGTTTTTTTTTTTAAGTATGTTCACCGATTTCTTCGCCAACTGTGGACCGATTTAAAAAAAATCTTTTTCGTTTACCCAAAGAACAACTTTACAATCTTGGAACTTATCTCTTTTGCTGATTATGCAAGTCTACATTTCTGCCTACCTTTTCGGGGATTTCATGCGTGGTGATAGTTTATGTTGTTAAAATTACTGCGGGATAAAACTTTCTAATATTAAATACTTCAGCTCACATCACAAGGGTCCACTAACTCTCAGGAACAGACCCATCTAACCACATTATTCAATAGACCGCACACTTATAGCCTCATCCTCATCTTCTCGGGCTGCGAGACGAGTCCGTAGGCGTCCAGGTGTTCGTACAGCGCCGCCACGTACTCCTTGGGGTGCTTCGTGTAGTGCTGCACGTGCGGGGAGCGGTCCCAGCACTTCCAGGTGCACTGGAATAGAGCAAAAAAGAAATTTTAGACACAAACATAAAATAATCTGGGTAGAAATGTGGGATCTTGCAATAATTGTACCTTTGTAGCTCAGTAATAACAGCTGCTCGGATCAATCGATCAGGTTAATCAACGCTTGCCGCGGTTGGTTCGTAGATGGGTGACCATCTTTACACACCAAGACCCCTCCAAATCAAATCAAAATATTTTTATTTCGCATAAACCTACAAGGGCACTTGTGAAACGTCAGAAGCTAGGTGCACGGTTCCAAATTGTTGATTCCTATGGAGAAGAGCCGACAAAAACTCCACGGTTACTCTTCTAAAAATAATTGGCTTTCACAACGGTTTCAAATTAAAGTGTTAATAGGTATGGGAGAACAGTGTAGGGCTGTCAACCAGTACCAGGTACTTAATAAAACTCCGTGCCTCGGAAAGCACGTTAAGCCGTTGCTCCCGTTGATATGTGGATCTTTGACAGTCGTTACGGGTCGTCAGAAGCCCGAAAGTCTGACAACCAGTCTTATCAGGGGGTATCGTATTGCCCAGTAAGTGGGTTGTGGAGGACAGGCAGTCGCTCCATGTAAAATACTGGTACTCAGCTGCATCCGGTTAGACTGGAAGCCGACCCCAACATAGTTGGGAAAAGGCTAGGCAGATGATGATGAGATTTATTTATATAAATTCCAAAAAATGTAGTACTATATACCTTGACGCCCATCTGCACCCAGCTGTCGTGTACGCTACGATTGCTCCTCTCGGCGCCCACGGGATCACTGCGCGACAGTAGGAACAGAGCCGGCGCGTGGCACAGGTTCGTGTGGAACAGCTGGGACGACCTGATGTAGTGGGATGTGGCCGCCTCGTGGAAGGTCTTCATGTGGTACCTGCAATGAGGAAGATATTATGGTTATTGTACGCTGGTTAACCATTTCGCGAGCATAGGCAAAATATTTGCCTGCCAGGGTCGCGAAATTTGTAGGTAAGAGTTACCGTGGCCCTGGCATATAGGAAACTGAAGGAACACGGGTGGGTTTTGGTCAGTAAAAGTCTGACACGCCCTCCCTTTCCGCAAAGAATCAAATCAAAATATTTTTATTTCACATAAACCTACATGGGCACTTGTGAAACGTCAGAAGCTAGGTGGCACGGTTTCAAATTATTGATTCCTATGGAGAAGAGCCGGCAAGAAACTCCACGGTTACTCTTTTAAAAATAATTGGTTTTACAATGGTTTCAAATTACAGTGTTAATAGGTATGGGAGGACGGTGTAGGTCTGTCAACAAGTACCAGGTACTGAATAAAATAGAAAATTGTCTCCAGTCTATAAAGGCCTACAACATTCTCACATTCACAAAGTATAAAATAATCTACATAAATAATAGTATTTCATAAATAAGACATAATATACCATTTAAACCAAATGTCATTATTGCCATGACAACCAACATTAGAATTGTAGGTATATCAGGGTCAAATAATGAGTAGATGTCAAAGAAGTATGTAAAAAAATAAAATAATAAATGTACAAATGTACAGAGCGGGAGAAGTCATTTGATTATTACCCATCCACAAAAAAAGGCAAAATATTTGCCAAGAGAAAATTTTAAAGTCCAACCAAAAATATTTAGTGTATTGGCTTTATGATATTTGATACAGCTAGCGCCATCTCTTATTAATTGTGGTGGTAAGTAGGGAGGTAAAATTCATCGTCAATATTTTAGGAATAATTTATAGCAACGTTTAATGAGACAGTTTAAACCAAAATGAGTCACGTAATTAGTACTGCCCGCGAAAGGATTAAATCACTTTTTTCGTGGTGGTGTATAACAACAATAGAATGTACAGTGAAGAAAGGATTGAGTCTCCTTTACTTTCACTAAAAGCAAATCAAGGTCTCTCTACGCTTATTTTGTATTTTTTCAAAATGCACAGGATAAAAAGTAGCGTGTGGTGCCGGACGTAAAGAATAACTCCACTTCATTTCTTCCCGTGGGTGTCGTAAAAGGTGACTAAGGGACTTACTAGAGAATGGGCAGCAGCGTTCTCTATGCATTTTACCACCATACTGCGATCGCCAACCCGCCTGCCAAGCGTGGCGATTATGGCAAAGCCCCCCGAATTGGGGGAGGCCTAAGTCCAGACGTCCAGACGTCTTACGTCTGAAATGATGAAAAAGTAGCCTATGACCTTCTCCAGGTCGCAGCCTACGTATCTATAAACCTGCTGAAAATTTTATAACAATCGGTTCAGTGGTTTAAGCGTGAAGAGGTAACAGCCGAACAGATTAGGGATTTTAATTCGCCTTTATCAACAGTGCCTTTTGAACCCGAGCTTTCAATAGTCAACCGTTTGTTAGGACTAGCTTTTTAAATGCCAATGTGAAAAAAGTTCCACTATAGATTTATAAAAACATAAATATATATAAAATCTTTATTACTAGAATAATAGGTACAATACCTTAAAAAACAAATTTCTTTTTTTTAAGTGCAAGTGAAGTGTCAAAGTAGTGCTTTGGCACTCGTACTAGGATTATCCTGTATCACGAATGCCATCACCTTCCTCCGGACCAACTAGGATAGTTCTTAATACTTTACAATATTGTTTTGGAAAACAGATGTGAACAAAAATAGCTGTTGACTTATTAATTAATGATTTGACCTTTAGACGGCAAAATGCAATCAAACAAAACAAATTCATCTGAACACATGGCCTAGCCGCGTTATATAGTCACTCGGAAGTGGCTATGAATAGACGTGCATTGATTAATAATTATGTTGTAAGGTAGGAAACTGTTCGAGTACTTGCATTGTTATCATAGAGTCGGTTGTATCTTTTGTAAGCGTTAAAACGAGAAACTATAGTCCATCCTGAAAAGCGAGTTGAGTATGATATTCTGACGGTTACAAACTATTGTAAAGTCACCGCTTATCTAGCCATATCACCATTCACACAGTCCGTCCATCATTTATTCATTTCTTGTCTCCCCTTACTCTTATAACCATACACTTTTATACTCAAAACGTTCGTCACGACTTTTTCCTCATTCCTCCGTGGCATGTGATGGTATGTCTTTACCATGACAATCAGGTTCCATTTTCAAACTTCCTCTTATACAAGGAGGGGGAGGGGGGCGCAAGAATTTCGTGCAACTGACACTGGGATGGCCACCATCAGGGATTTGAATTTTGATAACATAAACAATTTGTCGCATATTCGGCGACTAAAGGGAGAAAACAGATCTTGGCTAGGTGTACTAACTTTTGAGATTCAAGTGGGCCAAACTGGGTCAAGGTCTCTCCAGATCGGCTTCCTATAAACCCTTGTAACTTTTGAAACAGTGACCGACTAATTTTGATATTTGCTTTTTGATTTGGCCATGCCAGTGTCAGTCACCCGGCATAGTCCACTCACGCAGCCAGCCCGTATCCAAGATAACTTTATCCTAAAGGTGTCGATGAACGATTACGGTGAATGGTTTATTCGCAACGAACTTTGGACTTTTCAAAATGTTATTAATATTAAGCATGACTTTCTACAGAGATTGATAAATTTATCTTTTACGAATTATGTATGTCCGTCTGACATTGAAAATTATCAGAAGCATGCACACTAGTTACAAACAGTGCTTCGTTTATATTTTATCTTTTATTTACGTTATGATTCTGGCTAGGAAACTAGATATTTCTTATCTATAAAATATGGAACTTACATTGTATTTGAACTAATTACTCGGTCTATACATATTATTATTATTACATTTTATAAAAATAAAATCGGTAGTCGTGTCTGTGTGTGTAATCGCGTTGTTCTTCTGTTGTTCTTCTAAAACTTTAGACGCGGATTACACTGTCATTTAGAGATTTTTTTTCAGAAAGGTGTATATTACATTTATATGATAAAAATATCTCGATGTTTTGCTTGTGGCTAAGTAATAACAGCTACATGAATCCATCACTCAGGTTAAGCTACGCTAGCCGCGGTTGATTTATGGATGGGTGACCATCTTTACATACCAAAACCCCTCCGTGTCTCGAAAAGCACGTTAAGCCGTGGGTCCCGGCTGTCATTTATTTTGTGGATCTTTGACAGTCAGTATGGGTCGTCAGAAGCCCGAAAGTCTAACAACTAGAATTACCAAAGGGTATCTATCATATTACCCAGTAACTGGGTTGTGGAGATCAGACAGGCAGGCACTCCATGTAAAATACTAGAATTCAGCTGCATCTGTTTAGACTGGACTAGGCAGAGGATGATCTCGATGTTTTGTTGCCAAGTCATCAAAACCGTGCGAAGCAGGGGGGCGCTAGTTATAAATAAACCAGCATCCGACTGTCTGGGACTGATAATGATACTTTAAATCAGGGCTGTCCAGACAACGGCCCGCGGGCCGCATGCGACCCGCGGCTTGTTTTCATGCGGCCCGCGACGGATGTTTTAGGTGTAAACTAATCAGAAAATTATTTTACTTCTTCAGTTTTAGTCTAGTATCACTTATTTATGTGAAAGTACGTATTCAACAATGAACTTTATAAAATCTAAGTATAGATCTTCATTGTTCAGATAAGTCACTTCTTCATGCAATGCGTCTGGAAACAACGAATGTTGACGTTAATATCGATATGATTGTTAAAGATAAATTAACGAAGAATCAAAATCGTGTAAAGAAATGGTTACTTTGTATTTTTTTTTTTTACTTGAAAACTGAAAATATTTGTTTCTGCGGCCCTCCCGCTTTTGTAATAAATTTAATTAGCCCGCGAAGGTATGTAGTTTGGACAGCCCTGCTTTAAATGAACGTGCAGGCTTTGTATTTTTATAAATTGGACCTTATTCAGTGTGATTAAAGTTGAATACATAAACAGTTAAAAGCTAAAGCTATTCACTATTTCGGTATTATGTAAGATACTATAACAAGTTGTATTTAACACGCTTTTATTAGATTCACCTGTATGTTTGTATATAACTATGATTGTAACCGACTCCTTTGGACTTGATTTTGACCCACTTCAAACGATTTCATTTTAACTTTGTAGATTTATCGAGGAGTGATGGTGATGAGAATACAATAATTTCTTAAATTTGTGCCATTATCCTTGCCAGGGTTACCAGGATAGTAAAAAAAAAAAACTCAAAACACTCTTCTCAAGCTAGCCGAAATTAAATAATAGTTTTAAAAACTAAAAAACACGCTTCCATAGAAAACCAATTTTGCGATGGAAGCGTGTTTTTTTAAAACGATTATTTTATTGTCAATCAATCTGCCTATATGAGTTAAGTAGAGACATACAGGTCTACTTACTTACATTTGATAAGACATGCGAAATCGGACAGCATTGAAAAATTTGGTATTGTATTGGGTTAAACTTCATCTTCATCAGCCTATCATGTTCCCACTGCTGGGACACAGGTCTACTCTCGGTGAGAGGGAACGGGCCATAATCCACCACACTGGCCCAGTGCGGCTTGGTAGATGTCACATGTCTTCGAATTTTTGGTTCTAAGACATGCCGGTTTCCTCACGATGTTTTCCTTCACCGTTTTCAGAGCAGTGGTGATAAAATAATTTACACAAATTAAAGCGCCTGCTTGGGTTCGAACTCACGACCTACTACTCGTAAGTCACGGTCGTTACCACTGGGCCACCATTGCTCTTACCAAAACTTAGGTTAAACTTAAAACCACTGAATTATAAGATTATCAGCATCTGAACATCATCATCTGCCTAGCTTTTTCTAACTATATTGTGGTCGGCTTCCAGTCTATTGGGATGCAGCTAAATACCAGTATTTTATATGGAGTGACTGCCTATCTGACCTCCACAACCTAGTTACTGGGTAAAACTTTTCAAATGACCACATTTAATAAAAATAACAGTTTAGAAAGTAAATATTTAAAAAATGTGAGTGAAACTACCAAACTGTTGAACGTCAAAATCTCCGTATCAGGAAAATAGCGTGCAGTTAGTTATTATTTTAACTGAAACCACAATGTTTTGTATTAGGTTGGGGAAAAAGTCTTTTCGCATTATAGTATGTATGAACTTGTAATAAAATCTCTTTGGCTATACTATTTGTATCTGGCTGGTTTTGGTATCATTGAAAGTTTAAATTTTAAAGAACATAATTCCAAATTCAAATTAGGAAAATGTGTGATTTTCATTTGTTTTTCGTACCGTCAAGATGAGTGAATCTAATGAAGAAATTCGATACATTTTAAAATTTTACTACAAAAAAGGTAAAAATGCAACGCAAGCCGCGAAAAAAATTTGCGATGTTTATGGACCTAGTGTAGTGTCTGTGAGAGTAGCAAAAATTTGGTTTAAGCGTTTTCAATCCGGAAATTTTGATGTCAAAGATGCACGTCGCTCTGGTCGCCCGCCCTATTACGGATAAAATGGATGCCATTTTTGAAAAAGTGGAGCAAAATCGGCATACCAGTAGTTACGACGTAGCTGAAGAACTGGAAATTGACCACAAAACAGTTTTGGCGCATTTGAAAAAAACTGGGTACACAAAAAAGCTCGACATTTGGGTACCTCACGGGCTCACTGAAAGAAACCTAATGAACCGTGTACTCATTTGTGATTCTTTATTACGACGTAATGAAACCGAACCATTTTTGAAGAAGCTGATAACTGGTGATGAAAAGTGGATCACGTATGACAAGAACGTACGAAAAAGGTCGTGGTCAAAGGCCGGTCAGGCTTCACAGACTGTGGCGAAACCCGGGTTAACTCGCAACAAGGTGATGCTGTGTGTGTGGTGGGATTGGAAGGGCATTATTCATTATGAGCTGTTACCACCAGGCAGGACCATCGACTCTGAACTCTACTGCGAACAACTGATGAGATTAAAGAAAGAAGTTGAGAGAAAGCGGCCGGAATTAATCAACAGAAGGGGTGTGGTTTTTCATCATGATAACGCTAGACCTCACACATCTTTAGCCACCCAACAAAAATTAAGAGAGTTTGGCTGGGAGGTGTTAATGCATCCGCCGTATAGTCCTGAACTTGCACCTTCAGATTTCCACATGTTTCGGTCTCTTCAGAATTCTTTAGGCAGTGTCAGGTTAACATCACGAGAGGACTGCCAAAACCACTTGTCGCGGTATTTTGACCAGAAGTCCCAAAATTTCTATAGCAATGGGATCATGTCCCTACCTACAAGATGGCAAAAAGTTATCGAACAAAATGGTACCTACATACTTTAGTTAAATGTAAATAAACTTTATTAAAAAATGTTTTGAATTTTCTTAAAAAATGCGAAGAAAGTTTTTCCCCAACCTATTATATATTGCATGTAATTCGTTTGATAACAGTAATGCTACCTAAATACCTACTGACTGCCGCATTCTTTTAACACGGTTTCTGGGAGGCTGCTTACAAAATGGTAGTTTATTTTCATTCCTAATCCTGATTGGATTAATATAACATAACATCACGGCTTGCTTCCACGCGTGATGTAGGGTCGGGCAGAGGTGTACCTATAATACAATCGCATTTCGTCAGTTATTATTAAATCCCATGTTACAGGGGGTGAGCCTACTGCCATCAAGCGAGGGAAACTGAGTCTCAATAATACTTTGCCCAACCCCGAAATCAAACCCCGGATCTCATATCCCGTCAGATCAGGTTAATGATTTCGAAAACCCCTTTTATTTTTCTTTTCATTACTTTTGTTTTTTCATTAAATAACTGGTTCTATATACTAGTTTCTCAATATTCTTCAGGAACGAAGTTCCTCGAGCATATTTGCCATCTCCAAATGTAATGTCTTTATTTTGACCTCACTTTTCGGCTTTAGCATCCTCGAAAACCATAACAACGACACCCATGATGAAAAAAAAAAGTCGCATGGATGGGTCATAATGCTTTTTCGTTATATAACCCTTTTTTGTTACGTAACGCTTATTTCGTTACGTGACAATGTCTACAATTTTACTCCTATCGGTAGCTACGTTAAAAAACTTCATTCCAACAACAACTAATACCGTTTCCAACTTTTATTAGTTGTCATTCTGAAGTCAAAATTAATTTAACATACTTCATATTCGTTTAACGAAAAGTTTAGAAATACATAGTGATGGTTTACCAAAAGAGAAATCATATATTGGGTCATTTTCAGGGATCCGTATCAATATGGTAAAAGGAACCCTTATGGTGAGACTTGGTCGGTTTGTCCGTCTGTCTGTCACAGCTGGATATCTCAAGCACTTCTAATGCTAACTTGAAATTTGGAATAGTTTTAGATTACGTTTGCCCAACTATTTTGCAAATAAGAAAGAAATTAAAAAATCTATTTGTTTTTTGCAACAGGGACTGAACTAGGTCTTAAAAAGTCGAAGTGGGTATATAGGGCATGTGGAGTTTCATATGATAGAGCGCTGTTTACTCATTCTCAAATATTCTTCTTTCTTTTTTAGACCGCATAGTTTTCGTTATGTGCTGAGTTAAAAAAAAATATACGTTCGTTATTTATAATATGATGGTACGGAACCTTCGGTGCACGACTCCGACTCGCTCTGATCAGTTGCTTTATATCCACTTTTTTGTATTATTTATTTTTCTTCATAAACTGTCTACATAAGCCGACTAAAACGAATTTCATTTCATTTCGAACATTTTAGTGATCTAAAATGATGGATTCGTTTCCGACGGCTTGTTTATAGCCAGAGACATGTACATACTCTTTGAACCACAGACTCCTTGTTATACAAACTGTTACATGTGTCTATTATCCGAAAAAAGAACCTAATGCTCTTGAAAACTTGTCTCAATTTCCCACTAGCGACATATTAAATACCAACACTTATTGTCGAATTATTGCCCAAGGTTTTCTTCGGTCATTTACTCCGGCAATGCGGTCAATCACGTAGGTATATTTCATACCTACGTGGTGTGACCTTGAGTTGCATATGCCGCTGAGTCACACGCACTGGATTTTCAACGTACTGCTCAGCACCGAGAGTTGAAATTCGAACAGTAAAACAGTGTATGTTTTTCGACGTGAAGAAGCATCTCGCTTCTTTTTTTTTTTGGATGGGAAATCATCTATTGTCGTCTCCGCTCTGGGCGGAGCGAGAGGGCGTGTCAGACTTTTACTGACTAAAACCCACCCGTGTTCCTTCAGTTGCCCATATGCCAGGGCCACGGTAACTCTTTCGAACAAATCTCGCGACCCTGGCAGTCGTGATGAGATGCACTCTGTTGGATTCTCGATGCTTGGTTCAATACTGAGAGTGGAATATCCAGTGCACGAAAAATCTAGCTGCGATTTTATTACGCCCGTATTAGCGATGTGTCATCATCAGCAGCCTATAATGTTCCCACTGCTGGGACACAGGCCTCCTCACGGTGAGAGGGAGTGGGCCAAATCCACCACGCGGGCCCAGTGCGGGTTGGTAGATGTCACATGTCTTCGAATTTTTGGTTCTAAGACATGCCGGTTTCCTCACGATGTTTTCCTTCACCGTTTTGAGAGCAGTGGCGATGAAATAATTTACACGAAGTAAAGCGCCTGCTTGGGTTCGAACTCAAGACTTACTACTCGTAAGTCGCGGCTGTTACCACTGGGCCACCACTGCTCCTTAGCAATCACACATTGATCGGTAAATTGTACAGCTGCGGATACGGATCCGAAAACGGATATTTGATGTCAAGATCCACGGATACGGATCTAAACTTTCTTACTCAATCAGTGTCGATGCGCGTGACCAAGAAACGATAGTTGAAGGTGCCTTCACACAGCGGGCGCGACGCGGCGGGACCGGGCGGCGACGCGACGCTGAGTAGTTGTAATGTACTAGATAGTATGGACGACTTCACACAGAGCGCTCGGCGCGACGCGCCACGCCGCCGCCGCGCCGAGTCGGAATACAACTCAGAGGCCGGCGTGCCGCGGGCGGGGCGCGAGCGCAGCGTCGGTAGGACGGCGATAAATTGCAGAAGTATCACAAGTTTTAAATTGATTGACTGCGTCTTACATTTAATAACAGTTTTGTATGTTAGTTGATACGAGTAATGGATAGTGAATGAAAGTGAGCGATCGCCGACATTAGCTGTGATTGACTAAAACATTTTCATTACGAGTACAGTTTCAAACAACTAGCGCACGTGCATCAATTGAATTTGAACTTTATGCCAATGTGATCAGTCACACGACGCCAGCTTGTTTATTACAATGACTGTATCCTTTATTTAGTAAGTAAGCTCAATTAATTTAAAGTGAATAATTTGATACATTTAATCTAAGAAACCCGTTAAATCTTATTGAAAAGGCAAAAAAAATTAAACAGTTCGGTTTAAAGCATAGGACCAACTTCCTAACAATTGAAATGATTTGGTTTTCTGTTTTGTAACTTTTTGATCATTCACATGACAAGACAGCGCGGCGCCGCACAGTGGGTTGCAAATCGCGAGATAAGAAAGGTAATTCATAATTACCATGTGATTTCAATTTAGTGAAACGAACTTTTGTGATTTTTTAGACTGTCTTGGCTTATAGTATAAAAAAATATTGTGAACTTGACTAAGCATACTCATATTTAAAGCATTTAACCATAAAATTATTATTTTTGTGATATTAGTTAGATACTTCATTAAAAAATAAGAGCAAGAGCGTTTCCACGTCTGAATCGCTCAACATTTTTTCAATGAATGAATCGCGGCGCGGCGCCGCACAGTGGATCGTCCCCATACAAGAGGTCGGACATAGAATCAAAAATTGAAAAAGTATCTAATTTAAAAAATAAAAACAAAATATACAGTTGCATTTTTCTATTAAAGAACAACAAAAAATGTTCTAGGCTTTTTTTATTTGACCAGCACTTTAGGCACTATTCGATGAAAACTTTTATTTTTGTATGGAAACGAACACAAAAATGTATGTACATATCTCATGATTCCCTCTTTGTTCGACTTGTGGATTTCACTACTGTTATTTACCCATTTTATGCCACATTTTCTTCAAGGACACATGGTGCCCCCAGAGTGCCCCTCACGAGATGTTTTGCCTATAGTAACTATGTTTGTTATTGTATTAGTGATGGAATGGAGGTAATTCAGTATAATTATTACTGAGAATTAGTCATCACTAAGTAGTTCCTTAAATAACAGGTGCATTTTTGAGGACTTTAATGACTTATGAACGCTTTTGTTGCAACATAACAAAAGCGTTAATAAGTCATTAAGCAAAGGACTACCAGTACTTGCTTAATCTAATTAGTTATTGTAATTACTATGTTCACAGCCCTTAAGCTCTGCAGTGTGATTTGTTTTCTTATGTCATAATTAGCTTATCAAATTCATTGCTAGTTATAGTTATTTTTGTGTGTTTTGCACATGTGTGTTGTTCTTTAATAGAGGAATGCAACGGTATGTTTTGTTTTTTTTTTTTAATTAAATACTTTTTCAATTTTTGATTCTATGTCCGACCTCTTGTATGGGGACGATCCACTGTGCGCCGGCGGGACGGGACGTGATCGCGCCCGCAATGTGAAGGCTCCCGCCGCGCCGGCGCCCCGCCACGTCGCGTCACGTCACGTCCCGCCCGCTGTGTGAATAGAGCTTGACGCCATTTGACAGGACATGTTTTGAGTTGCATTTCGCGGGTCTTTTTGTTTATAGTTTAGTCACTCAATATTTGATTGTCAGAAAAAAAAAAAAAACGGAATGGAATTTAACAGTTTTTCAATGCAATGTATTGAAAATAAATATTCATAAAAGATCCACCAAAAAAGTAACGGATACGGATATTCAGCACAAATGATGAACGTCGATTATTAGAACATTATTATCCGTGTTAATCTTTCTTTATTTCAATTTCTAAAATAATATTTACGTACTTATTTTAAAAGCTAAGAATCGTGAAATAATAATGTTAATACAGGGTGGGACTTCAACGCGCAATTTGTAGTCATGAATTTAGTAGGTACAGTGAAAGTCCCGTCAAAATCGGTCCAGCCGTTTCGGAAATTAGCCGGAATAAACAGACAACTACAATTTTAAAATAAATTGTTTTGATGTTAAAATGCTGTTTACACTTTCGTTTGCATTCAGTAAAAATCTGTTATTTTGACATTACAAACTGACAATTCAAATTTATACAATGATATCAACTAGCAAGCGAGAGTATTAATATTAACTGTGAAGATGCTTGTTCCTTCTCTGTTTGATACGACGAACTTTGCCCTGCCTTGCAGTAGGACAATTTTACGTCAAAATATAAACAAAGATAAAATAATGTTCAGCCGTCCAGTAAATACGGACCGATTGCACTTTGGACGGTCATCCATACTGAACTTTGAACGTCCGATCAACTCTGAGCCTAGCAACAATAACACACATAATTTATGTTAATCTTTGATACCATCCTATTAAAGATTTATGTAATCGTATGATTTAAACTGCATATTTAAATAATCTTAGATATCGGTGTCATTTGTAGGTCAAACAAGTAGCTTTATCGCGATTTTTTTATTATCTTCTTACGCAATTTTGATTATCATCACGTGCTTATAACATGTGCAATTGCATAGGTGATTGCAATTCCGGTTCGTTTAGTGTTTTCTTAGTAAATAACGTCTTGTAACTAAAGTCAAAAATATTTTAAAGGTGCTTTCTTTGCCATGGGACCATTTTTGAAATAAAAAAAAGACTTTTCCGTATTTGTGACTTTCAACCAAAAGGCAAAAGTTTTCCTGGAGAATCTTAACTAATCTTACTATAGCAATTTTCCCAAAGACGTAAACTGAAACCGAGGATGTAATATTGTTCACAAGTACCCAAGAGGCCATATAAAACGGTTACTCACTCCATATAAGCTCGGAGAGTCTTCTGCATGATCTGGTTCTTGGGGAACACGGCGGCTGGAACGCCGATGGTAATTTCACTGATGTCGGCCGCTGAATCCCATACTTGGGCTACTACTCGGTCCATTACGGGTTGGTACCTGAAATTAGGAGGGGAAAATATTGAAGAAATTATTGTTGTGGTCGAGGATTTAATGCAGAGCCTATAATCACAGTCTAAAAATCATACAGTCGTCCGACGAAGACGTCTAGACATGGCAATCGTGCGGGGTGTGAGGGGCGAGACGGGGGAAGGGCGCTCCCGAACTGCATACGCTACCGTGTTAGTAGTTCGGGATAAAACTTTCAGGGCTATCGTGTGTCACTTTATTTTTGTTTTAATTAATTAAAAATAATTTTATTAAAATGGTGCATACGACGTGTGCTGTGAAGGATTGCAAGTCGTCATCTTACATTAATAAAGAATTGCGATTTCATCAATTGCCGCGCATGGATGAAAGGTAAACAAATAAATAAAATATTGTTTATTTAATAGAAAGCCAACATGGCGGCGCGACGTGTAGCCGATATTTATTTATTGTGCGGCGGCCAAGATGGCGCCGACGAAAACTTACAAATTTTTCGTCATGGGTATCATTTTCATGGGTTTAGAGGTCGCTAAAACCGACTATGGGGTCAAAATTAAAATCCAAGATGGCGCAACGAAAATTTGCAAATTTTTCGTCATGGGTGTCATTTTCAAGATTTACGAAATCCCTACAAATAAAAATGAGGTCAAGTGTCTTTCGCGGAAATGTCTATCGTGCAAGTGTACCTGACCCAGGATGGAGGACATTTTTTGAAAAAAAAAAAAAATAGTTATTCGTGTCAATTTTGTGATTTCTTGGGGTGAAGATTATGAAAATAACATCAATTTTCAAATCCAAGATGGCAGATATTTCTCTAAATGAAATTTAATTTAGAGAAATATCCGCCATCTTGGATTGTGACATGTGTTTTTTCTCAACCTCAATCTAGAATTGTATATTTTTGCGTGTCAGACCATAGACGAAGCACATTAATATAATAGTTCCTGTATTATAAATTTCAGATGCAAATTATGGTTAGGCAATAATGTTGATCTAAAATAAATTTAAAAAAGTTTACTTGAGACAACCCTAGCTCTTGCGACAATGCCTACACGTTGTCGGCATTTACAAGGAGATCAAAGGCGTCGTCCTACTGTAAGTTTTTATACTGTGCTATAATCATACATTTTAGTAGTAACCGTTGTCGAAGTTAAAAGTTTTCAAGATTTTTTCTCGCACTGCTTAGTCGTATCGTCGGCGTGTCTTAGAGTTAAAAATCGAATAGTGTGTATTTGCGACGGGGATGCATTCTGTTTGATTTTCAACTCTCGGCGGTAAGCAGTGCCTTGAAGATCAATTGCGCTAAAAATCCCGATGCAATTTTATAACATCCGTGATACGTGGGCTTACTATACCTCAACAGTAACTAAGATTAAAAATTAAGAGTTACAGGTAAATTAATTATGTGTTATACTTAGATTACATAACACACACTTACATATTTACATTGTAAAATGAGACTATTGTCCTAAATATTTAAAAATAATTTGCCGGATTTATGATTTCTTCTTTCTTAGGTTGCATTGGGTAAATCTGACGATATGTCGAACAAGGCTAACAAAACAGCTAGTGAACGTTATTCGGTGCTTGCCCCATACGTCTCTTGACCTAAACGTATTCGGCTGTAATTCTTTCCATCAAAAACGATAAGTGGAACAACGTGGACACAAGTTTGTTAACTCTGCCCCACCAAAAGTGGTGGAGGTGGAAAACCGATGTAGTAACCACTACATCGTTCCGTGTGGTACCGGACGTAAAGAATAGCACCAATCCGTTTCTTCCCGTGGGTGTCGTAAGAGGCGACTAAGGGACTTACCAGAGAATGGGCAGAAACATTCTCTATGCATTTTACCACCATACTGCGATCGCCGTACCGCCTGCCAAGCGTGGCGATTGCGGCAAATCCCCCCCCCCCCCCCCCCCAAATTGTGGGAGGCCTATGTCTAGCAGTGAACGTTTTTCGGCTGAAATGATGAGTAACCACTAATTCTGCACGAAAAGAAAACTTCACGTTCTTCGTGTAGTTCGAAAACTTTACGTAGTGTTCTAGTAGTGGTTTAGTCATTTGTACTTAACACCTAACCGGCCACATCTGTACTGCAAGAGATATTATTTCTAATGGCTTTGTTTTAAGATTCAAAATAAATATGGATAAACTCACAATTCCTTATTCTTCATGACATGGGCACAGAGTTCGCCCCACATGTATCCTCCTACTGAGAAGCCATGCACCACCAGCGGATGCTCGTTCTCATTCATAGCCATGAACTTTATCAGGTCTGCAGCCACCAACTGTAATGGAAACCTCTCTTTAATAATTCTTCGATTAGAATAATTACAGTGTTCGGGAATCGTAGCATTGGGAGTAAATATGGCACATCGGGCACAGACAAATTTTGTCGAGATGACAAGTATGCCGATACTGTGCTTCGGATGATAGATCTGAGCGACAGGTGACAGTCCAGGAATTTGAGAAATGCTTTGGGTGAAATCCTGATGGGTCTTTTGAAAACATGAGAAGTTACAATGAACAACCCAACACTATGTTCCCCTAAAGGATATAGGTGTACCTAAAAAGTACACCCAAATTTCACCAGTTATGTTTAAGTCCCATATAACAGAGGGCGAGCCTACGGCCATCAACCGACCAATCAAACGAGGCAGTCACAATGAATCTTGAAACATAATTTAGAAAGAATTTCTGCTGTATCCTGAGAGAACCCTTCGGTATTGATCGACATTACACACAAGGATGGTCAGTTAGTGGACTGTTTGGCCCTAAAATTGGCCGATAAATAAATAAATAAATGTGAAAGAGATGAAGCTGTTAGCCGAGCTTCTTCTTATGCTCGACATGCCATGCCATCTTTACGGCCGGGTACTGCGCATTCGTGCTCGACCTGGGTATGAAAAAAGGACCCCATGCTAAGTAGTGACGCATTTGCAATTTACATATGACAATATAAGTAATTATACATATAAATTTAAAAAAAACATGTGTGTAAAAAGTGTAATTTACATACAATAAATAAAATATACAAAATAGCATTCTCTATATCTACCAGCGCTGCGACATTTATTTTTCATCGTGCTTAGACGGGAGCTTTTTGGCCTCGTACAACTTTTTTTGTACGTATACAGGGTATGCGCAACAGCTGACGCATGTAAGTATGTATGTATAATATATGTATATACTTATACTACATACATAAGGAGTAAACTCTAGTCACGTCGTACGTCGAATCTGAATCACACACATATTTTTTTTAATGTTTCTGTGAGTGTGTTTAGTATAGATTGTGGTGTTCCTTGCTTCTTGCATTAAATACCTTTTCGTTCTTTATAGGCTTGCGTTTGATCCTATCTCACCTGATGGTAAGTGACGATGCGGTCGACGCTGGGATCACGTAAGGAGTATCTAAGGAGACGATGCATGGGCATGAAAGGTGATTCCAAAGGAGCATAGCAAGAACAGTAAACAATCCAGGGTAACGTCTCGATGTAAGAGAGAGAAGAGCTGAAGATGAGCGGCACGGTAATGTGAAATTAAAATAACAGAAGAATTAATTTACATTGGGTGCAAAAGTTCTTCAACAGCTGTGCAAATATTTTAAAAAAAACCTGTCTCGATTACAGTGAGACTTAGGACATGGGGTCTATGGGTGAAAGATAGCATATAACCCACCCAATCCCCCAAAAAGTTTTGTCGGTCCATGCGCCATTCATCCTGTATAAAATGTATATGTATACGTAGATAATTTTGCTTTAAGCGTATTCGAATGCGTTTAACCTCTATTTAACGATGGTTGTAGACCATCTAACTTTTTTTTTGAATTCTCAGAAGTGACCAGAAAAAGGTAAGCAATTTTAAGAGGTGTCTCATGTCTGTCATAATTATACTCATCTTCGATCAAAAAGTGGTATTATTGATCGAAGATACTCATATTCCATTTTTGTCAGCTATATGAAACATCAAATAAATATGTCTGAATGTTTTAATTGCTTGTTGGATAGCCGGCAATATGATGGTTTTGACCAAAACTCCATTTCATATAAACGGCGGAGTTAAAAAGATAACTGCACTCAACTATCAGTTTTTTTTTTACATCTATCGGAAATAATTAATTAATTTTAATGGCCTCATCCTAACGTTCGACTGGCTAAATAAGTTACAAAGGACCAAAGCTACTTTGACATTTAATTTTAATATCAACCTTATCCCAATAGCATTATAGTTTAATTTGCAGTCACAAACCTGTGTTCCCTTGAGTGGCCACATCAGCTGCCATGGTGTGCAAGACACGGAGACCACGTCGAAGCCTTGTTCCAGGTATAATGTGGCGTACTTCATGACGTGCTTCTGCCTGGCTAGGAGCCAGTTGATCATGACGCACAAGGGTTTGTCGACCCGTTTGTCCAACCTGGTAAAGATAGAAAAATGTTTAATGTATACTTAATATTATAAAGCTAGAGTTTGTTTGTTTGGTTGAACGCGCTCATCCCAGGAACGACTGGTCCGAGTTGAAAAAAAAAATTGTGTTAGGTAGCCCATTTATCGAGGAAGGCTACAGGCTATATAACATCACGCTAGAACCTTTAGGAGCCGAACACAAAACAAGACAAAAAGTCACGAATACGAAGATAACGCACGGTCAGGCGGTTCGATGCGACGGGGTGGATCGGGGCTCGGGGAGCAGGAAATTTAATGCGGACGATGTCGCGGGCAGAATCTATGAAGTTACAAACAGCAAAACGCTATTTTAGGTTTTTACCTTTAATTTATTAATGGTATTTTTTAAAAACTATTTTCGAATATAATTTCAAACCTGAAACAAGACTGGAGCAACATCAATTATAGATAACAAAAACAATAACATAAATCCAGTCATGCCTTTGAATCTAGCGTAGATCAAGAGAAAAAAAATCACCATAAAAAAACAATAAAATGAAGGGGAAGTAAATCTAGAAATATGTGGGGGACCTTCCTTCTCCCTGAAATTTTACTGAATACCTTGAAATTAACTTGCTAGGTTTATCGACAAGTTCACGTATGTGCATCAGTGCCATACATCCTGTTGTGTGCACCATAAATAAGGAAACCAAACAACAGATAATGTGAACAGTCGAAACTACCGAACATATATATGTGCATCAGTGCCATACATCCAGTTTTGTGCATAAGGAAACAATTCCATAGAAAATGATAACAGTCGATACTACCGATTGTAGTCTCTGGTTACATCTAATTTGATTCTTGCAGAAACAAATGATTCATATTGCAATGGAGGTCCTTTTTAGAATCTCTGTTAGTGTCAAACTAAGTTGATGGTTTCCAAGAATTGCAACCTCCTGTAGTTATCAAATCTATATTTATACTAATAATAAAGCTGAAGACTTAGTTTGAACGCGTTTATATCTAGAGTCGGATTTAAAAAAACTCCTTTTGCATGCCATAGAGCGATTCTCGACAAAGGCACAACACGCTACGATCCTTAGGAGCCAAGCAAAAAGAAAGAAGAACTTTAAGAGAAAACGATGGGCGATAGGATGCGACGCGTTGACCCAGGGAACGAAATTTCATGTGGACAAAGTTGCGGGCAGAAGCTAGTAGTTCCTTCAGTGAATATGTCGCGTGCGGCCGTGTCATTTAGCGTTCCATCTAGCAGCTGAATGACCAAATTAACTCAATAGCTCAACTCCTATTCTGTGCAGGATCGTCGCCATCTTGAATTGACTACATCGTCTAAGACGTATCATGCTTCTTTCTTTGTCCATTGTTACTTTGTTGTGTAGGAAATAAACTGTAGCTGCACCGTCAGATATAAACTATGCATCACGTTGACATCACGAAAATTACTGCTTCGCGCGAGTAATTTTTCGCGTAACTAGCATAATTTATATACAAGTTGCGAGGTTGCGACATTAATCGTCCTCCCTTTTCTACGGAGCTTGAGTGAACTTTAAACCCTGTTCCTCATACCTCCAAAAAACAAATAACAATTTGGATGCATTATCTAGCATGTAGCCATAACGGGCACTTTCTTCTAGTAGTCCTTTTTTTTGGATGGGAAGTCATGAAATGACTTCTCCCGCTCTGGGCGGAGCGGGAGGGCGTGTCAGACTTTTACTGACTAAAACCCACCCGAGTTCCTTCAGTTGCCTATGTGCCAGGGTCACGGTATCTCATTCGAACAATCACGCGACCCCGGCAGGCATCGGTCCTAGCAGACCCCTTCAGTGTGGCTGACATCTCTTTGAGGCGCGCGTGGAACACTACGCGCCGTCGACCCGAGCTTGGTCCTTACCGGGCGGCGAGCTACCCATTGCTCGCCGCCCGCAAGCTCGCGCCTACGGTGGCCGGGAGTCCGCTATTGACTCCCGACGCCCGGGGCGTCTCCTCCTGCGGCGGCTAGGGACGTGAGAGACTGCCACTCCCTCACGCGCCCCGCCTCCTCCTTCGCGAATATTACTGCTTCGCAGAAGGAGCTGACGGCTTCCCATGCCCTCTCGCTCCGTACCATGGCTCGCACCAGGGCCGGCAGCGAGAGGTCGTCGCCGCCGATCGCCTCCACGAGAACACGGCGGGGCTCCGCCCAGGCAGGGCACACCTCCACCGTATGCTCCACCGTGTCCTCCAGACGATCCTCGTAATGGAAACACCCGGGCGTTTCCTCCTGCTTTATCCTGAACAGGAACCCACCGAAGCACCCATTCCCGGTGAGAACTTGCGTCAGGCGGAAGGTGAGGACGCCGTGGCGCCTCTCTATCCACTCCTCAAAGAGGGGACTTACCGCCGCAATTGTGGCCTGCCCATTCTAGTAGTCCTTTAATTCCCTTATTGATAAACGCGACAAGTTAAAATCAATGTAAGTTCTGACTTAACATATTTTTATACGTTTAAGTTTAATTTACTGGCTGGCAGTGACATCGACATGCCTACCATGGATTCAGCACATGATTCTAGACCCCTCGGCGTAGAATTTTTTTTCGGTTCGGTTCTCAAGAAAAATAAAACAACTGTTTCGTAGAAAAGTGCAATACTTATGCGGTAAAATTTTATGGAACAGCTATTTTATTTAACGCGTTGATGTCCCACGCGATACTGCCTTGCTGATTGGCAACTTATTGACCACGGCATAAGATATCCTTCTATAATTCGTGCTGATCCAGGGGATATACTATGAATAGACTTTGTGTAGTTACAATGTCTTCTTCAAATTCCTATCCATCATTCGTCATCAAAGTATCGACATTCAATTGTTTTTTTTTTTGCCAGAATCACGACACGCATTCTATCACACGATGTAACATAGTAACAGATCACCAGTTCAGTGTTTATAAGTGTCAAATCGACCCAGTCCCCTGATTGGCTCGCAATTCACGACGCGAAACAAATAGATTGTAATTATATCTCAGCGTACCAATAGGATTGCGCAACGTTTGACATACAACATCACGTGTTGGCTGCATTGCGAGATTGAATATAGATTCGTCTGAACAGAAAATCGGATATGACCTTCAAAGGAAAATACCGTGAGGTTTCTCATAAAGCATATTAGATGAAAAGTGGAGAAATGTCATGCGATTTTGTACCATCTGTTCGATTGCACCATTTGAAACTGTTACCTTGACCTGCCCTGCACATGAGCTGCAATTTTGCGTGGAAATGATTATATTTGGACCCTGGACTTTAATGCTCTGACTGAAACCGTGTTCACCCACAAATTATTATTTTCAAAATGTCTTTAACATAGCTCAGGACCCTCGGGTCTCCTGAATCTTTAGAAAGCTTACGAGGGGCCGAGCCGATTCGCAATCTTTCTTAGACAGTTTAAATTAAAATAATGAGGAACCACCAACTGAGGGTTAGCCATATGTTGCCCACTGCAGGGGAAACACAAGAGGTCTCCCTTCTTCGATCTAAACTTTGTCTACTGTTGTACCTATTTGGACAATATTTATGAAAAAGTCAAGTTCGTCACGCCATCTTCTCCTGGGCCTGCCGCGTTGCCGTTTGCTACTGTTTAGGACCCACTCTGTGGTTATTTTAGCTTATACCTCTTCCAGCATGCGAAAGATGTGGACTGTCCAGTTACAGTGGCAGACGTATGAATGTGTCTTCTTCAGCAATTTCGAGTTGTAACGCAATATCGGGTTCTCTATACGATCATTTGAGTACGGCGTTCAGCACGAAATGTACTTTAAATTAGAAGGTTTAGAAATATAAAATTCACATAGCAGATATGTGTAACTTAATTTCGGTACTCGAATTTAAATGTTAATTCATATTGGATATGGTCAACCGCAGAGCTAACACGCCAACTTGTATAATTCAAACATCAGGTCGTTCATTAGATGATTACCTACTGTATTTGGAAGGTGTTTGTTGCAGGAAATGTACTATTATTTTTAGCTCGTAAACAACTCATCGAAAGAGGTTATATTGGGCCAAACTACGTCACACTGGTCACAAGCTAAAGTAGAACTGAGAGTTTTAGAGCCTAGAATTGCGCTTCCGATTGTACGAAGCATTTTTGACCTCATCATCTGCCTAGCCTTTGTCCTCTACCCATTGACCAGATGCAGCTGAATACCAGTATTTTACATGGAGTGACTGCCTATCTGACCCTCAAAACTCAGTTACTGTTTAACACTATACCCCACGGTAAAACATGGACTAGTTTGTAAGATAATCTACAAATGTATGTACCGTGTCTGGGTGTCTGTGCATGTGAGGTTTCGTGTCTGTAAATGCATTAACGATTTAGGAGAAGTTGCTATTAGTTCTTATCCTGTTTAAGCACGAATTGTATGAGATTAGCTCGTGGCATGCCGTGGTGGTGACAATATTAGCCAATAACCGATGTGGTCGGGGGTTCGACTACATAGGATCAGCCAAATTTCTCTACCTTTGGGTATTGCCCTCGTCAAGGTTTTTCTATGGCGCAGGCATACTGAAAAATATGAAAGCATCTACTTACTTCATAGTTGCTGGATCTGCTTTCAGCTTGATCTTATCGTTGCTGATATATTGGATATTTTTGGTGATGTCTTGCGAGTGCGCATTGCGGTCCAGAGCCACCATCGCGACGGGGGCGCATGATAGCAGCGGACGGAACGATGCCTGGAAAGAAATTTATTTTGAAACACTGCTATCTATATTTATATAATAAAGTTGAAGAGTTTGTTTGAACGCGCTAGTCTCTGGAATAACCAGTGGGATTTTTGCATTTGATAGGCCAGTACTTGAAAAAGGTTATACATGTTTCATCAAATGTTTTCAGTTTATAGGCCTCTCCGGCCTACGTGCCGCAATTGTGAGCCGTGCTCACCATCGTCTTCAGGACGGATTCAATTAGAAAAAGGTCGTCATACAAAAATTAAATTACAACATAGGTATTAAATAAAAGGAAAATTCAGATCTAAAAAGCCATATTACACTAATAATAATGATCATTAGAAAACCACAATTTGTTTTGTATAGGGAAGGGATTGTTTCAAAACCGTGAAATAAAGACGTAGTTTCATGACTCAACTTTTAAGGAAAAACAAGTAAATAAAAGATATCATGAATGAATATTTTCACGCATGGTTTTGTAAATGCTACTAGATGTGACTCATAGATAAATTGACACGTACAGGTTTAATGCCTAAAATAATATTATAAACAGACATTTAGGCACGTTCGCGATAACACGCGTTTTACGAGAAATGTTACAACAAAGAGTTTGATGGCAGTTTTTACTTCCACGTTAGCGTTTATGAGAGATAACTCAGAAATCCTAAACGAACCGTAACATTTTAGTTTTTTGGGAGACCCAGACATGGCTAAAAACAGTTGAGTTATGTTGTGGGATACCAGGGTGCTTACTCTCGAATATAATTCCAATAGATCGACATTGGAATTGTCAGTCAAACGTCAGTGATTGGCTGGACTCACTGAGTCTAGCCAATCCCTGACGTTTAACTCAACCAACTGACGTTTGACCAATGTCGATCTATTGGAATTATATTCGAGAGTAAGCACCCAGGTTGGAACGACGTTCCTTTCCCTTTTGCACACTTAGTGAAAGAGAGCCAGACCAACAATCCGACTACTGACAACACACTCTAAAAAGTACGACAGGAAATATTCTCATTCCGTCCGAGCCGTAGTCGTACGCCACTAAGCAGTTTGCCCTAAAGCTTATTATCGCTTACTACTGTAAGAATTTATTGTTCTGGTAAGGTAGATAGCCCTCTGGTCGGATGACCAAGGTCTTTTCCCATTGGTAGACTCTTACCACCATCTCTCGTAAATGTTGGCCACCACCATGGTACTCCTGAGTAGAATAAGAGGCATCATAAAGGCTGTGGCGGGTATTAAATGCTCTGCGATAAGAATGTAATTTGTACGAAGACCCTATTCCTTTTCTTGTGTCTAGTTGTTGGATGCATTTTCTATGTATTCGCTTGTAGTTTTGGTTTCTATTTGGCAATCATATTTTAAGTGCCAACCGTTTTACTAACAATTTATGGATTTATATGTTGTTCGATAAAAACTTTTTACAAAAAAATAAAAACCGACTTCCTTAAAAAAACACTACGACAAAAATAACTTTAATTTCGGAAGTCGGTGGCAAAAAAACCTTAAATACAGATCCTAAGAAGGAAGTCGGTTTTTATTTTTTTGTAAAAAGTTTTTATTTTAAACTTTTTAGTTATGGTAGATACCTAATAGACAAATGAACGAATAATGCGATTAGATTAGTGCGGGGGGCACTAATCTAATCGTATTATTCGTTCATTTGTCGCGCAAATACTTAATGCAAATTTAAGACTTATATGGTTTTCACATGGATCCCACTGTCCGATTGAAACCAAATTGGAAGCACCAGCTTTCAAATAAAAAAGTCGCCTTTGTATAATATTTTTATACGAGTGCATAAAGTTTTTATAAATAAATAAAACTATACTGTTGCCCAGTGCCTTTGAGTGTTTCTTCCATGCGGACGAAGTCGCAGGCAGAAGCTGCTACCTATCCAGTCAAGTAAGATACGGTAAGGTAAACCGCGAAATCCACATTTCCTTACGTCTGCCTATCATCATTATCATCCCCCTAGCCTTTTTCCAACTAGTTATGTTGGGGTCAGCTTCCAGTCTAACCGGATGCAGCTGAGTACCAGTATTTTACATGGAGCGACTACCTATCTGACCTCCACAACCCAGTTACTGGGTAATACGATACCCCTTGGTAAGACTGGTTGTCAGACTCGGCCTTCTGACGATCCGTAACGAGTGTCTAAGATCTACGAAAGACAAACCGGGACCAACGGCATAACGTGCTTGCCGAGGCACGGAAGGGTCTTGGTATGTAAAGATGGTCACCCATCCAGGAACTAACCGCGGCAAACGTAGCTTAACCTGAGCGATGGATCTATCCGACTGTTATTACTTAGCTACAAGCCAATATTACCAATAAATTATATACCAGTAAAGGTAAATTGCTTACGTAACTGGCAACAGTGCAAATCTATCGAGCTCAAGTTCAATGTCAGCCGAGTCAATGGCTCGGCCAAGAGCGAGACGGCTGATAAAAAAGGTAGGCCGTACGTCTGGAAATCATGTAATCGGCACTAATGATAGCTTATTATGTGTTGTTAACTTTTAATTTGTTGCAACAGGCGCGGATGTAGACGAAGTCCAGTTTAGGTACATCATTTAATGTTATTTGTACTAGTAAATGTTATGAAATGTAGAGAAAAATTGCTTGCTTTACCACACTTAATGATATTGAGTGGCAAACATGCGGTCTCTCATTTCAGCCGAAAGACGTCTACTTATGGACATAGGGCTCCCCAAATTTGGCTGTCGTTGCCATAATCGCCACGCTTGGCAGACTGGTGGGCGATCGCAGTATGGTGGTAAAATGCATAGAGAACGCTGCTGCCCATTCTCTAGTAAGTCCCTTAGTCGCTTCTTACGACAGCTACAGTAAGAAATGAGGTGGTCATATTTTTTAGGTCCGGTACCACACGGAGCATCGTGGTCTCTGCCTTCAGGGTAATTGCGTAACATCCTAACAGAAGAAATGGTTTTAAATTTGACAGGTGAACAACATTCATTGCGGTATTTAAGTTGTTAAGCAGACAGATTTTTGAACACGTGAAGCAATAATGGCCAAGCAATTTATTTCAAAATTACTCAAATCCTGATTGATAGTGCGTTATGCCATTAGGGTACTGATGATTGTTACTGCAGGTTAGGGACATCTGTAATTCCATGAGAATAGATCGTAAGAACAAACTTGAAATATCCTCCACCTCCACCTGTACTTGCTCCCTTCATACCGGAACAGAGCTACTCTGCTAACTGCTTAGTGGTAGAAATATAGCATAATCAGACTATAATCTATCTCACCACTGCTGAGAAACAGGCCTCTTTTCTGTCAGAGGGAGTGGCCTTACCCCACCAAGCGAGCTCAGTGCGGGTTGGTAGATGTCACAAGTCTTAGAATTTTTGGTTCTACTAAGAAATGCAGGTTCCACACGATGTTTTCATTCGCCGTTTCGAGAGCAGTGGTGATGAATAAATTAACACGAAAGTAAATCGCCCATCGATATAGATAAGCGTATATAAGGAACTAAAATACAGTTCGGCAGGACAACTGACAAGGCGCAGTGATAACAGGTCGAGTAAGGCTGTGACAGAGTGGCGTCTAAGGACTGGAAGACCAGACGTTGGTCGTTAGGCGGCGAGACGGGCGGAGGAAATTGTTGCCGTCGCAGGCAAAACCTGGATGAGGCTGGTACAGGAGCGTGGGGATTGACACAATGAAAGAGAGGCCCATGCCTTATAGTAATCATGCTATACTTACTTCAATTCATGATTCCTAGTACTTATTTATCATCCTTTTTATGTTCTATGTTTACACTATTCATGCTATACTTTAATATATATTATCTTCCTTTTTATTTGTTTATATGTCTACACTCAGCAAGCATTTATTAACTTAAAAATAGCTGAAATAAAATAACTCAATTTTCATGTTATGACATACCAAATTGTCAACTGTCAGTTACTTTTCTGCTTAGTCTATGAATGACTACTTTTTGGTTTATATAATGTAAATTATTTTTTATCAATATGTCTAGCTATTTGATTTTATTAATTATTACGATTGTTTACTAATTAACTTAAAATTATATTTATAAAATTCTTTACGCACTCATGTGGCCAGCTATACGCACTCGTGGATATGTCCTGGCTGACTGCACTTGCAGATGACATGATAGCCATAAGCTAACATTTGGAAGTGTTTAGAAAAGGAAGACGACGTTGATATAAAAACGGGCGTTCGAGCCGCTGACGGGATTACTCTTGGAAACGACTACTCTTGGAAACGACTACTCTTGGAAACGACTACTCTTGGAAATGACTACTCTTGGAAACTCGCACTACTCTTGAACTCTCACTACTCTTGGAAACCAGGCTACTCTTGAAGCAGTCCACTCTTGAAGCCGTTCTACTCTTACCCCGGGCTACTCTTAACCTCGGCCTACTCTTGAACCAACCCGGTCTACTCTTGAAGCCAGTGTACACTTGAAGCCAGTCTACAGGCCTCGAGATCTAATACGGAGCTCACCTAGCGGATCCTAAGATCTACACGAAGCCCTCGAAGAAACCCTGATATCGACCTGCCGCTCTGCTGCCTGCTCCCGTCCCTCAGTGCTGGACCACAGAACCGTATAACAAACTAGAGTGCGTGCCAGGCAGGGTCTTTTATACTTAGCTTTACTTCCCATCTCCTGTTAATATTTCTCTAATAAATTGTAACAGATCTGCCTTTATCCTCTCATTCCAATAGGATAAGCAGATACGTAACAGTTTGGCGCCCAAGTAAACTCGAACCCACTATCTCTTTCAAAATTTAAAAAAAAACTAACACTAGTTTTTCCCTTTTGGACTCCTTATTCGACTTAAACTTATTTTTTTTCCTCAGCTCTACTACACTTTTTTTCCCTCAGCTCTCCTACACATACTCTCTACAAACACATAATTACACTGCACCCCACACACTTGCACACCACTGCGGTTACCTACGGGTAATCGTACTCAGTCTCCGCTTGGCGTGTTTTTAAAAACCACCTTGTGGTCACTCCCAAGTTAGGGGACTGAGACACTCTACGACGGAAACAGGAGAATATCCTGTGGATGTTTATACAGACCTACACATCTACATAACTCTACTTCATTATCCTCTATATTATATATATATATATATATATATATATATATATATAATATAAACTGTATGATTTAGTTCCCCAATTTGACCATCAAAACAATTCCTTAGTCTACGATTTCTTTTCAAATCGGTTCCTCGAGTCCTAACACTAGTCTTTTCTAACATTTATTTTATAATATTAATTTTTTTTCCTTACATCATAACTCATCCCTTTCTTCTATCCTTCCTCTTAGAGTTCTTTCGATTAATTAAAACTCTATTTTTTTTTAAATTCATTCATCGGTTCTTAAACCATTAAAAGATTATATAATCTTTCTTTATATCTATTCTTTTCTTTTCTACAAGTTAGTGTGTATAACTTGTTTCTTTCTATCGACTCCCTAAAAGTTGATTGGAGCGGATGACAACTCCATAAAAATAAGCACTTGTTATGACTCTAAAAGTCAACCTATCGACTCCTAAAAGTTGATTGGAGCGGATAACAACTCCATAAAAATAAGCCCATGTTAACTAATGACTCTAAAAGTCAACCTATCGACTCCTAAAAGTTGATTGGAGCGGATAACAACTCCATAAAAATAAGCCTTTGTTAAAATCTTTCTATTTCATCTCATTAGTGGTTTTAGACGCGAGCGGATTACAACTCCTAAAATAAGCCTTAAAGTTATTGATTTATCAGGTCGAGTAGTGATCATTGAATGTGAATCCTACCTGACCTAACTTCGTAAGATGTCGGTGTGTTTGAATGAGTTATGTAAGTTTTGTGAATGCTGTAATACTTTAACCTAGCAAAATTTTTGTTCTAGACCAAAAATTTTCTCGGGGTTGTTGGGGAAATATAGTAATCATGCTATACTTACTTCAATTCATGATTCCTAATACTTATTTATCATCCTTTTTATGTTCTATGTTTACACTATTCATGCTATACTTTAATATATATTATCTTCCTTTTTATTTGTTTATATGTCTACACTCAGCAAGCATTTATTAACTTAAAAATAGCTGAAATAAAATAACTCAATTTTCATGTTATGACATACCAAATTGTCAACTGTCAGTTACTTTTCTGCTTAGTCTATGAATGACTACTTTTTGGTTTATATAATGTAAATTATTTTTTATCAGTATGTCTAGCTATTTGATTTTATTAATTATTACGATTGTTTACTAATTAACTTAAAATTATATTTATAAAATTCTTTACGCACTCATGTGGCCAGCTATACGCACTCGTGGATATGTCCTGGCTGACTGCACTTGCAGATGACATGATAGCCATAAGCTAACATTTGGAAGTGTTTAGAAAAGGAAGACGACGTTGATATAAAAACGGGCGTTCGAGCCGCTGACGGGACTACTCTTGGAAACGACTACTCTTGGAAACGACTACTCTTGGAAACGACTACTCTTGGAAATGACTACTCTTGGAAACTCGCACTACTCTTGAACTCTCACTACTCTTGGAAACCAGGCTACTCTTGAAGCAGTCCACTCTTGAAGCCGTTCTACTCTTACCCCGGGCTACTCTTGACCCCGGCCTACTCTTGAACCAACCCGGTCTACTCTTGAAGCCAGTGTACACTTGAAGCCAGTCTACAGGCCTCGAGATCTAATACGGAGCTCACCTAGCGGATCCTAAGATCTACACGAAGCCCTCGAAGAAACCCTGATATCGACCTGCCGCTCTGCTGCCTGCTCCCGTCCCTCAGTGCTGGACCACAGAACCGTATAACAAACTAGAGTGCGTGCCAGGCAGGGTCTTTTATACTTAGCTTTACTTCCCATCTCCTGTTAATATTTCTCTAATAAATTGTAACAGATCTGCCTTTATCCTCTCATTCCAATAGGATAAGCAGATACGTAACAGCCTAGAAGTACGTGCAGTCGGGCTGTGGATGGTGATGATGAAAGCGCCTGTCTGGGTTCGAACTTACGATCTACGGCAGAAAGATGTATGGTGATTATGACGTGTCTACTATGTACTGTAGGCGTTACTTCAGTAGTCAAAACCCAGTATAACCTGGTCTCGCATTCTATTGAAACTCCACGCTAGGCCAGCTCAGAATCAAAGTGTAGTTACCTGGACAAGCTGAGTCACAAATGAATTCTTTGTTCTACTAAGCCGCTAAGATACTTTGAAATTAATAGAATTCTGGTGTAAGAGAACAAAAGGTCAATGTTCCCTCTTCTATGTTCTACTTGGCAATATTTTGCGGAAATTATTATTTATAACAGCAACCCTGCCATTTGCGTAGTAGACGCACCAGAAATAGTTGCAATTGTAATAACTAATAATGTAATAGAAGAATGTGTAAACAAAGTCATTTATCGATTATGGTTTATGTGTGAATATTGAATCTCGTTTCCTCGTTAACAATATCAGAATGTATACAGTATTTACAATTTATAATCTGTAAGTACAGTCAGACTGTTCAAAATGATCTAAACAACTATGAAAATTAAACATTAACGCAATGACACAAGCAATGTTTCAGAGTGAAAACAGACACGACAACTGTCATTTCGAAAAGAGATAAATATATATTCTATTGAGATAAAGTTTAATTTTCTTAGTTCGTCCCGATGTTATTGAAGTGGACTGTGCAGCATTGTTTGATTGAACTATTTGCTAAGTTATCCAAAGGTTGAGATGATCAAAGAAATTATATTTTGCAATGTGGAGTGTGCCTTAGAAATGCAAAATTAACCAAGGTTTTGTGGCTTTGGTCCAAAATCAAGGCATTAACTGAGTTTTGTAATCACGTTCTATTATATTACGTGTCGTTTCTAACGATGAAGAAATAACTATCAAATAGCAATAAATGTAGATTTTTCCTATCTTGCTTTCGTCACGAATGGAAGGACCAGTAGCAGTAATAGCAGGACAAAAATGAGCGTGATTTTATTTAAAGGCAAAGAATTTAAGAGATCTGGCTTATCATCCGCCCAGCCTTTTCTCAACTTTTTTGGCGTTGGTTTCCACTCAAACCGGATGCAGCTGAATTCCAGTATTTTACATGGAGCGACTGCCAATCTAGCACCTTAACCTTGTGAAGGCTGCAGGACTCAGCTGGATGCGGGAATCACAAAACCGGTCCAGGTAGCGGAGCTTGGGGGAGGCGTCTGTCCAGCAGTGGACGTCTTTCGGCTGAAATGATGATGATGACTGCCAATCTGACCTTCACAACCCAGTTACTGACGTTACGATACCTCTTGGTAAGACTGGTTGTTAGACTTTCGGGAGTCTAACCATCCGTAACGACTATTAAAGGATTCACCAATGACAGCCGGGACCAACGGCTTAACGTGCTTTCCGAGGCACGGAGGGGTCTTGGTATGTAAAGATGGTCACCCATCCACGAAACAACCGCGGCGAGCATAGCTTAACCTGATCGATCCACCCGTGCGGCTGTTATTACTTAGCCACAAGCCATTTCGGGCGTGCCCACAAACATGTATTTCGCACTACAAGATTTGATGTTTTAAATGCATTTATGGGAATCGTATTTACTTAGTGGTCTGTGGTGCAAGACTGCAAGTTCACTGTTCTTTCTTTCTTTCTTAAAAGAGTAACACAGAAAAAAAAATGTTTATTCTGCAAAAACAGTGCGTACATTACAAGATATAAAAAGATACATAAAATGCAATTAAGTAAAAAAAAAAACAGCTTAAGAATAGTGTCCATAATGTTGCCAGGGTTGTTGTTGTAATAGTATCGTTGTGTTTTGTCAATATTGTCGTTAATAACGCTAAAACAAATGCCCAACGAAACTGTTCGATAATTTCGCCACTAATACTCGTGTCAGGATGGCCGAGCGGTCTAAGGCGCCAGACTCAAGGTTTCCTTGCTTACTAAACGTGAGTGTGAGTTGTTCTGGTCCTCTCTGAGGGCGTGGGTTCAAATCCCACTTCTGACAAACTGTTTTTGCTTTTATATTTTTTTAATCGACATTTTTTTAATGACGCATCTTTAAGATTTCTTACGACAGTGATTTTGTGGTTATTTTGTCGTAAATTACACTATTTATATCATATTTTAAGCCAAGAAACATATGTTTGTAAAAATGAGATATAACCGGCCACGTTTAGAGATATCATATCAAATTGGTGATACTTATCTTTCAAATGATACATTATTCTATTTTTAACACGATTGTTTGTAAATTCTGTCTGGGCTTGATTTTTATCAAAATATTGTTGTTTTTTGTTTCAAGAGCGTAGATTTTGTATTCTATTATGGGCGATCCTGGTCCTAATATTTTTTTCATAATGCTCAGTAGCATAGGGCTTCTTATGTCGTTTATTTAAAGAATGCCACTATCCGGATAAATGTGATGAGTTTTGTGTTGCGCGGGAGTCGATTCGGACGATCATACTTTCTTAATGCAACGGGCGGAACAGCTTGTTAATATTATCACGTTTAGATAGTTTTATATGTCATTCAATCTTATAAGAATTTATTACAAGTCATATTCTCGATTTTAAAGGTAATATTAATAACATGTACAAGTATCTAAAAACAGAGATAAAAGAATCACAGGGCATCAAAAAACTCGTCCGCATTGCTGTCAACGGGAAAAGTGCCCAAAAGGCTGGCAGCATTGCCACGTTGTATGGCAATGCTGATTCTTTGGAATTATACATATATTGTATAATTAATACGTGAAGTAAGCACGCAAGCAAGCATTATCTTAGTTACTTAAATAGGATAAGTTTAATAACAAATGAGTCATAGTTAATTGAATAAATAAATTGAATTGAAAAACTTTGTACCCCTTTGTATGCAAGTTGGTACAGTTAAATTTCATATGGAGAGGGAAGGCAGAAAGCTAATATTTTGAAAACTATGATATAATTTAAAAATATGGTCGAATTTCGACCACTGGGTGACCACTACTTTTATAACTACGAGTAAGTTTCGACGTGGTACACGTGTTAGGTGCACGTGTACAACATAAAAGGTAAACAAATAGCTATTTGTTTCAATGTATGACTATAAAAGCGGTTTGCAATACAAGAAGTAGTTTTTCTTGTTATTCTATGTATAGTCATTTAATAATTATAATTTCTCAGTAGCAGCCTGTGTCTGTATTTATGACCGGTTCATGGTCGCCCCCTATTAAATAGAACTTAAACATAACTGGCTAAATGTGGGTACCCTACCATAGCTACACTTCTGCCTAACCCTTCGAAGAAACAAGGCGTGATGGTGTATTATGTAGTACTTATAGTAGGTATAGACAGATCATAGTTACAAGATAAAATATTTTCTATTTGAATACTTACAGCAAAAACCAGTATCGTGCCTTATTTAACATTCATAAATCATTCATTACTTTATAACAGCGACCATATAACGGTTATATGGTCGCTGCTTTATAATAATAAACGTGAATCATCTTTTAAACGCGTGTTACCCACGTGTGTCCAGTGTCCACACACATCACCTGTCATACACGAACAGCGTGACACGGTGCCACACTGTGTAAAAATAGTTCATTGGCCTACGTTGACCTCCTTACGAACCAGGGAAGTGAACTTAGAGGGGTGTATTGATGATTTTAATGATAATAATTCTGTAACAATGTTTCTACTCCCCAAGTGTCAAAGAAAAATTGGACCTCATGCTTGACATCGTAGACTTTTGTCGACTGACGAATATAAACATTTCTTCTCTTGTTTTAACATCGCCGTGCATAAGTCGGTAGAAATCTCTCTACAATCTGTAATTTTCCTTATTCTTCCGTCGACAAAACCTGTTTCTAGTTTCTATGGTGGTCCTGCTAAACGTGCTGAACAATAAAAGATACTTTGACTCTTGAGTTTCTTTCGCCATTTTTGTTAGTCATTTAAGAAATGTAGGTAGGTTTATTTCTCCATATAGGTTTATTTTAAATATTACTTAAATAGTAACAGGTTGATCAGGTTAAACTTGCCGCGGTTGGTTCGTGGATGGGTGACCATCTATACATACCAAGACCCCTCCGTGCCTCGGAAAGCACGTTAAGCCGTTGGTCCCGGCTGTCATTTGTGGATCTTTGATAGTCGTTACGGGTCGCGAAGTCCGAAAGTGTGACAACCAGTCTTACCAAGGGGTATCGTATTACCCAGTAACTGGGTTGCGGAGGTCATCTACGCTGTCGCTCCATGTAAAATACTGATGAATATCAGCTGCATTTGGTTACACTGGAAGCCGATCCCAATAGTTGAGAAAACGCTAGACTGATGACGATGATACTTGTAAAAGTGATTCTTATATCCTATTTACAGAATAAAATATTTCATAAAATGTTATCTAGTCAGCAGTTAGCCGAGCTGACCGTCCAGGGTGAGGCGCAGCGGACCTTTCGTTTATTGATCACTTGTGGAGGCTATTCTAATGCATCCCCAGATGCAATTCATCCTACAAACCGTTAGGAACTAATAGTTGCATTCCAATGTGGATATTTCTTCGCTAAATATTAACAAATAAAGAAGATCAAATCAGATAATCTATGATGTTCTGTAAACAGTCGTCTGAATTCACATGTCTGTACTACAGACATGTGAATTCAGACGACTGTTTTCAGGAGGAAAGACTTAAAGTTGTAGTACAGACTCTGTACTACAACTTCAAGTCTTTACATGTGCTTACATGTGCACTACAATATCTCCCGCGCCGATGGCTAGTACCGTTGAGATTTCCTACATGGCCGAAATACGGTCTGAAGGACCATTTATATTGTAAAAAATAGAAGTATCTAATATAAACAATATGTAATAATACTAATAATAGTAGATAACATTATCGAAGTAGGTTTAAAATCTGTAAAGATAGTTGTGAGAGGTAGATAAATAAATGGAATTAAATGATTATTTGAGTAGATCTTTTAAGACATCTTCACACGTAAAAATGTTGTTGGTAAATATTTAAAAACTATATGGCACCGGTATTTCCTAGCTGACTGACCCATGAGAAGAAATGCCGAAACAAACTTAGAGAAGAGGTCATGGTCTCTTTTGATTTATCCACAAGTTTATTTACTGCGACTTGTGTTTTAATATTTTGTTCTTTGCAATAAGCATGGTTATTCTGGCCTAACAACTGAAATAATTTGCTGAAGCGATTCCAGTCCAGTAACACATTTCTAGAACTTTGTATCGGTATCCAATACAGCCAAGTCTCTAAATTAGTTCTCAATAACAATGATTTACAAGCAACAATAAAGGCATCATCTGAACAGCGCGTGCCGACTGATTGGCTCGTTCATTACAAATGATGATAACTCAGTAATATCGGTAGATTCCACGCGACCGTCGCGAATAACTACTGATTGTTTAGAGTTATTCGTTTCTTCCTAATTCTACAGAATTTAAATAAGTATGATTGATGCTATCAAAGAAATTGTGAGAGTTAAATAGAATCATCTAGGGACAATGCAAATCATCTTAGTAAAATATTGTTTCTTCAAAATCAACAATCAATCATTCAAACTAGGCTGAGAGTCAGCACTTTTTGAAAGTCAAAATTACATAAGACAGTCAAATTCAAATTCAAATTCTTTATTGCTAACTATGTGTATATAAATAAAGTTCTTAACAGAGGCTATCAGTTCTTAGAACATAGTGGCCCTGTTAGGGCATTGCAATTTCATCATGCATATATGCTTGTAATTGTAACAGTAACAGTTGAACATGCATTCCCTCATGCAGTCCCTCAAAACGCCCGCCATTCACCACTTCCTAGTGAACTAGCTGGGAAGAAATGGTGCAACAAACTCTCCAGCAGCACTGCTGTCTGTTGAGTTAGAAGAATAGGATTAAATTATTTGCCACTAGCTTCTGCCACTAGATGTCGAAAATTATCCCACAGGAACATGCTACCGGGACAATAGGTTCCAAAATTATCATGTCCTAATACTTCGTCCTACTAATATCACCCATGGCTTAAAAGAGGATGATCTAATTTAGCTGACCATCAGCATCGTCATGCTTTTGATAACAGACCTCGACGAATTTTGTATAACTTGATGGAATGTGCGGTACGAGTGTAGTGAGATAAACACTATTTCATATTTAGAAGGATAAGAAAATAATAGACTCATTGCGCACGTCATGAAGTTAATTAGTAAATACTTTTCGATAGAAACAACAAATTGCTACACATAAGTTATCGTTGGGCGCTCATAAATTTATTGCATTTCACATAACATTATTTTGGTTCTTTAAACCACCTAATAAAATACACCCAGAAAATCACTCCGACCCTACATCACAATAAATCGTAATAACGGAGTGGAGGCAGCCCACGCACCTAATAAAACAAAGGCATCAGCTATTTTTAGTAAGCTAGGTTCAATACTTCTAGCCGTACCCACAACACATTTGGCAAGTGCATTGTTTACTTTAACGCAATACAGTTCCTGTTTACTCCTGGTGACCTAGTACATAATAATATTATGACGGGAGATATGTGACAAAGTCATGTTGCGACTTTCAAATGAAATTAGAGGAATATGTCGTCAAATATGTGTGACATCTCGCCTGATTAAGCCTGATAAAACAACATGGGCAAAGTTCATAGGGAAACCATATTCAATTGTTTAAGACGAACGAAATAAACTCAAAGGATCTCATTTCCGGACAAATGGCACGACAAGTCAATGATATCAAAGTAGTAGCGCCATACAATACACTGCTAAATGTGTTCAAATGCATTTTGCGATTGAAATAATACATCATCGAAAAAAAAAGCATATTGTTACTGCTACGATTACTGTTGAAATTACGTTTTAGTGAACCATAACCTTCATATCACAATCCTACTAACCTACAAACTTCATAATACCCATCATAAAACACAATATGCACTTCATGGTGCGCTAGCGCACTGCACAGCCACGTGACGTTGACGTCATCAGAGTAGTTGCCAAGTGCACATTATACGGAACTTCTAGGTATCTGTTCGTGCAACATATCGCTTATGAAGTTTTGAGTCGCGTTTACGGCTTGTAAGTCAATGTAGGTCCAGTTTCGAGATCAAGGACTAAATCTAAATTCAATTTTAAAAGATTTGGAGATTTGGATCCTAATTACCTCAATGAAAGTCAAACACGTGATTGCTCAAAAAAAAAGTAAACACGCTAACCAAAAGTGTGAGTCTTGTACAGTAGACCGCAGGACGACCATGGGTACACTTTGGACTACGGACTTATGGAGTATCAACAGAATGCGAGGCCAATCTATACTAGTATTGATATCACAGACACATACAACTCATAATCTTTCGGATCTGCTTTTTTACTTGTTTCGTGGTCCTATAGGTTTCCAGTTATATCTTCTTTTCAGAGCCTCCTCGGTTATAAGCGGGTGAAATTGACTATTCTTAGCTGTTTTACAGAATACCGACTTTGACTTCTTTTTAGCCTAAGATCTACAATGTTTCCAAACGATTGTCACGATGCATCGGGTCCAAAGTACAATAAATAAGGCCGTTTGTTCTTTTATCACTCCAATCGAGCATGCATACTTATTGGACATTAATTTGATAACAAAGGTTACATAATCAAGTTGAATATTATGTCAAAATTGGATTAACGCCTTTACGAATTTAACTTCGACTTGAATTAAGCATTTGACTAGTCAAACATTACTATCCCAGTTGTTTCCAATGATTTCAGACTTCAAACCAGATTAAAGGAGCAGGGTTTCCCAACATAGCTTTATGGCAAAATAGTTTCACTCTTGAGAAAATACAGTAGAACGAATCTTCAAAATTTATCGACCAGGGTTGTCTCAGGGATTTATATTTGGACCGCGTATTTGGTGAAGAACTGGTGGTGGCAACGGAAATTACATTGTCAACTACTAGATTAATAAAAGTAATTAACTTACGCGTCTGAACTCATGATGAATATTAGAACAACGTCTCAAACCGTATAACGTAGTTCTTCTAGCACTAATGCAAATATCTGCATAGATTCAGTATGTTTAATGAATATTGTGTATTGCAATCTCTATGTACATAAGTATGAACAACACCATAACAAAGAGAACTCTAGTGCGGAGTCATATATGAGTAGCATTCGAGTGTTTAAAGAGAATGAAATGATACTTACAAACTTTCCATTGCTCTTTAATCCAACTTTGCCATGGTTCACTGCTAACGAAACTGCATTCTTTAAAGCACTCATTTTACCTGCAAATAAAAGAAACATTTTCAATTTAAAGGCCAGGAGTGCGAACAACGCAGGGAATGAAGGAAATTATAGAATTTTTCACAAGAGGCACACATACAATTGCTATTTAATTTCACGATAAAGCTAAAGTACAAAAATGTTGGTTTAAAGATATTTATAAAGCTGTTAAAATATATCTGAAGTGTACTTCCAAAGATGCACGCTTAGTCGATAAGCATTCGTTTGACTGACAAAAGAAAATCTCTCTCGTGACTATAATTCATAACAATTTTGAGTAATCGGCCATTTACAGTGCATCTGATGGTATTTTGTCCAGAAGGTCTTATAATGGCAAGGACATTAGCTACATGCAACAGTAATATACATATATGTAATACGTTAATCAACTCAAGCAGCGAATAATGGCTGGAAGTAAGACGATTTATCTAGTAGTTTAAATTATCTGTGTGGTCAAAGCAAACATGAAAAACGGTTCGATAGTCGCAAAACAAAAATGATATGGCTATGTATGTGTCGAGGTGGTCTAACTTGGGCTTTACAAAAACTAACAAAACTAACGATAATTTGGATGACAGTTACTTAGATAATGTAGCAAGAAAAGCAGACCTTTGTATCATCAAACAGTTCTATGACTTCGTCAGTACAAAGTCTTTAATACAAATATCTAAGAAATCAAAACCTGCCTAGCGTGTTTCCAACTACGTAGGGGTCGGCTTTCCGTCACGGTTAGACCATGCAGATGCAGCTGAATACCAGTAGTTTACAAGGAGTGACTGCCTATCTGACCTCCACAACACCATTACTGGGTAACAGGATATTCCTGAAGACAATGTCGCAAAATTAATAACAATCAGAGAATTTTTTGGCTTTTATTCGGTGTAACAATCATTTTGATGTGCCTATAAGTGTCCAATCATAGCCTTATTAGTAATACGTAACGTCGACGCTGTTTTGAGATCAGGGTCACGGGTTCGATACCCTCTCCGAGCAACTAAATTGAAGGCTACTTGTATTAGACTTCGTTCAGTAGCGCTAGCGCTATGCAATGCCGACTGCATTCAATTGCCTATTTACAAAAACGGATAGACTGTCAGCCTAAACTTTAAGTTAGTGTAGGCCCTAAACCAAAGGCGTTCGAAACTAGTTTTTTTACACTAGATACCTTTTATAGCGTAGGCTACGACGAAGCCGGTGCCTGCACAAGAGCCGAGAGAGAGGCTTGGTGTGGTGATGAGCCAGTGTCGTCATATAGGTACACATAAAAGGGGAAAAATTAAAACCAAAGGTTTATGATGATGAGATATTACGATTTCCAAATGGTCGAAGTCGCAGGCAAAAGTTAGGGCCTATAATCATGACGTTTTCTAAACGCGTGCCGTCTGCGAGTCTAGCAAATCGCGACACGTTTTGTGCCTTGGAAATGCAGCGTCTGATGCATTAGAAGCGCGTATAAGCGCGTTGACAGCGCTTAAAAAAATGCCATGTGCATAGACCTTTAGCAGGCCTAACTTATAGAACAATCAATGAAATGAGGCAATCAGAATATCCTCTCCTCAGTTCCTACAAAAAACTGATGCAACTGTACCAGATGGTTACAGCATAGACGGTTTAATAGAGTTGATTATTTTGCTCTCTTTGTATACCTACATATGAGTGATATTATCAAAACTGGGAAAGTTTATGTCCAAAGTCCATGATCTTGTTTAAGACGAAACAAAGTCCAGCTAGATAAGAAGATTGTTCCTTGGGAGTGAATTAAATTCGCGCGATAAATACACTGATATTTTGGCTTGAATTATTGTGATCTAAAGACTCATGCAGTCCCGGGTGTTTCCATTGTGAGGATCGTCTAGAGGACACGGTGGAGCATACGGTGGAAGTGTGCCCTGCCTGGGCGGAGCACCGCCGTGTCCTCGTGGAGGCGATCGGCGGCGGCGACCTCTCGCGTCCGGCCCTGGTGCGAGCCATGGTACGGAGCGAGAGGGCATGGGAAGCCGTCACCTCCTTCTGCGAAGCAGTAATGCTCGCGAAGGAGGAGGCGGGGCGCGTGAGGGAGTGGCAGTGTCTGCGCCCTCACGTCCCTAGCCGCCGCAGGAGGCGACGCCCCGGGCGCCGGGAGTCGATTGTGGACTCCCGGCCACCGTAGGCGCGAGCTTGCGGGTGGCGAGCAATAGGTAGCTCGCCGCCCGGTAAAGACCAAGCTCGGGTCGACGGCGCGTAGTGTTCCACGCGCGCCTCAAAGAGATGTCAGCAGTACTGAAGGGGTCTGCTAGGACCGATGCCTGCCGGGGTCGCGTGTTTGTTCGAAAGAGATACCGTGACCCTGGCACATGGGCAACTGAAGGAACACGGGTGGGTTTTAGTCAGTAAAAGTCTGACACGCCCTCCCGCTCCGCCCAGAGCGGGAGAAAACATTTGATGATTTCCCACCCAAAAAAAAAACGAAAAAAAAAAAAAGACTCATGCAGTTGATCAACTTCGATTGATAAATCAATCACTCACATAACACACTCACATAGCGCGGGCGGGCGATGCAATGCAACGCGGTGTGGGGGGTTTTATAAAAATGTGTTACAACCTATGCAAACGAAGTCACGGGCAGAAGCTAGTTTTCTTATGACTAAACAAACACTGAAGGTAGAAAAGCTGCATAGTCATTTAATCAAAATAGGTGAGCATTACTATTGTAAGTAGTTAGTAATGGTTTCATAGTTTGAAACAATAAGTTTTACATGACACATTGACTTCTGATCCCAGACGCAAACTCCATCACGGATACAAAGGTACTCTTGTTTATAAAATGTTAATTAGTCATTTGTTTTCCTATTTTATTAAGCACAGGTAAATTGTATTAATGTCAGTAATTGTTCTCTCTCGAACTAATTTTTTAAAGGTGCATTTATATATTTATTTTTTCTGGGTGGCAAATTATCAAATGATGTCTCCTGTTCTGGGCGGAGCGGGAGGGTGTGTCAGAGTTATACTGACTAAAACCCACCCGTGTTCTTTCAGTGTCCTTTGCCAGGGTCATGGTAACTCTTATGAACAAGTCTGTGACCCTGGGGACTGTATTACAGAAACAATCTCAAACTCAAGCGTTACTTTAATTATGGACACAATTAAAAATCTATTGTATTTCGTGTGGACCCACATAATGACACGAAGAGTTAATTGTAGTTTAAAGCCATTTGATTGGTTGAAACTAGTTTTAAGTAGTGCTTCAGTTTTGAGATTGAGATTCTGTAATATGAGCATAAAAGTTTATTTTAAATTCTGTGTGAAAATTATTTATTTGTAATATTTAAGAATAGATCAAAATAAAAATGTTAAAGAGAAAATTAAGTATGATGCCTAGATATATATTGTATAACTAATTGTTGGGACTTAAATTATTATTTTATGACCCCACTTATGGCTAATAATATAGGAAGTTCAACATTTACCGAATATTACAATGGCTGGTCACTGACCTAAGAAGTTATGTTAGTATCGTAACTTAAATGTAGTTTGTAAATAAGATTTATGTCTGTAACAATCTATTTAATAAGCGAAAATGTCTTTTGGAACTAAACTTATTCTACCAGAGAGTACTTAAAAAATAAACAGCAGTTTGTTCTAATAAGAACTAAATACGAAGATTCTAAAAATGTAGTTTTTATGGCCTGCAGAAAAGTTGTTTGTTTTATATTCCTTTATATTCTTGCTACAAGTACTTAAGTTTTCCGCAATTTAATATTTATTTTCTGGGTCTAAATTAAGTCACTTTCGTTTATTTAATTAATTTAAATTATGTACTGTAGGAAATTGCCAGCTAGTAGCAACATTGTAGAGAAATAGTGATGCCAAACATGTAACTATCCAGTGTTTATTATTAGTTTCAAGGTTATCACTAATTTACTCTATTATAGATCAGGTATCCAGATAGCAGCTATCTAAATGGAGAGCATTTGTCTATTTCTGCTAAACGTTACTCGTTATTTTCAGTTTTTTAATGAGACCTATTTTTCTTTATATTTTTTTAGAGTACATACAACCGCAACGTCGAGCATGTAACTAATTAATAATTAAGTACATTATTATTAATTTATTTGCACTTATGACTTCATAATATTGTGTGTTTTATTTATAATTCCACTAATTATCGGTATTATAAAATAATATTAAAGTTGGAACTGTTTGCCTACCCGTTATCGTAAATTATGACACACATTTAAACTAATTTGAATAGATTTCTACATAAAATGTTTGTCTGAAGTATGGGTGCCACATTAGCTGTAATTTCCCTTCACGCCGGCAAGTTCTAAAGTGCACATAGGTACTAGATATTCCTGCACCTAGTTACGGCGAACAGTTACAGTAATTATTTATTCAGTAACTTACCGTTTAAAACTTAAACTTGAAAACGACAAAAATCTAATAACTGTAACAGATTGAAACTTAGGAGAAACTAGTCGACACAACTGAGGTAGCACTACAAAAACTAAAATTTATTTTAATAAAGCAACAAACACGCACTCACTGCGTGATTTGACGTGCCGTTTGTGGAAGTGCGGACACCACAAAAAATATTGGTTATTAAAATTTTAGATGGTAACAATGTATTGATAATATAAGTTCCTTGGATACTCCACATCCACATAATCAATGACAAAATGAATAATCTATTTCAAAACTAACTCAAAATTGTGCTGCGTTCCTTGATTCAGGTTCTTTGAATTTTTTGGAAACATCTTATTTCTGAACGATTTTCGAAACGACAGTGTCAAAATCACATGGCGTTGTTGTCTTTCGACGAATGTCAAAGCGTCAAAAGGAACTCGTGTGAAGGTGTGAAGTGCAGTACAATGTGGTTATTTACATGATAAAATATAATTAAAAAGTATTCCAAAATGAATGAAAACGATGGAAAAGAGTTTGCTGAACTTGGTGTCAAAACTTGGCTTATCAAGGAGTTGTTTAGTCTCGGTATGTTTCTGTGTTTCGAATCAAAATTGTGTTATTAACATCGCTGGTTATGACGATATTTATGACGCAAATCCTTGACTGTATTGGTATTACCGATTCCCCGTAGCTCGTCATTGTGAAACGTTGCTAATTCTCCTATTCCTTGTTGTTTACGTCTCAGCTTAAACATTCTTCTCTCAAGAGAAATTTAAGAAACAACAGTGACCACCTGAAATCACTTTTTAGATAATCAGGTTTAGAATAAATAAAGGTATCATCCAAAAAAAAGTAAAAGGTCAGGTTGTTTTCAAAATGTTGTAAACATTCCAATTTTTTCAGGTATTAGAACTCCAACACCTATCCAAAAAGGTTGTATATCGCGCATATTAGCTGGTGAAGACTGTATCGGAGCAGCTAAGACAGGTTCAGGCAAAACATTTGCATTTGCACTCCCCATACTTCAACATTTGGCTGAGGACCCCTATGGGATTTTTGCTTTAGTTCTAACTCCAACACATGAGTTGGCTTATCAGGTAAATTAAAAGAATAATCTATTAGATTTTTATGCAAATTTATAATGTGTATATTAAAGCTTCCTCATAAATAATATACCTCTAACTTTATTTTTTTGAAGTCTTAATTTCTAATATTTTTGGGACATTTATATTCTATGCAGTATGTTTACCCCATGACGTGTTGATCGTTTTACTTGTGGTTCCCACCCTTATCACGTCGGGGTCACCAATGAAGTGGTGCAGGGTTATACTAAATAAATAAATGCAACAGCTTCTAAAGAATTGGATATATTGTCTTACGACACACAGAAGACGAAGTCAGGAGCACAGAAAGTAAAAACGGCTTAAACTGACTATCTATTTTACTTTTAACTGACATAAACTGGTGTCTTACTTTTTAATGTGGTCTATAAAAAGGTTATATAATATATTGTCGAAGTAACTACGCTACACAAACATGCTGTGAATTTGTATGTAAGTGTCGGAGTTCTTGATACTGTCTGAGACAATGGGTTAGTTGGATGAGTATGTCTTATGAGCTACTCACATTACCTACTCATACATTCACAGCATCTCTATACATTTGGTAATCACGAGTAAAGTATGCATTGCTTCATAAGACAAAAATAATATACCATGCAGCTGTAGACTATAATACACATCAGAAAGGAGGTGGGTAAAGTTTAGAACATTTTTTGCCTATCATAGTCATGAAAATTCAAAGTATTTATTGACGTCATGTTATTGTGTTTTTGTGAAGTTTAGGTATCGACCTTTACATCTATTCTAAAATAGTAAGAAAAAAAATAGCAGTCATATAAAAAAAAATCATCAAACTTGGCAAATTCGTTGAAGTTTTGTTATTTTAAGCACTTTTTTAACTTTCATTACGAAATAAACTGTTAAGCACTTTATGCACCAAAATATAAGTTAGTTTAGTCTCTCAAATACTACAATAAATAGGCTTTTTAACTAGCATTAATTTGTTTTGGTGCATAAAGCGCTTAACATTTTATTTTGTAATGAAAGTTAAAAAAAAGTGCTTAAAATAACAAAACTTCAACGAATTTGCCAAGTTTGATGATTTTTTTTATATGACTTGTTATTTTTTTTCTTACTATTTTAGAATAGATGTAAAGGTCCATACCTAAACTTCACATAAACACAATAACATGACGTCAATAAATACTTTGAATTTTCATGACTATGATAGGCGAAAAATGTTCTAAACTTTACCCACCTCCTATAAATTATTTCTGTGCATTTAATGACTGAAAAGGATTTTAAGGTTACTGAGTAATAAACAGAACATATCAAAGTATTATATTGTAAAATCATCATTATGATTTAACTAAAGGCTTTGCCATCACACAGATAAACCCTGAGAGGTTTGTGTGGATAAAACCAAATTATAAAATCGGCTAAATGTAAATCGTCTAAGACATTTTCACTAATAATTTGTTTGGTAGATCCTTTTATATTAAGTATTAATGACTTCTTTAATTCATCTTGCAGATAGCAGACCAGTTCAGCATCCTAGGCCAACCCCTCAAATTAAGAGTATGCATCGTGACTGGAGGATCGGATCAACTGGAAGAGTCTCTGAAGCTTGCTAAACGTCCCCATATAGTTGTTGCTATGCCAGGACGTCTGGCAGACCACATAACGGGATGTGACACTTTTAATTTGAAGAAGATCAAATATTTGGTGCTGGATGAAGCTGACAGGTAAAACAATTGTCATTGTGAAGAGCAGTTCGAAATAAAAAAAAAACAACTTCCATAACTGGAATTCGAATATAGAATCAATAAAAAAAACAGCTCAGCCTATCGCAGTCCACTGCTGCACATACGCCTCTCCCATGCCCATGCTTGCTCTGTATAGAACAGTAATGACAAAATACCAAAATTATCTATACTAATATTATAAAGCTGAAGAGTTTGTTCTTTGGTTGAATGCGGTAATCTGAGGAACTCATGGTCCGAATTGAAAAAAACTTTTTCTGTTGGGTAGCCTATTTATTGAGGAAGGCTTTAGGCTATATAACATCACGCTACGATCAAAAGGAGTGGTGTAGCAACGAAAAATTGACGAAAGCTGGCAGGCAATTTGATGCGATGGGAAGGGTCAGGGGAACAAAAATTTGACGCGGGCGAAGGCACGAGCAGATGCTAGTAACCAATAATTGAAATTATAATATCGAAGTTCCCTGCATGATTGGATTACCTGCCTCATTGGTCTAGTGCTACTGCTGAGTGTGAGGTCCTGGTTTCAATTGCCAGGTTGAGCAAAGTGTGATTGGATTTTTCCATCAATGAATTTCTCAGTAGAATCCTGAAGTCTAGATTCATGCCTGGCTGATAATAAAAGGTTCGCCCCCTATTACAAGTGACTTAAACATAAATGGTGAAATGTGGGTATTACCCAATTAAATTGGAATAATAATATCAGAATTACCAATTTAAATGAAAATACCTAAGTCAGCATGCTCAATACTGATTCATCATGATCAGCCTTAAATGTTCCCATAACTACTGCTGGGACAGAGGGCTGCTCCCGGTGAGTGGGAGTGGATCATAATAGACCACGCGGGCCCAGTGCCGGTTGGTAGACATTACATGTCTTCGAATTTTTCGTTCTAAGACATTCTGGTTTCCTCACGATGTTTTCCTTCACCGTTATGAAAACAGTGGCTATGAAATAATTTACATAAAGTGCCTGCTTGTCTTCGAACCCACGACTCGTAAGGCGCTGCCGTTACTATTGGGCCACCACTGCTCTCTCTCTAATATTGATTATTATATAAATAACAATTTATATTTAAACTAGCTTCTGTCCACGACTTCGTCCGCGTTAAATTTCTTGTTCCCCCGACCCTTCCCGTCGCGTCGAATCGCCTACTCGTGCGATTTTCCCCGTTTTTGCAACATTTTTCATTACTGCTCCGCTCCTCTTAGTTGTAGCGTGATGTTATATGGCCTATAGCCTTCCTCAATAAATAGGCTACCCAACATAAAAAGAATTTTCCAATTCGGACCAGTAGTTCCATTAATATTCCAAACATCAGTTCTGGTCATATAATTGAAAATTTACTTGAACTTTTGTTATACAACTTCCACAAAATTAAGTGCATACCTACAAACATTGTTTCTTTTTTTCAGACTGTTCAGTGAGTCATTCCAAGATGATCTGGAGACCATTTTCAATGCATTACCAGCACAAAGACAGAACTTGCTATTTTCAGCAACAATCACGGAAGACGTCAGAGAATCCAAACTGCTTTCACTTAAGAAAGATGTAAGTTCGTTTTTTATTATCTTGAGCTTATGTTGAATCTCTGGGTCAGGCAAAGTGTGTTGTATTGTATGTCACTGTGTGACTGGGTATGTCAAATAAGTGTAATTGGATTTTTTCAGTTATAACTGAATATTAACTTATGTACCAGAACCCTAATTGTCTAACACACTATCAGTCGGAATCTGAATCATTTTGTAGGATATTGCTAATACATTGCTTCATAACTTAGACAAAATTGTCTGTTCAACAACGTAAATCATGCCATGAATGTTTTACAACTGTCAAAATGAAAGCCAATCCTACTGTCCCTCACAGCTGAATGTGCCTCACAGCTATGCCAATAAATGATGACTCTGGCAGAATAGTCGACATCGGCGCAATTGCCAAAAGCAAATAAAAATAAAAATATGCCAATAAAGCCTCGGTCACACACAGCGATTTATCGCTGCGAATGCCTACTCGCCGCGAGCTGAATTCGCCGCGATTTGAATTCAGCTTGTTCAATTTTACTCTCGGCGAATGCGCATTCGCCGCGAGTGTTCGCTGTGTGTGACAGGGTACTCGTGGCGAATAGCCATTCCGCTCAGCGCGCTGCTCTGGACTAGACTAGACACGTCTGTGCTGTGTGTGGTCTTTTCGTCGCTGCATATATCTCCTGGTTCTTCTGCAGCCAATTCTTTTAAAAGCGTATTAGAAGCCCCAAACTGTTCTCTGCGTTCAATCCATTTACGAACCCATTTTATCTTCTTCTTCTTGTGGGTTGTGAGCTTAATCAGCATTTGGTTTGCTAACTCTGCTCATGCCAACCGAATACACTGACGTGTGCGACGAGCAGACGACATTTTGAATTTGCGTACCAACAGATTGTCGCAATTCTCGTATAGAACTCGCTGTGTGTGACCGAGGCTAGGCACAGCTTTTTTGGTGCAGGCGTGATGCACACTTTCCGACTAGCTTTTTACATCGCACTTTACACTTTTTAATCTGCTGTATATTATGTGCCTTTTAGTCTATGCTAAATAAATCCATTTTCTTTCTATTAATAAACGAATTTCATCATCCCTTTCAGAAACTCCTAACATGGACAGAGACGGACAGCCAGCTGACGGTGACCACTCTAGACCAGCGCTACGTGGTGTGTCCCGCTTATGCACGTGACGTGTACCTCGTGCAGACGTTACGGAAGTACCGCGAGACCAAACCGAGCAGTCATATCATTGTATTTACTGATACTAAGAAGTGAGTTTCATTTATTTTATACCATACACCGTGACATTTTGGTCGTCTTACAAGGGCAGCCCACTTCATGTAACCAATGACTACTACACATCCATCGGGTACCGTGTGGTGCCGGACGTAAAGAATAACACCACCCTATTTCTTCCCGTGGGAGTCGTAAAAGGCTAAGGACTTACTAGAGAATGGGCAGCAGCGTTCTCTATGCATTTTACCACTATACTGCGATCGCCAAAACGCCTGCCAAGCGTGGCGATTATGGCATAGCCTCCCAAATTGGGGGAGGCCTAAGTCCAGCAGTGGACGTCTTACGGCTGAAATGATGATGACTACACATCCATAAGAAAAAAAAAAAACATTTGAATAGCTAAAAAATAAAAATATTATTCATTATGATGACGCAGGACGTAGTTTTAAATTGATATTTTGTCTCATGGAAAATGGAGATGGAATGATCTAGTCGACTCGTGCACTGGGTAGGTACGTTCTCTACCGTATGACACGTAAACATTATTAACAGCCTAACAGGATGTTTTATAATTCTAATGCATTATTTATTTTTCTTAGTACCTATTATCTTAATTAATGGTAACAATTTTTAATCACACCTTGAGGTATATTATGTTGGATACATTGAGTGGACAACCTTTATATATATATAGAAAGATTGAAGACAAAAACTTTTTAACAAAAAATTAAACCGCCGAAAAAACTGAAAAGCAAAAAATAATAAACCTTAAAATTATGAGTCGGCGCTTTGAGTGAACTTTGTTCATTGATTTTTCAGCACCGACTCAAAATTTTAAGGTTTATTATTTTTTGCTTTTCAGTTTTTTCGGCGGTTGAATTTTTTGTTAAAAAGTTTTTATTTTATAATTGTTTGTGGTTTTAATGAACTAATAATACTTGGTAAGGTATACCCTATCCAATGAAAAAAATAATTATCAAAATCGGACGACTCTGTATAAAGTTATGCGCGGTTATACATTACAATCACTGAGTGAACAATCAATCATCCCCTGTTTTCCGACCCTTAGGGTTCGATTTTGTTTTCCAAATTTATATGGGACCACCTTCAGATTATTTCCAATAAAAAAAGAATTATCACAATCGGGCTACTATGTAACCAGTTATGCGTGGTCACACATAAAAAAAAAAAATATATACGCGTCGAATTGATAGCCTCCTCCGTTTTTTTTCATCGGTTAAAAATTAAAGATTGTAGAAAGATTTGTAACTTTTTATGCTGGCGTAGCATGACAATTCTATCACTATTCTACCAAGAATAGACAAAACTCATTTCTACGGTGGTCATGCTACGCGTGCTGGTGCACAATAGTGTTGTCTTTTGCACCAAATATCATATCCGTACTTAATATTATAAAAACTAGTATCATTACATGCCTAACCTTTTTCCAACTATGTTAGGGTCGGTTTCCAGTCTAACAGGATGCAACTGAATACTAGTAGATGTTTAGAGTGCCTGAATACTTTTGACTACTAAAAAGAATCAAATTTTTATTATAGTTGACAAAGTCTCAAAAGTCTCTTAGAAACGAGAAAAGCGCTAGAATTATACCCTTTATTTCTTTCAGAGAATGCCAAGTCCTATCAATGATGCTGAACGCTATATCAATGGATAATGTGTGCCTCCACGGCTTCATGAGACAAAAGGAACGAGTGTCCGCTCTCACTCAGTTCCGGAGTAACCTCAAATGTACGCTGGTGGCTACCAATGTGGCTGCCAGGGGCTTGGATATACCTACAGTGGATTTAGTGGTCAATCATAAGCTGCCTTTGGAACCTAAGGAGTATATTCACAGGTATAAGAATTTTGATCCATTATTACTTTGTTTTAATGTCTCCTTAAGAGCCATACCTCACAGGTTGTGCTACCAACTATTATCTATACATCTATACTCTATACAAATAAATAAAATTGAAGTGTCTGTTTTTAATTTAGAATTAACAGTTTTTCACTAAATACATATGAAAGATATATGGTACGTACATCAAAAAATCATTGTTTTTAAATTTTGTCTGTCTGTCTGTTTGTTCCGGCTACTCTGAAACGGCTGGACCGATTTTGACGGGACTTTCACTGGAAGATAGCTGATATTATAAGGAGTAACAGAGGCTACTTTTTGTCTGAGTAGCACGTCCCTGTGTGATAATTTCTGAACACCACGCGGGTGAAGCCGCGGGCACAGCTAGTACTAAATATAGTCGTCCAGACCATATTTCGGCTATGGCGGCCAATCTCAATGGAAAGTAGTCTTCGGCGCGGGTGATATTATAGTGCAGGCGTCTGTGCGCTGACACAGAGACAATCGCTCTTCCCTCACTCTCATAGTCCGATGGGACGACAATCCGGCACGATCGGAGAAAGATCAGGCGCAGGACCAACGGCTTAACGTACGCACCTAGGCACGGGGGTATCATACCGCCAACGTCAAACTCCGGGTTGTTACTAAGAAATTCCTAATGGAAAAGCCCACTAACACTTTGCCTGACCTGTGAGTGGAGTCTGGGACCGTAGTACGTGACTGCAGAACACGAGGTCCTGGTTGCGATTCCTGGGTCGGGCAGTGTTATTGTGTTTTTACACGCTTTATATTAGCTTCACTTGTATATTTGTATGTTAGTATGTTTGTTTGTAACCGACTCCTTATAGCGTGATTTTGACCCACTTTAAACGATCAGATTTCAATTAAACTCTGTAAACTCTTCGAGGACCAATGACAATACTATAATTTCTTGTGCCATTATCCTTGCCAGGGCTACCAGGACGGCAAAAAAACTGTTTTTAGAAAGCTACGCTGACATACTTCACAAACTACGCTGACATACGTCTCAAAATTTAAAACACCCTAAAAAATAGAAAATAAATAATAGTTTAAAAAAATATTTAATATAATTTAAATAATTTTATTTAACCCACGCTTTTTTCCATTATTTTCTACTTTTTAGTTAGGTTTTGGAAGCGTGTTTTTTAGTTTTTTTAAACTATTATTTATTCTATCTGCAGTCACTCAGTATCAGCCCAGAGCCAGGTTAATGGCAATAGGCTCGCCCCATATTATATGGGACTTAAACATAACTGGCGAAATGTGGGTGTCCTGTCTGCCCAACCCTTCGGACAGACAAGTCGTGATCGTAATGTTATGTGAAAAAAAAATGAATGTATATTAAACTTTTCTCATCACAGGGTTGGTCGCACAGCGAGAGCTGGCAGGAGCGGCCTGGCGATATCTCTGATCACACCCTACGATATACTGCGGCTCGGCGAGATTGAAGACGCGATTAATACCAAACTTACTGAGTACAAGATTGATGGTGAGTATTTGAGGAGAGGAGAGGGAATTATGGCTTAGTTATAGCGGTATCTCACACCGCCACATGCGAAGTACGCAACACACCCGTCTGTTCTGAGGATCTTTCTACGGAGGTTGAGTGAACTTTATACCCTGTTCCACGTATCTCCAAAAAGTAATAAGAGCCGCACGGTTCGGTCGATCATTTAAGCTACGTTTGCCGCGGTTCGTCTGTAGATGGGTGACCATCCAGACAAACCACACCATCCATTCCATACTACCTAACACCACACCGTACTTCGGAAATCACGTGAAGCCTTTGGTCCGGCTGTCATTCGTGAATATTTGACAGTCGTTACGTATCGTCAGAAGTCCAAAATCAAAAAATCAAAATCAAAAGTCATTTATTCAAATTAGGCTGAGGATCAGCACTTTTCGAACATCAAAATTACAAAAGACATTCCCCCGAAACGCCCACCCGTCGCGCACTTCCTAGTGCTTTGGCTGGGAAGAAGAAGTGGCCAACAAACTCCCCAGCAGCACAGCTGTCTGTCCAGTTAGAAGAACTTGATTCTATACAATGGTATATAGTAAAACATTAAGAGACACAAATTAAATTAAATTATATTAAATGATTTGCTATATGCCAGCTAGCCAACCCAATATACCAACAAATAAAATGAAAACTATACTCAAGCATAAGCAAAAGTCTGACAACCAGTCTTACCAAGGAGTATCGTGGCAATTATGGCAAAGCCCCCCAAACTGGGGGAGGCCTATGTCCAGCAGTGGATGTTTTTGGCTGAAATGATGATGATATGATAATTATGTATCATTTTCTCAGATGATGAGGCAGTAAAAATCTTCACGACCGTCAGCGTAACGCGCCGTGAGCAGGAAGCTCAGTTGGACAACGAGGAGTTTGAACAGAGAAAGAAGAACTACCGCGTCAAGCGATGGATACAGGCTGGAGTGGATCCTGATATGATGGAAGAAGGGTGAGGAACCACCTTTTGTATAGTTTTTACTAGAAACTGTTGTTGAAAGATTGGAGGTTTAGTGTTAATAAAGAGTGATGATGGTGTAGGTTGGTAGAAATGATAATGCTAATTTAGTAGGTTTTTGGTAGTAATGTTTGTGTTGCCAGTCAGAAATAAACGACGAGGTCATTCAGTAATAGGCACAAAAACACGTATTTAATTGAGCAAAAACCCGTTAGCGACCGCAATTCGTTTAAAAAATATTATTGAATTTTTCAACTGAAAACAATTTCAATTAATTGCGTCGCTAAGTACTTGATAGTTGAATCTATACTAATATTATAAAGCTGAAGAGTTTGTTTGTATGTTTGTTTGATTGAACGCGCTAATCTCAGGAACTAGTGGTCCGAATTGAAAAAATATTTTTGTGTTGGGTAGCCTATTTATCGAGGAAGCGAGCGGAGCAGTAATGAAAAATATTGCAAAAACGGGAAAAGTCGCACGGGTAGACGATTCGATCGCGTCGCGACGTGACAGAAAGGGTCGGGGGAACAAGAAATTTAACGCGGACGAAGTCGCGGGCAGAAGCTAGTTGTATATAAAAGTTGATTCATCCAAATATTTTCAACTACGTAACATTAATAATAACTTACACATTCACAGGTTAGAACAAATGCGCCGAAAAAGAATAAAAGCGGCCAAAAAGGCGAAACTGGCGAAAATCCAAGAAGTACAATCACAGATCCAGGCTCAAAATCCTATACAAAGCGAAAACCGTCTTCAGAATAAAACACAAGACATTGACGCTTCAATCAAGGATGGCTTGAAGAAAGTCAACAAGACTCTTATGAAGAAAGATGAGAGGTTCAAAGATGTCATAGGAAAGATAACTAAGATTAAAAGAAAAGCTGAAAATGTTAAAGTCAAAAAGGATGTTGTAGAAAGTGGTTTGAAGAAGAAGAAAGGAAGTAAATGGTCGTTGAAAAATAAATGAATGGTTATAAAATGTTCTTGTGTTTCTTTTTTTAACGCCAACGCTGACTAAAAATGTATAAACAAGATAACATAGACGGACAAATTCAAAATAACATTGATTTTAATACATCTAGAGTTACCAAGTGACCTGTTAAAATCATAACCCTCCTTTGGCTTTGCAGTTGTAGTTGAGTAAAAATATGACCCGGCTTTACGCTGTCGCTGCTCAAAGTGAGTCGTTGAAATGTTGTTGCATACCGTTCGATAAAATGTTGCGATGTGCGTCACACACGTTAGTTGTATAATTGACAACATCTATGGAGCGCATGGATACCATTTACGTTGTAGTTCATAAATCATTCAATCTATCTCTTCCAGGCAACCATGGAACCCTGCACCCTAATTGCGAAACGCACAATTTATCAATCTGAATGGGATTGAAGATTATTTCTAAACCATTGCGTCATTTGTTCGAATAAATAGTCGGCTCAGCAACGTAAATAACGCAATGAATGTTGTTTAACTATGAATATTAAACCAATTCCTACCGATAAAAAGTTCCGCAATTACCCCTCTGGTTTTTCTTCACCGTTTTGAGAGAGCAGTGGTGCTGGAATTATTTACACAAAGTAAAGCGCTTGTTTGAATACGAACCCACGACCTACAACTCGATAAGCCGGGGCTGTTAACACTGCACAGAATAAGTACATAAAGGGTCACCGAAACTATCAATTGCAATTGTTGCAATAGTGTCAAACGCTTCAATTGCATTTGGTAAAAAATCAATGTGTATCAAACACGTAAATATTGACAGTTGCAATTGGTCGTTTCGGGAGTCCCGTAAAGGGAAATTGAAATAAAAGATAGCAGCTAAGTAGTTGATAATTTATTACATTTTAAACATTGTAAAATTACAAATAAATACAACATTAATATATTTATATTCAAGCAATGTAGTGACGATGGCAAATAATTTGGCACAAAATTGAAAAGCTTTCGCGTGGTCGAGGCCGAAGCTATTCGTATATTGAATATAGATTGCCTCTTACGGTGGAACTTCACATCGCTATTCGAATCTCAAATCAAATCTCAGATCGCGTATTCGTCTTATTTGCCCAAATACGACAGTGTGAAGATCCTCTATATTTGCCTATTTTTCACGAAAAAGACGAACGACGAATACGCAAATACACGATCACTTGTATCAGCGGTTTCTAGTGACATCAACGTATTATGTATTGACGATGTGTGGACGGTGTGTTCGAGTTATTCGGAACCGATTAAAAAACCATTTAAAAAAAAGAACGCGAATACTAAACAGCGATGTGAAGTGCCGCCATATTTTATATGACGTGTCATAATTTCACGACTCGATACATTTACTTGAATATATTACTTGACTACCTATAGTTATATGCCTTTGTCCAGCTGTGGACTACGATTTGATGTATATTTTGTGAGAATGGTTGATCTTACTTTACGCTACAGTGCAGATAACTCGACAATGATTCGGTACCGATATATTCAAGTCTAGTAGAGTCCCAGGGCAGATAAAAAGCCTCTCAAAACTAGTTGGTGACTATAATAACAACAGTTTAAACTCAGATACTAATTTGACAGGTGTAATGTCAAACTAGTAGAATAGTTATCAAACACAAAAGACTTGTTAATATCAGAATAGTCTCTGGGATTCAAAAACGTTCTATTTCCGCCTTATTACAACATGCGATCTGACTTTAGTTCTACCGTAAACCTCTGAGCCAGTTTTAGCTTTTCCAAATTCATTTCAATTTGGGTAAAGTTCTTAATACAAAAAAAAATACAACTTAGCAATGGACTTAGTTGTCAGTTTTGTAAAAGGAACTGCATTTCTATACATATTAGGTTCTTAATGCAAAAACTGGCTTGATGGTTTAAAAACAATAAAATCCTTTTTTTGTAATAAGGAGGTTAAAGTCTAGGTTGTGTCACGGTGTTTTATTCTTGACCGATGGTCATGAATGTCCAAAATAAACTCAAAGTACATGTCACAAAGTCACATTGGCACTTGCTCACAGTCTCGCAAGGCACACCTCGCTTCTGATGCAAGAGGTTGTGGGTTCAAATACGGTGGGTATTTGAACCCACAACCTCTTGCATCAGAAGAGAGTATCACAACTGGGTATTCTAATAAGATTAAATATATGGAGACTGTCTCGTTATCGACTTTAAAGTATGTACTAAATATTATTTATCAATTTCGTAAAATATATTTACGTAAAAAAAAATTGTTAAAGATAATAAGTAGTTAAACAAAATCGTAGGACATTTAAATAAATCTAAACATGTAACTATGATATTTTAGATGTGGACATTTGCATTTTTCAACTAACATTTACTGTGTCAAGTGTAATTTACTTACGCATAAAGTATAACTTGATATAAATTCTAATATAACATTAAAATCACAATAATAATTCATCTAATTACTACACACTTAAATATTGGAATAACAATTCAGTAAATTAAAATAATAACCAATTAAAATTATAATTAATATGGGCAATTTTGAGCAAAACAAAAAATTATGTCACCTGATAGCGATGAAGGTTATGTATTTTTCTACTTAAAATAAATTAATTGATTTTGAATAAAAAATACATAATCTGCTGTTTATATACAAATATACTTTAGTATCAAAGCACTTACAGCTACATAGTAAGGCCGTTAGCTTTTAGAATTTTATTATACAGGGTCGAATAAAATAGGGTATTTTCCACTTTTTTTAAAACTATTTAATTTTGAAGACTGTGAAGGAATATTGAACAGAAAAATATTTTTTTTTGTAATTAACCTCCATTTTCTGCATTAGAAGTGATTAAAATCTAATTTATTTTCAATGGTTTTAAATTTACCGCCAAAACGCTCCGTACGATAACGTTTACCACGGTGACGTCATCTTTGTGTAAACAAGTTGTAAACAGAATTTCGATCAAGTAATTTCGTATCTCAAATGGATAGAAAATGTTATTACTGGTGTGTGGTGCCTTTGTGTACAAATACTTTGAAAAATGCGCCACATAAACTATTTATACTCCGTAGCACAAAAATCGGGGTTGTTTGCAAAGAAATTTCCAACTATAAAAACATCTACTGTGGGCAGATTTGCACTATCGGCTTTTATAAAACCAGCTTCCATTGTATTTCCATTAATCCATTCCAAAAATCTTAAATATATCCTAAATCCACTCCGAGATTTACAGATCGAGCACAGATCACATACCTAAGTCAAAATTTAATACACACAAAAGTGACGTCACACGGTAAACGTCAGCGCACCGAGCGTTTTGGCGGTAAATTCAAAACCATTAAAAACAAATTAGATTTTTTCACTTCTAACGCGTAAAATGGACATTGATTAGATAAATTTTATTTTTCTATTGAATATTTCTTCCCAGTCTTCAAAAAGAAACTGTTTTAAAAAAAAACGGAAAATACCCTATTATCAGCCAATGCCCACGTCGTGTTGGGTACAGATATTGAAAAGAAATGAAACAAAACATCTTTCGATTGGCGTCGGTCGGACGCGCGTAGATTGGATCAGCTGTTCTTGAATGTTTTTTTGGATCTACTTAGATATTGTTGACGAATATCAAAAACTCGTAACAGAAAAGTCGTTTGATTGCCTTATACATGAGTTAGTATCATTTAAACTTTTGAACAGAGTTGGAAAGAAGATAAAAAAATCTTTATATAATTTCTTTTTTATATCAATACCCAACAAGAAGGTAACATATCGACAGCTAATTTAATATGACCCTGTATTTGAGGCCAAAGCGAGTGCCTTAATTTTGATATCATTCATATAAGATTTACAATTTCAGAAATACAATGTAAATTTTAGTGTCAGTATAAATAATGTAGGGCCTTATATCAGAATATTAGGTTCTAGGCTGAAATCTCAGTGTCTATACAGTATTAAGTGCTATAAAATCTGAAGTAAACTACTTTATATACATTTTTCAATTGGGGAGTAATGCGATATTACACAATAGCTTTTTTACGAAATATCTTAATTTAGATGGTACTAGCTTTTGCCCGCGGCTTCGCACGCGTTAAATTCCACCCCCCCCCCTTCCCATTTTAGGGAAGCAGAGGGGTACGAAAGAGACAAAAAGTAGCCTGTGTCACTCGCCATCCCTTCAACTATCTCCACTTAAAAAATCACGTCAATTCGTCGCTCCGTTTTGCCGTGAAAGACGGACAAACAGACACACACACTTTCCCATTTATAATATTAAGTATGGATTACTTTGAAAGTGCAAACTAAGTTCAATATACAGATTTCAGCCTAGACGTATGGCTTAGGTAATAGACGTCCATGTTAAGGCTGGGACGAAAGCCGTGGTCCCGTTTCACGATACAACGTTGCGGCATTTATCACTGTTGGGAATCCTTTTAGCATTTAACTAACTAATAAAAATGAACTTTAAGGGACGATCCTTTAAGGTTCATTTTTATTAGTCGATAAATCAGTCGATATACAGCATGCGAGGACTCCCCGCAAGCGGGGTAAGAAAGAAATTCAACGGCCAGAGAAAACTTCGTTTCAAAACTAGTATCGTGAAAATGGGATTTAATATCCAGCAGAGACCTTAAATGTGTCGATTCGATGAAATATGTAAATACTTAAATATTTTACATGTCATGATTATACTGAAGTTTACCATAATTGAATTATTCCGACATTTGCAGCAGTGAGTTGATGGTTGCGTCTTTGTTGCCGCCGTTCGCTTCCAGCACAGACTTGATGACTTCCTTGTCCATACTCGGGAACATTTCCTCGATCTGAGACAGATAAATCAATTAATGAACGAATGAAATCCGCATTAAAAAAAAAAATCTAGAACAGTTAAGCTCAGAAGCAACCATTTTTACCTGAAGCAAATAGGAGAGTTATGATTTTGTCATCTGTAGCTCATAACTTTTTAACTACTTATTTATAACAATTTGACAAATGAGGTATCATTGGAAGCGCCTTGATCGGCCGCTGGTTATATTATATGTGACGTCACATTACATGAATATGGGCACCCACTTTTGGCTTCAGCACCCTCGAAAACCATGAAAATGATCACAATCTCTTTCTAATATGCAATTAATAAAAAGCCGTATGGAGGGGCATACATAACACGACTTAAACGTGACGATTGCTACAATTTTACTCCTACCGCAAATTTCTTTCCAACAAGAAAATATTTTCCTCTAAAATTCATCGCATTTTTTTAGTTCATGACTATGTACTCCAAAGGGTTCCATATTCAATTGAATTTAAAGTCACATACCCTATAAGCAAGCGACGATCAATACGGTTTCAACGATACCTTGTCTAATTCTGATTAGCAGTTTGGAAAAGAAAACATTAGACAAATATTGACTGGCCTATTAGTCTAGTGCAGCCTTTCCCAAAGTGGGCGCTCCCCCTTTGTAGACTCTACACAACGCCCCCATTTTTTTTCTAGGTCTTGTACCACCCCCCTTTGGGCCTGCAACGCCCACAAGGGGGCGTTATCGTCCACTTTGGGAAAGGCTGGTGTAGTGGATAGTGACCCTGACTGTTTGGTTTGATTTCCACCCAGGACAAATCTTTGTGTGATCATTATTAACCGACTTCAAAAAGGAGGAGGTTATCAATTCGGATGTTTATATGTTTTTTTTTTTTTTTTTTTTTTTATGTATGTTCGGCCATAACTCCGTCATATATAGACGGATTTGCAAAATTCTTTTTTTGTTCGAAAGGGGCTTATTCCGAAATGGTCCCATATAATTTTCATATAGATCTGATGATGAGTTCGGGAGACAGACACCGGAACTCTTTAAAAAATGACAGGAAATCAACCGCGATTTCTGCTATCGCATAAATATGCATTGTTTGTTTGGTATTAGTGCAGGGTGAATACCACAACTAAAAATTTAAAAATAAAAACTTTTTTGCAAAAAAAAACAACCGACTTCCTTAAAAACACTACAAAGTGAAAAATAACTTTAATTTCGGAAGTCGGTGGCAAAAAAACCATAAATACAGATCCTAAGACACCGACTACCGAAATTAAAGTTATTTTTCACTTTGTAGTGTTTTTAAGGAAGTCGGTTGTTTTTTTTTTGCAAAAAAGTTTTTTCTATAATCTGTTTGTATAAAAAAAAAAAAAACAAAAAAAATATACGCGTCGAATTGATAACCTCTTCCGTTTTTTTTCGTCGGTTAAATATATAAGTCTGTTTATCAGTTGTCTGGTTGCCATAGTACAGGCTCTGCCTAGTTTGGGATCAGATAACGGTCTGTTGGTTGTCCTAAGATATACCCATCAAAATCATTACCCTTCTTTTTTCTTCGCCGTAGTCCGGTAAAAAGGGATACAAAGCACTTTTAAAACAACTGTAATAATAAACTCTAAGGTGAGTGACCTTCGCTCGACAGAAATACCATGGCCCTGGCATATGGGCAACTGAAGGAACACGGGTGGGTTTTAGTCAGTAAAAGTCTGACACGCCCTTCCGCTCCACCCAGAGCGGGAGACGTCATTTGATGATTTCCCACATAAAAAATAATAATAATGTTGAGTGACCTGTTGCAACTGTTCGGCAGTGATCGGCGGCGGCTGCGGCTGCTGCGGCTGCGGCACGTGTTGCTGCGGCTGCGGCGCCGGGTACATGGGCATGGCGGCGTAGCCCAGCCCTGTGCTCGGCACCACCAGCATCGGCGGGAACGTCGCCACGGCCGCCGGGCCCACCTGTGGGGTGAGGGTGGTTTAGTTACGAGCTTAATCATCATTTTAAACTATATTCATTACCTTATAAATATTACAATCTCGTGTCACGATGTAATAATAATAACATAATATTTATTAAAAAAATAAAAGGTTTAAAAATGTGTACAGTTTTGCTTATTATGTAAATTATATTCTAAGATTCACGTGCCTGAACTAGGTAATCCTGTGTTTCAGGCTATGTTAAGGGTAAACTCCGAAACTGCTGAACTAATTGTTATCAAACTTCATAATTATTTGTAATTTGGTCCAACTTAAAAGATAGGATATGATAGGGATTTTTATACAAATGATTGTCCTCGATATTTGCAAATTAATTATTTTTTATAGGTTCACTGGTTAGTTCTATGAATTCCTAATAGAAGGCGGTGTAAGTTAATTCATCGTATTGTTTGACATGTAGGTTGCTTAGACATCCACTAAATGGCGTGGGTTTTGATTTCTAGTTAATCTTCTTTACATAGTGTAAAAAAGTCGGTTCCCACGTTCGTACGCTTAGATCTTTTAAACTACCCAACCGATTTAACTGCGGTTTTCATCAATAGAACGATTCTGCAGGACAATGGGCGGTCTTATCGCTTTTTACTTTTTAGCTTTGGTCGTGGCTTCGCCCGCGTTTAGTTTTGTCACAGAAACGGACTACCGGGATAAATAGTATTCTATATCCTAACCTAGGTCATGGTCTATCCTTGTGCCAGATTTCATGAAAATCCTTTCTGCCGTTTAGTAACAGACACACAATTTACTATAACTATAAATTTTCAAATGCCTCCAAAATTTCCTTGACATTTTAAGTCCTTACAAACTACCGTATTTTAATTTAAACTAGCTTTTGCCCGTGGCTTCGCCCGCGTGGATGTCGGAAATTAACACAGGAGGACGTACTACCGCGGTAAGATGTGTTAATTCAGGTTATATTATAGGTAATAGCTGTTATCCGCGACTTCGTCCGCGTGGTACTTCGTACGCTGACATACGTCACAAACTACGCTGTCATACGTTTTAAAACTCAGCGTGTTTTTAGTTTTTTTAAACTATTATTTATTTTTTCTAAAATAAAAGTAGCCTACGTTACTCCTTGTTACATCAGCTATCTGCCAGTGAACACCCATTTCAGAGATTAGCCGGAACAAACAGAAAGACAGACAAAAATTGTAAAAAATGTTGTTTTGGTATATGTACCGTGTATACATACATATACACTTAGTAAATAGTGATAATCTTAATATTAAAAACAGACATTCCAATTTTATTTATTTGTAGTATAGATAAAAATCGCACGAGTCGATCAGCTAGGTTAAGCTACGCTGACCACTGTCCATTCGTGAATGCGTGACCATCTTTAAAAATCGCGAGCCCCTCCGTGCCTAGGTAAGCACGTTAAGCGGTTCATCTCGGCTGTCATTCGTAGATTTTTGATAGTCGTTACGGGTTGCAGAAGCCCGAAATTCTGACTGGTGTCGTGTTACCCAGTAACTGGGTTGTGGTCAGATAGGCAGTCGCTTCATGTAAAATTCTGGTATTCAGCTGCATCCGATTAGAATGGAAGCCGACCTCAACATAGCAAGGAAAAGGACAGCAGGGGAAAGTAGATGACTGACGGAGTAACTTAGGACCAGATTGATGACGCCTTCCTTGCCATCGCCTTGCTTGCCGTTCAGTGAGAACCAGTTGTCATATGTCTCGCCCTGAAACAAGAAGTAAACAAGGTTAATAATAATTAAAGTCACAGACCTATCGCTTTTTATTTAATCGTAAACTTCCTCAAGATCTGGGCTGCCAAATGCAAAAAAAATATCAAGTACTTGGAAAATTATTTTTGATCCAGAGATCAGCGCGTTATTTCTTTCCATTTCAGATTAGCAGTGTGCCCAAAGAGATTTTCCGTCAGCAAAAATGACGAACTTCCATACAAATTTTCATCCCCTTTTTTGCCCCCTTTAGCCATAAATGTTGTTTTTTTTTTTCAAAAATCGTTCCTAAATGAAATTTCATGCTTCCAGAGCCAGAAGAATAAGGCTGTGTGTTGTCTATAAGTGAATAAATGAATTTGAGATTTTTATTGAGTACATTACTGCCACGGTATAAACTAGCATAAGCGCATGAGTAGGCTCTCTCACAACACGCTATAAAAAGAAGAAAAAAAAAAGCGACGCGACGGTAGCATTCAATACAAAGAAAACATAAAAATCTCTTTAACCATAGCGAACCTTTAGAATTATAGAGACCTAATTTGAAATTTTAAGATTTCAACTTTGACTCATAAAATTATAAAACTCTTATTAAAACCGAGCCCTATACCACAATAATAGATCTCAGTTTTCATAAATGTTTTATCATTTTAAGAGTTAAACTTGAAATCTTAAAATTTTAAATTAGGACTCTATAATTCTAAAGGTGCGATATAAGAATTTCAGCCTTATTTGATACTCATTTAGGTCGAAATTCACATGCATAAATTTATAATGTTAAAGCTTACCTGAAGCACTGCTGGTGGAATTGTGATGTGTGCCCAAGCGATCAGCTCGTCCATTGTGAATGAGCACTCGTCGAAGATCTCCAGGTAAATTGAGTTCACACCGGGAGGCAGCAAGCTGTGGAGCATGAACTTGTTATACTTTCATTGATCAAAACCGGGTAATATTAATGCTGTTTGACCGTCACATTATATAAGGTTTCTATACTGCTAAATACTAGACATCTAGTAGTATCATACAAACATAAACTGACGCCTTTTTCCCACGGGGCTAGGCAGAAACTGGAGAACGCCACCTGCTACGATTTCCTACATACTCTTTTTGCCTTGTTTAAGTTCTTACATCTGGCAATATACGCCCATCGGTTATCAGTACTACGCACCTGACGCTTCTGAAGAAAATCACCAATAAGGTCACTAGATGATTTCCTAGGCCCCTTTCCCTTTCCTTTTCCTTTTCCCTTTCGGCATGTCCAGTCACACCTGCCTTGTAAAAACCTTTTGTTAGCCGCTCTTCATTCATCCTCTCAATATGACCAAACCATCTATGCATACTTTTTTCAATTTTTGTCGCTACAACTTCTTTTAAGCCGCACCGTTGTAGTATCAATACTTGTTATATTGATGTTTTACTGGTTGTTTTGTTTCAAGTTGTCTAAAAGTGGGATATATTGTAGCTATGAGTCACTAGTTGAGGAAATTTTATTCAAATATGACTGCATTATTTAGTCTTAGTGAATTAGACAAATACTTATTATTATTTTTCGTTCATATGCTATTTACCACTAACTTCAGAAATTATGTTTTATCCTCTGGGCCGTAATAAAGCTACCTTACTGGTTAGCTAATTGGGAAATTTTTAATAAATCTGGAATTGACAGTTCGCAAATAGTAATTGAGCAGGTAAGCAGTGGTGGCCCAGTGGTAACGGCCGCGAGTTACGAGTTGTAGATCTTGGGTTCAAACCCAAGCAGGCGCTTTACTTCGTGTAAATTATTTTATCACCACTGCTGTCAAAACGTTGAAGGAAAACATCGTGAGGAAACCGGGTTGTATTAGAACCAAAAAAAAATCGTGGGTGGTGGTTTATGGCCCACTCCCTCTGACCGAGAGGAGGCCTGTGTCCCAGCAGTGGGAATGTTAAAGGCTGGTGATGATGAAATGGTTTTTGTTATTATTTTTCGTTCATATAGTAGTATCCAAACTTACCAGTGAATGACCTTGTTCCACCTTGGGGTCCTGCCTCCGCTGGGGTCCGTGTGGGTCTCGTATATGCAGTGTCCCACGCGCAGACGCACGTATGGGTCCATGCGGGTCAGGCCTGTAGGGTGAATAGGGTTTCATGTACAATTTTAACCATTTTTTTTTTTATATTCTAGAATACTGATTCTACACATTTTTTTATTAATCTTTAATTCAGGCACATTACCCATAATATTGTTATTATTAGGTTGGGGAAAAAGTCTTTTTTCGCATTATAGTATGTATGAACTTGTAATAAAATCTCTTTGGCTATACTATTTGTATCTGGCTGGTTTTGGTATCATTGAAAGTTTAAATTTTAAAGAACATAATTCCAAATTCAAATTAGGAAAATGTGTGATTTTCATTTGTTTTTCGTACCGTCAAGATGAGTGAATCTAATGAAGAAATTCGATACATTTTAAAATTTTACTACAAAAAAGGTAAAAATGCAACGCAAGCCGCGAAAAAAATTTGCGATGTTTATGGACCTAGTGTAGTGTCTGTGAGAGTAGCACAGAATTTGGTTTAAGCGTTTTCAATCCGGAAATTTTGATGTCAAAGATGCACGTCGCTCTGGTCGTCCTATTACGGATAAAATGGATGCCATTTTTGAAAAAGTGGAGCAAGATTGGCATACCAGTAGTTACGACGTAGCTGAAGAACTGGAAATTGACCACAAAACAGTTTTGGCGCATTTGAAAAAAACTGGGTACACAAAAAAGCTCGACATTTGGGTACCTCACGAGCTCACTGAAAGAAACCTAATGAACCGTGTACTCATTTGTGATTCTTTATTACGACGTAATGAAACCGAACCATTTTTGAAGAAGCTGATAACTGGTGATGAAAAGTGGATCACGTATGACAAGAACGTGCGAAAAAGGTCGTGGTCAAAGGCCGGTCAGGCTTCACAGACTGTGGCGAAACCCGGGTTAACTCGTAACAAGGTGATGCTGTGTGTGTGGTGGGATTGGAAGGGCATTATTCATTATGAGCTGTTACCACCAGGCAGGACCATCGATTCTGAACTCTACTGCGAACAACTGATGAGATTAAAGCAAGAAGTTGAGAGAAAGCGGCCGGAATTAATCAACAGAAGGGGTGTGGTTTTTCATCATGATAACGCTAGACCTCACACATCTTTAGCCACCCAACAAAAATTAAGAGAGTTTGGCTGGGAGGTGTTAATGCATCCGCCGTATAGTCCTGACCTTGCACCTTCAGATTTCCACCTGTTTCGGTCTCTTCAGAATTCTTTAGGCAGTGTCAGGTTAACATCACGAGAGGACTGCCAAAACCACTTGTCGCGGTATTTTGACCAGAAGTCCCAAAATTTCTATAGCAATGGGATCATGTCCCTACCTACAAGATGGCAAAAAGTTATCGAACAAAATGGTACCTACATACTTTAGTTAAATGTAAATAAACTTTATTAAAAAATGTTTTGAATTTTCTTAAAAAATGCGAAGAAACTTTTTCCCCGACCTATTATTTCCTAAATTCATCATCATTTGCCAACCCTTTTCCCAACTACGTTAGGCTTTTTAGGGTTCCGTTGCCAAATGGCAAAAAACGGAACCCTTATAGATTCGTCATGTCTGTCTGTCTGTCTGTCTGTCCGAGTATGTCACAGCCACATTTTTCCGAAACTATAAGAGCTATGCTATTGAAACTTGGTAAGTACATGTATTCTGTGAACCGCATTAAGATTTTCACACAAAAATAGAAAAAAAAATATATTTGGGGTTCCCCATACATAGAACTGAAACTCAAAAAAATGTTTTTCATCAAACCCATACATGTGGGGTATCTATGGATAGGTCTTCAAAAATGATATTGAGGTTTCTAATATCATTTTTATCTAAACTGAATAGTTTGCGCGAGAGACACTTCAAAAGTGGTAAAATGTGTCCCCCCCCCCGTAACTTCTAAAATAAGGGAATGATAAAACTAAAAAAAATATATGATGTACATTACCATGTAAACTTCCACCGAAAATTGGTTTGAACGAGATCTAGTAAGTAGTTTTTTTTTTAATACGTCATAAATCGTAAACCACAATTTACCTTTCATTCAGTCAACTCCAATATAAAAAAAAAGTCCATAAACATAAACCTTATGCATAAACTGTGAATACCTGCAGTTTTGTACGGAACCCTCGGTGCGCGAGTCCGACTCGCACTTGGCCGGTTTTTTTTTAATATGAATGAATTTATTTCTAAATACATTCATATTATAGATAAATTATATCCAGACACAGAACAAATGATTGTGCTCATCACACAAAATATGCCCTGGGTGGGAATCGAACCCACAACCTCAGTCTTAGCAGTCAGGGCCACTAACCACTAGACTAACAGGCCAGTCAAGTTATTGATCTGTTATGTGAAAGCACTTCTGCCTACCTCACGAGATATTACGTTACGTTTAAATTCTTATAACTGGAAAGTCGTATCATATAGTCAAATATTAGTATTCAAATATTAGGTTAATTGGTTTTATAACATTACCATATTTATCATTTTCATCATTTTAATTCATACTCCAATTTACATACTAAGAATAATCTCTTCTATGAATAATAAACTTACCATAATTTTTAGAAAGCTTAGCTTGTGCTATTGTGATGCTAAGCCTTGCTGTCAAAGGAGGGCCAGCAGCTGGTACCTATACGGAAAAAAAAATGTAATAATATCTGCACAAGGCTAGGTGGAGTGAAGATCTTTGCAGGGTAGCTGGTGGCAGCTGAGTAGTGAGAGTTGCTGAGAATCGAGCTGAATGGCCTGCAATTCGATGGGCCTTTGTTCAGCAGAAAACTGCTGTAGTCTAATATCCACACTATATCCCTAAAACTTGATGTTCTAAATAGGATGTCATGTAATTGTTTTAATGCATAAAACAGAAGATAGTGAAAAACTTAGTAACGATCTTAAACCGACCATTTTGATCTAAACATTAAAGTATATCGCTTTTTTTTAGCATGAATATTAGAAGCTGCCGCAACGTGAATTGAATATGAAATTCAATCAAAAATTATTCAAGATATTTTTTCATATTCTACTTACTGTAGCTCCACATAATTGCTGCTGCAGAGCAAGGGCAGCTTGATAGTCTGCGTCAACAGTGTCAGTTGCTCCATCAGCGCGCAGGAAACCCGCAGGCAGCGGGCCTAAGAGTACCTAAAACAAATGTTGTGTAAGTTATTACAACTGGTGAAATATGTACCACACATGTTAATCAACATAAACCATATTTAAAAATCAATAAATTATTATCAATGCTTTTAAGTACCTATTATTCTTTGATTAGAAAGAAGACCGCCAACTGTTTTACATCATAAAGATGAATATGCAGTTGATTGATTGCCAACTCTTGACAGCCAAATCAGCATATTCAAACTCGAGAGCAATTATTTCAAATAAACTATTTACAGGCACTTTTGAACTGTCATGGAATCGGTCAGTCAGAGGGCACGCCACAATTGCGGCGGTAAGTCCCCTCTTTGAGGAGTGGATAGAGAGGCGCCACGGCGTCCTCACCTTCCGCCTGACCCAGGTTCTCACCGGGCATGGGTGCTTCGGTGGGTTCCTGTTCAGGATAAAGCGGGAGGAAACGCCCGGGTGTTTCCATTGTGAGGATCGTCTAGAGGACACGGTGGAGCATACGGTGGAAGTGTGCCCTGCCTGGGCGGAGCACCGCCGTGTCCTCGTGGAGGCGATCGGCGGCGGCGACCTCTCGCGTCCGGCCCTGGTGCGAGCCATGGTACGGAGCGAGAGGGCATGGGAAGCCGTCACCTCCTTCTGCGAAGCAGTAATGCTCGCGAAGGAGGAGGCGGGGCGCGTGAGGGAGTTGCAGTCTCTGCGCCCTCACATCCCTAGCCGCCGCAGGAGGAGACGCCCCGGGCGACGGGAGTCGATTGCGGACTCCCGGCCACCGTAGGCGCGAGCTTGCGGGTGGCGAGCAATGGGTAGCTCGCCGCCCGGTAAGGACCAAGCTCGGGTCGACGGCGCGTAGTGTTCCACGCGCGCCTCAAAGAGATGTCAGCCACACTGAAGGGGTCTGCTAGGACCGATGCCTGCCGGGGTCGCGTGATTGTTCAAAAGAGATACCGTGACCCTGGCACATGGGCAACTGAAGGAACACGGGTGGGTTTTAGTCAGTAAAAGTCTGACGCGCCCTCCCGCTCCGCCCAGAGCGGGAGAAGTCATTTGATGATTTCCCAACCAAAAAAAAAAAAAAAAATCGGTCAGTCAGTCAGAATGTTGAATCTTGGTGCCCATTCCAAACATAAATATCTATGGAGAAGAGAAAGCCAAAAACCCATGGACATTCTTATGAACCTAAAATATCATGAATGTATAAAAAAAAAAAATCGTAGCAGGTGGCGTTCTGTAGTTTCTGCCTACCCCCATGGGAAAAAGGCGTGATTTTATGTATATATAAAAATATTGAAAAACATTTAAAAAGAGTAACGGTGATTTCTTGCTCATTCTGCTCCATACAAAACTATGTTTTGAAAGGGGCCACTAGAATCAATTCTATTTTCTTCTTCATTTTGATGATCAATTGTGCCTGGTATGTGAAATAACTTATTTGATTTTGAATTTCAAATCAAGATATTAAATATTTCTGGGTAAATTAATCTTGTGGCTTCTACATGTGAAAAAAATGAAAAAAAAAAAACATATTATAGACATTTTTTGTATAAATTAGCAATCCATATACAAAACGAAACATCCCATTTTAAGAATATTCTTCTAAATTATTAATTGCATGGTTCATGTCTGTAAATGTTGATTTCTTTGCTAATATTATAAAATAAACCAAGATGGCAGAATTAAATTATAATTATAGAATATGTCAAATACACCATGCTGTTTTTATGCTGGTTTAAATATTAAATAGAAGACAAAAAAATGTTATTTTATTAGGCTCTGAGTTATTTGTATAGTTGAATTACTGTGACACGTATTTCACATTCAGAAGCCTTATGAATTTAAATAAACTATCTCCTTTTATAATAAACATGAATGTGTGTTTGTTGGTTTGTCCTTCTTTCATAAGTAAAAGACAGTTCTTTGCATATAGATATTGTCTATGGGCCAGAGAATGTATGTGATACCACAAAGCATATTAGAATATAAAGAGGATAAAAAAAGAAAGAAGAAATATTGATTTATTTGTCACCAAATATGTGGAAGAATACTGAGATTCGGACATGGACACACAGCTTGTTATTCAGTACACGATTGTAATCTCCCACACATAGAAAGTATATAGTGAGTTACCAAAAAAAAAAAAAATGTTGTTTTTTACCTACATAGTCAAAATGTTTGGAAAAAATACCAATTTCTTTTTCATTGTTGAAAATTTTAACAAAGGGAGGTTCAGAATCATGCACTGAATCCAAGATAACATGTTGTATATCGATGTCCCTATCACCTTGTATGAAAAATAAAGTCAAATGTGTAATTAATAATAAGCAGTCTATTGAATCTAGTTCGAGTATTTAGATTCCTTTTTTGTATGCTAATTAGATCTGTATTGAGAACCAGTTACAAAAAATATATGGGTATCAAACAAACTTGTTTAAACTTCTTTTTTATGACAACAGGTTTGTTGGTCATAGAATATTGCATAATAATTTATTACTCATTTAACTAGAAAAATTATACTAATTGTTAGGTACACAATTTACCTACTCTGCAAAAATACAATGGGTCATTCACATATAGAAAAACTCCACTTCAGTTAGGAGCCTATCTTTTATCTATTGATAAAATTTGGTGATTCACCAACAAGTACAGGGCTTATCAAATTAATAGTCAAATTCAATTAGTATGGTATGCATTAATTTAACTATAGGTACATACTCACATACGACATAACAAGATTTTTAAAATTTTAGATGATTGATCTCCTCCTTTGTCTAACCCTTTTTCAGGAATCCTTGTTAAAGTCTGGAATATTCCCAGCGACGCAAATCGATAGGTACGTTCTAAATGTTCTAATAATACTAAATACAATAACAAGTTTTAAGTGCGACCGTGAACCGGTTATGGAGCTTGTTTACCGCCCCAGAAGAGCGTTCTTCGGCATAATATTCAATTCAACCCAAATAATCGCAAAAACAATGATTCACACTTTCGCGAATCGTCGCTCAATTTTAATATTTGATTTCAATGTTACAATATTGTTACCACTTACCCTTCGGCGACGCTCCTCGTTCCTGTCGGTTGGCATAGTCGACGTCATAATTCTGTTTATTAAATGTATTTTGATGTTTTCTCCTCCAAAATGAATTTAATATTTATCGCAAAACGCAAAGTGCAAACAAATACGAATAATCCACATCCGACGTCACAAACTCTGACAGTTGCTAGAGATGTGCCGTCACCATAAAATTAGTTTAGTTTTAGGACAGTTTTAGTCGAGCCAAATACTCAGTTTTTCATCACAGGGGTTAATAATCTGACCTTGTCATAAATTCGCGCGTGTATGTCGATGTGTACCCACCGGCACCGGTATAAACCATGCAAAACGGGGCAACCTATTGCCATTAACCGGGCTCGAATCAAAATCCCGGACTTCTACTGAATAATTCAAGATGGATAAACCCTATATCGCTGCCCAGATTGTGAATATTTTCATCGAGTACCTATCTCAGAAAGAGCACAGCAGGGCAAAATCATCCCCTACCTGAATCAGTTTTCTTCCTCTTCTATGTTATGATTCAAAATATATAACAGGGTTAATGGGTTCGGCCATTAGTGTAGATCGCAAAGTAAACGTAACGTACTTTTGGGGAATTCCATTTGCTTTGCTGTGCTGGCGCTGCTGCAACAGCTGCGGAAAACTTCGAACAGCGCAAATATATAATATCCCTATAGGTAGAATCTTCTAGGTTCTAATTACATATTTACGATAGGTAATTGATTTTTAATTATATGTATATTTAGCTTGAAAGTTTTAGCTTGAAACCCTAGAGCTATGATAATCCAAAAAAAAAAAAACACAATAAACTAACTATCGAAGTACAGGCTCGTATTCAGCTTATTGAATTTTCTAAAAAGCTGGTCTCTCCGATCTCGATCTCTCGCGACCCAACAGCTGGCTTTTACCTTTGATTTATACCTTGGAAACTTTGAAATTGCCTCTGCCAAGGTTAAAACCAGCTGTTGGATGGCGACGCGACGGCGAGAGGTGACAACCAGCTTTTTAAAAAAGGGCAAGAAAACAAATTGGAGAGGAGGATGCTTTTGCCCTGCACTGGGATAGCTACTCTTTGATAATATTCACTTACTGGGCAGTGATATTAGGTTTATCGATCTGAAATTTCTGCTTTGAATTTCCTTACAACGAGACACCTCCACCAGTCTCTTGAAATGGAAAATACAATTTTTTTACAATTTTTTTATTTCAAAAAGTAAGGTACACAGTCTGTTACAATAAATATAAGTGTAGGGTAAAATTTAAAAGACAAAAGTAACATAGTTTGAATCTAGCGTCCTTGCTAGGTTACATAGTAACCTGTATTAAGGTTCGCCAGCCCAGGTTCCCATACGAGTACAAACAATTTTAGTAGACTGCTTAGAACTATATGGAGCAAACGAATTTAACTTAATATACTAAGGGTTAGTATAGTGTGTTTCGTGATGGTAGGTATGGTGTGTGTGAGTGTGTGTGTGTGTTTTGTGATGTAGCTGTGTATGTAAGTGTTTGGTGATGTAAGTGTGGTGTGTGTGTAAAGTAATGACGGAGTTTTAGTTTAAATACGGGGTTTTTGAGAAGTAACTACGATTGAGAGGAGAGCAGATGTTCGGTGTCGTCGTAGTTCAATCTGGTTATGAAATCCGTTATTTGTTTCTTGCCCATTTCGTAGGTGGATTGATGTAAAGGGATAGTTTTGTTTATTCTGTTATATAAAAATGACCCAAGGTAGTAAAAGAAACGTTTGGTGAAAGCAAAGCGTGTGAAGGGAACTTTACAAATTTCGTTCTTTCGCTTATGTGACGATTGAGTTAATGTAAAAGGAGATTGTGTGTGTTGTTGTAATAAAACTTTGAGAATGAATATTTGCCGGACCGTAAGGACTTTGCATTTTTTATACAGATCAAAGGTTGGGTAGAGCATTGGCCGAAAAGTAGCAACCTTAAGAATTGCTCTCTGAGCCACTTCCAGTGGTTTGAGTGTAGTTTTTGCTGCTCCACCCCAACTACTAATACAGTACGTAATGCTTGACTGACACATGGCAAGATGCACGCTGCGTATCACATAAGTACTGGCAATGTGTCTGAGTGTTTTAAAAATGTATATGAGTTTACGAACTCGAGCTGTGAGGTGGGTGATGTGTGCTTTGAAGTTCAGGTGTTTGTCTAGGATGATACCGAGGTATTTAGTTGTGTCAGTCGAGGAAATTGTTGGACAGTTGCAAAAGGCCAAATTGGATTGGCAGATGTGAGCTTTTAGAGTAATGGGTGTCAATGGTTGCGTAGTTGAGTTTAGAGAAAATGTTATGAGTTTAGTTTTATTTGTGTTTAGCGTGAGTGAATGAGAGATAAGCCATCTATATATTAAATCAAATCCAGCTTGAGCAGTTGCTTTCAGTTTAGCCCAGGATTCATCGTAAAATGTAATCGCAGTATCGTCGGCAAACGAGACAATGTTACCAGAGTTCAGGTGCAAGTTGCAAAGGTCGTTTATGAACACCAGGAACAAAGTAGGGCCTAACACACTACCTTGAGGCACTCCAAACGAAATAGGCAGTTCATCACTAAGGCAACCGTCGATTTTGACTATCTGCCTACGGCCTGAAAGATATGAATGAAAGAGCTGGAGTTGTTTACCACGTACGCCGAGACATTCTAGTTTAGATAGAAGGCAAGGAACTGGAACGGTGTCAAACGCCTTTGCAAGATCAATGAACACTGTGAGGCATTTTTTGCGATGATTTAGTTTATCAACTATTCCATTTATCAGTCTTAAGGCTGCGTCTGAAGTTGATATTTTCTTCCTGAACCCAAACTGGTTGGTTGACAATAGATGATTGCTTTCAAGGTAGGAAGTAAGTCTGTTATTAATAATTCTTTCAAAAATTTTGGACATAGCTGGCAGCACCGCAATAGGACGATAATTATTAACAGAGGCACGGTCGCCCCCTTTAAAAATGGGATGAACAATGGCCTTTTTGAACGAAGATGGGAAGGTACCAGAGACGAGGCACAGGTTAAAGATATGGCTAAGCACGGGTGCGAGGATAGCAGAGTACCTTTTTATAATTGTTGTAGAAATGCCATCAGAGCCCACTGCAGCAATGGATTTTAGAGATCCAATAATGGAAGCTACCTCATCCCGAGTTGTCTCCAAGAGAACGAAAGAACTCAAACTATTGGTGGTATTGAACTGGGATTGGGACGGGCAGCTATCCTTATCTTTTGGAATACGATCAGCAAGATCTTTCCCTATATTAACAAAGAAAGAATTAACATCGTTAAGAGATTGGGACGGGGTATCCGAAGAGTAAAGTAACTCCGTAGGAGGGTGAGTAATTTTAGTTGTGTTTGTAACACGCTTTACTGTATCCCATAACATTTTAGTGTTACGACCAGCTTTGGAAATTTCATTTGAATCGAACTGTCTTTTAACCTTTTTAAGAATCTTGTTGCAGAAATTCCTGTATCTTGTGTAGGTAGCTTTAAGGATTTCATTATCAGGAGACTGTTTGTATCTTTTGTGTAGAATGTCTCTGTTCCTCATGCAACGGAGCAGTCCTGGAGTAATCCATGGTTTAAATTGGTTTGTATTTATTGAAATAATTGATTTACATTAATATTTACAATTTATCTCTTGACTATTCATTCCAACTTTATAGTTGGAATGCCTACAAGGTGGATCGATGTACTTGAAGGCTGCAGGAATTGGTTGGATGCAGGAACCAGAGAACCTGTTAAAGTGGCGGAGCTTGGGGAGGCCTATGTCCAGCTGTGGACGTCTTTCGGCGAAATTTTAGATGATGATGATCTCTTAAATACATTACTTGTTATTTATATACATGTAGTTTAAAAAAAGAATGTTTAAAAAATTTTGCATAGTTTGCACAGAATCATTTTAATCGATTAAAATGATTTTGTGACAAATATTTAATGATGACACGAGACCACATGAGAAAATGAAAAATCTCAATTTTATTAGTGACAGAGCATGACATAACTTCAAGTGTAAAAGAGAAGGCTATATTTTATGTTAAAAATGTAAGTTTCTTCGTAGTCAATTAGTAGTACAGCGACGTCTACAGATGATGAGAAAATAAACGTCAAAATAAGAAATCAAACTTTTGGTTTGATTTTTTCTGTTTGTGTTGATTTCTACTTGTTGAATTAAGACTGAAAATTGCAGTTATATCATTCCGTAACATTGAATTACGCGTTTTTGTGTCGTGGACTTTCGTGTTTAAGAATTCATTTTCCGAAAACATATGTCGCGTTGATGTGAATTGGTTATTTTATCGATTATCGTGAGCTGCTGCTATGGATACACCTAAGGTAAGTCTAGATTTTAGTTATTTAATCGTTGGGAACTTCACTCTAATATTCGTGGTAAAAAACGAGACAAAATAGATGGTTTATGCAAATTCTAAGACGTTTTTTACACTGCCTACTTTTTTTTACAAAAGATCGTGTAAAATAAATAAATTATTACCTACTCTAATTATTCTGCATCAGATAACATTAATACAGGATGCCTAGTCTCCTTTAGATAAAAACTAAAACTGAATATTTTGATTGAAAACAACAATTACAATAGCCATTGTGAATGTTGATAAAGTTATCTGTATCCCTATCTTGTTTAGTACGAAGCTGGACTAATCAAATGTAATCCTGTATGAAAATACGTACTTTTAGAAATCTCGCAACAATATTCTGTTCATTCTGTATTGCTATTATTATTAAGACCCATTATCTTACATTAGAAACTGATTTAATTTGTAAGAAAATGAAAAAATAAATAATATATTTTGACAAATGTAGGCACTTTATCCCTACAATCAATTTATCGTCTATTTTGTCAAGTATGTGGTTACCAAATACCATATCAGCCTTTAAATAATATTGTACAAGGCAAAACTTGTAAATTGTACAACATTTCACTTGCTATCACTTTTATAAGTCCTTCACTATTCAAAAATATTTTATAGGCACTAAATAATGAAGTAGAGAATAGACCATGCCTCACTTGCTGTCCAAAGTGCCTGTTTACCTGCACCTCTGATGACCCAAAGAATGCAATTGACCCCACCATCAATGTCGCCACCTACTGGGCTCTAACAATACAAAAACATATAAAAGAGTATCATTGACAAGAAAAAAAAGAAGTTGAATGTTACATTTGTTTGAAACTTACAAATTGGGCCCCATTGAGTATTATGAGATCTGTGCTACAAAAATAAAATAATCGTTATGATTAATTATAACGTTTTAGTTTTTAAAAGTGTGTGCTTTGGAATGATTTAATCAGTTTTCTGGAAACGAGATCTGGCCTGGCCTGGATCTGGATCTGGATCTGACCTTTATCAAAACACACTGTGACACATTGCTAAAGCCTAGTCAGATAATGAAGTTTTAAAAATTACATACTTTGATTTTTATTTTCTCCTCTGTCCCAAGCCTGGGCAAAGATTTCTGTCCTAAAATTAAACAGTCTGTTAAATCTGATATGAGACATCAAAGACTATTAGAAAAAAAAAAGTCTCAAGATTAAGAGCTAAGGGTCTCTCTTCATATATGAATAGCAAAACCACTAGTTTTACCCCTGGATTACATACTAAGGTTTTTTCAAATGAATCAGATTTCAAATCTTATGCCAAGTCGTTTAAGGTTGGTTATTTGCACTTATTATGCAGAGTTTATGGGCAATTACTAATCAAGTTATTCATTTAACAGTGCCCTAAATAAAATGTGGTTGAATTTCGATCATAATTCATTTAAAACTTAATGTATTTCTACGTTATCTGCACTCCTTTTCCATTTTAACTTTACCCATGCCAAATTTCATACTACATCTAGGTTTTTTTTTTTAAAGGGGTACTATGTTTTCACTTCAGTTATTAGTATATATCTTAACATAGACAAATGTCCTTAATAAATTTAACACTTTTACTAAACACTTATTAAATAAATAAAGAAAGGCTTAACAATCCATACACTATGTTATACATACATTAATCATTCTGTAGTTTGATATGTAAAGTTAATCATAACTCTATTTTGATGTATATGAGTTTCATGTCCTTGTGCGTAGCAGGCAGATAAGGACGGGCAAGGGTAGTTACCACCCCAAATAATTAATTGCACTCTGTTGCGATATAATAGTCAGTAATAACAACACACGTGTTTCAAATTCGGAAATGGAATATAAATTGCGGAAATCTCGACATCTCTTTCTATCCACCGGAAAAGTCGTAGTGCCGTCTCTTTTCCTCGCGCATGCTCCGAAAATCTGAAGTCTGCCCTTTGGCATTTTGAAATACACCCTACTAGGACACAATAGAGTGTAACATCGTTTGGATCACACGCCACAAGTTTGAAAATGCGAATATTTTGACGATAAATAACTGTGATTCCCAATTACTGTCAGTTGAATTCGCGCCGCCACTAAGGGTGGACGCCTATTCGGTAGAGGGCGGGAATTTTACATTTACAGAATTTTGTAACGAGATCCTTTTGCGAAATTCACGTAATTGGAAAAGTTTTATATTTTTCGCACTCGTTGATAGCAATGGAAATGGATAGGTTCTTCCTCCACTCGGATTGGAATTAAAAGTTTGTTTCTCACGGAAATATTTTGTGGAATAATAAAATGAAGTGAAATTGACAAAATAGGTTGTGGTAACTTTGTCCATCTAAAGAAAACTAACATTTACGTACAAACAAAAAATAACTTACTAGAAAATTTTGTTTTCGTACATTTTCCAATGACATAAAGTTTGAAAAGTACAGTCAGTGCAAAAAGAATGGCGCTTAGTTCGTTGACTCCATCTAATATGCTCGGGGAGCTAGGTCGCCTTGCAAGTTGGCTGAAAGGCGACTGCCTGGCTCCTGAGGAGTATGCTGGTCTCGCAGTTACTGAGAAGGTGAGGTTACTGTTAATTTAAAGCCAATTGACCAAACATGAAGTGCTTGACTGATGCTGTGAACGCCTGGACAGCGACTCGCCCGGATACAGATCGTCCCGTGAACCCGTGTTCCCAAAGACGGTGATGAGCTGCTCTGCAGGTTGGTACGGAATGACCTAATCAGTACGTCCACCAATACTGCTGAGCGTGCCCGCTTCTGTGTTGTGGGAGAATGGGAGCCAGGCCTCTGACTTCAGGCACTTCCGTCAACCAACATAGATAACAGCTACAATGTGCTGCAAGCTTCAATACCAGCTCCTCCACTTCTACTGCCTTTAAATTAACCGATCGTGAAGGTAGCCGGTCTTGAAGAAGTACCTATTACAATAATCTGAGGGATTGGTATTAGGTGATCCATTTGCTGAACCTATCCATTTGCTAATTATGGTATGACTTACACTATTAACACGATAATGTTATACGGTCTACGTTAAATGGATGCTGATATCCTGTTGGTCACGCTGTTTTAGTAACCACCTTTTTTAAAACCTTTGTCTTTATTTTTACTAGAGTAAGCAAGATACGTTAAAAGAAGGACTGCTCTCTTTTGATTGCAGATCTTAATCTCATTTAAATCCTTCGAACATTTATCTCACTGAAGTCGACTATTTAAATTGTGGTCCTCATAATACAAGTGGACTGTTCCTTTTTCAAAATAAAAGCTAAAACAAACAGAGACAGCTTGAGCAATCATTTAAGTACATAAGTTCTATCTACAACCACTAAATTAAACCAACGCCACTATTTGTAGAGTGTTTGTAAAAGGAACCGCAAAAATTGTGTTACCTTGCATCAATTTTCGGTTCGAAGCGTAAAACCGAAATGTTTGTCTTCTCCGAATAATATTTGACGTGTTACATTTCCTGACCGTCAACCCTTTTTTGTGACGTAACAACATTATCGACTTCGTAATAAATTAAAACCTTATAGTGCCGCCATTTACAGAAGTGCACACTTCCGTTAGTAACCATCGAAGCATTGAAGGCCAGTGTTGGGTTACATGATTTATTTTACCGCCGGAAAGAGACTCCATCCCTCGCGATTTAGGTTAACGGAGGAAGTAAAAAGTAACCCCAAGAGGCAATAAATCATATGAAGCTAGCAAAACGTGAAATCTTTTGAAAGGGGTATGTTTTGTATGAAAAATGCTGCGTTCTTAGAAACACACTGAAGTGCGGTGATTTATGTATGTCGACGGTATTTGCAGTATTCGAGGCAATCAACAGAGATTTACTTTTAATCATAGTATCGAAAACTGCAATAATGAGAAACAATAAAAAACCATTTTCAATCGGACAATGTGCCAAATCTGTGCTGGGAATTCCAATAAGAAGCTAAGCTACTAAGCTTTCTGATGTGTGTAGTTTCCGAAGTGGGCCAAGGTACCTGCCAGGAGCTGTTAACTTAAGCAAAATGGTGCAGCATTCTTACTCTTTACATACATCATAAACTCGCACCTTCTTCCCATGGTTTCTCTTAAATTATATTATAAAGTATCAAAGAAGATCCTTGGAAGACAAGAAAAACTCGAGGTTCTAAAACTAGCCCTAGTCATTTTTATGACGAGTTGGTATAGATAAAAAAAAAACCGGCCAAGTGCGAGTCGGACTCGCGCACCGAGGGTTCCGTACAAACCTGTAGATATAAAGTTTAAAATTTAAAAAAATAAATTTATTATATGATGTAACTAAATATTTACGGTTTTCGCAATTTTTCCTTTATCTGTGCTAGAAGACGTTGCTTCGTACCAAATTTCAAAATTCTAGATCGACTGGAAGTACCCTTTAGGTTTTGATTCCCTTGCAAATTTCGATAATTTGCGGAAATTTGCGGCATAAACGGCTATATCTTTTGATTGCGTTAGCTTAGAAGTTTGAATTTTTTCACAGCTCCAAGCTTTCTGATGTGTGTAGTTTCCGAAGTGGGCCAAGGTACCTGCCAGGAGCTGTTAACTTAAGCAAAATGGTGCAGCATTCTTACTCTTTACATACATCATAAACTCGCACCTTCTTCCCATGGTTTCTCTTAAATTATATTATAAAGTATCAAAGAAGATCCTTGGAAGACAAGAAAAACTCGAGGTTCTAAAACTAGCCCTAGTCATTTTTATGACGAGTTGGTATAGATAAAAAAAAAACCGGCCAAGTGCGAGTCGGACTCGCGCACCGAGGGTTCCGTACAAACCTGTAGATATAAAGTTTAAAATTAAAAAAAATAAATTTATTATATGATGTAACTAAATATTTACGGTTTTCGCAATTTTTCCTTTATCTGTGCTAGAAGACGTTGCTTCGTACCAAATTATAAAATTCTAGATCGACTGGAAGTACCCTTTAGGTTTTGATTCCCTTGCAAGTAGCAAACGACGAATTAAGCGAAATAATATTGCAACGCCTAGAAGAGAAGCGGAGCAATTAATCACAACAACGCCACTTACAAAATATGACGAACAAACTACCTGTAATAGGAATACACACTCAAGTACTTTAAATTGTGACATGGCACCAACCACAGTACCTATCCCAACTATAACTCACAAAGCCACCCAGACAAACAATCAATTGATCTACCATTCCCAGTCAGACATAATTACAGAAACTCCACAACAAAGCCACAATATAAGTAGGTCTACAACAACATGTCAAGGAGTAACTGATGGACCAAATGAAGGTGAATCAGAAAAAACTATTTCATTAACTTCCTGCTGTAAAATGCCAAATAAACACAACAACACTTTGCCGACCATACGACCAAAGATATGCATAATCAGCAGCGAATCTTCAAACAGAATAAGTCCCATATTAGAAGAAACTAAACTACGAAAGTATAATATGTGCCACTATCGTAAACCCAAATGTGGACTAAAGCATATTTTGGACAAAATTGATGCAAAAGTTCAAAACTTTACACATATGGACTACTGTATTGTTTACATTGGCGAGGAAGATTTTAGAGCAACACAAAACTATGTAGAACTAGTAATGTATATACGTGAAAAATTAATGGGACTAACCCATACTAATATTATTATTTGCCTACCTACATACAAATTTAAATTCAATAACTATGACCACACAAAACAATCAAACTATAGTAATACTCTGTATAACTGTCGTGTTGAAACTTTTAATAACCTTATGTTTATGGACGCCCAGACGCTTAACTACGCATATGTATTGGACTCTAATTTTAATCTTTCTTATGACTATGATATGTACAATAAGCTTACTGGAGCAATAAACTATTATGGCATGGAGGTAGTTCTATCAGACTTACAAGACTTAGTAATGAAAATATTTAGTTTAAACACAAAAAATGATATGTTAACATACTTACAACCACAACATCTACCAAACAACATATGTTTTTCAAGCAACAAGTTTTTTCTCGAATAATTATATAAATATACTACACCAAAATATAGCAGGACTTTTAAATAAATCTGATGCACTTTCTGTTTGTTTGGAGCAATTATTAAAATGTGAATTGAATATTGACGTCATCTGTGTATCAGAACACTTTATGATGTCAGGCTATGAACGTTATCTAACAGTTCCGAACTACTCATTAGCAACTACTTTCAGTAGAAATGACTCCAAAAGGGGTGGGTCATGTATTCTCCTTAAAAATAAGCATGAATGGAAAGAAGTTCCTGAGATTCTTAATTTGTCCATTAGTCATGTAATAGAATGTTGTGCAATTGAGCTTGTAAAATATAAAACAATTATTGTGTGTGTATACAGAGTTCCAAATGGTAATAATTACAGTATATTTTTTGATCGATTATGTATGATTATTAAAATCTCGAAAAATAAGAGCCTTGTAATATGTGGTGACTTCAATATAGACCTGCTAAAGAAATCGAGTCAATCTTCTAAATTCAAAGAAATATGTGCAAGTAATAATATACAGCTTGCAATTCAGCAACCTACCAGACTTGCTAGCCAATCTTGCATAGATAACATTTTACACAATATCCAAGGATGCAAAACACATGTCGTGGAACTAGCTTTATCTGACCACACAGCCCAAATTTTGCAATATCCAGTAGAGAGAGTATACGATATTGATCATTGGTATGAGCTTAAACGTGACTACTCGGAAGACAACATCAAAAAATTTATTGAGAACTTAAGCCAACTAAGTTTTAAGGAAGTCTATGACTCTAATGATGTAAATGAGGGGTACAATGAATTCCACAGAAACCTTACTCTACTTTACAATTCATCCTACCCCCTCAAAAAAATTAAGATGTCAAAAACCAAAAAGCCAAAATGGATCTCGAAAGGCATTAAAACCTGCTGTATACGTAAAAGAGCTCTATTATGGAATTATAGGAAAAAACGGTCACTTGATAATAAATTAATATTTAAGCAATATGCCAAAAAAGTAAAAGCCATTATAAAGCTAACACAAAAAGCTCAAAATACATACGACATTAAAACCTCTAACAATAAATCTAAAACAGCCTGGAAAATAATAAATAAAAATAAATACAACCAACCTCGAGAATATATTCATAATATTAAAATTAATGATACTCTAATTTATGACCCAATTAATATAGCAACGCAATTTAATAATTATTTCATTGATCAGATACAACCTGAAGATTCCACACCTGCACATAAATGCCCTCCATCCGTCAACAACTCAATGTTTATGTCACCTACTGACCCTAATGAAATAAACAAGATCATCCTCTCATTAAAAAATACCTCGAGTGTAGGGTACGACGGATTTAATACTAATATTATAAAAAGAGTTGCTCATATAATCTCACCCGTACTATCACATCTAATAAACTTATCTATTCAAACAGGTATATTTCCAAAGTTACTTAAAACTGCAATAATTAAACCTATACATAAAAAAGGAGAGAAAGATAATATGAACAATTATCGCCCAATTGCATTGCTATCTATTTTTTCTAAGATTTTTGAAAGAGTTATCTATAACCGCGTATGCAACTACCTTGAGAATAATAATCTTTTTGCCAAAGAACAAATGGGTTTCAGAAAAAATAAATCAATTAACTTAGCAATATATCAATTTTGTAATCGGGTACTAATAAATATGGATAAGCGATCTCCAACGGTTGCCCTGTTCATGGACATGACAAAAGCCTTTGACCGCGTAAAAATTGAAATTCTTTTGGACAAACTATATGCAACTGGCCTTAGGGGTAATGTACATAAACTACTTAAATCATATTTAACTGACAGAATACAACTAACTGAGATATCCAAAATCTGTCCTAAAACAAAAACCTTGACAACATACAAATCGGACATGAGATATGTTAAATATGGCGTGCCACAGGGCAGTGTGCTTGGAGCACCTATGTTTCTAATATATATTAATGACTTTCCAACTGTTACTAACAATCCTATGACTCTTTTTGCTGACGACAGTACTATCCTTTTTGACGCTTATAATAAGAATGACATTAATGACAAAATAAATTTGACTTTAAAAAATGTAATTGACTGGCTAACAAGAAACAATTTAAAAATTAATGTCAGTAAAACTAAAGCTATAAACTTTAGACAAAGACTTCCGCTAGAAAATTTAAACATAAATTATGATAACCAATCAATAGAAGTAGTAGAATCAACTAAGTTTCTAGGATTATATTTAGACAACAAAATGACATGGAAACAGCAAATAGAGTTCTTATGTAATAAACTAAATAGATATTCCTTTGCGCTGCGTAATCTCAGAAAAATCGTTGATATAACAACTGTGATGACAGCGTACCATGGTTATGTATCGTCTACTCTCAGATATGGAGTTATTTTTTGGGGAAACTCCACTGAATTGGAACGTGCGTTTAGAGCGCAAAAGAGATGCATTAGGGCTATATGCAACTTAATACAAACTGATTCATGCAAACCTTATTTTAGAAAACTAAAAATACTGACTCTGCCCTGTATCTATATATATGAAACTGCAGCATTTATTAAATCACACCCAGAATTATTTGAGTACCGTACAAGGCGTCGTCATGCAGACCAGCTGTGCGTTCTACGTTCCAAAACAGCGCTCTTATACAAAAGTTTTGTTTGTATGGGACCAAAAATTTATAACAATATACCCCTAAACATCCGAAATATCAATCAGGTTAGGCTATTCAAGAAGAAACTACACTGTTTTCTCATAGATAAAGCATATTATACTTTAAGCGAATTTATGAATGATAAAGACAGACAAATGTAAAGGATTAATGTAAATGTAATGTTATGTAAAACTCACCATCATTTTATTTTAAATATGTATACCTAAGAATCTAAATTCATTTTAATTTAATTTTAATTTAATTTTAATCTTATGACTAATCTAATGTGTAAGATTAACCAAATTTTGCATGCTTATATATAGGCTGAGTATGGTGAAACAACAAACAATGTAACATCTCCCGAAAAACCCATATTATGCAAATAAAATGATTTGATTTGATTTGATTTGATTTGCAAATTTCGATAATTTGCGGAAATTTGCGGCATAAACGGCTATATCTTTTGATTGCGTTAGCTTAGAAGTTTGAATTTTTTCACAGCTCCAAGGGACTAGATTTGAGTATTTGATATAAATTTCAGCTTGATTTCTCCACGTGTTCCTGAGAAAAAGGGTCTTGACAGACGGACGGACGGACAACAAAGTGATCCTATAAGGGTTCCGCTTTTTCCTTTTGAGGTGCGGAACCCTAAAAATAACATGAATCGGATCAATAAGAACTTTTTCAGCGTATATCAATATAAAAGCCCGTCCGTATTGCATATTTGAGATTAGAAACTTTCAAGCATAGTGTAAAAATTCGATACATGTAATGCTGCGAGGGGCGTGATCGTGAACAAGCGAATGTTGGCTATACGATCGCCCGCAGCCACGTATAGCGAAGATTGATGGTCCTCCAGTCGTGACCGACTAAGCACTCGTAACCTATTAACAACGATAATACGTATCCTTTATGGGCTGTAACTTACGCTGAATAGAAATGTTATTTCGCGAATTCGATACTTTCTTGAAGAGAAGCATTGTAAGCCTTCAAAGTAGGGTCTGTTTAAATTAATTTACCGATATCATATGGCCTTGATTTGCCCTGAAACGGTGGGTCTATGTCTAAATAGAGATGAAAAGTTCAAAATCCACAAAAAACGTGTCCTTATCAAAAAGCATAGTATAAAAGACTCCAAATTACGGTGTTTTTAGGGTTCCGCACCTCAAAAGGAAAAAGCGGAACCCTTATAGGATCACTTTGTTGTCCGTCCGTCCGTCTGTCAAGACCCTTTTTCTCAGGAACGCGTGGAGGTATCAAGCTGAAATTAATATTAAATTCTCAAGTCTACTGTCCCTTGGAGCTGTGAAAAAATCAAACTTCTAAACTAATGCAATCAAAAGATATAGCCGTTTATGCCGCAAATTTCCGCAAATTTTCGAAACTCGCAAGGGAATCAAAACCTAAAGGGTACTTCTAGTCGATCTAGAATTTTGAAATTTGGTACGAAGCAACGTCTTATAGCACAGATAAAGGAAAAATTGCGAAAACCGTAAATTTTTAGTTACGTCATAAAATAAAAATATTGTTAATAATTTTACAGGTACTACAATGTTTGTACGGAACCCTCGGTGCGCGAGTCCGACTCGCACTTGGCCGGTTTTTTTTTACACTTCTTTGACATAAGCTTCTCATTATTTAACATTTTATAAACATTTTATACCTACAATTCTAATTTCAACTCTTTATTAGTAAGTAGTAGGTTTAAATGGGTTTTTCTCTTTTATGTATGTAGAATCTTTTATATTTTGTGTAGGTCTTGTAGACTGTAGATTTATAGACCATTTTCTATGTTATTAATTATCTGGTACTTGTTGACAGACCTACACTGTCTTCCTATACCTATTAACACTGTAATTTGAAAACAATACAAAAGCCAATTATTATTCTGAAAAGAGTTACCGTAGAATATCTTACCGGTTCTTCAACATAAGCAACGACCAATTGGAAACGTGCAAGTAGCATCTGACGTTTCATGTCGGTTTATGTAGAATAAAATATTTTACAGTTCTTCTGAACTTCGTAATGGATTATCATCATTTAGAGACTTTTTTTCATAAGGTTTATGTTAAGGACACATTAGTAAAATTATATATAATTACGAAATTAGGGGCGGGGCACTAGCGTCTAATAATATAGACAAATAAATAATTTAACCCCTTTTACAAATAGCAACATGTTTCCACATCAATGCTTGAACGCGCGTAATCCAACCACATCTAGACGATTTATTTAATTGAAACGGGACATCCGAATGAATCTACCCGAACCGCCAAAGACAAATAAAAAGCCCACAGATCCTTTAAATCTATTTGCAATAAACCCAAATACGAGGTATAAAAAGGAAACGGAACGGTAACACAGTCCCATATGTGGCTTGACCCATTCACTTTGAGTACAGAGCTTAAGTCAGATTAGATAGGCTGAGACCTTTTTAGTGGCTTTGACCAGAAACAAACAGTTACAGAAGGTTGTCCATGAAGAGATTGATGAATAACATCACGAACACCGAAAAGGTTTTGGATGCTATCATTAGGTCTCAGGATCTTGATTCAACCATTTGGACATAACTTCAAAGGTACATTATAATATTGTAGTCGCTGATCCTAATCCTCTCTCAGTGGCCTTTTAAACCCTTTATGTAAATTACATGGCCAATATTTTCACACGTTTCGACGATGTTTTACTCTCCGCAAATTGATGCTTCGTTAATAGTTTTCTGCTTATTGTTTAACAAACCTTCTGTACCGATTTCATGGTCTTCCTTACACGTCATCCCGCCTTATCTTTGGTTCCTTACTTCACAGCTGAGTGACTTGACGTCTCGTAATTGGTTTTCACGATTCATTGAGCCCCGTTTCTCTTGGAATATTTTTAGTCCTATTACTCGGCAAGCGTTGGATTGGTTTGTGGGTTAATCGCCTGTCATCTTTATAAATATTTGCTTTTTTATTTTGAGCCTGTTATATGGATTTTATACAAAATCTTTTCATTCTGATTCAACCAGATTCTCATCGTTGACCAGCTTTGTTTTATAGGGATTAACAGTCATCACTTCATCAAACTTAAAATAATCCAGTTGATTTCGAGATTAAGTCGGTTTTATGAAAATACACTCCAGACGGCAAACACCCAAACGGAGCATAATCCGTTAGATTGTTTTACAAACCGAGTATAATCCAACTATTTGCAAAGTCTGGAATGTTCTCTGTGCGTAAAGAACTTACACCACTCCATTTCGAACCCCTACCTGTTGCTTGAATAGATACTTCATCTAATTACAAGCATACCTCGCAGAAAGAGCGTCGATACTTGACCCGTTTTACTCTGTACCTGGGCACTCAATATATCTAGGTATCTACATACGTGTATAGTATTAGTGGTACTCGTTATTGGAGTGCCCCGATAATAGAACAATGAACTTCAATTAGATAGGGAAAACGGATTAACGAAAACAATATGGTGTAATGTTGTTCTTAATTAAGTCGTGATATCAGATTTTTTGGCCTTTTTGCGTAAACATGCTCAATTTCTTCTTTCGTTATCTGTGCTTAGTTATGACGACCAGTTATATATTTCACCATTTCATTGTGTATCTAGGGACCACATGCTCTGGATTTGGTAAATCTTCGTTCAGATTTTCATAAGCAGCAAAGGGCAAAATCACCAATTCTTATATCGAGCGTATTCTTTGAATTGACAGAAGTTTTCCGATTTCCGGGCTTCGGATACACACGCGTCTTTAGTCCATACTTTGTTTGATACAACACGTTCCAGATTTATTCTGCCCAGCTTCAATGTTCTCAATCGCCTTATCTTGTATATTGAGACACTTAGTCAGCTTGATATCACGTTTATCAATATTCGGTTCATTGTTTCAGAAGGAGCACTTAACTAAAATTGAAAATATCGATCCGGAACTTATTGTTTGCGCGAATTTTGTGATGAAATCGATTACATCATTGCCGTTTTTGCAGAATTTGCCATAAAGGAATATTACAGTGAATTCAGCATTCCAAATGACAACGTGACGTGCACAAAAAATGGGGTCAGATGGCAGTCGTTCCAAGTTTTCTCTACTTATGGACGCGTACTGAAGATTCCTTCATTTCACTATACTACCAAGAAGCTATAAAGTCCTTTTAATGTTGCAATAATTTACCACAGTTGAGCTTTATCTTGTCGCTCACCGTCCCTAAGCGACCCTTAACTTTTAATAACCTAACAGTGTCATAACATAACCTACGTTAACTGCCGAATTACAGCTATATCTGAATCTCTTTAACAAACTTCAGGGGATAATAACTTTAAGAGCTATTTATAAGCCTGGCCACGGATGGTAATTGCTTGAATATGTAGAGCAATTTACCTGATAAGACTTCTTACATTACAACAATCCTGTCCGTGTGGTGCCAGACGGAAAGAATAGCATCACCCTTTTTCACTAGATAATGGGCAGCAGCGTTCTCTATGCATGTAACCAACATAGTGCGATCGCCTACCCGCCTGCCAAGCATGGCGATTATGACAACCCCCACCAAATTGGGGGAGACCTATGTCCTGTAGTGGACATCTTACGGCTGAAATGATAATAATGATAATAACCGCTGAAATTACAATTTTTTCTTTCGAAAACGTTAACTCACTGAAAGCGTTAAAAAACTTGTACACTAATTTATCAGTGCAACGTGACAAGAATGCGTTTAATCGAGAACATTCTAATCACGTTCCAATCGTTTTGTCTGCATCGGTGTCGTGAAAATGTATGAGAACAACCCTTATGTAATTCTGCACACGCGGGGTTGAAAATTGTGGAATTGCTCCAGTTCTCGCCTGAAACTGGAATGTCTCAAAGAACGACAAGTTCATGCCTGAAATGTTTAATATTCACGTTGTGTAAATTCTTGGGGACTAAAAGTTTGTACATGTCTGCAGTTTAGTTTCTGTGCATTATGAAAGACAGATAAGGAGTCATTTTTATCGTACAGGGTTAAACTATGATGTCTTGTTGCATTATTTTATTGTGACTGAGTGATTGTGATGATGATGACTCACTGGAAGAAATAGGATGGTGCTATTCGTACCGTCCGACACCACACTATACCAATTTACATGCCATTTTTATTTTCCACCGTACCCCTGAATGTTATTCGATCCATCCCATTTCTACTAACACAAAAGGTTTATTTACTATTCTATAGCGAAGTAATTGTTTTTCCCACCAACAATCGATCCTTACTTGAACCCGATGGTATCGTAAATTGACTTAGAACAAACCTATTAGGTCCAAGGTCCGAGCGTGCGCCGGCAAAAGGTATTGAACCAGCAAAATATTGATAATTCTGAAATATTTATGAGAAGTGTATTTTTCGGCCTTTCTTACTTGCTTTTTTGTACCCACTCATGCCTAGCAGCTACTTTAGGGGGTCAACTTCCAGTAAAACCGAATGTAGATGCATACAAGTTTTTTATGAGGAGCGACTGCCTGTCTGAATTCCACAACCTAGTTACTGGGACATACAAAAATTTTACCCTTAGTAAAACTGGCTGTCATAGTTTCGGGTTTCTGACGACCCGTAACGACTGTCACAGATCCACGAGTGACCACGGGAACCGAGGGACCAACGTGCTTTCTGAGGCACGTAGAGTTTTCGATATGTAAAGATAGTCCATCCTCGGAACAGCCGCGAAAAGCGTAGCTTAACCGATCGATCAACTCGTGCGGCTATTACTTTTTGTGCCCCACTACAGTGTTTATTTGCCACCTCTTGATATGCTCATTCCAAGTGTATTATACTAAAGTTAAGATAGAGGCCTTTTGACAGTCGGTCGAACTGTCAATAGAACTGTCAGAATGTCTTGCTTTTTTAGGCGCTAAGTATATTGAAATTGGATCACTATTACTGGCCATAACAACATTTGCAACAGAATAAAAGAAGTATCAGGGTCAATAAAGACTTGAAGTCCTTAGTCGCAAATTGGAGACGTGATTGAATAATCATCTCGACACCTTGCGTGACTAACAACAGTTATAATTTAGTCGATTTTTTCACTGAAATCGAAAATATAATTCCTTGTGTGCCAAAAAAAATATTCTGTCTCGGTTCGCGCTACGGAAAATATTTATTCAGTATATTATCGTTTTCGTATTGTAAAAAAAAAGCTGAATTCAGAACCTCTCTTTTTAGAAAAATACACCAAATTGTTATTCTCTGTTTTAAAGGTTCACGATTTGTATAGGATACGAACATTTATTTTAAGCTTTTGAGGGTCCATATCGTTAGATTCATGGGCACGTACGTTTTTCCTTTGAGAGCGTTTGTTTGACGTCTCGCTACTCCTTCGTTTGGAACACACCTTTTGTCCTTTACTACACTCATAGACTACATTTCTTTGTAAAGGGTGAGGTAAACTAATTATAAGATTCTCCATTATGATGCTTTTGAAGAATAATGGAGCTTCCATTATTCTTCGCTTGTGGTATACAATTTCTGTGACCTTTTTAGACCTTTTTTAGTTATTAATGAGAGGGTTTGCTGTGAATGTTTTAGGTTTTTTAATGTCACAATGTAATTTATATTATTTTATTTTTGAGATTGCGGGTTAATTGCGTAACATACATAAAATGACAATTGATTACAATTGGGTCCCATTATGACAGTTCACCAACGTTAATTGGTTTGTTTACGTTTTGAGCATACGATTTTTTTTTAAACCTGTGTAGCAATGTCTTTCAAGTTCCTCGGATTGTGATTGAGTGAATTGGGATGCTGGAGGAGCTTGGGGGCGACGGGTTTACAGCAGTAGAATGACATTACTTTTTTGTTAGCCTTTATTTATTTATTAAAACTTTATGCACAAGTAAAAAAAACTGTACAAAGACAGACTCAATGCCTGAGGCAATTTCTACCATTCATCCTTAGGGTGATGCAGATACAAAACATGGCAGGTGCAACATATGGATAGATAAGAAAATAATACATACAAATACATACATTATATAACGAAAATAAACATTGTCTGAAGAATTAATGATAGGTAGAGGAGAAAACGAATCCAGCAAATCAGCGCTGCACGCTGGGATGATTCTGCCTGTCTATGCCTGCTGTCTATATTGTGTCCCACTGCTCGATATTCGCCTCCCCTTTTGTCGTCCAAACCTCCATGGTCTTGTGCTTTCTCCGGCCATGTTGGCCCTGTAAACGTTATCAGATCGTCACACCACCTTCGCCGTGGTCTACTGCGACGGCGACGTCCTTCCGCAGGCGTCCAGTGAGTGACGACCTTTGCCTATCTCTCGAGGTGCATTCGCGCGACGTTTGTATATTATATAAACTAGCTTCTGCCCGCGACTTCGTTCGCGTCAAATTTTTGCTCCCCTGATCCTTCCCGACGCATCGAATTGCCAGCCATTTTTCGTTGCTGCTCCGCTCCTTTTGATCGTAGTGTGATGTTATATACGTAGAGAGACGTAGCTTATAGCCATCCCCATTAAATAGGCTATCCAATACAAATATCACTTTTCACTTCGGACCAGTAGTTCCTGAGATTACCGCGTTCAACCATACAAACAAACAAACAAACTCTTCAGCTTTATAATTATAATATTATATAAAGTATAGATAATAAGTAGTAACAAACAAATTAGGAATAATATACAATCCAAACGTTCCCGCCCATTACCATAATTAAAATAAACAATGTATTGGTATAGTAATTACTTAGATTCCTGTATTTACAATGTTTCTTGACTATAATAGATAGAAATACCTAAAGTACTTAGTTCATTTTCTGCCTCAGTAAATTGTCTTTTGATGTTTCATAAAAGTTATTGGTTAACGATGGATGATACATCGTAAAAGTCTGTGAAATCATAAAGTTGCTGAAATACTCTCCGAATCTGACGGAGATAGCTGACATCAGTCATTTTAGCTGACGTTGAACATTAATATCGGAGGATTCAGAGGTAAGGAACAAATGGATAAGGGAAAAGATTTAGATGTGGCCGTTCTGACTTCGACTGATATTTAAACTTGTTATAGAACTTCCGTTACGTGCGCTGCGGAAATGCTTAAAGTAACGCAAAAATAAATGTATCACGGAATTTTTATTTTTAAAACGTTCCAAAAAAAAGTCCACGATAACATATATCTACCTTTTAAGGTTGGCGCATTATAACGTTTTAATTGTAATCAAATCTAAATTTTATAAAGCTGAAGAGTTTGTTTGGTTGAACGTAGTAATCACAGAATCTGCGTTTAGTGTTGGATAGCCAAGTTATCGAGGAAGGATACTGACTACTATATAACATCAAGCTAGGACTCTTAGGGGCCGAGTAAAGAGATAAAAGTTACGAATAGTAATAACTCGAACGGGCAGGCGATTCGATGCGAAGAGAAGGGTCGGGGGGCTATAAATTTAACGCGGACGTAGTCGCGGGCAGAAGCTAATATTAGTATAGATGTGAACTGTAACCCCTTTTCACCCCGAAAATGGTTAGTGATATTTCTATTGTTTATTTGACTTGTAGGTTATTTGCACCAATTTTTGTGTTAATCACTCCGACAGGAGTAGATTTACGAAAAAACCGTGATATGAGTTGTTCTTTATTTTCGGGCTTTACTATAAATAACGAATTTTGAGTAAATCGGACCACGCGTTGAAATTCTTTCATACAAACTTTAACACGCTTTTGAAGGGTAGTTTAGAAAATGAAAAAAAAGATTAACTTTATCAAGACAAGTATTCGTGCCAAGTTTGAAGTTTAGTAACTCAAGGAATAAGATTCAGCATACAAAAAATATCCCATATAAATTGAATAATATAAATTGCTGTGTGCAAAATTTCACTTTTCTAGACTCAGTAATTTTGCCATTTTTATTAAAACAGCTATACTCTATTTTACCTGCTCTTGAAAAGGCATTTTGAAAGTCTGCACGGTGCAATGTTAACTAGTAAACTTCAGACCCGTGCAGACGTATCTCTTTATGTCTCCATGTAACATCATAGTATTCTGGTATTTAATTACTTGCTAATTAAATACCAGAATACCCTTCCATAAATTGAGACAAGTCCCAACTCATGCAAAAATATGCACGAAATTCTACGTAACACGTCCTACAGCCACATTCGCATGAATTTCAATGAAATTATTTACATGTGGACCCACAGGAGTCACAGGGGTTAAATATATACTTAAATTAGCTATTTAGAGAACTTTTACATTCCTAAAACGATTCTGTAAATCATTGAAACCACTCAAAGCTGGCTCAAAATTAAACAACAATATTGTAGTCTGGAATCTTCAGTAATTCCATTATTGACATCTGGGGAAGGCTAATAGCCCCATACAGCCTTAGCTTTGTCCTCTGGGTGACCGATATGCCCCGCCAACGATCCTTCTATCGATTCTGGCTCAGATAGTATTACGGGATTAAATACCCTTTTATTTTTCGTATCTTTTTTGGAACCCCTTTTCTTCTTTGCTTTATGTGGGTTATTGAGAGACAAGAACACCGATTGCTTTTATTTTTATTCGACTTCAAAAAGGATGTGGTTTTCAATTCGTCCGTGTTTTTTTTAATGTATGTATCGCGACACTTCGGCATTTCTGCATGGATTTCGAAAATTCTATTTTATAGTGGATAGGGTATGCCTCAGGGGTGGTCCCATGTTTACTTTGCTTAGGTATTTTTGGCATTAGCCTCTATAATACGTTTTTAATCCACTTTATAATTATATCTAGTTCTACTGTTTCCTGTCACTATTGCTCATTTACCAAGTATTGGTATACGAATTGGTGTGGTGCAGGTCAAAGTGAAAGAGAATAACTTTTCAGGAAACAACACTACAAAGTGAAAAATAACTTTAATTTCGGAAATCGGTGACAAAAAATTAAAATATATATCCAAAGACACGGTTATTCAGTTTTCTAAATTGTCCTACTCGAGATAGTGTTTTTATTGTAAAATCAATCTATATACTTATTCTAATAAAATTTAAGTGTCTGATAGTTCCAGCTATTTTCGAACGGCTCAACCGATTTGGCATGGGAATACTATACGAAACACATACATACATAGGCTATTTTTATCTACATACTTCGTGGGCGAATCCGCGGGCGCAAGCTAGTAATAAGAATAGTAAACCTTTGCTTTATTTCCTAAATGAACCGCAATCGAGATGTGTAGATTGGTGTAATCTAGGGATGCCCGATTCTTTGCTTGATCGATAGATCGATTCAAGATCTTCTGGATCCTAATGGATCGTAACTTCGTGAATCGATTCACGATCTTAATCGTATTGTATATAATCGATCTTACTCGATCTCAGAAGATCGTATCGTAATTTTATAATAATAATGCAAAGCACAATCAATATGCATGCAAAATTATTTATTATAACTTAATCTACTAAATAAATCTATCACGTCATGACAGATAGCTGTAATAGACGATTCAGACAGTGAATCGTATCAACTAAAACCTAAACAATGTACCGTACGAAACCCAACTTGTCGGGTATGTTAGCATTCCCTTCCGAACGTCTGTATTCTCTAGCTGGAAATACTTTGACAGATAGTCGTAATAGGCGTCTGTCCAAATGATTAATTTTGAAAATTTTAAATGTAGACAGCAGGGAAACTGTTTTGTGTAAAACATCTTTTATACTTTTCAAAATTAATAATTTAATAGAGAAAACAGACGTTCGGAAGAGAATGCTAACCTACCCGACCAGTCTGTTGTAGTTCGTATTGTTTAGGTTTTAGTTGATACGATTTCTTCATACGATCTTCTAGGCTCATACGATTCGATCTGGGTAGATCGTATCCTGTTATCGATAAAAAAAATCGGTAGATCGTATGGCCATGATTCAGATCGGGCATCCCTTGTGTAAGCGGAACAAGAATTAATGTAACAACAACTAGGCGTCTTTGTTTTAGCGTGTGTAACATGTGTTCCATATCATGCTGCTTTGTGTAAACTTTATGTTGTGAGGTTATGTTTCACTGAACTGTACCCTAAGAACCCTTTGTGAATAGAAACCACATCCTGTACCCTAACTGCGAAACACGTGGTCAATCACTATAATGATTTTGAAGGATATTCTTCTTCTTACCGTGTCGATAGCAAAATTAACAAACGATATTTTTTTCTGTATGACGTTTTTTTAAATTTGTTTGGCACAAAACTCAACAACGCGAACCCCGTTCGCTATCGGCGGCGGCGACCTCTCGCGTCCGGCCCTGGTGCGAGCCATGGTACGGAGCGAGAGGGCATGGGAAGCCGTCACCTCCTTCTGCGAAGCAGTAATGCTCGCGAAGGAGGAGGCGGAGCGCGTGAGGGAGTGGCAGTCTCTGCGCCCTCACGTCCCTAGCCGCCGCAGGAGGAGACGCCCCGGGCGCCGGGAGTCGATTGCGGACTCCCGGCCACCGTAGGCGCGAGCTTGCGGGTGGCGAGCAATGGGTAGCTCGCCGCCCGGTAAGGACCAAGCTCGGGTCGACGGCGCGTAGTGTTCTACGCGCGCCTCAAAGAGATGTCAGCAGTACTGAAGGGGTCTGCTAGGACCGATGCCTGCCGGGGTCACGTGATTGTTCGAAAGAGATACCGTGACCCTGGCACATGGGCAACTGAAGGAACACGGGTGGGTTTTAGTCAGTAAAAGTCAGACACGCCCTCCCGCTCCGCCCAGAGCGGGAGAAGTCATTTGATGATTTCCCATCCAAAAAAAAAAAAAAAAAAACCCCGTTCGCTGACTCAGCCATTAACTAGGTCCTCCATATTCATATCATTACATATTTGCATTCTATAATGTTGAAAGTCCTTTCAATGGCTTATAGCTAAGGTATTTTTTTATTGAGATCAGTTATAGGTTGTGGTACATAATAATTCTTTGTTGGAAAGATTAGTCTGCTCAACAACATAAATAACGTAATTAATGTTGTTGATATGTCAAAATATTTCTATTGCTACTGTTAGTGAGTTACCCACTTACCTCGCTGCTCCATTTTAATATTTTATGAGAATACTTTCAGTATCCTTATTATAATAACCTGCATTTTCTCGAGTAAGTCTTCCCAACTCGGAATATAGAGTAGTTTATCTTTCAAACTAGGTAAATCATATTACATTATGCCCGGCGGAACTACCAACTTTCTTCTTCTCGGATTTTCCGATGGTCCTTGTAGTTCCTAACTATTCAAAAGCGCTTGTTAAGGACTTCGCATGTTAGAAGTTTTCGGTTTGATTTCGAGACGGTCGAAATCTACTTATTGACAGGCAAAGTTCGTTAAAGTAGGGAGCTTACTTCAAAAGAAAGTATTCAAGGATTTGCAAAGACTGTATCGGTCAACAAAAACTTATGGGGAATTTAAACTTGTATTGTTATATCATGTCTCTCAGAAACCAAGTTCTTAACAGAATATAACCTCTTATATATAACTGCCAAAAAAATTATTATTATTTCAACCGAAAGACGGCCACTGCTGGATATAGGCCTCCCCCAATTTGGGAGGGTTTGCTATAATCGCCACGCTTGGCAGTTGGGTTGGCGATCGCAGTATGGTGGTAAAATGCATAGAGAACGCTCCTGCCCGTAACTCCCTCAGTCGTGTCTTACAACACCCTTGAGAACGTAATGGAACGTAAATATTCTTTACGTCTGCCACCACGCGTAACATTCATAATCCATAATATAATATTATAAATTGGAAAGTGTGTGTGTCTGTCTGTCCGTCTTTCACGGCAGAACGAAGCGACGAATTGACGTGATTTTTTAAGTGGAGATAGTTGAAGAGATGGAGAGTTACATAGGCTATTTTTTCTTTTTTAGGTGGCTGGAGTGAACTTAGAAAAGCCGTGCTTTTCCCATGGACAATTGTATGTAGCATGTTCGCGTGTGTCCAATGCCCAGAATCTTTACATTCTATCCCCAAGTGGAAAGACATATAATATCGTCTACAGTAGCGTATTAAAATAACATTCTGTTCCGAGTTCTCTTCTGTGTTCTAAATCAGGAAAGGGGAATCGTGTTACCCCGAATTTAACGCGAACGAAGCCGCGGGCAAAAGCTAGTAATAAGATAATTACACGCTTAAAATGTACCCTCAGATCAGAAAAAAAGGCAGTTAGGTGGTAAATTAATTGAGTTCGAGATCGGTAACTGAATGAGTGATCCGCCCGGGTATTTACTGTGTGGCTTAACTGTGCCCGGTTAAGTTTGTATGTGTGCGTATATTCCGTAGGTTTTTGCTATCCAATATTTAACTAGCCTCTTTCACTCCTATTTAGTTCCGAAAGGGTTATATGTTTTGACGCCGTCCAAATGTTTATGTATAGTTATAAAATAAGCGATTACAGAAAAATCACGCTCTAAAAAAAAGTCTTTTACTTTTTAACTTACTTTTTATTTAAATAATACTAATAATTAAGTCCTTTCATTTGATTACCTGATACGGCAAGGAAAAAAATCTTAGTTCATCACTTTGTCTCCTAGAGGGTGCCATACTCAATTTAATGTTCATAGCCAGCTGGCGATTAAAAAGTTTCTAACGATACCCAATTTGTCAAATTATGATAAGAACTAAAGAAGTTATAAGGCAGCAGATGAACACCGCACGAGCAGATGAGACCTGTGGTGGCCCAGTGGTATCGGCCCCGACTTACGACTTGTGTAGGTCGTGGGTTCAAATCCAAGCAGGCGCTTTACTTTGTGAAAAATAATTTCATCACCACTGCTCTCAAAACGGTGAAGGAAAACATCGTAAGGAAACCGACATGTCCTAGAACCAAAAATTCGAAGACATGTGACAACTACCAACTCGCACTGGGCCCGCGTGCCCATTCCCTCTCACTGAGAGGAAGCCTGTGTCTCAGCAGTGTGCAGTGGGAAGAATTTAGGCTAATTATGATTATGATGAACGCCTATACATACATACCGGCCAAAGTCATAAACCTCGTTTTTGCTTCGTCGCAGTCAGGTAACTAGGGTCTTTTCGCGCCCGGCCAAATTCGAAACTAACGTCGCTGTCTTGATTTTCGAAACATTTCACAAAAGAATTGCACTTATGTAACCAGTAGCGCCTTCCCGTCAATGTCATTCAAGTACCAATAGATCCTTGTAGGAATGAATATGTTAAATTATTAAAAGGCAATACGTTACCTTAATCTGATTAGTTCTTTCTCTTTTGCGTGGGTATGTGAGCTAGGAGAAGTAAATGAGATTTAATAATATTCTGAAAAATCACAAGTCTCTGATCACATTAGGGAATGAACAATAATGTACCCAATGTTCTACCGAGTACTTGCGGCGCAATCTCAAATCAATTAACTCACTGCAATGCGAGGGAAGTCATCTTGATCGACAATATCAAAATCAGCCCTAAATATATGCAAGCTTCGATGTTATTTTGGCGGGCGACCACTTCCTCAGCACCCGGGGTTAGCCGTTGGTCCTGTGCCTGATCTCACTCCGGTCGTGTCGGATTTTCGTCTCATCTGACTATGAGAATAAGGGAAGAGCGAGTGCCCCTGTGTCTGCGCACACACTTGTGCACTTTAATATCTCCCGCGTTGATGGTAGTCTCCGTTGAGATTGGCCGTCATGCCCGAAATACAGTCTGGACGACTTACCCGGGGTTACGTCAATTTGACAGCTGTCAAAATTGTCCTAAAATCAACTATGTGTTAAACTATAAACGCGTCGTCATTATTTTTCGTACTTAAAGTCATATTATGGCAACTTAACACTTAACATTATACTCTAGTAACCGGCGTGCGTGTATGACCAGATGTATGAACTTAAACGAGGCAAAAGGAGTATGTAAGGATCGTAGCAGGCGGCGTTCTGTAGTTTCTGCCTACCCCAATGGGAAAAGGGCGTGATTTTATGTATGTATGTAAACTTGTTTCTCAATTTACGTATACATGTACCTATTAAGCAGTGGCGTGCAGTCCATATAGGCAAAAAGACACTGCAGACCCTAGGGTATAGACCCTAGATAAGGACTAGTTACTAATATTTCAAAAATAAAAGAATTATACTAACAGTAAGTAATAAAACCATTCAAAAAGTTTAAACGCCTAATGTAAATATAATAGCAACGTTCATACCGTTCTATTTACTACGGCAACGCATTCATAATAGATCGCAACGTAAGCAGGCAGCGAACGATCCTGTCTTTATTTCATTCATAAATGTACGCATGTAGTGGTAATTTCTTCTACATTTTCGTGTCTATACATTGCACACATAAAGCGAAGTCCTGCCGCAGGATAACCAATCACAGGCTTCCCTGCGCCATTCAATAATGGCGCATGGACGCCTGTGATTGGTGAGTATTATCACAGCGCGCTGTGAGTATTATGCGATCAAGTTGAATATGTACGTAGCCTCAGGAACATTACGATTCGCAATGATGCAATTTTATTTGTCAAAGTTTTAGTTATCTATATTTAGAAATTGTTTGTTTACGAAAGGATCCATATTGATTTCGTACATGTGAAGCGCGCTGTTTTATGTTTTTATTTTGATTGAGTTTTCTTGTGATTAATTCATTTACAAACGTTAATATTTAGGTAGATTTGTTGCTTATTTCAATTAGTTTTTTGAACTGTTTTAATTTTTACTTACTACGCTGTTTGTTTGTTTTTTCAAAATGTTGTTCGATTGTGAGGTTTGTGTTGAAAATGTGTGTTTGTTAAAAAGTGTATCTAAATGGAAATGTGTACCTGAGTAACGAGAATTATAACCCAGCAAAGAGGTAATGCAACTCGTAAGTGTCATAGTAATAATTAAGCAACTAAAACCGGGTATGTTGTTGTTTACACACATTTATTATTTTTTTCCTTGCTTGTTTAGTAGTTCGAGTACAGTGTGGAATTGTTCGGGATTTGCAGATTTACATGATTACTATCCTACGGCTTGCTCAAAGATTTTGGTAATTATCGTATTGAGAGAATTATTACGAAGAAGTTTTTCATTAAAACTTATTCTTACGTACCTATTTAAGAAACACAAAGTCAACAACAAGTACCTACACATCTTTCTGTGCTTTCGACGGAAAAAGAATTATTGGTCGAATGAAGACGCATACCAACTATTTATGACGATGGTTTAAAATCATATTTAAAAAAGATAGACGCGTAGATGTCATTTATAAATGAGTTTGTTTACTTTATTATTTTTGCTGTTACCCGTACTTAATTTACCTATTTAATATATTTACATATACGAATCACATGAAGGGCCTTTTTCAACTATCACTCACCTGGATCAGATATTTAAGGTGGCCGAAATCATTTATTGGCATTATCAGGAAATCGCCATTTCAAACTTTTAAACCACCTAGTGAGTTTTTCTTCACTAACTTGAGCAATTACGAAAGACGTTTTTTTTTTTTTTGAACTGCCTACCGTTCATAAAACCCTGTGCACGCCACTGCTATTAAGGCTTCCATATAATTAGGGACTGCTACAATCCCGTCTTGATTTGTCAAAACTCAATTTTCTAGTACCTGAGGCGTTTAGCAAACTTCGTACACGTTTTGCTGATATTATTACTTACCTTAGTAATACCACTGAAGATCAGACTTCTCCGTATTCAATAATAAAGTTATCTGCGATACAAGAGACGTTGACATTTCAAGTTAGAGGTTAGAGGCTATGGAATAATAACAGTACAGTTTGGCTTTGGGCTATAGAATGTTATTACTGTAACTAGTTCAGCAGTTTGGCTCAATTTACGTAGTTTCAGGTCGCTTTAGGTTTCTGCTTTTGTAAATACAGCCCTGTAATTGAGCTAACTCGCACCTGTATTCATAGAAAATGACTCAATGTTATTGGAAGCCTTGGAACCTTCCATGGCTTCCAATAACATACCTCTGTGGTTTTAAATCCTCTGTTTTGCTCTGCTTGACATTTGGTAGAGAGTATGTCTTAGCAGAGAGTAGTCTCATGTGCCAGCATGAGACTACTCTCTGCTAAGTGTTAATCATCGCATTGGCAGTCCACTTACTTTGCGCACTTTGGAAAGTAAAGTGAACCGTTATCTGTATGTTAGTAAAAAAAAATGTAAGACAACACAAGATATTAAAAACATTCTCCAGAGTTGCAAACACCCTCGCTATCTTCTCGAACAAAAACTGCATTCACAACTTTTACATTGTACTGCTTATAAACTATATGAACTACATAGTAACAGTAAACAGCGAAGTATAAGCCGTTCAAGCTCGAGCTCTCTCAAATGAGAAAATCGCATGCTATACAATATAATACGTCCCACATACACGCGAACAATTGAGAGGTTTTCTCTGCTACGAACCAAAGAGAGTTTAATAAAAGCGTTCGATATAAAAGAATGGATAATCGTAAAAGCACATCTTTTCTATATGGAACTTAAAGAAAATGAAGTGGATGAGTTGAGTGCCTTGGAATAAGAATTTGAATGTTAACTGTTCTATAGGTCAGACCTATAGGTCTATCATTGTCCAGTTAGCTAGTTTAATTACTGAATGTTTTTAAATGCCAAACTCAATCTACATCATCTGCTTCATTTCCCTCAAAATTAACCCCCAAGTTTCGTTCCCAAATTGGACAATCAAACTCCGCATTAATGGCGGCGGCGGCCTCGCGTCCGGCTCTGGTGCGAGCCATGGTACGGAGCAAGAGGGCATGGGAAGAGTCACTTCCTTCTGCGAAGCAGTAATGCTCGCGAAGGAGGCGGGGCGCGTGATGGAGTGGCAGTCTCTGCGCCCACGCGTTCCTAGCCGCCGTAGGAGGAGACGCCCCGGGCGTCGGGAGTCAATAGCGGATTCCCGGCCACCGTAGGCGCGAGCTTGCAGGCGGCGAGCAATGGGTAGCTCGCCGCCCGGTAAGGACCAGGTGCGGATCGACGGCGCGTAGTGCTCCACGCGCGCCTCAAAGAGATGTCAGCAGAACTGAAGGGGTCTGCCAGGACTGATGCCTGCCAGGGTCGTGAGATTGTTCGAAAGAGACACCGTGACCCTGGCACATGGGCAACTGAAGGAACACGGGTGGGTTTTAGTCAGTAAAAGTCTGACACGCCCTCCCGCTCCGCTCAAGAGCGGGAGACGTCATTTGATGATATCCCAACCAAAAAAAAATAAAAATACTCTGCATTAATACAAAATATTTGAATTGTCCCTAGTCGCAAATCTTATCAACGAGTTCAAGTTTAAACCCTTTTATCAGAGCGGCAACCCTCTTAACTGTTCCCGAAATAAAAATGAGAGAGAGAGACAGACAGAGAAACACGCGCACGCCGCATGGCTTACAACTATAGCAAAAAACTTTTTTAGAAAGTGAAAAATAACTTTAATTTCGGAATTCGTAAGACACCGACTTCCGAAATTAAAGTTATTTTCACTTTCTAGTGTTTTTGAGGAAGTCGGTTTTTTTTTGTAAAAAAGTTTTTATTTTTTACTTTTTAGTTATGGTATCTACCCCGCACTAATTCCTATACCACTAATCGCCAGGTGAAATTTAATACTTTACTACTGCTGTAAATCGTTGAGGAATTCCCTCGACTGTCTGTCTAAGGTCTCCATCATCAGACCTGTAATGGTACTTATAAGCCTTATGGGAGCTTTATCATTAATAGAAATGAATTAAGTTCAAACACCAGGTAATTGCTGTAAATCGTTGAGGAGTTCCCACGATTGTCTTTCGGCTCCATCATCAGATCAACTTCAGACCTTCATTAAATAGTAGTGATAAAATTGGCACTTAGAATCGTATAAAGTAAGCCCAACAATAGGGAACTGCTGTAAATCGTTGAGGAATTCCCTCAACTGACTGGTCTCCATCATCAGACCTGTAATGGCACTTATAGCCCATACGGGTGCAAAGTTCTCATCAATAAAAATGAATTAAGTCCAAACACCGGGTAATTGCTGTAAGTCGTTGAAGAGTTCCCTCGACTGTCTTTTGGCTTCATCATCAGAGCAACTTCAGACCTTCATTAAATAGTAGTGCTTTAAGATAATTAATGAAAGAAATAAAAAACGCACTAGTCGCCACTACAATTTTCGAATTTTCCCTTCGACTTCTCTGGGATGCCATCATCAGATCCTGGTTTCCTTATCATGGGACTACCCTTGGGATATCTCCTTTCCAACAAAAAAAGAATCATCAAAATCGGTTCATAAACGAGGAAGTTATCGGTGAACTCCTCCTTTTTTTGAAGTCGGTTAAAAAGTGTCGTTACAACTTTTACTCTTAATTTTTTCCGTCTAGCCCCCTTTCGCAACGCGCGATAAGGAACTTCGTCCCAAAAGTTTCAAATGAAGCCGGGTTTATCTTTGGCCTATGTCAAAGTTAGTTTAAAAGTTCACAGTCTGAAATGCCAATAACCTGGTACTGGTGAGGTCGCGACCTGTTTCAAAGAGTGTGAGATTAAAGTACTTTACTTACCCAAATATGGATGCATTTTTCTTGCCTAATGCTCTAGTTTGATTTGATTTGCGGGGAAGATTGCTAAGTGCGTGGTGTGCCTTCGTGTGTTTTTTTTTTTGTGATAAATGCCATAATTAGTATACCCCAAACATCTGAAAGGTGAAATATATGTCTTTCTCTCTAAGCTTCTTTGGAAAACGGGTAGAACGGAAGCATATCATTTTCTTAAACATATTATAAATTAAAGATGTTTTTGTGTGACCTCGTTGTTCTTCTAAACTACGTAATGGATTTTGAGGCGGGTTTCATACTTATTCAGTTTTTTTTTTCGGACGTTATAATACATTCAAATCAAATCAAAATCATTTATTTGCAAAATACAGTAGGTGTAAACAGATTTTACCAAGAAATATTAAGTACTCTGTACATTCATGTTAACTTGCAAAAATTAAAGAATAGTCGTAAAAATTGTGCGAATCACGGGCGGAATAGTTAGATAACAAACGTAATACCTCATTGTTATTCAAAGGCAAATATAATATATGATTTGCAAGTGTAAATTCAACTGCGGGCAGACTACGTCGGTTTAGTAAGTAAACAAGTTGAATATTTAATGGATTAAGGACAAAGAAAATAATATTTTATGCACAGAGCCACCACAACTACGTCATGTATCGAATTGCGTTGCACCGCGAGAGCCCTGATCAATCCTGCTGCATGTGCATTACTGAAATATTCATGGAGTATCGTGGCTTACCTCAATGTACCGTTATTTCACATCTGCATATCAAATGCTTTCCCGATCGATGTCTTTGCGGGTTTGCACAGAGTATTGCGTTTATAATTAACAGTTTTGTGCTGTCTGTTTTCCAATTTTAAATGAGATTCCTTTGCTTTTGCACGTCAATCATATTTTTAAACCTAGATGAGTTCGGCGTTTCCTATCTGACTACTCTAAGAAGAAAGGCCGAAACAAACTCGGAGCTCTCAATCAATCATGCAGCTCAACTCGGAACTTAAGAAGCTCAACGATTTGACGAATAATACCAAAGAATGTACATTTGTGTAGGCCATCATCATCATTGCACCCGAAAGACGTCCACTGCTGGACATAGGCCTCCCCCAAGCACCGCCTTTTCGTGTAGGCCACAAACTACTCGAACTGCCAACCATTTGTTCATTTTACCATGATAAAAACAAAATGAGAAAAAATAGAAACTAGGGTAGCCGGTATTTATTATAACCAGCCGGTGCTGTACAACTTCTGAGTCAAAACCTGCTACATTCTTTCCATAATTCACGCACGATTTTGATCGAGTTTTGCGTTGAGAAAACATCTAGATCGTCCGCCATCTTTATCGTGGAATACTGCGCATCCGTGTCGGTACTTCGAGCACTAATCCTTTGTTCTACGAATCCTCAATTCCCTCTTTCTTCTCGTTCGCTCCAGCTAAAAGTAAATAAAATATAGTGTAAAACGTTCAGCAGAGCAGGATCGAATCGATATCGAGTGGGGATTTCGAATAGTGAATGCTTTTAGCTGCCGCATTCCATCCTTTTAATCCGCCATTAATGGGTTACTTTGGCACTTATCTTCACTAATTAACCCCTTCGGTAACCTCATTAACAAGGTATTATGTGTAATACTAGACGTGCTAGTGACATCGCCTACTTTTATAAAGTTAATATTTTGTGGGTGGTTTAGCAAAGAAGTCGTAAACACAATTATGACGTAAAAATATCGCGGTGCTATTTTATCGCGCACTGGATTTTCAACTCTAGGTGTTGAACCGACCTGCCAGGGTCGCAGAATTGTTCGAAAGACTTACCGTGGCATAGGCATTGAAGGAACACGGGTGGGTTGTAGTCAGTAGAAGTTTGACACGCCCTTCCGCTCCACCCAGACCGCGAGACGTCATATGATGATGTCCCACGCATAAAAAAAATTGTGTTGAACCGAGCATTGAGAATCGTAACGCCGCGATATTTTTTGCGTCCGTGCTAGCGTGGACTTATGCCATCATCATCATTTCAGTCGAAAGACGTTCATTGCTGGACACTTGCCTTTCCCAGGACCGCCATTTCGAACCAGATCTGTGCTTCTCGCATCCAGCGGATTTGGGGGGGTTTGCCATAATTGCCAAGCTAGGCAGGCGGGTTGGCTATCGCAGTATTGTAGTAAAATGCATAGAGAACGCTCCTGCCCATTCTCTAGTAAGTCCCTTACGACAACCACGAGAAGAAATGAGATGGTACTATTCTTAACGTGCGCAGCACCGCACAGACAATAATGCCATAGTCGCATATAATTTTCATAACAAACGATCATATACGAGCAGTTCTGACAGCCAATGTGAGTTCAATTGGAAAAATTACTACCATTATCTGACGTGTTTATCCAGACCAGTAGACCGGAAACTTGTTTAACATAGTACAGTCAAGTTTGGAGCTCATTTACAAGTCACGAGACGACGCCGAGACGAGTTCACATTTATAAAAGGGTGCAGAAATTATGGGCGAAACATCTTTGGGAAATATTCAGGAAATTGTTCAATAAGACCGAGGTTATGTTGTTATCCTTGGGCCGAGGGAATATTTTATGTAAGTCTTGTCGGGTACAATTGCGAACAATGTACGTGTCTCCAAGGTTTTATACGTAGAAATGTTATTTTCTCTCTTTGTTAGACCGAATGTGGATGCACTCAAACCAATTTGTGGAATTTATTCAATCAAACATTTGTACTATCGCATCGTAAGACTGGTATATTATTTACTTGAAGCGAGTCAGTGGTATGCCGTGTAGTGTCGGACATGAAGAACAGCACCATCCTATTTATTCCCGTGGGTGTCATAAAAGGCGCCTAAAGGATTTACTAGAGAATGGGCAGCAGCGTTCTCTGTGTATGTTACCACAATACTGCGATCGGCAACCCGTCTGCCAAGCGTGGCGATTATGGCAACCCCCCCCTCCCCCAATTTGGGAACGGACTCTGTCCAGCAGTGGGCGTGTTTCGGCCGAAATGCTGATGATGATGATGCTGTGTCAGTGGCTTAGTAACTAGGGCTTCGTTGATTTGAATTCAATCGTCAGTCTCTTCATGAATAATTACATAGATTGTCTAGTACTTGGTAAAAGTATTTTAAGAATAAGAAAGTAATTTTTTTTTTTTAAATGTAACATTCCTGACTAGAACTTTCGATTGTTTTGTTCATTTGAAGGATATACACTTGTGAGGGTCTGTCTGTGTTACAATTTATTTATTTATTTTCTCTTCTTTACAAAGTATAAAACAAAGTCTCTTCCCGCGTCTGTACGCTTAAATCTTTTTAACTCCACGACGGATTTTAATTCGGTTTTCATTAATAGACAGAGTAATTCAAGAAAAAGGTATAAATAGCTTCTGCCTGCGACTTCGTCCTAAGCGTGGTCCCTTAATGAAGCTAAGCCTTCCTCGATAAAAGGGGCATCCAGCACAAAAAAAAATTATTTCGAACCTGTAGTTCCTGAAATTAGCGCGTTCAACCAATCATAGAAACAAACTCTTGAGCATTATAATATTCCATGATTTATTATAGATACGCGGGCGAAGCCGCTGGCAAAAGCAAGTTGATTTTAAACCAAGGGGTTACTTATTATATTGTAACTGAAAATTGTTTAGAGTAAGTTCCTTTGAAACTGTTAGAGGTTTCGTATTGTTCAAAGCAAGTTTTGTTAAGGTTTGATTCTGAAGACAAAGTTATTGTTTTCCTTAAGCCTAGCTTTATCATTAATTTGCCAAATTATTGTGTACGTACTGAAAAGTTAATCATGGCTTAGTAAACTTTCTAATTTTATCCTGAATTGTAAAGGGCAATTTTGAGAGTTTATTTTCAAGACTTATTTATCAAAAAGACCAGAACTTCGCTTCTGCTTCGCACGGTTTTTACGACTCAATAAAACATCGGGTTTTCTTTATTATTAGAAGTTTAATATTAATGTAAAATACACATAAACCTTCCTAAATAAATTCTCTAAATAACGGAGAAAACCGCATCAAATTCCGTTGCGTATTTTAGAAGAACGACGCGGTCATATTGACATAAAATACAAAAGGCGACTCTGTTTTATAATATTTAGAGATGGCAAATCCTTATTAGATCATATTTAGTATGGAAAGTATAGCAGCAGTAAGGTCTACATTATGTGATATTTTATTACAGAGTCACTGGGTTGTGGAGAACATATAGGTAGTCACTTCATGTGAATTAAATATCGGTACTCAGCTGAATCCGTTTGGACTGGAAGCCTTCCCCAAAATAGTTGGGAAAAGGCTAAGCAAATTAGGATTACTTGCTAAAAGCACAAACGTGATCATTATAAACCATGTTTAAACATACCCACAAAGTTGTATAGAATGAAATTTACTTCAGGGCAATATATTCCAACAATTGGAACCCTCATTACTTATCTGAGGTCAACAGCGAACCTTTGTCTGTTATCTATGTTACACACAACGTTCACGTTAATTTTTGGACACAAATTCGTACCAACACCACATACCAGAAATTATATATGTCTAGTCAAATTCGTTGATATTTAAAAAGTCATTGGACATAATGGTGGAGTCACAATTTTTACGATGTTTTAAATGAAATTTGCAGGAAAATTGCCTTTTGTAACAACAGGGTAGCGGCATATAACACCCCCACATACGAATTACGCATTACACTGATGTTACGCAAAATCCTGCATCGCGCAAGCAGAGTTTATCGCGCAACTGGTATAATAGAACGGCCCGACAGCAATTTTCAGGCAGTTGCCCTCCAGTTTCCTATAGAAGATGAGTAAACTTAACACCCTCTTCCTCATGCCTCTAAAAGTAGAGGGACACAGTTTGAAGTGATGTATAGACTTGCTGCGTCGACCTAAAATAAATAGAAATAAGGGCAGAGACAAAGGGATATGTAAGTCAGCTGATACCAGCCCCATAATTGCATAACCCACTTTTAATCGGAGTCTGATACATTATGAAAGTTTCTAATCCATTGCTTCATATGTTCGGAAAATTTGTCCACTGAACGACGTATATCACGCAATGAACGTTGTTGAACTGTCAAAATAACAACCATTCCGACTGTTAGTATGTTACGTAATTACCTTTCTTTGGTGGGAAATCGTCAAATGATGTCACCGCATTGGGTGAAGCGGAAGGGCATGTCAGACTTTTACTGACTAAAAGCCAGCCGTGTTCCTTCAGTTACCTGTGCCAGGGCCACGGTAACTCCTTAGAAAAAATCCACGACTCTGGCAGGTACGTAATTACCCTTCATCCCACACACCGACCGGTGCCACATCGTATCGTTTTCGTCACTTTATATCTACACAGCTCTTCTACTTCACTGCCATTTACTTAGATTTGTTCACGTGTCAGTGATTTCATTATTATATTCCCTAAGCCATTATAGCTTTTAAAGGTTTTATTATTAGGGTTATTGTTTCATTTTATGAATACTAGAATTGATATGATGTCACTCATGAATGGGTTTTGTCTCTTGAAACGTTTTAGATCTAGTATCAGGTTTCGGAATATTGGTCTTTATGTTAAAACTATATTAGTGACATTTTTGTCCGCCTACGAAGATTTCAAAAGGTTAATGATATTTATGTGGGAACGTTTTACCTTGATTACGCCTACGATTTATGGGGTTTGCTTTGACCCCTCGTATCGAACATTCCTAATAGCAACACGACCTATAATCAGAACGATATTTTTTGTATCAGTCTTTTTGTGACTGGTACATATTTGACGACGAAGGTACGAAAAAGCGCTGTCATATTTACCAGAGATCTTGACTGCTGAAAGTGCTTTAAGCGCTGTAAGCACAAACAAAAAAACGTGGAAAATATAAAATCGTTAAAGCTTTTTCATTTCTCAGCATGAAGTTTAAATTATACCTCCATTATTTAAAATGTCAAAAGATTACTATGAAATGTGACGCAGCTTAAAAAAAGGATAGAGTTCTCCTTCAGAATTTTCGTCTCCTTTTTCTCTTTGTCGGGATATTTTATCTGCGTAGTCATTTTAAAGGGCAGTGTCCGTTTACTTCAGTTATCTCGTCTGGCATCTAAATATAAAGAAAAGTGGCCTAGTGCGAGTTGGGCTCGAATACGGTGAGTTTCATACCACAGTACAATAACACTATAGGTAAAGTAAAAATAAAAGTAGTGGTGAGCAGTGGTGGCCCCCTGGTATTGTATATGGTGGGTCGTAAGTTCAAACCCAGCTAGGCGCTTCACTTTGTGTAAATAATTTCATCACCACTGCTCTCAAAACGGTGAAGGAAAACATCATGAAGAAACCGGCATGTCCTGGTCCTCCATGTCCAACCAAAAATTCTTAAACATGTGTCATCTAGCGTGGTAGATTCCTTCCTCTCAGTGATAGACGGCCTGTGTCCCAGCAGTGGGAACAATATAGGCTGATTATGATGTCGACCAAATAAAATAATCGTGTGGGGCTGGACCCTCGGCAGAAACAAAGTTCCTTACGCGATGCTCACACGCACGGACACGCGAATATAACAGAAATAGACAGAGAAAGAGAGAAATTGTGTAATACGCGTTTTTCTTACAAAGCCATCTGGTATAAGTTTTTAGAAGGTCTCATAAGCTTGTCACCAACAGCCTCAAAAACCATGAAAACGAAAAATTGGAAACATTTTCGACCTCCTTCATGGATTTCGTTTTGACCTCACTATCGGCTTAAGCACCCTTCAAAGCGTGTCTTGAAAACGACACCGATGGTAAGAAATATAAAAACAATCGCAGCCGCCATCTCGGATTTTAATTTTTACATCACTATCGGCTTTAGCACCCTCGAAAATAGTGAAAACTCTCTTTTTATATTATAATAGACACAGACACAGAGAGATAAAGTCTCATGGAGGGTGCATAACGCTTTAACGTTTCTTGATGATTTCTACAATTTTACACCTATCGCATACCGCTTTAAAGAACACCGTTCTAAAAATCGCCTTAAAACCGTTGGCACCCTTTGGTTACGGAACCCCTTAAAACAAAAGATTTCCTCTAAATCGGATTACGACAGAAGCTCCGCTTTAATTAGAACCCAGGAAAACATTCTTATGAAGGTATTGTCAATTATCTGGAGACTGTTACTTGAGAGAATTTCAAGGTCAAAGCTTGAAATTCTCCCAAGTTAATCTTTATTATTTTTGTTTAATCATTCGGTTTACAGACTTAATACTGTTTAATGAAATCTTTAGAGTAGTTTTACTGATCACTCACTAGCTGTGCCTGCGGCGTTGCCGCGTGGATGTCGGAAATTATCCCACGCGCAAACGTCATACAATGTCCTCCTTATAATATCAGCTATCTGCCAGTGAAAATCCCGTCAAACTCGGTCCATCCGTTTCGGAATTTCCCCGGAACAAACAGACAGACAGACACTTTTTTTACACGCTTTATATTAGCTTCACTTGTATGTTTGTATGTTTGTATATTTGTATGTTTGTATATTTGTGTTTGTATATTTGTATGTTTGTTTGTAACCGACTCCTTATAGCGCGATTCTGACCCACTTTAAACGACCAGATTTCATTCAAACTTTGCACACCTGTCAAGGACCGATGACAATGCAATAATTTCATAAATTTGTGCTATTATCCTTGCCAGGGTTACCAGGACAGCAAAAAAACTGTCACAAACTACGCTGACATACGTCTCAAAATTCGAAATACCCTAAAAAATAGAAAATAAATAATAGTTTAAAAAAAACTCAAAAACACGCTTCCATTGAAAACCAAACTAAAAATTACCAAATAATGGAAAAAAAGCGTGGGGTGCCTGATATCATTTAAAAAATATCTTAAAAAGCACCCCACGCTTTTTTCCATTATTTTGTACTTTTTAGTTTGGTTTTCAATGGAAGCGTGTTTTTTAGTTTTTTTAAACTCCTATTTTTATTTACACGCTTTATATTAGCTTCACTTGTATGTTAGTATGTTTGTATGTTTGTTTGTAACCGACTCCTTATAGCGCGCTTTTGACCCACTTTAAACGACCAGATTTCATTCAAACTTTGCACACCTGTCAAGGACCGATGACAATGCAATAATTTCATAAATTTGTGTCATTATCCTTGCCAGGGTTACCAGGACAGCAAAAAAAACTGTCTTCGAAAACTACGCTGACATACGTCACAAACTAATTTGTGCCATTATCCTTGCCAGGGTTACCAGGACAGCAAAAAAACTGTCTTCGAAAACTACGCTGACATACGTCACAAACTACGCTGACATACGTCTCAAAATTCGAAAAACCCTAAAAAATAGAAAACTAAAAAGTACAAAATAATGGAAAAAAAGCATGCAGGCACCCCACGCTTTTTTTTCCATTATTTTGTACTTTTTAGTTTGGTTTTCAATGGAAGCGTGTTTTTTTAGTTTTTTTAAACTATTATTTATTTTAAATTGATTTTTTATTTATATGACCGATAATCGTGAGATGTCGTCATATAACGTAATATTCCCGTAGAAGAGATATTTCCATTGGCAAGTATTTTAACCCTATTTATTGGGCTTCAGGGCAGAATAGTAGGCAGGGTAGAGAAGTATTTTATACGGCCAATGATTTAGTTAATTGGGTCAAACGTAATTGAAATATAATTTCGTGGCAATTAGTCTAGTTTTCGAAGAAAATATCATTTCACAAATTAAAGCGACTTTCATAATTATTAAAATTAACTTTTATTACAGAGCTATATTTTTTTGCCTAACGACGAATGTATAGAGGTCTTCCCCTCCGGTCAAATATAATGAGGTATTTTCTCAAATAGCTATGTTACGGACTTACTTCATTTGCCTTACAATCTACAATAATTATAAAGAGGTAAAGTTTGTAAGTTTCTTTGTAGGAAGTAATCTCTGGACCAACTGGACCGATTTTGAAAAATTTACATACTGACAAATTGAGAAACTCCTGGAGAATTTTTGAAGTCGGTTAAAATTTGAAGACTTGTGACATTTACCAAACTGCACTGGGCCGCGGTGGTGGTTTACAGCCCATTCCCACTCCCACAAGAGAGGAAAAATGTCTCCCAGCAGTTTGAACAGTTATAGGCTGGTTTACACTTACTACTACAACTAGGGCTGCCACCTTTTTTTTCTTGCAATTAAAGTACATTGGTTATTATGGGTAAGGAAAAAAACTACATTGTATAAAAATTAAGTATACTTTATTTGTCTTTATTAAAAACATATTTTTTATTACTTTTTGCAGTTTGTATCACATAAATTTCGTTTAACGAAAAAGTAGGTACTTAGGTACGACTAAACTTTTCAAAATGTATAGAATACAAATAGGTCAAAATAACGTACTACTTTATTATAAAGTACGGGTGGCAACCCTATACAACGGTAATTAATCATAATATAACAGCTTTGGGCTTGAAAGTTATTATTCTACAACGTAATCTGAGAGGCTTACTAACATTTCCAGTAGAGTTAAAGACTACTTACCCGATTTCGAACCTAGTTGTCAGAGTACATACCTCGCAAGTTGTTGTACGAAGAAATAATCCTTCGTGTATGGCGGCTTACTCCCTGCAGTCGATATCTCACTTTGAATATATTTACATTCCGAATAAAGGAGTAATCTCTTCGTTACAGCTGTTATTACATCTGACTTCGGAGCGTACCGTTTATATCTCACTTCCGTCGTGAGCTCTTGTAAATCCTTTTTCAATTTTATTGCTCGCATTCCGTTCTGGGAAAGGAAATGGAAGTGTTACTTGAACTCGTCCTGAATGCCTTTCGTATATAGTTATCGGTCAGCCATTTTGGTTTCATGCTTCAATTTAACAGCCATACCTTTTACATTTATAAACTATTTGACATCTATTGTTATCATTACACTTAGGAATGTATATTGTATTGCGTTTAGCAGGCAATTAGGCCTGAAGCATCATCAGTTTATTCTTTTGTGAACTAATCTGTAATAACAACCCAAGGATTTGTCGTAACTTTGGTAGCAGTGACTTGCGACCAAAAACAAACTGAGTGACACTTTCGAAAATCGATAGGCATTTGTAATTTGGCGCTTCAATCAAACTCTTTACGACTTATTTTAATATTCGGATGGCATTTCTTATCTGTCCTAGACCGTTTACCGTTCTTGAACGAAAATTTGGTAGGAATAGCATACATCAGATTTGTTCCTGTATGGGGCCCGTTTCGAGACCTTTTTAGGCTTTACTTACATCTTTACCAGTTTTGAGCTCGCTGTCAAACAGCTTTGACATTATATTAAATTTTCTTATTTGAATGTGGTCGGCCTGAAACCACATACAATCAAACTACCATACCGATTACAAATTTCATTACCTTTAATGACACCAAAATGTCATACTTTTTTACGGAAGATACCATACTAATGTAAACACCGAAATCTGCAAATTAATCACAAACTGTTCTACTGGGCAGCGTTTGTCACATTTCCGGCCATTCAAACTTTACTCCTAATTGTAAATCAACATTCTGTCTCGAGTGGCTTTGGACAATCGGGTCGTTAGAACAAAGCCTGTAATTCAGATCCGTGCCAGGATGGCGTGCTTACATTTGCCCAATATCTTGACTGCCACAGATAAGGACATATGAACATGGAGTGTTTAAAAATGTCAGGCTATTATTATACCTCGGCGAGGTATAGGCCTCTTCTGTTTAAGCATGAGCATTGATCACCTCGCTAGCTCATTACTATAATCAGCCTATAATGTTCCCACTGCTGGGATACAGGCCTTCGCTCTGTGATAGGGAGGGCTATCGGATTGCGTATTGGCAATTTCTTACTTTTGTTTACTTGTGTTATGTATCTTACTCAACGGATTCGTAAGACAAAAGCATTGGGTGACTGTTTTCATTTGAGGGATGCCGATTGTCGCAACGTTGCTGTAGTCTTTTCGTAGATGTCTTTGTCGTTCCTAGCACTCCATTTATTTATGACTCTGTGTTTTCAACGACCCATTTGGCTTTGCATCTGTCGCATTCATGTCCCAGTTTCTGGTTGTTGATATTAGGCTAGTGTAGTGGTAGTTTTATGTGTAATTTCGGGACAATTTTGGCAACGTGTACTGTGTTATGTAGGTTGGGTAATTTTCCTGCTTTCTACTACTTGGAGCGTTTTTCACGGAAACTGGAACGTTAATATGATTGTGATCTTTTAGAATAACACATATTGGTGCCGATTCTGTAGTCACAAAATTCTCTTAACTAAAAATCACTAAAATTTGGTTTATTCCTGTCAAACGACGATTTCCTATTCTGAAATAGACATACTGGCACAACTTAACTATATTTTAGCTTGATAGCACTAAGATTGCACTGAGTTTAGTGAAAATGTCAATTTTGCTATTCTGAGTTTGCCGGTTTTCACCAAAAATGTTGACTATAATAACTTAACTAAATCGTACTATTTTTAATCGCGATTAAAAATGTGTAGTGGTCATGAACTAAAATTCACACCAACGCCGCGCCTTCACGTGCATAAACAGTACTGTATTTTTTGTTTTCCTTTTCTTTTGCTTATAAATATGTATCTCGAAAATGGCGTGTCCTATCGCAAAAATAATGAAATTTTCGACCCCCTTTATTAAACCCCTGCACATATAAATCTCAACACGTGGGCAATATTTTTTTACATTTTTCAAACAAAAAGTGAAAAATTCCATATGAAACACGTCCAGGCTGACCCGTTGCGCGCGCCTTCGTCTCTCAAAAAAATCATTGCGTAGTGTACACAAGTACCACGTTGCGAAGCCAAAAGAATAAAAAAAATACCACGTTGAGTCGCGATTGTCAAATTCGATTTTAGTAGTGTCAAAATAATTTTTACATTTAGAGATTTTTTCTTGCAGAATAGCGTCACAATTCTCCTAGCCAAAAGTAAGGAATTTTAGAGATAGTTTAGTTAGTTTAGATCTACAACATAATTGGCACCATTAACATATATAGTTTTTGGATGCGTATATTAACGCAAGACAGTTGATACACCTAATGAATGCAAGTTATTTTTCAACTTGCCGTGTAATGTTCTATTTATGTAATAAATAGCTGTGTATTCTTTTATCTCACAGTTTATCTATACTAATATTATAAAGCTGAAGAGTTTGTTTGTTTGTGTGTTTGTTTGATTGAACGCGCTAATCTCAGGAACTACTGATCCGAATTGAAAAATTATTTTTGTGTTGGGTAACCTATTTATCGAGGAAGGCTATAGGCTATATAACATCACGCTACAACTAAGAGGAGCGGAGCAGTAATGAAAAATGTTGCATAAACGGGAAAAATCACGGGTAGGCAATTCGACGCGACGGGAAAGGTCGGGGGAACAAGGAATTAAACGCGGACGAAGTCGCGGGCAGAAGCTATTAGGAGATATGCGGTGAGATACTACCTATACTATTAAAGTATATTACTAAAGGAGTATGTACCTTCCTCACCATCTTCAGTAATGTAGTGACTGCTTCTATAGAAATATAGACTAGTACTATTAAACCTTAGTCCACTAGCAATGAAACCTTTTAACCTCCATTTTAAATGACTAAATAAATCTTTTTGCAATCAACTAATGTGTTTGAATGCTGTTTTACTGGAACTTGCGTTTACTAACTTGGCAAGTTCTATATCATGTGTCACGGTGCGGTTTGTTTTTTCTAAACTTGTGAATCTTCTTCGCAAGGAACTGAGATTTTATGGGTTTATTTTATCGGTTACATGTTTTTTTTTATTGGACCTTCCATCAGGAATAGCCTCTGTATGGTCTGTAATGCCATGAAACATGAGACCTCAGGAGTAAGTTTAAATCTTGTGTTCATTCGATTAATCGAGTCTAGTCAAACTACGCTGGGGTCGGTGCATTTCATTCATTATTGGGTTTTCTGTTTGGAATTTCTCAGTAGCAGCTCGGATTCTGCATTTGTGCCTGGTTTATAGCAATATGCTTGCATGTATATAAATGGCGAAATGTGGGTATACTACAGGTACACCTTTGATAATCCCTTCGGAGATTACAAGCGCAATGTTATGTTATTTTAGCGTTGCCCAACGCTAGGAACTCCTTCGTCTCTTGAATCGTGGGTACGTTTGTTTATGAACATAAATGCACATTTAAAGTACGTTCAGACACGGAATAACTAACCGAAGTGCATAAATAAATGCAAGTATTTTTTCGTCCGGAATTAAGTAGAACCCGTGACATGCAGCATAGCAGCTATAGCTAGCTCCATATGAAGGAGTATTTCTGATTATTGCCCTTTATTTTTGTTTCATGTATTGTGTTTATCTTTTGTTGAAGATCCTAAATAAATATCAAACTGTTTCTGCCACTGTCACTCCATACCTTGTTTTTGTTTATTTCCATCGCCGCAAGCAAATCTTTGTTTTTGTATTGTCCAACAATATATTTTTTTGGGTATATGTCACGAGCATAAATGTATTACAAAAGGTATTATTTACAAGGCAATTGTGAGTTAAACGCCGAGAGTGAGCGCCTTAGCAGGACATAATTGTGTCCTTATTGGCGGGTTTCTTCAGAAAGGTTACATATGTTATAGTACTCTTTGAAGGGTTAGGTGCGTAGTACTCGCAGCACGCATGTACGTCCAAATGTATGAACGTAAATAAGATAAAAGGTTCTGATCTTAAGGAGGAGATCCGGTATGTGATTTGTGCCGGGGTTGGCTTAAATAACACAAAGGAGGGTAATTCTCATAATTTTAAGAACGTTCATAGTCCGATTTCAGTCTCATTGTATCAAAAACCTCGAGTTTAAATTTTTGACAAGTTTTTGACATTTGACTGTCGCCGAGATGAGATGCGCCCAGATTTTGAACGTTTTAATTACGAACATTGTTCTTCGGTTCTGTTGACGGAATCATGGGAATAAGGCGTAAGTTTATTTTATGTTACAAATATATTAGTATGGACAACTTGTATCTAATTGATACTGGCAAAATAGCTGACATTTGGGTCTGTTTTCAGCATTCTAAGGACACAGCTTGTTGAAGCCAATGCAGCATCTGATATTTTGGCGTCGCTTGTCTCGTCTCTTCATCAGATAGTTTTTGTGTTCCTTCGATGTCACATATTTGTACTACCACTTGTATATATATGCCTTCTAGAAATGATCACATATATTTGCCGTCATCTTGACGACAGACATGATTGGATGAATCATGAAATCACATATGATTGCCGATCTTTACATAGTTATTTATTGATACACATGACACATGAAATCTCAATATAGGATCTCATGTCTCACTCATGTTTCAGTTTCCTCCCCACCAAACATTCAGCGATTGCTGTTGACCAGGTAAAACCACGTACCGTGTGGTGCCGGACGTGTACCGTGTGGTGCCGGACGTAAAGAATAACACCACCCCATTTCTTCCCGTGGGTGTCGTAAAAGGCGACTAAGGGACTTACTAGAGAATGGGCAGCAGCGTTCTCTATGCATTTTATCACCGTACTGCGCTCGCCAACCCGCCTGCCAAGCGTGGCGATTATGGCAAAGCCCCCCAAATTGGGGGAGGCCTAAGTCCAGCAGTGGACGTCTTACGGCTGAAATGATGAGGTCAAACCGGCACCAGTTTACCTTGACCCCCGAATCCACAGTGCTTCAAATCTAGGATTGTTAGATTTCACGATTTAATTCAAACATGTAGCTATATGTCTAGTATTACTCTCTGTTAGCTCTATAGAGTCCAACAATAGCCTTTGATTCAAACCGCAAGCTGTTACAGCACGTAATTGGATTTAGTATCTACTCGTCTCCATTGGTAATTCCTTGTTTTAATAGACTTAAGTCCCTTAGGAATAAAGTGATTGCATGTTGGTAATTGAAAATCTTTGTGTAGTTAATCTATTGTTTTGAAAATTATGTTTTTATTAGCGTCTGACAGCATTTGTCTAGGATGAAATAATCCTTATTTGGCGCAGCCGTTATACAAACATTATTGTTGTTAGAAGATTATTTTCAGTTTTTATTCGTATATTATGTTTGACGGACAATGCCGTGAGAAAAGTTTTGAGTATGAATGTCGATGGCTATAAGAGTAGGGGGAGAATAAATAAACGATGGATGGACTGTGTGAATGATGACATGGATAGAAAGAGGGTAACAACCGAGATGACGACTAATAGAGAAGTATGGACAAAAATGATATGTTGCGCTGACCCCAAATAAATTGGGATAATGGCAAGAGCTGATAACAATCAAATCTCCCTCCCACCGAGAGGAGGCCTGTCTCCCAGCAGTGGGAACATTATAGGCTGATGATGAGATATGCCTTGCTTCCCATTGTCAATCTGATATAAACCAATACTGAACATTTACCCGTTTTCATCGACAAGTATTATTCGCGCAATGAATTACTGTTAAAACAATACCACCATTACCGCCTATATCAATTGAAATGTTCCAATATATCATGCTGAATTCGATCTCAATCAAAATATTTGTCATGTCATTGCACTCAATATTAATTACTCCTCGTTGCCAAACGAGTACCTATCTGGCAATTTTGCTGCATCACGTACGTATTTATACAAACACCAATATTGAAATGCATGCTCTGTGTATACATACAAAGAGTATGTAATACTCTTTCATTGCTGAAGTACATTCGTGTATCGATTGGTGCACTCCCATTTCAACTTTTCCACCGTCGTCGCTACGTCCAGTCAGAATACTAAAGTAAAACATCGGTGCAAATTGGGAGTTGTTTTTCCATAGAAAATATGCTTTATTTTCTTCTTTGGTAATGGTTGTTTTCCTTATGTATTGTATGTTGACAAATCAGAGATCAAAGCTTTAACGCTTCTTTCAAGATTAGCCCAGCACATTCCTAGAGTACAGTAGAGCCTTTTGTTCTTTAACTGTAAAGCAAAAAGGGAAATCCAGCTGTGTTTTCTTCCATGAAAAGCCAAGATTTTTTCACATAGTAGAAAATCTGGTCACAAGGTGAAGTCTCCTCAAGGTAAAACCTATTTTGGGTAGAGCATGACATCGATACTAATTTATAAAAATTTTACCTGGTTAGTAAGGAATCTTATGTTGAGTTAATATATTTTATGTTGAAGGGGAAGCGCGAGGGAAACCTAGGTAACACTTATGTATTAACTTTTTCATGAAATAGTCATTCAATGGGATAATATAAACTTTGAGGGAGATTAATGATTATACTTCTGAAAAGTCATATTTTTACGATCGCGAATCATATTTTAACCTGACACTGATCGAAAAAAATTAGAATGTTGCGGTTTACCTTCGTGCATCCTCCTTGTAACAAAACATTTCACGCGCACGGAGTCGCGGGGCAGAAGCAAGTCCATAATAAAGTTCCAAACCCCTCTTCCTATAATTTTTAAATAATAATATTGACTTCGTTTGCTCAATTAAACTAAATCTTTACTTAATCATTTCATTAGTAAAATGTTCTAGGGCAAAAACACGTCGAAAAACAGAAGACAATTAAGACAACTTCATGCCCCGCGGACTGAATAATAATTCGGTCCTTTTTCCTCCAATTTTCTTCAACAAGTTAATTTGGGAGTTCGGGCCATAAAAACGTAAAATGTATCACTTTCATATGATCCCGGGCAAGTCGTGAAAAGTATCTTTATATTAAGGGCAATATGGTGTTTCGTTGCGAATAGGCTATCGTATTGCTTCCCATGGGTGTCGTAAGGACTACTCTTATGTCAAGGGCCATATTTTTCGTAGTCAGAAGAGTTACTAGAACCCTGTGTAACCTAACATGTCCTTGCCTGTCCTGTCTAGGTCTTGCGCAATAAGATTCGACTACTTCAGTCCAAAATGCCGTTATTTGATTAATTTTTAAATCAAAATTATCGTTATGTTCGAATTACAAATCATATTTAACCATGCAGTTATAGTTTTTAACCGGTTGATTTTCGTCGAAATGTATCTTATCGGTGTGGCAATAACGATAAGGTTCTCATACAGTGGTGGAACTTGTTTGCCAATGCAGTTGGATGCGTAAATGGAGTTTTCATACAAGTTTTAACACAAGGGTTCCCTATAGTCGTTGTAGACGATGCTCAAACATTCCGAGCGGAACAAATACGTATGGGTTGGTAGATCAAATACTAGATATACTATATTTAAATGGATTCCTTGAATTAATCAGAATTGCTGATAGTACTTAAACAGACGTACAGACATACCATTATCGATTTTCGATATTTGGTCTGTGAATTAAAATCCCCGTTGGTGGCTGAGCTGACAGGGGCGAATTTCGGTGAACATCAGAATGACTGGCCTAAATGACCGATCAGCTTTAAAATATTACTAAAATCTAATACCTATTTGCTACTATTTGATACCTTTGTCTAAATAATTAGTACCTAATTAATAACTGAGAAAATGAATTTAAAAAATGGGCAGTCATTCTGATGTCAGGATGACTGCCCACATTTAGAATCTCCACATAGGGGCTCCAAAATTTCAATTCGCCTTTACTAAAATTTAGTACCTATTTGATACCTAAACATATATTTTTTCTATATTTTTAGGGCAAAGAATAAAGATTTTAGTCAAGTGAATTATTTGTATACAATTTCCGACTACGAGATACTGATAAAAGCGAACATATTGGGTCCGTGGCTAACGCCCCCAGTGGTCGAGGCACCCGTGGCCGACGCACCCGATTCGATTCATTTAATAAAAATAAAAATTTGTGCTTTTTCACTTAGTACAGTAAATGAGAAAAGTGTTTTAGCTTTTATCAGTATCTCGTAGTCGGAAATTGTATAAAAATAATTGACTTGACTTTCTGTATTATTTAACATGGTAAAAAAATCTCTATATAGTAAAATCTTTATTCTTTGCCCTAAAAATCTAGAAAAAATATATGTTTAGGTATCAAATAGGTACTAAATTTTAGTAAAGGCGAATTGAAATTTTGGAGCCCCTATGTAGAGATTCTAAATGTGGGCAGTCATCCTGACATCAGAATGACTGCCCATTTTTTAAATTTATTTTCTCAGTTATTAATTAGGTACCAATTATTTAAACAAAGGTATCAAATAGTAGCAAATAGGTATTAGATTTTAGTAATATTTTAAAGCTGATGGGTCATTTTGGCTCGTCATTCTGATGTTCACGAATTTCGCGGGACTTACATCTTAGTAACCCCACTTCTAGAGTTTCCTTGTGGTGTCGGACGTTAAGATTAGCGTCACTCCATTTCTTCCCGTGGGTAGGGGACTTATGGGCAGCAGCGTTCTCTATGCATTTTACTATAATACTGCGATCGCCAAGTCGCCTGCCAAACGTGGCAATTATGGCAAACCCCCCCAACTTGGGGGAGGCAGATGTCCAGTAGTGGACCGTATCTGTTAAAACCTTTTAACTGAAATTAATAATGTATCTTTATCCGCCGTCTTTGACGGCAGCTTATGACTCCATCTCAGACACAGATTGACAAACTCGACCGCATTGACTGTTTCATTAAACAAAGTTGAGGATCAAGAATGAAATTGAGATACCTACTCTACTAATTTCACTGTTAGTCATCACCGAAGACGTCTTTGATAATTTCGTCGCAACTAACAAATCAATAAATGCATTGCAATAAGTTTTACTATGTTACAAAACGCATAAAATGAAGTTGCCTGTTACGTCACTAGCCTTTGAATTGAATTTGGAACTTTGCCAAATACTGAACTGAAGGCCGAACAACAAAGCCACGACCTGAAGTTAGTCTGACTGTTTTATTAAGGTAGACTTTGGTTGACTGAGTGGCGGTTTACTTGAAGTGACTTCAGACGTTAACATTATAATGTTTGTTAACTTTCATATTTAGAACACATTTTAAAATCCTAACCCCCGCTTTGTGTAACTTTTAATTAAAACCGTTGCCAAATATCATGTAAAGTGATTAGGCTTCGGCTGTTGTTATTCATGTGGGGCCATAAAACGGATGAATGAAAGGCAATTACATGCAGCTGAGACGAGAATGTTAAGAGGGATGTGTGGTGTTACACGAATGGATAGAATAAGAAATGAGTATATTAGATGGAAGTCTGAAAGTAGTACGGACAGCTGAAAAGTTGTGTGGAAATTGGTTGTCATGGTATGAACACGAGATACGGAGGAATGAGGAAAATGTCGTGAGAAAAGTTTTGTATATGAATGTCAATGACTATAAGAGAAGGGGGAGACCAAGGAAACGATGGATGGGACTGTGTGAATGATGATATGAATGGAAAGGGAGTGACTACCGAGATGACGACTAATAGAGATGTATGGAAGAAAACGACATGTTGGGTCGACATGGGATAAAGGTAGGAGAATGATATGAATGAGGTTGTTATTATTTCCCCGAACCAATCACAACTAATTCTCAAGTCTCTTGTATTGTTACAAAACCATTCGACCAAACCATTCGCGAGAATTTCGCCCAGTTTCTGGAACACAGCAGTTTTCTCGCGCTTGATAGTTGGTTTACAAATTTTTGTTCTAGAAATCGGTGCTTGATCACCGATTCAGTAGCCGAGTGATTCGCGTATTTTTCGGGTTATTATCAATGATCTCTCACAAATAAAACGTTCCGTTACCACATCAGTATTCATAATACATGCATTCATGATCTCAATCCGTGCCAAACTGTTATAAAATTGAAACAAATTCTTTTGTTCCGATATAGGACAAGCAAACAGGAAAATATGCAAAAGAGGTTACGTCTTCTTTATCGGAAACTGAAAAACCGATAGTGAATTATATGTAATCGGATCAGCCGTTCTATGAAATGTGATCAATACGGTGAAGAAGATTGCGCGATGTCGAACTGAACTTATCCATTTTAGTTTTGAGTTCACTGCAAGTGGCTCGGGCAAAACTTCAGTTGGTTTTCTTTTTTAAATCGGCAGCGTAAATGTCAAATATGGTTATAACTGTACTTTGATTATACCAATTCTCGTGCTAGATATTCATGTTAATGAATGCGGTTTTGCTAACGTTTTTATCTTAGGGATTGTACGAAATGGTTTGTACTCAGATCGGAGTCCAATTTTCATATTTTTGTTTCTATCCTTAGGATATATTATGTTTTCTTACGGTGGCATGAAGAACAGGGTGTAAAGTTCAATCCATAGAAATGAGAAAATTATCCGACCACCACCTTGATTGAGTTACACACTGTCTATATTGCTAATACATTGCTTCAAATGATCGAAAAAATTGTCTCATGAACAACTTAAATAATGCTATGAATGTTGTTGAACTGTCAATGTGGAAGAATGTGTTGCGCAATTTAAAATTTTTGGATGGCTATAAGAGTAGGGGACCAGAAAAACGATGGAAGGACTGTGTGAAAGATGTTTTGGCAAGGAAGGTGACTACCTAATATAAAGAAGTATGGAACCAAAAAGACGTGTACTTACCGCATATGAGTCAATTAGATAAACAATAAATTACGAAGGTACAGTTGATGAAGTATGTAAAAAATAAAATATTTACATCATTATTTGGGAGCGATAACGATTCAGCAATTACGAAATAATTGTTTTGACTGTGAGTAACATAGGTGTTTGATGTTTGTTTCTAGACACCGAAACAAAGCTATTGTTGTCTCGTACTTCATAGTTTGGTAACTGTATCAACTACAATTCTTACCAACCATATTAGTGTCAGCCGTGGTTAGGTAGTGCTTTCGTAATTTCTTAGTGTTCCTTTAGTGTAACTTTATACACCGCAAAAAACTAGTCGTAAATAGATAATGCCAATGCCTAGTCTTTTCCCAACTATATCGCGAGACTGGTTGTCAAACTGTCGGCTTTTTATGACGGCTTTTGAGTACCCGTAACGTCTGTCCACGAATGACAACTGGGACCACCGGCTTGACGTATATTTCGAGCCCCGGAGGGGTTTTTATATGTAGAAATGGTCTCCCGTCCACCCATTTTCAAGCCTTAACAGCTGAACGAATTTCGATGGCACATCGATGGGAAGGAGTAGAACAAAGCAATTATTGATGAACTGTGTGAATGTGGATAGGAAGGGCGTGACCGAGATGAAGACTAATAGAGATGTGTGGAAGATGTGGGATAAGGATAAGGGCAGGCGAATGATGAATGGTATTGATCTCAGAATTCCGTCATTTATAAACCGATTTAAAAAAATCCTTCGTTTGAAAGGGCATTACGAATAATAGAGTACTTATAGAGTGGTCCCATATAAATTTGGCCAAGTTTTGATTAGTGGTGTTTAAGCTAGCTTCAATAATACGGAAATAAATAAACCTCCTATCATGAATACGTAAATATAATATGTATTTTGGAGTCGTTTTGGTAACGAATCTCCCAAAATATGGTCTGACGTACGGCTTACAATATCACAAGTAAATAAAACTGCGTGTTATGAAACAAATTCACTTAAAATGAGGAAATTTGTCATACAAACGTTGGATCCCGACATTAAACCTTCCTTCCAGGAAAGTAGACAAAGGGCCAAATACTGCGGGACCTAACAAAGGATGTTAAACGCCATATCAGAAGCGGATTCAGAAACTGTGAGGCTTCCACCAAATTGTAAAATGTATCTCCTTTATGTCACGGTCTATTTCAAAGACTTTTATGAGTACCTATTGAGTTGAGATTTTCTCTGAGATACTTTATTAAGGATTTTCTTGTTCATTGACATAGAAAGTTTCAATCTTGTGTCAATGCTTAGGCGATTCTGCTGCCAAAACGAATGAAGTGATATCAAGCTGAATGAGCCGATTAGCTTGGCTCAATGAGATTCGATAATCTTTTTATTTGTATGTCATACAGACCTACAGTGAACGACAGAAGATGTAAACAATTGAGCTCGGCTTAAATTTAGCTTGACCTTTAAACAGTTTTTGTTGGTACTAAAAGAATTTACGCGACATTTCGCACAATAGGGATCATTTTTTTTTTCAGATCCAGATATCTCTACATCAGACTCGGTCCAACAATATTTTTTTTCAAAAATATTGTATGTTAACTTATGACTTTATTATTGTCATCACCAGCGTAGCCTTTTCCCAACTGTGTTGGGATTGGCTGCCAGAGTAACCGGACACGGTACTTTTCATGTAGCGACTGTCTATATGACCTCGACAACCTAGTTACTGGGTAATACGGTACCCCTTGGTAACACAAACAAATAAACAAATTATGAATTCGTAAATAAATATCTACTCAAAGGGAGTTCAGACTGGGGGAAAAATGTATAACCATTCACAAAGGTTTTCATTATACTCAAAAATTCTCTCTCATATCTTTGATAATATTCGGATTTCTTTTAACGCCATTTTTGGTTTCGTATTGGAATAAAGAATATAAAAGATCTAAAGAACTTGTGATGAAGATTGTAAACAGGTATGTCGAAAAAAAAACAGACTGTGAACAACTCATTGATTGTAGAAGAATGGCTTATTTCTGTAACTTTGAGCCTTATTTTAATGTACTAGAGACTCGCCCTTGCTACGCACGATTGTTACACCTGAACATTTTTTTTGCCTTCTGATTATATTCTAAGTTAACCGTATCAATGTTTTATAAACATGAACCCGCCGAAATCAGTTCTCTAAATGATTGTTAAAACCGTATGCAAATGCTTTGACTATTTTAGAAGAATACCGCAGTCACGCAGACAGACACGAAAAACAACTATAATTTGTAATGATCGTCACGTCCACTGCTGGATATAGCCCTCCCCCAAGCTCCGCCACTTCGACCGGTTCTTTACTTCCCATATCTGGCGGATTCCTTAGACCTTCACAAGGTTATCCGTCCATCTTGTGAGAGGCCTCCCAACTCTACGTCTTCCAGTACGCGGTCGCCATTCCAGAACCTTTCGGCTCCATCGGTCATATTTTCTGCGAGCAAAGCGTGATCGAATCAGGAATAAAGAGATCCGCAGGAGAATCTAGGTAACCGACATGATTCTATCACGTAGGGAAACTAAGCATGGATAGGCCATTGCCCTTTGGGTGACTTTTAGCCTTGTATTAAGGCCCATTGTGAGCGACGACGTAATTTATAATAGGCATATATGTATATAAAATTCATTTTGAATATATTGAATAGAATCGCCTTTGAAATTGGTAAATCGAAAATTCAATCTACCGACTTCGCTTTGGTCGAACCATTATTCAGTCTTTCACTTAGGTACCTAGTTTAGGTTCGACAATATAATCGTGTAATTGGTGGCACGGTGACTACCATAAAGGAAAACGGAGGTTTATAGCCCATTAATTGAAGTAATAAAAATGGTCCGGGTAGTCTTAATACTGCCGTTAGATTAGTTTGAACGGGCAGTTAAGTTTTTTACTTACTGTAATGTAAAGAAGTGATTAATCTGGTTCTTTGGTTTTGTTTTCTTTTCGACGTAAAAAAACATACGGACACATAAACTCATATCTTCCCAATGGTGAAACTACAGATCATTACCTGCTACGAACCTAACACACTCCTTTTCCTTCGTATACGATCGTACATCTATGCCACCGTGAACGCACGCTGGACGTAAAGAATAACACCATCCTATTTCGTCCCGTGGGTGTCGTAGAATACGACCAAGGGACTTACTAAATAATGGGCAGCAGCGTTCTCTATGGATTTTCCCACCATACTGCGATCGCCAACTGTCTCTGTGTAGCGATTATGTGCCCTCCCATTTGGGACGTCTAATGGTTAAAATGATGATGACGATGATCTGTAGACCTAGTATAAGTTTATTTTAACCATCTCGACTTAACGCATCGATCGCGTTCGGCGCTCCGATTGGTCAATTCATCAATCCAGGGCTAATCGGAGCGCCTAACGCGGTCGATGCGTCAAGTCGAGATGGTTAAAAGAAAGTGACACTAGGGTGTCTGGTCGTAAACGCCCACCAATTGCAAAACTACGCACCTAATCTTTCTAATAGTATAAAAGGATTAACAAAAGACATTAACACATTTAGGTATCGGACAAAGATAAAATTGCTAACTATCCTACCATAAATACGAAGGGCGGCGGCAAACTTCGAAGCCTAAGTATAAAATCAGGTAAAAACTCTTTGCGGAAATAGTAAATTGGAGCTTGCCCTTAGCAAACTCAATAATCCATCTTTAATGAAGTTAATTAAATAGATATTGTGGTAAGGTGAAGGTCAGCGTAATTGATAAATATTCAAGGTGGAAGCGAGGAGGCTGGGAATAATAGGGGACCCTTGTACTGTTGCCTGATATAAATATTCGGATATAGGGGAGATCTTTTCCCAAAAGTGGGAAAATAAAGTTTGGAAAAAAATCAAACCGGGGCTTTGATTAATGCTCGAGGTATTAACATCATCTGCCCAGTCTTTTCCCGACTATGTTGGGGTCAGCTTACTGTCGAACCGGATGCAGCTGAATACTGCTATTTTACATGGAGCCACTGCCTATCTTACCACCATAACCCAGTTACTGATAAACTAAAGCCCTTGTAAAGGTTGGTTATCTGACTTTCGGGCTTCTGATGACCCGTAACGACTGTCAAAGATCCACGAAAGACAGCCGGGACCAACGGCTTAACGTGCTTTCCGAGGCACGGAGGGGTCTCGCGATATGCAAATATACCATCCACTGAATATCCGCGGCAAGCGTTGCTTAACCTAATCGATCGACCCTGGCGTCTGCTATTAATTACCCACAAGTCCCTCTAAATCTGAAGTATTATCTTGTAATTCGCCATATTAATTTACCGGGTGGCAGTGACATCAATGCGCAAACTGAACTATGAATTAAGCACATGATTCTAAACCCCCTAGTTAAAATTTATGTTTCATAGAAAGCTGTAACACCTGCGCCTAAAATAGGACATGAAATACTTCGACAAGGAAATCCAGTTTTGGAGGGACACGGCTGGAGACAAAAATAAGATCAAGAAAGCGGCTAGTGATATCTACAAAAAAACCAGAAACTGATAGCAGCAAGAACTCAGAAGACGATCAAGATAACAACAACACAGAACATAGCGAAGCCTCGACAAAGAAAAGAGCCTAGCAAACGGTTAACCAAAAGATGCATCGGTGAAGCTCTACCTGGATCAACATGCCGGCGACGACGCGAAAAGATGCCCTCCTATAGACAAATCACCCTTCTCTCCACTAGTCCAATGCTTACTTAAGGCTGCATAGTCGGTAGGCTCGTAATCCTTTCCTATCCTATGGGCACGTCTTCCCTACCATTACAGCGCCCCCCGGTCTACTTCTTGATATGCAATGGCCTATGTAGCACCATGAATCATGAGGCTTCAGGGGCTAGTGCAAATCTCGGGGTTCATTCGATTAATCGAGTCTGGTCAAACCACGCTGGGATCGGTGCAATTCATTTCATTTCATTTCATTTCATAGAAAGCTGTAACACCTGCGCGGTCTAAAATGTATCCCACCAAAAACATTTTCATGTAAAATGTTGACGAAACCATATGGCTCGCATTGCCAAAAAGTTACTACTAACTCTACAAGCTCTACCTTCACAAACTGTACACCTTAGTCAAAATATGTGGTTTGGCCGTGTCAAAATTAACTTTTTTATGTACTGAATCCATGGAATTTTAATGAAATTTAATGTTGATAACGGATATTAAGATCCGCTTACTTTATGAAGATGTGTGTGTCATGTTGAGCTATGCCGAGTCAAAGCGCAGACAAGATATGAATGCCAATTATGTTTAGCAAGCATCTTATGTGACCTAATAAATTGTGATATTATCTTGTAAAGAAATCCTTGAGATCAAGTCCTTATCTCCTTGGTTTTGCCTGTATAACAAATTGGTTTGTGAAACGTGCCAATATACGATTAGGTTGTTTCTTGTTAATGTGGGTGGTCCCTTTGAGGCGCGCCTGGAACACTTCGCGCCGACATGGGCCTGCCGATCTATTCTGTTAAAATCTCACCGTGAGAACTCAGGTGAAGTGACCTAAAAGTGAGCTGTCATACCATCTGATACTAGGGAATGACGATACTGACAGCTCACTTGAAGCTCACTTCACCCAAGCTATCACGGTGAGTTTTTTACAGAACAGCACTACAGGTCCTTACCGGGCGGCGAGCTGCCCATTGCTTGCCGCCCGCAAGCCCGAAGTAGTCGGGTTTTATACAGCTATAGATAACAATTTAGACGGCGTCAAAACATATTTGGCCGCCATAGACGTTCAAGTATTTTGATCAAACAGGCTAGTTCAAACAGTTTGGTCAAACTGGCATGATTGTCTGTGGTAAAATTTGATCAAATTTAATGAGAAATCAAATGGAAGGAAGAAATATGAATTTTCGTATTTTTATTTGACCAAACAGTTTGTTCAAACTGTTTGATTAAAATTTTGAGTGTGTGTGTTGCGAGCGCTCAGTTGTTGCTACGGAAGTGTTCCCTTGTGGACGTGTTGTATTGCAATATGTCGAACCGCTATGTACTAGAAGAATTCATACAAATATATCGAAATGAAACCTGTTTATGGAACATCAAAAATAAAGATTACCATAACAGAGATAAGCGGAATGCTGCTTATTGTAAACTAATAGAAAAACTTAAAGAAATAGAACCAAATGCAGACCGTGACCTGGTGACAAAAAAAATTAACAGCTTTCGAACAGCCTTCAAAAAGGAGGAACATAAAGTTGAGGAGTCTTTGAAGTCAGGCGTAGGCACTGATGAAATATATATCTAAGCCAAAGTTATGGTACTATAATCAACTGTCTTTTCAAATAATTATGCCAGCCTTTAGGAGCAAATTTCAATTCATTTAACAAGTTTATATGCGAATATGCGTCTCTTTTCATGAGCCACTTTTTACACCATCCAGAACGTTTTTTTGTCCTTTTGTGAGCCTTCAAAGCAAACACTAAACCAACAATTGCTAAAGCATCATCTGTAGACATTATAAAGAAGCACTACCACTCTTCGCCCGCTTCGATACTGAACTGACACCGCTTCAAGTGTGCCTGATGGTGTGTGGTCGCTTGAAAGGTCATGCCAATTTGACCAAACTGTTTGAACTAGCCTGTTTGATCAAATTACTTGAACGTCTATGGCAGCCAGCCGGGCACTGTTAAGCCATACGGTAAATACCCGCGCAGATCACTCATTAATGTATCGATCTCGACCTCAACTAATTTACCGCCACACTGTCTTTTTTCTGGTCTGAGGGTACATTTAAAATGTGTGATTCTTTTCTTTTCTTACGTTGTGGTGCCGGACGTAAAGAAAAGAGCCATCCCATTTCTTCCTGTGGTGTCGTAAGAGATGACTAAGGGACTTACTAGAGAATGGGCAGCAGCGTTCTCTATACGTTTTACTACCATACTGCGGTCGCCAACCCGCCTGCCAAGCGTGGCGATTATGGCAAACCCACCCAAATTGGGGGAGGCCTATGTCCAGCAGTGGACGTCTAAAGGCTGGAATGATGACTATCAGTAGGAATCCCTTTCATTTTGACAGTTAACAACATTTTGCGTATTTACGTTACTGAGCAGACAATTTTTTCGAACATATTATGACTATGTATCAGAAATAATCTTCAAAATGAGCAGCTCAGAGCAGCGTAGAATGAGTAACAAGAACACAACAAATGTAAATAACCCTTTAGTTACTGCTCAACTACATACAACTCTATTTACACATGTATTCAGTACCAAGAACCATCTTCCATGCATTACTTAATTAAATCATGTTCGTTACGAAGTCACATGAAAACTTCGTTCGCGGCAACTTACCTCGGAAATTGCGAACTACTCTCAGTAATAAACTTACAATATCAATTTCACCGTTCGTTATTTTGTTACAGGTAAGCTGTTACGGGAACCCCAGTACGGTGTGGGAAGTAATTTTATGGCCTTATGGAATATGCATGACCGTAAAATGTTATATTACATTAAGAGGAAGTCACAGATATGGTGAGATTTGTACAGATTTGGCGTGTAAGTGATTTGGTTTTGATTTTATGGATGAAGGAAAATAGAAGACGACCACATGTTTTAGCGTGCATAGTTTTACATAGAAACTCATATTCGCAAATTAAATTGTTATGGAACACTATTTCAATTTCAATAAGTAGTAAAAAATATTTACGAAGTCCCACGCTGGGCGCCAAAATGTGCATTGTGCATTTCGCGGTCTTTAATATGCTTAAGTTAAAAAATCGGTAAAGGTCGGCTTGATAGAGCCTTGTCTCTGTTATAATTGTGTGGCAGTATCTTTCTAATGCTCAACAACAACGGTAACACATGACATCATGCTTGTATTCCCAGAAACGTTACGTAGAGGTGCACCTATGTAGTACTCCCCCATTTCACCCAAAGTTCCTTGTATCATGTGAACCCCCGGGTACAGCTGTACACATAAATGGCAAGTAAAATACGTAAAATTATAGCTTTAATAATTTGATTATACTACAAAAGCTTTATTGTAACGTTAATAAACAGAACTCATTATTTTGGATACGAACTCCGAATTAAATATAAGTCATTTCTAATTTAAAACTCTCAGTAATTGCGCAACAAGGTCTAAACTCGAGCTTTTCGGTAAATGCTGTGAATTTTGAACAAAACTCGGCAAGGATAAAAGAGGTTGTAACCGATTTATGATTCATGCAAGGGACCGTGTTATTGTTCCCAATTACATTTATTAATTCATTTATAACATAGGAACAGCTTGGAAAAAAAAAACTCATAGTTTTTATATCCGTTTGCGTATTAGGAGGTTACTAATTAGGTAGCTCTCTAAATTGTTTCTAAGGAATAGAATAAGTCATGCGAAAGCATTGCCACAGTTTAATAACGTGAAATATGGCATGAAGTTATCGACTGTTTAGTGTATGGATGTTTGAAATCATCAATGTCGAAACTAAATATAACAATTTAAAATTTCGGAAGTTAATGGCAAAAAAATGAAAATAGAAAATCAAAGTCGACTTCCGAAAACAACTTTATTAATAAAAAAAAGAACCAACTTCCAAAAATGGAAGTTGTTTTTTATTGATAAACTTTTATTTCATTTGTTGTAAAAGCAACAATTGTCTTGAAAAAAAAATATCCTATCAGCTTCGGCTGATGTGCCGAAATCGGGGTCGGCGATAGCAGTATGACTGTAAGATGCATAGAGAACGCTGCTACCCATTCTCTAGTAAGTCTCTTAGTCACCTTCTACGACACCCACGGGAAGATATGGGATGGTGCTATTCTTTACATCCACCATTCATAACCATCCCTAAATATGGTCACAAAACTCTCATCCACGCTGTGTATAACATGGGTTGAAATAACGTTCAAGTTAAAAACAACACGATATTATGTTCGGTAGATATTGTTTCATGTTTCGCAATGAGTAATGTTAGAAGTTTACCTTAACGCACCGTGGAGTTATTGAGCTCTTGTTACATACAATAGTTGGAACGAAGTTCCTTATTACACATTATACTCTGCAGTCTGGAAGTTTGTCTGCACACTTAAGAAGTTGAGAATGAAGGCTAGACCAAAAAGACACCTAACATTTTAGCCGTCATGTTTTAACTGAATTTAATAAAAATAGGACAAGGTTCTCAATTCAGTTACATTTAAATTTTATGGTTGTTTCCTCTATTTAATAAAAACAACATAAACAGATTTGAATTTTTTGTTTCTTTGAAAGGATATATTGTAGAGTGGTCCCATATAAACTTGGTCAAGTTCTGAATAGTGGTTTTTGACTGCAATTTTACGTTTTTTGTACTTAGTGGATGTTGATTATGTTATAATGTCTTCCTGTCACTGTTATTTACCTAGCAAGGTATAAAAACTTGTGTTGGGTTTGTGTTAATGTAAATTTGAATTTTAATAATTTTATTTAATGAGAATGACATAAATAATTTAATGTTCCAATAACAATTTAAATTTTAACAATTTTATATAACGTAAATGTTTGCATGCCGAATGGTGAAATATGGCAGAACTCTGATGGAAATCTACTAATACCTACTTATGTATAACCCATATTTGCAAATAAATGCTATTCTATTCTATTCTATTCTATCACTCCCAAAAAAAAACTGACTGTATTTGGTTTTTATTTTCGTTTTTTGCCACCGGCTTCCGAAATTAAAGTTATTTTCCACTTTGAAGTGTTTTGTTTTAAAGTCCGTTGTGTTTTTTTTTACGTAAATGCTCAATGTTTTTTTTTTCATGTAGCTACGTCGGTAATTTTATTAATTTATATTATTATTTTTCTTATAACTGAATGGGCCTGCTTGACCTCGAACACGCCTGATCTGAAGAGCGTCCCCAAAAATACCTATTACAATTGTGCTTGTTATTATATACATGACAAACAGCGAAATAAACTTTTTTCTTGTTTATCGCTCCATAGCCTACCGTTTTCGTAAGTGTATCTTACACCTTCGCGATGTTATGTGTTTCATAATCGAAGGAAAACAAACGTATGCCGGAAATTGGAAAAGGTGCCTGCTTATAAAATTTGATAAAGAAAACAGTTTTTGTCTTGGAAGCTGGAAACCAATTTCGACACTTAGCGTTTTCAGTCATCTGCAGAGCTTAAATAAATATAAGTATTTGTTTGGTTGGGAAATCATCAAATGACTTCTCCCGCTCTGGGCGGTGCGGGAGGACGGGGCAGACTTTTAATGAATATAAAACCCACCCGTCTTCCTTCAGTTGCCTGTGCCAAGGCCACGGTAATTCTTTCTAACAAATCCGCAACCCTGGCAGGAAGTATCAAGTATTAGCAAACCGTCCTTGCTTTGCACATGGTTTTTAGACTAACATATTCATTTATTATGCACATAAACCTTCCGGAATAAGTTCTCTAAATGATGATGAAAAACGCGGTCAATTTTGTACATTAAAGTCGCTTTTCGTAGCGACTTTAATGTACAATTTAGAGAATAAATGGCGCCTATATTTCTTTATACGACAGGCCTTTATTAATCAACATTTCACCTCGAAGCCTCACGTATTCGAACGAAGTTCTTTAACGCAGCTTGCGGTAGAAGTAAAATTGTAAAAATCTTCTTTTATCGAAAAAAACGTTATGCTCCATGCAACTTTTTATTATATTGAAATGAAAGAGACAGAGAGAGCGTGAGATAGTTTTCATGGTTTTCGAGGGTACTGAAACCGACAGTGATGTCAAAATGAAAATCCAACATGGCAATTGCACACATAAAAAAAAAACATCATGAGTGTGTATTCAAGTAGGCATTAACATTATTTTTGACAGCGCAGAGTGTGATAGAACTGCATGATATGCCAATACTGATAATAACAGATAGCGTTTTGATCTCCTAACAGTTTCAATCGTACTCTAATGTTTTCTACTATCTAATCTTATTCACAGAATTGAAGCACTTAGCTAGAAGTATTAACAGGAACGCAGATTTAAAAAAAATCCGACTGCAAATCAAAAGTTTTAGTTTAATCTAAGATTTCATGCCACCAACTGCATGAGACTGCTTGAAAAGTGAATTTTTTTTTGAACTTTTTAGTTGCCTAAGTCTTTTTTTTTTCAAGTCTACTTTTTGACGTAAACACCGCCATTTTCCTCCTTATCATCTTCTTTATCTTTAGTTAGTATAAAACTAAGTGACATTTCGTGTTTGTACGCTCAGATCTCTTAAACTACGCAACGGATTTTAATGTAGTTTGCACTAATCGTCAGAGTGATTCAAGAGGAAGGTTTAAACGTGTAATGCACGGGAGAAGGCGCTGGTAAAAGCTAGCCTGATGTAAACCCAAATTTTCCAACTAATTTTGAAAGTGGGCCATACCTTTAATTCCGCCTCAGCCGGTGGGCTATCTAGTTAATAAAACTTGCCTACAATTATGGTAAATACCTAGCTATTGAACTATAAGTATTTGATATCTAAAAAAATATTTTTGTTTTTTTCTAAAATTATGTAAGTAGTTTGCCATACCTACCGCCGATTGACCCAAGGAAAATTCAATCTTTTATCAACGTGATAAGACTCAATTTTAAATGCATAATGTAATGCTAGTGTCAACATGATTTTCTTCTTAATAATACCAGTTAGACTAAAAAGTATAGTTTTGATCATTGTATTATGCTTTTAACTCAATAATTTAATTAGGGTGTATGAAGTCTTGCGTAACTTATGTTGTATACCTAGATCGTGCAATGAGAGAAAATCGCTTCTTTTTCATTTAAAATGCACAAGAAGCCTCCATATTGATTATCTCATAAATTGAATAGGTATAAAGAAAAGTGGAGCCTTATTAAGAAATTCCGAGAGCTAGATAAAAACGGTATCCAACTCAATGCCAGAGGGATTACGTATGAAGGGTTCCGTATCCCAAGGGTTGCTAGTGGGAACCTTTACTAATGCCCCGCTGTTCGTACAGACGCCAGCACATCAAGCTACCCGAAACTGTCAAATTTTCCTAATCAATCTTGAACCATACTTTAGCAATAAAGTTGAACATTTATTAAAGAAATTTGACAAAATTTGACAGATTGTAGTAGCTTTGTGTGCTAGCGTCTGTACATAAATCCGTCCGTCTGTGACATGGGTGCATCTTTTGAACCGTAATAGGTAGACACTTTTTTCATGGAGCATGTATAATCACTATTCGCTATTGAAGATTGAGATAGATATTATGGTTTGAATTATGTCATTTGAATTAATTTCATAATATCAAAGTTGTCTGTTTTTGTTTTGTGTGTAATTTATTTTGTGTAAATTCAGATAAAATTGATTGTTAACGAATAAATGGCTATAACAACAAATTAAATGGGATTCCCAACGAGAAATGTATTTTTTTCGATGTATATATTTAGAAAATATTGTATAGTGGTACGGAACCCTTTGTGTTCGGTTCTGATTCGTAGTTGGGCGCTTTTTTCTTTTTGCAACCGATCTCAAGATGGGAGAAGGTTTGTTACTGATAGGTACTGATAGATATTAATTGGATCGTTCTGAGAATAATCTGCTCTGTATTTTGTTTGCGATTGTTTGAAGAGGATACGAAAATATTTACCTCGTAATTGTTTTTGTTTTCGTAAAGGTAGTTTTGTTTACTTACATAAACCTCTCTGGAGAGCACTGGTGGCTCAGTGGTAATGGCCGCGACTTACGAGTTGTAAGTCGTAAGTTCAAGCCCGGACAGGCGCATTACTTTGTGTAAATTATTACATCATCACTGCTTTCAAAAAGGGTGAAGGAAAACATCCGGGGGAAACCGGCATATCAACCAAAAATTCGTAGAAAGGTGACATTTACCAACCCGCACTGGGCACGCGTGGTGGATTACAGCTAGGGTTGCCACCTTTTTTTCATGCAATAAAAGTACTTTGGTTATTATAAGTAAGAAAAAAAAAGTACATGATATAAAAATAAAGTACGATTTATTTTTCTTTGTTATTATATTTCAAAACATATTTTTTATTGCTTTTTGCAGTTTGCATCAAATAAATTTCAAGTTGCAAAAAGTATTTACGACTAATCTTTTCAAAATCTCAAAGAAAACAAATCTTGCAAAATAAAGTATTTTCGTCTACTTTATTTTTCTCATAAAGTATAGAGTACATTTATGTGAAATAACGTACAATACTTTATTATAAAGTACGGGTGGCAACCCTAATTACAGCCCATTCCTTGCCACAGAGAGGAGGCCTGTGTCGCAGCAGTGTTTATATTATTGGCTGATTATGACGATGATGATGACGACATACAAAAAAATAAAATCCGGACATTATTGTTTAGTTTTTAAAATATAAGTTCTTATTTTAAACATACATTTTTATGCAAATGGTCCATATCGGATAAATAAATTAAATAAAAACCTGTCTGTCCAAAAAACTAACAGGTTAGATTAGTGTCCGTTTCGATTGCTCGGAAATCGAATTATTCTTACTATCTACATTTTGTACGAAATCGTATCAGTGGTAGTGTTGCAAAGAACTCGATTCCCCGAGTCGTAATTTTAAAGACTCGACTCAATTATGCAAGACTCAGTGTGCTCATAAGGCTCGGAGTCTAGAGTCAAGCCGAGCCCGAGTCATTCTCGAGTCTAAAAAAGGGACTCGTGTTCTAAAAAGGACTCGAGTCTTAAAAACGACTCGAGTCTTTAAATTAACTCGAGTCTTGTAGTTGATTGAAATCAACTAAAAAAAAATCTGACGAGTTATTCGAGTTTTTTCGAATAACTCGTCAGATTTTTTTGTACGTAAAGTTGCATCATAACCACTAATTTGAATTTATTGCCTTCTTTCGAGTCTTTTCGAATGATGAGGTATAAGCTTCATCTTTATGCTCTGAGTTTTTAGACTTGAGCCGAGCCTTTTGAGCACACTGAGTCTTGCATAATTGAGTCGAGTCTTTAAAATTAGGACTCGAGGACTCGAGTCCTTTGCTACTCTAATCAGTGGTTAGCAAAAAGAATGGGACCTCTACTAAGCTCTGTTTAAGAGAACTGCGTGTCCGTGCAGTTCTCCATGTGCCGACCGCGCGGCAATGGTTATACCTTTGTAACTTTCTGAATATTGTTTCTACGAATTTGCGACTTTCACTGTTAGTGTTTTACAAATTCCTTCTAAATGTAGACGTAGTCGTTTTGCTTCTACGACACTATGTCCGAACAAACGAAACAGACACAAATAATTAAAAAATTAACAGTTAACATAATATAACAAGATCATGATGTTTTTGGTTACCGACTTTTGGGTATTGACTGGTTCTATAGTCTGCGCTAGTAAACGGTTACTAAGGAGTATCGATGTAATGAAGTCGCAGACGGATGCGGTGGAACCTTTGCATATTTTACTTCCTTACTAATTATCAGTTGCCTGGAAGACAGATAGATAGAATACTCTTTGTTTTATACTCCATAAAAATTACAAATATAAATGTAGAATTTTTATATAGAGTGACAGACAACCTCTAGATGGATTAAAGGGATAAGGAGAGATAGTACTACAGGTAGTCAGTGGTGTTTAGCCATTTACGTCTAAGGCTCTAGACAGACGGACTGCATTTCAACTGCAATCCAACCGCAAATTGCAGTTCAAGTGCAGTTTTAATGCAGTTGACACGACTGCAATAGAACTGCAAACCAACGGTGCAGTTCGATTGCAGTTCACACGATTGCACGCCGACTGCAATCGGACTGCACGTTTGTTACATGCTAAGTTTATTCGTGCAGTCCGATTGCAGTCGGCGTGCAATCGTGTGAACTGCACACTGACTGCAATCGAACTGCACGGTTGGTTTGCAGTTCTATTGCAGTTGTGTCCTCTGCATTCAAACTGCACTTGAACTTCAATTTGCGGTTGGATTGCAGTAGAAATGCGGTCCGTCTGTCTAGAGCCTAAAATAAATACATACATACACAAATAGATGATAAATTTATCTGTATATATTATAATTTTATTTGGTTTTTCTATCTGGAATTTCTCAGTGGCAGCCTGGAGTCTGGATTTGTGCCCAGTTGATGTCAATAGGCTTGCCGGTAGTCGCTCGGTAGTCACCCCCTTTCTATTCATATCACCATTCACTCAGTCTATCCATCCGTCAGTCTATTCATTTCTATGGTATTATGGAATTTTGGAGTTAAGCATTCAAATAAAATTATATTAAATTTGTAAGTGGTTCTCGTAATTGACATCTTCAGATGCGCTTCTGATCCATTTGTTTACATTTTCATCAAAACTTATAATACAGGCTATACTAGTGACACTTTTTTTTGTGTCAGATTTACTCAAGTTTCATAATAAACAAGCGAAAGTCACGCAAACATCGGAAAATGTGAAAGGTTAAATTAGACCAACATGTAACTCCGAAAATAAATTCGGGAAAGTGATAGAAATTAGCAGGCATATGTCTGAATTGTTAATTGACTTTAAAAGTAATTACGAATAGCAATGTAGGTTTTGATAATACACGTACACAAATTACACATTCGAATAAAAGGCTTTATTTCGTTTGAGGTCTTCTTTTATTCAATACTAGCTGTTGTCCGCGGCTTCGCCCACGTGGGTGTCGGAAATTAACCCACGGAAACGAGGTAACAGGATAAATTTGCTTCTTATATCGGTCCAGCCGTTTTGGAGATGAGTATACAGGATGTCCCAAAAATCAACGTCAAGCCGAAAACGGTTGATAGGCCAGGTGGTGACAGTTATCAGAAAAAATAAATAAAAAAAATCTAAGTTAAGTACTTTTCAAATTGTTGACATTATTTTTCATTTTTTTTTTTTGTGAATGATGTAACCTCGAATAACCCTTCTGTAAACTACAGTCCAAAATTAAAACACAACTACCTCAGTTTTAAAGAAAACATCACTTTTTTGCTCCACCATGTACTAAAAATTATTACATCGCCCAACTTTAACTGACTGTACTGAAACAAAAATGCTTAACTTAGATTATTTTTTATTATTTTTCTGATAACTGTCACCACCTGGCCTATCAACCGTTTTCGGCTTGACGTTGATTTTTGGTTGATTTTTGCTTATGCTTTCATAAGCATTTAGTAAAAGGCGGTATTTTGATATTGACATTACAAACAGACACTTAGTCTGTACTAATATTATAAATGCGAAAGTAACTCTGTCCGTTATGCTTTCACGACTAAACCACTGAACCGATTTAGATGAAATTTGCCACAGAGTAAGTTTGAAACACAAGAAAGGACATAGGCTACTTTTCATTCCGCGACTATATCTGCGTCCGACGAAGTCGCGGGCAAATGCTAGTTTTTTTAAATATATTTGTTGTAGGAAGTAAGGAATTCGCTCTATAGCCCGGTGATCTTGTTGGAATATTTTTATAGTACCGGTAAATCGAAAACCACGAGTTTCCGATTTATTAAGTGAAAGCGGAAATGTTTACGGTGACTTGAATGAAATAAAAACAGCTCTTTTGTGTACGGGACTATTGTTGATTTCTCATTTTCACTTGAGAACAAAGGAATCAGGTGTATTTATTTTCCTCTGTTGTTTCTTTATGGCTGCTGTTAAGGAAAATAGGTATATTCTTTCATAGAAAGATTAGTAAAATCACGGACATTAATACCCAGTTGTTATGTTCTGTTCAATAAGCCCACTTGCACACGGCCGCAAGTGGGCTTATTGAATAGAAAATAGCACGTTTTTCAACGCACACTGGATGTTTACTTCTACACGTTGTGATCCCAATGAAGAAAAAATCTACTAGGTTATTTTTCCCTTTGTCACAAAAGGTGAACAAAATTGATTAAAATCTGTCGATTTCATACACTGCTCCTGAGTCTTACTTGAAATTCCCACATTCTAAAAAACTGTACGACGACCTCTTTTACTCACAAACTTTAAACTTTTTAGTTAGTAAAATATGTGAAGTTGACAGTGACACCCAAAAGCATGACATTTTGTTATATAATTTAAGAAAACAGTTTTTGATTTTTTAAATAATAATGAGGTCTAGTAACAAGTTTTCCCAACGTGGAACAAGCCGTGATCTGTGTCCAAGTACATGCACACGTGTTAAGAGGCCACTGAAACGCGTGGCACGTGCTGGCTGCCCCGATGACAACGATGCTGTTGCCACGTTGCCTGACAACTGGACGCCGAGGCACAGCGGCCCGATCCTCGCCAACTACCTGAAACAAAGAGAACAAGATCATAAAACTGTTCTCGATGACATCGCCACAGGTGCAGCTGCAGTTAACGAAGATATAAACAAAAGAGTCCGTGCGCTTACTGAAAATCTTTTGACTCATGTACAAGAAAATCAACGTAATATAGATTGCACGGTCGACCATTGCGACGACGACGAATCGCCTCTATCAGTGGAGTCTCGCGATAAAGCTTTAAAGATGGTTCGTTCCATTATGGAAGAACGTTTCGCGTTAATGGCAGATTTCAAACAGGATGCGTTGCTATTGGAAAGGGAAAGAGCAGACAAGTTGAGAATGCTTCTGCGTGGTCAATTTCAGCGTCTCGTCGCAGTTGGGCACAGAACTCCGAAGGATTTAATGCATGAATTCGATGAACGGATTTATGACATCAACCAACAGCTCCTGAGTAATTCGAAAGCCTACACAGAATTAGAAGCAGATTTACGAGGTCTGTCTGGCGAAGGCATCACACGTGCGCGGTCATCGCTCAATCAGTTATGCCTTGGTATTGGAATGCCGATCAGGGGGCGTAGTGCCTTAATATGGTGTAAGGACCAGAAAGTTTCGCGACAGCGATCTCACAGTGCTATGCCCCGCTTTAGTACTAGTGATCTTCCTGGATTAATAATATTTGATCATATTAAAGAGCTGAATGCAATCATATTGCCATTAGTTGATGCGTATCGCAACGCTGTATTGAAGATGTTCTCTGGATTTTCTAGTAAGCTTACTGAATTAGAAAAAGATCTGGGTAATCAAGATTTACGCGGACCCAATAAAATTTCGAAGATCGAAATTTCAGAGTTAGATCGAATACTTGAACGTCAATGTCAACGTTTAACTAATGCTCTGATTAAAAATCCTAACAAAAGTTTATTTCAAATGACCGGCGCTGATGTCATTACAATGCAGGATAGCGTTCGGTCGTTGGGAGAATGCCTTCGAGAAACCTGCTCAATACTAAATCATGCAGGTCATCTTTGGGACGCACATATATTACGTTCAGCTCTCGCTCAAAAACTAACCATAGCAGCCGTAGAAGATCTTCTTACTAGTCATGATACAATTGAGTTAGCCAATGAGATTCCATTTAATATTGCCATAGAACAGTTGCGGTGTTCCCCTGATGCTGATAAACTACAGCAACAGTTTGATGCAATATTGGTTTTGTTAGATAAAACAGCCGCCATGTATTTACAACACAGTGAGGCCGAATTAGGACGTTTAGAGGAATTCATGAATCTCCCCGCATCCATGGCAAATACGTTACTTGCAGAATTTGATATTTTTTTAGAAAAATATCCAATAGCTCCTATACAAGTGTTGGGAAGCACAACAAACCTGTCAGTTGCGGGAACTCCACAGAGAAACCATGGTCTACCAACATCAGTGCAGCTGCCACTACCTCGTGCCGTTTTTCAGACAAAACTTCAAGAAATTGCTCTAATGAATTGGAGAAACGGTTTCCTTGAATCTTTTAAGAACAACATCTCCATGCTTCCAGAAGAATTAAAACATCAAGCTCAACTGTGGGTTGAACAACGCAGCGCAGCCCTACACATGCGTTATTCTTTAAAACTAGTATCGTACACCATACGCTTAGAGCGTGTCAAAGCTGCTCGGGACGCACGCCTCGCAGAGTTGCGTTACCACGATATGAGGCTTGAATCACATTTAGGTGCAATTTCTAAGCTTGTTGATCGTTTACCTGAAGAAGCATCTGAATTCGCAGCTTTAGATTCACCTTTGTTTTATCCTTTTTGTGAAGGGATTGAACGAATGAAAGTCAATATTGATAATATCGTAATCGAAAATTCGTTAACCCCTGAAGTGAAGAAACTGAAAATGAAAAGTTACTCTCCCCGTCTTGCTAAGCATCGTCAATTGTTTGAAGAATCTCTTGATGTGGCAATAGTGGAGTATAAAAAGCTTTTGGAGCATCGAATTCATGAGGCCAGGATCTCAAATGTACGTTACATTTCACTAATAAAGTTGTTTGGTGAAGGTGGCCAGTATGCTACACAAGAAGCAATGAAAACTTGCATTGCTTTGGGGAAAGGCGCTGATTCTTTAGAATTGTGCTTTACTAAGACTTTAGATGTTTTGAGTCATCGACGCTCACAATTACTGTCTCTTGCCGATCAAAAAATATTGCCGTTGCAACGTATAATAGACGATAGTAATAAAACCCCTGGTAGAGCGTCTGGCAAATCGACTGTCAGGATTTCAGATAAGAAAAAGAAAAAATGATATATATACATAAATAGGTATTGGTTATTATTTTCTATTTACAAAAATGTAGTACTTCTAAGGTTCCGATAAGCTGAAATAAAACTATACTGCTATCGAAATCTCAAGAACGAAAAGTTTTGAAGAATTACTAATTTTACACGGATTAAGGGAAGGAGGTTTTTTATTCGACTCGCGATGTAATGTATGTCCGCAATTTTCTCCAAAAATAATTAATCAATTTTGGAAAATTTTCACGACCATACTCATACAAATGAATAAAGTGCTATGCTAGCTATAATAAAGTTTAATTTTAGAGACGTTTCATTAGTAACTTCCTTTGTAAATTTAAAAACACGGATTCAACTCGCTTCAGACTCAAAAGAGGGCTTTGTAAATTGGTTATTCTCAGCTCCCACTGCTCTTTTAAGAAGCTTTTCTTTTTAAGAAGTAGTTAGGAATTTAGAGCTAGATACATATGTTCTTATTGCTTAGTTGGTTGTTCGTCAATTTGGTCTGATTACTGTCGATTTCATAATACCTACTTTTAATATTCAAAATAATACTAAGTAAAATAACTGTTATCTTATCACATCCACCGGCATATCTTTTTTAAATATCCACAACAACCCTAAACTGAAATTTTAGCTTTAAGCCGTGCCGTAACATTAATCAGGTTTCCGTTCATATATGGAGTTCCTGTTGAAACGTCAACAGTCGGTAACTGATGGCCGGCTTTTGTTACGTCAAAATGGCGGACTGAAAGCCGAGCTGAAAACGAACGCGTCTTTGGACCGAGATTTCAATAGTAACTAATTTAACCTATTTCGGAATTGATTGACACGGCAGATTTCAAAACTCGATCACGGGACCTCCAGTACCACACGAAACTTTCTCTACTTACCTTTAAGCAACTTGAAGTTAGTGATTTATGTAAATCTCATCACAATATCTGCGCCTTGCAGCCGGTCCTGACGTGTATGTATAGCCCAAGATAAACTTTATGGCTGCCGTGCTGCGTTTTTTATTGCACGGCAAAGCTTGATAGACAACTGCAACGATCCTCTCCCATTAAATGAAGTTGTTTTGTTGGTTTTTGCTGCCGTCGAGGAAGTATTCTGATTTTCTTTCGTAGTGCTCTTAGAAGGTACAGTAGCAGGTGTATGTTTGTAGATAGAAATGGGTTTTTTTTGTGGGTGGGAAATCATGTAATCACGTCTCCCGCTCTTGGGTGGAGCGGAAAGGTGTGTCAGACTTTTACTGACAAAAACTCACCCGTGTTCCTTCAGTTGCCCATGTGCCAGGGTCACGGTACCTCTTTCGAACAAGTCTCACGACCCTGGCAGGTATCGGTTATAAGCCTAACAGACCCCTTCAGTTCTGCTGACATCTGTTTGAGGCGCGCGTGGAACACTACGCGCCGTCGACACGGGCCTGGTCTTTACCGGGCGGCGAGCTACCCATTGCTCGCCGTCCGCAAGCCCGCGCCTCCGATGGGGGGAGGGGTTAGTTCCTAATTTGATAACATATCGCAGCTTGAAAAGTGTTTCCTGAGCGGAAGGACGGAATCTTCAAGGGTCTTACGTGGCTTATGGGTCAAAGACTGTTTCTTTGTCGAAGTCTGTTTTATCTGAAAGCGTTATGAGCAGCACTTTGATAAAATACATTTTATATCCATCACTGATTTTCAAATTTGTGTAACACGCTGTATATGTCGCTTCGTCATCTTCAACGTTCCTTGGAAATTAATCTAGCCTCGACTTTGCATTTAAAGCTCTAGCGAGATTGCTTTCGATGTTTTTTCAGTAGATCATCTGCCTAGCCTTTTCCCAACTATGTTAGGGCCGGCTTCCAGTCAAACCGTATTTTACATGGAGGGACTGCCTATCTTACCTCCACAACTACTACAACCCAGTTACTGTGTAACATGATAACCATAAGGTAAACATGGTTGTCAGACTTTCGGGCTCCTGACGACCCGTAACGACTGTCAAAGATAATGACAGGTGGGACCAGTTTTCCAAGCTTGGTGGTCCAGAATCATGTACTGTACTGAATCCATGCTGCAAGATGCGCTTCGATATCCCTGTATTTCAGGATTTACCTTTGAGTTATTATTCTGTTAGGATCACTTTCAAACGAAGGAAGAAATATTCTATAAAACCTACCACTGTAAAAAGCAGGTGGAGTGTACTTGAAGCGAGTGAGTATCGATTCCTAGCATCAGGTGGAATGACAACACACCATCTCCCTTCACCCAACCGTTCATGGCAAACAGTTACAGAATAGACCAGTTGGTATTAATTGACAGACATCAATAGTTGCGCGTCGAGGCAACCTTGTATATTTAGGGTATATTTTAGAATATCCACCATACGACAGTTTAAAAAAAAGTTAGTTTCGTGTCTAATTAATAAATTGTGTGTGTTGATTAGAAAATAAGTTATCATTTATTCAGGTAGATACTGCAAATTAAGTTAATCCCTCTAAAAGTTCGTAGGTATTCTGTGTTCTCTGCAATTACTGTCTCTTGAATATGGAGCTTGTGTTACTAATGTTCTGTTGTGGCTTGCCACCACAGAGAAACATGTTTACGGTTACATTTGACGTGGTTCATTGCGGTTAACACTTTGTTGGTTCTTTGTCGTCAATATCAAGTGACTGTTGACGTAGCATGTGTAAAGAAAGGGGTTGCAACTTGGAATCATTGTCAACTGTATTATATCTATTCACCATTTGATATTGATCTGTTCTTGGGTTAGATTTTATGGGTAGTAACGTTACGTTAGAACACATAACATCATAACTTTGTTCAGACTGGTTGGGTGTTCAAGTTCTATGTAATAAGGGGAAAATATATTGCCACCAACCGGTCACAAATCTAGACACCGAAATGCTACTGAGAAATTTCTGATGGAAAACCCAATAACACTGTCCGACCGGGGATTCGAATCCTGGACCTTTGCGTAGCGTAACGCTTCCGACCACTAGACTAACAAGGGATTTAGTTTAGCTGGAAGTGGCTAAGAAAAATGTGCAAATATATAAACTGTCAGGAGAAATCACAGATAAACAACATCATATCGACCCCCGATCACGTATGCAGGGAGAAGAGGTATCTCTTTAATTATACAGACATACAACGTGTAACAATTAACGCAAGATCTCATACACCCTAATTAGAGTATTGAGTAAAAAGCATATTAAAATGACCAAAATGTATTTATTACACGCTTTATATTGGCTTCACTTATGTGTTTGTTTGTAACCGACTCCTTATAGCGCGATTTTGACCCACTTTAAACGACCAGATTTCATTCAAACTTTGCACACGTATCAAGGACCGGATGACAATGCAATAATTTTATAAATTTGTGCCATTATCCTTGCCACGGTTACCAGGACAGCAAAAAAACTGTCTTCGAAAACTACGCTGACATACGTCACAAACTACGCTGACATACGACACAAACTACGCTGACATACGTCACAAACTACGCTGACATACGTCAAAAACTTCGAAGATAGGGTTGTCTTTGGAATACATTATAGTCTTATTGTTTTATAAGATCTTTGGTTATTATGGCAAAATAGATAGAGAATAAAAAAAAAACTATATTAAAGTCACTGAAATCGATTCAGAAGACAATAATGAAAAACCTACTTTTAGGACTTGCGCTTATCCTGTAACACCTTGTATGAGCGTAGTGATTCAACAAATTGAACACCTTTAATTTTTTAAATTGCTGATTTTGTCTGCTCTTGACTCTTAACCTCGAAAAAGCCTTATGCAAAGTTATGGATGAGGTTTATTATAAAACAAGCGTGCCCAGAAGATGCCTGTTCACTCTTGCTATGGCAGTCCGATTAAATGTGGAAGGGAAGAGTATGTTCTAAGAGGGATCGGCCCATATTGACTCGGGACCGAGTTGAGTAGGAAAAGGATAGAGTGGACTTTGGTAAACTTAGAAGGGTCAGGTGCGTAGTACTGGTAACCAGCGTCCGTGTATGATCAGCACCCTAATTGCGAAACGCACAATTTATCAGAATCAGAATGAGAGTGAAGATTATTTCTAAACCATTGCGTCATTTGTTCGAATAAATTGTCGGCTCAGCAACGTAAATAACGCAATGAATGTTGTTTAACTATGAATATTAAACCAATTCCTACCGATAAAAGTTCCGCAACTACTCCTCTGATGTATGAACAACGAGGCAAAAGGAGTATGTAAGGATAGTAGCAGGTGGCGTTCTGTAGTTTCTGCCTAGCCCATGGGAAAACGGCGTGAGTTTATGTATGTCTCTATGTTGACTTTGCCATGCAATGGGACAATACAGGCTGATTATTTATATTATAAAAACATAGTGAAACTACCAAACTCCCATAAATTTTGGCTTTTCCGAAACCACGACATTTTTATTAGTTTTCTACGTGTATCAATTTTAAGTATGGTTCGTCTTCCGCATTTTACTGGCGGGTCAGCATCCAATCTGGCGTTTACGACCAGTAACTGCACTCGTAGGATATTGCGTTGAGCCGAGGTTGTTACTTTTTAATGTTTATGCCTGTTAGCTGTGATTTCGACTGCGAGGTCAGATTTTGGGTGTTGTTCTGTCTTTTATTTTTCCTGCCATGATGGAATTAGTTGTAAAAAGGTGTTCGTTTTTCTAGTTTGGGTGTCATAATACAGCTAACATGTATAAGCCATCCAAACTATACTACGTAGTATAATTGTAAAAGTTTTTTTGCTTAGTTGTTAGTTACTCAATCACGTAAAAACGGCTGAACGGGTCGGTATGAAATTTGACAATGAGGTAGCTTGGGACCGGGAAAAGTTTGAATATACATTTAGTTGCACAGCTACACGTGGATTCCAAGCTTTACCCTTCGAATTTCAAAGTGATGCTTACTTTTCATCATCATCATCATTTTAGCCATAATACGTCCACTGCTGGACGTAGGCCTCCCCCAATTTGGGGGGCTTTGACATAATCGCCACGCTTGGCAGGCGGATTGGCGATCGCAGTATGGTGGTAAAATGCATAGTGAACGCTGCGGCCCATTCTCTATTAACTCCCGTAGTCGCCTCTTACGACACCCACGGGAAGAAATGGGGTGATGCTATTCTTTACGTCCAGCACCACACGGTACTAACTCGAAGCTCGGTGCTTACTATTGCTTACAGAATATCACTACAATAGTGATATCTGTAAAAATATTGCAGAGGGAAAACTTAGTTGAAATGAGCTTGACGTTAACTGTAAGTGGAATTGACAGCTTACTTCAAGCAAGATTTTTACGGAAGAGACCAGCTGGTCTTCTTCTTAGCGTGTCGATGGCAATCATAACACAAAAAAAAAATATCCTATAGTTTTTAAAATTTGTTAAGCTCAAACTTAGCAACGTGAATATCGATCGCTGATGTAGCCTAATAGGCTATGGTCCTCACATATGCAGGGGACAGGGTATGCGGTGCAAGATGGGCGATGAGCCATTCATTGGAGACAGACACCGATTGGTGGAATGACAATTCACATTTAGGTTAAGGTGACGGACGTAAATAAATAGTACCATCCCATTTCTTCCCATGGGTGTCGTAAGAGGCGACTAAGGGACTTAACAGAGAATAGGCAGCAGCCTTATTTGTGTATTTTACCACCATACTGCGATCGCCAGCCCGTTTGCTAAGCGTGGGTATTATGGCAAGCCTCTCCAAATTTGGGGAGGCCTAAGTCCATCAGTTTTCGTCATTTGATGATGATGATGATGATGATTCTGTTAGCATCGGATATTAGTCGGCCCGCTAATATCCAATGCGTGATTTACAAAAATATCACCCTTGTCAATGTTTTACCCGCTGGAAAAAGGGCATGGAGATAACTTTTACTAAACGCAATCCCCGTGTTGAAGTTTCGAGAGAGTTATACCTCTGCTGAGACTGATCGAAACTAAGGCCAACCAAGTCCTATGGGATGTACCTAGTTCAGACACAAAAGTTTTTTTGAGGGTTTTGTTGTAAATCCATTTGAGAGTGACAATATCTATAAATAGTTTTACATAAATTCAATGCAAAGCGTGAAGGCGTGGAAGGGTATGCTTGAGAACGGTGGTCTGAAGCTCAATTTGGCGAAGACCGAGTACTTAATCTGCATCACAGCAGATCTCACATGCGTCCGCGTAGGCGAAGACACGGAAGGATGAAACCAGTATAACGCGAAGAAGGTGATGGTGACATTCAATTCATTAGTTAATTGATTTTATTTAGGGACTGGTCAAGGAAATGTTCCGTCGCATCCTCTCGTGTCTTAGTAAACACAAACTGCGCTGAAGGCAAGGCATATTAAGGCGAGGTTGCAGTACTTTTTAACTTTTTTAAACCTCTGCAAATCTAGGAAAATGTATAGTTTCCGTAAAAAAAAAATATTTAGGAAAATTGAACATACTGTTAAGCGCTGTGTGAAGATAGAAACGTGAATTAAAACAAATCGCTCGATAAAAAATAATCATAAAGATGACACTAAATCGCCGTTTAAAACGTGTACCTTGAAGAGATTCCATCATTAAATAATGTAAAACTTATACCAAAAGATAGGTTTTATTGATTTTTAGGGCATGCTGAGAAAATATTTTATAATTTCCTTATCATTTTGTCTCCACGAAACAATTATACACAAAATCTAGCAGCTCAAGCGCTCGCAACGACCGGCCAGTGTTCGCCGAAACGTCTTCAACTACAAGAGGGCCTTAAGCTACCCCTTTGCTTGTACCAATTTTCCCGCTCCTGCGCTATCTGGTCACTGTTGGTTTGGACGGCCCACCATGGCATAATAATTAACAAAAAAAAAAAAAAAAAAAACAAACGTTAATAAGACACAAGTAATTTGTACTCATTATTATAAATGAAAAATAACTCTGTCTGTCTGTTTGTAACTTTTTCAAGCGGCTCCCGCAGACAGGCGCGATGCGACAGCGCGACGCGACTCTTGTAGAACCATTTCCATGAAGTTTTCATAGAAATTGTTCTACTAAAGTTGCGTTGCGCTGCCGTGTTGCGTGTTTAGGGGGTTAACGGATTCGTTCGAAAGAGTTACCGTGGCCCTGGTACAGGCAACTGAAGGAACACGGGTGGGTTTTAGTCAGTAAAAGTCTGACACGTCCTTCCGCCCCGCCCAGAGCGGGAGATGTCATTGGATGATTTCCCAACCAGAGAAAAAAAGAAAAAAAAAACGGTGTGTGTCGAATTTCGATGACATTTGACTCACAGGCAGACCATATTCAGGTAGGTCATGGGATAGTTTTTATCCAGGTAGTAAGTTCTCGTGTAATTTCCGACCTCCATGCGTCTGAAGCCGTGGACAAAAGTAAATAATAATTAAGTAATTTAATCTTGTTAAGTTAGTAAGTAGGTAAGTTTGAATTAGTATGTAATTTGAGAAACCATTGCATCTGTTGCCTAATTAAAACCCAACTGTGAACCACTACGTGCACTTATATGTGTCATCAATCACGAGGATACTAGATCCCACGACACAGGGTATCCTTGTGTGGGGTCTAGGGTTACTCCATTGCACACAAATTACTCTCACGATCCAATCTTTGTGTCTTAATTTCATTCTGTGCTTATCGTGTCTGTTAACTTGTTCTTAATAAATTAACTTTAATTTAAATTTACTTTACTTTAAAAAAAAGCTAGTCCTAAAACAAATACATAATCATAAACAAACTCATTCTGAAGGCCGACCTACATTATTCCCGTAAAACTATAACGCTTGCTCTTGAATGAGCACCAACAAAACTATACAACCGCTCTACCAATAGAATACCAATGAGGGTTGAATATAAACTGAGAATGTGACGATATATCTTGTGAACATTCGACCTTAGGTTTTCGGTAAGGGCGGGAGAGGTTGCAAGTGGGTTGGCAATCGCAGTATGGTGGTAAAATGCATAGAGAACGCTGCTGACCATTCTCTAGTAAGTTCCTTAGTCGGCTCTTACGACACCCACGGGAAGTAATGGGATGGTGCTATTATTTACGTCCGGCGACACACGGAACATGGTGTATGATACGATCAAACTTAATTAAATCGGGGCGTTTAGGGATTTGAGTTGCATTTACAGAGGAAAATCATTTAGATCTAAAGATTAAAATATGTATATACAACATTTTTTTTTTTAAATATTTCACATAAACCTGCATTGGCTCATATGAAACTTCAGAAGCTTGATGCACGGTTTCAATTGGTCGTTTCCTATGGAGAAGAGTCGGCAAGAAACTCCACGGTAACTCATCTACACTAATATTATAAAGAGGAAAAATTTGTATTTTTGTATGTTTGTTTGTAATGGATAAACTCAAAAACTACTGGACCGATTTTAAAATTTCTTTTACCATTAGAAAGCTACATTATCTGCGAGTAACATAGGCTATATAACATCACGCTACAACCAAGAGGAGCGGAGCAGTAATGAAAAATGTTGCAAAAACGGGGAAAATCGCACGGGTAGGCGATTCGACGCGACGGCAGTAGCGGCGTTAGGGTGGGGCGCGGTTGGGCGACCGCCCAGGGCGCCAGATTTGAAGGGGCGCCGCAGCAGGCGCCCCGTTTTCCGCTCTTTCACTGAGCGAGTCCTATTACTAGTAAATTCCCTAAAAGTAGCTAAAAAATCGTTAAAATGGCAATACCTACTAGAATCAAATGCAGTGATTACTAAATATTATTCAGTTCAGTTAAAATAAACTGTTAAGCGCCGTATGCACCAAAACAAATGAATGCTAGTTATGAAGCCTATTTACTGTAATATTTGAGACACTAAATAATATAGTCGTGCATAAAGCGCTTATTTTTGAATGAAAGTTAGAAAAAGTGCTTAAAATAACAAAACTTCAAAGAATTTGCCAAGTTTGATGTTTTTTTTATATGACATACTATGTTTTTCTTACTATTTTATTTTAGAATAGATGTAAAGGTCGATACCTAAACTTCACATAAACACAATAACATGACGTCAATAAATACTTTGAATTTTCATGACTATGATAGGCGAAAAATGTTCTAATCTTTACCCTCCTCCTTTGAAATCTTTTTTGCCTGATCAGAATGTGGGTTGATAAAATTTAATATAAAGATAGGAGTAATCCTGTCTTTATATTACATTTTTATCAAAGATCGCAACTTACAAGAGCTGTATCCAAATGTGTGGATAGCATTGCGAATATTGATCACTATACCTGTGACTGTGGCTAGCAGAGAAAGGAGTTTTTCTAAGATTAAACTGATAAAAATCTATCTACGTTCAACAATATCTCAATATAGGTGGACAAACTTAGCAACTTTGTCAATCGAAAATGAAATTGCCGAAAAAATAGACTTTGATGTCTTAATAAAAGAGTTAGCTGATAGAAAGGCTAGAAAAGTAACATTTTATTAGTTTTCTTAATAAAGGTTATTTTATATATTCTTTGCCTCTTTTTTCGGATGGATTTCAATAGAAGATATAGGGCGCCGTATAAAATCTCGCCCAGGGTGCTGGTAGTACTAAAACCGGCACTGCGCGACGGGAAGGGTCGGGGGAACACGAAATTTAACGCGGACAAAGTCGCGGGCAGAAGTTAGTTTAAAAATAATTAGCTCTTACAATGTCTTCAAATTATCATGTCAATAGGTTTGGGGGCGTAGTTTAGGCCTGTCAACAAGTACTTAATAAAAAAGAAAATGGTTGACAAATCGACCGTTTACAAAGGCTTACATCAATCAGTTAACTCAGATTGGTATATATACCACGTGAGCTCGGCCTATAGCAATCCACTGCTGGGCATAGACCTCTCCTAAGTTGTGTCACAACAACTTAAAAAATAGGAAAGGGCCTAAAATAGGAAAAGGTGTTCTTTGTGAGGAGTAAGTATCCACTAAGTAAGGGTTTTTTTAAATTCCATACCTAAGAGGGTGAAATGGGGGGTTGAAATGGTGAATTAAAACTAAAGTCCAAATAACCGATTAATCGCTTGACCGATTTGAATATTTTTTATGGTCGGAAAAACTGAAATGGATTTTTATGGGAATTTTTGTATTAATTATTGAAACTTGGACAGGACAAGGTCGGGACAGCTAGTTAGTAATTATATAGTTATTAACACATTACACTTTGCATCAAAGAAATGTAGAAAGAAGGGAATTAAAATTCTCGAAGAAAACAATTCCCTGATTTATTATCTCAGATTACTGCTTAACCTTGCAAGTTTGATTCAGTAGCGATGTAGCACGAACCCGGAAGATGTCGGGCGTTATTGAAATTTATTGGATTCAGCCAAGACCTATTGTAGGCTATAAATATATCAAACGACTGTGTACTGAAACTATACAGGCTGAATTTTAATTTATATGATATCTTTTAGCTTTTAGTGGCAAATCGGCTTTTTAACACGCTTTTATCTCTTCTACGAGCCATTGCTGGAAATAAAATCGTGTTACAAAACCGATTTGTACTGATTCGCTGGTATCGCTTAAGTCCATAACTCATACAGAAACCAAAACGGAAATCTATACAAATAAATAAAATTTAAGTGTCTGTTTGTAATTTCAAATTAACAGTTTTTCACTAAATGGAAATGAAAGTATATAATGGTATTCATTGTTTTCAAATTTTGTCTGTCTGTCTATCTGTCTGTCTGTTTGTTCCGGCTAATCTCTGAAACGGCTGGACCGATTTTGACGGGACTTTCACTGGCAGATAGCTGATGTTACAAGGAGTAACATATGTAGGTTACTTTTTGTCTGAGTAGCACGTCCCTGTGTGATAATTTCTGAACACCACGCGGGTGAAGCCGCGGGCACAGCTAGTTAATAATAAAAATATGTAGCTATTGTCCTTTCATAAACGTCAATCAAAACCACCCATTAATTCGTACCTTGACCTTATATCTTCACATAAAAGGATATAAGAAATTGTAAGCGTACACTAATGTATCGATTTTATTATAATAATAATAACAAGGCCGGACTTGTCATAACTTGTTCATGGTAATAGACAAGTAGACATGTTGAGTATTTGGGTTTATGGTACAACTTTCTGAATATATAGGTGTGTGGCCGAAGTTTGGGTCAAATGCTGTATATTTTGGGATCATATTAACATGGACGAGGGTAACTATAGCAACTTCAAAGCTTTCAGGTTAACCGAGTTTTCTAGATCTTATAAATAATCGCATTTTCATCAAACTAGCGATCATAGGGCTTATTCCCACAACGTTTCTAAACGCGCGTTTTATGTAACACGCGTCGTTTGCGAAGACGCGCGACGGCGCGTATCAGACTTCCAAACGCAACAGCGTTTAAAGCGCATGTACGCGCTCCTGCTCCACGCCGTGTACACATGATTCAAAATTGATTTGATTTAGTAAACCTTTCTTCAAAACCGTCGTCAGTCAAAAGTTTTCGACTTCGGGGACATGGCGATGCACCTCATGCGGAGTTGGGCAGGACATCTAGTTAGATGAGGAGATGGACGATGGAATAAAGCAGTGAATGGTGGCTAAGGTTAGGTCAAATAAACCAGGGCCGTTCAAAAGCGCGTTGGGTTGATGATATTGTCAAATTCGCGGGAAACACATGTATGAGAGACACACGGAACTAAGAAGTATGGCGGAAAAGGGGTAGCCTATACCCAGCAGTGGGCGATTCCGGGCTGAGATCATGAGAATGATACCTTTCTTATTGTAGACTAGCTTTTGCCCGCGGCTTCGCCCGCGTGGATGTCGGAAATTAATGCAAGAGGACGTATAACCGCGATAAGAATGTGTTATTCCAGGTTATATAGGTAATATAGACTCTGTGTGCTATTTTCGATCCAGATCCATTCAGCCATTTTTGTGTGATTGAGAAACAACAACCCAATCATACATATTTTCACATTTATAATATTATTTGCCCGCGGCTTCGCCCGCGTGGATGTTGGAAATTAATGCAAGAGGACGTACTACCGCGATAAGAATGTGTTATTCCAGGTTATATAGGTAATATAGACTCTGTGTGCTATTTTCGATCCAGATCCATTCAGCCATTTTTGCGTGATTGAGAAACAAACACCCAATCATACATATTTTCACATATATAATATTATTAGTAGTAGGATTATAACTCATATTACTTAGGATTCATAGTTTATGAGAACATCATGTGTGTTGGTGTTTTTAAAATAAAAGTAATAGTATTCAGAGTAAGAAGACTGTGACATAGGGCTTGGTTTAGTTGAATATAAGTCTTCCTGGTTTTTCTTAACGCTCCTATTTTACCTATACAGACACTCAATCATTTACCAGACACCGAACATAATTATAGGAATAGTACTTTTGCCAGTGGCTTGGCCCGTATAGCTGTCGGAAAATATCACCCGGGAACCTACTACCGGGATAAAGTAGGTATCCTATCTGTTACGTATCCATGATATAATATATCTTTGTGCCAAATTCGATCTAAATCCGTTTGGCCGTCTTTGCATCATTGAGAAACAAACATCCAAAAATCTAAACATCTAAGCAATTTCGCGGTCTCTTACTTGAAATAATACTATTAGGTTTATTTTGAGTATAATGAACACACATGATATTCGCAATTACTTTGAAGCCAAAGTAATATGAATTACAATCCTACTTATCCTGTACTACCCGGCCCCTGCCAACGCGCTCTGCGCCCACTTTTTAAATCTCTAATATCTTCTAAGATATTCATTTAAATTACATGCTGTAAAGGGCCATATTGATCTATATTAAATGCACAATGTATTTAAGGTACTTAATTGGATAAGGATTAATGCTGTATTGCTTAAAATCGCTTCGTAAATAAGCCCTTATTTCTCGTAAAAAGTAAAAGATAAAAAATGGTTATTGTGGGTTATACCTAAGAGATAGACATATACCATTGAGGACATTTTTGTAGGCCTTTTTAAGGTGTACAATACTGTAGTACATTATTTTGATCTATTTCGTAGGATTCAGCCAGGGTTTTTCGAATTTTGAGACGTATGTCAGCGTAGTTTTAGAAGATAGTTATTTTTTTCTAAAATAAAAGAATCTTTCTAAAATAAAAATAGCCTAAGTTACTCCTTGTTACATCAGCTATCTGCCAGTGAAAGTCCCGTCAAAATCGGTCCAGCCAATTCCGAGATTAGCGGGAACGAACAGACAGACAGACAGACAGACAGACAGACAGACAGACAGACAAAAATTGTAAAAAATGTTGTTTTGGTATATGTATCGTGTATACATCCATATACACTTAGTAAAAAGTGGTTATCTTAATATTAAAAACAGACACTCCAATTTTATTTATTTGTATAGATATGCAAATAGTAATACAAACGCGTTTAAGGGTAAATTTCTAAGAGAAAATCTTATTCGATTCTAACTTAAAAAAATAACCCATAATTTTTATGAGACAACGACTAAGTCAAAAATATACCTGCTATTGTTTTTCTTTGGTAATCCTAAAGGTATGTTCTGGACGAATAAATATACTCCAATTCTAACAGAATAATATAACATCTGTTCCATCATTTATGATTATTAGGAGCTGGAACTCCGAAAAGGTTTTGTTGGAATATTAAAGACTGCAAAGGCTTAGTATGAATAATTCTCTGACCTCATTAGGCCGTGCAATACAAAATTCAGATAGGACGGTCCAGATTAATGTGGCGTCCAGTGCCAGGCACAAAATAGATAGGTATAGAAAGTCGTTGTCGGCGTCGAAAGTTCTCCCTCGGATATCCGCGGATTCGGATACGGATATCCGAGGGAGAAGAGAGATCCGTGTCCGTTTCTTTATTTGCGGATCTTTTGCCTTATTCATTTTCAATATATAGATGAAATAAAAAATTTTTTTTTTTTTTTTTTTTCTATTAAATTCCATGATCGATGAATTCAATTCAAATTATTTTTTATTTCTTAAAATCGCGTCGCAATCCACGGTTTATCTAGGCGCTCTCGCCTAAAATCCACGTACGTTTCTACTCGTCTATAACTGCGTGAGCGTATTTTGGCTCGTTTTATGGAGCCGGCCTTCTGTTTTGTATTTATTTTGTAGTCCAATGTCAGTTGAAATCCTTAATGACCACAGATAGAGGCAACTGGGAGCCACAACTGGAAATTAATTGGAGGACCTTGCCACCGACGCGGTGCTTGATAAATTGGTGTTCAATAAACTGTTCCTTTAGAGGCCACGAGTAGACTGATGAGACTAAGAAATTTTTTGGCTGAAAATTCTTCGTCGTGATTATTATACTTCTTAATTATTATTTTTTTTGTAATATCTTCATAATACTCTACTTTGTATATACATGGATCCCATGTTTTAATTTAAAATCTTATTTGTATGCCTACCTACATCCCAGACAAATTAAGACCTATTTAATTCTGTTATATTCTATGGTAATATGGTTTTGCAAATATGTTACTGCCGCATCACCGAAATCATTGCAAATATTGTCAGTTTCTTCTATAGTGTTTTGGTTAACTATGACGCCCAAAAATATCTCCATCGATCAAACGAATACAGTTATTTGATAACACAAGACTGATAATATAGTCCGACAATAGATTATTTCTAGAAAAATCTATTTCTTAAATCTAAAATTATGGGTTGACCATCATTCTAAATTAAAGAAAAGCCTGTAGGCAGGGCGTATTTATCCCCCCCCCCCTTTTTTTGGTTGGGAATTCACCAAATGACGCTCTGGGCGGAGCGGGAGGGCGTGTCAGACTTTTACTGACTAAAACCCACCCGTGTTCCTTGGCTGCTTGTTATCCTCCAGGAGCTCGATCAAAGCAAATTCAAAACGAAGGCCGTGAAACTATGTTGTATTCGATAAGCAAAGATCAGCAGCCCAGCACTTTAATTGCGTAACACACTATCAATCAGAATCTGAATCATTTTGAAGGATACTGTTAATCCATTGCCTCATATGTTCGAATTGTCTGGTCAACAACGTAAATAACGAAGTTAATGTTGTTGACCTTTCGAAATGAAAACCATTCCACACACCACGATTACCCAGCTGTAGTAAACGAGCCAGCATAATTATATTCAGCAGCTGAATAGTTTCTCTGATGGAAGTAAATATAACCTCCCGATATATAAAATAGCAAAAATCACATTAAAGTGGAGATACATAGATAGGTCGACTAAAAATTATTTGTTTTATTGGGTGATTATTTGAGAAGGGCAAACTCATAATAGGGCATGCATTCAGGGTGCTGATGGGGCTGCCCCGATTCTGCACCGCATTAGGGATGTTCGCCGAGTCGCACGTAGACTGTTTCTATTCTACTATGCGGAAACGATGCACGTCCCTGGTGCGAAGGGTTCGGGCTAGCTCCAGCGGCATCCTGAGGGCATTTGCGCAGAGGTTCGATTGTTAGTATCTGAACCATTGCTGTATGATTCACATACTGAGCAATCGAACTCAGTAAAACGTTTAGTGTGTTTTTTTTTCTAAATTGTATGTGTTTTATATTCTTATTTTTCTTTTTAATTTTGTAATTGTTGTCTGTTATCCTTTGTTGGTCGAAATAAAAGTTTTTATTATTATAACATTTGCAGTAATTGCTTCAGAGATTTTGAAAAAATGCTCTATAGTCAGCTGGAAAGACGACAATTATTAGGTTTTATTTTTAATGTGTTTGATGATGTTTTGCATACCTAATAATTAAAAGACTTTACCACCCAAAATTACAATGCTACAAAAGTCACAAATTATGCAGAATTTTGCTGCACTATTTCCCTTTAACCCATTAAATTAAATCTCAGTTCTCCTCGATAAAGAGAGAACCTTTGCCGTTAATCAAACGTAATAAATAAAATAAGCACTTCGTAACGGCGTCGTATTTCTTTTCAAAGATGGCTGCCATTAATAAAACTCTTTGAAGTATGGACTTGTACCTCGTAATTTTAAACCAACATTGATTTAAACTTTGCAAACGTAAAGTTAGTATTGCAAACTCGAAAGCGCTTTGATCGCAAGAGCTCCTGAAAGATGGCGCGTTGGTAGGGGGCGGTTCTGTTAGTGCCTATGATTTCTATGGTTTATGACCATGGTCAACCCATCAATTTTGTTTTCGGAAATATAATTTTTCTATGGTAGAATGAGAAGTGCATTGTCGAATTGTGTAATCAATATTTATTTGTAGAGATATCTCTACAAATAAATAAAGCAGAGGTGGTCCATTGGTAACAGCCATGACTGACAAGTTGTAGGTGGGGGTTCGAACCCAGACAGGTGCATTCAAAATCAAAAGTAATTTATTCAAACTAGGTTGAGAGTCAGCACTTTTTGAACGTAAAAGTTACATAAGACAGTCCCCCAAAACGCTCGCCCTACACCACTTCCTAGTGTCTTTAGCTGGGAAGAAGAAGTGGCGCAACTAATTCTCCAGCAGCGCAGTTTTCTGTTAAGTTAGAGGAACTTGATTCCATACTTTATCTATATTTCTTTATTTTATTCGCTCATACAGATTGTTACATACAAAAGCGGAGCATTAATATCAATTTGAGAGTATTTTATTACACTATTATGCAAGCAGGCGAAACATAAATTCAAATTACCTAACTCTTCCTTACATAAATCCCTTTATGCGAATGTTCAGTCTCAGGCATAAATATCACTGGTCTTCTTTTTTCAGAGTTGGTACTATTGTACAAATAGTACATGTATGGCTCCACCCAGGAGTGTTAATGTGGTGCTGTCCTAAAAACTATGTGGAACTTGATATCTTGTCCAGCGTGTCCTGTTGTTTGCACGCTACAGGAGTTGATGGGCTCTACTGAAAATGCTAAGCTCGTAGCCAAATTCTGGGCTAACTCTATTCAGATTGCTATAGACAGGCTAAGAAGAAGAAGTACAAATAGTTCATATTCCGGCATGCGGACTTTCACCCTCAGAAAGATTTTCACTGAATTTGTAGTTAGCCTGTATAACTAACTTGTCTATCTCATTAAAAAACCGACTACTGTAATGTAAGTTTGAAACAAGAAAATATTCTCCTCTGAAAGTCGTGGTCGTATGTCCCTTAAACCTTGTGATCGCTTACTACTGTTGCAGTATATTGTTTTGTTAGGGTAGGTGGCATATGACCACGGCTTTAGTGGGTGGCTTTCGGGTAGTTTTACTAGAAGTCAGACTTTCAGGTGGAGGACATCCATGAGGATCCACCCACGGATGAGAATATTTTCATTGTTCGTACTCTTTAGAGCGTAATTTCTCAGTAGTATGATTTAGTTTTTGAATTTAAGTTTTTATTTGAATAATTTTTGGGTTAACTAAGAATATGCATATACAGGGTGTCCAAGAACCTGGCGTCCAACTGGATTCCCACGATGCCCCAAGTTCTAACAGTACTCAGAAAAATATTTTAAAAAATCCACCCCATGTACTTACAGAATTATACTGATTTCAAAAAAAAAGGGGAAATGAGCACCCTGTGACATACTTTTGAATGCTGTGACTGCTAATGCTGATAATTTCGATATTTCTTGGAGGTTTTGTAATCTAGGGTATTGCTGTGTCTAAATAGAATGTAAAAATAAAGTACTTATTGTACCATTTTAAAATAAAATATTATTTTAACTAAAGGTGATATGGAAAACTATTGAATTTCGCAACTTTGACCGACTGTAGTGTAAAAAAAAATGTACCAAAATAGTATGGCAAGTGACGTCAAATTTTGACGCGTTTATTCCTCTTTTTAAAAAGGTATAATACTTACACATTAATTTGAAAAAAAAAATTTTTGATAATATTTTTACTCAACAACCCAATTTTTACGATGTCTTACAGAATTCTTAGAAAGAAAAATTTACGACGAATTGAATCTAACCTCTAAAGAATTACTATTGTATGCTCATAAAAATAACAACAGGCCTCTCAAAAAACAGGTTAGACCGTAAGGGACGGTATGTGCATGCATCTCACCATAGTGATTCGTTATTACAACAGGAGGGAGCAAGACAGAAACTATCTTTGCGATTTGCTGGTTCTTCTTTATGGTACCCCATTATTCAGGTAAGAGTGAGGGAGAAAAAGGTTAGAGGTGCGAGTGAGATAGATAGTGACGCTATCTGGGATCGTGCTATTTAGGATAACAGTACGGTCAGTACGCGTCACTGCCTCCTGCCGTTACTACGCACCTCTCTCTTATTGTTACCATTGATCACGTACTACGATTTAAAGCTTTGTTTATTGGACTCGATTACTCTTTGTGCTCTGGACTTTGAAACAAACTCTTTACGACGACCTTTGCCTGTGTTTGGACAGTTTGTGTTTTGTGTGTGCTACCATGGCGACCTACACTCCGCAAGAATACGCAAATATGCACTACATTTATGGAGAATGTAGAGGTAATGGACGAGCTGCAGCGAGACTTTACAGAGAAAGGTATCCGAGGGCTACGCGATATCCCGACCATCGAGTTTTCATTAATGTGCACAGATCACTATGTGACGGGCGGTTCCCCAATCAAGTAGCTGGTGAAGGACGACCCGTAAATGACTTCATACGCGATGAAGTTTTAGAGGCGGTGTCGGCAAATCCAAGCATCTCTGTGCGAGGAACAGAAGCTGATACGGGGATACCGAAGAGCACAGCACACAGTATTCTCCAAAAAGAAGAATATCATCCGTACCACGTACAGCGAGTGCAAAGTCTTTTACCTCGAGACTATCCGAGCCGAGTCGCGTTTTGTGAAACAATCCTGCAAAAACATCGAGAAGACGAAAACTTTATCGACAAAATTTTGTGGTCAGATGAATCAACATTTAAGAAGGATGGCTACATGAACCTACACAACTTGCACGAGTGGCATGTGGAAAATCCGCACTTGATGCGAGAAGATAGATCCCAGTACCGGTTCAAAGTGAACATGTGGACCGGTATTCTCTGTGGGAATATTATTGGTCCATTTGAGATGCCCGAGAATTTGACTGGCGAATCATATTTAAATTTTCTTCAAAATGATTTGCCAAACTTACTAGAAGAGACCCCACCAGATATGTGGTTCCAACACGACGGCTGTCCAGCACATTTTCGCGTATCCGTTAGGGAGTTTTTGGACGAGCAATACCCGAACAGGTGGATTGGGCGATCAGGAACAATCCCGTGGCCAGCCCGCTCACCTGACTTAAATCCGCTGGATTTTTTTTTCTGGGGAACTATGAAGGAGCTCGTTTATGCGAAGCCCATTAATGACATCGCTGACCTTCGTGAGAAGATAACACAAGCAGTGCAGGTGATACGTCAAAAAAGTTACTCGCGAAACATAAAGCGGTCCTTTTTAAGGAGAGTGAGAGTTTGTATTGCCGCGGGTGGTCAACATTTTGAACATTTATTGTAATAAAATATCTTTAAACTAACATTCTTTGCTTTTATTCTACTGGGAACCCATCTACCTGTGTGTATTTCCTTCTTGCTCACTCTTGGAACCGAAGTAAATAATAGTAGTAACATAACAGTTTCTAAGATAAGAAAGGGTCCGACAGTTACCGTTAGTAGGTAGGCACTTCGTAAAAATTGGGTTGTTGAGTAAAAATATTATCAAAATTTTTTTTTTCAAATTAATGTGTAAGTATTATACCTTTTTAAAAAGAGGAATAAACGCGTCAAAATTTGACGTCACTTGCCATACTATTTTGGTACATTTTTTTTACACTACAGTCGGTCAAAGTTGCGAAATTCAATAGTTTTCCATATCACCTTTAGTTAAAATAATATTTTATTTTAAAATGGTACAATAAGTACATTATTTTTACATTCTATTTAGACACAGCAATACCCTAGATTACAAAACCTCCAAGAAATATCGAAATTATCAGCATTAGCAGTCACAGCATTCAAAAGTATGTCACAGGGTGCTCATTTCCCCTTTTTTTTTGAAATCAGTATAATTCTGTAAGTACATGGGGTGGATTTTTTAAAATATTTTTCTGAGTACTGTTAGAACTTGGGGCATCGTGGGAATCCAGTTGGACGCCAGGTTCTTGGACACCCTGTATACCTATATGTTTGAAGTATACTTAGTAAGCCCTTTTTACTGTATAACTTTGGTCTCTAGATAGCGCCATGTTTAAATTAACGTGACGTCACAAAACATTATAAACATAAAATAATTCGCTACTACAAAGAAACAATGCACGTTGAAAATTTAAGGTCCCGAACAGCGTTGTAAAGTTTCAAAAGCTATCTAACTCGGAATCCACAACTCATTAATAGTTACTATGTTTTACATTGTATAATTACTCGGTGCCTGGTTTCAATGCTGTAATGAACCCTTATGAACTTTATACACTGAGATAAATTCGTATTCTGCTGTATTTTTAGAATTACGCTCTAAAGTTGCAAAACGTTGTGACACACATCATGGGTGCAGGCGATAGTCCGACAGACTGTCCAGAATGAACAAACGTGGAGGATCTATGTTAGGGGGTCACTCAGTCCTTCAAGTGGACCATTGTGCGTGGGCCATGGCGGCCGTCAGTGATTATTCCAATCAGCCCACCTCCCGCCACAAGTTGACTATATCTCCTGGTCTGTTGAGAAATTCCGTATAAGATCTGGGTAGCCCGAGGGTTTCCGTTCTAACGTTGAGGATCTTTAAACTTCTTCTATGACATTGTGAAGAAATGTAAATCAAAGTTTAGCAAAAGCCAGTATCATTTTGCGCTTAGTAATAATAACTTTCTGTCTTTTGGGATAATACTCTATTATATTTGATTAGGTTGGCTATCGAATTAAATAACATAATAAAGATTTATTTTCTCACCACAATATAAGGTACATTTAACACGGTAGGTATAAAGAACATAACAACTACATTTTAATAATTATACTGTGGGAGACTGGTGCCTAAGCTAGACGTAAGGCCTGTATTTCAGGACACCAAGCCTCCCCCCCATTCGGAGATAGTTACATTTTGTAATTGGCGAAATATTAAAAACAAAACAGCACGTTAACAATGGATTTTCATACAATGTTTTGAGAACACACATTTGTAGAACAGTAATGACGTACATACATACTACCTCATTATTAAAAAAAAAAAATATGGTAGGTACTTTCCAACCAGTTATAGTATAAACATGTAGTCTACACGTGGTGACTGCCAATTCCTTTTATCGTTTACACTTAAAACAAGTTGTCAAGACTAATTGCATACAAAACTTGTAGAAAACTGATCAAATAGGTGATCAAAATGGCTTATTCCCAAAGTACTCCATTCTTTTGTTCTAAAAAGATAAGAACCTCATACATTCATTCCCAAGTTACTCCAAGGATTTTTTATTATTTAAAAATACTTATTATTTTGTTCCCATTCTGCTCCATAGGTATCTGGAACTATTCCCAAAGTACTCCACCGATTATTCGTTATCAATTCTCAAAATGCTCCATCGACATAAATACCGATAGTATAAAACTCGTGTCACGATGGATGTATATTAAGGGTAAACTACTGAATTATTATCAAACTTCGTAATTATTTGTAACTAGCTTCTGCCCGCGACTTCGTCCGCGTCAAATTTTTGCTCTTGGTCGCAGCGTGATGTTATATAGCCTATAGCCTTCCTCGATAAATCAGCTATCAAACATTTAACATACTTCCTGAGCTTTGTACGTTCAACCAAACCACCTCTTCAGCTTTATAATATTAGTTTAGACAAAGTATAGTATTTAGATTTGATTATAATTAAAAGAGTTACAGTGAGTCAACCTTAAAAGATAGGCATTTATGCCCTCGCGGACTTTTTTTAGAACTTTTTAAGAGGATCAATTCCGTCATACATGATTAGTCATGCTGAACTTAATAAAACAAAACGTGCCTGAATGGAATCCTCATACAGTTATTGTTGACTTAGAAATAGCAGTCATTAGTGTTCTGGGCAATACATGTTCCAATGCTATGTATAATCAAAGGAGGAAACGCCCGGGTGTTTCCATTGCAAGGATCGTCTGGAGAACACGGTGGAGCATACGGTGTAGGTGTGCCCTGCCTGGGCGGAGCACCGCCGTGTCCTCACGGAGGCGATCGGCGGCGGCGACCTCTCGCATCCGGCCCTGGTGCGAGCCATGGTACGGAGCGAGAGGGCATGGGAAGCCGTCACCTCCTTCTGCGAAGCAGTAATGCTCGCGAAGGAGGAGGCGGGGCGCGTGAGGGAGTGGCAGTCTCTGCGCTCTCACGTCCCTAGCCGCCGCAGGAGGAGACGCCCCGGGCGTCGGGAGTCAATAACAGACTCCCGGCCACCGTAGGTGCGAGCTTGCGGGCAGCGAGCAATGGGTAGCTCGCCCGGTAAGGACCAGGCTCGGGTCAACGGCGCGTAGTGTTCCCTGCGCGCCTCAAAAAGATGTCAGCAGTACTGAAGGGGTCTGCTAGGACCGATGCCTGCCAGGGTCGCGAGATTGTTCGAAAGAGATACCGTGATCCTGGCACATGGGCAACTGAAGGAACACGGGTGGGTTTCAGTCAGTAAAAGTCTGACACGCCCTCCCGCTCCGCCCAAGAGCGAGAGCCGTCATTTGATGATTTCCCATCCAAAAAAAAAGGATGTAACTTCCATTTTAAGCCAGCTTTATTGAGGAAAAGTCGTGATGTTAGGATTAAAACCAAAGAAGAAAAAGACCACATGGCTTATTGTAGTGCTTTAGCTCATCTTCCAATTGAAATTCTAGTCTAGGAATTAAAGTCTTTCATTTATACATTTCTTTTTATTTAAAAATATATTTGCAAAGCTTTTGAGCCTGACTGTACGTCAGGTACCCTTTTATAGTAATTCGGTACATATTTAAATTAGCTTATTGAATAAAAATGGAGTGGAGTACTTTGAGAACATTTTAATATTATCATGGAGTAGAATGAAACCTAATTAAAAATATTATATTTCTCATGGATTAGTTTGGGAACTTTTTTTGGAGTACTTTGGGAATAAGCCATCAAAATTGTTCACAATAAATATCTGAAACAACGTCAATACATGTTTTGTTCATGACAAGTTTTTGACTAGTCTTATACAACATTCTATATTGGTGCAAACGTGGAATAAGACTATGTTATACAGGTTCTAAAGTTTATATGACATACAACTTTCTCACCAATCAAATCAGCCTATCGCAGTCCACTGCTGGACATAGGCCTCTCCCATGCTGCGCCACAACACCCTATCCTCCGCCTTCCGCATCCAGTCTGTCCCAGCCACCTTTTTGAGGTCGTCGGTCCATCTAGCTGGGGGGCGTCCCACACTACGCTTGCCAATACGCGGTCTCCACTCCAGGACTCGTCTGCTCCATCGGCCATCGGTCCTTCGACAAACATGGCCAGCCCACTGCCACTTCAGCTTGCTGACCCTGCAAGCTATGTCGGTAACTCCAGTTCTTTTCCGGATAACATCGTTTCTGATCTTATCCATCAAAGAAACTCCGAGCATAGCCCGCTCCATAGCGCGCTGAGCGACCTTAAATTTGTGGATCAGCCCAACCGTCAGTGTCCACGTTTCGGCAGCGTATGTCATGACGGGCAGGACGCACTGGTTGAAGACCTTGGTCTTCAAACATTGCGGTATCGGTGACGAGAAGACTTGACGAAGTTTTCCAAACGCTGCCCAACCCAACTGGATCCTCCTGTCGGCTTCTTTCTCGAAGTTGTGTCTACCAAGCTGTATGACTTGCCCAAGGTAGACATACTCCGTCACAACCTCGAGAAGCGACCCTTCGATGCGGATTGGACTCGGCAAGACGTGCGAATTGTACATGACTTTCGTCTTGTCCAAGTTCATGCCGAGGCCTACCCGCCGTGAGGCTCCATTTAGGCTATGCAGCATCTGGTCTAACTGTTCCAGCGTCTCTGCCATTATGACGATGTCGTCGGCAAAACGAAGGTGTGAGATGTACTCGCCGTTCACACTGATTCCCTGTCCAGTCCAGTCCAGCGTCTTAAATACGTCCTCCAGCGCATTGGTGAACAGTTTCGGGGATATAACATCCCCCTGTCTCACCCCCCTGAGCAGTTGGATTGGGCTGGTTTTCGTATCCTGGATCTGGACAGTCATCGTTGCAGCGACATACAAGCACCTCATCACCTCGATGTATCTCCAGTCAATTCGACATCGTTGCAGAGAGGCCAGAACTGCCCAAATTTCGATAGAGTCGAAGGCTTTCTCGTAGTCCACAAATGCCATACACAGCGGCTGATTGTACTCCTCGGTCTTCTGTACAATTTGCCGAACAGTATGGATGTGGTCTACGGTGCTGAAGCCTTTTCGAAAACCGGCTTGTTCTGGTGGCTGGAACTCGTCAAGTCTCCTGGCGAGACGGTTCGTGACGACCCTCGAAAACAGCTTGTACACGTGGCTCAGGAGTGAGATGGGTCTATAATTCTTCAGCAAGGTTTTGTCACCTTTTTTGAAGAACAGAACCACCACACCCCTGCTCCACGCTTCAGGTGTTGTACCCTCTAAGATGACGGAAGTGAAGAGACTTGCGAGCTCTCTCAGGACTGGTGCCCCTCCGGCTTTAAGGAGCTCTGTCGTTATTCCGTCATCCCCAGGTGTCTTATTGTTCTTAAGCTGCTCGAGAGCCGCCCTAATCTCGCATTGGTCGACATCCGGGATGTCCTCCGTATAGTGGCGCGTTAATTCAGCTCGATGGTCATCTTCACTATGTCCCGCTGGTTTCACCGTCCGCGTTGAGTAAAGGTGACCGTAGAAGTTCTCAACCTCCTCGAGTATCTCGGACTTTGAAGTCACGATTCTGCCATCCGCAGTTCTTAGTTTCGTCAGATGGGACCTCCCTAATTGCCGAGCGAACACTTTCGACCCTCGGTTCTGCTCAATCGCAACCTTGATGTCACGGGTGTTGGAGCACCGAAGGTCACGTCGTGTCAGCTTTCTAATTTTTAGGTTTAAGGTCCTCTTATCTGACGAAGACGGCTGCGTGGATGGCAACTCTCGTCTTTCCCTCATAAGTCCAAGAGTTTCCGAGGAAAGTTTAGACACCTTACTTTTTCGCTGCGACGGAAAAAGTTTGCGGGATACGTCGCATAGCGCTCTGACCACCTCATCGGCCTTCTCGTCAACAGTGCCTGTGGTTTCCAGCAGTGCGAATCGATTTTGAAGTTCCAGTTGGAACTTTTCGGATCCCAAAGCGGCTTGGAGCTGCGTAGGTCGGAGGGTAGGCCTCATCATGCGGTTTCTCTCAGCACGAAAATTTATATTTAGAGTGCCTCGTACAAGTCTGTGATCGCTTCCGGTATTAAACCTGCTGATCACGGAGACATCTCTAAATATATGCTTCCTATCCGTCATGATGAAGTCTATCTCGTTCTTCGTCACGTTATCAGGGCTCTGCCAGGTCCACTTCCTCTGGGGTTTCTTTTGAAAGAATGAGTTCATCATAAAGAGCCCCTGCGACTCTAGGAAGTTGACCAGCATTTGCCCCCGGTGATTTCTTCGCCCCAAACCGAATGGTCCGACTTTCGATTCGCCGCGTTCTTGTACTCCCACTTTGGCATTAAAGTCCCCCATAACAACGTTGTAGTGGGCCTTTGTTGTACTGTGTATTGCCTTGGCAATATCTTCGTACATGGCCTCGGCTGTCTCGTCAGAGTATGTCGAAGTCGGCGCATATACCTGTATCACTTTCAGGTAGTACCTGTCAGTAAGTTTCAGTACAAGGTACGCTACCCGTGTCGACACACTACTGATTTCCACAACGCTGCTGGTGAGTTCCTTGTTGACTAGAAAGCCGACACCGCCTTGGGAGAGCTGATCACCTTCGCGGAAGTAGAATAGGTGGCCCGACTCCAAGGTTATCGTATCCTCCCCCTGTCTTCGGACTTCCGATAACCCCAGTATGTGCCAGTTAATGCGACCTAACTCTACCTCAAGTTCGGCAAGGTGATGGTCCAGCCTCATCGAACGTCCATTGTACGTAGCCAAATGTAGTCGTCGTTGGTAGCCTGCCGTAACCCGGGGATTCTTCGCACCCCCCGTCCCGCCGTTACCGTGATCGCTACCTTGACCAGGAATAGCGGGACCACCGGGAACTGGGGGCCGTTGTTTTGGCACTTTTAACATGTTGAGGTTTAATGCCCGTAGTCACCACGCTGGGCATGCGGGTTGGTGACCGCAGAGCCAATCCTTTCGCAGCGATGACGCTGCTGCCCGTCATCACTCTGGAGAATTTAGTTTGGCTTACTGGATGGTTATACCGCCATCAGTCGGTCGCCAGCGCCTCGTCTGTCAGTGGCAGGGTGTACCGCGTGCAGGTGAGGTTGACATTTGGGGAGACCGGTTGTTGTGTGCTCCCCCTTACACCACTTTCTCACCATTTGCATGTTTTTACGACAAATACGTATAATATCGTAAACACATTATTTAGTACTAAATCGTTCACCATATTTTCCATCGACTAAAATGACGAACTTCTATACAAACTTTGATCCGCTATTTAAATTATTTCGGGGATTTTTAGAATTGCTTTCTAAGTGCCCACTTTCGGTATAATGGGAAATTAGAAACTTGTGAAAAATGTAGATGTGTGTACTCTTTCAGTTAATTTAAGATTATTATTAAGTAGGTAGATGTATTAATATCTAAAAAAATACTAAAGTCCTGTCTTATCCATTCCTTAAAAAAGGTACTAAACTTGCTGTCCGTACTATTGTACCTCAGTAGCACCCTAAGGCAATAAATATAATTTTGTCATGCATTTTTCATTTACTACAACAGATATTTGCATTAGAATTACAGGCTCCTACGTATTTGTGTTATATTCCCATGTCGCGGTCGGGGCGGTTTTTATCTTCCTAATGCAAATGGCGGTTGCCAGCCCTCTACCTGCTTGTATTTTAAATTCAACCTTGTTTTTGCCTCGGGGTGGGTTCTAGGGATCGTTTTGGACATAGTAATTTCAGTCTCACATTGAGCTTGTTAGATTTTATTAATTCTCTGTATAAATAAGTCCACTGCTGGACATTTAGAACTCTGTACATCGAGAACACTGAAAGAAACCAATATAAGTTATACAGGTTGTCTCAAACGTAGTGTTGCAAATGGGCAAAGCGGCGTTATTTATCTATCTTTTAAGAATACTAAAGTTGGGATTTTCTTAGAAAATTTCGCTAATTTAATAATTTTCAAGAAATTTTGCACCTTCACTTGGATTTATTGATTATGTGATCGAAATAGTTGGCTGGAAGATGCCTTTATAGTGTAGGTACAAGATTATGTACTTACTTACGTTCAGGACGGCTCGGCAGTGCTTCAGAACCTTAGTTTTGCTTGCTTTTTCCAACTTTTTATATACTTCAGCGAAACTTTTCGCTATAATTTTACCAAAACATCACTGAAAAACGTTGAGTACTTAAAACACTTTTAGTTGTGACATTCGGACTATATGTATTTATTTATTTAATACTTTACGCACAAAAAGGTACATAGGCATTTTCTACCAGTTACACGTATATCACTGACGTTTTTCAAGGCGTAATCGAATCGACCAATTTTCGGCCATGGCGGTCAATCTCAACGACGATTAGCCTTCGGCGCAGGAGGTATTATAGTGCACCAGTGTGTACGCAGACCAGAGGGGTAATTGCGGAACTTTTTATCGGTATGAATTGGTTTAATATTCATTCATTGCGTTATTTACGTTGCTGAGCCGACAATTTATTCGAACAGATGACGCAATGGTTTACAAATAATCTTCAATCCCATTCAGATTCTAATAAATTGTGCGTTTCGCAATTAGGGTGCAGTTCCACTCTTTCTTTCCTCACTCTCATATTCGTATCAGGTACAGGACCAACTGCTTAGCACGCTTTCCGATGCACAGGGTATCAAACCGCCTTTTTAAAACTACGGGCTGCTAATAAAAATCCATCTGTAATAAACTTGATTCTACGTTACGTTAAAATTTTAGCCCATGTAATAGAAACGTCTTTATATTTAAACATTACAAAACGAGAATTAAGCCTATATTCCCAAAAGGGTAAAGTTTACATTTCGCCAGTAATGTTTAAGTCTCATGTACATAATGGGGGACGAGCTATAAACGTTAAAACTCTAGTTAAACCCTTAGCCTAGCCTAGTTCAGAAGTTTTAATTAAACTCTTCTAACGTAAGTCTAAGCCATTATTCTGTATTTTGTTACCTTCTACAAATTATGTAGTAACTTTAGGACCTTGAAAAAGTTGCGTCAAACAAAAGTCAGAAACTTTGAGAATATGCGGCTTGGTTTCTTGTTAAAAGCTAAAGCTTGTAAGTTATATTTTGAAGTTATTGCAGCTCACTAAAGTGAAAAAAAAAAACTTGTGTGTTTTTTTATTTTTTATTGATTAGGTAAGCCTATGTTCTTCCATTGCAGCGCAAAGGCCGCCCTTCCCTCTTTCCACTTTTTTCCGGTTTTCCTAGTTCAGAGTCCAGCTCACACAGCCATCTTTTTCTGGGCCTGCTGCGCAGTGGTTTCCTGTTACTTGGGATCCACAGTGTGGTGATTTTTACTTTTTGCTCCTCCGACATGCGACGGATGTGGCCAGCTCAGTTCCACTTGACGCCAGTAGCTTTGTGGCCAGTATCCACTATTTCCGTTCTTGGGTCTACTCTCTAAGCACGAACACCGTAGTTTCGGCTGAAGACACGACCGTTTTCTACTCCGTATCACTTATGGACGTATGATTCGTTCGGGGCCCTGACTAAGGATGAATGACAACACAATTTGACAGTCGATCGTACTTCTGATGTCTATTTGCCCGCCCGAAAAATTGAATTTGACACTCGTTTTGAGGGATCAACCTCTTTGGGACGGACGTGTTTCCTCGTTAGCGGACTTAGACGACTCACTGAAACGAAGTAAAGAGGAACTGAATTACAAATCTTAAAAGTAGTTGATGTTTCAATTTATTTGTCAAGAAGAAGTTATTATCTTGTAGCATTGATCTGTGATATTTTCTGTCTTCCAATAAAAATATGACGTTTGTCATTGTAGCCAAAATGTGTACAATTACTTAGGTAATGTCAGGATCTTCAACTTTTAATTAATGAATTGTTAATGCTGACAAACTTTGTGATGAGGGTTATTTTGGAATTAACTCCTTGGTCTCTCTTTGGACATGGATAGATTATAAACTACTTAAATAAAATGAATATGTTATATTTTAAGCAGTATGGTACAGTTCACAATTTATCAACAGATTACAATCTCGCGGGATAGAATAAAAACGGTGTCCATAATTATAGTGTGATGTATATAAACTTTAAAACGATTATGAAGTGTTTATATGTAAGTATGTCTTCTATTGTATACATACATACATGCATAAACTCACGCGTTCCTCCCATGAGGGAAGGCAGAAACTAAGGAGCTCCACCTGCTACAATCGTAAGGATTGGATGCTCGTTCATACACTGGTTTTCGAAAGAATAGTCTCGCAAGTCAACCTTATAAAACAAAACGCGGAATAGATTTACTAATAGACCTAAACAAGTCGCTTCTATTTTACATGTGAAACAAAAGGCTTTAGGGAAATGAAATAAAATGTTTATTTCTATAAGTAGACCTTATAAAACACTTTTACACATCAACATTTTTTGGTAAATATTTTAAAAACCAGGTGGCGCCGGCATTTCCTAGCTGACTGTTCCCTGAGAAGAAACGCTGCAACAAACTCAGAGGTAATGGTCTTTTTAACAATACAGTATCTTTATCCAATTAAATACATAAGATACGTTATGCATTTTATGTAGACCAAAATTGCCCTTTACAGTATGGTAGTACGGTCGGTATCAGAGATATAAAAATAATAGTTTGAAAAAACTAAAAAACACGCTTCTATAGAAAACCAAACTAAAAAGTACAAAATAATGAAAAAAAAAAAGCGTGGGGTGCTTTTTAAGGTATTTTTTTATTGATATCAGGCACCCCACGCTTTTTAGTTTGGTTTTCTATAGAAGCGTGTTTTTTAGTTTTTTTTAACTATTATTTATTTTCAATTTTTTAGGGTGTTTCGAATTTTGAGACGTATGTCAGCATAGTTTGTGATGTATGTCAGCGTAGTTTTCGAAGACAGTTTTTTTGCTGTCCTGGTAACCCTGGCAAGGATAATGGCACAAATTTATGAAATTATAGTATTGTCATCGGTCCTCGATAATTCTACAGAGTTTAAATGAAATCTGGTCGTTTGAAGTGGGTCAAAATCGCGCTATAAGGAGTCGGTTACAAACAAACATACTAACATACAAGTGAAGCTAATATAAAGCGTGCGCTGGCAGGCCCTACGTCCCGTACGTCCGTCCCGGTTGGTAGCGGTGGGCGAGCGCAGGCATAATTATTAATTATTAATCACTCCACACTGCCCCACATTAGTCATCTACATTGCCCTGCGATTCCGGGGCGGGTCGCTATCATAAAAATATTTTGTAAATTTTCCGGTGTTGGGGCATAAGATTTTAGCAAGATTTGTCAGATTCTTGCCTAATTAAAGTGGGTAGGATTTCTAATTTAAAGTTGGGCACACTGCCGTGTATATATGTTACTTCTTTATGACAAAAGTTGTTAACAGTGATTACTAAACTTTGTATTACTGTCTAAAGTGGTTACCTAAGTGCAGTATAGTAACTGTTGAATTTTATTTATACTAGCTTTTGCCCGCGACTTCGTCTGCGTAAATGTCGGTTATCGCGGACACAGACGAAGTCGCGGAATAAAAATTAGCCTATTTCCTTTCTTGGGGTTCAAATTTATCCCTTACCAAATTTCATCAAAATCGGTTCCGTGGTTTACTTAGTAGTGAAAGCGTAACAGACGTACAGAGTTAGTTTCGCATTTATAATATTAATATAGATTAGAATATTGTTTTACTTTAAAATTGAAATTGTAAAATTATTATTGCTAAGCTATCTAACACGAGCCAATTTTGGGGCTAACAGTACCGTAGAGATACCTTAAAGATACCCGAGATAATATTATAAAGAAACCTATATCCATCTAATTTTATGTTACATGTTTTTGTCATCAAACCGCAAAAATGCCAGGCATTTCATTTCTTAGATGTAACATAAAGGATAAACGTACTTATTTGACAATTTCATAAAATTTCACGAAATATTTCTTTACTGATCCCTCTTTTATTCTTTGTTCGCAATATTAATAGAAAATCATTATTTTAAATTATAATTTTTCTATAGCAGAACAAGGTTATATTTAGTTAAAGGATTATGATACATGGAGGAACCGAACGTGTCGACCGAAGGTTCAGCTGCCCTTGCCACGGTCAGTTCTTGGTTGGGTGACCATCCATAAAATTTGAAAACTACTCGGTGCTTTGGAAAGCACGTTAAGCTGTTGGTCTCGGCTATTATTTGTACCTTATCTTTGGAAGTCTTTACGGGTAGTCAGAAGCCCGAAACCAGTATGAGCAAGGGGTATCGTATTACCCACTTACTGGGTCGTGAAGGTCAGATAGGCAGTCGCTTTATGTGAAATACTGGTGTTCAGCTGCATCCGGTAAGTACTGTGTTTGCCTGAAAAACAATTGTACTTTGATTTATTCTACTAATATATTATACATGTAAAAGTTTGGGCGTATGGATATATGGATCTATGTTTGTTACTCTTTCACGCAACAACTACTGATCAAATTTAGATAAAATTTGGCAAACAGATAGTATATAACCTGAATTAACACATGGGGTACTTTTTATCCCGGTAGTACGTTCCCGCGGTATAATCTTCGTCCTCCACGCGGGCGAAGCCGCTGGCAAAAGAACCAATATTTAATAAAATAATCACGAATTACTACTAGAAATGCGACGTTGCCAACCCGCGCGAGATGAAGGCTCTTAAGCATTTCAAGCATTTTATTGTCCCTAAATAAATATGCTTCTGGAATCACGGGTAACAAAATCCTATTTAATTAAACCGCTGTTAAGGGCTTTAAGAGTCGTAAAAATACAAAATAAATACTTTCGTGGAATTATAGTCTTAGTTAATTATGGTGGGTTTGTGAGGGGGATTTTATTTTGTTTACAATAGTTGTTTTATTTATCACAAGATTTGACCAATACATACATAATAATCAGTCTATATTGTTCCCACTGTTAAGGCACAGGTCTTCTCTCGGTGAGAGCGAGGGCGCTGTTATCTACCTCGCGGGCCCAGTGCGGGTTGGTAGATGTCGCATGTCTGCGAATTATCAATTCTAGGGCAATGCCGGTTTCCTCACGATGTTTTCCTTCACCGTTTAGACAGCAGCAGTAGAAGTAAAGTGCCTGCTTGGGTTCGAACGCACGACCTACAACTCGGAAGTCGCGACCGTTACTGGTGAAAACCACGTTCAAAGGTTCCGTTACATAGATACATCATACGTTCTAAAAGCGTGTTAAAAAGAAACTCGCACCGAACCTCTGCCGATCTATTCTGTAAAAATCTCACCGTGAGAAATTAGGTGAAGTGACTTGAAAGTGAGCTGTCATTCCATCAGATGTTAGGGATTGAGACTAATGACAGCTCACTTTAAGCTCACTTCACCCAAGTTATCACGGTGAGATTTTTACAGAATAGCACTACTGAAGTTACCGACTCGCCGCGGATAGGACGCATAGCGACGGACATGTCTGCGCTACCATAGACGATACTCGTCCCATGGTGTGTCCGCCTCCGTCTGTAATGTCACCGTGAGAAGCCAGCTTAACGTATAAACTAAACCACTAGCCAGCCATATCACTTGACACAACCATTGACAACAGACTAATTAAAAAGGTTTATACACTAATTCAATTGATTTTCTTTCGGGAACCGGCACAATGCTTGGGTATCTGTATTATTTTTATTCAATAAGGTCGTATTCTTCGAAACCAACGACACAGTTTCAAAAAAATCACCGACGAATATTCCAACCCCTTCAGTTATTTTCGACTGAAAAGGTTGGACGTATGGAATAAATAAAGCGAAAACGCTTGCATTAATTAACGTAGAGGAAAAGTTTGATGAAAATTGCCCGGAACAAGTTGATTTGCTGTCAGGTTGTTTTTGACGTAATGTCAACCCTATCGGCCTTAAAACAAAAACAAGGATTAACTTTCGACCATCGAGGCATTTTTGAATTTCGAACTTTTTCCCCGCTTTAGCACTTTCCCGCCGTAAAATAGTGATGGAAAACCGCGCGTTATCAGATTCTGCAAAGAAATATTACTACAATATGTCGCGATTCGAGTAGCGGAACATCATGAGAGGCAGTTGAATTGTAGGAATAGGAGCAAAATGTAGTCGCTTTGGACTTAAATACAATATAGGTTGAGTTTAAAATGAAAAAAATTAGGTACACAGCTAAGTAGGGTTCACAACTTAACGAGTAATAGTAGACCAACTTATAATAGGAGTTGGAATGTATGTGAGTATTTGCTTTTCTACTACAATGTTAATACCATGAACAGCACGCGTAGCTTGACCACAGTAGAAATGGGTTTTGACTATTCTTGGAAGAATAGAGATAGAATTGTCATGCTACGCCAGTATAAAACGTTACAAATCTTTCTACAATCTTTAATTTTGTCTTTAATCTTTCTACAATCTGTAATTTTGTCTATTCTTCCGTCGACAAAACCCATTTCAACGGTGGTCATGCTACGCGTGCAGGTACTAATTCATGTCAACTGCGGAGAACCCTTCATTGTGCGTGGCCCGACACGCATTTGGCCGGTTTTTACTTTCAACTCGGCAATCTAATTGCGTAACGCACTATCAATCAGAATCTGAATCATTTTGAAGATTATTTCTAATCCATTGCTTCATATGTTCGTAAAATTGGTCTCTTTAGCAACGTAACTAACGCAATTAATGTTGCTGAACTGAAAATGAAAGCGATTCCTACTGAAAGCGTGTTATGCAATTAGTTACCAGTCTGGTCTGGCTGTTCACCATTTTACCAGCCTTTTTTTGTGGGTGGGGTATTCATCAAATGACGTCTGCCGCTCTGGGTGGAGCGGAAGGGCGTGGCGGACTTTTACTGACTAAAACCTACCCGTATTCCTTCAGTTCCCCATATATATGGGCCACGGTATCTCTTTCGAACAAATCTCGCGATCCTTGCATGTTTACCAGCCTTTATTGTGATGTAACAAAGAATTTATCGACATTTTATTTTCCCCTTAAAACTTGAGAAGGGTCTTGTTTGGAAGTTTGAGTAATAAATAAATAAAAAGGGTTGCTGGTCTTTACTCAGTTTGCCCTTACGACTTGAGCGAGACAAGTGTCTAATAAAATTTATACGTTTTTTATTGCTACAGCATGTAAACATAGACGTTTAATTTCTAGGTACGTACCTACCTCCACTATAAAATAGATTGTTCATTTTGTTTCACGTTAAGATGGATAGCTCGTGTAAATCAAATTTTCTTCCTTTTTTTTTTTGCAGTTTGCAGATCTCCAGCGCTACAACAAATGTTTACAAAATAAAAGATTTTAATGATACTGAAAACGGTTTTTCACGGTCGGTCGGTATTTGTTACGGTCGTGAATCATTTTTAGGGTTCGGTACCCAAAGGGTATATCGGGACCCTTTTACTAAGACTCCACTGTCCGTCCGTCTGTCTGTCTGTCCTTCTGTCACCAAGCTGTATCTCATGAACCGTGATAGTTAGACAGTTGAAATGTTCACAGATGATGTATTTCTGTTGCCGCTATAACAACAAATAATAAAAAACAAAATAAAATACATATTTAAGGGGGCTCCCATACAACAAACGTGATTTTTTTTGCTCGTTTTTGCCCGATATTGATAACGGCAACAGATAGACGCTTGAAATATACAGAGAATATTTAGTTAAACTCTCAGTCTTAATAACAACAACCGTCAATAATTTAATCAAAACTATCAGAAAAGTCAGAATAAAATTTCACACATGATGTATTTCTGTTGCCGCTATAACAACAAATACTAAAACGGAATAAAATAAATATTCAAGTGGGGCTCCCATGGAACAGACATGTTTTTTTTGGCGTTTTTATAGATAACTAGCTTTTGCCCGCGGCTTCGCCCGCGTGGATGTCGGAAATTAACGCGGAGGACGTACTACCGCGGTAAGATGTGTTAATTCAGGTTATATTATAGGTAATAGCTGTTACCCGTGACTTCGTCCGCGTGGTATTTAACAAAAAGTTTTTCATAAAAACTGTCATTGAAAACTACGCTGACATACGTCTCAAAATTCAGCGTGTTTTTAGTTTTTTTTAAACTATTATTTATTTTTTCTAAAATAAAAGTAGCCTAAGTTACTCCTTGTTACATCAGCTATCTGCCAGTGAAAGTTCCGTCAAAATCGGTCCACCCATTTCAGAGATTAGCCGGAACGAACAGACAGACAGACAAAAATTGTAAAAAATGTTGTTTTGGTATATGAACCATGTATACATCCATATACACTTAGTAAAAAGTAGTTATTTTAATATTAAAAACAGACACTCCAATTTTATTTATTTGTATAGATGTATAGATGGTACGGCATCCTTCGTGCGCAAGACCGACTCTCACTGGGTTGGTTTTTTAATAGCTAACAAAGTAAAGTGCTACTAACATAGTTTAAGGTACTATTATTAACACAAGTTTTGTATAACACTTATAATAATTATGTTAGTTTGAGTCTATGGGTCATATTATAGTAACCTGAGGTAGTAAAATAAGGGGTACAGTAAATCTCCTTAAAAATAGATTTTTCTTCTGTAGTTTGCACTTTGTCAAAGGAGTGCTTTGGCATTCGTACTAGGATGACCCTGTATCACGAATGCCTGAACTATTATTATGATTAAAACCTGACACAGACTTGCAAAATTGTAAAAAACGGAAGGATTTGCGGGCTACCCTGGTCTTTCCTCCTTCACCGGTTTAGGATCAGTTGAAATCATACAGCCGTGAGTTAATATTTATCCTTCTCTTCTTATTGTTGCAGTTGGAAAATGTGCAGCTACTGGACAAGTATAATCTGCGGAACCCGTCCAAGGGGACCTTATACTTTGCGACCACACACCTCATATTCGTGGACCATGAGATGAGGAAGGAGACATGGGTATGTACTCTTGCTATTAAACCACCTATTAATAAAAAACAAAAAAATAAAAAACGATTACCAAACAGCCGGATATCTCGAGAACCACTGGAAATCTATCAACTTGAAATTGACGACTGAGTGACGTTTTCCCAACTACCTTGCACTGACATGCATATATGGCAAAAAAACGGAAATTTCGGGCTACCCTGGAGCTGTCATCTTAACTTCTGCAATTTTTCATCTTCTTTTTCCGCCCTTAAGACGACCCACTGACCCACAAATTTCCTGTTTTATTAGCATAAGTATTAAACAGAAAATAAATCGGCAGCTTGGGATCACAAATGACACCAGACACCTTATGTCATTTGCCCCACGCTGCAGCAATACGTGCCTTGACGTCACAGTCGATGTGATCAGACGCGTGGAGTACAGATCCCAAGTACTTAAACTGGTCCGTACGCTCGACCGTGTCTTCGGCTATGCGGACGGATGTGAGATCTGCTGTATTGCAAGCCAAGTACTTGGTCTTCGCCACATTGGGCTTCAGAACACCGTTCTCAAGCGTATCCTTCCACGCGTTTCACCAGTAGTCCCCTGTCCGCGTCTGCCAGCGCGATATCGTCAGCATACATGACCAGCCGCCATGAGGGCAGCTCATGGAGGTTCTGTTTAATTAACAGAAGTATTAAGTTTTAATTCTTAATTCTATATAGTAGTCAAATATCTTATTCAGTTAATTAGTGATAAAGCCTCTAAAGCGGTCTTAGTTGTCTTTGAATAGATGAAACCTTCGTAACGTTAATGAATAATGCCAGGCTTTACACTTAATTGGAGAAACGTTTAACCGCAACTCAGTAACAACACTTGAGATTCGAAAACTGTCCTTATAGCCTTTGAATAAAGGCGTTATCAATATCACATTGTTACATGGACTTGGACGTAAATCTGAAGGTTACTGAGGAATACTTGAGCTGTCTACCTTCAGAGCACTTTAAAGATTCAATCTTGGTGCTCCAAAATAACGATTTTCGTGACCGCTTTTAAACTAACAAGATTAGGTATTTAGGTAATTGGTATTCTAGAAAGAAACTGATCTCTATATTATCTCAATCTCAAATATTTATTGCATTCCATAATGTACGCAGGTGGTGGATATTAATATAAATTAAAACAATTATGGACCCTGTCGGGCACAGCAACATTATAGATTCTACGTAGAATAGCGGATGAGCGCTTTAATAATTAAATCCTATTAGTCTGTATTTTTAACAATAATATATTAAATAGTATATTACAATTATTAAATCTGATATCTGTATTTTTCTAAACTAATGGTGCATGGATGGTCGGTCAAAGCTAATTGTAGATTGCGTGACCACAGCTTGTTCCCTACGGCCCACAACAAATTTGACATCTCGTCCATTTCGTGTTCAGTCATGATTCATAAATGTAGTTTTATTTCACTCTTTCTTTATTTTGTAAAGTGATTTTAATATTTTAAACTTTCAGAATAAGAACCTTAAATATTTTATCGTAATAATTTTCTCCAAAATGATGGCCAACACTCAGATAGACTCGTACTCTTTTTAATTAAAAACAAATTTTACAAATAGCTTTAGGCCACAATATTCAAATTTTAGGGTCTTTCAGAAAATGAACTATGATTTCAGAGTATTTAGGAACACAAAAATGGGTCATTTTCGCAAAAAGTAATTTATATTTTATTATAAGCTTGTTTTGAGAACTAGCCTACGACTGCGCCAAAGATAATAATTATGATTTTACAAAAACCATACTGTAAGTATAACTAAATAGTACAATATTCCACAGATCCTTTTGATGCATATATCTACAGTGGAACGGCTGCCAATTACGACCACCGGCTCCCCGCTCCTGGTGCGCACAAAGACCTTCCAATCGGTATTCTTCGTGATTCCTCGGGAGAGAGACTGCCATGAAATGCACCAGACGCTCCTCAGGCTCAGCCAACCAGGTTTGTCACAGATGCATTCATTTGTTTAAAAAAAAATCGTCTTCTTCTGCCTTATCTCATATTACTTGGGGTCTGTGCATCATTTCATTCATTTTGCGACGCCATATTTTAGTTTGTTAATAGTTTTACCTAAGCTAGAATTACCGCTTACCAGAAAACGTATAGTAGGAAGGCCACCTACAAGGTGTACCGACGACCTTGTGAAGGCCGCAGGAATCCGCTACATGCGGGAAACATAGAACCGAAAGCGAGAGCGGAGCTTGGGGGATGCCTATGTCCAGCAGTGGACGTCTTTCGGGTGAAACGATAATGATGGAGCTAGAATTATATTTTGTTATTTTTTTTATTATTGAAGTCGTTTTTTCGTTGGTTATTAAACTCAAACTTCACAGTAGCTGAATAATTTTGAAGATCTATTCCATTGCTTCATATGTTCGGAAAATTTGACTGATCCACAATGTAAATAACGCAATAAATGTTGTTGAACTATCAAAATGAAAGCGATTCGTACTGGTAGTATGTTACGCAGTTAGCCCTCTGGGCGTTCATATGGCACATATTTATTGTAATTCAGGATAAGACAACGGTGCGGTTTAAAAGAAGATGTAATGACAAAAAATTAAAAGAGTATGCTTAAATGGTTTGGTCATATTGAGAGGATGAATGAAGGACGGCTAACAAAAGGTATTTACAAGCCGGTGTGACTGGACACGTCGGAAGAGGACGTCCTAGGAGAACATATAATGACCGTATTTGTGAGGTTCTTCAGAAAGGTCAGGTACGTAGTACTGGTAAGCGGCGTGAATGTCTGACTAGATGTATGAACATAAACGAAGCGAAGGCGTTCTGTAGTTTATGACTACCCCCATGGGAAAAAGGCGTGAGTTTGTGTATGTATGTTAATTCAGGACGTAATCATTCTTTCTTAGTGACTACTGAATTTCTTGCCCGTTCTTCTCCGAAGGTACCTACTACGCTTCCTCTTCGTCTTTGAGACTGACCGACTCCTTGTCGGTTCAAAAGCGCCTGTAACCGGTTTTATTAAATTAATGCTTGAGTTTGCTATCCATGATGATTTTATTCCTGTAAATAGGTATGTACACACAGTTCTACATGTCAATCATATTTTAGAAACTCGTTGAGAAAGGCCGAAACAAACTCAGAGGTCACAGTCTCATTTAAAGTCCAGACACAATCTTAGATCATTTGAAAATCCTGTAGATTATGTCTGAAATGGTCTTTTGAGGAAAGAACCACACAGATTGAGTTGACCAGTGTCCAGTCAGTGCACGCATTGGTCTGTAATCCACAAATACATTTATCCGTCAAAACGTGGTTGAGTAACAAAAAACTTTCGCATTGATTACCCTCTTTCTGGAGCATTGAGGTATAAAACCCTCTTTAAGTAATCCAATTTATTTATCACATACTTATTATGTTAAAAAACGTGTTCCAGTGCACATAGACGAGCTATATTGCTTCTTCTACAAGTCGACACCAGACGACCTGCCGAAGTCAGCCGGTTGGAACTTCTTCGACATTCAAACCGAGTATCAGAGGATGAACGTGCCCAACGACCAGTGGGTTCTCTGCAATGCCAATAAGGATTACGAGGTAGGTTTAGTCAGCTTCCAGTATACATGGCGACATGATTTATCACTACATAGTATAAAACAAAGTCACTGCCTCCTGTCTGTCCCCATGTATGCTTAGATCTTTAAAACACCGCAATGGATTTTGATGCGGTTTTTTTAAATGATTCAAGAGAAAGGTTTATACGTATAATATGCGGGCAAAGACGCTGGCAAAAGCTAGTTTATTTATAAAGCAAGGCTGATCAATGATTTTCTGGACGTAACGCCGATGATAAGAGTTACTTTGTTCTTTCCGTCATTGTGATTGTAATAATTTTTATATCGAACTGACGTACGGCGACAAATCAAGCTATCCATTTCCAGTATGAGCTGATTTGTCATTGCACGAAAAGCTTTTACAATGGGAGGTCAGCTAAAACTGGAAATGTATAGCTTGATATGTAGCCGTGTGTACCTGGAAAGCTTCTGTTTACTGAGCTATTGCAAGTAACGTTTTTAGATGTTATTCTGGCGCTGCCGAGGCTGGCCCAAGAAGAGGTGGCGAGACAACCTAGACGCGCATTGCAAGGGTTGGAATGGCACCTCTCCATCCAACCCTTGCAGTGTCCGCCTAGGTTGTCTATAGCCCTAGAAAAGGATGCCTGGAGGAATTTGGGGGAGGCTTTTGCTCAGCAGTGGGACGGTGTTTGCTGAAAAAAAAAGGTGTTCTAAGTAACCTTAAGTACCCCCAGGACTCCTGTATGTTGGCATTCTCCCGTATAATAAGCACAATGTTTTGTGTGCGTTACATTGCTCACCACACTAAATTAAACATCGTTGCCCAGCACTTATTTTTTGCTCAGTGTTTGTACTTTGGTGTAGATGATGACTTTGCTTTCATATAAACGAAGTCATCTTCCTTATTCGTTTACTGATAACAACTCATCTGTCCTCACCAGCTCTGCGACACATACCCAAGCGAAGTGTACGTGCCTGCACGCGCTTCCACCGCCGTACTCCTGGGCAGCGCGAGCTTCAGATCCCGGGGCCGGCTGCCGGTGCTCGCGTACCTTCATCACAATAAAGCTGCTATAGCGCGCTGCAGTCAGCCACTCAGCGGATTTTCTGCCAGGTGAGTTGTCTCTTCGAACAGTTGTTAAAACTCGAAACAGTCCCCTTGAAAGGCAGAACAAATTACATATCATCATCATCATCATCATTTCAGCCGCAAAATGTCCACTGCTGGACATAGGCCGCCCCCAAGCGCCGCCACTTCGACCGGTTTTGTGCTTCCCGCATCTAGCGGATTCCTGCAGCCTTCAAAGGTCATCGGTCCAAATGTCCAAAGTAGGACCGAAATTACTTATATGTAAAAGAATTTCAAATGGCTTTGTAGAGTGTTGTCATCACCTGCCGAGCTTTTCCTAACTATGCTGAGGTCGGCTTCCAGTCTAACCCGATGCAGCTAAATACAATTATTTTACGTAGGGTGACTGTCTATCTGCCCTCTAAGATCTGCAAATGACAGCTAGGACTAACAACTTAACGTGCTTACCCGAGGCACGGAAACTCTAGATATGTAATAGATGGTCACCCATCCGTGAACCAACCGCGGCAAGCGCCAAAGCGGAACAATCCTCGTAATATGTGGACAGTTATACTGTACCCACTGTGTTCTGTGTTAGTGGGTTTAGTTTTCGCAAGTAGTCCTTCAAGTGAACCATTTTGCGTGGGCCATGGCGGCCGTCAGTGGTTTATCCAACCAGCCCAACTTCTTTCAGAAGTTGAGTATATCTCTGTGTCTGTTGAGAACGTCCGTGTAAGATGGGTGTCTCGAGGGATTCTGTGTTAAACTTGGCGCACGCCAGTGCATTCGAAAAGTATGTATATGCGCAACGGTTTCTTCAGCTTCACGCAACCCCTGCATAAGGGACTGTCCGTTATGCCTATTGTGTAAAAAATTTTGTTTAGTGGGCAGGGCCCCTTGTAACAATGTCCAAATGTACCAGCTTTACCATTTCCACTAAACCAGCGCTGGGGCTCTGTCTCGCATAGGGTCACAGCATTATGCTGAGTGATGGCCATTTTGCGTGGATGTGACGCATGTTTTCCCACACCCTATTTTTAATTTTTATATGCTTCTGATCTTTCTGTGCGTCTTGTTTGCCGCAAATAAACGTATTTTCTTCCTCTTTCTTATTTATTTTACAAAAACAGATTTGTACACAATTTTCATTAAGTATGAGGGCTAGTATAAACTTCTTGAAAATTATAATTGCAGATGCATGGAAGACGAGCAAATGCTGGACCTGATCAGGCGAGCGAACCCGAACTGTGGCTACATGTATGTGGTGGATACTAGGCCTAGGGTAAGAATATAAACCTAATCTATATACCTGCGAGGTAAGGGCGTAACACACTAACGGTACTAATGGCTTTTATATTGACAGTTTAACAACATTTATGGCGTTATTTACACAGGATTGTGATTGTAATCGATAGTGTGTTACGCAATAACGGTGCTGTTTTTGCTTCCAAGCGGCGACGTTTTGTCCTGGTTTGACGGGTATTTGTAAGTACAGGCACATGTTACATTGCAGCTGTGTATCTGAGAATGCAATGCAATTGCAGAGCATCTGGCCCGGGTAGATGGCACGCGCCTCAAAGAGATGTCAGCAATAATGAAGGGGTCCACTTGGACCGATGCCTGCCAGGGTCGCGAGATTTGTTCGAAAGAGTTACCGTGGCCCTGGCACATGGGCAACTGAAGGAAGGGTTGATGTCTATCAAATCGAGTTCCCTTCTTCATCATCATCACCCGTACACCTTTACACCATGCTTACTACGGTGTATTAGAAATTATTAAAATCCTTCCGGAGGCTGTAAATACTCATAAATTGGGAAATTGTTGAAAAGTTTTAAAACCAGATGAGTGTTCTATTATAAATTGTTTATTAATGTTATTACTTCTGTAAACACAGATCAGAAACTTATTCATTCATATTCTTGTGTCCATCAGATCAATGCTATGGTGAACCGCGCAGCTGGCAAGGGTTACGAGAACGAAGCGTTCTACGAGAACATCAAGTTCCAGTTCATGGGCATCGGCAACATCCATGTCATGAGGAAGAGCCTTCAGAAACTGGTAGAGAGTAAGCATTAGACTTAATCGTTAGGTTCCTTGTGGTATCGGACGGAAATAATAACACCATCACACTTCTTCCCGTGGGTGTCGTAAGAGGCGACTAAGGGACTTACTAGAGAATGGGCAGCAGCGTTCTCTATGCATTTTACCACCATACTGCGATCGCCGAAACGATTATGGCAAGCCCCCTCAAAATGGCGGAGACCTATGTCCGCTTTGGACGTCTTTCGATTGAAACGACGAAGCATTAGAACGTTTGGAGACGGCATACAATTGATGGCCGATTTTTTTGTAGGAGTGCAATGAAATGGTAGAGATCAATTGTATCAACGCACACGTCCTACTATACTTAGGTCATAAAACTCGGCGATTAAAGTCTTCGAAATAATCTGACCGATTATAGGACCTGTGTATGTGTGTGTATCATCACAACGGTAATGTTTCGTCATTGTTTGTCTCATTTGTTTTTAGTAAATTCGATTATTTATGTTTATGTATGTATGTGTTTTTATATTTATATATAGTTAGGTATATGTATTATGTTTATGATTTAAATAGGTAATGCGTTTATATTTGAATATCTTTAAATTCATTGCACCTACCACTGTTTGTCTCTGCATCACCCAAAGGTTGACTGGTAGAAAATGCCTATGGCATTAAGTCCGCCTCTGTACATTTATGTGCTTAAAGTGTTAAATAAATAAATAACTATGTAATGGAATCTAAGGTAACTAATTTAACCATCTTCCAAGGATCGTAGCGTCATGAAAATTGCCAGCTGTATGTAGTTCTGATGACAATACAATAATATGGAACTGTCGAACTGATCTGATGATGGAGCCAGAAGGTATGAACTGGAACTTCATGATGGAACATCGTATCATAGCTGTTTGGACTTGTTAGAAAAGTCTTGGAATGAAATTTGACCACGATTAGGTTTCAACGTCTGATGATGAAGCCGGAAGATAGGCACTGGCATTCCATGATGGAATATCGTATCATAGCCGTATTTGGACTTGTTAGAAAGGTCTTGTAATGAACTTTGACCACGATTAAGTTTTTGGTTTTTACGTGCATTTATAAAAGCGTGTTTTTCTAGTGTTTTTAGGGTTCCGCACCTCAAAAGGAAAAAGCGGAACCCTTATAGGATCACTTTGTTGTCCGTCCGTCCGTCCGTCCGTCTGTTAAGACCCTTTTTCACAGGAACGCGTGGAGGTATCAAGCTGAAATTTATACCAAATACTCAAATCTACTGTCCCTTAAAGCTGTGAAAAAATAAAACTTCTAAGCTAACGCAATCAAAAGATATAGCCGTTTATGCCGCAAATTTCCGCTAATTTTCGAAACTCACAAGGGAATCAAAACCTAAAGGGTACTTCCAGTCGATCTAGAATTTTGAAATTTGGTACGAAGCAACGTCTTATAGCACAGATAAAGGAAAAATTGCGAAAACCATAAATTTTTAGTTACATCATATAATAAAAATATTTTTAATAATTTTAAAGGTACTACAACGTTTTTACGGAACCCTCGGTGCGCGAGTCCGACTCGCCCTTGGCCGGTTTTTTTAAACTATAAATTTATTTAGAGTCATCATCATCATTTCAGCCAAAAGACGGCCACAGCTGGACATAAGCCTCTCCCAAACACTACCACGTCAACCGGTTCTGTGCTTCTCGCATCTAGCGGATTCCTGCGGCGTTCTCCTAATTTTAAGAACGTTCACAGTGTAACCTCAGTCTCAATCTGTCAAAAATACCTCGAGTTTCCATACATTATTGACAAGTTTATGACATTTGATTGACGCCGAGATGAGACTGTAATAACAAAAAATATGTTAGGACAACCAACACACCGTTATCTGATCCCAAACTAGGCAGAGCCTGTACTAAGGCAACTGATAAACATACTTATATATTTCTAAATACAAACACATACATACATACAATCACGCCTTTTTCCAATGGGGGTAGGCAGAAACCACGGAACGCCACCTGCTACGATCTCTACACACTCCTTTTGCCTCGTTTAGGTTCTTACAATTGGTCATACACACACGCCGGTTGCGAGTACTACGCACCTGACCTTTCTGAAGAACATCACCAATAAAGTCACTATACGTCCTCCTAGGGCGTCCTCTCCCGGTGTTTCCACTCACATCTGCCTTGTAAATACATACATTTATAGATAAATTACACTCTAGACAGAACAAATGATCGTGCTCATCACACGAAGATTTGTCCTGGGTGGGAATCGAACCCACGACCTCAGCCTTAGCAGTCAGGGCCACTCACCACTAGACTAACAGGCCAGTCTACCTTGACTAGATATTGAACTTTGTTTTTTGGAATTAGGAAAATTGGCATTTTTGCCATCGGTCCACCTTGTGGTACGCTTTCCAACGCTACTACGTCTTCCAGTACGCGGTCGCCACTCCATGTGCCCTGCCTACTGCCACTTAAGGTTGATAATGCTTCTGAAGGGATCTGTCAGGACCGATGCTTGCCAGAGTCGCGAGATTTATTCGAACGAGATACTGCAGCCTTGGCATATGGGCAACTGAAAGAACACGGGTGGGTTTTAGTCAGTAAAAGTCTGACACGCCCTCCCGCTACGCCCAGATCGGGAGACGTCATTTGATGATGTCCACGAAAAAATAGAAAAAGTTTGATAATTCTTCGGTTTTAAGTGTAATGGTTATTAAAGTATAAATTTTATTGTTTTCAGCTTGCGAACAAAACACTCCGACCATGTCCTCATTCCTCAATGGATTGGAATCTTCCGGTTGGCTCAAACACATCAAGTAAGTTATAATCTATTATGCCATCATCAACCTGCCGTTAATCCAATGAAGGTTTTCTGAAATGACGTTCACTAGGTGGCAGCACTGAGACGTCAGGTCCGGGCATCTGTCAAAGGTGTCAAAGTAACATCATCCGCCATGCCTTTTCCCAGTCCTCGCCCACATGTGGGAGTGGCGCGAGGATGCGAAACGCCGGGGCGAAACTCCGCTGCCGCGACAAGTCGCGGCACGGCGGACAGAGCTCCGGCAGGATCTCATGGCGACATGGCGGGTACGATTGTCGCAACCCAGCGCAGGGCACGCCACAATTGCGGCGGTAAGTCCCCTCTTTGAGGAGTGCATAGAGAGGCGCCACGGCGTCCTCACCTTCCACCTGACGCAGGTTCTCACCGGGCATGGGTGTTTCGGTGGGTTCCTGTTCAGGATAAAGCGAGAGGAAACGCCCGGGTGTTTCCATTGTGAGGACCGTCTAGAGGACACGGTGGAGCATACGGTGGAAGTGTGCCCTGCCTGTGCGGAGCACCGCCGTGTCCTCGTGGAGGCGATCGGCGGCGGCGACCTCTCGCGTCCGGCCCTGGTGCGAGCCATGGTACGGAGCGAGAGGGCATGGGAAGCCGTCACCTCCTTCTGCGAAGCAGTAATGCTCGCGAAGGAGGAGGCGGGGCGCGTGAGGGAGTGGCAGTCTCTGCGCCCTCACGTCCCTAGCCGCCGCAGGGGCGCCGGGAGTCGATTGCGGACTCCCGGCCACCGTAGGCGCGAGCTTGCGGGTGGCGAGCAATGGGTAGCTCGCCGCCCGGTAAGGACCAAGCTCGGGTCGACGGCGCGTAGTGTTCCACGCGCGCCTCAAAGAGATGTCAGCCACACTGAAGGGGTCTGCTAGGACCGATGCCTGCCGGGGTCGCGTGATTGTTCAAAAGAGATACCGTGACCCTGGCACATGGGCAACTGAAGGAACACGGGTGGGTTTTAGTCAGTAAAAGTCTGACACGCCCTCCCGCTCCGCCCAGAGCGGGAGAAGTCATTTGATGATTTCCCATCCAAAAAAAAAAAAAAAAAAAGCCTTTTCCCAACTATATTGGGGTTGGCTACCAGTATTATACATGAAGCGGCTGCCTCTCTGACCTCCACAGCCTAGTTACTGGGTAATACAATAAATACCTCGTGTGTTGTGTTTATTGAGTTATTATGTGTTATAACACAAAATATTGAAAGAAGGTGAGCCTTTACTCATGCACTAACACGTGGACAAGAGAATGGTATGGAAGGACGAGGTATGAGTACTCACGGGGTCTTCACAATCGACGGGTTCTCGGTAGTCGACGGCTTTTGGGTGGTACCACTCACTACACAGTTCCGGGACGACCCTGATGACAACACTTTAACACTTCACAGAATTCTTGCTAGTATTTGTAGGTAGGTTTGTTAGCAAAATGGTGGATTATGTTTTAGAGCTGGCAGCGGAAACACGCGCCATGTTGCTCGCTGAGTTCTCGAGAGAGTTGTGTCGAATGATTGTTTCCGGAAGTGAAGAATGAATGGGGGAGGGATGGTATGGAATTAGGAAGTACGTGATAGTGCATTAGTATTTACTTTGATACTTTAACACCGTGGCAAGACTGGTTGGCTGACTTTTGGGCCTCTGACAACCCATAACGACTGTCAAAGATCCACAAATGACAGCCGGGACCAACGGCTTTACATGCTTTCCGAGGCACGGAGGGGTCTTGGTATGTAAAGATGGTCACCCAACCAAGAATCAACCACGGCAAGCGTAACTTATCCTGATCGATCGATCCGTGCGGCTGTCATAACTTAGCCATAAGCCCTAAAAGTTTTAAAACGTAAATCTATATATATATAAATGAATCCCTATTTCCCTTGGTCACGCCATCACGCGTGAACGGCTGGACCGATTTCACTTTTTCTTTTTTTGTTGTGTTTGTAATTGTCAGGAGAAGGTTCTTATGAAAGAAAAAAAAATAAACAATTGCGCGGGAAATTAGAAAATTTAAGAACATTTAAGAATACTTAACAACCATATAATAGGACAATGTAAACTTTTTTAATGTAACATTATGACATTTGACATAGAATTGACAGAATGCGTGCTCAAATATCATCAAAGAGACAGGACAACGTCTGTCGGGTCAGCTAGTATTATATAAAAAACTAACTGACCGTACAGACGTTGTCCTGTTTCCTAGAACTCGATAGCAGCGCCACATGGCGCTGCTATCGAGTTCTAGTCGGGCTGATTTGTTAATCTAACCTAAACGCATACAAAAAAATACATCCAACCGTTTAGGAGGAGTTTAGTGACATACACACGTACAGTAGAATTATATATATAAAAGATAAAGATAAGCTAGAAAGAGACGACATTTCCTATTTGACTCTGAGAAGAAATTGCGAAACAAACTGAGTCAAAGTCTCGTTTAAAGTTCAGACATTATCTCAGTCATGTGAAGATAATGAAGATTAGTGCCTGAAATAGTCTTTTGAGGAAAGAACACCACTGATTTGAGTGGACCAGTCCAGTAGGTGCAATATGAACGTGATCATATATTTTATAACCACTGTCGAAATGGAAGATCTCTTTAAGGTGGCTTAAAATTATTTTTAAATTTTCAAATTACACCAAATAATTAACTTTGCAATTAATGAGTTAAGGTGCAAAGTTGTACGAAAGTCGACGCAGACGCTGATTATAAAGTTTAATATCATCAGAAGCTTCTTTGCTGTGCCATATGTTGACCCAAAGGAGACTAATAAATTCACTGGCAGGATAAAGACATATTTATTTGCTCAAACATGTGGGCACATACAATAATTAATACGTGCATGCAAGATAATATAAATAATACAGAGTAATAATACAGATGTTTGCCACATATAATTGCGTGCAAATACGATAAATAATTATTATTCGACAACCGTGGAACGCCACCAGAAAAACGTTACATAAAATAAGTAATTAATGCATTAAAAAAAAAAGTTTCTTGACTCCTATACAATGCATGTTTAATTAATGAACCAGTTTTGAATTACATGCATATTCCATATTGAGAACCTCCTCCTTTTCGAAGTTGTTTCATCAACTCAGCCTACCGCAGCCCACTGTTGGACATAGGCCTCTCCCATGCTGCGCCACAAAACCCAGTCCTCCGCCATCCGCATCCATTCTGTCCCAGCCACTTTCTTTAGGTCATCGGTCCATCTAGCTGGGGGACGTCCCACACTACATTAGTTCATCTATACTTAATATTATAAATGCGAAAGTAAATTTCTTTTTGTTGTGCTTTCACGACGATGCGACGATGTGCCAGAGTGTTGATAATCCTCTCTTATTCACCACTAGTATCATTAAACTTTTAAAAAACACTGTGTAATCGCTTCTTTATAGATCACTAACACATGTTGTGTTCGACTTTTATTCGCTTCGAGTTCTTTTATTTACTACTTTCATTTTACTTATCTACTGTCTCTCGTTCTATCCTAATTTTTATCAGTAAAATTTTGTAATTGGCCTTCTTTCACTGTTGTTAACTTATCTATAACTAAGCTGGAAGTTTTCTTAAGATAATAAAATAAATAAATATTTTTCCAGATCTATCTTGGACACGTCCTGGTGGATCGCGTCTGCTATCGAGAGCGGCGTGAGTGTGTGCGTGCACTGCAGTGACGGCTGGGACCGCACCGCGCAGGTGTGCTCGCTGGCCGCGCTGTGCCTCGAGCCGCACTACCGCACCATCAACGGGTATCAGGTACATCATCTATGCAACATCATCATTCCCCTGCCTTTTTAACCGACTTAAAAAAAGAGGAGGTTATTAATTCGACTATATATTTTATTTTTATATGTTTGTTGCCTCATAACTTTTGACTGGGTGAACCGATTTTGACGATTCTTTTTTATTTGAAAGCTAGTGCTTCGAACGGTCCCAGTTTAATTTGGTTCCATTCGGACAATGGGATCTATGTGAAAACCATATAAGTCTTAAATTTGCATTAAGTATTGGCGCGACAAATGAACGAATAACGCGATTAGATTAGTTCGGGTTATCTACCATAACTAAAAAGTTAAAAATAAAAACTTTTTACAAAAAAAATAACAACCGACTTCCTTAAAAAAAAACACTATAAAGTCGAAAATAACTTTAATTTCGGAATTCGGTGGCAAAAAAAAAACCTTAAATACAGGTCCTAAGACACCGACTTCCAAAATTAAAGTTATTTTTGACTTTGAACTGTTTTTTTTAAGGAAGTCGGTTGTTATTTTTTGGTAAAAAGTTTTTACCAATTTATTTGGTGTCCGTTTCGACTGGTTGGACAGTGTAGTAAAAGAAAAACGACTACGTCAACATTACGAAGGAATTTGTAAAACACTGACAGTGAAACTTGCAAATTCGTTGATCCAATATTCAGAAAGTTATAAAGGTATAACCATGGCCGCGCGGTCGCAACATGGAAAACCGCGCGGCCACGCAGTTCTCTTAAACCGCCTTGTAGAGGTCCCATTCTTTTTGCTAACCACTGATACCATTTCGAAGAAAATGTATACGGTATGAATAAAGCTTTAATGTCTGTACTTTACGGCCTACAGAAATTAAATGCTATGTCTGCACAGTCGGAACATGGAGAACCGCGCTGCCACGCAGTTCTCTTAAACAGAGCTCAGTAGAGGTCCTATTCTTTTTTGCTAACCACTGATACGATTTCGAAGAAAATGTAGACAGTATGCGATAAAATGAGAAAGCTAATATCCCATCAAAAACACAAATGTAAAATGAGAGCCAAATTCAATATTATGATATATGCCTTGGTTGTTGACTTCAACGACAAAAGAAGTGAGATCTAAATGGGTGCCAAGTTCAATGGTCAGTCCTGAAATTTATTTATAACTACACAAAATATAATGTATTCTTATAACTTAGGATAAAACATTGTAGCTTAAGGTCTGTCTTGGCTAGTTCTCATATACGAATACCATAAGGAATAATGCATGTTAATATAGTTTTAAATGAACAGGTACACTTCTGCTAAGCCTTCGAGGAATACAGGTATACTATGTGACTCATTACTCAATAATTTCTCGTTGTTTCAGGCACTGATAGAGAAGGACTGGCTATCGTTCGGTCACAAGTTCACCGCACGCTGCGGACATATTGCGTGCGACGGCCGCGAGAGGTCGCCAGTGTTCACGCAGCTATTGGACTGCACCTGGCAACTGCTGCGGCAGAGGCCTGAGGTTTGATTGATACTTTAAAATACGAGCCTTTTTGGCCTCACACAGATCTCACTCTCACTCTTTTATGTTTATATCTTTTATTATTTTGTTATTTGTATCCTAAAAGTTTCTATGTTCTTCATATTGTTTGTATGTCCTGTGCGTGTTTCATATAAAATATTTTTCTTTCTTTTTTTCAATTAAATAATTTCTTTCTTTCTTTCAAATATAAAATAAATAATGACAGTAGTGATAACGTCTCCAACTGACGAGTAGGTTGTGAGTTAGTTCCCAGCATGAACACCGTGAGTCTATAATTTTCCCACTGCTGGGACAGAGACCTCCTCTCTGCGAAAGGGAGTGGGCAGTAATCCACCACGGGTTGGTGGAAGTCACATGTCTTCGAATTTTTGGTTCTAGGACTTGCTCGTCTCATCACGAAGTTTTCCTTCACCGTTTTGAGAGCAGTGGGGAAGTAAAACAATGTGAGGAAATCGGCATGTCCTAGAATCAAGAATTTGAAGACGCGTGACAACTACCAACCCGCATTGGCCCGCGTGGTAGGTTACAGCCCATTCCCTCTCGAAGGTAGAGGCCTGTGTCCAGCAGCAACAGTGCAACAATGCAGTGGCAACATTATAGGCTGTTGTCTGCAAAAAATGAGCTGCAACGAAGTCAAGAGTCAAAGAATTAATTTCAAACAGGCACAAAAAGGAACTTTTGAACGTCAACATTAAAATTAAGATAGAATTGATTCCAGTTGCCCCTTCCAGAAGGTAGATTCACCGATTCTCTTTTAAAATGTTTTCAATATTAGTATACAATATTTATATAATTATATGATTACTAGCTGACCCGACAGACGTTGTCCTGTCTCTTTGATGATATTTGAGCACGCATTCTGTCAATTCTATGTCAAATGTCAAAATGTTACATTAAAAAAGTTTACATTGTCCTATTATATGGTTGTTAAGTATTCTTAAATAAGTGTTCTTAAATTTTCTAATTTTACGCGCATTTTTTAATTTTTTTTCTTTCATAAGAACCTTCTCCTGACAATTACAAACACAACAACAACAACAAAAAAGTGAAATCGGTCCAGCCTTTCATGCGTGATGGCGTGACCAAGGGAAATAGGGATTCATTTTTATATACAGGGTTATTTGTAAAACACCGGCAACCTCTCAGGTCTATGTTACTAACATCATAATCAACAACTTTTGTTCTATGACTTTTAAAAATTCATCATATTTTAGTGCATCAGATTTTCATACAAAAATCGGCTGCCTGTAAATAGGTCAAGTTCAAGCGCCCCCGCCGCCCTAACCCCGCTCCCCTTGCTAATATACTATCGCTTTCTTTTGCTTCGCATAGACTCCGTAACATTTAGAGCGTTTAATGTAAATATTTTTATTTTTGTTTGAAAATCTGATGAATTAAAATATGATGAATTTTTAAAAGTCACAGAACAAAAGTTGTTGATTATGATGTTAGTAACATAGACCTGAGAGGTTGCCGGTGTTTTACAAATAACCCTGTATATAGATTAGAGATCGGATATTCAGATGCATATTCACCTAAAGTTGAAATGTAGGCTAATATAGAATGCGCGTTTTTACCGTGTTTTGTGTGTTGTTTTAACTAACAACTAACACATACCACCCTACACACATAAGTATTTGCATCTGGGGTTTAACATTAATTTTAAATAAATATGATCCAAGAAACCCGGCTTTAATAAAAAAATACGAAGCCGCCTCCGTGCTTTAACAGCTAAATAGTAACATTGGGTAAATATGCATCCAAATATCCGATCATTGATGATTATATAATTACCATAACACAACAAGCAATGAGAGAAGGTATTCCAGCTCTGTGAAATACACCGTTTATTACAGGCGTTCCAGTTCAACGAACGGTTCCTGCTGACGCTCCACGACCACGCGCATGCGTGCCAGTACGGCACCTTCATTGGCAACTGCGAGAAAGATAGGCGTGACTTACGGTACGTACTATTTGTCGTACGCTCATTTGCCAAATAACTTAACAAGGACTAAACAGTGAGTTGTGAATCTTCTTCTGTACTTAGTATAAAACAAAGTAGCTTCCCGCGTCTGTACGCTTAGATCTTTTAAACTATGCAACGGATTTTAATTTGGTTGTCATCAATAGACAGAGTGATTCAAGAAGAAAGTTTATATGTAAAATATGAAGAAAACTCTAAATCAAAATGAGTTCATATTGCATCACAGTTAGGGAATGCAGTCTCGATCTCGAGCCATTTATCAACATTCAATCTCGCGGGAAGACAATCTCCAATCGACCGCATTGTATTGGTCGAGATGAAGAAAGATGTTTCGAAACGGAGCGCACGTGACTTAGCACACTATACTTTTTTTAGAAGCTATTTCCGAAACATAATAAATGATGTTTTTAGGCATTAAACTTTTTTAAACCTTGAGGGACTAACAAAGCATACGTTAATGCTCACACGAATTGTTGGATGAAGCGCTCCTCTTCTATCTAGAACACTGAGTAATCTGTATTTAGGAGTGACAGTTTCGGCTCCCTATTTTAGTAGCACAGTAATAATCAATGGATTTATAGTGTTTGTGTGAAATTTGCTGCGTTTTGAATGCAATGACTTTTTTTTGCTTCTACATTCAATTTAATATTGTTTTCTTTACAAAATATAACACCAGTACCTTAAGTAGGTGGAATTTCCATATTCAATAAGTTTAATCATTTTTCATAATCAAAACGCATTATTTTTAAACGTAGGCGTAGTCTTAATATGATAGGCGTTATCGAAATTCCGAAGTTCGATGTCGCCTTTTTTCTGGGCGAGATCTTGAATGTCAAATCTCAACTCTGTAGTTGAGTAATGTCTTACACGCGAGATCTCGAACTGTCAATCTCGAGAGAGAGATCCGAGTGTGCGTTCCGTAATTAAAGTAAAAATTTAATATTTTGTTTATGTTTCCAGGTTATCAGAGCGCACATTTTCGCTGTGGGGCTATATGGCGAGTCATTTGAACGAGTATAAGAACCCCCTGTATAATCCCAAGTCGCACCCTGACGTACTTAAACCGGATTTGGGTGCACAGAGTATCAGGTAATAATTTTGGTTGCCCATATGTGGTGGACACAATAAAATCAAAATATTTTTATTTTACATAAACCTACATGGGCACTTATGAAACTTCAGAAGCTAGATGCACGGTTCCTATTGGATTTCTATGTAAAAGAGCCGGCAAGAAACTCCAAGTTATCTCTTTTAAAAACAATTGGCTTTTACAGTGGTTTCAAATTACAGTGTTACTAGGAATGGGAGGACAGTGTAGGTCTGTCAAGAAGTATCCGGTACTTAGTCAAATAGAGAATAGTTATATTAATTAAAGCTATTTAAACCAAATGGCATTATTGCAAGGACAACCAATAATAAAGAGTTTAAATTAGAATTGAAGGTATTAGCAATGTGCCGGATATCCGTATCCGCGGATGTCCGAGGAGGAAGAAAGATCCGGATGCCTTACATTTTTGGCGGATCTTTTATCTTATTATTTTCAATACATAGATGAAATTCTATGTTTAGTGGGCAATTAAAAACTATTAAATTTCATTAAGATTATTTTTATCAAATATTTAGTGACTAAACTATAAACAAAACAAAAGAATGACTCACGCAATGCAAGTCGAAACATGTCCAGTCAAGCAAAGCGTCAAGTGGCGTCAATTATTGTTACAAGGTGACTCGCATTGATATCGACTGAAGTTATGATCCGTATACATATCCGCGGATCTTGAAACCAAATATCCGTATCCGCGGATATACATTTTTAACGATTACATCATTAGAAATAGTCGATATCAATTGAAGTTATGATCCGTATCCGTACCCGCGGATCTTGGAACCAAATATCCGTATCCGCGGATATACATTTTTAAATAGAAATAAATAGAAAATATTGAATGTCCAGGTAATACAATAAGCAAACATAGGTTAACTTCAAGTTCAGACGACATGAGTAGCTTAATTACCTACGGCTAGTTGCAGTAAATATTTACTAGTGAACCCTAAACTAGACAGTTAGTCTGTATCTTGGGACTCATTAGTAGATATCTATACTAATATTATAAAGCTGAAGAGTTTGTTTGTTTGGTTGAACGCGATAATCTCAGGAACTACTGGTCCGAATTGTTATTTTTTTTGTGTAGGGTAGCCTATTTATTAAGAAAGGCTATATGCCATATAACATCACGCTACGACCAAATGGAGCGAAGCAGCAACGAAAAATGGACGAAAACTGGCAGGCAATTTGATGCGATGGGAACGGTCAGGGGAGCAATAATTTTACGCGGATGAAATCACGGGCAGAACCTAGTGTAATGATAAACAGCTTCGTATTCTACCTTGTGCAGGTTCTGGCGCGGCATGTACTGCCGGCACGAGAACGGAGTGCATCCGCGCGAGTCCCTGGCCGACTTGTTACCCGCCGCCGTCGAGCACTGCTCCGCGCTGGAGCATCACATCAACTATCTCACCAAGGTATACCCGACCACGTGGGCGGTTCAACGTTTTCTCATGACCCCATTACCTTTTCCAGGAAAGCAATAGGGCCACCAGTACGATACACAAATCAAAACGTCCGCCTTTCCGACCTCGCCGCCGAGGTTATACTAGGTGTAAGGAACAGCCCTCCACAAACTGACAGAGTGCATTCAGCTCCTTATTTTTAATCATAATCCATCGGAATTTCTTTCCGGATTTTTTTTAAAACTTTTTTTTCATCTTTTTCAGTTTTATTTCAATGTAAAATTATTTTCTCTGAAAGCAGTACTCCATTTATGTAAACAATACGGCTAAAATCAAAAAAGCAGCAATGGATGTTGAAATAATCTAACGAACGACACGTAAAATCAGCTGTTCACTTCCCGTCTAATTACAGAGTTCATCGAACTCGTCGTCGGCGATTGCACAAAGGCGGCTTTCCGAAATGATCCGAGATACATTGCGTGTGAGAAATTAAAACAAATCAGGTTCATTGGATTCCCATAACGGTCCTAAAATAATTTCTTGTACTGGTCATCTTAGTATGATATACTGAATCCACCCCATCAGTCTGTGGAGGGCTGTCCCTTACATGCTGTATAATATCATATATATGAAACTACTGACTGACGTTAAAACAAATGCTATATCTACTTAATATTATAAAGCTGAAGAGTTTGTTTGTTTGTTTGATTGAACGCGCTAATCTCAGGAACTGCTGGTCCGAATTGGAAAATTCTTTTTATGTTGGGTAGCCTATTTATCGAGGAAGGCTATAGGCCATATAACATCACGCTACAACTAAGAGGAGCAGTGCAGTACTGAAAAATGATGCAAAAACGGGGAAAATCGCACGGGTAGGCGATTCGACGCGACGGGAAGAGTCGGGAGGGCAAGAAATTTAACGCGGACAAAGTCGCGGGTAGAAGCTAGTATTATATAATATTGTTTTGAAGAGTTTGTCATAGATTTGGGTTACGGGTAATTACTTAACAAAAACAGCGGAGTGAAAACTATTCGCAACTATAATTTTGGCAGGTAACAGAGAGAGAACAATTGACACAAGTCATTTGACATTGACATATTACCAGAAGAATGTTGCCATTAGAAACAAATGGACAATGTTGCATTCTTTATTTAACATGTTTTAATGTTCACAGAGAATAACCACATTCAAGAACCTTCTCTCTGGCAAGAGGGCAGACAAGAGCAAAGATACCACTGTGGTCAACTACCAAAACGGCAACGTCAACTCAGTGGAGATCGAGACCAAGACTGAAGCACTACAGATCGATAACAAGTAAGAATAGCACCACCCCATTTCTCCCCGTGGGTATCGTAAGAGGGCCACTAAAGGACTTACTAGAGAATGGGCAGCAGTGTTCTCTATGCATTTTACTACCATACTGCGATTGCCAACCCGCCTGCCAAGCGTGGCCATTATGGCAAATCCCGCAAAATTGGGGGAGACCTATGCTATAACATACCCTGAAATGTTGAAGTCGACACATGATAACGTCCTCAGGTTAGGTCACAGTAGACATAATGCGCTGAGGTAGCCTAGAAAAATATTTTTACACGAAACATATTGTTACGAGCGGGATAAATAACGTTTTCCAATTTGTACCAAAAACTGTCAAATATATTCAAATAGTCCATCCAGAGAAGGCCCAAGCCTGCGTGAGGATTTATCCGTTCTATCTTAACTGATCATAATCCGGCATTGCATATGTGTATCACTTCTTTTATGCCAGGAGGCTTTTATTGTCTTACTAGCTTCTGCTCGCGACTTCGTCCGCGTTAAATTCCTTGTTCCCCTGACCTTTCCCGTCGCGTCGAATCGCCTACCCGTGCGATTTTCCCCGTTTTTGCAACATTTTTCATTACTGCTCCGCTTCTCTTAGTCGTAGCGTGATGTTATATGGCCTATAGCCTTCCTCAATAAAAAGGCTACCCAACATAAAAAGAATTTTCCAATTCGGACCAGTAGTTCCATTAATATAGTATCCATAAATTAGTAGTTTAATTTAATGGTGTCTCGTAATGTTGATTACTTTGCTACTGTTGTATAGAATCAAGTTTATTTACCTAAACAGATAACCGTGCTGCTGGGGAATTTGTTGCGCCAATTCTTCTTCACAGCACTAAGAAGTAATGGAGGGCGGGCGTTTTTGGGGGGCTGTCTAATAAAAAGAAAGATTTTTTTATTCTACACAAATAAAACCCAACAACCGTATTGTAATTTTGACATTTAAAAAGCGCTGATTGTCAGCCTAATTTGAATAAATGACATGATTTTGACCCTAACATTTTCAAGGTCTGCTAAATAATAGAGAAAGGCCGAAATAACCTCAGAGGAGTTTATTTCAATCTTTCTCCTTAGTCAGTTCGGTAACCCGAAACTCGTTTCAAGACATAACCAAATTTTGACGGTTCTGAACTATTTACATAAATAAATATAATTTATTATTCATCCAGAATAATAAATTATAGAATTGCTAAACTGAAGTGGCAGTTGGCAGGGCACATTGCTCGCAGAACAGATGGCCGATGGGGGCGAAAGGTTCTGGAGTGGCGACCGCGTACCGGAAGACGTAGAGTTGGAAGGCCTCCAACAAAGTGGACCGATGACCTTGTGAAGGCCGCAGGAATCCGCTGGATGCGGGACGCACAAAACCGGTCGAAGTGGCGGAGCTTGGGGGAGCTTATGTCCAGCTGTGGACGTCTATCAGCTGAAATGATGATGATAATTATGATTATTCATCCAGTATTCTTGCTACGTAGAAAAACCTAAAATATTCATTGTCATGTTAAGATTCTGTTTCAATTTTTCCAGGCTGCTGTATGAGTCTGGCGGCACTCTGACCGAGCTTGAGTGCGCGAACCATGACCATCCTCTGAAAGAGACCGGCGCTCCCAACAAGATTCCACTCATTACTGAGGTAAGATTTGATAGGATGACTTTCCATTGATCAATGTCAACAGTTGAATTATCTCATGTATTTTAACAAATTCTTCATATGTATTTTGGAAATTTGTGACATCAGTGAATGAAAAACATCGTGGAAACCAGGACTTAATTACTAATAAAATTATCCCACGACATCGTGTTAACGGGACAAAAGGTAGCCTAAGAAGTACCCTTATGAAATCACTTATCTGCCAATGACAACTCCGCCTAATTTTTTCCAGCAGTTTCGGAGATTCGCCGGATCAAACAGGAAATAGACAAACACATGAAAAGTCCAAAAAAAAAATTGTTATCAGTACCGAATATCTTTTCATAAGTGTTTAGTAAAAAAGTGTTGTTTTTTCATTACAAACAGACACTTCAATTTTTTTTATTTGCATGTAGCGTCAACCCGTCTTGAGAAAGTATAGTGATTAATAGTCGCCTACATTGTATGAGAAGAGGCCTTTGCCCTGCTGTGAAACAATGCCTGTAATGTAATGTATTACAGTATTTTTATTAATCCACATAGTTTCTAGTAACATATGATGTGGAAAACAATGCTGCTAACTGGTTTTTTAGAGACCATCAGACCAAATTTTATATTTGGTTTTTCGAAATTCTTAAGCTAGTCTTTCGAACAGTCTTGAGCAAAAGTTTCCTAGTTGGTAGACCAGTAAATACATGACGAACCTTGGCAATAAATATTCAACTTTGTGTTAAAATAAAGTTAAATTTTACAAAAATGGCAACCAGCTTCAAAAATATCATTACAAAGTGAAAAGTACCTTTCGTTTTGGAAGTTGGTGGCAGAAACCGAAGCAGAACTTTAGTCAAAACAAATTTAAAGGTGGTACTAATTCTGCCAGGGTCCCGAGATTTGTTCGTTAGAGGTACCGTGGCCCTGGCATATGGGCAAATGAAGGAAAAGTCAGACACGCCCTTCTGCTCCACCCAGAGCGGGAGACGTCATTTGATGATTACCCACCCCAAAAAAAGGTGGTACTAATACATAATTAAAAAAAACCGGAACGCTTGACCTCCTACTTTTTAAAAGTAAATAACCTTTACCATAGTCCGCAAGTACACAGCGTACACAAGCATGCATTAAACTGTCTAATATTAGATTATGTCAACGCTATAAAGTCGATATTCCAGTACAAACATCTGATATTATCTTTGTCTCATAAACAGAAGGCGAGTGACTCGATACCGGCAAACTACGCGTTATTGGAGAAAGAGGTGAACACAGTAGCGTTAGACTGGAAGAGCATCAAGAACGTCACCGAGTGCAGTTGTTCCACACCTCTCGACCATTTCAGCAGAAAGGTATGTACCTAGCTGTGACTACAGTATAGCTGCTATGCCTGGGCGTCGGGAGTCCATAGCGGACTCCCGGCCACCATAGGCGCGGGCTTGCCGGCGGCGAGCTACCCATTGCTAAGGACCAGGCTTTTTTTTTTGGATGGGATGTCATTAAATGACTTCTCCCGCCCTGGGTGGAGCGGGAGGGTGTGTCAGACTTTTACTGACTAAAACCCACTCGTGTTCCTTCACTTGCCCATGTGCCAGGGTCACGGTATCTCTTTCGAACAATCTCGCGACCCCGGCAGACATCGGTCCTAGCAGACCCCTTCAGTGCTGCTGACATCTCTTGGAGGTGCGCGTGGAACACTACGCGCCGTCGACCCGAGCTTGGTCCTTACCGGGCGGCGAGCTACCCATTGCTCGCCGCCCGCAAGCTCGCGCCTACGGTGGCCGGGCGTCAGCTATCGACTCCCGGCGCCCGGGGCGTTGTGTTCCACGCGCGCCATAAAAGATGTCAGCACGTACTAAAGGGGCCCTCTTGGACCGATGCTTGCCTGGGTCGCGAGATTTGTTCGAAAGAGATACCGTGGCCCTGGCATATGGGCAACTGAAGGAACACGGGTGGGTTTTAGTCAGTAAAAGTCTGGCACGCCCTCCTGCTCCACCCAAACCGGAAGACGGTCATTTGATGATTTCCCACCCAGAAAAAAAAGGCCCGCTATGGCCGATATGATACTGAGTTTTATGTGTGTGTACGATCAGTGTATGCGAGTGAGTGTATGTGAGTACGTGTAAGTGAGTGGATGAATGGGGGTGAGTTAGAGTTTGTGTAGGTAGGTGAAGGTATACGAGTGTATGAGGGTATTAAAGGGAGGTAGATGAGTGGGGGTAGAGATGTATGTAGGCTAACGGATTGAAATCAGCAGACTTTCAGTTGCATGATAATCAAGAGTTTTCAGCCATTTAGATGGGGTTAGTTTACAGATTGATTTGCAACGAGGGTATATTTATAGTGTTGTATTAATTTTGTTATACAGGTATCTTTTGTTATACTGGCATTCAAGGATGCTATACTATAGCTCTGTTTCAGCTCACTATAATAATAATAAGACGTATCATAGGCAAATCACTTTCTAAATAGAAGGAATTTAAAAAAAATTGCAACTTACGGCAGAAAATAAAAATGTCCTGATAATTATAATCAAAGAGTATCAAAACAATACAAAGACAAAACTTTTCTTATACAGTATTTAGGTTAGGCGTACTTGTTTATACTCAGAATAAATAAAAATAATGCCTCGCGGTGTGTGGCGGCGTTAGGAGCGGTGGCACACAGTGGCGCGTAGCGCCACTGTGCGGCGGGCGCGTAGCAGCCGCCCGTGCCGCGCGGTGACTCGCACCTATACATTCATTGGTCCAATACATAAAAATATCAAAAAACCCCTCTTTTTTATGGACTTTACTTTACTAAAATCGTTTCATCTTTCGATCTAGATGGTCAAAAAATTTTACATCATGAGATTTAACGCATTTTTACCAACATTTGCATTTTTATAGGTTATTAAGTAAAATTTTGTGAAAACTGATAGCACCATCAGAAAGCTGAGAAAAAAGTGCATGGGGATTGATGCTTTTGTGATTTTTAAAACATTTTTCTCAGGCCCAAACGACGATATGAATAAGTCGTCTTTTGCGCTCACGCGGCCTGTCTGCGGTCGCGCTGGGGCAGTTGAGAAAATTCTCCCCATATATAAGTTTACGAATCCTAGTAACGAGAATGTCGAATGTCGATGTGTGGCTTAGAAGTGAGTGTCTGATCCGTATACACTCCAAGATATCTGATGATATCTGTTCTCTGTAGGGGTGGGCAGAGGCAAGGTGAAGGGGTCAAGTAGGTACAGGTGTGAGCAATAATGGTGAGAGTTGTCGGTGGAAGTAGATTTTTCCTAAGCGCAAAGGCAAGATATTTAGTTTCGGATACATTTAGTGTCAGCACATTATTTTTCAACCATAGAGAGACCCGATCAAAACCATACTGAGCACTTTGAAAAACCTCTTCCCAGATTTTTAGAAGAAAGTTTCTAAAGAAGAGCGACGTGTCATCCGCAAAGGATAGTAACTTTCCGTGCAAAGGTTGAAGTTGACACAAATAGACTAGGACCTAAGATACTGCCTTGCGGCACATCGTAGTGTAAAGAGATTTCATCGCCAATCCAGTTGTCAATTTTCACACGTTGGTTCCTATGCCTTAAGCAGTCCTCGAGCTGTTGCAAAGAAGTTCCAGTTTGTAAACAAGCAAAGGAATAGGAACTATGTCAAAGGCTTAGGCTAGGTCTAAGAACACCGTAAGACAGTTATGTTTATTGTTAAGGTTAGGAACAATCTGGTTAGTCAGTTCATGGACAGCTTCATCGGTCGAACTGCCAGAACGAAAGCCAAACTGGACTGGTGAGAGAAGACTAACAGTCTCATGGAAGTTCCTGAGGCATTTATTAATTAGTCGTTCTAAGATCTTGCCTGTAATTATTATTAGATTCTATGTATAGTATTAATGGTGTTTTATAGTATGTTTTTGTTGATGGATGGATTCTGTGAGGAATGATATGAAAGAAAAGAGAGTAAATGATTGTGTAACGGTTAACAACAGGCGAGAATGGAAGAAGAAAACGTGTTGCATCGGCCTAAAGTAACATGGACGTTAGCAAGACGATGATGATGGTTTTCATCCCTTACTAGCGCTGCGTTATATTTTAATATGTCGCAAGATCATACTAAGATAGAACTCGTACGGAACTTATATATATTTTTAAATAGGTATTTTGTTTTTATTATTCTGTGATTGTATTCACTTTCATTAATGGTCTTCGTATTCGAGTCCCAATAAAAACTTTTGGTTCGTTTGTCTCGCAGCACCACTGCTGGGGCTGCGGGCGCTGCGTGTGTACGCGCTGTGTGTGCGCCCGCGCCGCGCTGGCAGCGCTGCACGCGCCGCGCGCCGCGCCGCTGTGTGCCGCATGCAGCCCCGACACTCCCGACGGCGAGCACGGTCAGTAACAGTTCGCAGCGCCCCCAGCACCACTGGGGCTGCACGCGCCGCGCGCCGCGCCGCTGTGTGCCGCCTGCAGCCCCGACACTCCCGACGGCGAGCACGGTCAGTAACAGTTCGCAGCGCCCCCAGCACCACTGGGGCTGCACGCGCCGCGCGCCGCGCCGCTGTGTGCCGCATGCAGCCCCGACACTCCCGACGGCGAGCACGGTCAGTAACAGTTCGCAGCGCCCCCAGCACCACTGGGGCTGCACGCGCCGCGCGCCGCGCCGCTGTGTGCCGCCTGCAGCCCCGACACTCCTGACGGCGAGCACGGTCAGTAACAGTTCGCAGCGCCCCCAGCACCACTGGGGCTGCACGCGCCGCGCGCCGCGCCGCTGTGTGCCGCCTGCAGCCCCGACACTCCCGACGGCGAGCACGGTCAGTAACAGTTCGCAGCGCCCCCAGCACCACTGGGGCTGCACGCGCCGCGCGCCGCGCCGCTGTGTGCCGCCTGCAGCCCCGACACTCCCGACGGCGAGCACGGTCAGTAACAGTTCGCAGCGCCCCCAGCACCACTGGGGCTGCACGCGCCGCGCGCCGCGCCGCTGTGTGCCGCCTGCAGCCCCGACACTCCTGACGGCGAGCACGGTCAGTAACAGTTCGCAGCGCCCCCAGCACCACTGGGGCTGCACGCGCCGCGCGCCGCGCCGCTGTGTGCCGCCTGCAGCCCCGACACTCCCGACGGCGAGCACGGTCAGTAACAGTTCGCAGCGCCCCCAGCACCACTGGGGCTGCACGCGCCGCGCGCCGCGCCGCTGTGTGCCGCCTGCAGCCCCGACACTCCTGACGGCGAGCACGGTCAGTAACAGTTCGCAGCGCCCCCAGCACCACTGGGGCTGCACGCGCCGCGCGCCGCGCCGCTGTGTGCCGCCTGCAGCCCCGACACTCCTGACGGCGAGCACGGTCAGTAACAGTTCGCAGCGCCCCCAGCACCACTGGGGCTGCACGCGCCGCGCGCCGCGCCGCTGTGTGCCGCCTGCAGCCCCGACACTCCCGACGGCGAGCACGGTCAGTAACAGTTCGCAGCGCCCCCAGCACCACTGGGGCTGCACGCGCCGCGCGCCGCGCCGCTGTGTGCCGCCTGCAGCCCCGACACTCCTGACGGCGAGCACGGTCAGTAATAGTTCGCAGCGCCCCCAGCACCACTGAGGCTGCACGCGCCGCGCGCCGCGCCGCTGTGTGCCGCCTGCAGCCCCGACACTCCCGACGGCGAGCACGGTCAGTAACAGTTCGCAGCGCCCCCAGCACCACTGGGGCTGCACGCGCCGCGCGCCGCGCCGCTGTGTGCCGCCTGCAGCCCCGACACTCCTGACGGCGAGCACGGTCAGTAACAGTTCGCAGCGCCCCCAGCACCACTGGGGCTGCACGCGCCGCGCGCCGCGCCGCTGTGTGCCGCCTGCAGCCCCGACACTCCTGACGGCGAGCACGGTCAGTAACAGTTCGCAGCGCCCCCAGCACCACTGGGGCTGCACGCGCCGCGCGCCGCGCCGCTGTGTGCCGCCTGCAGCCCCGACACTCCCGACGGCGAGCACGGTCAGTAACAGTTCGCAGCGCCCCCAGCACCACTGGGGCTGCACGCGCCGCGCGCCGCGCCGCTGTGTGCCGCCTGCAGCCCCGACACTCCTGACGGCGAGCACGGTCAGTAACAGTTCGCAGCGCCCCCAGCACCACTGGGGCTGCACGCGCCGCGCGCCGCGCCGCTGTGTGCCGCCTGCAGCCCCGACACTCCCGACGGCGAGCACGGTCAGTAACAGTTCGCAGCGCCCCCAGCACCACTGGGGCTGCACGCGCCGCGCGCCGCGCCGCTGTGTGCCGCCTGCAGCCCCGACACTCCCGACGGCGAGCACGGTCAGTAACAGTTCGCAGCGCCCCCAGCACCACTGGGGCTCCCGGCACTGCGTGTTCGCCCCCACAAAAATCGCTGCAAAATTCTCTGTAAACATTTTTGGAATATACTCTTGCGTGCGTTACGTTAAGCCGTTGGTCCCGGTTGTCTTTCGTAGATCTTAGACAGTCGTTACGGGTCGTCAGAAGCCCGAAAGTCTGAAAACCAGTCTTACCAAGGGGTATCGTATTACCCAGTAAATGGGTTGTGGAGGCCTATCTGAATAGGCAGTCGCTCCATGTAAAATACTGGTACTCAGCTGCATCCGGTTAGACTGGAAGCCGACCCGAACATAGTTGGGAAAAGGCTAAGCACGCAAGAGTCATCATGTACTCTTGCGTGCTTAGCCTAATTTCATCATCACTTCTTCTTAGCGTGTCACTAAGAAGAAGAACTATGGGCTGAAGGATACGAGCTTAGCACTTTCAGCAGCGTCTATCAACTCCTGTTTGATGAACGTTGCTGTTCATCACAACCAGCTGAAGGAGCAGTTCATCACCACTGTTCTCAAAATGGGAAAGGAAAGCATCGTGAAACCGGCATGTCGCAGCATAGAGCAGTGGTGTGCCAGTGTATTGAACCACCGCTCTCTGCCACCTGCTACGATCCTCAAATAGTCCTTTTGCTTGGTTTACGTTCATATGAACATCCAAGGTCAAAGAATTTCTAAAATCATTTACCTATTCGTTTCGCCATCAAAATACAATACATTAAAATATATTTTTTTCTTTTACAGAAATAGTGACACCAGCTAACTGAAGAACCGTAGAAAAATATGCAGTATTTAGTGTAATTCTCAAAGTATTGTCTATATAACGAATAATGCAGAATCTTATTTATTAACTAAATGAAGGTTCATACGTTTCTGTTAAATAATCAGTTACCAATCACAGCGCCCATTATAAAATAGAATGTATTATCATAAGCAATTAAAATAATGTATTATCATAAGCAGCAAACCTATTTATATGTTTGTAAATATACAGGTGGAATTGAATTCATTGTTATCTTGCCAGCAGTACTTAAATCGGATAGAAATAAACTTATCGGACCTTTGTAAACTTGGTCCTATAGTATTGTTTTTCATATTTATAAATGACATCAGTGGCGTGCATTGCCTATAGGTATATAGGCAGTGCCTACCTCGAAAAAATCACTATAATGTTGTCAATTACATTTTAATGTATGTCCCGAAAATTATTCAGAAACTAACTAAATTATCATACCGAAAAGAAACCTGCGTTTGTCTGCCTAGAAAAGAACAGGCGGTCTAGTGCTTACTTGCAATGCACGCCACTGAGTCACATTAACCCTCTGGAAGTATAAGAATTCTAATGAATTCAGAATCAGTCTGATACTAATATTTCTAATACAGGTTTACATTGCATTTTAATAATATTAGTTGTTAAGTGTCTCTCGATGCCAATTACATTTTACATTTTCTGACTGTTCGCATCCTCGCATAACCCGATGCATCCACGTCCACCCCGAAGCAGATACCGGTGAATTTCGTCTAAGAAATTTTATAATTCTAATTCAAATCATGTTGATTAAAGGATAAAAATAATAATATAACAGCCACGGTCTGAATTGAAAGGAACTGACTACCGAGATGACCACTAAATACAATAGATAAATACGGGATAAAAAGGCAACCAAGTTTTTGCGCCAACCCCAAATACATTGAGATAAGGTCCAGAGAGTGAGGATGATGGATGGACGGTCAGTCAGGCTTGATGCGTCTTCACACATTATCCATTCTTCAGGGAAATTCTCCGCAAAACAAAATATGATTTAATTTCATGTTGCATCGTTAGCGCCACCTACAGGCGTAGCATGACCAATTCTATCTCTATTCTACCAAGAATAGACAAAGTTCTTTCTATTCAATTCGACATCTCTTCGGCCCGAGGACGGGGCGACCCGTAGACTCGGGTTTCTATGAAGACAAAGACAGTTATTCTTTCCATAGCAAGAGAGTGGTAACTAATGTAATTAAGGTGGATCCGCTAAGGACTTTTTCATTGAATAGTCATAAAGTGGGGTTAAACGATCTTAGAGTATTGTATTGATGATTATAATTAATATAATCTTGTAAAAAAAATGTACCCCTAACTGAAACTCCAACTCAAAAGTAGAGAAAAATTAGTCGCCATGCTCGAGATCGTAGAAGTTTGTCGACAGAAGAATTGAAATATTTCCTCTCTTCAGTTTTAACATCGCCGTGGCCTTTTGTCTATTCTTCCGTCAACAAATCTCGTTTCTATGGTGGTCATGCTACGCGTGCTAAGGTAAAATTAAGTAGAAGTCTATAAAATTGTAAGGAGTTTTTGGTTTAATGTTTCTTGTTCTTGTATAGATAGGATATTGTAAATATCTTTTAACATGTTCACTGTCCCTTATCATTGGCTTTTGTTTCTTTCGATCTATCACAGCAGTTTACATGAGATAAAAAGTTAAAAGTAAAAAAAAACCCCGCCAAAACAAAAACTATAAAAAGTTTAAAAAAAAATGTCCTTATTATGGCCTTTGTAAGTTTATTTAATAAGAAGTTGAAGGTAATATTTTTATCAAAGGATCTTCGCGTTGAAACGGCTGAACCAATTTTGATAAAACATATTCAGAAACACCACTAGAAAGCTTACATTTAAATTGTTATTGGCATTGAGAGTATTATTTGTTTAGGGCAGATTTTTCAATAGTCACTTATCTTTTATATCTTGAACTAGCTGACCCGACAGACGTTGTCCTGTGTCTTTGATGATATTTGAGCACGCATTCTGTCAATTCTATGTCAAATGTCATAATGTTTCATTAAAAAAGTTTACATTGTCCTATTATATGGTTGTTAAGTATTCTTAAATAAGTGTTCTTAAATTTTCTAATTTCCCGCGCAATTTTTTATTTTTTTTCTTTCTTAAGAACCTTCTTCTGACAATTACAAATACAACAACAACAAAAAAAGTGAAATCGGTCCAGCCGTTCACGCGTGATGGCGTGACCAAGGGAAATAGGGATTCATTTTTATATATGTTTAAAGATATAGATAAGTATTGAGGTTTGACAGATCCTGTATGGAAAATATGTCAAACTGTCAAATTTATTCTTCCGATAAAAGTTATCTGACTATTAAAAAATTAGCCCCTTAGTTATATTGGCAAGTTACTACAATCTTGATGTAAACAATAGCTGTTTTTAATTTTTATTGAATGGTTTAGAATGGTTAGATGCTTGTTTTCAACTGGTTCAATAGTTATGCTACAGTTTTAGGTTGAATTTAATCAGTAAAACTGACCGCGATCAGCACAATTAAACGTTCAATAGCTGTCAGTGTCAAAATTCCACAACAATGATTACTGACAGCAGTGACAGCTTGAGAACGCGGCATTGATATGGTCATCGCGTTTAGTTTCTTTAATGAAATTTCCCCTTAGTCATATAAAATTACTAGATTATTCTAAAATATTACAGGTTATTTTTATTGTTGTAAATTAAGTTATCTTTAACCCTTTATAGGACGGCTCATACAAAGTAGCCAGTAACCTGGACAGTCACTTCAAGGTACCTAAGACATTGAAGTGGATGGTCACTTCTTCACTCTTCACTGTACAGTTTAACTGCTGTAAGATGATAGCACCTTTAAGGGGTGAAAGTACTCAGAAATAAGTTACTAATCAAAAATTTCGAAATAAAAATATGATACAAATACGAATAAACCAGTCTGGATTTTTGAGATGGGGCCGTAAGAGCGTCCTTAACCGGATGCCCTAATCTAACCAACTTATTAATTATCTACTCTATTTGTTCTAAGTTTGAGCACCCATAACAGATTAAAAAAAACAGAATTCAGAAAATCGGAAGATTCGAATTATCCGATTTCCGAATAGAGGAGTAGCTAAATAATCAAGCTTATACAAATAAGGACACGTCGATCTTGTCACTTAAACCCCTTTGCAAAGATGCTAGGTCTGACATATCGACTCGACTAACCTACATACATAATTTCACGCCTTATTCCATGGGGAAGGGTACGTAGAAACCACAGAACGCCACCTTCTCCGACCCGTACACATTCCCTTTGCCTCGTTTACATACGTGGCTCGAATCGACTAAAGATTTTAATCAAGTACACTCTGTATACTGAGTAGAAAGAAGAGTCTATTAAAAAGTAGAGTGGTTTACGTCATAGTATACCTTGCCTATTCCTTCGTTATGTTTCATACTATGAAAAAAGTTCAAAAATATATAGAAAAACTAAGAATAATGTATAAAATGTACATTTGTTAAGATAATTTCTGTGCTTGTAAATAATAGGTGTAATTATCATTTAATATTGTAATCATGAATCAAATAAATGTATATGTTTAGTCTAAAGAAATATATGTATATCAGTGGACAAAGAATTTTATTAATGGTTTTCACGTTCTAATATATAATTATTTAGGCTGCCTGTCCATTTGAGCGGAGTGAGGCATCGGAAAAAGAGAGAAAGAGCTGTTTAGCGGCGGATCCCTGTCTGCATAATGGACAAAATCTTATTATGCTAGTATTAAAAAAAATTGCTCCATCAAGTAAAAAAAAAAAAAATGTATGGGAGAAAATCTATTTTATTTATTTTCGCCGTTCAGTATCAAAGTATAGTAAGTAAACCTTATATTCCTGTTATTCTCAACACGACGACGTATAAATTCCTTGCGTATGCCTTGGCGACTACGATGCTTCGAAAGTTTAACATTCCAATTTGGAATTTTCTTAATTAGTAAGGAGTTTTTCAATAAAGCTGAATTCAAAATTTATATTTTTTTTATAAAATAATAATTGAATTAAAATTTAAAAATGGCTTAAATGTATTTGGCAGGTACCTATTTATATATTTTGTTATAATAAAAAACTTTAGTTGTGCAATTAAAGACACGTGGTGACTTGTTGCCTATTTGTAACTGTCTGAAACTACTCCTATGATAAAAGACTCATTTACCCCCACCACCGGAGATATCGACGACGCTGATTGGCTGTTGAAGATGTGGTACTAACTTTGTCAGTCGCATGAAACAATTGAAGGTACTTGTTTCTCAACCCTTGAGGAAGCAACACAATATTGTATATCCGTGCTGTGTGAAAGTTTAGTGAGTTTCGTTATGGCTGCATTGGTTATAAAATTGGACATTTTTATGTTCCTCCGTGTTGAAGGAGACTTAAAAAATTGGACACGGCTCAATGAAACTATTATTTTACGCATCCCAGTAGAAATACATATGTTCAGAAGATTTAGAAATAGTCAAGACCTTTTTGAAGAATTACATCAGTAATATCAATCGCAAATGGGCAAGTGCTTCCAGAAATCAGAGGACTTTCATGAATAGACATACTGCGTGGTTACAGTCAAATATTAGTTGGCCAAATTGCACTACTGTTAATTTATCTGAGATTTTTTAAGCCCAAGATGAAGTTATCGAAAACATAATCAGACAATACTTCAGTTGAGATCGATACTTTAGCAGCTGTGATTCCGTCAACATCCAGTACAACAGCTGTGGGCACATCTACCGAAATTCAAATTAGGAAGCCTTATGTTGATCTCAGCAGCAATCATAAGAAAAGACGTTCAGAGTGTTTTTTGGACTATTCGCCGGAAGAACTCACTTTCGCATTAGTCGCAAGACTTACGATAGACAAGAAAAATGACTTAGCTTGTGTTATTGACCATTGTTGCAATTGTTCAAACCACATTGTTTAAGAAAAATAAGAAAAAATCTTTTGACGAAGATCACGCTTTAGGTCTTTATTCATCATTGAATCTGTCAAAGCGGAAATACTAGTGTTTACGGAAAGTGCTGTTAGATTGTGATGTTCTAGTGTTACCGTCGTATCATAAACGCCTTGAAGCTAAAAAGAGATGCCATCCACATGGTTTAGAAAGTACTGAGAGAGGAGCCAGAGTGAAGCTTCAAGCCCTATTGGATCTGACAGTCCAGAAGATTCTTCAAGTAACCGGTACCCAGTTTGGTTCGTCAACTGAAGGATTAAAGTTAATCAGTAAATGGGGTTTCGATGGAGCTTCTTCACACAGCACCTACAAGCAAAGAAGTTAAGATGTAGACTTCAGTGATTCATCGATTTTCATGTCCAGTCTTGTCCCTCTTAAATTCGTTTCTAATAATGTTACCATATGGGAAAACCCGACACCTTCGTCAACACATTATTGCAGGCCCATTAAGCTCGAGTTCTGTAAGGAGACAGCAGAATACATCAAGCAAGAAGAAGCTGCATTTAAAGAAGAAATAGAAAACATCAATCCTACAAAATGGCCCAGGCTGGAGATTAGTCACGACCTTCATATGACCATGATCGACGGAAAGGTGGCCACTTTTATAACAGATACTTCGTCTGCATCTACCTGTAATATTTGCCTTGCTAAGCCGACTGAGATGAACAAGCTGTCAGAAGTATTTTCAAGACCTGTTTGAGAAAATATTTATAAATATGGCCTTTCTTCTCTTCATATGTGGATATCTTACTACATGGACTTTAAGATGTGGACTGCAAGAGGTGCCAACAAGGAACTAAAAGCTGCGAAGAAACAATTGACACAAGAAGAATTCAAACAGCAAATGGGAATACTTGTGGATTTTGTGAAGCAAGACTTTGGAACTACAAAAGACGGAAACACAGCTAGAAGATTTTTTTAGAGATTATGAGAAATCTGCCGAAATAACCAATATAGACAAAGACCTACTGAAACATTTTGCGGTTATTCTTCAAACGATTTCATCTGGATTTGCCATAGATATTGAAAAATTCAGGACTTATTGCAGAGAAACAGCTGAGATCTTTGTTCACCTATACCCATGGTTTTATATGCCCGCAAGTGTGCACAAGCTACTCATACACGGTGCAGACATTTGTCATCACTTTGGCTTCCTACCTATGAGCATTCTTTCCGAAGAGGCGGGTGAAGCAAGAAATAAAGAATTTCGAAGAGTTCGTGAATATCACACAAGAAAATTTAACAGGATGAAGACAAACGAAAACTTGCTCTATAATTTTTAATTAGTTTGGACCAGTATTTATCCCATATTCGACCAAAATACAACAACTCAAAGCAATTCGATTTTTTCCCGATGTTAAAGAGCTTTTGTGTTCGTCTGAGGATGTAACAGAAGAAACCGAAAATATGGATCTACAGGAGTTGCAGTCTAAAGATGATCCATTAACGTAAACGTGACAGATTTATAGGTTTTGTTATTGTTGGAATTGTGTGTGTTAGGTAAGTTGTTCTCTTAAAATAGTCTTTTTCAGAACTGCTTAAAATAGTCCTTTTCAGGATTACTGAAAAAAGCCCTTTTCAGGGCTCCATCTATTTCCAATTTTATTTCTTTAGATGAGTCACGCTAGTCGTATAACCAACAATCTATATATATAAAATTCAAAGTCCTGAGTGACTGACTGACTGACTGATATATCAAGACACAGCCTAAACCTCTGGTCGTAGAGACGTGAAATTTGGAGGGTATGTTCTATGTGAAGAGTAGGTATCCACTAAGAAAGGGTTTTTTTGAAATTCCATCTCTAAGAGGGTGAAATGGGGCGTTGAAATGGTGAATTTTTCGACTTCAACGGGGGCGAAGCCGCGGGCAGAAGCTAGTTTATCAATAAATGAAAATATAATAAAAATTATAACTGTTTAGTAAAAAAAAAGTAAGTTCAAATCACATCAATTGCAAAACTCGTTAATAATATCAAAATAATCTTTATAATTAGAAACTTTGAAGCATCGTAGGCGCCAGGGCCGCAGGGATACGCAAGCAATGTATATGTCGTGGTGTTGAGGACAACAGGTAGTTGTCAGAATATAAGGTTTGCTTACTATACTTTGATACTGAACAGAGAAAATAAATAAAATAGATTTTCTCTCATACATTGTTTTTTAATTATTATTTTTTTTGACGTGAAGGAGCAATTTTCTCGAAAACTGGGAGTAATAAGTATTAATTAGCGTTAAAATTTCTATACAAAACAATTTTTTGCGAAGTGAAATATGCATTTTCGATCCTATGTTCAGTTTTTTTTTTAAACCGGACCAATGTGCGTCGGATGATTTTTCACTCACCCAGAATGAAGAACAGTAACGAAAGAATTATTAGAAACGTTTAAGGTGAATGCTCCAACCAGCCCGCGAAATTCAAATTTTCTTAAGTTTTTTGCAATTTGCAGGCCAGTGCTAGGTTGCATGTTGATTAAAATATTATTCGCGCCTGTAAGACGTATGTAGTTACAGAATTATCATCATCAAAATTCAGGGAAAAGACCTTGCAAAAAAGAAATGCATTGTATTAATAGGAACTTGTTTTTATCACAAGACAATTAGTAACATGGTATGTCTCTGAGATTTTTATGTCAAGTATTTATGAATCACGGAAATAAAGTTCCGCTTTACTGAGAGTATTGTTTTTATTTACTTGCATCCTTTCTTTATTTAAGCAAAGTTTTTTCTTTTCAAATAATTGCTTTATTTCGTAGCTAACGAAACAACTGATTGCAATAAAATTGTATCGCAATCACACAAACAATCAATTTCATTATTATTATTTTTTTCTTTTAATTGGTCAAGTAAAAATGTAGGTACACTACAGTGTACATTTTGCGCCACACCATTTCGCTGCATGTAGTCAAAATGTTTCGCCAAGTACTGTTAATTCTGTCCATTATTTATTTAACAAATGGGGAAATTAATAAAAAGGCCGAAGTCGATTTGCCTGAGAAAAATCGTATGCTGGGAATAGATGCTGTCCACGATAAATCGAAGAAAATTGATAAGGATACCATAATAACGCGTAACTTAAAATTGGAGAAGCGAAATCGCGGACAAAAGCGTAAGCCACTTTGAATTTATTTTCTGAATCATCATCATTTCAGCCCAAAGACGTCCACTGCTGGACACAGGCCTCCAATACCCCTCTTTTTGGATGGGAAATCATCAAATGACTTCTCCCGCTCTGGGCAGAGCGGGAAGGCGTGTCAGACTTTTACTGACTAAAACCCACCCGTGTTCGTTCAGTTACCCATATGCCATGGCGACGGTATCTCGTTTGAACAATCTCGCGCCCTTGGCAGGCATTGGTCCTAGCAGACCTCTTCAGTACTGCTGACATCTCTTTGAGGCGCGCGTGGAACACTACGCGCCGTCGACACGGGCCTGGTCTTTACCGGGCGGCGAGCTACCCATTGCTCGTTGCCCGCAAGTCCGCGCCTACGGTGGCCGGGAGTCTGCGATCGTCTCCCGACGCCCCTCCAATACCCCTAGGATTTGTCATAATCACGACGCTTGGCAGGCGAGTTGGTGATCGCAGTATGGTGTTAAATGCATAGAGAACGCTGCTGCCTATTCTCTAGTAAGTCCCTTTGTCGCCTTTACGACACCCACAGCAAGAAATAGGATGGTACTATTCTTTACGTTCGACACCACACGGTTTTGTAAAATATCATAATGATTTTATCCGATAGACGACAAGTGCTGTTTGTAGTTCCCAAAACATCACCACGTCACATAGAGCACTCAATCGCATATTGGTCATCGGTCATCCTGCGAATCTATACTAATATTATAAAGCTGAAAAGTTTGTTTGTTTGTATGTTTGTTTGTTTGGTTGAACACGCTAATCTCACGAACGACTGGTCCGAATTGAAAAATTCTTTTTGTGTTGGGTAGCCCAAATGGGCTCAATAAATATTGAGGAAGGTTATAGGCTATATAACATCACGCTACGATCAAAAGGAGCGGAGCAGCGATGATAAATGTTCGCAATCTGGCAGGCAATTCGATGCGACGGGAAGGGTCAGGGGAGTAAAAATTTGACGCGAACAAAGTCTCGGGCAGAGGTGTATACATAAAAATTCAACATACAGAAGTTGGGATTTGAAGCAACAAACTAATAAAAACCTATTGTTATTTTCATATTATGACCTTAATTTTCAAGGGGCTTGTGGCTAAGTAATAACAGCTCTGCTCCGGTCGATAGATCAGGTTAAGCTACGCTAGCCCCGGTGGGTCCGTGGATGGGCGACTAACTTTACACGGCAAATCCTTCCGCGCCTCGTAAAGCATGTCAAGCCGTTCGTTTCGGCTGAAAACCAGCCTTATGAAGTGCTATCGTATTACCCATTAACTGGGCTATGCAGGTCAGAGAGGTAGTCGCTTCACGCGTAAATAATAGTTAAAAAAAACACGCTTTAATAGAAAACCAAACTAAAATATAAAAAATATGTTTGGTCAATTTAAATCACGAAAAAACGTTAGCGTTAACGTTTTATTGTGATTAATAAAACGAATGTTTATTGTTTAAAAGTGTGGGTGCTTTTTAAGGTATTTCCATACTGACTCCACTTTTAACAATATTTCTCAATAAAATTCCATAACAATTGATATCAAGCACCTACGCTTTTCTCAAACTTAATTTTCTTGTTGAGATCATTTTGAACAGTCTTTGCGTCTCAATATTTTTGATGCTGACTGTACATTCGGCTACATAACAAGCTATTAAACAGTTTTAGCTGACCTCAGTTTGTACATGCTTTTCGCACAATGAGAAGTCAACTTATACTGGAAATGCATAGCTTGATCTGTCGCAGTGTGTACCACTCAATTTCTTTTCACAATTTTTTGTATGACAACTTGACGAGTAGATATTATGGTTGGTGGTTTGACGTCTGTTAGTTCAAATCGAGTACTAGCTAAAATATGACTTGCTTTGATACTTCGTTCTTTTCTTTAAGCGATTTCGAACAAAATTGAGGAAGATCAAGAACCAGATTGGTCTTACAAGCCTGTCCCTAAAGAAGTTGCTGATCATGTTGATCAGTTCAAAAAGAACATGACAGAGTGTCTTAAAGAAGTACAATCGAACGACAAAAGAACGGTAAAACGTATATCTCCAAAAATGGAGTCACCAGTGCACGGAGAATGTCTTATTGCGTGCGTTTTTAAACGCAACGGCGTCATTATGCACGGAAAAGTAAATAAAGGTAATTTATTCGAAATTTTCAGTACTTATCTACTAGCCGGCTGTAAGTACACAGTACATGATTCTCGTCAGTTACATTAAAAATAGCATTTATTTTATATGGAAAAGATAAATAATTATTTTTGAAAATCCGACAAAAAAATGTACAATTTTTTTAAAATCATGTATTGAATTATTGGTTATAGTTTGCTCGTCGATGATCCTGCCAGTCCTGGCACTGACCACTGAAATCTACATGGTCCTCATATTTGATCAAGATTTTATCTGAAATATAACGAAACTAACCTCTTGAGTTTGTTTCGTATCTCTTATCAGATTAGTTAGTTATTTATGAAACACCGAATTCATCTAGTTTTAAAACGTGGATCAAGTTAGACGTTTTGAAGTGTTATTTACCCAATAAATATAATATATTGTATCATCAATTAACAGAAATAATATAATTTATCGAGTTTTGAAGTTTAGGCGTAGTCTTTAGTGTTTCTTTAACTAGTTGTGTCATATTTTCACCCGTTTACCAATTGAAATAAAATGTTTGCGTTGTGTTGAGCATTCTGTTTTGTTTTTTTCTTTAGATAATTTATTATCTCTGGTAAGTAAGTTTTACGCAAAAGATACGAAGCTCATGAAGAAATTGGAAAAGAATTTGGATCGTTGTATTGAAATAAGCGTTCACCATCAAGACGAGTGTGTGTTGGCGTCAAAACTCAACGATTGCACTAATGATCTCATGGCCAGTAACAAGCACAAAATAATGGTCAATTATTAATAAATGCGTGCCCTTATGATACTTTGTTATTATTCATTTATAACCTAGTCCCATCATTATTACATATTATAAAATAAAGTCACTTCCCGCTGTCTGTCTGTCCCTATGTAAGTATGCTTAAATCGTTAAAACTGCGCAACGGATTTTGATGCGGGTTTTTTAATAGATAGAGACTTGAATCACTGGAAGGTTTACATGCGTAATATAGTAAAGAAACGTTGATAATTTTAGAGGTTTCTAATTTGATGTCATATATAAACACATTTTTTTGCGCTTACATTGCGAACGCTGGCTGAATCCTACGAAATAGATCAAAATAATGTACTATATGGTACACCTTAAAAAGATGTACACAAATGTCCGCAATGGTATATGTCTATCTTTTAAGGATAACCCACAATAACCATTTTTTATCGTTTCCTTTTTACGAGAAATAATGGCATATTTACGAAGCGATTTTAAGCAATACAGCATATCCAATTAAGTACCTTGTGCATTTAATATAGATCAATATGGCCCTTTTTTTTTGGATGGGAAATCATCAAATGTCTTCTCCCGCTCTGGGCGGAGCGGAAGGGCGTGTCAGACTTTTACTGACTAAAACCCACCCGTGTTCCTTCAGTTGCCCATGTGCCAGAGTCACGGTATCTCTTTCGAACAATCTCGCGACCCTGGCAGGCATCGGTCCTAGCAGACCCCTACAGTGCTGCTGATATCTCTTTGAGGCGCGCGTGGAACACTACGCGCCGTCGGCCCGAGCCTGGTCCTTACCGGGCGGCGAGCTACCCATTGCTCGCCACCCGCAAGCTCGCGCCTACGGTGGCCGGGAGTCAGCTATCGACTCCCGGCGCCCGGGGCGTCTCCTCCTGCGGCGGCTAGGGACGTGAGGGCGCAGAGACTGCCACTCCCTCACGCGCCCCGCCTCCTCCTTCGCGAGCATTACTGCTTCGCAGAAGGAGGTGACGGCTTCCCATGCCCTCTCGCTCCGTACCATGGCTCGCACCAGGGCCGGACGCGAGAGGTCACCGCCGCCGATCGCCTCCACGAGGACACGGCGGTGCTCCGCCCAGGCAGGGCACACTTCCACCGTATGCTCCACCGTGTCCTTCAGACAGAAACACCCGGGCGTTTCCTCCCGCTTTATCCTGAACAGGAACCCACCGAAGCACCCATGCCCGGTGAGAACCTGCGTTAGGCGGAAGGTGAGGACGCCGTGGCGCCTCTCTATCCACTCCTCAAAGAGGGGACTTACCGCCGCAATTGTGGCGTGCCCAGCGCTGGGTTGCGACAGTCGTACCCGCCATGTCGCCATGAGATCCTGCTGGAGCTCTGTCCGCCGTGCCGCGATTTGTCGCGGCAGCGGAGTTTCGCCCCGGCGTTTTGCCTCCTCGCGCCACTCCCACATGTGGGCGAGGACCTTTGCCTCCAGATCCCATGGCGGCACTCCGGTAAGGAGGCTCGCCGCCTCGCAGAATATGGCCCTTTAAAGCATGAAATTTAAATGAATATCTTAGAATATATCAGAGATTTAAAAAGCGGGGGCTGAGTGGCTGGCGGGCCGTACGTCCATCCCGGTTGATAGCGGTCGGGTAGTGCAGGATTAGTAGGATTGTAATTCATATTATTTAGGCTTCATAGTAAATGCGAATATCATGTGTGTTCGTTATACTCATAATAAACCTAATAGTATTATTCCAAGTAAGAGACCGCAAAGTATGGCTTAGATGTTTAGAGTTTTGGATGGATTTGGATGATTGGTTATCGTAGATACTTACCATATAGGATACTTTATCCCGGTAGTAGGTTCCCAGGTGATACTTTCCGACAGCTATACGGGCGAAGCCACTGGCAAAAGTACTATTCCTATAATTCCTATGATCGATCTATCGATTTGGTGTCTGGTAAATGATTGAGTGTCTGTATAAGGAGAATACGAGTGTTAAGAAAAACCAGGAAAACTTATATTCAATTCAGTCCAACCTTATTTTGCAGTCTTCTTACTCTGAATACTATTAGTTATATTTTAAGTACAGTAAAAACTTTTTATTCGCGGGGTATATGTTCCGGAAACATGCCGCGAATACAGAAACCGTGAATATGGAATGGTAATTTATATGGGATTATGGGGGATACGTTCCTTGGTGACCAAATAAAAGACCAATACATTAAAAAAAAAACAATTTATTTGAAGTTTTTGACCATATTTATTCATTACTAGGTTTTGCCAGCAGCTTCGCCCGCGTGGATGTCGGAAATTAACGCAAGAGGACGTACTACCGCGATAAGAATGTGTTAATCCAGGTTATATAGGTAATATAGACTTTGTGTGCTATTTTCGATCCAGATCCATTCAGCCATTTTTGCGTGATTGAGAAACAAACACCCAATCATACTTATTTTCACATTTATAATATTAGTAGTAGTAGGATTATAATTCATCTATCTATCTAAATCCGTTTGGCCGTCTTTGCATCATTGAGAAACAAACATCCAAAAATCTAAACATCTAAGCCATTTCGCGGTCTCTTGGAATAATACTATTAGGTTTATTTTGAGTATAACGAACACACATGATATTCGCAATTACTATGAAGCCAAAGTAATATGAATTACAATCCTGCTTATCCTGTACTACCCGGCCGCTGCCAACGGATGGACGGGACGGACGTACGACCCGCCAGCTGCTCTGCCCCCGCTTTTAAAATCTCTGATATATTCTAAGATATTCATTTAAATTACATGCTGTAAAGGGCCATATTGATCTATATTAAATGCACAATTTGTTTAAGGTACATAATTGGATAAGGATTAATGCTGTATTGCTTAAAATCGCTTCGTAAATAAGCCCTTATTTCTCGTAAAACGTAAAAGATAAAAAATGGTTATTGTGGGTTATCCCTAAGAACAACATATACCATTGCGGACTATTTTGTAGACCTTTTTAAGGTGTACAATACTGTAGTAGAAAATAATGGAAAAAAAGCGTGGGGTGCCTCAATAAAAAATATACCTTAAAAAGCACCCCACGGTTTTTTTTCCTTTATTTTCTACTTTTTAGTTTAGTTTCCTATGAAAGCATGTTTTTTTAGTTTTTTTTAACTATTATTTATTTTCTATTTTTTAGGGGTTTTCGAATTTTGAGACGTATGTCAGCGTAGTTTATGAAGTATGTCAGCGTAGTTTTCGAAAACAGTTATTTATTTCTAAAATAAAAGAATCTTTCTAAAATAAAAGTAGCCTAAGTTACTCCTTGTTACATCAGCTATCTGCCAGTGAAAGTCCCGTCAAAATCGGTCCAGCCATTTCAGAGATTAGCGGGAACAAACAGACAGACAGACAGAGACAGACAAAAATTGTAAAAAATGTTGTTTTGGTATATGTACCGTGTATACATCCATATACACTTAGTAAAAAGTGGTTATCTTAATATTAAAAACAGACACTCCAATTTTATTTATTTGTATAGATGTTTAAATAACTATAACCTGGATTAATGCATTCTTAATACATTAACCGCGGTAGTACGTCCTCTTAAGATAATTTCCGACATCCACGCAGGTGAAGCCGCGGGCATAAGCTTGTCCTACTATCCTACTTCCTACTAATATTATAAATGCGAAAGTTTGTTACTTTTTGACGCAAAAACGACTGCAAGGATTTAAATGAAATTTGCCACACAGGTAGTTTATAACCTGGATTAACACATAGGGTACTTTTTATCGCAGTAGTAAGTTCCCGCGGGATAATATCTGACCTCCACGCGGGCTAGACTGCTGGAAAAGCTTCTTCTTCTTCTTTCTAATAAAACTAAAGGCCAACAATGGCGGAGATAAGATTTCCGTGCATCTACCAGGGAACCTTTTCTGGAAAGCCCTTTCTCCTTCAGCAGCTTAGTGCCAGTGAAGTCAGCAGTCGTTCTACACTATAGTTTATAGGTTTAGGAAATGTCGAATTTTTTCATACAATTATCGACATGTATCGTCAATATTTTTTGTTGTGTATTAAAAATATTGATGATATTGTTATAACAAAAATAAATAAATAATTCATTACTACCGATTTTTTTATTTGTTCTGTTTTTCGAGTTCTTTTGGGTTATGACCAAACAAACACCTCTGAAAGAACCTTCTAACGTTTTAAAAGGTTTAGAAGCTGATACCCCGTCATAGATAGCAGCACTGTTTTCCGCCTACAACCCAACATTGTTTTACACTTGTGTCAATCACAGTATATATATCTATATACAACTACATCATCTACTTAATATCAAACAAGTGCCTGTAAGTAATGAAAATAGGCCAAGTTTTCTTGGGAGCGTACCTACATGTAAACTAATTTCAACATTTTAAGCAAATACATAGGCCCCCGTATTATAACAGTCAAAAGCCATGCATCGGGTCAGCGGCGGGAAAAAGCTTGATTACAAATAATTTAGGTAGTGACAGCAGACTATTTTTCTGGACACGTGATAGAACCGAAATCTGAAGTGTGCAAGTGGTATAGGTGTACCAGAAACTGATGACAAAAAAAAGTAAAACAAATAATGATTTTGATATAGTAATCTTGTCATGTCATCTTTCAAGTGTTACGTATGTTTGTTGGAATTTGTTGTTTTCAAGAAATCTTTAGTAAAAAGTGAAAGAATGTCTAAGAAACCACTGCGGTCACAATCCAGAAGCATTGTTTATAATGTGTACCGAAAGGTTTGTGAAGAAGAAGGTGCAGCTCAAACGCAATCTTCGATTTTAGACCGCGTGCATGCGTTGACTGGTTAGTATGACTCGCCAATTTCGATACTTTGTTTCACATCCATTTTTATTAGATTACCATACGTATACATATAGTTAGTAGGTGATAGTTAGGAGATGGAGCAAAGAAAATCTCTTACAATTTAATAGCTTGAAGTGTGTGACCATCACTTTTTCTCGCGCACACAATCCCATCTTACATATTGACGGGTCGCCTATGGAACGGGTCACAGAAGTCAAGGACTTGGGAGTAAAATTTAACACTGGTCTGAGTTTTCGGGATCACATCATGCGTTGCTGTAAAAGAGCGTATAGAAATTTAGGTTTCATGCTTCGTGCGGTCCGAGGTTTCACGAATGTGAAAGCTATTATAGCATTATATAATGCATTGGTGAGGAGTCAGGTAGAATGTAACGCAGTTATCTGGTCTCCGCATGAAGCTAAATATAGTCTCATGCTGGAGAGGGTACAAAATAAATTTATAAGATATTTATATATGCGCTATTACGGAGTCTATTCCATCTTATTTATTCTAGGTATGGTAGGATACAACGAGCTAAGGGTTAGGAGGGATCTTGCACTCGCCTCATATATATTTAAAATACTGAGAGGGAAGGTGCATAATGCAGTTGTTTTAGGCCAGGTGAGTCTGTGTGTTCCGGACAGGTACGTGTGGCGACGACGGCAGCCACGACTGCTGGTGGAACCGCGTGCTAGGACCAGCCTTCTGAAGGAGGCGCCGCTGACGCGTGCACTCCGCACGCTCAACATCAGCGAGTGAGACAGACCTATTCTGTTGTTCTCTGAGTGAATTCACAAGGCATGCTTTGTTTATTATTAGTTATAGGTATTAGTTATAAGGAACTTACCGCATTGGTTAGCTGTAAGGTTAGATGTATGATGATAAATAAATTAATATATAATACGTACCATATAACTTTGGCTTATTACGGGTGTGGGGGTGTCTACTAGTACTATACGACGAATTGTTGCAGAAGGTAGATGTAACGAAGGCGTGTTTAATACGCCCGGCAAAGGTAAGACTGGGAATAAGAAAAATAATAATTTGGACAATGGATTTAATTAGAAATAAGATTAAAGAACTTTATACTGTACGAAAATAAAAACACAGATGATGCAGACAGACAGATGACACACAGAGATTTTAAGATCAGGGTTTTTTTTTGAGATTTTTGTCACAGATGTAGTGACAAAAAATTTAAAAAGTATGCTTAGATGGTTTGGTCATGTTGAGAGGATGAATGTAGGTCGGCTTACAAAAGGTATTTACAAGACAAATGTGAGTGGAAACACCGGGAGGGGACGCCCTAGGAGGACATATAGTGACCTTATTGGTGATGTTCTTCAGAAAGGTCAGGTGAGTAGTACTCGTAACCGGCGTGTGTGTATGACCAAATGTATGAACCTAAACGAGGCAAAAGGAGTGTGTAGAGATCGTAGCAGGTGGCATTCCGTGGTTTCTGCCTACCCCCATGGGAAAAAAGGCGTGATTGTTTGTATGTGAAAAGAAAAATTAACAGTAATGAAATTGCTACGTATTCTTCGGGAAGAAATTGATTTCAATGGAGGAAGGGAATCATTGAGGTATAATAATAATAATAATAATAATATTCCACAACTATCACACAACGCCATCTAGTCCCAAGCTAAGCAGAGCTTGTGTTACAGGATAAGTTTTTAAGTAGTGCGCAAAGTTTAACAAATTAAACTTAAAAGGTTTATAATAACCATGCAATTTTTATTTTGATATATTGTGAAACGGTGGTAGTCAGGATGATCACAACAAACGATGGACTTGCACTATAATTGGTTTATTATTTTAAAATCGGACAGTTTCCACTTACAACTTTTTCACTTGGTGACGGTTACAAAGCAACTGATTCGAACCCTATGCCTGCATTTATAGGTTTAGCTAATAACTTCATATTTAGGTTACATTACTTACTATAACGAGTAAATTTAAATAACAATTATTAACGAATAAATAAATGAAATAAAGTATATAAATCAATCATCTTAAGCAACCAGTAATTTAAACTTAACACTTGGCGCGCCGGAAGCTGACAAACTTGACAAAGTGAAGGCGCCATATTGAATATTCAACAATTCTGATTATTTTAAGTCACCAAGAATAAATTATACATTTGGCTAAACAATTTCATAGCAATTACCTATTAAAATACTAAAACATTAATTTAAAGAATGATTATTAATATACAAAGTCTAGCTGGTTTATGCAGGACCGGAAGTCGATAACAATCTCTTTGTAAAAAAAATTAAGTTATCGTTAACGAAAGTTTTGAAACTGGTTTTTATGGTAATTTGCGCGCGGCACCAGCGCGGCGGCGAAGGTGAAAGCGTAGCTACAAGTACCTATCAGCTGTTCGATCGGTCAAAATTCTAAGAAGTTCGAAGTACCAACGGCACGCGCTTACTGACCTATTCCTATGTCGATAACATATTACGAAATATGTAGGGTGTCCACAGTTTACGGATTTAAGGTCGGATATTTTTTTTTTAAATATTGAAAAAAAAAAGAGTTGAAATGTGTTCTATAATCTATTACTGATACTGAACCACCAAAAACAATTTTCGCACTTGTTAAAAAAAAATCCTGTATAGCAACTATATGTATTTTAAGTCATTTCAATGACTTAACTTAAACTAAAACTTATGTGTCCTAAATAACAGACTTTCTTTGTCTACAGACTTACAATGAAAGAAATCGAATTCGAGTTAGTGAGATGCGAGTCAAAAAGGATTATTTTAACGGAGCGTCAAGATATAAAGATACAGAGATTTAAGTATCTAGACAGAATGAAAAAAATAACGCGATGCCTCAGACACGAGAAATTGGACGTCATTTATTTTGACGAAAATATACACGGTTCGTGTTCGGTGAATAAATGTTGGCAAAGTAAAGATATTGCGGACTCATCCAAAAGCATAGGCCAAGGGCCGCGATGGCGAGCCATGGTATGGAGCGAGAGGGCATGGGAAGCCATCACCTCCTTCTGCGAAGCAGTAATGCTCGCGAAGGAGGAGGCGGGGCGCGTGAGGGAGTGGCAGTCTCTGCGCCCTCACGTCCCTAGCCGCCGCAGGAGGAGACGCCCCGGGCGTCGGGAGTCGATAGCGGACTCCCGGCCACCGTAGGCGCGAGCTTGCGGGTGGCGAGCAACGGGTAGCTCGCCGCCCGGTAAGGACCAGGCTTTTTTTTTTTTTTTTTGGATGGGAAATCATCAAATGACTTCTCCCGCTCTGGGCGGAGCGGGAGGGCGTGTCACACTTTTACTGACTAAAACCCACCCGTGTTCCTTCAGTTGCCCATGTGCCAGGGTCACGGTATCTCTTTCCACGCGCGCCTCAAAGAGATGTCAACAGCACTGTAGGGGTCTGCTAGGACCGATGCCTGCCAAGGTCGCGAGATTGTTCGAAAGAGATACCGTGACTCTGGCACATGGGCAACTGAAGGAACACGGGTGGGTTTTAGTCAGTAAAAGTCTGACACGCCCTCCCGCTCCGCCCAGAGCGGTAGAAGTCATTTGATGATTTCCAATCAAAAAAAAAAAAAAGGGCCGCGATGGATCATCTTTCACGTTGGTGGAGAAAATGGTTTTGTACCAAACTGTTGTCTGGTGTATACAAATGTAGGTCAAAAAGTAAATCTGCTGACTATCATCACGATATGAATCAGGAAAACTTCACGAAATGGGTTACAGAGAAGTTTATTCCCAATCTTAGAAAGCCGTCTCTAATTGTAATGGAAAACGTGAAATACCATTCTGTTCAACTGAACAAACCGCCTACACAAACCGACCGTGCTGCTGCTATTAAGGAATACATAAATAAATAACAATCAAATAACATTCATTTTGTTGATCACTGGAGGATTCTGGTACATCTATAGTTTTTATCCCCATTCCATGAATTTGAATGTCGAACTGTCCGCCACTGCTCTATCTAATGCTAGTTACACACGCAGCGACTTTAGTCACTAATGGCTTCTCTTCACAACGGGAACTGCTCACTTTTCCGAATTTTTTTTGTTCGAATTTCATTTCACCGAAAACCGACGACAAAACCGACGTTTTTTTTAGGGTTCCGTTGCCAAATGGCAAAAAACGGAACCCTTATAGATTCGTCATGTCTGTCTGTCTGTCTGTATGTCACAGCCACTTTTTTCCGAAACTATAAGAGGTATGCTGTTGAAACTTGGTAAGTAGATGTACTCTGTGAACTGCATTAAGATTTTCACACAAAAATAGAAAAAAAAACAATAATATTTGGGGTTCCCCATACATAGAACTGAAACTCAAAAAATAATAATCATCAAACCCCCCATACGTGTGGGGTATTTATGGATAGGTCTTCAAAAATGATATTGAGGTTTCTAACATCATTTTTTTCTAAACTGAAAAGTTTGCGCGAGAGACACTTCCAAAGTGGAAAAATGTGTCCCCCCCCCCGTAACTTCTAAAATAAGGGAATGATAAAACTAAAAAAAAATATATGATGTAGATTACCATGTAAACTTCCACCAAAAATTGGTTTGAACGAGATCTAGTTAGTAGTTTTTTTTAATACGTCATAAATCGCAAACCAAAATTTATCTTTCATTCAGTCAACTCAAATATAAAAAAATATAAAAAATATTTAATTTCATATACATAAACCTTATGCATAAACCTGCAGGTTTTTACGGAACCCTCGGTGCGCGAGTCCGACTTGCACTTGGCCGGTTTTTGCTATATGCATTATTTGACATATTTTTAGATCATCGAAGTATCGTGTACCATAGGTATTATTTTACCGAATTATGTTTCGCCGATTTACAAAGTAACTTTTTGCTATTGGCTGATGCCTCTTTTGAACTTTTTTCATTTGCCAAATGATGTATTTGCCATATTTTCACCGCAATGCAACATTTTAGGGAAATATTATTTGGTCGCAAATATATAGCCGGTTACTTGGTAGCGTTTTCAATATGAATTTAGAATATACGTAGCGTCATAAGAAGTCAATATAATGTGCTACAAAATTTTGTGAGAAACGAATCGCTGTAAAACCGACTTTACGTAGTCTTGTCTGCCCTACCCCTAGAGTGTAATTTAAGCCCGCGTAGGCGTAAGTTTTGTACCGCATCGGGGCTGATGTGGAATGGGTGGACGTCGACGATGTCACTATCCTGAATAACCAACTAGAAGCGACACCTATTACTAGAGATGTTCCAGTGGCAGATCCAATTTCCCAGTGGGTTTTGAGCCTCTGGACTGAAAATCTTATGTAAGTAGTTACCTAGCTAGATGAATGATTACAACCAAAGTTTATGGAACCAAAAGATAAAGATTATTAGTACCTTTGAAATTACAAATAAACATTTAAAAAAATTGTTACTTTGAAAAAACGTGTATTCATTTTTTCTTTTACATTCCATGTAATACATATTAAACATGGGGGGAGGGGGTCATCCTATTCTTATTTTTTCTTATAATAGGGGGGGTAGGGGGTCAAAAACTAGCGAAAATAGTCTTACGTAATAAATGAATGGCCGCTAACGAAAAAAGTCGAATTGTTAATAGGTCAACTGATACAGTGGCAGACGTGACTTTGATGAAGTAAAAAAAAAAAAAACGAAACGATACTAGTTGAAAAGTTTTAGGTGAAATGAATTAATTATATTCGGTATATAAATTAAATTCGATCAAATATTTTTCGAACTTATGATAGGTAGGCTTCACAACCAATCGACACTATCATCATTCGAGCATCCAAATTTTCGTCATCGTTTCGTGTCAACGTCCGTAGTGACATTAAAAAATTATTTTGGTGCGTGCCCAATTAAATCAACGACCCACCCAATGATCGGCAACAACATACGAATAAGCCTTTCATACAATCATGCTCCTGGGTAGTCAATCGTTCCTCGTTTTATAATCGCTGATTGTGAATAACAACCATAATAAGGCTACCGTCACACTCTCAACAACACTGACTTGGCATTAGCATCAAGTCAGTGTTGTTATTGTGTTGTTGAACTATATTGATCGTTTATACTAATTCCATGCTAATAAAAAAAATAAAAATAAACTATGCTTGGCGATCAATTGTGTCAAAAGTCGAAAAAAAATTGGTTACCAGAGACAACGGTGAGTGAAGTGAAGTGAGGTGACAGTTGTAATAATACTGCTTGGTAGGAGGTTCGAGAATATTTTCATCTGTTTCGGGATAGTTCGGGACGGGTTGGGCTTCCAATTTATCGATCGGTCACGGACGGGGGAATAGGAAAAACCGACAGCCATTTGGCAGAAATTCGTTCTTTGCATTATTTATTGTGGTTTATTCATCGATATGTGTACAGTGGTCGTTAATATATTTTGTGCCTTACTCGTGCGGCAGCAACTTTAGGGAGGGCGTAGAAAAGGGCGTCTAGAAGTTCTTTCTGGACTTCTGGAGTCCAAAATACTCGGTACTTTTTTGAGTCTACTCAACCATTGAAAACATGACTTAAAAATTCGAGATTTTCGTCGTGCGAACTTAATCTGAGTTTCCTCTTCGTGTCCTGCGTTCTGCTCAGTGGGAAAGAAGTCTCGTGCCTTGATAAAAAAAAAATCACAAAAGAAATTGCAACAGTGTCATTCATATCATTCTTTGCCTAAATAATCATGTTGTTTTTGCTATTTCAATTTTATTTTAGAGCAATCGAACAGGGTATGGGATTTCATATTCAATTTTTTTTAATCAATTTGTTGCTTGTTTTTTTGGCTCGTATTTGGAAACTCGGCCCAGAGGCCCCGATCGTTATTCCTTTCATTTTTGAGTGAAGATAGTTGGCTCCTATTTAATTTAAATTATTTTTAATTTACATCCTATGGAACTACTGACAAGGTACTTACCTGAATGCCAGGTATCTAAAACTAAGACTGATAAAACCAAAGATCTATGGCGACATTCCGATTTTTTTTTTTGTTGTATGGATTCATTCCAAAATGTGTTGCTTTATATTTTTATCCTTGCTTTAAAACATAGTCTAGAAACTGACCAAACTGGATGAACTGACTTTCAATGAACTCTCATTTTGTCCTTTCCTGCATGAGTAATGGTTTTCTATTGGTATCACTCTTTTGATTGATACCAATAAAAACCTTGATACCTTGATTATGGTAACGGATGAATAGTTGTCCTGAGGAATTTTCTTCTATTTCACTTTAAAGTCGAATATATCGTAAAGTTTCCTGTTGAAACTTTGCAAATGTTTCTCCGGACTCCTGGCAAATTGTGTGTAAAAGGTTTGCTATTGGTATCACTAAAACGTCTTGTTGATGGTAACAGAGTAATAGTTGTCATGGGGGGAGTCTTCTGGTATTTTACTTTTAAGTTGAATACAATCATAGTTTCCTGTTGAAACATTGTAAATGTTTCTCAGGAGTCCTGGCAAATTGTGTGTGAATGGTTTGCTAATTGTATCTCAACAGCAAACCATTGCGATTATGGCGAACTCTACCAAATTGGGGGAGGCCAATGTCCAACAGTGGACGTCTTTCGGCTGAAATGTTGATGAAATCAAAGTGTTGTGATGAAATGTTTTAAAATGTTTCTCAGGAGTCCTGGCTAAAAGTGTGTAAATGGTTTATTATTGGTATCACTCAACTTGTTGATGGTAACGGACATATAGTTGTCATGAGGAGTTTTCTGTGATTTTTCTTTTAAGTTGAATACAATCATAGTTACCTGTTGAAATGTTGCAAATGTTTCTCAGGAGTCCTGGAAAATTGTGTGTGAATGGTTTGCTAATTGTATCTCAACAGCAAACCATGGCAATTATGGCGAACTCTACCAAATTGGGGAAAGCCAACGTCCAGCAGTGGACGTCTTAGGTTGAAATGATGATGATGAAATATCAGTGTCCCATTGAAATGTTTAAAAATGTTTCTTAAGAGTCCTGGCAAAAAGTGTGTAAATGGTTTTTTTTTTATTGGTATCACTGAAAAGTCTTGTTGTTGGTAACGGAAAAATAGTTGTCATTTTTTTTTTTTAGTTTTCATTTATTTTACTTTTAAGTTGAATATAATCATAAAGTTTCCTGATGAAATGTTGCAAATGTTTCTCAGGAGTCCTGGAAAATTGTGTGTGAATGGTTGCTATTGGTATCTCAATAGGGAACCATCACGATTACGGCAAACCCTACCAAATTGTGGGAGGCCAATATTCACCAGTGGATGTCTTTCGGCTGAAATGATGATAATGAAGAAATATCAAACTGTCCTGATGAAATGTTTTAAAATGTTTCTCAGGAGTCCTGGCAAAAAGTGTGTAAATGGTTTTTTTATTGGTATCACTCGAAAAGTCTTGTTGATGGTAACTTTTTTCTTTTAAGTTGAATCCTACTAATATTATAAACGCGAAAGTTTGCATGTATGGATGTATACAGGGTGTCCCAAAAATCAACGTCAAGCCGAAAACGGTTGATAGGCCAGGTGGTGACAGTTATCAGAAAAATAATAAAAAAAAATCTAAGTTAAGTACTTCTCAAATTATTGACATTAAAAAAAAATTGAGAAAATTGCCACCCTGTGATGATCTTTTAAGTACTGTGAGTACAAATCTTTACTTTTCATATTTTTTTTGTGAGTGATGTAACCCTGAATAACCCTTCTGTAAACTACAGTCCAAAATTAAAACACAACTACCTCAGTTTTAAAGAAAACATCACTTTTTTGCTCCACCATGTACTAAAAATGATTACATCGCTCAACTTTAACTGACAGTACTGAAAAAAAAATGTACAATGCTATTTCGGCAAGTGACTTTAAAAGATGGTGTATTTAGTCAGAATTCCAAAAAGGTATAATAATAGCTAGATTATTTATTTAATAAGAAAAAATTAATTTGTTTTCTAAATAAACCCGATTTTAAGCCAATTCTTTTTACTTATTTAAAAATGCTTATAATCCTTTAGGCTTTCCTATGTCCATAATTCTAAGGTACAAGTTTGATTGAGATGGACAATAATTAATAAAGAAACAACCCAGGCTAAAAAAAATTGTGATAAAACTTTAATCAACAAGATTAAAGTTTTAAATAAAATGCAATAATTGATATTCAAAGTTTATTCAACTTATAGTAAATGCTCAAATTGTTTGCCTTCAGCTACAATGCAGGCCCTACATCTTCTTAACCCTTTACCGCATGGAATTTTAGATTTGGTTCAAATTAATTTATATGGTGCTATGGCATAATAGGTATCCCAGAATTTTTTTTTTTTTCGGACATTAGAAACCGAAATAATTGCTTCGAAACACAAAATCTCACATTTGATACAACATGCAGCACGGAACATGAAGAAAATGTAAATAAAATAAGATGTCGTAAAATGAGAAGAACAGTATGGGTAGAAGAAACGTGGCGGGAAAGATGTGTCTTGGGTGAATATCATACATTGTGTAAGAATTTACCATCAAGAGGTGTTCATTTTTATGAGTATTATAATCTAAACTATGAAAAATTTGAAATTTTAGTTAATTTGCTACGCCCGCATATCCAAAAAACCAATACAAATTATCGACCTAGCATTTCTGTTGAGGAACGACTTACCTTATCGCACCTTTAAAGTAAAACCGTTACTAAACGAAATTATGAAATTTTATAGGGGAGCCAAAATTAGAAAATAGTCACTGTTTTTTCTAAATAAAATCTGAGCTCATGGTTTTTTAAGATGTTTAATGAGTTTCTATGATAGATCTCTGTTTATATTATGACATGCCATTTAAAAAAGTAATTTTTATTATTTACAGCTTTATTTATTTTGATTTATCTTATTGTAACACTACCATTAATTTTATTTGTTCATTATTGTAAAATTACTATGAAATTACAGTGCAACTAATGTTACTAAATAGAAAATTAACTGAAACTTCATAATTTAATAATATAATTAAATTAAAAATCATATTTTTTTCAATATTGCGATGCGATGATATTACTAAATAAATAAATAAAAAACTTTCGAATTTAAAAATGTTTTATTACAAACTAGAGATCAATCACTTGGAATAATTATTTATCAGTCTTGATAAATTTGTACCTTTAAATCACAGCTAGTACGTATCTTACTGTCTTAACTTTTAATTATCTTATCCTATAACATTTTACAACACTTCGACTAAAACAAATCAACTGGAAATAACAATATAAAAAAAATTATAAAAAAATAAACATAGTAAGAATCACAGCCTCATTTCTCTATCCACGAAAGGTCCTTTGAGCTAACAAAAGTAATGTTCACTTCTATCACTTAATTAGAATAATAGGTAAGTCAAACCTATTGACATAACAATATTTTTTTTAATCAAAAATAAACAAAATCTCTTTAAAACAACTTAAAAATAATGACATTCTAAAAATTGTGTTTATAAATCAATAATCATTAGTATAATAATATTAGACAGTAATGCTAAAACAAGATGTTATTGTAATAAGACAATGCGTAACTTTGTGGTATGATATTACTGTCAATTAAGCTTTTTAAATCGCTGTTTTTTCTGTCACTTAATTTTAATCTTGACTGATATAAAGGCTTGAGCTGGAAATTTTGAAGATTAGTGCTAGTACGTGTTCGCGACGAACGATTATTATGGAATTTTATTTCTTTGAAATCTGTATCTAAATAGGAAGTTTTATAATAAATGCTAACGTGGTTCGAATCTTGAAGTTTTTCAAATTTAATTATCTTAATGTCACTCGTTTTAACTGTTTCTCCTTCAGTATTCTTTGAAAATTGACCACCGCATGTCTCTGTAAGATTTTTTATATCAAAGAAATCTGAATAGCACATTTCGGTAACATTGTAGGGATTGCCTTTCTTTCGTGCAGTTCTGATTATGGTCACGTATTGATCTGATGTGTACACAGGACCAGAACGTAAGCACTTTGTGATGGCTTTTTCTATCACAGAGTGAACAGAGTCATTTTCGTTTTGTGTATGGCCACTAATTAAATATTTGTGTGTAATGGATTTTATTTTAAGAACAGTTAAGGCATATACATACATAGAAAACATGAACTTGTTCTTTTGCTGGCCACAGCAATTATCTGAATAAAATGTGATTTGCAAATTATTATCATTTATTTCTGACGCCTTCTATGTCAGATATCTCCAGACACACGTTGCTATTTCGTTAGCTCCTCTTAGTGCCTCGACCTCGCTCCAAACAAAACAATCACAATAGTCTTTTACTAATTCACTTATTGTAAAATTACAAACATTGAGCTTACATTTGTAATATAAAGTAGATACATCTCCTTTCGGAAGAGGCAGTACTGCCTGTAGGTCATAACAGGCAACAATGTAGTTTTCCTGAACCATTGTTTTGTCGTTTGATTTTTCCTGGCGACATAATTCTTTTTCAAGCTGGTGTTGGTCGTATCTGGTCTTTAACTCTACTGTTTTATTAACAGCATTTTTAAAGCTGATGCATAGTTCGCACTGGTCTTTTTTAGGTCTGTGAAAGCCGATGTTGTAATCTTCATTGAATACTCTCCTGTAGGTATGAATTTTAGCAGCTTCAACACCATCATTCAAGCATTTCGTTTGGTAGTCGGTATATAGATCTGTAATGCTTTTACCCCCATCAATGAATTCACGAGTCGTTTGCTGTCTTACGCGGTGTCCTGCGTGAGCGACGAACGCGACGCGACGCGACGCAACACGGCGCGACGTAGTGCGACGCGATGCTATACGCGACAAAGGTCCTACGTGATTTAGGTCATTACTTCTCGAATCATGGAGAAGTACAGTACAATTTTGCTTGAAAGTTCATATTTAAAGTACAGACTTTTAAAAAAATATCGTAAAAAGCACAGAAAGAAAAAAAACATAATATTTTTACAAAGAAACACATTTGGCGAGTTCCATCATTTATATCCAAAATTAAGAAACGATTCTAAAATGTTTAAACAATATTGTGGAGTGTTACCGTCTACTTTCGATTACATTATTGCTTATATTAAGTCTGAATTTCAATTAAAAACAACAAATTTTCAAAAACCTATTTCTATTACCGCAATGTCAAGATTACTCTTGACATTGCGGTGAGTACATAGAAATGAAACTACATAATATTGTATTATTGAAAATATGTATTTTAATTATTATGAAATTATCACTGAGATGAATCACCAGAAGTGAAGTAACCCATCATTGAAGATTCTGTGTTTGATGGGGTATTCAGTTTTGATATTTCGTTGATGAGCATCTCCTGAACCTAAGTCCGAAATAATAATTTATTCAGAGATGGTAGCTTCTTCATATACGGCATTATAGACTTGAACCAGTTCAAGTCGTCGTCGTCTTCATTTAAATTTTTCTTCATTAGGTCTATCTTTTTTCGTTCGAGTGTTATTAAGATTTCTTCAATACTTTTTGCTGCACCTTCTTGTACCTTTTGGTTAACCAACGTTCCAATAGCCCGCGATGGGGTATACGACGGTCCAGGTGTCGAGGTATCATGTAGTATTTGTGCCGAAATAGCATTTTGTGAAGTTGCAGCATCAGTCGTAAGGCCATCAATTGTTGCCAAATTGGTATCATCTGTATTGAACTGCGATTCATCGGTTTGCGTATTGTATGCCGATTGCTCAGAAAGAATAGACATCATTGTATCATCATCAATAATGTCGTTTTCATCTAATATGTTATTTTGAATATTACTCGTAGTTTTACGAGGTTTCAAAATTGTCTTTAAAAATTGCATTGATTCAAAATGTGGCCAATCGCCTTGATATTGACCATTTTGATCTGCGTCCGAAACCGATCTTGGCTTTTCTACTTTTTTAAGCTCTCTGTTATAGGAATCTCTTAAATTCTTCCACTTCTTTTTTACATCATCAGCTGAAATTAAAACAATATTATTATTTACAGATATTTGATTACTGGAACACCATATAGAAAGTTATCATTAAATTTCCGTATATCAAAAACTGCCATTTCAAACATAGTGAAAGAAGTGTGTACTGCAATTTGGAAGACTTTAGTAATAAAACATATGCCTATACTACAACGGAACTGTGGAAAAGTATCGCAAAAGATTTCTGGGAGAAATGGCAATTTCCTAATTGCATTGGTAGCCTTGATGGCAAACACGTACGTATTAAGAAACCAAAAAAATCTAGTTCTATGTATTACAATTATAAGGGATTTTTCTCTATTGTATAACTAGCCTTAACTGATGCTAACTATAAATTTATAATGGTTGATATTGGGGCCTATGGAAAAGATAACGACGCTGGAGTTTTTGACGCATGTACTTTAAGACAAGCAATAGAACATCAAAAATTACAAATACCGGAACCCGACTTTTTACCTAATACCCTCATTAAAGCGCCTTTTGTATTTGTGGGTGATGCTGCATTCCCATTAAAAACATACCTTCTAAAGCCTTATGCACAAAAAAATGTCAGTGAGGGAGATATTAAAGAGCGGTTCAACTATAGGTTGTCTCGAGCGAGGATGGTCGTTGAGTGTTCTTTTGGTTCAATAGCGTCAAGATTTGGATTACTTAATACGCCAATTGAGACAGATATTGAAAATACAATTAACACTATAAAAGCTATAACTCTACTTCAGAATATAATACGTGATCTTGAAAGTAATTGCGAAAATTTGACGTCAACTTCATCCCTTGATCTTCGAAGATCAAGAAGATATAATGCCTCAAGTCAAGCAGCCATACATACAAGAGAGATATTCGCGAATTATTTTAATGAACATTGAAGGTTTCGTCACTTAGCGGAAGTGGCAGGCCAGAAGAACAGCCAGCCACCTAACGATTAAAAAAATGATTGCAAGAGTAAATTACTAAACTTAATAATAATGTAAATAAAACTTACCTGTGCATTCTACTGCTTCGGCAACATTCTTCCAACTTCTTTGTACTAATAAGCGATTCCTATCATGTTTATGTTTTTTGTCCCACAACAATCTTTGCTCACGCACTGCGGCGATCAACGCTTCTGAATCAACCATTACATATATTAATTTTAGGGCGAAAAATGTTATAGTTCGTGTTGTCGCATCTGGTCGCCCTCTAAACAAGTGCGCGTTAAGCTGGGTATCCATTTGCGCAGCCTCGTGACGAGCTGCCTCATCCTGAGCGTGCCGCGGGCTGCGGAAAGTACATGCGTCTCCACTTGAGCACACATAATATCGTATCGAGCGGCAAGCCTCAACCCGAGCCACGATTTTCTCAATTCCTCATTAACCACCATGGTTGACGCACGTAAAGTCGCTGCAGCATTAGTAATAATTAGTCACTACAAAAGGAAGCAACATAAGAAACGGAAACATCGATGGTGGACTAAGGAAATATATCGTCAGCGAAATGTTCATGCAATAAAATTGTTGTCAGATATGACCTTTGAAGGCGTAGAAGAAACTATTAAAAATTTTACCAGAATGAACTCTGAAACCTTTGAAGATCTATGTATCAAGCTTGAACCAATAATTGGAAAAAAAGATACATCGTTTCGCAAAGCAATCACAACAAAAGAACGACTGGCCATTACCCTGAGGTTTTTAGCAAGTGGTGATTCGTTTGTTAGTTTGCAATACCTTTTTAGAGTGTCAAAGCAATCTATTTCAAAAATTGTTCGCGAAACATGTGATGCCTTGGTAAAAGTGCTCAAAGAATATGTTCAGGTATGTTAAAAATGCTTTATTAATCAAAATTTTAGTAAAGTACAAAGTTACAATAATGACAGAGTAGTAAATTGTTCAGTATTTCCAGTAGAATCTTGTGAGTTCACAGAAGTTTGCCCATATTGTTGGGAATTTTGTGCGTTCGCAGAAGATTGGCCGTATTGTTGCGTGTAGTATCCTTGTTGTCGTGTACCTGGTAACATCCCGGTATCAGCTTGAAATAAGATATCCAACACAGCTCTTTTAACGTGTGCTAAAGTAATTGGATCATATTTTCTAAGTTCTGCAGTAATATGTTTACCAAACGTATCATAACTATCATCTGTATAATTTAACACTTCCATAGCTTTATCTAGATCTATATTATCTTCACAAGCATCAGGCATTTTTCTTTTATTTGATCTTGAAGTTTCAGGCTGCGTCTGTTGTTGATCATCGCGGGGCAAAGATGATCGCTCGGAAGAAGCAGTTTCACGCATCGATTCATTTTCTTCGAATAATTCTTCATTCTGTAAATTAAAGTAGATAAAATCATCAAATAATGTTTTACCAGTACGATAGCCTAATATTAAAATATGTGACATAATTTTCAGATACCATCATCAGAAGAAGAATGGTTAAAAGTAGCACAAGATTTTGAAAACCAGTGGCATTTTCCTCATTGTGTGGGGGCCCTCGATGGCAAACATATTATTCTTCAATCACCAATTAATAGTCACGGAGAATACATAAATTATAAAAAAAATCCCAGCATCGTATTGCTTGGCTTGGTGGATGCTAATTATAATTTTATGTATGTAGACGTTGGATGTCAAGGACGCATATCCGATGGTGGAGTCTTTAAAAACAGTGCATTGTATAAATCATTGGAAAATAATGAATTAAAGTTACCAGCACCCTGTATATTACAGACACCATATTTGATCAAAGTGCCCTATGTTATATTAGCTGACAAGGCATTTGCTTTAAACAATTATACTATGAAACCGTTTGAAGGAACCCCAGACAATGGTTCTCCGGAAAGAATATTCAATTACCGTCTATCTAGAGCACGAAGGGTAGTAGAAAATGCTTTTGGCATCATGAGTTCTGTATTTAGAGTGTTAAGAAAACCAATGTTATTGGAACCAGAAATTTGCTACGAAAGTGGTACTGGCTACTGTTTATTTGCATAACTTTTTACGAAAAACAAGGGCAAATATTTATACACCACCAGGAAGTTTGGACTCTGAAATCGATGGAAATTTCGTACAAGGGTCGTGGAGGAATGAACCAGATTCGACTTCTTTTGTGCCTTTACGTGCAATTCCTCGAAGGTCTGCAAATGACGCAAAAGCAATTCGGTCAAACTTGGCTACACACTTCGTTACAAATGGACAATTAACATGGCAACATAGATATTAAATATAAAATATAATTCCGTAAATATGTTTCCGCCTTTAGCCCAAAGCTTACTGACCCAGATACTTACAGAAGGCGACGGTTCTGAATTTGTTGTGTCTCTTGCTGCAGAAGGCGACGATGTGTCGATAGACATTGAGTTTTGAGTCTCACGGGGAGAGAACTTGTCAGCCAAAAAGTAAAAGTGCTCATAAGCGAACCATTTCGATATATACACCTCATTACGACCTAGAATAAAAATATTTTTTAGAGGTACACTACACTACACACGTGAGTAAAATGAGTATAAAATAAATGACAAGCAATATAGGTACAACTAATTTGCAAAAACCAATGAATTTTTACCTGATCCCGTGACGAGACTTTTTTATGCCGAGATTTTTCCCTCCGAAAAGATCCACAAAGGGAAGTAATTTTTTTTTTTACTTCGGAAATGGGTACTTTCATTTCCTTGCTTATTATTTTCCAAGAATCTTCTTTCAATTGTTTATTATAATGATGCGGTGAAGTTGGATCCCACAAATGTCGGTGGTTTTCATATAACTTAATTAATTCGATACATTTCTCATTATCCATTTTGCTGCGTGCCGAGCACACGTACGTCCGTCTCCACTGAACGCACGCCTCACACTGAGGCGTCTTTGAGCATGGCCATTTACCGACACGATTTGGCTCGCTGCGCGGCCGCCTCGTTTGGTTCAAGTCGCGGCAAGCCTCGACTCGCGGCACGGTCTCCACTAGATCTGCCTCGGGTCGAGGCAACCGCTCGGTCCGAGGCTGCCTCAAATGGATACCCAACTTTACGTCGCGTCTCGCCGCAGACTGTCATATAGGCCGCATGTAGGGTATGCCGTTGAGTTGATCGCGTTCGTCGCATTCGCAGCGTCGCGTCGCGTCGAGTTCGTCGCTCACGCAGGAAACCGCGTTAGGTAATGTGAATCTATTCTTGGTATTGTGTCTATATGGTTTTTTATTCCTGTAATGATATCTGAACTTATTTTGTATTGTTTTCCATGTTTACCCCCTTTTTTCTTCTTCAACCGTTCCCGCTTGGTTTTGTTTTGGTATGACAGTTGCAATAGGTCGAATATGTGTTCCTATGTGTGCCAATGTGTTCCTAAAGAAAAATTTACAGATGCGATGCTTAAAATTGTTAATCTCGAATGAAAATGAATGTTTAGGTCCTCTATTACTATTATGAACTTTATATTGATATTTAGGTTTAATAACATCAATACACTTTGCAATATAATCTCTTTGTCTAGATAAATCTCCCATTTTCCAATAATTGTCAAAAATAATTTCTCTGTCTTCTTGTTTGATTATTTCGCTGCACTTTAGTCTACATTTTTCCCCACATGGTGGTCCTATCTGCTTCTTTGGCATGACTTTTTTAGACTTAGACACAGTTTTATATTGCTGCCCACTATTACGAAGTCTTTTAGCATCTTGCCTCACGGATAGATTTTTAAAACCTTTACGCCTTCGTTTGATCGGAGTTCTGTTTTCTTCTGGAGGACTCAAATTAATTTCTTCAACCAGTGGCGCAGGAATACTACTTTGAGGCGTTGGGCTAAATGATACACGCCGTGGTGGGGTTTCCGGTACGTAATCAGGATCACAATCTGCTTCATCAGGGGAAAAATCCTTACCCGATTCTGACGCAGATGAAGATGATGAGCTTGAGCTTGTTGATGATGAACTCGAAGATGATTCTGAGCTAGTTGAATGGGATCTTGCTCTACTGCTAGGACCTGGTACAATATCATCTTCTGGAGCTACTTCTGGAAAACCAGTATCGCTCAAATGTGGGTTTGTCATTTCGTTATCAATTGGATGAGCATAACATTCAGCTTCCATAGTCTGACTAGCGTAGACTGAGGACGGTGGTAGCGTTTGCTCTTGCAATAAAGAAGGAGATCTACAAGTATCAATATTTATCGGATTTGCATCGCGTGAAAATTGTTATCCAGATCGTCCATGGATATTTGCTTGGGGTTTTCAGTGTTTACAGTATCTTTTTTAGATTCCATAGCCTCTAAAATACGTGACAAACGCGGGTTTCGGAAATGCGCCATGACCTGAAACAAATAGTTTTATTATTTTTATCAATCTATACATCTATACAAATAAATAAAGTTGGAGTGTCTGTTTTTAATATTAAAATAACTACTTTTTACTAAGTGTATATGGATGTATACATGGTACATACACCAAAACAACATTTTTTACAATTTTTGTCTGTTCGTTCCGGCTAATCTCTGAAATGGCTGTACCGATTTTGACGGAACTTTCACGTGCAGATAGCTGATGTAACAAGGAGTAACTTAGGCTACTTTTATTTTAGAAAAAATAAATAATAGTTTAAAAAAACTAAAAACACGCTGAATTTTGAGACGTATGTCAGCGTAGTTTTCAATGACAGTTTTTATGAAAAACTTTTTGTTAAATACCACGCGGACGAAGTCACGGGTAACAGCTATTACCTATAATATAACCTGAATTAATACATCTTACCGCGGTAGTACGTCCTCCGCGTTAATTTCTGACATCCACGCAGGCGAAGCCGCGGGCAAAAGCTAGTTATTAATATAAATGATATTTTAACAGAAATAAATTCAGTTACTATTATGAAAATGTTAGTAGTAAAGTGATACTAAAACAAAAGGTGTAATATGACATTAACAGTTTCATGCAATATGGAGTCAATTTAAATATTAAATAGAGTTTAAACAAAATGTAATATTTTACTTCTGAAATGTTAATACAAAAGGTACGCTGCTTAAAGAAATAAACCGTGACTAATATAAATGTCCCACTATTGTAATTAAGTGTATGATTTAATTTACTCATAACGCATCGAAAAACTGTGACTAAAGAAATGGTGACACTCTAGAGATAAACGTTATTGGATTAATATCTAAAAAAATAAAGGCAAACTGTGACTATACAAACTGTAACATTTTATCAATGAAATTGAATTGTAAATTGCGTAATTTCATAAGTTGTGGTATTCATCCTGCACTAATTCCAAACAAACAATGCATATTTATGCGATAGCAGAAATCGCGGTTGATTTGCTGTCATTTTTTAAAGAGTTCCGGTGTCTGTCTCCGGAACTCATCATCAGATCTATATGAAAATTATATGGGACCATTTCGGAATAAAACTCTTTCGAACAAAAAAAGAATTTTGCAAATCCGTCTATATACGACGGATATATGGCCGAAAATACATAAACAAAAAAAAACATATAAACATCCGAATTGAGAACCTCCTCCTTTTTGAAGTCGGTTAAAAATTGGGGTGTACGGATTAGTAGTGATTATTGATGGCGTGAATGTTACAGTTGTTTCCTTAGAAATATTATCTTTTGTGTGATCGCTAATCGTATCAAATTCCACTTGTAGACTGGGCCTAAATTTGAATGTGCTAAGAGTGATTGCTGATGGCGTGAATGTTTGGGTTGTTTCCTTAGAAGTGTTTTTATTTGTTTCATCCGAAATGGCACAAAACTCCTCTTGTGGATTGGGATTAAATTTGGATGTGCAGGGAGTGATTGCTGATGGAGTGTATGTATACTTAGGAACCGATGAGATATTAGAGGTCTGTTTTGTTGGTATGTACGGAGAAAAGTTGCTTTCTTTACTATAATCTACATCATACGTAGACGTTCTGATTGATTGAGTTGAAGCACGTTCAGTAACATGTTCATCGTAATATTCGATTTCAGCATCATTTATAATTTTGAATACATCTCTTTTTATACGTGCTTGGATCCTCTCAGATAGATTTTTCACAGTTGATGCCATTGTTTAAAAAAAACCTTACTCTCCTTACTCTGAATGTATTTTTCAAGAATCTCCGAAGAATAACTATTCATGCGATAGTTTGATGACCTAGGAGATTCATTTTGTCGTGTCTCATCTGTGTCTGATGTTAACTGTAAATTTGAAGATTGTGTGTCTTCTGACGATGAGTCTAAATTTGAAGTTTGTTGTCTGTGCTGAAGGTGTGGTTTTAAATACTCCATTAACTGTTCATATTTTACTGTGCGACGCTTACCGCCAGCAGAACCACTTTTGAATTTTCTCTTACTTATAGCCCTTCGGAAATTACCCCGAAGTAACTTCCAGCGTCTTTGACAATCTGAAACTAATAAAATATATATATAAAATAAAGAACAATGGGATACTTTATATGGACCGTGGGCCCAGTGTTGTAGCACTTTCTTACCTACCTTAAAATACAGATCCGAGTATTCTCAACATTTTACTATAAAGCAACACAGCTCTAATGCATTAAAAAAACAAGTTACAGCTGTTCTAAATAATCAATAATTTCCGTTACGAATGCTAATAGTTTGGCCTAATGATGCGCATACAAAATTGTGTCTACATGTTGCCAGTTAGAATGCATTATTCTCTTTTATATGACACCTTGAACAATTCAGTTTAAGAATAAGTAGTGTAAAAAATTCTTTATTTCGGTATTGGGATAGGACTATAATTAAAAAATACCTTTGAATATGAAAATGAAACATCTTTATTCACTAAAATATAACATATTCATGCATAATCAGCCGATTAGTATCCCACTACTGGGTACCGTCGACACTCAGAACGACAATGATAAGGCGTTAGTTCTTACTAAACTATAAAGAATTGTCCTAATGAGTGTTGTTGCTCTCAATAATAATCTCGTCCCAGGCACTTGCGGGGCCAGCAAAGTTTTCTAAATGCCATCCAATACCGAAGTACCATATAATACTGACGACATGGGCGCATGCTCCAACAGTCCTCATTCCTGTTAAGCATGAACAATAATATGCGCGGATAGCATTAATGTCCTGAACATTGGAGTTCATCAATATATAAGTATAATATGTCGTATTTGACCTGTGTCGTGATAAAATACGACCTCTCATTAGCGTGCAGGTGTCCGTTGCTAATCCATATTCTGTCATCCTTGGACTTGGAGTTACACACACCTGAATATTGTAAACGCCACCTCACAAGTGTTCGCCGACGTAAGAACGTGCCAGACTTAAATGGTATGTTCCCAGACTGAATAAAATAATGTCTTCATAATTGGGTATTGAGTCTCGAAAGCCTCTATCCAATATAAATGTGTCTCTTTCATGTAGAAGGTAATGAACGGGGGATATTTCATTGTCCATTGTTTGAGTCATTATTTGACTATCTGAGGTTGTTGCGGCATAGGGTCCAAGGATGTCAATAATGTAACCATCTGAACAGACCAAATGGTTTTAGTAAGTTTTTATACTTATGTAGGCTATACGTTCTTTTTTGGAACAAGAAGTTTTTACTTTTCTGTATGTAGATGTAAGTTCCGTCACACAGTATTATGGCTTTTGGGTCTACGGTTTGTCCAAATAATGCTGTTGGTACTGTCAGATTGTGTGCAATAATCTCATCGCGGCTTATGTGGTCGTAACCCAGATGCCGCAAAACAAACTCTCTGGTCAAACAGTCACGTGTTATTTTAAAATAACGCTCCAGTGTTCTAATAACATTTAAATGGCACGCAATTCTGTCTTCTGGCTCACCCGACCTTATTTTCATCAAGTAAGATCCCAACACAGTTTTTGGACGTTTTGTTTGCTCAGTTAGAGATGGAGTCTCTTGGAGAACAATATCGAATTGATCGTGCGTCAATCCCGTTCGATAATATAATTCATTGGGAGAAATTGACTCAATGTTATCAAAATCTATGCCGGATTTTTTGTTGTAAGCGTCTTTTAAAGTATCAATGATATCTTTCAATTGATCTGGCGTAAATACCGTCTCAGCATGGTCATATAATTCGCTCCATTCATTTGAACGTATGTGGTCTTGACATATTCGTGCATCCTGAGGAACATATACGTTATGTTCTGTCAATAAATATACAGTTTGTCCCACAAGAACATTGGAATGATATCTGGTGAAATATTATATAATCTATAGAAGAAAAACATATACAAGTTTAAACTTTATTTAATATACTATAACGCAATTAAAATTAATACAAAATAAAATCTCCTCTACTTTGACTTATAGCCTCACAACGTTTAGGCATGCTTTTAACCAATTTTTCTGCATACTGCCTGTGTAAAGACCTCAATATTCGTTTTATCTGATAACACAACTGCTTCAAAGTGTGTATTTGCTTTCCTCTGATATTACTCTTAACAACACTCCAGACGTTCTCGATAGAATTAACATCTGGTGACTGTGAAGGCCACTTTAACCTATCGATACGATTTTTCACTTTCCAGTCGGTACACAAACGGCTCTTATGTTTAGGGTCGTTATCCTCTTGTAAAATCCAGGACGAATTATCTTCCGCAAACCACACTTTAGCAGACTTCAATAAGGCTTTCTGATATATTTTCAATATCAACTGTGCATCCAAAGTTTTCATAAAAAAATACAAATATCCAAACCCAAGAGTACAAAAGCACCACCAAACATTGATCTTTACGGGGTGTTTAACCGTATGCTGTAACACATGAGTGCCTTTAACACACCAAGCTCGCTTTCTAGGAATCCATGCCCAAAAAGATGCCTCATCAGTAAAAATTATATTACTCCAATCACTATTGATATTTTCGCGTGCCCATATTAATCGTTTTTTCATGTGTTTTTCAGATAGTAACGGTTTTTGTAATGTAGTTCGATACGTGACCTGATATTCTTGCAAACGTCTTTTTATCGTCATTAAGCCAACTTTAACATTAATTTTAGCTAACATTTTCTGTGCTTGCCGTTATGTTAGACTAGAATTTGATTCGAATAACTTCAAAATGATCTTATCTTCTCTTCTACTTGTTTTACGCGATTTGCCTCTCTCTTTAAAGTCATCGACATTTTTCACAGCTTTATATCGGTTCACCCACTTCCTCACAAACTCTGACGACTTTTTCATGTAACGAACAGCAGCTGAATAACTTAATTTTGGACCCTTCGGGTGTGAGCAACGGAATACAGCTTCATAACGTTTAACGTACACGGAACTCATTTTTAATTACGTCTGTTTGCAACGATGTGCCGACAAGAACTGACCTGTCCACTATGATGCGTCGAACTTTACTCCCTCTCCAGAATATTCTTAACGTAACGCTAACTGATTAACCGCTACTTTTAGAGATATTATTCCAACGCTCTTGTGGGACCGACTGTATTTTAATGAAATGGGGCACTCTGTGACGATCTTCATTAAAGCATCCATGAAATAAGCATCGATGAGAGGTATTTGCTAACCGTTTATAAGTTGGTACTGTAGTAGGACGCGATTGTTCATCATTTACTTGCTCGTCTTGCTGTTCTTCGTTTTGTCTCCGTTCTTGTTCTACGTGCCTGGCTTCTTGGCGATTTGCTGCCACCCAACAACGATAGCACATGTATTGATTTCCATTCAGGGTGCCCTGAAAAAAATAAAATAAAATAGTTGTGGAACCTGAATAAGCCAATACAAAGTCCTTTGATCAAATACAGTGCATATTCCCATATAAGTGAATGATACTTTATATGCAGAAAAACGTGTCATTTGGCAACTATCAGATTTGATTTTACTGCTTGATTTCGAATGTCATAATTATGCCCGATGGCTAATTCCCCGAAGTCATCAGATCGAATGTCCTAATTGCCGAAAATCCATAGCATCGATGTACTTATCACAATTTCAAATAGTCATTAGATCAAGCGTCCGTTGTGCCGAAAAGCCATTTCAACGATAGTCCTGATCCATCGAATGTCTATTGGCTCGACATGCCAGTAAATCGAAAGCTATTCTGCTTATGACTCAAATATGACGTGCGGGAAGAGCGCCCGTGTCACGATCGCATGACATGCAACGGCTTTTTGACAGCGCCCGTTAGACGGGAAAATGACATCGATGACATTTTAAGTATGAAAAATACTAACGAATAATCTGTTTTATCCAGTTGTTGTATACAAACTTGATACGACAGAGGGGCTTTCCTTTAAACTGCCTATACTAGGCACCATGTTCAAGCCCTGTACCAAAAATCAATTAAATAGGAGCAGTAGTTTAGTCGCAAATGATTTTTTTAGATTTTGCCCTGTTTGAACACGATGTATCTTTTCTAACAGCTGATTATGCCTATACGCATAGGTCATGCACCTTAAAATGATAAATCTGAAATGCGCTGTTGCCGCTCTGATCCAAGTCACAAGTAAAACCAAATATTTTCGCTAAAAGATGGCAATGCAAACAAGGAAGCAATGAATACACACACTTACACTTTTATTACGAGAGTGACAGTTATACAAAAATTCCCGTGCGTAAAAGAAATAGAAATACGTCACTGTTTTGCTACTGCATCTAAGATCCTTGCGATCGGCCTAAAAAAACTTGTTTATTCAGTTCGCCGCCCGGCGCGATCCTTTGTGAATGTGCGTCGCGTAAGACGCTCCCGCGCAGATTTTGTTGCGTGCTGACAATTGTGATTTTTAGTTTAAGACAGACAGTATTTCTTTTTTTTTTATTGTGACAGTGTCCTGTAACGTAACGTAACTTGGGATTATTATTATTCAGTGTTAGTTTTTTTTGTGAAACGACACGACTGTTCCACGATCACGATCTCCAGACCTCACTCCCATGGATTTCTTTTTGTGGGGGTACATTAAGGGTGAAGTGTATGCCTCTGAGGTAAATACAATTGTTGAACTAAGAAATAGGATTATTTTAGCATTTTACAAAATTAAAGTATTTAGCGACGGACAGTGATGTAATTAGAAAAATAAATAACAATATTCTCCGTCGGTATAACTTGTGCATTAACGTGAATGGAGGACACATCGAGATTTTAAAAATTTTGTGATCTTGTTGTGACTGTTGTGCGCGTATTTCAAAACCTAACATAAACCGAGCGCGCCAGCCGCGCGGTCGCCCTCTTTGATACGAGATAACACGCCGCACGCGCGCGCGCGCCGTTGTCGTTCTTACCTAGGTATCTAAGGTCAGTTAAATTTATTTATAAAGGGTGGTTGCGTTTTACTCTGATTTGTAAGCTATTTAGTTTGTTTGAAAAAAAAAAAATCTAATTTTTGGTGCTTTTTATTTTTATACCGTATGGAATTAATACTAAACACGTATAGTATACGTAGTGTAATTTAATGCCCCTCTGTCATATCAACTCCGTATATTATGTTGATTAAACCCTGCTGGTTGGTTTTATGTCGTACCTGTACAGTTGTACATACATACAATTACTTACAAAGCAACCCGATTCGGGAATAAATAAGCTGATATTTACAACAAAGGTACCTATAATTATTATGACAATTATTTATTTAATGTACCTGTTTTACTGACCTCTTCTATGTTGATCCGCTCCAAAACATAATTAGTGAAGCCTGGATGCGCTTCCATATCGCACGCTTAGTATTACAGTGACCGAATCCAAAAAAACACTTTTTTGGCAAATAGCAAAAAACGATTTTGCAACTACGACTTGCGCTGTTTAATTTGCTATAAATATGACATTACATAGATTGTTCAATTTAAGTTTAATTTTTCTAATAGTGTAGACATCAAAGTTTTAGGTGAAAGTGAAATTTTTGTTATATGTTATTTAGTTTCAATTAAACAGCCTTTTAAAATTTTAGGTCTTTTAACACGTTAAACGCCGTGGGGGTCACCGGTGACCTCACCTTTCCTCTATCATAGCGCCATGGGGGTCACCGGTGACCTCAACGTATAGTCATATTCAAACTACTTTTTCTCGCCGCCGGCCATACTGACTGTTACTTTATTCGTACTCCGTGACCGGCACGGCGCTGTAGAACTATACTGCGCAGTGGGACAAACATACCTTGTAAGGAATTGAAAAAATTTAAAGATAGCGAAAAAAGTAACGAAAATAAAAATTCAGGATATACAGGGTGTCCAAGAACCTGGCGTCCAACTGGATTCCCACGATGCCCCAAGTTCTAACAGTACTCAGAAAAATATTTTAAAAAATCCACCCCATGTACTTACAGAATTATACTGATTTCAAAAAAAAAGGGGAAATGAGCACCCTGTGACATACTTTTGAATGCTGTGACTGCTAATGCTGATAATTTCGATATTTCTTGGAGGTTTTGTAATCTAGGGTATTGCTGTGTCTAAATAGAATGTAAAAATAATGTACTTATTGTACCGTTTTAAAATAAAATATTATTTTAACTAAAGGTGATATGGAAAACTATTGAATTTCGCAACTTTGACCGACTGTAGTGTAAAAAAAATGTACCAAAATAGTATGGCAAGTGACGTCAAATTTTGACGCGTTTATTCCTCTTTTTAAAAAGGTATAATACTTACACATTAATTTGAAAAAAAAAATTTTTGATAATATTTTTACTCAACAACCCAATTTTTACGATGTCTTACAGAATTCTTAGAAAGAAAAATTTAGGACGAATTGAATCTAACCTCTAAAGAATTACTATTGTATGCTCATAAAAATAACAACAGGCCTCTCAAAAAACAGGTTAGACCGTAAGGGACGGTATGTGCATGCATCTCACCATAGTGATTCGTTATTACAACAGGAGGGAGCAAGACAGAAACTATCTTTGCGATTTGCTGGTTCTTCTTTATGGTACCCCATTATTCAGGTAAGAGTGAGGGAGAAAAAGGTTAGAGGTGCGAGTGAGATAGATAGTGACGCTATCTGGGATCGTGCTATTTAGGATAACAGTACGGTCAGTACGCGTCACTGCCTCCTGCCGTTACTACGCACCTCTCTCTTATTGTTACCATTGATCACGTACTACGATTTAAAGCTTTGTTTATTGGACTCGATTACTCTTTGTGCTCTGGACTTTGAAACGAACTCTTTACGACGACCTTTGCCTGTGTTTGGACAGTTTGTGTTTTGTGTGTGCTACCATGGCGACCTACACTCCGCAAGAATACGCAAATATGCACTACATTTATGGAGAATGTAGAGGTAATGGACGAGCTGCAGCGAGACTTTACAGAGAAAGGTATCCGAGGGCTACGCGATATCCCGACCATCGAGTTTTCATTAATGTGCACAGATCACTATGTGACGGGCGGTTCCCCAATCAAGTAGCTGGTGAAGGACGACCCGTAAATGACTTCATACGCGATGAAGTTTTAGAGGCGGTGTCGGCAAATCCAAGCATCTCTGTGCGAGGAATAGAAGCTGATACGGGGATACCGAAGAGCACAGCACACAGTATTCTCCAAAAAGAAGAATATCATCCGTACCACGTACAGCGAGTGCAAAGTCTTTTACCTCGAGACTATCCGAGCCGAGTCGCGTTTTGTGAAACAATCCTGCAAAAACATCGAGAAGACGAAAACTTTATCGACAAAATTTTGTGGTCAGATGAATCAACATTTAAGAAGGATGGCTACATGAACCTACACAACTTGCACGAGTGGCATGTGGAAAATCCGCACTTGATGCGAGAAGATAGATCCCAGTACCGGTTCAAAGTGAACATGTGGACCGGTATTCTCTGTGGGAATATTATTGGTCCATTTGAGATGCCCGAGAATTTGACTGGCGAATCATATTTAAATTTTCTTCAAAATGATTTGCCAAACTTACTAGAAGAGACCCCACCAGATATGTGGTTCCAACACGACGGCTGTCCAGCACATTTTCGCGTATCCGTTAGAGAGTTTTTGGACGAGCAATACCCGAACAGGTGGATTGGGCGATCAGGAACAATCCCGTGGCCAGCCCGCTCACCTGACTTAAATCCGCTGGATTTTTTTTTCTGGGGAACTATGAAGGAGCTCGTTTATGCGAAGCCCATTAATGACATCGCTGACCTTCGTGAGAAGATAACACAAGCAGTGCAGGTGATACGTCAAAAAAGTTACTCGCGAAACATAAAGCGGTCCTTTTTAAGGAGAGTGAGAGCTTGTATTGCCGCGGGTGGTCAACATTTTGAACATTTATTGTAATAAAATATCTTTAAACTAACATTCTTTGCTTTTATTCTACTGGGAACCCATCTACCTGTGTGTATTTCCTTCTTGCTCACTCTTGGAACCGAAGTAAATAATAGTAGTAACATAACAGTTTCTAAGATAAGAAAGGGTCCGACAGTTACCGTTAGTAGGTAGGCACTTCGTAAAAATTGGGTTGTTGAGTAAAAATATTATCAAAATTTTTTTTTTCAAATTAATGTGTAAGTATTATACCTTTTTAAAAAGAGGAATAAACGCGTCAAAATTTGACGTCACTTGCCATACTATTTTGGTACATTTTTTTTACACTACAGTCGGTCAAAGTTGCGAAATTCAATAGTTTTCCATATCACCTTTAGTTAAAATAATATTTTATTTTAAAATGGTACAATAAGTACATTATTTTTACATTCTATTTAGACACAGCAATACCCTAGATTACAAAACCTCCAAGAAATATCGAAATTATCAGCATTAGCAGTCACAGCATTCAAAAGTATGTCACAGGGTGCTCATTTCCCCTTTTTTTTTGAAATCAGTATAATTCTGTAAGTACATGGGGTGGATTTTTTAAAATATTTTTCTGAGTACTGTTAGAACTTGGGGCATCGTGGGAATCCAGTTGGACGCCAGGTTCTTGGACACCCTGTATAATTCAAATCAGTCTTTATTATTTAAACGAAAATTAGCAGTCTTTATTTTTTAACGAAACACAAACTATACAATCAGTTTTTATGAAAAATAAAATAAAGTTCTCATTAGTGACCATAATTACGAACAACCATTAGGAATATAAATAATTAGCCATAATATTTGACAAAACATGCTGTAAAAGATGAGGTAAGAAACCTTTTATAGCATCAACATATTAGCGATGGACATAATTGAAACATTTTAGACTAAAGTGAGGCTCCCCCTTACATTGCACACAGTACGTACTCACTTTCTTAGCTTTATTCTTAGCTACTTTACGACCAAATTCCTGTACTGAATCTTTATAACATTGCACGCAAAAACGACGCGTGTCTCTTACTTTTCCTTCCTTTAATTTTAGAACATGCTTGAGTCTTTTAGGTCTTTCATTGATAATTATTTCTTGGGAATCTGCTGGCCGAGTCAAATAATCTATGAGAGCCCTCCTAAAGTCAACAATTGAAGATTTGCTCTGCTTATTTTCATTGTACATGACCCAAGCATTTACAACTGCCGTATTTAGAAGTAGTTCTATTGCCAATTTTCTATACCATTTTACGGTTTTCACGCAATGGCGAAGAATAGGCACCCATCTGGTCACTCATGTCTACAGACCCTTTCGATTTATTATAATCCAAAATAACTTTTGGTTTACGAATCTGTTTACCTTTTTTCACCACCACAGCAATTTTGTCGGAATGCTTTGTCGACAGCATAAGCACGTCCCTCTTATCTTTCCATTTAAGCACTGTTACTCCATCTTCATTTTCCATAGCCATTGTTTCACCTTTTTGCAGTTTCGAATCAACAACAGCCTTAGGCAATCCTCTTCTGTTTTTTCGCAATGTGCCAATTAAATGGGTTTGCTTCTCCAATAACCGATAAGCCAGTTCCAAGCTAGTGTACCAATTATCAGTAGCTAGCGTGTGACCTTTGTCAAATATATTTTCACATAGCGCCATCACCACATTTGTTGGCGTAGTATTTATTGCGTCAATGTTTTTCCCACTATACAAATTAAGTTTGCAAGTATATCCGGGAACAGTACATAACTTAAATAGCTTCATGCCATACTTGTGTCGCTTACTTTTATTGTATTGTCTGAATATTATTCGACCTCTGAAAGGTACTTGGCTTTCATCCACACAAATATCTTCTTTAGGCGAATAATATTTCTGGAAAGTAGCATTGAGAGCATCGATTAAAGGGATTATTTTGGCAATACGATCGTTTCTGTCGGCAGATAAATTGTCGCTAAAGTGTAGGTATTGCAGTAGTAACTCGAAGCGGTTCCTACTCATAACGGTGGCTGGAAAAGTTTGTCCAAGTATCTTGTCTTTGCTCCAATAATAAGCTAATTTCGGCAGCTTTACTACGCCCATAAACAAGACCAGCCCAAGAAACTGTTTTATTTCTGTCTTGTTTGTTGGCTTCCATGAATGAGACCTTGATCCAGGCTTTGTTTGCCTGGCTGTGATGTTTTGACTTGCGAACAAATTTGTCTGCTCAGCAATCATTTCAAGAATTTCTTCAGGCACCAATAGATCATAATACTGGTCAGGGCCAGCTTCTTTCAGCAAATTAGAATATGGGGGTTTCATACCCTCAAACTCGGTGAAAGGAATCACTGATGGCTGTCGTCTTTTTGGCCTCGACCATTTTGCGGAAATAAGGTCATTTTGTGATATATTGGCGGCAACAAAATTTTCAGCCGACTCACTATCACTATCACTCGCGATAACCAAACGTCTTTTCTTTTTCGGTAATTGCATGGGTTCACTATCCGATTCTAGGAGACAGTCATTGTTTATAGAAGCGTTCGAAAAAGAAATTTCTAACGCGTTGATTTGCTTCCATTCATCCTGCGTAAATTCGAAGTCCTCCATAGCTAAATCCATATCTAATGGCTCGCACATTAACTATTCAATAAGAAAATGATGACAGCTAAGATAGTAGGCACGTAATTGAACTAGTAACACACGTTCTATCACCGTAAGCGCGAGCGCACTACTGGTGTAGCGGGTGGCCGGCGGGGTGGGCGGCGCGGCGCCTGGTACCGGAAAATATATTTTCTGTATTTGTGCGCCATGGGGTGCACCGGTGACCTCAGCTATGTATTTGACTGTAACTATGTAACCCATGTACAGAATTGAATAAAACTTATTTTCTATACGTATCGTAACATAATAAACAAATTACGACCAAAAGTATTTTTACGATTTTTAATTTTTTCTATCGGCGTTTAACGTGTTAATACTTAGTAATGGTAAATTTGCCAAAAAGTATTTAGACCTAATTTATTTTAAGTCTTTCTAATAGTAAAAACATATACAACTTGACTGTACGTCTTAGGTTTAAGTCTATTTATCACTAAAATAATTATGTCATTTTTGATTTCGGTCTTTTTTAATGATGTTAAGTCATTCTAATACTATAAAAATATACTAATTACGTTCTGCATTTTATTTAGGGTTCATTTATTAATAAAAAATAAAACGATATTGTTGGGTTCAGTCTTTTTAATCAATATAAAATAGCAAAATAAAAATTATAATCAGTCTTATTTCTTATGAAATCCTAGCAGACAGGTACAAGATAGATTCTAAACTTAATCGTAGCTGCATGTATAGGAACTAAAAGAAAGATAGAGAAAGTTACTATAGTATAGTAACTAGAGGTTTATAAAAATAACTGGTAAATAAAATGATTAACAAAACAAAAATAGAACTCCAAAAGTTATTATCAATCAGCCATTTTGTTCTCATTACAATCTTAGTAAATAAGCTAAAAAATTAACATCATCAAAACAGATTTTGAATCCGTTAACTAATATAGGAATCATAATTTGAATAATAATTTGGTATTAAATTTTTTGCAATTAACTCGCGCAAGTCTTTCTTTTTGTTCTAGCTCAACACTTGTTTGCCTGTATAAGCCTTTACTAGTGTTAATTGCTCTAAAGGCAACATTTTAGTTCGTCTATTTCGAATACATACTTCAGAATAATCCTGCTGGTTGTATGTTTCTTTAATAAAAAAAGAAAATGGGCTCTTCTTTGTTACTTTAATCATTTTAATATTATTCCAAACTACGTTGTTCCCATCTTTGGTTTTATTAAAATTATAACCCCAATCTTCCTGTATTTTTTTAAAATCAAAGAAATCATTAAAAGTACACTCATTGACTACAAAGGCTATAGGGGGATAAGCATGGATAGGATGCCCCCAAACGGATTGCGGTGATTTTTTTTCTGTAAGTCCCTAACAATGAGAGATAAAGATTCTTCAAATATCAACCCTTCAAAATGCACCGTTTCGGAGTAAGAATTAATATTAAAAAAAAGGAAAAAAATCGATAATTTCTGAATGGCTCGACCGATTTAGCTGAAATTTTGATATGTTTTAGATACAAATGCAGAATATTGAAAAAAAAAATGCCAACTTGGAGAAAAATATATAACCTTGAAAAAACATTTTTTTTATTTTTCAAAAAAAAATTCCGGCTATTTGCGATCTTGGTACAATCACCAAATTTTTTTCGCAAGTTTTTGAGTTCATTAAAACTAACATATAATTAATTCAAAATTTTTCACCGGGTGCGTCATAGTTAAAAAAAATAAAATATCAGGAAATAATTTTTTTTTGGAGGTTATGCTTGACATACAATGATGAAAAATTTTCTGCGTTTTTATGACCTCATCTAAAGTAACATATAATTAATTCAAAATTTTTCGCCGGGTGCGTCATATTTCAAAAAAATTAAATATCAGAAAATATTTTTTTTTTTGAGGTTATGTTGGACGTACAATCATGAAAATTTCTCTGCGTTTTTCTCACTTCATCGAAAGTAACATATAATGAATTCAAAATTTTTCGCCGGGTGCGTCATAGTTAAATAAAATGAAATATCAGAAAATATTTTTTTAATTTTGAAGACGTATGCGTACCACCAGAAAAGTTAAACGGGGGGGGGGGGGGGATAACGTTTAACGGTTAACGAAAATCGTATTCTGGCCATAAAAACAACATCTTTGTAAGCCTTTTACAATTTGTACCACTAATGGGTATGTGGTGGATATGTTGGGTCCATTCCTGGCAACTGTAAATGATGCCGAAATTATGCGACGCGTTATTGAGGAATCTAATGGTTTATCTGATTTAGTCCAAGAAAATGACGTTTTTATCCTCGATCGCGGTTTTCGTGACGTAAAAAGTAATTTAGAGAATAAAGGTTATGTAGTACTCATGCCAGCTTTGAAGGGTTCCCAAAAACAGTTAAGTACTACAGACTCGAATGATTCACGATTCGTGACGAAACTGCGTTGGGTTGTTGTAGCGGTCGATGGCATGCTAAAAAAAATAAATAGCCTTCTAGATCACAAACTAGACAATAAAATACTATCTAGTGTAGGTGTATATTACAGGATTGCAGCTTTTCTGTTAAATCAATTCGGGAAGCGATTGAACTCAGATATTGAAATATCTTCCGAAGTTGTACAACAAATGGTCTCGCAAGAAAACACCGAAAATACTTTAGCTGATTTAGTCGAAGAACAGGGTTTGCTCAGAAAGAAGAGACCTTTCCAGAATATTTCATCCACCGATCTGCTTGATTTCCCGGAATTGACAGAAAAAGAGCTCAAAATCTTATTCAGTGGAACTTATCAATATTCACAAGCCTTTTCGTATTTGAGTGAAATTATGAATAACGACGGCACTTTATAATTACAATTCCTCAAAGATCAATCGAATATTCTTAAGTTTCAAGTACAATCCCGTCATATTTCCCGAAAAATCTATCGTTGTTTTATCCAGTATACACCTCATAGTACCTATCAGCCGATCTGGAATTTTAAGATATTTCTGTGAGTGCGCCAATGGCCGTAGAACAGTAGGTTGTTGTTCACACATAGCTGCTATTATTTATTATTTGTCTTACGGTCGGTATTTATCGAAAATTCCACGACCAGCTGAACATTTAACAGCACTTTTTGAATCTACCGAAATAACACCGATTATTGCCGATGAAAGTGATGAAGATTGATTTATCAATCATTATATTTCCATACAACTAATTCCATCCATAAATTATGTTTCCATTGTTTATAATGGAGTAAAAATAACATAGAACTATTTTCGTCATTGTACATAAAAAGCATAACCAGAAGAAAAAAAAAATATTTTCTGATAATTTCTTTTAACTATGGTGCACCCAAAAAAGAATTCTAAATTGATTATATGTTACTTTTGATGAGGTTAAAAAAACACAGCAGAATTCCTATGATTGTACGTCGAACATAACCTCAAAAAAAAAAAAAAACTGATATTTCATTTTTTTTAACTATGACGCACCCGGCGAAAAATTTTGAATTAATTATATGTTACATTTGATGAGGTGAGAAAAGTGCAGAAAATTTTTCATAATTGTATGTCAAGCATAACCTCAAAAAAAAAAAATTTTCTGATATTTCATTTTTTTTTAACTATGACGCACCCGATGAAAAATTTTGAATTGATTATAATGTTAATTTTGATGAACTCAAAAACTTGCGAAAAAATTTTTGTGATTGTACCAAGATCGCAAATAGCCGGAATTTTTTTTTTAAAAATAAAAAAATTTTTTTTTCAAGGTTTTATCTTTTTCTCCAAGTTGCCAATTTTTTTTTCAATATTTTGCATTTGTATCTAAATCATATCAAAATTTCAGCTAAATCGGTCGAGCCATTCAGAGAATATCGATTTTTTTAGATTTTTTGAATATTAATTCTTACTCCGAAACGGTGCATTTTAAAGGGTTGATATTTGGAGAATCTTTATCTCTCATTGTTAGGGACTTACAGAAAAAAAATCACCGCAATCCGTTTGGGGGCATCCTATCCATGCTTATCCCCCTATAGCCTTTGCAACCGGATTTACGTGATTTTTTTATTATGGAAATATATTGATGTGGAGAATATATAGGTCCTGCTTTCAAATTTTTTTAAATTTCTTTTTCTATTAAACTGTGTTTATTGTCAGCCTCGTTCTGTGTGTGGCCTTTGATTAAAAATTTGTGAGTTATTGAATTAATATTTAAATGTGTCACTGCGTACAGATATACTGTAACGATAAATTTGTTTTTATTTTGCCCTCCGCAATTATCCGAATACAATATTAGATCAATACCTTCTTCATTAGTATTTCTGGATTCACTGCAAAGTTTTTCAAAATAATTTAATAAGCATGAACCTATTTCGTTAGCACCTCTTTTTGCGTCCGTTTCGCTCCAAAAATAACACTGCACATTGTTATACGAATCCTGAACTTGGCCTTCTACTTTTTTGTTTAAAGAAGCAACAGTAAAGTTGTAGCTATTAAGTTTATTTTTGTAATAGAAAGCAGAGGTATCCCCCCTAGGTGTCTGCAAAACTGCTTCAAGATCAAATAGAATTACTTTGTTATTATCATCAATCTTACATCGATCATTATATTTTTCCTGTCGGCTGAGGGCTTTTTCTATCAAATGCATGTCATATTTTTCTTTAATTACAAGTTTTTCTTCAGCTGATGAATTCTGGAATTGTAAACATAGATCGCATTGATCTTTACGTGGGCGAAAGAATGAAATGTTAAACTGTAGTGAAAACTTTATAAAATGTGCAATATTTTCCAGCAGGCTTGTTTTTTTGTTTTTGTATGTCTTCGAAATCTCTAAAGAGATCAATTATCGTTTTACTACCATCTATGAATTCACGGGTCGATGTTTGGCGTGTTATGGGAATCTGTTCTTGGAATAGAATTGATAAATTCTTTGATGTCAGAAATTAATGCTTCATCTGACACAGTCACACCTCTAAAATCAGTCTTTAAAATCCCATGTTCATCGGTCTTACTTTTGACTGTACGAATCATACGATCAGAAATACCCAATGTATTAAGAAAAAAGGTTTTACAAACTCGAATTGGACTACCATCAACGATAAAAATGAAAAGCTTTGTTACAATTTCTAGGAGCCAAAGCATTAGTATACTTATATTTGGGTGTAATATTGGTTAAGCATGACAAAATAAAAGATCGTTGATTATGGATATCTCCAATTTCCCAATAAGTATCAAAAATACGTTGCCTTTGTACAGAATCTATTTTGGTAGGACACTGCAATCTGCATTTATTATTACATGGTGGCTTAAGTTGTTGATGTTGATAAAGCACAGACCCATTACTTTATGTGACCATGAGCAAGTTATCAATATTAGTATTAAACAGACGTAACACTAAACTATGACTGTAGCAAAAACTAATTTGACAACATTTTTACTATTAAACTGACTTAAATATTAATGTGATCACAAACTGTTATTGTTTTTTAGTTTTAAATAGACCTAAAACCGAATACGCCGGTTGAATGTAAACAACATTTTAGAATTAAAAAGGCTCATTGCGGAAAGAGTCAAAATAATACTAAAAATATACATAAAACTTACCTTTAACTTCACAATGAAAACGCCTTAAACACTAAGGGCATAAACTGCGTTACGCGTGTGCACGCACGTGAGCACGTCGCGGGCCATGCTTCTGGTGCACGCACGTGAGCACGTCGCGGGCCACGCTTCTGGTGCACGCACGTGAGCACGTTCGCGTGCTTATGCGCGGGCATCGGCGCGTCAGTTTTCTCAGTACAATTTTGACGTTGGAGGTGTACAGTCGAGTAATTATGGATAAATTAATGTTGTATTATTTATCAAGACGACGGCGACGACGAATTGCCAAAAAAAGACGCCAGCCAGTAAGCCCGTACGTTGAATCTAGGTTACTGTGCGGGGAATTCGTGGTGAAGTTTGGTATATTAAGAGAAAATGAAAGGTTTTTTTTCAAATATTTTAAAGTTTCATTACAAGTCTATGATGAATTATATTCAAAACTGGAGCCCTATTTGAAGACTAACAATCTACGATTGAAATCTACGTCAATCGTATCACCAATGGAACGATTTGCAATGACATTGCGGTAAGTAAAGACATTTCGATATTAATAATCATCTTTATTCATGTAAAAAAAAACAGTCATTATTTAACAAAAGTTTAGAACACTCATATTTTTTTGCCAATTTATGTAAGTCACACTACTGTTTAGCCACATCAAGCCAGAAAGAAGAAGAAGTTCTTATTGTTTCGGCAGTGACACCTGGGGGCCTACCACCAGCTTGGTTGTATGGCTTAAAATGTTTTTCTTGATGTGGTGCACTCTGTTCTTAGGGCCGAAACACATAACCGCACACTTATTAATCATCATATTAATCACAGTTTCTTACATTTATTAATTATATTTTGTTATTTCTAAATTACACAGTTTTATCGTTTTCGTTTTTTTTATCTATACCTACTTATTTACTTATTTTTTTATATAATCACAACAGTCATCACAGTGTCTTGCATAAACGTTACGTTACAATTAGTTTTTGATTATTCATTTGAAATACACTATTAAAATCACAGGTTCAAGTTTAAAATAAAAAAACACAATAACAGTTAAAACAGTACAATAAGTCTAAATGTCTTAATTATAATAATATACCTACCTTACAAAGTATTAATTATAATGACGCATATTGATTGCAAGTTTTTACATACGAATATTTCCCTTATTAATTATTCCCTTCTATTACTAGATCGGGTACTAATATTATTTTAAATTCTTATTTATCATCACAATCATAATCACAGTTTACTACATAAAAGATTAAATTTAAGAAGAGGATATATGAAGGAGCAATGTTATGAGTAGGTTCAAAAAAAAGGTCCATTAAGTAAAAAAAGGGGTCTATTGATACACTTTTTTATTTGACCCTAAATAGGGTTTAAGATAAAAGTGTCCGAATCGACCCCGTTTCTTTCCTTATGAACATTACACTCAAGGCTTGTAAACTTTTGGCGAATGCCCTTGTATATCATAATAATTGCACATGAGACCAGAAAAATATAAATATAAAATTGCGCTTTTTACTAACTTAAATAGTTCTTCATGTTCTTCTCTTTCTTTTGTTCTTAATAATTAAACAGTCTTAATCAAATCTTCAGTCTTTCTTGTTACCTATTTATTCATTGTTCGTGTCTGATCTTATATTTAAGGATTCTAAATCATTCGTTACCGTATTTTGCGTTAATGAAAGGTCATCAATGGTAATAATAATTTCTTTTTCTATATCAATTAAAGCTTCTAATACTTTTGTACGAAATAATAATTTTTTAAAGCAACTCAATTTTTTCACAGTTGGTAATAATGACTTAAAAAAATTCAAGTCTTCGTCCATATTATCTGCAGTGTTATTCTTCACGCAATTTAACAACTCTAATTCGAAATCAGTTGGCGATTCGCACTTACGTTTCTTGGAAGATCGTGTTTCTTTGGTAACGCTGGAGCTGGTGCTAGGTACATTAATCAAATCTTCTTCAATAATCGTATTATTTTGTGAAGTTCTCGGTGACGCGTTTTGCTCTACTGACTGATTAAAATCGTCTGCCGATTCTTCTCCTTGAGTATTCGAGTTTGAATCTAAAAATGACAGCATGTCATAGTAAATGTATGTTTTATTTGGCCTGGAACCGGAACCTGATTTAAGTTTTTTTTTAGTAGACCTCACTCTTATATAAGTGTCTCTTGCAGTTTTCCATCTTTGCTGCAGCTTTTTCACTGAAACAATAACACAGGTATTTTATTTTATTACAGATATTTAGTTAGTGGACATACCTTCGTCGATATTCATCTGGCGTATCAGACAGGACTAACCACGGTCAGAAAAATAGTAACAGAAGTTTGTCAAATTATAATTGAAAGGTTAAAGGAAGAATGTATACCAAAATTTTCCCGTGCGCTATGGGTAGAGACTGAAAAAGGTTTTTTAACGCAAGCCCAGTTTCCTAACTGCATAGGTGCAATAGACGGAAAACATATACGCATTATAAGACCTCCACATAGTGGTTCCCTCTATTACAACTATAAGCATTACTATTCTATTGTACTGCTTGCAATGTGTAACGCCAACTATGAGTTTACCTATACAGGGTGTCCCGTAAATAATGGATCAAACGTAACGGGTAGGTAGCTTACCTCATTTCCAACAACTAATTTGAACAGTAAAAAAAAAACCGATAAGGTAACCAAGATATTTTTTTTTTCGATTTTTACTATTTTCTGTACCAGCATTCAGTGTTTTTAATGCTGTTGCTGCAAATGGTATCATATTTAGGTGTGATTTTTGTCAAACATTTCTGAATAGTTTACTAATGTTATAAGATACCATTTTTTTAAATAACATTTTATTTGCCTTAGAAAAAAAATCTTGAATCGAAAAGTTTTGTTTTTACGATGAAAAGACCAGAATTGGAAAAATTCTCCTGTAAAAAAAATGTATGACACCAAAGTGTACCATTATTTTAAAAACTTGTAAAATTACTAAGGTTTGCAAATTGGTATAAAACTTACGCCTAGTCTTTGTCGTTACAAAGATATTGCTATGAATCTGACAGAGGTGCCAAATTACGAAATAAAATAAAATTTGAAAAAGTGTGCACAATTAAACTATTTTCTTAAAAATGTTTAGGTATCTCAGCGTATGAAAAAAATTAGGAGGTTAAATTAAAAAAAAAAATACAAATAAATCGTTTATTTTGTTTTTACAGTAAATGTTCAAACTGACGTCCCCCTACGAGAATGCAAAGTCTGCACCTCCTAATAAAGGAAGCTCTTATCCGACGGACAAAATGGCTGTTGTTTATTTCTGATACAGCAGATTGGATGCGCTGACGTAATTCTTCTTCCGACGTTATTCGTTGTTTGTAAACTTTGTCTTTTAAACATCCCCAATAAAAAAAATCTAAGGGATTTAAATCAGGAGATCGCGGAGGCCACAAAATTGGTCCTAATCGGCCGATCCATCTGTCAGGGTAAGTTTCATTGAGTTGCGCCCTTACTGCCGTCGCATAGTGAGCGGGGCAACCATCATTTTGTAACCACATTGCTTGCCGCACGTCTTCTGGAATATTTTCTAATAACGTTGGCAACTCATTCCTTAAAAAATGCAGATAGTATTCGGCGTTTAGAGTTGCTGGTAGTTCAAAGGGCCCTATTATTTGCCCATTTATTATTCCTGCCCATAAATTTATTTTAAATTGATGTTGGCTCCTGTCCTCTCGCATCAAATGTGGGTTTACCAGCTGCCAACTGTGCAAATTATGCAAATTGAGATATCCATCTCGCCGGCATGAAGACTCGTCACTCCATAAAATTTTATTAAAAAACTGTGGGTCCGCCCGTATCATTCTAAGCATCCTTTGGCAAAATGCTACTCTTTGCGGGTAATCACGTGACGTCAGCGTTTGAACACGTTGCACGTGATATGGGTGCAACCGGTGCCTTTTTAGAACTCGATGTACCGTCGATCTTGGAATACCTGTGCGTTGCGCTATGACGCGAATTGAGACCGACGAATCTTCCTCGATTTCTCGAATAATAATTTCGTCATTGACTTGTGACGGTCGCCCTTCACTGGCACCCCCAACTCCGGTGCCAAGAATTCTTCCCTCAAGAAGCGCGTTATGCACTCTAATGAATACGCGATAGTCGGGATGTCGATCCCGGTTCGGGTATCTTTCACGATACAATCTTGCGGCCGCCCTGGCATTACCTCTTGCTTCTCCGTAGATAAAATGCATTTCGGCATACTCCCGTGGCGTGTACTCGTAACGAGGCATCGTACTACTGCACACACGTACAACCTCACACAAACGATTGTTTTCGAAGTCCGTAGGATTGCCAAGTCATTCGTCCAAAACACAAACAGTTCCAAATCGTTAGGCAAAGCAAAGTCCAAATACACAGCACAAGTTTAATTTTAAGGAACACAACAGTTAGGCACAGCGGGAACGAAAGTAGTCTGACGTACGTATCAACTCGAAGAGAGATTCGTGTCAACTAAACAAATAAAATCATGCAACAATGAAGCCCTGTATGAGTGAAGGGTGAAGGAAAAAAAAATACCTGCACAAAGACACCGATTTACCAAAAATACAAAAGCGGCGCTATCTATCCCTTTCACACTGAGTGAGGTGCAACTCCGCAGGTAGCGGTCCCAAATTCCGAACAGATGACGTCATCGGCTCGGAATTACGCTACACGCTTAACCACATGCTTAGATTACAAGCATAAGCCATTACGAGAAAGAAAAGTTAGATAGTACCATTTTAATTTCAGTTCTGTCTTCTTCATCACATTCATAGCAATATCTTTGTAACCGCAAGGACTAGACGTAAGTTTTATACCAATTTGCAAACCTTAGTAATTTTACAAGTTTTTAAAATAATGGTACACTTTGGTGTCATACATTTTTTTTTACAGGAGAATTTTTCCAATTCTGGTCTTTTCATCGTAAAAACAAAACTTTTCGATTCAAGATTTTTTTTTCTAAGGCAAATAAAATGTTATTTAAAAAAATGGTATCTTATAACATTAGTAAACTATTCAGAAATGTTTGACAAAAATCACACCTAAATATGATACCATTTGCAGCAACAGCATTAAAAACACTGAATGCTGGTACAGAAAATATTAAAAATCGAAAAAAAAAAATATCTTGGTTACCTTATCGGTTTTTTTTTTACTGTTCAAATTAGTTGTTGGAAATGAGGTAAGCTACCTACCCGTTACGTTTGATCCATTATTTACGGGACACCCTGTATAAATGTGGGAGTGCAGGGTAAAGAATCTGACTCCGCAATTTTCACACAAAGCCGATTGTACGAACAAATCAACAATGACTTAATAGATATTCCTCCTGCCAAAGCATTGCCCGTAATACACAATGATAAACCAACCAACACTGCTGCAACCGCAGCTTTGCCCTATATTATTGTAGGAGATGAAGCATTCGGGTTATCTAGCCATGTCATGCGGCCATATGCTCGAGCTCTCGATTTAAACTACAAAAAAAAAATATTCAATTATAGGTTAACGAGGGCGCGACGTTATATTGAGTGTACATTTGGTATCATGGCTAATAAATTTCGCATACTCCATCGTCCATTGAACGTTGGAAAAGACAAAGCAATTTGTTTTCTTAAAACAATTTGTATTTTGCATAATTTTATAAGATCAAGAAGTCAAATTAATGACTTTCATGATATTGTCATTATACCAGACCATATACGTTCAGTTCGGGGGTTAATTGGAAATACCCACAGAGATTCGTATACATTACGCGATAACTTCGCAGATTATTTCGTTGCAGACGGACAGCTGTCATGGCAAGATCGCAGTATTTATTGAAGATAGTTGGCTTTTTTATAATTTATGTACATTCAATAATTGATTTTTCACGGTTTGTTACCACACATTTTTTATTAACATAGCAGGCATATTTTAATAATATACCTAATGATTTTATTTGTTAAATTCATCGGATGTAACCAAATAACTTAGATTGTTGTAAACTAAAGTTGAGAGATGTCAAAGAAAAACCTACAAAACTACAAAACGCACGCTTATTTTACAAAGTTACTAGCCCAATTCTAAAACCAATATAATAAATATTTTAGTTGATAATTGTTTTATTTATTTACCTACCGATCCACTGTTTCTGCCCTAAAATGATTTTGAACCCTAAATACACCGATAATGTGAAGTAGTGTGAAGCTCGCAGTCGTGAACATAGGTACTGGTTGTCTCGTGACGCGCAAAATGGCGGCGACCGCGTGGCCGAAAGAAAGAACTTTGGAATTTATCGAGCAATATAAAACCATACCAATATTAATAAGACATTGTTCACACGAATTTCACAATGTTCAGAAATACGCAGTATCTCTGCACTAGTTTTGAATATAAGCATGATTTTATATTTACATAGGTAAATTATTGTAAATATTCCGAGTTTTAATTTTATAGTTGGATTAATTGTTGAAAACATTTAATTGACACAAATACAATTGAAATAACTAATTATATATAACTAATTGCATAGATTATTAAAAATAAAAATTTGGCGCAAAGAATAGTTTACCTAACCTACGTTATTATAAAATAAATAAAGAGTGTAGGTACTTACCTTGTATGTTTTTTTCTGCTGCACTCCAGTCATCAAAATTTTGAAACAGTACTGTACAAATGTCTAGCCATGCTTTTGATTTAGCGTCCCGGTCTTTAAATATTTCGCTAGATTGGTCCCATATGGCAGGACGACACTGAACTTCAACAATTACCCTTTCTGTATCTAAATTTGTCATTTTTTGTTATGGGCCGGGCACGCGCGTGCGGTCGGTTCGAGATAGCGCTGTCAACTGAACAAGATAAGATAAGATAAGATAAGATCATTTATTTGCTTAAAACATGGTATACATAGGTGTTGTTATAAAAATGAGATCATACATGTTTAGCTTACAATTAAAGCATGCAAATGTAGGTGAATAATAAAATATGAATTTAAATACATTTATGTCCAAAAAAATCCTTAATATTATAGAAATTATTTTCATTCAGCCATTCATATAATTTAATTTTAAATAATCTGCAATTTAATATTTTTAATACGTTTGGTAATTTGTTGTAAACACGTACACACATAGCCAGGCAGCTTTTATTATATTTTGCTAACCTAGGGAGCTCGTCTAGTACAAGTCTAAATGGGTCACGCCGACTTCGAGAATTTATTTCTTCTGCTGTTTTGAATAATTGTTTATATTTCCTAACAAACATACGTGCTTCATACAAATATAATGAAGGTAACGGTAGCAAACCAAGCTTTTTAAATAAAGGTTGACATGATTCATCAGATGGAATCCCATATATGGCTCGTAAACATTTCTTTTGGGCGACAAATGCTCTATTGTAGTCAGTACTATTTCCCCACATAATTAATCCATACCGTAACGAGGACTCAACATATGCACGGTATGACATCACAGCCGTTTTTATGTTTGTTACCTTTCTAATCTGTCTGAGGGCGTATACAAATTTATTTATTTTATTACAGACATTATCGACCTGTGCTTTCCAGTCTAAATGTTCGTCAATAACTACTCCTAAAAACTTAGTATATGTCACTTGTGTAATTTGTGGTATGTTCATTTTAAAATTAAATTTATTTTGGTGAGATTGATTAAATTGTATATATACAGATTTTGTAAGATTAATAGATAAATTATTGTTATTTAAGTAATTAATTAGATTGTCTATTGTAGTATTTATGTCCGCTTCATGATCAGTAATTGATTTCATTTTTTTATCGGTAGTAACAATTATAGAAATATCATCAGCAAAAAGAAAGCACTTATGATTAGTCACCTTTACGATGTCGTTTATGTAGAGTATAAACAAGATAGGACCCAATATGCTACCCTGGGGAACGCCGCGTTTTACAATGTTATATTCAGACGAGAATTGTGACATGTCCTTACTCTCATCAAGTTTAGTGATAGTGACCCTCTGTTGTCGGTCAGTTAGATATGACGATATCCACTGAAGCGGCAGTCCTCTGATTCCGTTGGCCTCTAATTTTTTTAATAATATTTCATGTGAAACTAGATCAAATGCCTTTGATAGATCAAAAAATAAGCCTGTCGTCAGCTGATTGCCATTGATATTGGTCAGTATTGTTTTCAAAAGTGAAAAGATGGCTAAAGACGTGGACTTGTGTTTTTGAAAGCCGAAGCACGCGCGTGCACCCGCTAGCGGGCTTCGCGCGTGGACCCGTCCAACGTGATGCGTGATCACGTCGCGTGCATGCGTGCCCCGTTGCACGGAAGTATCACGCGACGGGCGCCCGACGGGCTCACGAGCGTGTGCACGCGCATGGGCACGCGCGGGTCGGTTTTGTGTGGACACGCGAGAGGCACGCTTAACGCAGTTTATGCCCTAATAGGTCACTTTAAAATTAAATGCACAAACTGTTTATGTTGTAACGGTTGAACGAACACTGAATGAGTTTGTTATGTCAATCAACGTTACAAAAGTCGCGAAAATGAAAGAGACAACAAAGATTGTAAGAGTAGGAAAACACAACGTATTGAAGAGTTTCTTAGAGCTATTTCATAGATGGCGTTGTTGTAGTCACGCCAGGTGCATTAACTCATTTTACGTAAATTTTGAGTTCGGTCACTATAATATTAAGCGTGCGATATGTTCGCGAGTTAAAGTACGTCGATTCCTGTCTTGAAATACCGACCGAGAACACGTTATACACCTTTCACGATGTTCCATTTTGATGAAACTATTCAACTTGTCCAATCGTAAGGCAAACACAAGAATCAGTGCTGGGGAGTTTGTTCCGCCACTTCTTCTTCCCAGCTAAAGCACTAGGAAGTGCCGAAGGGTGGGCGTTTTTGGGGGACTGTCTCATGTAACTTTGACGTTCAAAAAGTGCTGACTCTCAGCCTAGTTTGAATAAATGACTTTTGATTTTGAGTTATTAAGTCCAAAGTAGTTAGTCGTAGGTAGCAAGAATGGTGGAGAAAGAAAGAAAACACGCGCACTGCAAAATGGCTCCGTTACGACTGAAAAGGGCGCAAGTGCGATCAAGGAAGCGCGATGGTTATGTGCTATCTCACTCACTCTCTCACGCTCCGATAATGAGTATGTCCCGCTCGCTCCTGTACTATCGATAAAGATTCCTGCACTTGCGCTAACCGGTTTTTAATAACACGACTTCATGTTCTGTCCTGCTCCCTGAGTACTTTGCCTCTTTCTAATAGTTCATTTATGCTATTCATAATTAAATAACACAACGTAAATGTATAATAATTATATACGGGCATCATTAGGTCATAATATTAGCATTTGTAACGGTAAATTATTAGACTTTTGGAACCGCTGTAACTTTTTTATTTGAATATTTAGAGTAATGCTGCCATAGAACAAAATGTTGAAATTATTCATATCTTCATTTTAAGATAGGTAAGAAAATGCTACAACACTGGGCTCATTCTGCCCATTGTTCTTTATGAACGGATCGAGGTGGCCCTGGAAAATGATGCCTGGAGAGATTTGGGGGAGGCCTTTTTTTTTTTTTTTTTTTTGGATGGGAAATCATCAAATGACTTCTCCCGCTCTGGGCGGAGTGGGTGTCAGACTTTTACTGACTAAAACCCACCCGTGTTCCTTCAGTTGCCCATGTGCCAGAGTCACGGTATCTCTTTCGAACAATCTCGTGACCCTGGCAGGCATCGGTCCTAGCAGACCCCTACATTGCTGCTGACATCTCTTTGAGGCGCGCGTGGAACACTACGCGCCGTCGACCCGAGCCTGATCCTTACCGGGCGGCGAGCTACCCATTGCTCGCCACCCGCAAGCTCGCGCCTACGGTGGCCGGGAGTCCGCTATCGACTCCCGACGCCCGGGGCGTCTCCTCCTGCGGCGGCTAGGGACGTGAGGGTGCAGAGACTGCCACTCCCTCACGCGCCCCGCCTCCTCCTTCGCGAGCATTACTGCTTCGCAGAAGGAGGTGACGGCTTCCCATGCCCTCTCGCTCCGTACCATGGCTCGCACCAGGGCCTTTGCTCAGCATTGGGAAAGTGTAGGCTAATATAAAAAAATATAAAAATACTTATTTGAACATTTATTTTACATATGCTTTTTTTTTCTTTCAGATTTTTGACTATCGGCAGTAGTTTTAAATCATTGGCTTTTAATTTCCGCATGGGTTTCAGTACAGTCCGTAAAATAGTTCATGAAACGTGCGCAAAAATTTGGGGAAATTTGGGGGATTTGTTTTTTTTTTTCCTTTAATGATGCCAAAGCCAACATCGGAAACCTGGTCGCAAATCGAAGAAGGTTTCAAAAATATTTGGAACTTTCCAAATTGCATCGGTGCTATTGACGGAAAACATATAGTTATACGGGCACCACACAATAGCGGAAGCCTATATTTCAATTATAAAAAAAAAACATTTAGTACCGTATTATTGGCAGTTGTAGATGCAAACTACAAATTCGTTGTGGTGGATGTCGGTGCATACGGACGCAATAGCGATGGCAGCATTTTCTCAAATTCTCGATTAGGGATGAAAATAAATAATGGAACGCTCAATATACCCCAGAACAAGTGCTTACCAGGTACAAATCAAGAAATGCCCCACGTATTTGTAGCTGATGAAGCATTTCCTTTATGCAAAAAATATAATGCGGCCTTATCCTGGAAATGATATTAGGGTGATCGAGAGAAAAAAAATTATAATTATCGTCTTAGCAGAGCTCTACAAATGGTAGAATGTGCATTCGGTATAATGGTACAGAAATTTGAAATTTTTCAAAGATTGCAAAAAGTTCATCCTCATCACCTTGATATGATCATTTTGGCTTGTACTTGTTAACATAATTTCGTCATCGATAAAGACCAAATTCTCTCAGCATCACAACAAATACTTTCACACAACACTACCCGCCCGCCACACCTGCAAGATACTATTTTTGAACAATTTCAATCGCTGGATGAAAACAACTTATCAAGTATAACCACAGCTATGGGGATCCGAGATAAATTCAAAGAATATTTTTATTCAGAAGCTGGATCAGTTAACTGGCAAGATAATATAATTAATCGATGTAATTAAATTTAGAATGACGAGATGATCTCCAACAATTTGTTTTTATAACCTACTTAGTTATTGAAAAATAATATTTTTCTTAATTTGCCGTAACTACCAAGTCCATAACCTGTATTTTACTCTAAACTGTACTAAAAAGAAAATATGCACAAATACCTAATCTAAAATTTACAAAAGTAAATTGAAAAGCCGTCCAAAATTGATGGAGCTATCGCGTAACAAACATACACTCGTATTGAGAACCTCGTCCTTTTTTTGAAGTCTGTTGAAAAGCAGCCTTTTGTTCTGGCTATGAATTCGCTGTTCTATAAAATGTTCCTGTATTTTTATGTAGGTATTTGTGCATAACGCTAAGCGCGCACCGCGATAAAAAATCGTTGCAATTTTTTTAATGCGAAATAAAATCGCAAACTACAATATTTCATACACGCACTACGATTTATTGTCGCCTGCGAAATACCGGACTGAGGAGACAGTCAATAGGTACTGTGCCACCACGAAAGACGGGAGTGCACCTATACATAGCAACATGGACTTGCAACAAATAACCATTGTATACTACTTAATTTTACGTAAAATAAATTTGAAGAAGAAGAGGATAAAAACTAAACGTTACTCGGGTCCATCCTTTGACAGCGTTAAGACCTTTGAAGGGATTTTTTTACGTACGGTATAACGATCTGCGAGTGTATGAAAAAAAGTTTTTTGGTTATTTTCGGATGACTATTCAAAGTTTTGATAACCTTTTACATATCGTTGGCGCTTTTCTTCAGTACAGCAACACGTCATGGCGAAATGCTATATCTCCTGAAGAGAGGCTGTCGGTGGCACTAAGGTAAGTAAATGAAAACGTTTTGTATCAATCAATTTACTTAGTGTCCAATAATTTTACAAAAGCAAGTTAACCATGTCAATTTTACTCATTTAAGCGTGTGAATCATAATATCCTCCTAGGTCATACAACTCTTCCGATTCCGATGTATTAGAATCCGACAGATACATTGTAAACTGTTCTAAATAATTAGCGCAAGAACTGGTTGATGGCTGGGGCTCCATAGGTTTTTTTAGGATTATATTCGATGGTGGTGCAATTATAGTTTTAGAAAACTGAGCTGAGTCTCTTGTTGTTTGTGGCCGAGGTTGTGAAAATTCTGCTTGCGATGGAAGATAGTTTATTTGTGAGATAGGTAACAATGGCTGAGTAGTTGGTTGCATAGGTGGAGGAGCAAAATATCGAGCTTTATTAAGAATGTTCAGTATTTCTACTTTTGCGTAATGTTTTTGATCAATGTTAAGATTTTTCAACATTGGTATTATCATTTCAGAGAAGCTCACATCTTCATCGTATGTTCTGTTCTGATTTTGTAAAATATTTAATAATTCCTCTTCGCAGTCGGTGTTCTCAGGAGCATTTGTTTTTTTTCTCAATGTAGTGGCAAGTCGTCGGTTAGCTAAGGCGATATCAGCACCTGCATCGGCTTCCGATTGAGTAGAATCGTCTTCGATTGTAATATTCCCACTAGATTCGCGTTGAATTGTAGTAGTGGCTAAAAAAGATAGTGCGTCGAAATACAAATATTTCTTCTTTTTGCGAGGCGCCTGACCTGATTTTTTTTTTTTCTGTAATGAAAGCTCTCTTTTAAAGGTATCTCATAAATTGCGCCACTTTTTCTGTATTTTTAGGCCTGTGAAAAGAAAGAAAAATAAAATAGTTATGCAAGAGGAGTGTCCGTGTGGGAGAGGGAGAGGGGAGGTGTGTGCGTGTGTGGGAGAGCGTAGGTGTATGTGAGAGAGACTGTAGGTATGTGTGAGAGAGAGTGTAAGTCCGTGTGTGAGAGAATAAGTGTGTGTGTGTGAGAGAGAGAGAGAGAAATGATGTGTGAGGGTGAGTGAAGGTTTGTGTCCATAGTGTGTAGAAAAGTAGAAAAATTATACACTATTATATTTGATTTCAGGTACTTGGCATCAGGAAACAGCTACAACTCAGTGTATTATGAGTATCTTATTGGTGCGTCGACAATTCGTGAAATAGTAGAAGAAGTGTGTAGTTTGCTTTGGTCGTGTCTCCAACCAACATATATGCCCAAACCTACTAAAGATATGTGGTTAGAAATAGCCAAATTATTTCAAAGACGAACAAATTTCCCACATTGTTTGGGTGCCATAGATGGCAAACCCGTAAGATGTGAAAAGCCAAACAGAAAAGGTTCAGAATACTTCAATTACAAGCACTATCATTCTATTGTTCTAATGGCTGTGGCTGATGCAAATTACTCCTTCATTGCAATTGATATTGGTGGATATGGAAGCAGCAGTGATTCAACTGTGTTCCAAAATTCAAATTTTGGCAAAACGCTTGAACGTGGTCAATTAAGTCTTCCAGAGCCACAAACTTTACCCCATGACGATAACGGAAATGAATTTCCTTATGTGTTTGTTGGTGATGAGGCATTTGCACTCTCAGAGCACATCATGAGACCTTACCCGCGGCGAAATTTGACATTATCAGAAAAGGTTTTTAATTATCGCCTATCAAGAGCAAGGATGAGGGTAGAATGCACTTTCGGAATATTAACAAATAAATGGAGAATTTTGCATCGGGCACTGGATGTCAATCCTAAAACTTGTGACGTTATTATAAAAGCCTGCTGCATTCTACATAACTATGTACGTAAACATGATGGATTAAGATCCAGAGACTTGTTATTTCAGTCAACTTTGCAAAATATATCACATACAAGGCACCGATCTACTATGAACAGTATTCGTAATCGAGAATGGTACCGATTCCCTTGTTCACAAACTAAACTAAATTTAAGTTCAGTGCATCTTTTTCTTTGTATTTCATTAAGAAGAGGACTAAAGAAAATTTTTAGTTTAGTCCTGTCAAATTAATCAGCGCCTGTCACTACTCCATACAAGTTTAGACGTGATTAAAAACTTGCCTACTAAAATTACGTCAATTTACGTCAAGCGCTGATTAATTTGACAGGACTAAACTAAAATTTTTTTTTTGTCCTCTTCTTAATGAAATAGAAAGAAAAAGATGCACTGAACTTAAATTTAGTTTAGTTTGTGAATAAGTGAATCGGCACCAAAATCTCGCAAACTATTTCACTAGTTCTAGAGGTGCAGTGTCATGGCAATACGATAAAATTTAACGGACTTCTTAAAAATAGATAAATAAAAGAAATAAATATACAAATAAAATATTGGATGAGCTGAAATGCTGCAATCTCGTGCGCGATCCACCGTAGTATATGAGGCGGCTTGAGGGGAGTGATCTCGGCGGGGCATGAGGTTAGCGGGGAAGGGTACGAGCACGCTACGCCGGCACACGATATCCTCTTTGGATGCAGTCAAAGGATAGAAAAAACTCGTGCTTCCTCGCTCCCCCCTACACCTGACCCCTCAGGGGGATCGTGCACGAAGTTTTAGTGCTAAAAGTTTAATTAAAATTAAAAGTAACAGAACAACTGTAGTACAGTATTCGGCTTAAGGTGATTCCGATCGCACACTAGCGCCGGTAGTGGGCAGTTAAATATTTTGCGAATATGAAAGGGTAAAATATATATTTTTTAATATTTAAGGTACACAGTCAGTTATACTCGTAAGCGGTAGGTTATAAACATGCATCGTACCACAGATATACAGCGTGTAACGGAAGGGGGGTATCAACCCTGAAGGAGGTGAATGTGCTCATGAAACTCAACAACTTTCCCCAAAGAACATAGGTCGAAATATGAAAAAAAAAATTGGCCCTCCCTTACAAAACTGACTACCAGCTGATTGATTTACTATGGGAGGGCCAAATTTTTTTTTCATATTTCGACCTATGTTCTTTGGGGAAAGTTGTTGAGTTTCATGAGCACATTCACCTCCTTCAGGGTTGATACCCCCCTTCCGTTACACGCTGTATAAATACAGGAGATATGCTTTGTAAACAAATGTATTCGTGTTCAGATGTCGCCGTGTTCTCCCCACTTAATTCACTAACACAAAAGCAAAAACTATAAGAACGGCACACGAGCTCATATTTCTCCCGCACACAAAGAAACTTACAGCAACATTAATAAACTCAGTAAAATAAATAAATAAAATAAATAAATATCTTAGGACAACCAACACACCGTTATCTGATCCCAAACTAGGCAAAGCCTGTACTATGGTAACCAGACAACTGATAAACATACTTAAATATTTCTAAATACATACATATTATAGATAAATTACACCCATACACAGAACAAATGATCGTGCTCATCACACAAAGATTTGTCCTGGGTGGGAATCGAACCCACAACCTCAGTCTTTGCAGTCAGGGTCACTAACCACTAGACTAACAGGCCCAACACACACATACATATAGGGGGCGGGGCTTCTACCTGTAGCTACAGACTCAGAATAAACACACATCGCAACTAGTGATGTGAAGAGGTAATCGTAGAAAAAATAGTATCGATGAAATTCAGTTACCTTTAATCTGCTCTTTTTATATATAAAAATACAGTAAGTACTATTTTTTCACCTGAAGTCGAGGTGTTGGTGTGAATTTTAGTTCATGACAATTAATTTTATTCCACACCTTTTTAATCGCGATTAAAACTAGCCTGCACCCTAATTACGTAACTCACTAACGATCGGAATTTGAATCATTCTGAAACAAATTGCTAATCCATTGCTTCATATGTTCGAAATTTTTGTCTTCTCAACACCGAAAATAACGCAATGAATGTTGTTGAGCTGTCAAAATGAAACAAACTACGATTGATAGTGTGTTACGCAATTAGGGTGCTGGCTTAGTTTGACAATCCAAATTTTAGGTGAAAAAACGTCAAGTTCAGAATAGCAAAAATGCCATTTTCACTAAATTAATAACACGGTGCAATCTCAGTGCTGTCAAAATAAAATATAGTTAAGTCGTGTCAATTTCAGAATAGGAAATCGTCGTTTGACAGGAATAAACAAAATTTTGGTGATTTTTGTCTAGTTTAGGGGCATTTGTGACTTGAGAAGAGAAGGAAGGGATATCAACTTTTCGAATCTAGACTAGGAGAACACAAGTAAAACTTCAAGATTTTATTGATATGGATTTTACTGACCAGTAAAATGTAAATATTTATTTAAAACTTGCCGCTTAGACAGTTTAGGTGTTGCATTCTTAGTTAAATAGTGTAATCTTACGTTTACATATTTTTCCATTACGGCTTTAATTAGTATTATTAAATGGTTATTCATTGGCGATTGGTTGTATTGGAGAAAATTTATTTTTTCAAAATATTCATGCCTATAAAATGCAATAAGGATTTTGACATGAGCTCCTGTCTAATATTTTTCGATGTAATTTTTGTGTTATCAGATGAAAGAATAGAAGTTTTTATTATTACTTCCATCCGTTTACATATGGTTATTACGTCATTGGATGGAAATATTAGGCCGCCTTTATCCTTCAATTTTATAAACCTGTGGTGCTTGTCGTCAACTGTATCTGCAATCAAACCGCTACAGCATGTATCACACTTCAATAATTTTAGCAAGCGATGAACTATAAATCCTGCTATGTATGACACTACCTGGCTACTAAATTCTGTGATGTCTTGTACAAGTATACTAATTTCCTCATCAAATATGGCTTGTTCATACAGCAAACTCATCTCGTCTTCATCGTTACTTTCGTCTAACTTGCATGGTTCGATTGTCAGATTTATATTTTTGACAGCAGAGGAGCACACCAAAAATGAAACCTCTAGAGCTCAGTGGCGTGCACAGGGTTTTATGACCGGGTAGGCAGTTTAAAAAAAAAACATCTTTTGCAGTTGCACAAGTTGGTGAAGAAAAAACTCACAAGGTGGTTTAAAAGGTTGAAATGACGATTTTCTGATGATGCTAATAAAAAATTTCGGTCAGCTCAAATAACGTATCTAAGTGAGCGATTGTTACAGAACACGTCACTTGAAAGATATTTGATGTGGCCTTGAAAAAGGCCCTTCATGTGATTCGCATATGTAAATATATTTAATAAGTAAATTAAGTACTGATAACAGTAAAAGTAATAAAGTAAACCAACTCAAGTAGGTATAAATTAAATCTACGCGCATATCCTTTTTTATTTAGATATGATTTTAAATCGTCGCCTTAAAGACTTGGTGCGACCAATAATTCTTCTTCGGTTGAAAGCATGGGAAGACGTGTAGTGGTTGTCGACTTTGTGTGTTTCTTAAATACGTGTAAAAATGAACGTTCTGTATATATGTTTCTTAATTATTACTATGAAACTTACGTGTTGCATTAACTCTTTGCTGGGTTAAATCTTGCAAACTGAGGTACACATCTCCCTTTAGCCTCCTTTTCATTAAACGGCAAATGCGAAAAGTTCCCATTTATTTTATAACCTTACACACACATTTTTAACACAAACGTCACAATTGACCAACATTTTGAAGAATAAAACAAAATCCAATTGTAAAATCAATTCAATAAACTATAATAACTGAAATTAGCAACAAATCGACCTAAATATTTACGTTTCAAAATGAATTAATCACAAGAAAAACATAAACAGCGAACTTCACAGATAAACAATTTCTAAATTTTGGATAAGTAAAACGTTGACAAATAAAATTGCATCATTGTCAAGCGGAATTTTCGTTAACTTTCGTACATATTCAATTTGGTCGCATGATACTCGCCATTAAAGTCGCGATGACGCGCGTGTGGCCCGTGATTGGCTATTGCCAGATCCTGCCGCAGGAGCTCCCATTGTTATCACTCCTTTGTGTGCAATGTATAGACACGAAAATGTCTACTACATGCGTACATTTACGAATGAAATAAAGACATTATCGTTCGCTGCCTTGCGTTGTGATCTGAGAACGCGTTGCCGTAGTAAATTACGGTATGAACTTTGCTATCATTTTATATTAGGATTTTGAATTTTTTGAATAATTTTATTACTTAGTGTAATTTTTTTGTTCTTGAAATATCAGTAACTGGTCTAGATCTTGTTCGACTAGGTCTAAGGTCTGCAGTGTCTTTATGCCTTTATGGACCGCACGCCACTGCTAGAGCTGTGCAGTTTCCCTGATCTACATCCCTGAGCTCCGACTTTACCAAGAGCTTTTTATAATATATCGCTTGAAACTGTCGCGCTGTGGGGTTAGTGCTGCATCCACCATGAGACCTTATATGTCCAAACATAAGCTCCAAATGATTCTGTCGCCGCAGGTCATTGATTGGCGCGTCATGGAGGGGGTGGAGACGTATTCCGACCACCGGTACATCCGGTTTGACGTCTCCGCTCAGACCTCGAGCGCGCCGATCCGGCAGACCCCGAGTGGTCCGCGGTGGGCGCTGAAGAAGCTGGACCGGGAGCTTCTCCTGGAAGCCTCGATCGTGCAGGCCTGGGTGTCATCACCGGACAGGCCTGCTGACATCAACGACGAGGCAGAGTGGTTCCGGGAGGCCATGTCCGAAATCTGTGACGTGGCTATGCCCCGAGTCCAGCCAGGACGGGCTTGGCGCCAGGTGTACTGGTGGTCGCCGCAGCTGACAGCGTTGCGCGAAGCGTGCGTTGCGGCGCGATACCGGTACACCAGGCACCGCAGGCTCCGTATCCGCCCCCCGGATACGGAAGCCATACAGGCGGAGCTATATGAGGGGTACAGAGCGGCGAAGACCGCCCTCCAAGAGGAAATCCGGCGGGCCAGAGGACTGGCCCGCAAGGAGTCGCTGGAGACTCTGAACAAGGACCCATGGGGACGGCCCTACAAGGCCGTCCGGGAGAAACTCCGCCCATGGGCTCCCCCGCTGACTCAGAGTCTCCGGCCCCAGCTCGTGGAGGACGTGGTGAGCGCTCTGTTCCCCTCGCGTGGGGAACATAGTCCCCCACCAATGGCTCCGCCTCCTGCGGTGCCCGATGCGGACCACACCACCGACGACGATGCTCCAGAGGTGACCGAGGTGGAGTTGAGAGTGGCGGTACGTCGGCTAAATGCCAAAAATACCGCCCCAGGATCCGACGGTTTGCCTGGCAAAGCCTGGGTCCTGGCCTTAGAGGCTCTCGGGCCTCGACTCAGGGGGCTCCTAAGCGCATGCTTGGAGAGGGGCCAGTTCCCACTTCGTTGGAAGACGGGGAAACTGGTCCTCATTAAGAAGCCTGGGCGCCCAGCGGACTCTCCGTCCGCTTACCGGCCCATCGTGCTGCTCGACGAGGTGGGCAAGCTCTTTGAAAGAGTGATTGCAGACCGCCTCGTCGGGTGGCTGGTGCGGGAGGGGCCGGACTTGTCGGACGGCCAGTACGGCTTCCGCAAGGGGCGCTCTACGGTGGACGCCATCATGCGCGTGCGAGCCCTCACGACGGGGGATGCAGTGGCCCGGGGTGGGGTCGTCTTGGCGGTGTCACTAGACATCGCTAATGCCTTTAACACCCTGCCCTGGAGTTGCATCAGGGAGGCACTCCGGTATCACCGGATGCCGACCTACCTCTGTCGTGTGGTCGAGGCTTACCTGACGGATAGGGCCGTCATCTACCCCGGTCACCAGGGAGACTGGAACCGGCGAGAGATGTCGTGCGGTGTCCCACAGGGATCGGTCGTTGGGCCGCATCTGTGGGACATCGGGTACGACTGGGTGCTGCGCGCCGACCTCCCTAGCGGCGTCAGCGTAGTTTGCTACGCTGACGACACGCTGGTCCTGGCGCAGGGGAGGTCGCACGAGGCGGCGGCCGAACTAATGACACGCGGGGTTGCGACAATCGTCGATAGGATCCGGCAATTGGGACTCGAGGTGGCTTTGCACAAGTCCGAGGCCATGGGTTTCCATGGTCCTCGGAACGCGCCATCTGCGGGTTCCCAACTCACGGTAGGAGGGGTTCACATCGGTGTTGAGTCGACGATGAAGTACCTAGGACTTGTCCTCGACAGCCGGTGGAACTTCGTCGAGCACTTCCGACGTTTGGCTCCCAGACTGGAGCGGGCTGGGGCTGCCTTAAAGCGGCTCCTGCCCAATCTGGGGGGTCCAAACGCCTCCTGCCGGAGGCTCTACACGGGGGTCGTGCGGTCCATGGCCCTCTACGGGGCACCGGTCTGGGCGCCCTCATTGAGGCTGCGCCCAGCGCGCCGGTTGAGTGCGGCCCAGAGGGTCATGGCCATCCGGGTAATCCGGGGATACCGCACGGTCTCGTGCGAGGCGGCGAGCCTCCTTGCCGGAGTGCCGCCATGGGATCTGGAGGCAAAGGTCCTCGCCCACATGTGGGAGTGGCGCGAGGAGGCGAAACGCCGGGGCGAAACTCCGCTGCCGCAACAAATCGCGGCACGGCGGACAGAGCTCCGGCAGGATCTCATGGTGACATGGCAAGTACGATTGTCGCAACCCAGCGCCGGGCACGCCACAATTGCGGCGGTAAGTCCCCTCTTTGAGGAGTGGATAGAGAGGCGCCACGGCGCCCTCACCTTCCGCCTGACGCAGGTTCTCACCGGGCATGGGTGCTTCGGTGGGTTCCTGTTCAGGATAAAGCGGGAGGAAACGCCCGGGTGTTTCCATTGCGAGGATCGTCTGGAGGACACGGTGGAGCATACGGTGGAGGTGTGCCCTGCTTGGGCGGAGCACCGCCGTGTCCTCGTGGAGGCGATCGGCGGCGGCGACCTCTCGCGTCCGGCCCTGGTGCGAGCCATGGTTGGGAGCGAGAGGGCATGGGAAGCCGTCACCTCCTTCTGCGAAGCAGTAATGCTCGCGAAGGAGGAGGCGGGGCGCGTGAGGGAGTGGCAGTCTCTGCGCCCTCACGTCCCTAGCCGCCGCAGGAGGAGACGCCCCGGGCGTCGGGAGTCGATAGCAGACTCCCGGCCACCGTAGGCGCGAGCTTGCGGGTGGCGAGCAATGGGTAGCTCGCCGCCCGGTAAGGACCAGGCTCGGGTCGACGGCGCGTAGTGTTCCACGCGCGCCTCAAAGACATGTCAGCAACACTGAAGGGGTCTGCTAGGACCGATGCCTGCCGGGGTCGCGCGATTGTTCGAAAGAGGTACCGTGACCCTGGTACATGGGCAACTGAAGGAACACGGGTGGGTTTTAGTCAGTAAAAGTCTGACACGCCCTCCCGCTCTGCCCAGAGCGGGAGAAGTCATTTGATGATTTCCCATCCAAAAAAAAAAAAAAAAAAGCTCCAAATGATCTTGGCTGATCTTGTAAACTGGAACGTACTTAAGTTTTTGGTCCTTTTCAACTAGTTGTGCATACAATGCCTTAAGGCTTTCTATGCGCACTAAAAAACCAATAAATCCGGTTTTTCTTGGTGTACTGATGGCCTTTGTACCATCTGGAAGCTTTATAGATGTTAGATACCGTTTTGCCTTTTCTAAAGTTTCAAATACCTTGTCTTTGTTGGGTTCGAATTTTAGTCGTGCTTTGTACATACCAACGAGTTTTTGACGACTATGTTCCTATAGTATCTACCTATACTGAATATCGAGTGTTTTAAACATTAAGGAAAACATTGCGAGGAAACTTGTAAGACTGTCCTATTTTCAATACATCATGTAGTTGAAACTATAGATGTATAAAATATTACAATTATAGGTAGGTAATGAAAATAAAAAAAACATCGCTTATCACATAATTTGTTTTTATTCATCATCAGATAAAAAATCATCACTATCGCTTTCGGTGACATTAATTATAAATCTATCTGAAACATTGTCGATCATGTGGTCGAGACCATACATTTTGTCTTCTTTAAATAAGACACGCAACTACTCCATTTTTCAGGTGTGATATGTTGAAGCCCTTCTTCAAAAAGTTTTTTTAACTTCTGTCATTTTGAAGGTTTTGTTATTTCTTGCAACATATCCTTTAGCCTGCGCCCATTCCAACTCAATGGGATTGAGCTCACAGTGGTATGGGGCCAGACGTAAAACAATTATTCCATGCTGCGCTGCCATCTCGTCTACAACATACTTATCGCAATGTTCTTGTTTGTGCTGCCGTACAATGTCTATAAGAGTACCCAAGTAGCACAGAACTGCATTATAAATTGTCACATAAGGCCCACAGCGGTACTCTGAGCATTTACATAGAGTTATTAGTATTCACCCGGGGTGTAACAGCTGTTTAGAAAAAAACGTGGCCAACTATAATGCTATTTGCTGTACAGTAATTCTATTAAGCACCACAAACACGCCACAAAGTCACTGTTATTCAGCGCTTAGTAGTGCAGTACCCTATCAGCTGTAAGTTTTCTGAATAAAAGCCCACACGTGTACTATACAACCGTTGCATTTTAAGAGAGAACATGTAACCCACTATAATGTAATCAGTTACTTTGTGAACTTATTTAACAAAAATGTAATGCTTTATGCTGCATACAGGTTCACTTTTCCCCTATTAGTCAGTTGTTACCATACACTCGAATAACAGCATGCATCGAAGTGTCGGCATGCGCGAATGGAACATTGGACGGGACAGTTTCCGTATGTTATATTAATAAAAAAATAAATAAAATGAAATCAATTTATTTCAGACATAACCCATATTACAAAAAATAAGATAAAAGTAACAATGCTGCAGCAGAAAACAATAAAATGTTATTAACAAACTAAAAATATATGTCACTTAGTTGAAATAAAAGCAAATGTCAAATTTACGTCGGATTTAAATTAAAGTAACAATAAATAATAATTGCACATGTAGCGCTTGGTAGGTGATAAAAGTAAAACTCCAGATGATTGTAAATTGTATGTATTTCCATGATAATTATGTACAGACTTATAGCTAAAATTCTTAACTAGGTAGTGAGGGTTACACCTATTACTCGAATATTATTAACCAATAGGAAAGCAGTATTAATATTATAGTTTTGTTACAACTAGTTCCTTGATCCATCCGCTTGGTGCGTGACGACGCACTCGGCACAGTGCTGGCGTGCGAAGTGTCTCACATATAAATATTGCGCGGCTCCACGCGATCACCAGTGAAGCGCCCGCGGTGCCAGCGTACGGATGTGTTGATGGTTTGCAGGTGGCAGCTACAGTACTCCCCCCTGAGCGAAGCGTACGGGCATCTTGACGATCCTGCCTGATCTGGTGCGGTGTGCAGCTTCGGGTTTGCTCGTCGGAAGTTGGCTGGTGTGTACTTCTGGAGTAGCTGGCGCTGCTGGTGGTGATGTAGTACAGTGTTCGTGGTCTTCAGTGTTGATCGTGTACGCCGGTTTTAGTCGGTCGATGGAGATGTTAGCAGCTCGACTAGGCAACTGGATCGTGTAGTACTTCTCGTTCCTTTCCATTATCTGGTACGGACCCTTATATGGACGTTGCAGTGGCTTGCGGACGGTGTCATCACGCACGAACACGTGGCTGCATGTTTGTAGGTCCTTGTGCACGAACATACATCGCTTGTTGGAATGCGGTTGGTATGTCGGCGTTAGCTTCGTGATAGTTTCGTGTAGATTATTGACGTAAGTATGGTCCATGTTCGCTATAGCTGGCGATGGTGATATAAAATCGCCTGGTAGTCGTAACGCTTGTCCGTAGGTGAGTTGCGCGGCGCTGGTGTCGGTGTCGGTGCGCGTCGCGGCTCGTAGTCCCATCAGTACTGTGGGTAGTTCGATAATCCATTTGTTGCTGTTTACTAATCGTGACATGAGCGCGGCTTTTAGTGTTCGATGACAGCGTTCTACGATGCCGTTACTCTGCGGGTGGTAGGCAGTAGTACGGGTTTTTTCCACTCCTAGTAATAGTGCGAGGTCTTGAAACAGCTGGCTTTCGAATTGACGTCCTTGATCGGTTGTGATTCTTGTTGGACAACCAAAACGTGCAATCCATGTTTCATAAAGCTTTTTTGCGACGACTTCGGCTGTTATCTCCTGCATAGGTACTGCTTCTGGCCAACGTGTGCAGCGGTCAATGATGGTGAGCAGGTAGCGGTGTCCACACGAAGATGTAGGTAGTGGTCCAACAATATCAACGTGTATGTGTTGGAATCGTTCACTTGGCGGGAACGAAGTGATGTCGCTGTGGTTGTGTCGCTGTACTTTCGACTGTTGACACGCAAGACATATTTTTGCCCACTCGCCAATATCAGTGTTCATTGCTGGCCAGAAGTAACGCTGTTGCATTAGTTTCCGCGTTGCTCGTAATCCTGGGTGACTTGTGTTGTGCACGGCGTTGAATGCGATGCGACGATAGTCAACTGGTAGGTACGGACGAATGTGTGGTGTTGATGTTTCGCAGATTATAGATTTGTTTGTACCGGGAACGACGATTTTCTTGAGTTGAATGTTCGTTTGTTTTGATAAGGTGGTTATGTTGCTGTCCTTGTCTTGCGCTTGTGCTTGCTCGTCGTAATTAATCGGTGTTGGCAATTCGATGGTTTCGATGCGAGATAATGCGTCGGCGACGACGTTGTTTACTCCGCTCACGTGACGTATGTCCGTTGTAAACTCGCTGATAAATAACAGCTGTCGAGTGCGCCGTTGTGTGTCACTGTCCGATGGCGGCTTGCGTATGGCGTAGGTTAGCGGCTTGTGATCTGTATACACCACTAACTCTCTTCCCTCGAACATTTTTCTGAAGTGTTTGATAGCCATGTATATAGATAGTAATTCTCTGTCAAATGTACTATATCGCTGTTGTGTGTCAGAGAATTTCTTCGAGAAATAGCCGAGGGGTATCCAATTCTGGTTTACACGTTGTTGTAATACAGCTCCGGCGCATGTGTTCGACGCGTCGCACATGAGGGAGATTGCGTCAGTCGGTGATGGTGATGGGTGAGCGAGTAAAGCTGCGTTTTGTATGCTGGCTTTACACAACTCGAATGCTTGTAGTGCTTCAGTGCTCCAGTCGATTTTTGTCTTGTCACGTTTTTTGGAGTTTTGTAGAAAAGCGTTCAAAGGTGCTTGTATGTGGGCTGCGTTTGGTACACTATCTCGGTAAAAGTTTATCATGCCGATAAATCGTCGTAGGTCCTGTATCGTCTCTGGCTTGGGGTAAGCAGCGATAGCGTTGACCTTGTCCAATGGTGGTTTGATTCCATCGCTTGTCACACCGTATCCAAGGAACTTGACGTTTTCTTGGCCAAAGACACATTTAGACGGATTTATAGTAATACCGTACTTGTCTAACCTGTGTAACACTTCTTGTAAATCTTCAATATGTCGTGTTTCATTTTCTGATGCGATTATGACGTCATCAATAAATGGGAATGCGTAGTCCAATCCGTTGAGCACTTGATGTATGAACCGTTGGAATGTCTGGCCGGCATTCTTCAGACCTGGACACATTCGTGGGAATTCGAATAAGCCAAAGGGTGTAGTGATGGCTGTCTTCTCGATGTCCGGTTCATATACTGGCAGTTGTTGGTAAGCACGATTTAGGTCGAGGGTAGTGAAGTTTTTTTTCCCGTGTAGTAGGTAGGTGAAATCTTTGAGTCGTGGTACTGGATAACGATCTGGCTTTGTGACGTCATTTAACCTTCTGTAGTCACCACACACGCGAATGTCACCATTTTTCTTTGGTACGACGTGCAGTGGTGTGGACCAGGGGCTTTTGCTTGGACGGCATATTCCTTGTTGCATCATCGTCTCAAATTCTTTTTTCACGGACAGGTATCGATGTGGTGGTAATGGTCTGGTTTTGCTGTAGATTGGCGGACCTGTGGTTTCAATGTGGTGTTCCACGCGGTGTTTTGGAGTATCCTTCATACATGACGGCCTCAAGATATCTGGGTACTTGCTCAGTAACTGATGATATGGCTGGTCAACATCGATACTTCTTACTGATGGCTCGGTGGTGTAGGTAACTGGTGCCTTGACAATGAGGTTTGTGACCTTGTCGACGAGACATCTACTGGCTATGTCGACAAGAAGTTGGTGATGTTTTAGGAAGTCGGCACCGATGATGGGCTTGCTGACTGCTGCGACGATAAATTTCCACGTGTATGGTCTTCGCAGGTTGAGGTCCAATTGCAGCGTTTTTTCACCGTACGTTGGAATGACGGTGTTGTTCGCTGCGTACAAACAAAAATCGGTCGGCGTTGCTTTCCCGCCTTTTTTCCGTGGTATGACGGACACGTTTGCACCGGTGTCGATTAAAAATGACAGACGTGAGTTTCTGTCGGTAATAAATAGGCGGTACGATGTGTTGTTTGCGCCGGTTCCCGCCTCGTCCAACGCAGGGTTTAGTTTCCCGAAGGAATTTTTTCGTCTTCGAAAGTGCATGGACGCGTACATCTCTGCGCTTCCTTTCCGAACTTGCGGTGATAAAAACAAATCCCTGTTTGTTCGTTTCGTCGTGGAGTATCGCTGCGTCGTGTGCGATGGTGATTAGGCCTGCTTGACGAACGTGACCTTGAGCGGTATCGGCTGTACGGTCTACGTTGCTCATAGTTTGATCGACTTGCCTTGAGTTCTGCGATTTCCCTGGTCAGCATGTCGATCTTCTCCTCGATCGATGTAGGCACATGGGCGGTAGACGTTGTAGGTACATGGACGGTAGGTGTCGTGGCTACTGCAGCGATCGCGCCATGTGGTTGCGCCTGCTCGAGTATTTTGTCGGCCATCATCGCCAGCTCGTGGATGTCGGAACGTTTCGCGATGTTATCACTGACGGCGAGGACTGCTCGTACAGATTGCGGTAGATGATTAGTCCACATAATACGCAGTGTTGTGTCCTTTATGTTGTCGCCAGCAAGACTCTTCATGCGACGTAACAACTGCGATGGTTTCAAGTCGCCCAGTTCCATTTCGGAGAGTAGTCGCTGCACCTGTCGTTGCTCGGATTCTTCGTATGCTTCGAGCAACCGGGTTTTCAAAGCTTCGTAGCGATTTTTTTCCGGTGGATGGAGAATGATGTCGGATATTTCATCGAGATCTTGCCGCTCAAGTTGTCCGATGACGAGCTCAAACATTGTTTGATCTCCTTTCTTCTGCGGGGACATGATGGCTTCGAATTGTGCGAACCACAGTCTTATCCTGTCGCGCCAGATAGGTGGAATGCGCAGCGACGTCGAAACACCGGAGAGTTCCTGAATTTGGTCGTTAGTTGATACAGCCATGATGTGGAACGGCTGGTAGCACACTTCAATTAAATCTTCGGATCTGGAGTTCCTTGCTGGAGTATCACGTCGGGGTCACCACTGTAGCGCTTGGTAGGTGATAAAAGTAAAACTCCAGATGATTGTAAATTGTATGTATTTCCATGATAATTATGTACAGACTTATAGCTAAAATTCTTAACTAGGTAGTGAGGGTTACACCTATTACTCGAATATTATTAACCAATAGGAAAGCAGTATTAATATTATAGTTTTGTTACAACTAGTTCCTTGATCCATCCGCTTGGTGCGTGACGACGCACTCGGCACAGTGCTGGCGTGCGAAGTGTCTCACATATAAATATTGCGCGGCTCCACGCGATCACCAGTGAAGCGCCCGCGGTGCCAGCGTACGGATGTGTTGATGGTTTGCAGGTACACATATTGACAAAACAATACAAAAAAGCCTTTATAAATAGAGGTCAGTGTGTTTGGTGACATTAGGCTGAGTAGGTACTCTCTGCTACAAAAATCTTCTTATAACCTACACATTTTCGGGACTAATATGGTTGCCACAAAATTAATATTGGTATGTTTCTGGTACTTTCTTAAAAATGAAGAAGATTTATTAAGAGAAATCCAAGATTTTTTTAATTATAATACATAAATTAATTTCGAGAGTTTTTAAGATTCCAGATTTCGACAATTATTGTCAGAGGTAGTCAGTTAGGAATTACCAGTACAGCTAGCATCTAAAAAAACAACGTAATTTTCTTTATGTTTATTTAATTTTCCCTTTTTAAAGAACAATTTACGGTGTACCACCCTGGTCCAGGCCTTGAATTTTCATCTTTTTATAATTTCAAGGAGTATAAAAGTACTTCTCGGTGGCCACCATAGAATTTCCTTAGTTTTCCACGATGCAGGAACGACTGTTAGATCGACAACATCGCTCTCTATAGTCTGAACTATTTTGAAAAGCTTGTTCTGTAAAAAACAAGAGAAATATAGTTATTATAATAGAAGTATCAGTTCCTTAAAATGACAACACTACCTATACAATTTTGAGGAAAAAAAACCACAAGATATAATAACATATTGAATACCTAAACTTAACGTAACATAATAATTATATACAAAACATCTACAGACACAAACACAGAGGACCCACTTCACTACCTACCAAAATAGCAGGAATTAAGTCGATCGCAACTTATTTACTTTTATTCGCAACCCTAAATTGAAATGATATTGTTCATCTAACGTAGAATACGAACGACCAACCCAGTTGCGATTTAGCGATAAACTGATGATCTATGTAAACAAATAATGCGACTTTAATATACTACAATTTTTTTTAAATAAATATATATAATAACAAAATTAACACTTAAATCTATAGACTACATCAATACAAAGTAAGGGCCACGTGTTTATTTACGTTTTAGTAAAAAAAAAAGATATTACTTAAATATTTTTTAAATCTTAATTATTTTATTTTTGCCACGTTTTTGCATTAATCATACTTCGATTAGGTTCGAATTTTAACAGATTCCCCGCTTTTGCTATACCTTGTTTAGTGTGCATTTAAGCAGCAATGGTGTCATTATTGAGACTCCCACGGTGTTGTGTTTTAATATTGTTGAGGTTGCTGAAAACCCTCTCTACAGACGCGTTTGAAAAGGGTAATATCAGCAGGAGACCTATTGCTTTTTCTAAATTTTTAAACAAAGGCATACCAGCCGCATTCTTTAGGTTAAAAACCTTAGGCCAGTACTCTTCGGTTGGCAGGGATTCTAACCCTAAGCTATTAAATTCCAGCAGCGCATGTTCTCGCCATTCGTTGTCAACACTTTGTAAATCAACATAATTCTTTAAAATGGGGAAACGGATGAAAACTCCACTTAATGATTTAATCTTGAAAGCCTGGGCTTCAGATGGCTCGACAACAGAAATTAATTTAAACAAAGGATCGCTGAAGTCAAATCTTCTTACAATGTCTACCGCTAGTTCTATATAAAAGGCTAAACATGATTTATAAAATGTTTCCATATCAGTATTGGAAATAGTTCGATCTTTGAGTAAATTGGTAGTACTTTCATTGGCTGTCATACCAAGGTATATTTCTCGCAAAGGCAAGAAATTACTGGAATCTTGGAAATTAGTCAAAAAAATATTACTGCTTTGTGAGCGCACATATGAAATTTGCAAGTAATTGGAGCAAATAGATTTTAGCATCCTTTCAACTTCGGGCTTTAATTTGTGTAATAAAGGTGCTTCAGACTGAAACATTACATTAAATGTTGTTAATATCTCTAAAATGTAAGACATGAACTCAAGATATACAATTGTGAATTTATTATACATGGTTTTAAGCATCTCCTCAGTAGTTCTTGATGGGTCTTCGAACGTGCTCAACCTCAAGTACGCTTTCAAGGGTTCATATTGCTCCAAAACTCTGTCTACACATGCTTTCATTGACAGCCAACGGGTTTGAGAAAGTGTTAACATTTTATGAAATTGAACCTGGAAAAACTCTTGGAACTCTTTGAACTTTTGCTGTCTGTGGGAACTCCTGCTGAAATGTGATCCTATATTACGTAAGAGAGTTTCAACGGATCTCGGAAGTTTTAACACGCTTTTGAAGCGGATAAATTGATCATATGACACGAACATTTTATGCAGGCGATATGAGGCAAAGCCTGTTTTAATTTTGCAAACACTGAGTTGTGTTCCCCTACCATAACATTTGTAGTGTCTGATGAAAACCCAATCAAATTATCAAGAGGTACACCTTTTGCATTCAACAACTCCAGAAGGCAGTCAAATAGGGCTGTAGCTGTACTTGAAGAAACTTCCACCATATCAAAAAAGTGAGTTGAAACCTTTTTTGTGTCGTTATTGAATACAATAACTGTAAAAGCGCATTGTTTTTTTGAACTATGATCCGTTGTTTCATCCATAACCAAAGAAAAGAAGTGCCCAGGTTCTTTAATTAAATCTACAGTTTCGTTCGCAAATGCGTTTCCTAGAACATTTTTCATGATCGTCGTGGATTTTGTTCTGTGAATACTTAAACTTTTTGCAATTTCGGAGTCCGGAAATATATCAGCACAAAGAGATCCTAGGGTATCCATCAGCGTAAATGGTAGATTATTAGTTGCCAAGAGACTCGTCAATTTAAGTTCTGCTCTTTTAACTTTATTATTAGTGGATGTCTGCATAAAATCCGTGACTTTACTTGACATTGCAACCTGCTTCATACAAGATTTATGGCATTCTGACTTCATATGTCGAATCAAATCACTTCTGTGTGGACGTAAGTTAGAGTTGCAGGCTGAACAGATTGCAAGCTCACTTTCATTTTTAACAATATGAGTTTTTTTAAGCCAATACTTGAATTCCGGTTCCAGAAGCCACTTATCATTAAATTTGTCCTTTTTAGCCAACTGTTTTTTTTTTGCAGGTGTCTCCTCCTCAGACTCTAATTCCACTTCTGTTATCTCTTCAGTTCTGTCACTACTTGCTATATCAGTATTTGGTTTTTCTTTCTTTTTTTTGACTGGCGGCTCATGTTCAGTGTCTGATCCTTCGAGCTGTGTCTTCGACGGAGGTTTTTGAACTGCTCTACTAGTAGACGGCTGTTCTTTTGATGTTGATGTGGAAGAGGTGTCAGAATCAGGAGAGGTGCCTTTATTAGTAGCATGTCGAATGATTGCTTGTGCCTAATAATAATAAAAAAAATATGAAAATAGTAGGTAGTAGGTACATCGAGCGTGACTGTTTTTTGACGAAAACCACTCTTATTTCCTGCGGAATAAGGGTGGCTCTCAAGGAAACCATATTTTTTATACTTAAGTATATTTCATATTTTTAATATAGGTAAATGTACGTAACCGGCCCGGGAGGAGCACCCCGTTAGCTAATAGGTACCTACTTTACTAAGAGAATCTATACTCCCGCCAAATTCAATAAAGAATATTCAATATCAAACAATGTCAATTAAGCAATAATGTGGGTATAATAAAAATTAATAAATCTATAAAATGGTAATTTTATTTTATAACACTGTTTGTTAAGGAAATACCTAAGACAATACAAGTATATATTTACTCAATCGTAAAAAGGTAAAATTAGTAGCTCTAAATCTATACAGCATTTCTGATAAACAGCAATTGATTATATACATACCCTCATTTGTTTTAATAATATGTTTGTTGTTGAAAATTCTTTAACGAATTTTGCGGGAGTACCTACATAAATTAGATAAGTAGATTGATAACACTGAATTAGATAAATAAGCTTAAGTATACATACCTATCATATTTTAATGCTGAACGAACATACAACTTACCTGTTTTTTAACAGTAGCTGCACTTTTTAACCACTTTTCCATTTTTCACTTTCGCACCAAAATCGACAACCATAAACAATGAAATAATGATGTAGAAATGGATGCATTCAGAAATATAAAATCGTGTTCAAATGACAGTTGAGCAGGCATTTGAGTGGTGTTGCCATTCAAAATTATGTTAGTAATATGTCGAGCTGTATCTGCCAAGTCCGAACGTGATTTTTAGTTGTAAGTATTACCCGACATACAATAGTTTTAACCCTCCGAAAAATTTGGTTCCCCGAAATTCCCCGATTTTGGTCATTCCCCGCGCTCTCCCCGCGCTAACCCTCAATTCCCCGCAAATCGGGGATTTTCCCCGCGATTGGCAGCGCTGAATGCGACATGACGTCGTCACCGCGCCGCGCGCCGCGCCCGCGCCGGCGCGGGCGTGTGAACGATAGCGTTGCATGCACCATGTTGCAGATCAAGCGAAATGTTTCATAAAAAATACTTTTCGCGTCGCATAAATACTGTGCGTATGGCATTTCAATTTCAATTTCATATGGAAGTAATTAATTATTATTAGGCCAGAAGAATACATTATTTTTAGATAGGTATCTACTAAGTTATAGGTATTTCGTCGCATATTGAATAAATCAATAACTTATGTATTATACATACCCATAATTAAATTATAATATCAGCTACTTAAATTTCAATTTTAATTAAATACTTATCGTCGAATAACAACTAAAAAAAGGAACAAAATCGCTTTAAACGAACCACGGCGGAACCCTAAAAGCTTGGATCCATCAAGGTAACTGATGCAAATGTGAACCAATATAACTCTCCTAATCGATCCATGTCTGATTTGTATTCCACAAGTGCCAAACTATTTTACTCTTTGCTGAATTAAAGGCCACATGTGAACATCCGTACAGACCTTAGCATTATATTAACATTAAAACTGTTCACTTGCCATCCGCCATATTCACTGCGTTACTGTGTATTATTATAAAATTTTATCTTTAAATTTTTGTTTATTTTATAGGGTATCAATCGTAATTAATTTGGATTACAAATTAATTACACGAAAACAGTTTTTTTTTTGTTTTCTTTGTACCAAAACAAACAAATTTATTTTATATTCATTCAATTTTTGTTACTTTTCTTTTAGTATTTAGTGGTATTCCGAAGGCGCGTGAAAATTTTGAACTAAATATGTATGGTATTTGACAGTAAAGTTACCTTCCCAATAAGATTTGAAATATAATACCAGGAAATCGAAGTTTAACTTACCTTAAATTTTATGTTTATTTTCACAATGGCTCCTGAGATCTTGCACACAACGATGCACTTCATGTTTTACAATTTGACAGTTCATATTAAAGAAAAATAAATAATATTGAGTTATTGCATTCCACAATTTCGCTCAGTGTGTCATTTCAGCTGTTTAAAAGTACACACAATGTACACATTCGTCTTCCTTGCTGTATAGTAAGCCACACGTGCCTTGTTAATCAGGCAATATTCAGCTCTTGAGGTGACTGTTACACACATAAATGCTACTATAATGTTATAATGCAATTATTTATCAATTGGAACTCTTACTCAGCTATGTGCTGAATAATTTGTGCCCAAATTAGAGTTATATCATCTGAGGATGCGCTGTCTACGCTATTATTCAGCAACTAATGCATTCACTGTGCACTGTTAAAATGCTGTTAACCAGCACTTTTGTGCTACTTGGGTAGCTTTAACCATTGTTGCTTCGAATTAAATATTTGTTCGTTAGCCACTCTTATATTCTAGGTTTAGTCCAAGACATTGTAGGCAGCGATTCTAGTTTCCTGGAGTGGTAGGGGGCATTATCCATCCCTACTATGGAATTTGGTTTTAGAGTTGGCAAGACCCCCTCTAAACTACTTCTGAAAGGAATCGCCATTCATCTCATGATGATAATCTTCTTAATTTTTTTTGGCTGTAAATATTAATAAGCTATGTTCTACGAATCTTTTCCCGCCTATATGGCCGATAATTAATCGTTTGCCCTTTCCTGAAGGCTGTTTTAAGCCAGTGGTCAAGCCATCTAGGAAGGCCTGGCGGGACGATAACACTGTCTGGTCAATCCATGCCTCCTTCGGTGCATGACCTTCAAGATAGTGAAAAATATCAATTAATTATTGAAAGTACAATTTAATGTAAAGAGAACAGAAAATTGTATTCACCTTCGTTGATCCAGGTTTCATCTTGGTAATAAATATACCTTCCTTCCCTTCGATACTCTTTTATTTTTCGAAGGTATCGCTTGCGCCATAAAATAATGTCCTGTCTGTCAATTTGTCTTGATTTTGTCCTTTGTCTTGATTTTGTGACATAAATATTTGAAATTTAAATGTTTCACAACATTTCTTAATGTACTCCAAGATAAATTGGGTAAGTCTGGGTCTTCATTGACAACCTTAAGAATCTGTAAAGTAATAAAAAAAAGTTTTTGAGTAAGTAAGTCTACACAATCTAATACTTTGGTTTTACAAAGAACATTATGGTGGACACAGAATATAATGCAGTAGAAGGAATAAAGTTTAAGTTACCTTTATAATGGTGGGTGGCTCATTTGCATAAAAAAAACTATGTACTTTTCGCCTTATAGCGGCAAAAGTAAAATCGTCTAATTTATCTTTGAAACTGTGTTTCGGTCCACGTTTCTCGGGCGACTTAAATTGCTTTTAATACATTGTAAACTGAGGTCACACCAATTCCCAAAATGACAGCTGTTTTCGAAACACATTCTTTTTTTTCGGGAGCCTTTATAAGTAATTGTGAAGCAGCTTTCTCCTCAAATACGTGTTTGTAGACGTTTTGTATCATAAGTTTTTCGGTAACGCTTATAGCAATCCGTGGTCTCTTCTTTCTTGGAGACAACCTTTGGCTTGACGTGCTTGGTTGAGGATCCATATCGTTTGTACGAAACAATATAGCAACAAATAAACACAACAATTACCACAAACACAACGTAACGAAAAACTTAACAAAAACAATAACTAAACAGCGTGAGCGCAGAAAAATCATTCATGCTATCAGACCAGAGGTTAGAAGCCGAATTACAAACAAACAAGGGACCGACGCGCGCGGCGTTGATCGGTGTTGGCACTAGTCGCCGCGCCGCGCTTTGTAATAAGCCGTCAAAAAACGGATTGTAGTTACATACTAGTAGTAACTTATGTCAGAGCACTTTTATACAATTTTATTGTAAAATAGAAATAATATTATTTTATAGTTTGAAATGATTAACTATTCACACTCATTGTTCATTCATCTGATTGAACGGGAATTGAACACATCACTATTACTTTCAATATGGCAACATTATTTTACAAAGTGACATTAGCTAATGTCAGTTGGCTTCGTCTAATTAAAAATACGACTATAGTCATAAATCCTATCTACCACAGATAAAGTATTTTTTTATAACTTTTGACCTCTAACGTCCATGACACATGGGTGTGTCACTAAATTGTTAGCTTCTATGACCGTGACATACATGTGGGTCACTCTGAAAATGGGGGATAAAAGGTGAACCCCGTACTTTTATGGCCTTTATGGACCTGAAATGGTATAAATGCAATTACATCAGTACATAGGAACGAAAAATTAAATTGGATGTGAGAGCTAATTTCAATATTTTGGCTGACAGTGAACGTGTTAATAGCCATGACGGCGCCGTTGGAAGTGGTCGATTGTGAAGTAGCGGAGAGATTTTTGTGTATTCGCAGTGATTTACGAAATGTTGTTTCCTAAAGCGGATCCTAGATGGTGGGAAACAGAATTGTACAAAAAACGAAATCAAAAAATACATTACTTTTAGACTTAAAATCACAAGAACTAAGTGGACATTACAAAACTCTGCTAAAAATGTCAAGTACAGATTTTGAATATCTATTAAACCTAGTTGGACCAAGAGTTGTAAAAAAGAATACGATAATGAGGGAATCCATATCTGTGCAAAATCGTTTGGCAGTGACCTTGCGCTTTCTGAGTAGTGGTGATTCGTATACTAGTTTGCAATATTTATTTAAAATATCGAAACAAGCACTCAGTTCCATTATTCCGGAGGTGTGTGAAACACTGGTAGCAGAATTAAAAAGCAACATAAAGGTAATCAAACATTTATTTCTATCACTTTTTTTAAACGAGAATTTTATAGTGGGAATAAATCATCAAAAGAATCATTAGTATCAGTATCACTGTTGATATTTTGAATAGTTGAAACACTATCCTCGTTGGAACGTTGGGGTGAATAATTTGAACTACCAACTCGTGTCGAAGCTTCAGTCTGTACTTCAGTTATTGGATTTTGTTCCTCAGTAGCGTGTGAATCGGTTACGTTCCCTGAGTTATATCCATAACTACGACCATAATTATTATTATAATATTCGTAATACCCACTGTCCGCTTTACGAAATAAATAAAAAAAGTCGTACTGAAGCATATTTTGGGTATTTTTTGAGTATTTTTCTAACTTCGATGCGATAAATTTGCAAAAATGTTGTACTCCAAGGTCACAACTTCGCTCCTCCATATTTTTTCAGATGATTTTTTTAATACACCCAACGCTTGTTTTAATACACCCAACGCTTGTTTTAATAAACCCAGACGTGGAGATTCCTTCTTGGTTCGTTTAGCAGATGTCTCGCCTTGATCAGACAATTTCGATTGTTGCGATTCCTCGTTTTCCTGTAAAAATCAATAAGTATGATTTTTTGCAGATGCCATCAACCCAAAGCGAGTGGCTGAAAATATCGGATGAATTCGAACAGTCAGTGAAATTTCCTCATTGTGTTGGAACACAGGATGGGAAACGTGTTGTAGCGACCAAAACCGCTACGACAACCGCTGCCGCTTATGAGCGGTCGGACCTCGGCCAAATATCACGCCACCGCTACGCCACATCGCGCGATCCTACGAGCGCCAATCATTTCTTCGGTGTAGTAAGATGGCCAACGAGCGTCCTTGGCAATTTGGACCTTAATGTATGTGTGTCTCATTAGTATAAATTCCCTGTGCTAGCATTTTTTAGGTTCACTCCGCTTTAGCTTTCCTAGCCTGCGCTTCTTGCCTTATATATCGCTGTTTGCTTATTGTTATTCATTATTGTAATCCTTGATTAGCAACTGTGTTATTTTGTGAAGTAAAATATAATCTTAAATAAATTAAGTTTAACTGGTGCCGCTGATTTAATTTAAATTATCAATACCCGCGAGGTAGACTACATAGGAAGTGGCCCAGGTCCACATTATCAACCGGACCACCTCAATGGTGACCCCGACAAGAAAAATGGACGACACGGAGTTGGCGAAAGAATGGACAGCAGAGACGTTCAGAGTTGGAGTACGAGTACCACCATTCAACCCGGACGACCCAACCCTATGGTTTGCCCAGATAGAAGGTCAGTTTGTGTTATCCAATATAGTGCGTGATGAGACCAAATACTACTACGTGTTGGCACAACTATAACCCCAGTACTCCAGTGAGGTGCGAGATTTAATAGTTACCCCGCCAGATACCGGAAAATACGCCAAGCTAAAAGTGGAACTGATCAAACGGTTATCAGCATCACAAGAGAGGAAGACCAAGCAACTCTTGATGCATGAAGAGCTCGGCGATAGAAAACCGTCACAGTTCCTGAGGCACCTACAGCAACTGGCTGGACCTAGTGTTCCTAATGATTTTATTCGCACAATCTGGGCAAACCGGTTGCCAACTAACCTTCAAACCATTCTGGCATCGCAGGTTAACATGGACATAGAGGATGTAGCGGAGCTGGCAGACCGCATCAACGATATCGCTCCTGCAACAAACCAGGTAGTGAGTACATCGGCAACATCGGCTGCGGTCACACACACAGGCGATAGCGATTTAAAAAACCAGGTAGCGGAATGAACACGTAAGATTGAGGTGCTGTCTACGGAGCTGTACAGACGTCCCAGGCGCAATTCAGGAGGTCGAGACTCCTACAGGAACCGTAGAAAATTTAATAACGCCACACGTTGGTACACATCCCAGGGGCTCACCAAAAATAATTTACAACTATTTTTTAAGCCGGGCTCGTATTACTGTTGAGCATACATTTGGTATTATCTGCATCTGCATCTGTTTTTAGAGTTTTGAAGAAACCAATGCTGTTGCAGCCCCACAAAGCGCAAATAGTTTTGATGGCCATTGCACATTTGCATAATTTTTTGAGAGAAAAATCTGAATTGTATCATACATTGCGCTCGAACGAGACCGAAGAGTATACTCGTTCCTGGTTGCCACTTCGCCCTATGGCAACAAGAAATATTACAACACCCAAAGAAATAAGACATGAACTTTCCGATTACTGTATGTATATAGTATTCATTTTTATTTTATTTTATTTTTTATTTTATTTCTTAAGGATAACAAACAATTGCGCAATAATGCTTAATATTAAGGTACAGATATTGTCAAAACACTTAGGTAATAACGCAACCAGCATCGTTATCCACATAATAATTGAACTTAAAAAAAAAAATTAGTTTGAACAAGGTACAAGCAAACTTAGCAAACAAATTGTGTATTATAGATTAACTATTGTGTCTTGTGAAATAAACTTGTGACAAACTAGATGTGAAAAGATAAGAACTGAAGCTATGTTTTATTTAAAAAGGATCTTTACGAATACATTTTTTAAACTGTTCGAATGACAATGCAAATAAGTCAATATCAGCAAAATTATCGTTGTAACTTTTCATTATACGACGTAAAGGAGCTCGTTCTCCTGCGTTGGTTCTGCACCGCTTAGGCGCGAAACGACTGTGAGAATAGGTATCACGAATGCGCTGGGACCGACTAGGTATGCGAAGGTAAATTTGATTTATTAGACTGTTGCAATCAAATTTATTGTGACAAATCTTGAATAGGAACGATTGGTCATGACACGATCTCCTTGTTTTAAGAGTTGACAGGGAAAATTTTTCTAGAAGAGTGTCATATGATGACCACTTCTTAAATAGTTTATAGTTAAGATACCTAAAATATTTACGTTGCACTGATTCCAATTGGTCACTATATTTATTGTAGATGGGGTTCCAAACACAAGTGGCATATTCCAGTTGAGATCTAACAAGTGCTTTGTACAATAATAAGAATGTAGATGGTTTCTTAAATGAGTTGCAGGTCCGCCTTACAAAGCCGAATAGTTGAAAACCCTTGGCTGTGATGTGATCAACGTGTGCATCAAAGTGTAACTTAGAGTCAAAGAGTATACCCAAGTCTTTAATTAGGGAAACTTTATCCAGTAGAGTGTTACAGAGTGAGTATGTGAATTGAACGGTATTAATTTTTTTGGTAAAAGTAATATACTTACATTTGGATAAACTTAGATGTAGTTTATTGGTCAAACAATAGGCAGAAAAGCGATCAAGGTCCTGTTGTAATTTAACACAGTCTTCAACGGTTCTTATTTTACTAAATACTTTAAGATCGTCAGCATATAGGAGGAAACTACAATTTTTAAAACATATTTTTATATCATTTATGAATAGGATAAAAAGTAGTGGACCCAATATCGACCCCTGCGGGACACCAGATGTCACGCTGATCACATCTGAAGAGAATCCATTAACCACAACCTTTTGAGTTCTATTTTTTACATAAGACGAAAACCAACGAAGCAAACTCCCATGGATACCGTTGAATTCGATTTTTTGTAAAAGCATGGTATGGTCCACCTTGTCAAAAGCCTTGCAGAAATCCGTGTAGATTGCGTCAACTTGCAGTTGATTGTCCATATTTTCAAACAAAAAGTTAGAATACAAAACTAAATTACTAACTGTGGACCGATTTTTAGCAAAGCTATACTTACACTTTCATGCTATACTTACACTTTAATTCATCATTCCTAATACCTATTTATCATCCTTTTTATTTTTTTCTATGTTTACACTATTCATGCTATACTTATACTTTAATACCTATTTATCTTCCTTTTTATTTGTTTATATGTCTACACTCAGCACATCGATCTAAATACGATTTATTAACTTAAAAATAGCTGAAATAAAATATTAACTCAGAATTTTCATGTTGTGACATGCCAAATTGTCAACTGTCAGTTACTTTTCTGCTTAGTCTATGAATGGCTACTTTTTGGTTTATATCGTTTAAATTATTTTTATCAATATGCCTAGCTATTGATTTTTATTAATTATTACGATTGTTTACTAAATAACTTAACTTAAAATTATATTTATAGAATTCTTTACGCACTCATGGATATGTCCTGGCCAGTTATACGTACTCATGGATATGTCCTGGCCGACTACACTTGTCAGATGAGATGATGGCCTCATGAAGAAAACTAATATTTGGAAAAGGAAGACGACTTTGATATAAAAACGGGCGTTCGAACCGCTGGAGGCAGTCTACTCTTGAAGCCGATTTGAAAAGCATCAAACCCAAGGGATCCAGCTAAAGATCCACCTGGGACTTCTACTCCCGATCTTTGGAGGTCTACTACGTGCCTGACTTGGCGCCGAGGTCTCCTACAGAGCTCACCTGGCGGATTCTGTGATCTACACGAAGCCCTCGAAGGAACCCTGATATTGACCTGCCGCTCTGTTGCCTGCTCCCGTCCCCCAGTGCTGAACCGACTCCCACACAGAACCATAAAACAAACTAGAGTGCGTGCCAGGCAGGGTCTTTATAATTAGCTGTACTTCCCATCTCCTGTTTATATTCCCCTAATAAATCTGTCTTTATCCATTCATTTTAACAGGATTAAGCAGATTCGTAACATGTATGAAAGAAGGCAAACTTCAAGAAATAAATTAAAAATAAAAAGCAAGAAAAAAACAGTAAAAAAAAAGCAGAAAAAAACAGTACCAGCTTCAGCGTCAGCTTAGAAATAAGCAGTACCTTTGTACTCAATTGTATTTATATGCCTTATCACTCTGTTTTTTTTACTGTGTGTACATAAATAATAAAATAAATAAATAAACTTCAGTGGCAAAATGAATACTGTTAATTTTACTTACAAAATCTAACTGTGTGCATTGCGCAGAATCTCGCCGATTTCGTGGTTTATCACGATCCATCAGAAAAGACATTGCTTCATAAGCATACCATTTACTTTTATAAACTTGAGATGCTCCTATAAAAAAGATAAAAAAGTGTATTAATTACTACTAATAGTAACATTATAATATAGCTACCTACTTAGGTAATAAGTACGAAAAAAAATATAGCTACCTTATCCAGTACCTTTGCCTTTCTTAGTTTTATTTTTCTCCTTTCTAAATGCGCTGAGAAGAGAGGTCATTTTATGTTTGCAACTTTCGACATTTGTGTTCAAACATTTTGCTATTTCTAACCAGGCATAATTTTTTAAGTCATTTTTATAGTAATTCAAATCAGTCGGATCCCATAGTATTGGCTTTTGTTTATAACATCTACCAACATATATCTATAAACAAAATTGTGTTCTCCACGTTCCATTGAAAATTTTCTTCGTCGGCCATGTTTGGGAAACTTATGGATGTTTTTAATAATACTCATAGCACGCGAATAAACATGACGGCTGCTGGTCGAGAACTGAGGTACGGGTAGGATTAGCTACCTCTGCCGCCCCGCCCGCATCCTGCCAAGATCTATACGAACAGTTTTGTTTCGTAACATAACGAACACCGTCCATACAGAACATACTAAAAGGATCGCCGCCAACATTTTTGACGAACAGAGTATTCGATGTTCGTTAGTGGTACGCACGTGCAAACCAAGTTTGTTGCGTATCATGCAACGCAACAAATTTGTTCGTACGTGCGTACACGGCTTAAGGACATAACTTCAGAACGACTGCACCTACTTGTTTTTTTTTTGTTGTGTTCGTATTGTCAGGACAAGGTCCGTTGTACCCTGTAAATCCAATACACTAACTACGAAAAACTGATTTTGAGTAAATGAGCAAATACATTTTTTTTAGATTTTCGAAGATTATGCCAAAAAAAAAAATGAAATTATTTAGTGTTTGGTATCAATTTAAAGGTAATTTTATGAGTTATCAAGCCCAATATGTTTTATATACACAAACAATGTAACTAATTAATTATAGTGGATAACTTGTGTTGCTGTAATAGTCGTCAGAAGCGAAGGATGAAATTGTTTAGACAATACACTGCATTTTAGAGTTACAGTGAATTGACTTGGGAAAATAGGACCTAGAAATGTTTGATAGGTAGTTACTGACGGATTTTTTATTAGATGGAGTAAACTGATAGATCAAAATGTATGGGAAATAGAAAAAAAACGAGTTTATTAAATTAGTAAGCAGCGTTTTATATTTGGTCCAAAAAGTTAAACATAAATCAAATTCCAGCCCAGCCAATGCCTATGTCCAGCAGTGGACGTCTTTCGGCTGAAATGATGATGATGATGAAGTCAAATTAACAAAATCAATCTTGCGGCATTTCAATCATTGTTTTATTTAATAAAGGAAATAAATAAAAAAATAACAAATTTCAACTTTGTTATGAAAATAGAATCAGTCTTACAGTTTCACATAGGAACTTGAAAATCAGTAGAAAAACTTAACATTACATATATAGTCCTCCAGACCGAATTTCGGCCACGGCGGCCAATCTCAACGGAGACTAGCCATCGGCGCGGGAGATATTATAGTGCTCAGGTGTGTGCGCAGACACAAGAGCACTCACTCTTCCCTCACTCTCATAGTCCGATGGGACGGCAATCCGACACGACCGGAGAGAGATCAGGCGTAGGACCAACGGCGTAACGTGCTTTCCGAGGCACGGGGGTATCACACCGCCAACTTCCAAACTCCGGGCTGCTACTAAGAAATTCCTAATGGAAAAACCCAGTAACACTTTCCCGATCCGGGAATCGAACCCAGGACCCCACGCTCCGCAGTCGCGCTTGCGACCACGAGACCAACGGGGCAGTTACATACCTCTTTATCAAACTTAACTTTTACAAATCAGTCTTACAGTTCTTTAAAGATAGTGTAACAGCTTAAATAAGCTGATCGTTAAGCTCGTTAAGCTGATCTTTAAAGATAGTGTAACAGCTTAAATAAGCTGATCGTTAAGCTCGTTAAGCTGATCTTTAAAGATAGTGTAACAGCTTAAATAAGCTGATCGTTATGTAAGCAAAACAAAATTAAAAAATGAAACTCTATTAAAATAAACCGTCACAAAGTCAGTTTCACCGGAATATTAGTAGTTTGGTTCATCATTGTGTTCGTCAAGGTCCGGCTCAGATGATACAACAAGATTTTTATAAAATACTGACCTTGTTTTGGAGGCATAGACTTGCACAGCAGTAACAATTCTCTTTTTTTAATTTCACTTATGCCTCTGGCTTTACCTTCGCTTGCTAATGAATGGAGTAGATCGCTTTTGTCAATAGCAATTTCAGCAGTTAGTTTTTGCGCATCCTTTCTTTTCAAGAAATGATTTCCTTAAAATCTCCATCATATTCATTCTTAGCAAACATGGAAAGATGCCCCCTTCTAAACTCTATGACTTTCAGGTTATGAATATTAAAACCTTTTGGATATGCTGGCTTCGAATTATTTGAAAAGTACAGCCACTTCTATGTTTTTTCGCGACGTCTTTATATTGTGTACAAAATCGTCAAAGTCGTAGATTTCTCCAGCCTTTTTGAATTTTTTGGTTATAGCTGCATGCACAGTATCTGCAGCCATGAACGTGTGACCACTCTCAAAATACTCCAGCGTTACTGTTTCAATTTCTGTCATCTTATCAATGATTAATCGTACTAAAGCTGAGATAACGACTTTGTTCTTGTTCTGTGTTGTCAAGGAAAAAGTAAACATATTTTTCCTGGCGTTTATTAGTTTTTCTGCTGCTAGGCGGTGACATCAGCCGCCCTTCTTTCCTGGGTTTGGTCTTCGTTAGCTGTGCTTCGCTTCGGGCAACTTGACTGAAGGTTGCCTTTTTCTCCGCAAGTGTAGCATGTAGGACTGTACCTAACACGGTCACGAACAGGTGACGCCGCAACCTCCCTGATGCGATGGGCTCGATGATCATGTCTCACTGCCTCCACCTCCAACGCATGGGCCAAGGCGTCCTTTCAGGGTCTCATGGTGCCCAAGTCTCACAGCAGCCCTTACCTCCAGGTCCCGTATGCCATCTATGAAGGTTTGAATTAGTATACCCTTGATGAGCGCGGGCGCAGACTGGTACGCCTTTCGAACCAGCTTTTCGATTTCCAGGGCCCACTGCTGCAGGTTTTCACCACTGCGCTGCACACGATCCTTCAACTGGGCACGAAAAACGTGTTCCAGGTGCGCGTCACCGTATCTGGCCTCTAACGCCTCAACGAGCTGTTCGTAGGTAACATTTTTGCTGAGAGCCTCTAAAACAGATAAGGCCTGGTTACGAAGGGCCAAAGTAAGCGCGGTCATGGCCTAGCCCGTTGTCCATCCATTTGCTTCCATGACAGCTTCAAGTTGAATTTTGTATGCCGACCAGGAAGATGTTCCGTCGAAGGGTGGCACTTACAACCCGCGCACAGAAGGTGAAGCAACTATCGAAGCCGTCTGCAGTGCGGTCTCCAGCTTTCAAAATTCCAACCGCTTTTCTTATATCAGCGATCTGGACTTCGGCCTCGGAGATACGATTTTCATGTACCTGAACAGTCTCCTTCATGGCTTTGATGTCTTTGCCAAATGTCGCGTGTAGATCTTTCAAAAGGAGAAACTGCTCCTCTTGCCGGCGAGCTTGTTCCTCTTTGTCCTACTGCAGCTGTTCTTGCAGTCGGCGGGTCTGTTCTTCCTGTCGGTGGGCCTGTTCCTCTTTTTCCTGCTGCAGCTGTTCCTGAAGGCGGCGGGCCTGTTCTTGCTGTCGACGGGCCTGCTCCTGCATCATCGCCATTAGAGCAGATAGATCCTTGGCTGGTGATTCTGAAGGAACACCAGACGCTTCGGAAACTGGCTCCGTCGTCGGCTGACCCCCAGGTGTCTGTCTAGAAGATCCTTCAAACCGCCTCTGATCCACCTCCTGCTGGCGCTGACTCCTGGTACGGATACCCTCCGTATCCTCCTTTGGTAAAACCGGCATAATTTATCCCACTTCTGATACTAAATGTTACGAGCTGGGGTTCGGGATAAATTAATTACAACCAATATACCGAAACACAAACTGTTTAATTAACTAAACACAAAGATCGCAATCAAATCAAAACGTCAAACAGAATCACTTGTCTTGCTTGTACTGTATCGCTTGAATCGTATTCGCTCGCTTCCGAAATCGAACTGAACATTCGCGTACATTCAACACTTTGCCACATTTCACAAGTAGAATAGAAGCTTCCAGTAACTTCCACAAACAACTGTTTACTGTTAATCCCGCTATTCGACAATAGATGGCGGCAGCGGTAGCGGTCTACGTATAATTTCGTGTATTACTTGCTAGGGTAAAACGGGGTAATGGGAACCACTTAAGCCGTAATTCAAAATAAAAGCTTATTTAAAAACTAGCTTTTGCCCGCGGCTTCGCCCGCGTGGATGTCGGAAATTAATGCAAGAGGACGTACTACCGCGATAAGAATGTGTTATTCCAGGTTATATAGGTAATATAGACTCTGTGTGCTATTTTCGATCCAGATCCATTCAGCCATTTTTGCGTGATTGAGAAACAAACACCCAATCATACATATTTTCACATATATAATATTATTAGTAGTAGGATTATAACTCATATTACTTAGGATTCATAGTTTATGAGAACATCATGTGTGTTGGTGTTTTTAAAATAAGAGTTATAGTATTCAGTATGTATTACAGTCTGTAATACAGTATAATGTCTTTTTTACAGTATAATGTCTGTATTACAGTATAATGTAATATCGTTTTTTTTCCCAAATAAAATAAAATAAAATAAAATTCAGAGTAAGAAGACTGTGACATAGGGCTTGGTTTAGTTGAATATAAGTCTTCCTGGTTTTTCTTAACGCTCCTATTTTACCTATACAGACACTCAATCATTTACCAGACACCGAACATAATTATAGGAATAGTACTTTTGCCAGTGGCTTGGCCCGTATAGCTGTCGGAAAATATCACCCGGGAACCTACTACCGGGATAAAGTAGGTATCCTATCTGTTACGTATCCATGATATAATACCTATATCTTTGTGCCAAATTCGATCTAAATCCGTTTGGCCGTCTTTGCATCATTGAGAAACAAACATCCAAAAATCTAAACATCTAAGCCATTTCGCGGTCTCTTACTTGGAATAATACTATTAGGTTTATTTTGAGTATAATGAACACACATGATATTTGCAATTACTATGAAGCCAAAGTAATATGAATTACAATCCTACTTATCCTGTACTACCCGGCCCCTGCCAACGCGCTCTGCGCCCACTTTTTAAATCTCTAATATCTTCTAAGATATTCATTTAAATTACATGCTGTAAAGGGCCATATTGATCTATATTAAATGCACAATGTATTTAAGGTACTTAATTGGATAAGGATTAATGCTGTATTGCTTAAAATCGCTTCGTAAATAAGCCCTTATTTCTCGTAAAAAGTAAAAGATAAAAAATGGTTATTGTGGGTTATCCCTATGAGATAGACATATACCATTGAGGACATTTTTGTAGGCCTTTTTAAGGTGTACAATACTGTAGTACATTATTTTGATCTATTTCGTAGGATTCAGCCAGGGTTTTTCGAATTTTTAGACGTATGTCAGCGTAGTTTTCGAAGATAGTTATTTTTTTTCTAAAATAAAAGAATCTTTCTAAAATAAAAATAGCCTAAGTTACTCCTTGTTACATCAGCTATCTGCCAGTGAAAGTCCCGTCAAAATCGGTCCAGCCATTTCAGAGATTAGCGGGAACGAACAGACAGACAGACAGACAGACAGACAGACAGACAAAAATTGTAAAAAATGTTGTTTTGGTATATGTATCGTGTATACATCCATATACACTTAGTAAAAAGTGGTTATCTTAATATTAAAAACAGACACTCCAATTTTATTTATTTGTATAGATAAAATCTTTATTGCAACCGCCTAATTACATAATTTACTTATTCATCTATCAACTGAGACCACTTTTAATCACTTCGTGTACACGCTTTGGTCATTACAGAAATTGAAAAAAAAAAAAACGGTTTTGATCCCCATTGCACAGGGGTGATGGCAATTGTGATCACCCTGTGGGAAATCAGGATCAAATAAAACTAACACATATCGCAGACATAGCCATTGGCTGAGTCCCATCCGCTGCATTCTGCGTGAGCCCACAGCCCACATGAAGTACATCTGTACCACATTTCGTGATTTCTGCCGAATTCGCCACATATAAGACATCGTCTTCGGCATCATCATTCTCATCATCCTGGCATAAGTCAATAGTGTTCACGTCTGATAGCGAAGAATCGTTCGATTCTTGTAGAACTTGCCTCTTTGCTCTTTCGGGACCCTCCTTCTGTACCTTAGTCTTCTTTCCTTGGCCCTTACCTTTCCCTTTCTTTTTATCTTGCCCTTTGTCATGTTGGGATTTTTTAATTTTCTTATTTTCTTTTTCTACCAGGTCATCTTTAATTGGCGTTGAAGTTAAAATTATAGAGTGCTGCTTCTTTCGGCCCTGTCTTGTGTTGAGGGTAGGTGTTTTCTCCGGCATCTTAATAAAATCGTGGATTATAGTAACTTTGGTTTGTGACGTTGATGGTTCAGGAACAGGTGATTTTGATGTACCAGGAACTGATAGGTCTACTTGCGATGTGCTAGGAATCGACCTTGTATCTTGCACAGTATTAGCAACAGTACAAATAGATTCATCACAATCTTGAATTGTAATAGACTCAGGTTGCAGAATTTCAGCCGCAATAAAGTCTTCTTCAGAGAACACTTCCGGATTTATTGGAAAAATACCAGTTGCTCTAAATCCAGATACTCCTTTACTAATAGACGCAACATTATTAAATGCTTTCCTCACCAAGGATGCTACGTCATAAGGGGTTATCTTTTCAGCATGATGGCTTTTCATAAATGAGTCACATTCTTTTTTGTAAGCTGCTTTGAACGGTCCAAAGAAAGAAACATCCAGAGGCTGCATTCTATGAGATGTGTGTGGTGGCAAAGTCAGCATATGGATATAGTTCTGCTTACAAAATTCGAAGACGGGAAGAGAAATATGACTAGTATGGTTATCGAGCACCAACAGTACAGGTTCATCCGCAGAGGGCTTAGCGTGCTGCTTAAAGTGCGAAAGCCATTCAAAAAAGAGATTCTCGTTAATCCAACCGCTATCGGAGCATTTGTAAAGAGCTCCTGCTGGACCATCCTTCTCGAGCAATGGAGTCATTCTTTTCCTAGGAAAAATGAACATTGGTGGGATAAATCCGCCTGCAGAGCTCATTGCGCACATCAAGGTGATGTTTTTTCCTCTCTCCCAACTTGTGATGGATCCCACTCTTCTCTGTCCCTTTGTAGCTAATATTTTTCCCGGGTTTTGCACAGTAGAAATCCCTGTTTCGTCGCAGTTAAATATGTTTTTTGGAACAAATTTATGCTTTTCCATCAGTTCTCCTAGCAGTTTATAGAACAACTGCACCTCTGTTATTATTAAAAGCTGTAATTCTGTTTATGCTTGTTGCTTCCGGCTTCCTAACAGAAATTTTATTCCTGGTCATAAATGCACTCAACCAATCACGTCCAGCCATTCTTGAAGATTTGTTGAAGTTGTGCTTTAAATTCTTGCTCTCAGCATAATCGAATGCCACTTTTCTTATCTCAAGAGCGGTACATCCATAGAAAATATTTGCCATATTTTTCACCGCATTTGCTATTTCGTCTTCTTGTTCACAACTGAACACAGTATGGCGTCCAAGACGTGGTCCCAAGTTAGTTTTATTTGTAAATCTCTTTTGTAAGCTAGTATATGGAATACCTACAGTTTGAGAAGCTCTTCTAATTGAGTAACCCTGTTCTTCTATCAGCTGAATAGCTTTTTGTAGACTATCTGTAGACCATTTAGCCTTTTCAGTAGTTCTGACTCGTACTTTCGGCATCTACAAAAGAAAATATCATTTATGTAGTTAACTCCAAAGGTAATATCTGCGGCGGGTAATGGGGATCACTTGCGGGCAATAGGGATCACCCTGATCCTCATTTCCCTTAACCACAACAATGAGAAAAAAGTAAAACATCAAATAAACTGAAAATTATTATCACAATTTAAGTTGCAAATCACTATTTTGAATGACAGACTAAATACACATAAAAGTCTCATTAAAATACAATAGTAAATTAGACCCTTACCTTTTGTTTTATTTTTACGAAAATTTACAACAGCGCGGCGCAAAATCGACACACGGCTGTCACTCGGAAACGCGTGCGCGGAACTAAAGCGAGTCGTTTGTAACAATGGCGGGGGGCACAGGGCGGGGTGCAAAGTCCTTTATGAGACTCTCCGATGTTTAGTTTGGTAGATGTGTGGGTGATCCCCATTGCCAGCTGATCCCCATTGCCTGGTCTTACCCTACTTGATAACAGATGGCGTTAGCATGACGTTTCTAGTAGTTTCGAACATTGCTCCATCCTTAGATGGAATTAGCTTGACGTTTCTAGACTTTTCGATCTACGTAACAATAATAATAAATTAGGAAATTCATGCAGTTAGACGAAAAATACACTAGCAGCATAAAATTCACCACAAACTACATTTACTCGGCTCTGGCCCGTAAATGCAGCTGAAACCAGCCTTGAGCTGAGAAAATTAAAACTCCTGAAAATCCTACTTCCTACTATATCCTACTAATATTATAAACGCGAAAGTTTGTATGTATGGATGTGTGGATGTTTGTTCCTCTTTCACGCAAAAACTACTGACCTGATTTAGATGAAATTTGGCACACAGATAGTTTATAACCTGGAATAACACATAGGGTACTTTTTATCCCGGTAGTATGTTCCCGCGGGATAATTTCCGACCTCCACGCGGGCGAAGTCGCTAGCAAAAGCTAGTAATATTATAAACGCGAAAGTTTGGATGTATGAATGTTTGTTCCTCTTTCACGCAAAAACTACTGAACGGATTTGGATGAAATTTGGAACACAGTTAGTTTATAACCTAGATTAACACATAGGATACTTTTTGTCCCGGTAGTATGTCCCGGAAAAAGCTAGTAATAATAATAATAATATCTTAGGAGAACCAACACAACGTTATCTGATCCCAAACTAGGCAGAGCATGTACTATGGTAAGATAACATTTTCTAAATTATCCGCCATGTTGTATGACCAAATTGGTGTCAGTAATGCAATTAAAATAAAGAATAAGACCGGGACTGCCCAATATTACAGAATCCAAAAGGGATCCAGGATTTGAACACGATTTCAGTAATATTAAGTCAAGGATAATAACAAGCGTATCAAAATCTTAATATTATTCTTTTTTGAACTACCTATATAATTTCAGAACTGTTTTATTTAACCCATATGATTACGTGAAATAAAAGTTTTGTACCCCTTTTAACGCAAAATACGCGGACGGAGGAGTATGTAATTTGCTACAGTTAAAGTTTTTATGGAAAAGGAGTGCAGAAAGCTTTTATACAAGTGTTGTTTTGCATCCTCGTCAGGTGGTTGTCATAAAAGACATAAATAATCAATTGAAAGTACAGTAGCATCTCCCCACAAATAAAAGTCTAGAGGCGTCAGGTCCGGAGAACGCGGAGGCCAGGCCACAGGTCCTCCGCGATCGATCCAGTGGTCACCAAACTTTTCGGTCAAGTACTCGCGTACTTGCCGACCATAGTAAGGGGGAGCACCGTCCTGCTGGTAGAAGAGGTTGCGATGTAGTGCCAGAGGAATATCTTCCAACATCTCCTCGACAACGTGACGCAACAGCTCCAGATATATATGTTGCAGTGCCCATCGATGAAGTAGGGTCCAAGGACGTGTTCCCCTATTATGCCAGCCCACACATTCAGTCCAAACCGCACTTAGAACGCATGCCGTTTGGTTACGTGCGGGTTATGGTTGCGGTGAGCCCACCAATTTATTTATTTCTTTGGGAAAACAAACAGTTATACAAATGTTCCTTAATTAATAATCCTTAATATACAGGGTGTCCAGTAAATAGCACGACATACTGCAGGGGGTGATAGCTTGGGTCACTACCTATCAATACAACACAATATATGTTCAGCAAAATCTTACGGATTTACAGTTTTACAAAATTTTCCGAAATACCTTGAAACAGATTTTTAAGCATCTCGTAATGAAAAAATCCTTTTCTAGTACTTTTTTTTACATCAAATTATTCGTGAATAGTTACTTTACTCATTGATAAGTCTTTTTTCTATCAAACAAGAATGTTTTCAAAAAATACTATTTTTTGTTTAAATTTGCACAGAACTATTTTCTTATCACTTAAGTTTAACCTACAGTGGTGAAAAAAAATGTATGTGGCAGTTTTGTACAACAAACATAAAAAATAGCTTGTTTAATGGTGATTTTGGAAAGATAAATTACTAGTACATTTTCATTTAAAAAAATACGAAAAATAAGCTATTTTAGTTAATAAGAGCATTTTATTTTAAATGCAAGTAATGTGACTTTGAATTCGAATCGTTGTAAGGTCGTACTACGGTTCGAATTACATAATAATTAATCTACAGCCGACCGGCCGGCTGGTCTGTAAATGACATCTTGAAGGATAAGGTGATAGTAAAAAAAACAGAGGACTTATCTTTAATAAACATTTATTTCAATAAATTACAATAAATTCTCAAATTGCTTCCCTTGTGCCGTAATACACGCTCGGCATCTTCTTAAAAATGAGCTTTTGAGTCTTCTCAGGCTTATTTCCGATATTTTTCTTGCTGCAATGTTAACCCTTGTTCTCAATTCATTGTCATTTTGGATCGGTTTTTCATAGACTTTGTCCTTCATGGCACCCCAATAAAAAAAATCCAGGGGGTTTAGGTCCGGAGACCTAGGTGGCCATAATATCGGTCCCAGTCGCCCAATCCACCTGCCTGGATAAGCTTCATCTAAGTAGGCTCTTACTTCCCGGCCATAATGAGCAGGGCACTCATCATTTTGAAGCCACATCACCTCTCTTAGCTCACTCGGAACATTTTTAAGCAGCGTGGGTAGGGTTTCTCGTAAAAACTCGCAAGTAATTATTGGCATTTAATGTAGGTGGAAGCTCGACGGGACCCACAATCTGGCCATTAAAAATCCCACACCATAAATTTATTTTGAATTGGTACTGGGACCTGTCTTCTCTTGACACATACGGATTTTCTAATTGCCAACTATGTAAATTATGCAAATTCAAGTAGCCGTCCTTTCTGTAGGCTGACTCATCACTCCATAACACCTTATTAAAATAGTTTGGGTCCTCCCGATGCATTTCAAGCATGCGGCGGCAGAATTGAACTCTCGGCCGGTAGTCTCTAGTTAAAAGAGTTTGCACGCGTCGTACGTGAAATGGATGGTATCCATACCTCTTAAGTACTGAATGAACAATGGACTTCGGTATCCCTGTGCGCCGTTGTATCGCCCTAACCGAAGTTGTCGGGTCTTGTTCTCGTTCCTGAAGCACTATGTCTTCGTCAACAACTTGAGGCCGTCCACCGCCACGTTGACCAGGGAGTCTGCCTTCCATGTAGGAGTTATGCACTCTGGTAAACATTTCATGGTGTGGATGTCTCCTATCGGGAAACCTTTTCCTGTAGAGGGTGGCAGCAGCTCGGGAACTTTGGCCAGCTTCTCCGTAAATAAGGTGCATCTCAGCATACTCTCGCTGCGTATAACCAGGAAAAACGCGGCGGTTGGCCATGTTATAAAACACAAAAGTCCAGGTGGTCGCCAAGTCGTCGTAGTGATCACAATAAAAAATCCAAATCGTAAGGCAAACAAAGTCCGGGGTCCAAGGCACAAAACAGTCGTCAGTACGAAACAATAATTTGTGAACACAGAGATGCGTTGCGCACGGTTTAAGGTAGCGTACTGACAAGTGTCGCAAATAAGGTTGAGAGTGAGACACAAAATCACAATGCAAGAAAGAGCGGGATAGCACATGCGCTTCTTTTTAGCCGACTTCAAAAAGGAGGAGGTTCTCAATTCGGATGTTTATATGTTTTTTTTTTTTTATGTATGTTCGGCCATAACTCCGTCATATATAAACGGATTTGCAAAATTCTTTTTTTGTTCGAAAGGGGCTTATTCCGAAATGGTCCCATATAATTTTCATATAGATCTGATGATGAGTTCGGGAGACAGACACCGGAACTCTTTAAAGAATGACAGCAAATCAACCGCGATTTCTGCTATCGCATAAATATGCATTGTTTGTTTGGAATTAGTGTAGGGTGAATACCCCAACTAAAAATTTAAAAATAAAAACTTTTTTACAAAAAAAAAAACAACCGAATGCCTTAAAAACACTACAAAGTGAAAAATAACTATAATTTCGGAAGTCGGTGGCAAAAAAACCATAAATACAGATCCTAAGACACCGACTTCCGAAATTAAAGTTATTTTTCACTTTGTAGTGTTTTTAAGGAAGTCGGTTGTTTTTTTTTTGTAAAAAAGTTTTTGTTAGACAGTAACCTTTCGGGTCGGGTCGGTCGGCGAGCAGGTAAAAACCTTTAGTCATTACGCGTGCACGTCGCATTTTACGTGTAACAACTAGTTTTATAATAATTCGCGTAAATGAGCAGCTATTACTTATTCTCATAGTGGTTTTTGTCAAAATTACGTTAATTACATTTTCAACAAAATCAGCTTCTCTGGAACTAAAACAGCATATTTTTGTATTTTTTTAATGAAAATGCACTAGTATTGAATCTTTCCTAAATCACCATTTAACAGGCTATCTTTTAAGTTTGTTGTACAAAACTGCCACATACATTTTTTTTTCACCACTGTAGGTTAAACTTATGCGAAAAGAAAATCGTTCTGTGAACATTTTAACAAAAAAAACTTGTGGCAGCAAGACATTACCTGCCCATTTTGGGGGCAACCACGGCAACACTAAGTATTGATCGAATTGGCTGGTTGCAACGCTTAAGAAATCCGCAACTAAGAAAAAAGCCCTTGCCTTTTGGCTACGTACGCCCTGGTCCAGAAGCTGAGTACGGCAGCAGTAGGTAGGTGGCGGGGAGTTCCCACGTTTTGTTTTCCAGCTTGTAAAAGTTCGTTTTTGAGGCTTCAAAATACACGGAACGTTGAGACTGATAACTTCACACACACAAAATAAAAGGTCGTTCACTCTGATTTTTGGCTGCACGAGAACACGCTTCCTCGTGCGCCGGCGAAAAAACGACTCCCCCGCCATAATGCAGGGACGCTGGTGACGCGGTCGAAAGAAGGCGCGGGATTGGCCAAGGCGTATGAACGTTGTCCTTACGTTCTGCCAATTGGTTCGAGCCTCCGTTCCGGTCGCGGCAATCACAACATTGCAATTACCATTCGATCTTTGGGCGGGAATTTGGAATGAACTTTAAAATTTAAATATGTATGAACATGAATAATTAAGATAACGAAACATACCGCCCACCAAAATACACTTGTGTATTTTCTCACTTAAGAAAATTTAAAGAAAGATGGTAATTAGTGCCTAGAGACTTGAATGCAAACGAATAGAAAAGTAAAGGTAAGTACTAAATTTACGATAAAACTAACTTACTAAAATAGAACGAATAACGCATTAATCGATGAGGTTCGGTAAAGGACACAGCTTTGCCAACGGTCTCATTAATTGAGAATCATCGACTGTGCGAAAGGTTGCAACGCGCACTACTCCGTCCGGGCCAGGGTGAAGTTTCTCAACACGCGCAAGAGGCCAGTGCAACGGAATAGCGTTATCAGTTTTAAGAATGACAACCGATCCTACGTTTAACGGGTTTGAGTGTTTGGTCCACTTTGCCCGTTGAGTGAGGGTTTGGAGGTATTCCTGCCTCCAACGATTCCAAAAATCTTGTTGGAAATGCTGTATAAGCTGCCAACGACCGAGACGGTGTATATTGATGGAAGTTAAGTCCTCATCAGGAACGGACGTCAACGGTTCAAACGTTAAGAAATGACCCGGAGTGAGTACATTTAAATCGTTGGGGTCAGAACTCAATGGACAGAGGGGCCGCGAATTAAGCATGGAATCGATTTGGACGAAAACAGTATTTAATTCCTGGAAAGTAAGTGCTTGTTCACCTATGATACGATACAAGTGAGACTTAACAGCTTTGATCTGGATTTCCAACACACCACCGAAGTGAGGACTTGAAGGTGGATTGAAACGGAATTCAATATTCTCAATATGAGCAGCTGATTTCATGAGTGAACGAAGTTGATTACTCGCGCCTACATAATTGGTTCCACAATCGGAGTGAATAATGCTAACCCTACCACGGCGACCGACAAACCTACGAAGGGCGGCGAGAAATGCGTCAGTTGATAGGTCCGAAACTGTTTCGAGGTGAAGTGCTTTTGTAGTAAGGCAAACGAATAAACAAAGATAGGCCTTGCCGATTTTGGCACCGCGATGCTTGCCTAATTTAATACGGAATGGACCTCCGTAGTCCGTACCTACAACAGAGAATGGCTTCACCTGATTTACACGAACGGCAGGTAAATCGCTCATAAACGGTTCGAGAGGAGTGGGATTAGTTTTATAGCACTGCAAGCATTTTGACAAGCAATGTCGAATAGCGCGCTTTGGGGAAAGAATCCAGAATTGCTGAGTCAAAAGATATTGCAGTTTCCACGATGAAGCGCTTCGATTATCATGTCGGTGAATCTTGACTCACGAGGAAGAAGAGCGGGATGTTTATGTTCAAACTCCAACCCTGATCTCGACAGCCTGCCGCCCACCCTAAGCACTCCTTTTTCATCCAGGAATGGGTTTAGCTTGCGCATCTGCTTCGATACGAGGGTTCCAGCCTGCAGCTGTTGAATCTCGGTAGTAAAGTAACGAGACTGGGTGTGTTTCACAATTATCATAAGTGCGTTATGAAGCTAGGTACGAATTGATGCAGAATCAGAGATGCATGTACGTTTGCTCCGAAGGAAACCAAGGAATTTTATCCATACGCACAAAAGGCGTTGGATTTTGCGAATTGACGAATAACGTTCGAGTAAGGTATCCATGAATGAGACTGGAGAATCATCATGGGTGAGTAACAAATGCGGACCTTTTTCTTCTATTTCAAGTACAGTTTGATCTAGCGTTTCGACAAATTTAGGCCAAGAGATAATAAGTTGAGAAAGCCACGAAGGACCCGCCCACCATAAGCGATTGTTGGCTAGAGCTGACGGAAGTTGACCACGCGAAACTACGTCCGCCGGTTTGTCTTCGGAAGCCACGTGATTCCAACGGGCACTTGGAATGACGTCAAGAATATGACCTACGCGGTTAGCGACGAAAGCCTTCCAACGTGAAGGATGGGAGCGAATCCACGCAAGTACGACAGTAGAGTCAGACCAAGCAAAGACACCGGTGCAAGGAAAAACTGGTAAGTATAATTCCTTAACGAACTTCAGAAGATCAGCAAGAAGGACTGCAGCACATAGTTCAAGGCGAGGCAGCGACGTAGAATTGACGGGAGCTACTCGTCCTTTTGAGCAGACGAAGAAGACTTGAACCTTTTTATCTGCATCAATTGTTCTTATGTATACTACAGCCCCATAACCGGTCTCCGAACTATCTGAAAATCCATGTAATTCACAAGATATGATGTTTTTTACAGATACACAGCGAGGAATACGCAGCGTCTGTAAGAGAGGAAGCTGCTCCAGATAACGGTTCCAGAAATTAGCGACATCCTCCGGAGGGTCGTCGTCCCACCCTACATTGAGAACCCAAAGACGCTGTACTAAAACCTTGGCAACGATGGTTAAGGGCGAAAGAAAACCCAAGGGATCGAATAGGCGCGCTAGTTCACTTAGAATATTCCTCTTCGTACATTTCCATTGCTGTGGAACAACTGAAAAGAAGAAGCAGTCACTGAGTGGATCCCACCTTAGGCCCAGGGGGTCTACTCTCTTTAACGAAAAACGAAGTTTCTATCGAATTTCGCGTGTTTCCTACCACGGTTGCATTCGTTCCGAAGTTCGAACGAACATCGATACGAACGAACATTGTTTGACGTTTAAATTCTCTAAACCTACTCTAATTCATAAATGTTACGAACGAAATTTTGAATTTGACAAATGATTGTTCGGAATTTTGACCTTAAATTGACGAAACCAAAAGTGTTACCTTTTGGTTTTCGTTAGTCATTTGGAAGTGTGGATTTTGTGTTATATTTGCTTGAAATGGCTACAAGAATGCTCTTAATCGAGGCTGCATGCGATCTTATTAAGCAGCAGTATGTACCTAAGTTTTATTATATCCAGTTACTGTATAATGAATGAATATTTAGTATTTAATTAATGTTGCAGATTTTATCAGAAATATCGGCTTCCTGGTGTGATTGGGTGCATCGATTGCACTTATATTGCAATTGTTAGACAATCAGAGCACGAGGAACAATATTTTAATCGAAAACATTTTCATTCACTTTACACCCAAGTTGTAAGTGTAAGAACCAATATTAATGATTTTATTGTGAAATTTACTATTGTGATTTAATATATCATTAATCTCTCTATATCTAACTTACTTCTTATGTATGTTTCATTGAATGACATTATTTTCCAGATATGCGACAGTGATTGCTATATAACAAATGTGGATGCTTCATTTGGTGGAGCAACACATGATGCTTATATTTGGAGAGAGTGTGATATAAGAAGCCACATGGAGGGTCTCCAGAATGAAACAGTTTATTTATTAGGTATGTTTGAACTTATTATTTATCTTTAAAATATAAATGACTTGCTTCTGCCTGCCGTTTTGTCTGCATTACCGGGATGAAAAGTGTCATACATTTTAATCCAGGATCAACTGTGCGCCAAGTTCCATCCCAGTTTGTTCAGCCGTTTTTGCATGAAAGAGTAACAAACATCCATACATCCTCACAAACTTTCACATTTGTAAAAAAATATATTTTTATTTTAGGTGATTCTGGTTATGCTCATAGGGAGCATATGATGACACCTATAGATAATGCTGTTGAAGACTCTCCTGAAGGAAGGTACAACTTTGTCCAAAAGCGTACACGCTCCACTGTAGAATGCACATTTGGCATATTAAAAAGTCGATGGAGATGTCTTTTGGCAGCTCGGGAACTGCATTACTGCCCTGAAACAGCAGGTAAAATTATAATAGCCTGCTGTGTTTTACATAACTTATGTATAAGGGGTGGTATTGATGTTCCCGAGTTGACAGCAGATGAACTCCAAGCTAAAAGAAGCAGGCAGGTTCCCTCGCAATCAGTTGCTTCGTCAGCTCAAGGTCTACAGGCAGGTCGAAGGGCAAGAGCTGTATTAGTGCAACTGTTAGAAAGGAATAGATAGGATGAAGGTAGAACTTTATCCTACCTATTCCTTTATACCTATCCAATTGTGGGCTCGAGTTGTAACTTAGGTCGTAACAGCTATGTGAACATTCAGCATTGCATATGTAAGCTGTCACGCCCTTTATGCCAGGAGGCTTTTATTTTTGCAGCCATGTCTACATTGTCATATTTTTTTTGCTTATGCTTGAGTATAGTTTTCATTTTATTTGTTGGTATATTGGGTTGGCTAGCTGGCATATAGCAAATCATTTAATTTAATTTGTGGCTCTTAATGTTTTACTATATACCATTGTATAGAATCAAGTTATTCTAACTGGACAGACAGCTGTGCTGCTGGGGAGTTTGTTGGCCACTTCTTCTTCCCAGCTAAAGTACTAGGAAGTGCGCGACGGGTGGGCGTTTTGGGGGGACTGTCTTTTGTAATTTTGACGTTCGAAAAGTGCTGATCAGCCTAATTTGAATAAATGACTATTGATTTTGATTTGATTTTAATTTTGAATTATATAATGTTAATTGCACTTTTTTCCTTTTGGACTATAATAAAAGTACAAAAATTGATTGTTTAACTTATAATAATGTTTTATTTACTTAAACTCTATCTAGAAACAAAATATTAAAAATAAAGGCAACAATTAATCTAACATAACAAAAAAAAAACTTAATTCCTATTATCTATAAATTCTCTAATTAGGCCACACAGCTGTACCAGGGCAGCCCTGATGCCTGCAAGCTCGGTGTTCCTGAGGGTTTCTCTCTGTACACGCCCCTCTTCATATTGATACAATCTGCTTCTGACATCAGAGCCAGCAGCAGATTGTCTCCTTCTGGGACGTGTACGTTGTGAGGCTGCAAAACAATATTCCAAATTAAATGGATACTTACATTTTTTTTAAATAGCTTAAGACACTTGAATGGGTTCAGTAAATGGGCACATTTTACTTTGTTAATGTAAATATAGAAATAACAGTAAATACTAAGTGATAACAGTTTTTTTTCTTCTAGTATATTCTTTACTTTTATTACACAAGATATAATTTAAAAGCTAACCTCATTTTCATGCAGTAAACAATTAATAAATTGTTTTTCTGCAATGTAAAGTAGTTATGTAAGTTTTTCAACACCAAGCATAACTTAAAGCTATGCACTAAACATTTAGGCTTCAAAAGTAACGAAGACACACCTATCTTCGTATCAGAACAGCTCACTGCAAAAGGTTCAAGGCTACATTTCCTTGCACGCGATCTCGCTAAGTCAAAGGGATATAAGTACTGCTGGACTGCTTATGGTAAAGTTTATGTTAAGAAACATGACGAATCACCAACATACATAATTAGAAGTGAGTCCCAAATACAAAGCCTAATGCAAGAAGCGTGACTACTATTATGCTGTCTTTACTGTATGTTTTTTCTGATTATTTTATTTAACTTATTGAACTTTTTAAAAAATGTTTTTAGTTCTCTAAATTTACATATACTCAAACAATACACACATATATACGTGCTTTACTTTTTACAGAACCACTACACACTCACACACAACCTGACATACACTTTCACACAAATAAATTGCATACTTATAAGTTTACTTAAACTACATACTCATTTGTTCTTACACCGTAAACTCTCTCTATGTAAATCAATACTAAATTATTTGATATATGATCACTTACGAACACTAAAAACTCGCATATACAAACGCGTATATACCATATATTACTCACTCATATCGGCCTCTCTAAGCTACATTTTTTATAAAAATATCGTTTATAACCTTAAAAATCTCACCGACTGCGATAATTATGTATATTTCTCTGTCAAAATACTTGTTGTTGGGGATCGAGCAAAATACATTTACGTAAAAAACATGGAATTGAAAATCAGACTTTTAATTTACTTATATTATGGATAGCACACATACAATAATGCAAGAAATAGACGACATAGTTATAGCGCAATCTAAAGAATTTCAAATTGATGTTTTTTCAAAAAATATTAATGTACTTAAAACGGATCTTACAATAATATCCCAAAATATTAGAAGTATATATAGTAATTTTGATGATTTAATAATAACTTTAACACAATTTAAGTTTAGTGTCGACCTTCTGATCTTAAATGAATGTAGACTAGACGTAAATAAACCCACCCCTGAAATTAAAAACTATAATAATTTTACCACGTGTAACCATATAAACCAGTGCGATGGCGTGGCAGTATATATAAAGTGTGATCACAAGGTTAGTGTTAAGGAAATAATATTAAGCCATGCATCATGCTTACAAATAATAATGCCGAATCTTGCTGTCCTTGCTATCTATCGATCACCCTCAAATAAAAATGCTGACAGTTTTATAGACTCGCTTAGTAATCACCTGGACTCACTCAAATCATATAAAAATATTGTTATAACAGGCGATATAAACATTAACATAATATATAAACCTACTGAACAAACGAATGAGCGCACAAACAGATTAAATTATCTAAACATGCTTGCAATGCATGGCTTGTTACCGGGACATTCCTTACCTACCAGAGGCGAAAACTGTTTGGACCACTTTATTTTAAAAATAGACAAGACAAAAAACGCTGCTTCTGTTGCTGTATTGAATACCACTATCACGGATCACTACATGATCTTCCTTAAATTATCAAATTTAGTAAATTCATACAAATGCTCGAAAACTATAACACATGTGGACTTTGAGAAAACAACAAATGCTTTAAAACTAAGTAATATTTCTGAACTTATTTTAATCAATGATCCAGTCACCTTATCTGCACAATTAATAGATAAACTCCAAAGCTGCCTTCTGCAAAACACTATTACTACTTTAGTTCCGAGAAATAATCGCATCATTAAGCCATGGATAACGTTAGGAATTTTGCGCTGTATTCAAAACAGAAATAACATGCAAAGAAAACTACGATCTGATCCACAAAACAGTTTATTACAAATTACTTACCGAAGATATCGCAACTATTGCAACAGTTTAGTTAAAAAGCTTAGAAGAAAATATGATAAGGAACAACTAGTAAAAGCAAACAAGAATACAAAACAGATATGGAACACAATTAACAATATAACTCATCGCAAACCTAAAAAAAATCCTAACTCAGAACTATTAGAGATAAGGACCAGCCCTGATGCTTCGGTGAACCACATAAACGAATTCTTTTCTAACATTGGGAAAACTCTGGCTGAAGACATTATCTCCGGAAACCGATTACAATCCCATAACGCTTCTGATCATTTAATAAATACACAGGCTTCCTCCTTCGTGCTTCTCGAAACGGACTCTAGAGAAGTCTATAACGTGCTAATGAGCCTTAAATCTGAAAGCGCTCCAGGCTGGGACAATATTACAACAAAATTTCTAAAAACTGCTCATGAATTAGTCGTACCCATAATATCGCATCTTGCTAACTTGTGTTTTATCCAAGGGAAATTTCCTCCAGTTCTGAAGCAAGCCATAATCACTCCTGTGCACAAGGGTGGAGACAGAAATGACGTTAACAACTACAGACCTATCTCTGTCTTGCCTGCAATATCTAAAATAATTGAAAAGCTAATTAATATTAGACTAACCAGCTTCACTAATAAATATAACATTATTTCACAAGCTCAGTATGGTTTTAGACAAAAATTATCTACGGATGACGCAGTTACAGCTTTAACCACTCATATTGTTAACCTAGTAGATTCAGGAAAAAAATGTCTAACTGTATTTCTAGATTTGAAAAAAGCTTTCGATACCGTTTCTGTCCCCACTCTTGTGCGTAGTCTGGAGGGTATAGGCGTAAGAGGAAGCCCATTAGCATTATTAATAGACTATCTACAGGATCGTAGGCAAAAGGTTAAGGTAGGAGAGCATATCAGTAAGGAGTGTTATGTGACCTACGGCGTTCCGCAGGGTAGCGTGCTGGGTCCGCCTTTATTTTTAATATATATAAACCAACTCTGCAAAATGGTGATAGAAAATGGTCGCGTTTTCTCATATGCAGATGACACTGCTATTGCTTTCTCTGGTGATACATGGGAATCCGTATATCAGTCTGCTGAAAAGGGTCTTACCAAAATTGCTAACTGGTTGAACTCACATCTTCTTACACTAAACATCTCTAAAACAAAGTATATTACATTTACAATCTACAACAACACTCAACCTGGACCTAACGTAACTCTCAAAATCCACACTTGTAATAATATACTTAGCACAAACTGTTCCTGTAAAAGTATTGAAAAAGTGACTCACATAAAATACCTAGGTATAATCGTTGATCAGCGGTTATCTTGGCATACTCATACAGATATGGTCATGGCCCGTACGAGAAAACTTATCTGGATATTTAAGAACCTAAGACATGTAACAACTAAAAAAATGTTAAATGAAATCTATGTCTCTCTAGTTCAGTCAATTCTTACCTACTGTATACCCGTGTGGGGCGGTGCGACAAAAACGAAGTTTCTTGAGCTAGAGCGAGCACAGAGATCTCTGATCAAGGTCATGTATACCAAACCGTACAGATTCCCAACCAATGAGTTATACTCCCTTAGCGGTATTCTTACAGTCAGAAAATTATATATACTACATGCAGTCTTAAAATTACACAAAGTCTTGCCCTATGACCCTCATCATCTGGAAAGAAGACGAAAATACAGTGTTGCAACAGTAAAATTTGTTAAAACTGCGTATGCCAGACGACAATTTAATAGAAATTCCGCTGCTCTATATAATAAAATTAATAAAATAATTAACATCTATCCCATGACCACTAAAGACTGCAAAAAGGCAATAGTTCAATGGCTAAAACTTAAGACTTACGAGGACATTGAATTACTACTGCAAGCATCGTCAATATGAGATTGAAAAGATACACACACACACACACACATACACACACACACACACATACACACACACAATACACACTATTTCTAGGATATATCTCTAAGTTTGTATTTTTTATTAATTTTTTATTTTTCATTTTACTTTTTTGTTTTCTTATATTTAGTTATAGTTCAAGTCTTGCCTTGTTTTTTTTTAGATTTTATTTGTAATTTCCTTTGTTTAAATAATAGTTTCACTTTGTACACCACTTTTACCACTATATTTTTGTCATTGGAGAGCGGGACCTCCTAGCACAGGTATATTTTTTACTTAAAAGGAGGCCCCTATGTAAGATTTACTGTAAAAGTTGTACAAGTTTCTGAAATAAACCTTTTTATTTTTTATTTATTTTATTTATTTTATGTATTATTCAATGCTAAAGTTTAATTTTTTTGTCTATATTTCAGTCAAATACAAAATAATGTTCTATCATGTTACTAAAAAAAATGAAAATACCTCAGAAACAAATACTTACAAAGTGTGGAAGTCAGGAATTCTTGTGACACCGTTGGTTGACTTGCAGGTTCTGAGGGCTGTCTGTCTTCCTGGCTGGGTTCCACATACTCCACGACTTCCTCATGCAAATCAATAGGCTGTGGAAAGCTCGGAGGTTGGCTTATGTGACTGGAGGTTGATGCAATGGGTTCATTGGTCTGAAAATAAAACAGATTAATACCAATTAGAATGATGAAATATTGAAATTTTATTAGATTTGATTACTTTAATTTAAAATGGACTTTAAATTATCATACATAATAGTACTGTTTCATAATAAATACAATTATTATGATAATAAATGTTAATACAAGAATTCAAAGAAATATTACCTCACTGAAGGCTGGCGCTCTGGCTCCAGTTTGGCGTTCACCAAACCTCTCTCCCATTATGGACAGGATCTTTAACTGCCAATGGGAGAGTGAGGGTGCCGTCGATGGACCACCTCCAGTCGCTGAAGCCGACCTCCGAGAATCAGCAGCAGCTTTCTTGGCTAAATGTTTTCTATCAAACCATACCTGCAAAATATTAAAGCAAGCATGAGATTTACATGTCACTATATTATTATGTTATCTTTACATAGTATAAAACAAAGTCGTTCCCGCTGCCTGTACGCTTAGATCTTTAAAACTACTCTGCGCAATGGATAGAGTGATTCAAGAGGAAGGTTTATTTGTATACATTGCACCCGTGCGAAGCCGGAGCGGGTCACCAGTTAATTATTAAAACACTAGGTACATACCTTTTGCCACTGCTGAACTGTTTTCGTGCAACCGCCCATGGAATTGAGCATATTGCACAATTCTTCCCACAGTCTCTTTGCCCGGACATTTCCTTCGACTCTCCTCAATTTCCCGCGGGCTAGATCCCTATGCTCGTCCAAGAAATTGAGGAGGTACTCTATTTGCTCGGGAGTAGCAGAACCCGTGTGTGGAGCCATTTTAAACTGAAAAGATGTTTATGTAAATGGATATTAAGAAGTGACGATATTTTTAATGAAAAATAAATAAGTAGTACCATTTATGATATTTACTTACACAGTTTCCAAAACAAAACTTGTGGAAACCCAAAATGTGGACTGGAGCTATCACGCCGTTTACGATAGCTTCGGTTTTAGTTCTTTGGCAAGTAACATCCTTGGCAGTATTGGAATCAGCAAAGATTACCTTCATCAAACGCCCAGTGCAGTCCATGGATTTGTAAGACCGGTGGTGTTTAACGGTGTGAAACACAAGTGTAGCTTCAGCAGCAGATTTGTTTGTTTTACTTTGAGATGATGGAGACTGGAGAATAGTATCTATTTTGCGGATTTTATTAACCACCAACAATTGATTCTGGTGTTTTTTGCTTTTAATGTGTGTGTCGATATCGAACACACCTTTGTACTTTATGGAAATGTAACAATCACACACTGTACAGAAAACTTCCGACGGCTCTCGTCTTTGTGTCATTAAAGGATATCTTTCACGTAAAATGTCTGTAAATGTACATTGACGTTTACTACTCGAAGCCATTATATAGAAATCTCAATTACTGCCTTTTTGTTATAAAATAAATGCTTGCCACACAAATACACACAACACTAGTAAACTTAGCACCGTTTGCAAGAGTCTTGAACTACTAATAACTCACTCAGCCGCGCCGCGCCCCACTGTGGATTGAAAATCGCCTCTAGAAGACTTAGGGATTTCAATTTGCAAGTGTCGGATTTTTTGCCGGTTATCGCTTCTATTAGTTATTACTTTATTCAAAAATACACCCAAGAAACCCGTAATATCCTCACAGGTGGTTTTAGTACTAATTATTTATGATTTTTTGACATTTATGTCATATAACGGTTATCGCTGCAGATTTTTTTTTAAATCGTCAAAATATTTTTATTTATTTTTACATATGAAACGGTTCCTTTTAGTGACTAAATTAAGATCTTTGTTAATTATAATGGGTTAAGACCAACTGCCTTAGAGTCTAACAAGAATGCCAAGGTTTCCTACAAGACTCGGCCGGAACCGACAAAGATGATCAATATTTCATAAAAAAGGAAAATTATTATACAATTTGATTGTATAATTCACCAACAAAAGTTATAGTTCTTTAGCGTTTGTTGTACACTAAGGTTTGCGTGGCGAGTGGTGGTAAATAAAAGCAGGTAGTTTGCTACTCACGGTTATAATGTTCTCACACAAAACACAGTCACATTCACAGAAGAAGAAAGGCACATAAGTTCGACACACATAGGATAGTTTATACACGGAGATGATTGACTGATTAACAGTACGATCACAGAGAAATACACAACATATAACGATAATCCTGAAGGATTACGGTGAATTTATAACTGTTGGTATAGCACAGAGTTGCGTGGGCGTCGCGATAGCGGAATCGGACTTAAGGTCGCTCAAGGTGGCGCGTGGCGGGTCGCGCGCATCGCGGCGCGACCCCATTCCGGCGCATCACCTACGTCAGCATGTGACGTAGGCGTGCACGACTCCACTGTGCGGTGTAGATTTGTACGTTGTCTGCACCTTGCCTAGTTTTCCTGTTGAGTTTTTTTCCAAGAACACGGCTCCACACATTTCTTTGCCCGAGCGTGAAAACGGTGGTGATAATAGCAGAGCCAGTCGGGACTATCAGGAGAGCGCCGTGACGTAGACTGGTCGCGGTTGCGATTACGGGACGCGGAACGGGACTGATTATTGTTGTTCCACCGACGTCTGAATTTCGGCCGTGATCTCTCCAGCTCGTTGACCTTGAGGCTCAGCTTTGCTATTTCAGCCATGATAGTTTCTGCTTCTCGGCTCAACGGAGTCTGCTGTGATTGTGACACCTCGTTAACCTGATGGACTGCGCGCGACGTTTCAAAAACATTGTCAGCAATTGACGAGAAATGATCCAACTCTTTTACCTCTGATACTGCGAGAACTGCGCGAATAGTATCTGGTAAATGACCTTGCCATAATATTCTTAGAGTGTCATCTGGAATTTTGTCCTTGGCGAGCTCTCTCATACGTCGCAAAAGCTGCGAGGGTTTTTGGTCGCCTAGGTCCATCTCGCTTATTAGTTTTTGAAGCTGTCTGTTTTTTGACTCTTCGTATATTCGTAACAAGTGGTCCTTGAGTGCTTCAAACTTTTTTACTGCCGGGGGCTCTATTAAAATATCAGTGACCTGTTGAATAGCCTCTTTGCTTAATTTTGATACTACAATGTCGTACCTGGCGTCGTCAGAAAGTTTTTGCGGTGCCAGCATAGCTTCGGTGCGAATAAACCATACTCTGGGTTGGTCTGTCCAAAAATCGGGGATTTTGGAAGTCAGAGTAATCGCTGCCAGTTCCGATGCGGCTGAAGGGTGTGGAATAGTCATCTTGCACAGATCCACCAAATTGTTTTAAAATTTTTGAAGTTTGCACTTGTTCACTTTTTCGCGGGGTCACCACTTAACCCATTACAGCATAAAGTTTGTTATAGTACTTAATTCGATTACCATGATAAATAATGGACAGTCTGTTGTGGTCAAATTAAGGATTTAGTTGATAAAAAGCAAAGCATTTATTTATATTTATGATTTTATGACCCGTCCGATATATCGGACGCTATGCACAGCGGAACCATACACTACCTGTTGACGGGATAAATAGTTATAAACAAACCAGTTGAAATTATATCAAAGTTTATTGAAAAAAGTAATCGAATGACTAAAACATGTATTTTATGATGAAGAGTCTTTTACATGGTAGTCCTTAAACCACTTAGGATGCCAAAGTATATTTTTATGCCATTTTGGGCTGGCAACTTTCCGAGCTCTATGAGGGTGAGAACTACATCTCCACCGAATCCAAAGTCTTTCTTGTCAGAGCTTTTCCCCGTGTACAAACTAAAAGCGACCATGTAACCAGTACTGGCACACATAGCCAAACTTTTGTAGCCAAATCTTATGGGCTTTCCCCTGACAAATTGTTTGGCGTAATGCTTTCCATAGTACGGAATCATGCTTTCGTCGACGCTGTAATGCTCATCTAGACCGTAATGTTTTAGGAATGATTCGCCCAAACTGTCTAGCAGCAGACGCAATTTATACAACCTGTCAGAAGCTGATAAATGCGTATTATCATTCAAATGTAAGTTTTGAAGTTTCGCTTCAAATCTGTTACATCTTATACTTTCTGCAAGAATTTTCGGCACATCATTATCTCTAGAGAAATACAGCCTTTTATTCGGTAACTTCACATAGCCCGACAGTAACATAGCGCCCAAAATAACATAAATCTCGTCTTCTGTAACTATCAATGACTTATTTTTCTGTCCCGCATAGAGGTTTGTTTGGTCTACAATTTATTTTATTAAATCTTTGTGGAAAAAGAACCCGGAATTTTCTAGGGGGTCTTTACAAAATAAATAAAAAATAAATAAACATTTTATTCTCAGGTTACTATGACCCATAGACATATACCTTACAAACTAACATATATAAGTAATACAAAAACAAAAAACTTGTGTTAATAATAGTACCTTAAACTACGTTAGTAGCACTTCACTTTGTTAGCTTGTCCGTGAGCTGTCCTGTGGCACTTGTCCGCGGAAGCGACGGAACACCACGTCCTGTGGCCAAAAGTCTTCGTCCATGACGACGGGCAGATAACAATTCGGTACACGCACCACAAACGCCTTGAAGTTGACGTTGCGGTGTGACTCCAGTAACTGCACCCTCGGCATGTATTTCGTCTTCTGGCGTACGTACTCCACAATGTCTTCCGCCTTAGTGGTGTAGTGTAGGCGGGAAATGTACACCGGAGTGTTCGGTTTAGCAGCGCGCAAGCTGACTTCAGGCTTCGGAGTAGCTTTTCCGCAGCGGTTCTTGTTGGTTTGCGAACGGTGCTTCCTCCTTTGCACCTTCACGAAACCCTCATCATCAGGCTTAGGTTTAGTTGAAGCGCCTGGGGCACTCGCAATGACGCTAGCGAAATCATTTTTGGTCGGTTTCGTCAGAGCTGCAGTCACTGGCAGCGGGACGGGGCGAGGGGTTTGGGCGGGGCTGAGAGGAGGAGCCGCGCTGACGGGTGCGGGGCCGCGAGGCACGCGTGCAGGGCGTTCTGCAAGCTCAGCAAACGACGGACGCGCTGGCGACGAAACTGCTGACGCGGAATTTGACGACGATACATCGAGGCCGGTTCCGCGACACATGTTTACGTTAGATGCATCGACTGATGACCTAGTTACCGCCACACTATTACGCAACTCGCTAAATTCTTTGCGCAAATCGGCCACGGTGTTCTGGGATGCATCTAACTTTGCTAGAACATCTGCGAGGCGGGCCTTCAGAAAAACAATGTCCTTCAGAAGGCTCGTTACATCGACGTGGTCGAAAGTGACCGGAGGAAGCTTGTGCAGCTCCTTCGCCACAAACGTCGGCACGTCATCGGGGTCGGTCTCCTTGAACAGCGTGATGATGTCTTGCAGGCTTCTCTTGGTCCCGTCACGCCGGCGGGACACCATCTGGTCGCGCTTGTTCAGCACATTAAACAATAACAGCTTGGCAGCAGCTATGTCCTCCTCGCTGAAGTTCGTTGCGCAGATTTGGACAGCGGACACCTCGTCCATCACATCCAGCTTCTGCTGCAGGAACGCCAGCAGCTCATTCGCCACTAGTACACTACTCATGGCGAGAAAATTACGTGCGACAGCTTGCGCCGCGCTAGTCAATACACAAAAGATGCACACACGTCCGCACTGGAACGCGGCACAGGCAAGACTTCAATACTGCCTTTCTTCAGACGTTGGTTGTGTGCTGTACTCTGTGCATGAAAACTTAGGTAATTGGTTTTCCACAAAGTCGTCCTTTTCTTCTTAGTCTGTGACTTTTTAGGTGGGTTATTCCGCGGTTTCAGAGAAGAAAGGGGTTCATCATCGCTTTCTTCACTCGATGAAAGTGGCCGCAAAATTCCAATATTTCACGATTGGAGCCCTGAAGATGTTGAAGGCAGATTATTATCTATAATTGCTTGAAAACGATGTAGTTCACATCTACTATGTAGCAATTTGCTTCTCAAGTGGTTTAGGTTTGCACTATGCTCCTCATCTGACTTGTCACTGTCCTCATGTGTAGCCTGATCAGCTCGTTCAATAGGTGGTTCAACATAAATAAAGTTTTCCGCAGTCACATTATCATCCTCGCATTCTAAAGCCGATAAAATTTCATGCACATTTAAACTGTAACAAGCAAACAAAAACCACACCTCAGAGCCCAATATGCATGACGTCCGATTTATCGGACAGCAGTAAAATCACACACATATAAACCGAACTAATAATTTTGGCATCAAAAAAGCTTACGTATGCCTAGGTCTACACTATATCAACAAACACAATAGATTTGTTAAATATTTATTGAAAAAAAATTACAAGCAAATACAAAATATTACTTACCGTTTACTCAAAACAGTCTGACCGCATCCCGCCATTTTCGAAAATGACAACTGACAAGCGAGTTATGTCATTCGGCTGTTTGAAACGGGGTTGCCAGTGTAGAAAACATATTAAACTTTTCATTGCAAAAAAAACTACCAAATTAATTATTTGGTCAGTGAAATATAAAGAATTTCCGTACGTCCGATTTATCGGACGTTATGCTGTAATGGGTTAAGGTGATATGGTAATCGGGGATAAATAAAAGAGATGGTCACTGGACTGCACTGATATTATATTGACACTTTGATGTACAGGCAACGAGTGTGTGGCGCGCGCTTTGCGGTTACATATTTATAAGCTTACGCTATTACAGTGTGTGTATTGTATGCGCTATCTAACCCCTACAAATGTATTATGTATGTGTCATGTTTATGTATGTGTATAGATGTTTGAATTCTTTAAAGTTGACCACTTAATACTTCTGATTTTAACAATACCATGAAATAAACAAATGATTAATTCAATTAATGACTTTTAGCACATTATCCTAGCATCATATATATATTCTTATATATCATTACGATCTTCGCAGGGTGGCTGGTTGCAGCTGGATGAGAGTTGCCGAAAATCGAGCTAAATGGCGTGCAATTGGGGAGGCCTATGTCCAGCAGCAGACTGCTATAGGCTGATGATGATGATATATATATTCTTGGATCCCCGGAAGCCGTAAGATTATGGGTGAATCCTTTTGGACAACCACGTGGATGATATCCTCACGCCGCAGGAGACACAGAGGCAAGGGTCGTGGGCAAGCTGTCACCAGGGTGGGTACCTTTGTTATAGAGTTAGGTCCGGAACTCTTCTGTTGTCTTGAAGTTAATATTTTGCTGGTCTTGAATCTTCTTGAAGATTCCTGGCGGTAATCCCGTTGTGTTTTTCTTGATATTCTTGAATCTTCTCAGGATCTGGTGGAAATCCCGTTGGGTTTTGATAATAAAAGCTCTTGAATATTTTTGGTAGTTCATTTGTAGATTTGCACAGTATCACTTACATACAAATCAAGTTACTGAAGAGAAGTGGGCTTGAGAAGTGATCGACAGTGCCTGGTGGCCCTGCCTTTTATATGTGAAGTGTTGTAAACAAAGTCATGTCCTAACTGGACTATTCGATAAGTAAAGGATGTAAATAAGGTCGACTGATAACCTTGAGTTTTTTGTGTTTTTCCATTATTCTGGTGGGTTACAACACCTACCCCCTTAAATAGAATTGTTGTTAGTTGTTTAATTGATACAAAAATTCTTAGGTATAGGTCCTATGACTATACAATAATAGAGATTTTAAGACTATATAACATTAACCCTTAAATGCATGATCTTTTATTTTAATATTTGAAAAAATGTATTTTATAGAATATTGTGCTTAGATTCGAGGAAAAAAAAAATAGGTATTATGGATTTACGTATATTTTTACCAAAAATCAACATGTGCCGTTTTCGGCACTACATGCATTAGTTAGTTTATTATTTTTTGTGAAGGTCATTGAAGCAGTCTTTGCTTTTTTTAGCGCATAAATGAACTTTACATTTCGCACACATAATTACAGTCTTCAAATTGCAGGCTGGAAACATACATCTCATCCTATTAGGTGTCCTTATTTGTTCATGGCCCACGCCATCGAGTATAACGTCGTTTGGGGGTAAAACTTGACAAGGCTTTCCTTTCCGTATCTTGGGAGGCGGGCCAGCTGCTGTAGTTGATGTAGAACGTGGACGACCCCTCGGTATAGGTGTGGAATATTTGCAAAGTGTGTCTGCTAATTCAGAACGAAAGTCTGCAAGATTCATGATATCTTTGCTGGCTTTCCCTGTTTGACCCATAACTTTTCTGTAAAGAATCCAGGCATTGATGATGGTCAGGTCCAACAGATGATAAAATATTCTCATGTACCATTTTCTGCTTTTGATGCGAATCCTATACCTGCCAAGGTGAGAATCCATCAGGTCGACGCCTCCCATATGAGCGTTATACTCTTTTACGAGTTTGGGGCAAGCAATTTCGATTTTTCGTTTCAATTTTTTATCATACCTATGGATTGTTTCCACAGGTTCTGCACCGACGTAAGTGGATGCCAGGACAACTTGTTTATTGTCCTTCCACGAAACTGCAGATATGTCCACATTTTCAAAATTTGTGACATATTCTTCATATGTTCCTCGAGGTATAGAACTTTTCGTTACGTCTTGTTTATGAGGCAATTTACAAGTTTTGCCCAAACGATTTCGCTGTATGGTTCCTAAAGAATGGATTCCTTCAGTGGCCAAATGATACATTAGGGGCAAAGATGTATAATAATTATCGAAATATACGATATGATTTTTTTGCTTAGGAACCACTCTGAGCAACCTCATGACAGTCCAACAACTCCTATTTCAGGTTCACTTGGCAGTCTCTCGTCATCCTTGTCTTTACCCGCGTATATTATAAAATTATATGAATATCCGAGTAAGCTGCAAAGGGCAAATAATTTGAAACCCCATTTGTGAGGCTTATTCGGCATATATTGCTTCAAAAAGTGTCCGATTTTTGTTGCGCACATCTGTTCATCGATTGACAAGCGTTGGTCAATCGTAACACTAGAAATTTTTTCGTTCAAATGTATTATCACAGGCCGCAATTTGTGTAACTTGTCGTGGTCTGGATGGTCGACTGGGAGATGTTTTGAGTTATCGTTGAAATGCAATACCCTTCTAATTTTTTCAAATTTGTTCACGGGCATGGTATCTCGTATTGGGCCGAACCCAAATTTGCCCCAGTATGACCGAATATTGGGGTAGTGGTAAACAGACATGAAAGTGATAATCCCTAAATATTTTCGCAAGTCTTCTACTGTGTATGTTTCTAATCTATTAGGTTGTTGCTGAGTTGCATATAAGTTTGATTCCTGAACAATAGACTCTAAGAACTCATTAGTGAAAAAGTACGTAAAAAATTGATATGGTGTATCTAATTCCAAAATATTAGAAGATAATTCTTCAAAACCTGAAAATGCTATTTTATCTTCAGAATAGACCAGGTTTCGTTTTCTCCATAGTAGACTTCTACCTCCACTTGGCATATAATTAGCGCTTTCAGGAGTTGAAATATTACGTACTATTGGAGGGTCATTGTCAGTTACTGCGGGAGGATCAATAGCATCAATAGGATCAATAGCTGGATCGATATCTTTACCATTACCATTGAATGTTTCTAAAGGAGATTCTTCCAACTCATCTAAAAGATCTTGACGAGACGGATAATAATCTAGGTCTTCCCCGTCGGATTCCAGCTGATCGTCAGAAATTTCGCCACTTTCTAGCATGCGAAGCATCTCTTCTATATTTTTGTCATCCATAGCTGAAAAGCAACACAACAACATGCAATAACCAACCACCCAGCAAAGCAAAGTAACAAATAAAACATTTGAAACGTGTTAGAACAGGTAGGCACTTAGCGGGAAAAAAATGTACTAAATATGCATGAAGGGTCGTTTTCGGCACAAAGATATTTTTGCGTTTTTACGAGTGCATTATTGAAATTTGAAGTAAAATAATAATAAGCACATATATTTGATGAACTTACCTGATAAAATATTATTTTTACTTGAAAGAATATAATAAACGGACAGTTTATTTTTTTCGAAAAAACTTTCGTAACTTCGGTTGGCGCTAAATACTCTGACTTCTGTCATACTTTGACAGATAAAATTTGACAGGTAATACCAAGTAGAGGCTGATATTCTCGTATATTTTTTTTTCATAGATAATAGATTAAAAATACAACAGCTAATAGTATGACAGTTTACTATTTGGCGGGCTATTTGAACTTAAAGTTGTTGTGCCGTTTTCGGCACAATATGCATTTAAGGGTTAAATGATGGAGATTTTAAGACTCTGTACAATGTTAAGTGATAAAGGTTTTACGACTCCATTAAATGATGAGGTTTTAAGACTCTATATAATATTGAGGTTTTAAGACTCTATATAATATTAAAGGATAGAGGTTTTAAGACTCTATATAATATTAAGTGATAGAGGTTCCTGTCCCCTGATGACCAAAATCCTTCAAAGCGATGAGCAATCTAAAAGATGTAAACATGAACTGGGAAATCTTTCGGCAATTTGGCCACCAAGTTCGTAACGACATATCTTTGGTAACATCAAATTGTTTTCCTTCGAAAACTGCATACCTTCTTGAATTTTCTACAAACAAGTTCAGAACGTCGCACAGTGGTCCGGATTTTGAATATGATGGACTTAGAACCCAAGGTCAAAATTTCGCTCTGTAAAAATTCATGCGGACAGATAAGCGAACGCTCAAAAAAAAAAAATTGAAAAAAAAAAATGTATGGAGTAAAACCGAAATATATTTTTTTCTCGAAATGTTCAAAAGTGTTAGCAATGAAACATTTTGTAAATGATTATATTACATTTATTTGTTAATTTCACAAACAAATCTTTTGCATGCACTTGCAGCTTTGGCGTTTATGCGCAGTTTAACTTAAAATATTTAATATAAAAATATTTACATTAAAACACTACTTTTTTGGTCTGTTAAGTGGTTTCGGGAAAGTATAATACTAATATAAAATTGTTTATATCAACATAGACATCAAATTACAAAATAACATAATTATTGAAAAAAAAAAAATGCATAATTCTTACAAACATTCTTATAAAAAATTACTTACGAAAACAAGAACAATAAAAATATAATAAAATTGTACATGTATATTGAACATAAAAAAATAATACCAACTAATAAATTAAAGAAAACTTAAAAATCATTCCAAAGGATCTGGCACATTTTGTGGAGCTTCTTCATCAACTTCTATTTCTTCTTCAACTTCTATTACTTCTTCTGTTATAAGTAACTGCAAAGCTTCTGGAAACATACTTAATGATTTAAAATTAGTGTATTTAGGTTTCAGATGAGATATACAGGGAGTAAGGGAAACGCTTCCGAAAACGAAAACAGGTGATAGGGCTAGTTATTCTCAATACGTATGCATAAAAAAAATGTATTTTTTTTAAACAATTTTTACCAATTTTTTTTTGCATTTTTTGTGGACTATGCTGTGAGAACAGTCAAATGAACCATTATTTGAGATAAAACAAATGCACTTGAAAAAAAAAAAAATTACAGCTTTAGCAAGCGATGTAAATTCAAATGTAAAAATCAGCTGATCTCGGGTTCACCGCGCACGCCGACAGACGCGTGGACAACGACCTCCAAGTACCTACACGCAGTGACTTTTATCTATTCTTTGTATAACGCCGCCAAAATAAAATAAGTAAATTGCAGAAGTATCACAAGTTTTAAATTGATGGACTGTGTCTTAGATTTAATAACAGTTTTGTATGTTAGTTGATAATGGATAGTGAATGAAATAAAGTGAACGATCGCCAACATTAGCTGTGATTGACTAAAACATTTTCATTACGAGTACAGTTTCAAACAACTAGCGCACGTGAATCAATTGAATTTGAACTTTATACCAATGTGATTAGAGTCACACGACGCAAGCTTGTTTATTGCAATAACTGTATCCTTCATTTAGTAAGTAAACTCAATTAATTTAAAGTGGATAATTTGATTAATTTAATCTAAGAAACCCGATAAATCTTATTAAAAAGTTAAAAAAAAACAGTTCGATTTAAAGCATAGGTCCAATTTCCTAACATTTGAAATGATTTGGTTTTCTGTTTCGTCTCTGTATCTTTTTGATCATTCACATGACAAGACAGCGCGGCGCCGCACAGTGTGCGATCGCAATCGCGAGATTAGAAAGCTAATTCATAATTACCATGTGATTTCAATTTAGTGAAACGAACTTTTGTGAATTTTTAAACTGTCTTGACCCTTAGTATAAAAAAAATATTGTGAACTTGAATAAGCATACTCATAATTTAAAGCATTTAACCATAAAATTAATCATCAACATTATTTTATTTTTAAATTTAGAGGATAAATAAATGGTACTATCTGTGTGTACTTATCTGTTTAATGGTGAACCTTATGAATCCAGAGACAGACTCATTTTTCATGTCAGCGCCATTCATTTCTTTCTTTAAAAAATTATAACTCCTTCATTTGTACACGCAATTGCCCCATACGAAATTTTTAGAATAGTAATGATCAGCAGAATCCATTTATAGCCAAAAAAGGACCCTTCAAAATTCGAGTCTCAATGTCTATGGAAGGCGATTTGTAAATTGTAGCCCACCGTGCGTCGGCGCCGCCGACACACAGTGGGTCGAAACTATGATTTTAGTGACTTAGGGCTCAACTTTGCTTTTTTACTTTTTTCTTCATGTGGATGGATAGAGCTCATTAACCTCAACAATAATTGTTCTGATGTATTTTTTCCTAAACTTTATACTTTGGGTAGAAAAATGTGTTTTGTTATTTTTTTGTATGGAGCGGATCAAATAACCTTAAATTCCTGCTAAGTAGCGTGTGATCCCGCGTTGAAACTTTATTTTTCATATACCTTGTCTAGTCTATTATCATTTGATGCTATTAACGTGTGCATAAAGTTGCAACTCTGCCAAATAAATGGATCGAAAAAAATGAAAAAATATATCGAATAAAAAGCTACATTTTTTACTTTCGTAAGTTCTTTTAAGTTAAATTTGATATGGAATAGTAAGTAAAAGCACGTAATAATACACATAGTTACTTAACAACTAACAACAATACATTTAAAAGGTCCCTAATTAGCTTAAATTTACTAATATATGTAGTATTAGTAAATTTGTAAATTTAAGCTAATCACACTAATCATAATACATTTAAAAGGTCCCTAATTAGCTCAAATTTACTAATATATGTAGTATTAGTAAATTTAAAGCTAATCACACTAATCATAATACATTTAAAAGGTCCCTAATTAGCTTAAATTTACTAATATATGTAGTATTAGTAAATTTAAAGCTAATCACACTAATCATAATACATTTAAAAGGTCCCTAATTAGCTTAAATTTACTAATATATGTAGTAGTAGTAAATTTAAGCTAATTAGGGATCTATGAATTTCAATTTCTTTGTTTTAATGACTTTAACATGTTTATGAAATGTTATTTTAAGTTAGATTTAATACTGAATAGTAAGTAAAGATAGGTACATAATAATACAAATTAGTAAAGGTAAACTAACATTACTACAACTAACACAAGCAAACTAAAAACTAACTATAACAACATCAAACATTACTATTTCCTTTCAATTATGAGTTTGACATTTATAAACTAATAAAAAAAACAAGAAACTTACAAACTACCAAAAAATCTTATTCACTATCGCTATGACTATCTTGTAAATTATCTACATCAATAAAATCTATATCGGATTCTGTGGGAAAAATCAGCAGAAGCTCTTTGACTTTTGGAGAGAGAACCATTATATTTTGTTTCACCATTCGAGGTCTTAGACTTGTGATCTTTGGATCAGAAGACAAAAGAAGATTGTGTATAATATCCTCATTTGTCGCCGTTCTACTTACCTTTCTAGAATGACTCTCTCTATATTTCCAGAAATCTTTATTACGAGCTTCCGCTGCCTCTTCCGACAGTTTACCTATAGGTATGGCACCAAAGTGCTTAATTATATCACTCCCATGTACTAACAATTTATGTATACTGGAAGGCATATAATACCAGGGATATAAGTGAACGTACAATTGTGCAGTATCTCTACAAAATTCGGAAAACTTAGAAAGATCCACGCTCTCTCCAGATGCAACCGTCTGAAGAATCACATGAAACCTTTCTATTAAATCTTTATCTATTCCTGTTATGCGAGCTGTTGTTTCTGCATCCCTAAAAAATCTTCTGGCAGTATTGCCATCATTGGTTGTGCCTACTCCTTGCTTGACTACGTCAATAAGTAAACCGCATTCTTTCTTAAACGCTTGCTGTATAGCGCTCTTTCTGAGTGACATTTTTTCTTTGTCATCGCCCCTGCAACTCCATTTTTTGAAGTCCAAACGATAAGCTGCAAACAAAAAGAAATATCACTTAAATAAAAATCTCACAAGTAACTATATAACGTGAAAAAAATTATGAACTAATAAAATTATATTTACCGATATGAAGTAAGCACTCCATGCTTCTTATCCAGGCATGTAAAGATGACATTCCATACTGGAACACTTCTTCGTTGTTCTCTTTTTGAGCAAGTGACTCTAAATTGTTCATCTCTGACGGTTTTGCTTTGCAGATATCACAGACAGCTGAAGATGTGTCTGACAAATATGACGATATTTTGCCGTCTATCATCGTCAAGTGCAATTGATGCTTAACTTCAACTTGATTGAACTTGATTGGCTGAAGTCTTTCTATTTCTTCGGTTATGCTAGCTTTTATAGTTACCACTGTTGACTGCGTTTCTTTGGTAAATTTGAACATTATCGGACGGCAATAGAAAGTTGATGAGGGTCGATCGTTTTCCCAAACAATTGTTCCATCACATTGTTGAAGCCTTATAGGAACTAGACTGGCCATGAAGATAGTTGAGTCATCAAACTCTGCTTCAGTCTTTTGTTTATAATTACTTTGACCTGAGGCTCCATCAAAACCCCATTTGCTTATTAGCAGTAACTCAGTTGGCGAATCCAAATCTAAAGTAATCACTTCTAAAAGCCTAGATACCGTCAAGTTGAGTAAAGCTTGCAGTTTAATAGCAGCTCCTTCTTCAGTTATAATTATGTCTTCTTTCCCTGGATAACATTTTGCCTTCGCTTGTTTTATTTTATAATAAGAAGGGTATAAATCAGACCTATTTTCACTTGCTGCTTCTCTTAGGCTTATATACTGCCACTTACTAAATTTAAGTGAAACTAATAAAGACAGTGCCTTATCGGGTGAATATGTACTACTTTTCGGTTTACTTGTACTTAAACACTCTTTAACTTTTTCTAGATCTTCGGGGTGATTTAGTAAATGGTTCATAATTTTTCCTACATCCTCATTTCCGGTGTTTCTTAAACTAGCAATTGTAGTAGCTTTAAGTTCATCCGGGGATAACGAAAGCGATTGGTTAATTTGATCAACGCGTCTTCGTTTTTGCCTGGAGCCCAATTCCTCGAAAGGTTTTCGAGGTGTAAATGTAGATGTCGAAGCTTCTGTAGTAGATGGTGGTAGATTTTCGACATCTTCAGTATTACAAATCTCGAGCCTTTCCTGTTCAGTGTTCACAGCTTCAGGTATCATTCCTTCGGGCCAGTTTATTGCACGTTCCAACCAATCACCATTTTTTCTTACAAACTGTGCTAACGTGCGACTACTTCGTTCCCATCTTGCACTTATATTTGAACAAAAGCGCGTACAGAATTTTTGGAGCTCAACACTGTTCTCTTCGGTCACGTTTATTTTATGTTGTAGGAATGGAAAGAATTTTTGACTATCCGACAGTGACTTGACCTGCTCTCTTAAAATCATAAATAAATCTAAATTGTTAACTAAATTATCCATTATAACGAAAAAGGGACGATCAGAATCACGAGATGTTAGTAGTAGTACGAATAAACGAACACTAGTTAGTATATAATAAATTATGGTCATTTTATACTTCCAGAATCCAGTGACAAACAATGTTTACTAATTTTTCTACTACCCTCATTAACTAATTATCCTAATTAATATTACAGTAATGACTAAAAGTGAAAAACATTGTTTTTTTATAAGGTAAAAGGTTAAGCTAATTACAGTAATTAAACACACAAATAGAAATTAATTGATTTCATATCCACATTTTTAAATAAAGGTCCCTAATTAGCTTAAATTTACTAATATATGTAGTATTAGTAAATTTAAGCTAATTAGGGACCTTTTAAATGTATTGTTGTTAGTTGCTAAGTAATTATGTGTATTATTACGTGCTTTTACTTACTATTCCATATCAAATTTAACTTAAAATAACTTACGAAAGTAAAAAATGAAGCTTTTTATTCTATGAATTTTACATTTTTTTCGATCCATTTATTTGGCAGAGTTGCAACTTTATGCATTTGTTTATAGCATCAAATGATAATAGACCAGACAAGGTATATGAAAAATAAAGTTTCAACGCGGGATCACACGCTACTTAGCAGGAATTTAAGTTTATTTGAGCCGCTCCATACAAAAAAATAACAAAACACATTTTTCTACCCAAAGTATAAAGTTTAGGAAAAAATACATCAGAACAATTATTATTGAGGTTAATGAGCTCTACCCATCCGCATAAAAAAAAAAGTGAAAAAGCAAAGTTGAGCCCTAAGTCACTAAAATCATAGTTTCGACCCACTGTGCGACAGTGCGACGCCGGCGGGGCTTTTGTCGGCACCACGTGCAAGCGCCGGCATGTTTGATCTTGTGTTAGTTCTTTAGTAGTCTACTTAGTTCCTTTCCGACTCGGTTCGTGAGCGAAAGTGGTACGTGTAACTGATCGATAGATATTGAGTCGTATTTAACACTTTAGTTTAAAATTTTGTCTTGTTAATATTGTTACGTTTTTAGTGTTTTTTTATTGTTTTTGTTGTGATAAACAATGCCTGAATACGTGTACAGTGCTCGTGAAAACGGTAACATGTTGATGTGTTTAGAAGCCCGTGGCAAAGCTATTCCTTTCGTTTTGGGGATTTACCGAGACAGATTTTCAAACCTCTGGCATTCTTCTGAATCTCGCATGAAAGGCATGGAGCATAGTTCGACAAATTAAGCATAAAATCGCAAAAGATTTAGAAAGGTACGTAAAATGCCTCAGTCAGTTTCAATGTTTAACGGCCACTAATACGATAAAAATTCATAATTTTGTAAAGCGCTTGAGGGTAAGTTACAACAGCCGCACGGGTTGATCGTTCAGTTAAGCTACGTTTGCTGCGGTTGTTCCGTGTATGGGTGACCATCTTTACATACCAAGACCCTTCTGTGCCTCGGAAAGCACGTTTAGCCGTTGATCCCGGTTGTCTTTCGTAGATGTTAGACAGTCGTCACGGGTCGTCAGAAGCCCGAAAGTCTGACAACCAGTCTTACCAAAGGGTATCGTATTACCCAGTATCTGGGTTGTGGAGATCAGATAGGCAGTCGCTCCATGTGAAATACTGGTACTCAGCTGCATCCGGTTACATTGGAAGCCTGGGGTCGGCGACATAGTTGGAAAAAGGCTAGGCAGATGATGAATTTTGTAAAGTGTAAGAGTGCCACCCTTGTAAATTTCCTATGAAATCCGGGAAGTTGTCGTACGGAGACCGTGGTTCGGCGGTGCCGGCGTGGCAGCGCACGCGTCGCGTCGTAGAGGCGCCACACGCGTCGCGCCGTCGCGGCGGCGCATGCGTCGCGCCGTCGCGACGGGCGCTGCCGCGCGCCGGTGCGCTGCGTGCCAGTGACCTTACATTTTGTATGGTGTTCATTGCTCAGTAATTAAAAATGAAGGCTTGTAAATAATCAATTTAAGGCGAAAGGTTATTGGTATCCGTTTGCATTTAGGTTGTATATAACCTATGCTCTGGCTTCGGAAGCGTTCCCCTTACACCCTGTATAAGGATCTGAGGATATCAAAAAATTGTGCATAATGTCTTCATTATTTTGCAATCTTCCTGTTTTCCTCGTGTGGCGCTCTCTGGTATTTCGGAAGTCCTTATTTCTTGCTTCTGCTGCTTCTTCTGACAAAATTCCGATAGGAAGGCAAGAGAAATGTTTGCATATGTCAGCGCCATGTATCAGCATTTTGTGTACGCTGGAAGGCATGTTGTACCAGGGGTAGTGATGTACAAAGAGCTCAGCAGTCTCTTTGCAGTATCCACGGAATCCATCGATATTGACAGCCTGTCCAGAAGATAACACTTGCAATATGACTGCGAAGTCTTTATCAAATCAGCATCAATCTTCGTTATTTGAGCTGTCTTTTCGTATTCCCGAAAAAATCTTCTGGCCGTGTTTCCATCATTTGTAGTTCCAAAGCCCTGCTTCACAACATCAATCAAAAGTCCCATCTGTTGTTTGAACTCCGATTGCACCATGTCCTTCCGAAATTTCTTAAGGTTCTTGTTTTCACCTCGTGCACTCCACATTTCAAAATCTAAATTATACGAAATGTGTAAAAGACACTCCATGCTTCGAATCCACATATGGAGTGTTGACAATCCATATTGGTATACATCTTCCCGCACAGGTCTTGAAAACATTTGGGATGATTATTCATCTCGCTTGGTTTTGCAAGACAAACATTGCAAGTTGCTGCAGATGGAGTATTTGTGATTATTGTAGTCACTTTTCCATCAATCATTGTCATGTGCAGCTCATGAGTAACTTCCAAGTTTCCCCAACTTGAAAAAGTCAAATTTCGTATTTCTTCCTCCATTGCCGCTTGTTCTTGCTTAACAAAGGCAGTCGTTTCCTTCGCAAACTGAAATTTAATAGGTCTGCAATAAAATGTTGAAGATGACTTTGGATTATTCCAAATAACAACATTTCCGGCCTCTAGTTTCAGAGGAATGAGGCTCGTCATGAACACAGAGGAGTCATCGAATTCTGCCATTTCACTTCTTTGCTTGTAGTTGCTCTGTGCTGATGAACCATCGAATCCCCATTTGCTGATCAGCTTCATGTTTCCACTGGAAATATTTAAATCATCACCAACGACTTGCAAAATCCTTCGAGTTGTGACATCTAAAAGTGCTTGTAGTTTCACCTTCACTCCATCTTCTGATATTATAATATCTCTCGCATCTGGATAACACCTTTTCTTAGCTTCTAACAACTTGTGGTAAGACGGAAGCTTCAACTGTTGTGACAAAGCAGACCTTAAAGTGAGGTACTTCCACTTTGACAGATCCAATGATGTAGTAAGGGCCAAAACTTGATCTTCCTGCATAGTCTCCTTCTTTTCATTCATAAATAAAAATGATTCGACATTTTCAACCTTTTCAGGTTTCTTCATAAGATGATCGATGATGCGAGCAAGAACTTCTTTCCCATTAGACTTAAGCTTTGTAACAAAAGCAAAAGTCAGTTCCTCTTCCGGATAGTCGAGTAATGTACCCGATCGCCTTTTCTTCTGCTTGTTTCCCAAGTCTTCAAATGGCTTCCTTGATACGATGTCTGTAGAAGTGCCCATGTCACTAGTCTCCTTCGAAGTAGATGCAAAGGGAAGAACAACTGCATCTTCTTCTGTGGAAGGATGATCCAAATTTTCGGTCTCTTCAAAAATTTCGTAGAGATTCACAGATTCACATTCAGGCCACTTAATTCTTGTTTCTAACCAGCTCATATGTTTTTTCATGAATGTTTTTTGCACCCTGTGTGCTTCGGTCCATCGACGATTTAAGTTCACAGTGAGAGATCTTGCAAAATTCAATATTTTTTCAGAATCTTCTTGCGAAATTTCAAGCAAAATGCTGTCCAAAATTGCTTGATGCAGTCGTTTGTAGTCCTTGAGGTCCCCTTTTCGTAGAAACACGTAAATGTCCAGGTAAGTACCAAATCCAGCCAAGTACCAAATCCAGCCATGATTAAGTAGGTAGTTTTCTTCACGTTTAAATTTCCAGGTATGTTGACTCTTTAAGGGTTGAATGTCTAATGAAAGAGATGGCAATATTAGGGAATGGGGAGGGGGAATTTGCAGGCAATGCGTCATTCGGTCACTAACAGCGCTTTAAGTAACAGCGCTAAGAAGTAAAATTGAAATTAAATAGTAGGTAGGTATCTATTTTTCAAAATCATTAAAAGTCAAGAAATAATGAATTTTAATGTTTATGATATTGAAAATATATCATAATGTGATTATAAATGAATAAAAACCTTTAGTTGTCACAAATAGTTGAAATAAAAACATTCAATGTTCCGATGCTTATTTCGGCCAAAGCTGCAAGTGCATGCAAAAGATTTGTTTGTGAAATTAACAAATAAATGTAATATAATCATTTACAAAATGTTTCATTGCTAACAACACTTTTGAACATTTCGAGAAAAAAATATATTTCGGTTTTGCTCCATACATTTTTTTTTTCAATATTTTTTTTTCGCGAAAGTAAACTATTTCTTAAGAATCTAGAACAAACGTTGGTGAACGGTCACTTATCTGTCCGCATGAATTTTTTCAGAGCGAAATTTTTACCTTGGGTTCTAAGTCAACCATATTCAAAATCCGGACCACTGTGCGTCGTCATCGTAAAATAATTTAAAAAAAAACAGTAGGTGACCTATTAGTATCTATAAACTCAGGGCGATGCCATTCCCTTCTTTGATATTCGGGTAGATCAGTTATTTCTACTTTCTTATTTCTATGGTCTTTTTTTCTTTTGGGCGCAGAAGTGGATGCGATCTCGGATTAGGGATATGGTGTCATCATCACTTGAGTCCGTTCCTATAACTTCTGTTTGTAACAATGTACCCGATTTGCGTGCACATTCAAGCTGCGCCTTGGCTCGTAGTTGATTGCCTGTCAGGTGTTTGAGGTCACTTAAAAGTGCATCTTTCTCGTCACTATCACAGTCACTCAACATATGGTTGCTGGGCGGGCATGTGTAGATAGTGCCCTTAACAATGTCATCTTCCGTCTCAAATATGTCGATAATTTCTGCCAAACTCAACGTAAAACCACATAATAAAAATTTAACATCTAAAGTACCCATATAACGGGCAGATGCTATAAACAATGTTAACAAAATATAACACACATACTATGAGGTTTGAAATTAATGTGCAAGCTATGAATAATGCCTCAAAAAAACAAAATTTCAACAGAAAAAATCGATTTTCATCACAAACCTGAGTATAAACTAATACATACAAAAACTGCTTTACACGTTTTTACTAATAAAAATAACAATAATAAACTTAATTTTTACTTCCCGCCATCGTGAACACCGCACTAATACTTTTTATTTTGACAAAAGTCAGGTAAAATGGCGCCAACACTTTGACGTTTATTTTTTTATGATGCCAAAATATAAACAAAGCGAACAGTACCGTTCAAAAATAAAATCTCAGTTTATGGTCGACACAAATAATAAATAAACTGCCCGTTTATAAATGGGGCGGTGAGCACATATGAATTAAGTAAGTTTTAGATCTAATATCTTGATATTTTAAGGATTTTACATTTCGTCGACCTATTATTTTAGGAGTGTATAAAGAAGGTTGCTCTTCAATAGGAGCTGTGTTGGTAGTGATCCGGGTAGATCTATTCGTTCAGGCATATATCTAACAATATAATCCTGTGTACTAGTTCTTTTAGGTTCTAGACATTGATTAAAAATTTGTACAAAAGGGTTGCAAATACCTTTGATTCTATGTTCAGGATTTGTAGGGTCTTTTACACAGCATAGTATTTCTTTTAATATTTTTAACATTCCAAACCATTTTAAACAATTTTATAGAATTGTTAAGTTTATGACTCCTAGTATTATCATTAGTATAGTAGTATACCAAGTGGAGTGTTTATAAATGGTTTATGGTGAAGTATTATAAATGGTTTGTTCAGATGTTGTTGTAATATTTCGTCAAATTGTTGCAATTTATTTTGAGCAGATTTTAGCTCATTTAAATCTAAGTTAGTAAGTTTGAGTGGTATTCGTTTTAAATCATCAGTTATATTTTGTGTTAATTTGACACAACATTCATCTTCAGTTATGTCTGTTAATGGTATTTTTTTAGTTAATTTGCTTGTTCCTTAAATAGCCTTTGCTTCTAATATAGTGTGTGTACTAGAAAGCTTACTTAATATGAATAACCATTGGTTATTTTGTGATGAATGCCAAAGGACAATGCTCATGAAGTATGAGAATAAAACCGAGGCCCGGCGCAAAAGAAATGTAACTCAAAATATAGGTAAAAATAAGTAATTAAATATTACATAGGGGGCATCATCGAAATCAGTGGCTATATGTGTGAAATTGCTATTCGAATTTAAACATCTGCGCCACATTGCTACTCGAGATTTTAGAGGTTACATAATGTATTAGTAAAAGGAACAGTAAACAGATACAGTTGTGGTTTAAGAGTGTATATAATGACATGTTTATGGCAACTTCTCTACTATTCTATCTACTTTTACAAGATAATAGGATGATAGAACTAAAAACACGATATGAATGTACTTTTCATTTTAATAATTACGCTTAAAAGTCATCGATTCTCTATGTCTAACACGACATGATCCAAATATGATGCGGGATGCGCGAACTGTTCCTCATGTCTAGCCCACCCTAAGTAATATAAAACGCTCATGACGTGGGCGCAACAGCCCAATGTTCTCAATACAGGAGCAGTAATATCCTGATATGCCATTCCTGCCATTTTCCCTTTTATAAAGAATGTAGGTGTAATAGATCTTGCTTCTTACGTGCCTCGATTGTATGCGACATCTTATTAAGACACAGTTTTCATCATTAATGTGTATTAACTCGGGATGACGTAAAACTTCAAGTTCATAAACACCTGTTTGCTTGATATGCTCACTGCAATAAGAGCGGGCGATTTTCAAGTGATACGTGCCCACAGCAATCAAAATCAAATCTTCATGTGTTAGTCTTGGGAAGTCTGCCAATTCAGGAAGATCGGCTTGCATTCGTATAAACGCCACCCTTTGTCGATTTAAGTTGTGTTCAAGCACATAATCACATAAATGATTGTGATTATTTACATTATTTATTATATCAATGAATTGGTTTGTGTACCTACTGTCCTCGTAGGGCTCTTGAAAACAGTTGATGATGGCTGCGGCTATCTTAAAATCCTTCATGGTGTTTGGTAAAGTGCGATTAAATACTTTGTGTCTAACTATTTTAAAGTCGCGCTTGAATCGACAGTTAATTCTCTCTACGACCCACCTGCAAAATGTGACTCTTCGTGATTTATTTACCAGATCAGTTGTCAGCTGACTTTCACCGCGTGTAACAGACAGGGGTAACATGTACAACATAGCCATATGACTTTAGAAGAGGAATACTATCACGAAATCCTCTGTCCAATATGAAGACGTCACCTTCTTCCAAAAAATAATTAATCGGGGCCTCTGCCATAGGACCGTCGTGGTTTTGTAAAATCTGCTGCATTATTGATGCATCAGACGTTGTTGCATCGTATGGTCCTGTAACGTCTATAATGTATCCTTCCCCACATACTATCATAAACGGTTTTATCAAGTTTTGATATTTATGCAAGCTGTAACTGTTTCTTTGAAAGAGGAAGTTCGAGCTCTTTTGGATAAAAATGTATGAACCATTACATATTAAAATAGCTTTAGGTGTTTCACCACTCCCAAAAATATGATTTGGTAAAACTCTGACTGACACTCTGATGACTTCGCTCCGTGTAATGTGATCGAGTCCTAAATGCAGGGGAACAAAATCATTGAACATATATCTTCTTGTAAAATTGATTTTTCTGTCAATAGTTTGTCTTGACTTGTTAAAAACTGTACTCAGACGTATGCTCGGTTCACCAGTCCTTATTTTGCTGAGATAAATACAATGTCACACACACAATACATGTCTGTACGTGGTGTATTAAACCTCTACGCAGGCTCGGTACTTGATCAAGCAGTTCATTGAACTGATTGTGATTTAAACCAGTCCAGAAATGAAGATCTTCCACTGTTATTTCGTCAATATTTTCAAAATCTATTAGAGTTCTTTGTTCTAGTGCCTGAACATACATATTTCTAATATCCAGATAATTGTCAGCACTGAAATCAAAATGACGCCGTGTCACTCTATTAGATATGTCTTCCAAAGATATGTTAGTCAAATGATTTTGACATATCCGTGCAAGTGGGGGTATAAGCAAGTCGTAATCACTCATAAGATATACCTTAATGCTGTTAGGCATTTGGCGGAGTTGCAAGTTATTGCAATCATCTATCATACAACGCCGTGATGTATTTGCTACCCGGAACAGGAATCGCAGCGACAGCTTGAGGGGCGGGTTGGAGTGCTGGATCGCGGTGCACTTCCTGATTGATCCTGTGCCAACAAGCATGACAGATCGATCTCGTTCCATCAAATGCTATCTGTAACAAGAAACAAAAATACTAATTCATAAAAATGGTCTGGAAGAGATCGTTTGTAGCGATAAGACTGCCTTTGCCTACTAGTTTAGTTGCTTTTTGTAATCTATACGAAGAAAAAACAACTGACACGGTTACTTGGTCTACTGATATTACTTATATAAGAAAGTACCTCTGTTTCTGTCGTTCTGAAAATATTATGCGTACTATATAGGTATATTTAAAAGTACTTACCTCTCGTGGCGGTTGTAGATCCTGCATTATATGCTCCACGAAATCTCGTCGAGATTCAAAAAAACCTTGAGAGAGAATATGTCTTCGAAGCCGTCTAAGTGAACGGTTACACGTAACGCCCGTTTTCATCAATAACCAATCGATAAGCAACCTCGGAATCCAAAAAAAGCAATTAGGTAGTCGTTTTTAGTACAATCGGTTTAAAATAATAGGAAAGAACGCACAGATCGCAGCGAATACTGTCGATGGACTGCGCGGGCGACGCGGCACTCGCGCACGAAGTGAGAAGCCTATAACCGGTTACGTCAACGTGTGAATGAGACAGAGAAGCCGCGCTCTCGACCGACGACCGATGGAGCTACTTTCTAATTGTTATGATATTAAACACTGCTAAAGTGAAGTTAACCCGGTTGGGACAAGGCTTGCGTCGCATCCCAAAGTCCCGGCCTGTATTTCGGTATTGATTTATCTTTTTGGAGAAGCTTATTACTTGCCATATTACATGTTTGTTGTTTCAGATAGCACTTTTAATTAAACTATAAGTCCCAGCTGCTCATGTTACCCCTGTAAAAAATTCAAACGGCAATTTCACACATATAGCAATTGATTTCGATGATGCCTCCTATGTAGTATTTCATTACTTATTATTACCTATAATTTGAGTTACTTTTCTTTTGCGCCGACTTAATCGTCAACTGGCGAGCGCGAATCTCGCGAGCGCGCGCGTGTTGGCACTTTTCGATTTTGCCTACTTTTTTTGTCGTCAACTCGCGCGTCTATATAATTTGATGTTTTAATGTATAGTCAGCTACAAAAACGTTATAACAAATTTAATTTAGTTAGGTACTTACCTACTATAAATGTATAAGAAACTTTATGAAATTTGATTTTTAAAATAAAACAAAATATACATCGTTTTGAAATCAGTTTATTATAAATCAACAGGACAAAATATAAATTATTAGTAGTATTTCCCTTACTAATTATCAACAATATCACATTGATTTGAGAATTTGGCTTATTATCTTATTATCTAGTATGTAAATTGTAAAAAACTAAGTAAATAAAATAGAAACAACGAAAACACTCCCCTCACATACTCGTATACTGAATATTGGTAAGTATAAAATAGTAAAGCTAAACATAGTAATTGACAACAAACTGACTTATTATTGCTCCCTAATAAAATCAATCTTAGGAACCATAGAAAGAGTCTTAGAAACTATAAAATCACAGATCACATATGGTTGTAAATGATTTTTACAAAAAACGCTAAACACTATCAATAAGTAGATTCATCAATTGGCTAAGTTATTACTGACGACCTACTAATAAAACTAATCACAGACTATACAATCACAGATCATGGTTTGTTATAAATGATTTTTATAGCAAACGTTAAAATAAACAGACTATGCTAAATTAAATCAAAAATCACAAGATCAAAAGTTCGATACATAAGTCAATATTTATAACCCCATGGATAAATTCGTTAACAGTGTTGGTAATGTGCTCGTCAATAGCACAAGTTTCTTTACATTTTGCAGTTATATTAGACTTCTTTAAGTATAAAGTCTGATAATAATTATCTTCTTCTTTTAAGATGGTCAAAAAATGTGCAATACTTTTGGGTTTGCTATTAATTTTTTTATTTACCGTAGAATGCCAGCTCTCAACCATGTTCGTAGTGCGGTGTTGGCTAAAATTACAAGACCATTTGTCTGCGAAAATGGAAGTCTCATTCAACCAAGTTCTTACAAAATAATCATTAAATTTTACAATATTTTTATCATTCGGACATTGAGACATAATATACAACCAACCATTCTCAACAGCTTCTTTGGGCAAATGTGCCAAAACAACGCACCTCTTTATATGTTTTCTAAATAGTACAGATTTTGTTATGCCTATTTCGTCAGCTTTCCGCCACAAACTTCGCGAAAAATGAAAGAAACACCCTCTAACGCTTGTTTCAGGGAATATGTCTTTGACTGCTAACATTGCAGCCTTCTCGAAGTCTAGTAGAATGGTTTTGGGATTAAACTGAGGAATTTGGCTCTTGATAAGGCGAAACAAAATTTTGTAAGTTGCTCTTGTTTTGTTACCCAACAACGCATAAATAACGGGTATAATATTATTTTGAGTTTTACTACTTCCTAAATCAACATGTAAAGTGTACAACTGCTTCGCGTGATTGTTCAAAAGAGATACCGTGACCCTGGCACATGGGCAACTGAAGGAACACGGGTGGGTTTTAGTCAGTAAAAGTCTGACACGCCCTCCCGCTCCGCCCAGAGCGGGAGAAGTCATTTGATGATTTCCCATCCAAAAAAAAAAAAAAAAAAAAAAGTGTACAACTGCTGGAAAGGTTTTAAACAAAATTTAAAAGTACCATCGCATAAAATGGTCAAATTTGGTTTTGCTAAAATTGTTTTACAATTTTCACTAGCGAATATTAAAATTCTATTGATTGTTTGGTAGTCGGCTAGTAAAAAGTTTGCAAATATTTCGGGCACAGTAACATTCTTAATCGACTTAAAACATACCTTTCTTACCCCCAATGACTTTTCCGTTTTCGGTAAAATTTGTTTTTAATATTTTTATATGTAGGTATTTTTTTTATGAGGTCAATTCCTTTATCTTTAAGGGTTGAGACCGTATGTCGAAATGCATTTGGTATGGGTATAGTACAGTCACTTTTTACTTTTTCCATGCACTTGTCGAAGTTAAGCTCCAGTTCATTTGATACAAAATCAGGCTCACTGTCGTGCTTGTCATCTCGTTTGATGCAGTTATTGCTATCAATAATTAATCTTGCCTTGCAAACAGTCCTCTTCGAACACCTCCAGATACAGGAACCATCTTTATTTTCTCGGTCTTTATTATATTTGTGTCCTGCACGAAGTAGTATCGAACTTCCTCGCTGAGATGTAATGATGTCGTGTCCAGTTACATTTCTGGACGAACCTGCCTGTGGTCCACTTCCTAAAAATATTGTTTTTAATGACAAACATTTTCTAAAAAGCTAAATCACAAAAAAATATAAATTATCTATATAAAAAATGGAAAATCAACGTATATTTTTTACTATGGAATAAATATACTGTGTAAAATTGCCACGTGGTATTTATTTTAAAGTGCAATCGCACTATAAGAAAGTAAACGACAATCAAGTTAAAGTGAACAAAACAATTAAGTAACCGATAAACTGCTTAAGGAAACAATTTTTTCCAAAATTGAACACCCTTGACTGCTTCTGGCAACAATCGTTTCCAACAACCAATTTTTACTAATCGACTTTAAACTTTATGTTGTAGTTCATAAAGTCCTCGTGAAACGTTTCTAAACCATAGACTGATATATCATCCGACCTTCAAATACAAGTTGACAACATTATAAATCTAATTCTTAGTACACGATACGAAATAAAGTTGACGTCGCCATTTTTTTTTTTCAAGTTGTAGTTCCCTTAATGTTTTAAATATTTTATTCCACATGAAATATATCCATGTGTTATTAAATGTATCTAGTAATTAATCTAGTTTATAAATAAAATAAGAAACAATACTCTTGTCGATCTTAGTTTTTAGTAAAACGCATTTTTCCATACAAGTAGCTAATATTTGGGTAGTTAAAGTTTCAAGGTACATAGGAAAATACGGAAACAAGATCTATTAAAAAACAGACACAATGTTTAGGCTTATTTTAATGGCTATTCAGAGCAGTTAAAACATTTGAAGTGCGCTTCTGGAGCGAGTCACAGTCAAATTTTTATTACGGCGCGTCGTACGCTCAGATGCGGTCAAAAATCACTGGCAAGCGACCCTCTTTGCATTTTTTTGCGAAGCAACCGAGCGGGTAAAGCCATATGTTAATTCAAAAAAGTAAAATAGTAAGAACAACGAGTTAATCTAAGGTTTAACTAATCTAGATGCCTGATAAAAGTAACAGAACACTTTGAGAGTATTACCCGAAAAGTTTAATTGTTATAAACTTACCCCCACAGTACATCAAAATCACTAAAAACTTCCACATTTTCACACCAAATGGCATTCTTATAGACTTAATAAAAACATTTATACTCTGTAAGTATGTTTACTCCGTAAGTGCACTGTAAACGTCAGCTTAGCTTACGTAACACTAACGTCACTAAAATAATAACTAGGGTGCTTACTCCTGATGAACTTCGAACGGCTAAACGATGTACCCGTCCCTGTCACACACACACATCACTTCCGCCATGTTAGACGTGACAGGTACATCGTTTGTAACTAAGTGCATAAGGAGTAGGCACTCAGTTTGCAAAATGAATTAGAAAGAGATAGCGCTATGACAGCTATACTGTTGTGCGCATGCGCGTTAGACGAGATAGTATGTGTCATTGGATGCGTTCCCCAGGCCTTCTCATTTCGGCCCTCTAAATCGTAATCTAAGTCAGTACTTCACAGAATCAGCTAACGCGGTCAATAAATAATTATTAATAGTTTTTGTTTTCAATCTCTTTTTATTTGACTGTACTTTACATACTACGCGCGAGTTGACGACAAAAAAAGTAGGTAAAATCGAAAAGTGCCAACTCGCGCGCGCTCGCGAGATTCGCGCTCGCCAGTTGACGATTAAGTCTTTTTTTTGAGCATTGTCCAACTGTTTCAGCTAATATGTTTCTTACTTGACATGTTTAAGGTATTATGCAGTGACTGAAGAAAACAATTGTATATTCTTGTTCTTTATATAAATGACTTTCATCTAAATTGTTTAATAGTCAGTAGATTGTTCGAGATTGGGATATTAGTATAAAAGGTTTACTAGGATATAAGAGTGTAGGTTAGGATTATTTTCATGTGGAGTAAGTAAGGGAAATAATTGATAGAGATCATATCCCTGAGATTTACCAAGGGTTATACTAAAATAAATTGTTAATAATCCTTCTTATATAGGAATGAGATGCTGAGGTATAACTGGGAGTTCTGGTTCGAATGAAGATTTCTATTGAGTATTTGGGGTCTTTCAAAACGGATTGTTAACCTGAGCCCTGAATAGTAATTAAAAAAATATTAAATCACACCTGTCTACAGGGATGCATGTATTCTGATTCTGGCACAATAATCACAGGAAATTTTCGTAACAATAACGAACTCGGCTCAAATATGCACTCTTATGAGTAAAGAAAGTAAAGTGAACGAATTCACTGAGTGCATACTTTTAAGACCTTAAAACTTAAGCCGTGTTCATATACACACTCAATGTAACAAGGTATAGCAAAACAAAAAAAAAAAACAATAAATAAATATTGATGCTATTTGGTCCCTATGACAGGTGCACTTAAAGCATACTTTTAATTGAACACATTTCTCATACTAGTCTCAGGTATATGAATGCTTCCGAATAATACAGATATGGAATATGTCTGCTCATCATATTGCCCATATCAGCTTTTCATCAAGCAACTCGAGATGAAAACCGTAAAAGGAATGAGAGCTCAATTAACTGCGGTCACTAACACTTGTAACCTGAGATAAGTAAAATAGTAAATACACAGGAAATGCGACCTTAACACGTGGTCATAAGGTAGTAATTTCGTCTTACGGACTTTTCGACTTAGATCACTTTTATTTTTACGTGGGGGAGATGCGTATTAACTATCGTGATAGCCTAATGGTTAAGGGACCCGCCTCTCACGCATGAGGTGGTGGGTTCGAAACTGGGCAAATACCAAAGTGACTTTTTCAATTCATGTGTACTTTTTACAAAATTGGGAAAAGGCTTGGCTATAGTTAATAACAAATTTATTAGAACTTTTTAAAGTACTACAACATTTCTAACTTGTTTTAAAGTTCACATACATAGGTATGTTATAATATTTGTATATAAATTATTTACATAATTTTAACTATTACTATTATTTTATGTGTAAATCATATACAATACATTTTAATATATATTTTTCAAAAGCTTACCTTATTATATAATTATTACTATATAAATATGTAACATACCTAACATTAATTTTGTAAGTACAGTGTCGTTATAAGCATAAACTAAGATAATTATAACTGAAAAAGAATGCTATACAATCATGAAAGACTATCTATCAATACAATTATTAAAATACAATTTTATTGTATGTTTTCATGTATTTTTCCAATTATATTTCCTAGAGCTAAATAAGTATCATCACAATTTATATTTTTTATTACATATTGCACACATTTGTCCACGTCTCACTCGCAAGGCTTTTCAGGCTGGTTATCACCCTCATAAATTTCAATTTTGATTGTCCTTGTTGATGCAGATACGTTTTGAGACTTCATTTTAGTATACGAGTATACTTGAACTCGTTTGCGCTTTTGTGGAGTTGATGAGGTGTCCCCTTTTCTCTTTAGAGTTTAAATGACTCGCTTGCAATTGGTTCCTTTGGCGGATATGGGATAAAATTAAAAAGGTCTTCAGAGTCCTGAAACAAAAAAATAAAATTTATTAATGTATTTTACGATAACATAAAAAGCAGAAAAAATACTCACCGACATTTTATATATATATATTTTAATATGTATATATTGTCTTGAACGAACACTCACAGTAATTGTTACAAATTAAATGCACTCTTCAATTAATTGCACTGTTATATATGAAAAAAAAAACTATAATGACATGTTGCTACATGTAATACAGCAGCCGTATTGAATCATAAATAAAGCAGTAGATAGTCACAAAATTAAACATTATGTACTCAAAAATAGAGTTTAATTTGATAATATGTAGCACACACACATCTTTCTTTCCATAATTAAGAAACAGCGCCACAGCGTCGCGGATACCTGAGATGAAATTCTAAAAAGGAAATGTATTTACTTTTGTACGCAGTGATAGCCTAGTAGTTTGACCGCTCACCTACTATGTAAATCGGTGCGGGTTTGAATCTACTCGACTACTTTTCGAAGCCATGTGTAAATTAAAATAATGATTATCACTTGCATTAACAATGAAGGAAAACATTGTGCGAAAGATTTCATGCAGTGTTACTAGATGGGGCTTAACACATTGACTGCCATGTAGGTTACCGGTGACCGGAGGCGGTCTTGTATTAAGGCGCCCCGTAGAACACCGGTGACCTCACGGTAAACCTGTTTTCAGAGTTGATTTACGCGCCGTAGGACGCGTTTTCTATAGATTTCTTATTAGTAAGTGACCGGAATGGCGCTCAGGAGTAATACTTTCGCATGGTTTCTATGTAACGTAAAAATATTTTGAATTATTGAAGATAAACCTTCAATAACGTTAAAAATCCCAGAACATAACATTTTTTTAAAATCCAGACGTATTTATAAATGGTATGGGAAGAATAACAAAACGAGTAAGTAGTAAAATTAAACTTTTTTTTCCTTTTAGTATAAAATTGCTCACTAATCTGAAAAAAAGAACAAAAAAAAGAAAGGAAACATTATTATCTGAAAATGAAGTTCACATTCTTACAATTACAAATACCGATGGCACTTATTAAAACATTGAAGACAATAGTGGGGCAGTCCAGGACATTCAGGACAATAGGTTGCCACTTTTTTTGCCTTGTTTTTGCAAGTCTTGATCAAAACGTTGTGACACTGGTTTTGTAGCATTCTACACAGAAGCGCCTGGATTGCCTTCCTTTGCTTTTAATGTATGTTTCAGTCTTTTAGGTCTCTTAGAAATAGATTCATTTTCGGTTTCGTTTTTACCAGAGTCTACTAGATATTCCACTAATTGACGTCGGAATTCTACAATTCCTTGTTGAGTTGTATTTTCGCAAAACATGATCCAGGCATTTACTACAGCCGTATTTAAAATTAATTCAATGCCTAATTTCTTATACCATTTTATGGTTTTCCTTAATGGTGATGAATACGCGCTCATCTGATCGCTCATGTCTACAGATCCTTTTGCTTTATTATATGCTATAACCATCTTCGGTTTTCGAATCACTTTTCCTTTTTTATGCACACTAGCAGATCCTTTAGAGTGTTTCGTAGAGAGCATGAATACACTTCGTTTGTCCTTCATACTGTGCCATGTTTACGACCACACAAAAAAAAAGATGAATGAATGTTGACGTTTTGTAAACATGATGCGGGGCCACATGAGTCGCGATAAGATTATTGTCTTTTGTTTATGATTTGACTGCTTAGTGTGCTGTTTTTAGTTTGTTAATCGTTGTTGTAGTGTAATAGTGATTACAATTAAATAATTTTTATATAAAATGTGTCTTTTACTAAAATTTCTGGGACCTTTAATGATAAAACTGGGTCGAAAATAACAAAACTCGTTTTTAATTTGAATGATACTCGTTTTAATCTGTAATTTTATATACAATTGCATAAATGTCATACACCGAATAGGAAAACTTGTACACATTACGAAACAGTCACAATCTTATATGGGTTTCATAGTAAAATATCGAGAAATTGGGGTTTAACCACAAGTGGCCCGAAAAGAGGTGGGATCTCGTCAAGGCTGCGAGCAAACTGACATTATTGACGTTTGACAGTGGGGTCCACCCTTTATGGCAGATTTTTTTTCGTCATAATATTATTTTGCATAACAGTGGATAGCATAAACTTCATTTCGCAGAAAATCGTTTGGCATACATATCATACATTCACTACGCATAATTTTATAAGTCAGAATCTTATTTAGGCATAAATTTTATATCCATAATAATGAAAAAGGAGAACCATCATATCGCAGAAAGTTCGCAGTCAGAATCGTCTCTTGGCATTATTTCATATCGATAGTCCTTAAAAGGCAGAACTATCATATCTCAGAAACTTTACAGTTAGAATCATCTTTTGGCATACATTTCGTACCCATAATAATTGAAACGCACATCTATTACATTACAGAAAAATCATATTCAGCACGCTGCATGCAGACATGCAAACAAGCATACACCATGCATGCAGCATGCAACCAAGCATGCAGCATGCAAGTAAGCATGCAGCTTGCAAGCAAGCATGCAGCATGCAAGCAAGCTCACAGCATGCATGCAAGCTCACAGCATGCAAGCGAGTATGCAACATGCAGCATGCATGCTTTCTGTCACGGCTCCGGCACTGCGTGGCTCCGGCGGTCCCCCGCGAGCTTATCGTCGCAGATGGTTTTACGCTCACCACCGCAGCTTCGGTTTGCTGGCCGGCTCCGCCGGCCAGCCTCAGCCACGGCGGCGAGCGTCAAAATCACCTGCTCCTCAGCTCGCGGGCCGCCTCGCCCCTCCGCGCCTACGCGGCCTTAAATTACACTCTAGGGGTAGGGCAGACAAGACTATGTGGAGACGGTTCTGTAGCAATTCGTTTCTGTCAATAAGTTTTGTAGCACAACATATATTGAGTTTTTGAAACACTATTTTAATTTAAGGTTAAAATGCAATTTTAGAGAAATGACAATATGCCTAACAAAAGTATTCTAAATGAAATTCTGCCATCTTCATAGTATGCCAAGTGACATTTTACCAAATAATCTTTGGTCTAAATAAAAAAAAAATCAAAATCAAAAGTCATTTATTCAAACTAGGCTGAGAGTCAGCACTTTCTGAACGTCAAAGTTACATGAGACAGTCCCCCCAAAACGCCCACCCCTCGACACTTCCTAGTGCTTTAGCTGGGAAGAAAAAGTGGAACAAACTCCCCAGCAGCACAGCTGTCTGTTAAGTTAGAAGAACTTGATTCTATACAGTATTATGTAAGTAATGAATATTATAAAACAAAACAAAACATACATCAAATTATGCGTCATATGTCAGCTAGCACACGCCAATATACGAACAAAACATTAAAAAACTAAACTCAAGCTGAAATAATAAAATTGTAAATAGAACTTAAAACCTAAATAAGAGCCTCCGGGTATAAAGGGCGTGCCCGCTTACATACACAACGATGAGGAAAGCTAATTCTGATTCTGGTTGAAAGAACATAAACATTGAGTTAATTACAGCGACCAACTATTCTTATCGTTAAAGAAGTCGTTGATAGAATAATAAATATTATGCTAAACGAAATTATGCGGAATTTTAAGTATGCCAAAGGTAAGCGCCTCCGGGTAGTTGCTGTCGGGGGAGATGTGCGTGAGTGGACGTGAGTTTACGACAGCCTCGGCTTCTACCAGCAAAGTTGCCAAAACTTTTTCTTTCGGGGCCTGCTCTCTGTGTTACCTTCAGGGCTGTCTTTACTGATCGAATCAGCCTTTCCCAGGCCCCTCCCATGAAAGGCGCCGATGGGGGAATAAAACGCCATTTTATCTTTTCATTTGCTGCAAACTGTGGGACGGCGGCACCATTTAGAGCTCTTAGCTGCCGGTTCGCTTCCACAGATGACGTCCCATTGTCCAAAAATATTTCTCTGGGCGAACCATTTCGGGCGGTGAAGCGTCGCAAGCACATAATGGCAGAGTCTGTGGACAAGCTGGCTATGATTTCGAGGTGAATTGCTCTATTCACCATGCAAGTAAATAAGGCCACCCATTTAGAAATAATAATTATAAAAATATGTGAAGCTATCATACAACTATTAAATGATTTTTTAAAGCACTAATATTTCTTACTTAAAAACTAGATTAATTCTTTACATATTCAGCTGCTGTATAAGTTTCCTCCACGTTTCGCATTGTCGAGAATCTGTTGTCTGATGTTAAATTAAGTTTCTCTGGTCGAATCAGATCATTTTCTTCATCAGTAGATATAAAGTCTTCATTTAATTGGCAACATGGAGAATCTTTTGGAGATTCATTGTTTTAAGCCGATGTGATTGTTAGAAGATAAAGTTTTAAAGTTAGTAGTGCCATTTACCAGTGGCCTAAGTATCATTTAGTGATATTGTGTAAATTAACAAAGTTTCTACAATTATAGATATGCAACTCAGACATGGAGATTATTAGCGTGGATGCCAGCAATGGAGGAGCAACTCATGATTCCTTCATATGGACCAACCATCCAATAAGAGTTCATATGGAGGAGTTAAATAACATTTGGCTTTTAGGTATGTAAACACAAAAAAAAGTTATTCTAATTAAATAAATGCGCAGAGATTTTCAGATAACATCTAAAAGGCAATTATCAATTTGTTTATTTTTTGTAGGTGATTCTGGATATCCATTAAGGAAGACCATGATGACACCTGTTATAGATGCTCCTCCAGATTCACCTGAAGCGTACTACACTGGATTGCATGTCAGAACTCGTAATGTTGTAGAACGAACAATTGGGCTTCTCAAGGCACGCTTTAGATGCCTACTTGTGCATAGGGTTCTACATTATGAACCTCCGGTAGCGGCATCTATTGTAAATGCTTGTGTGGTACTGCACAACATTTGCATTAGAGCCAATGTCCCTGTGCAGGAGTTGGATTCTGAAGAAGTTTTGCAAGAAGCACAATTGCAACCTTCTACACAAAATATGACAGATGGCACTTCAGAGGCGCATTCTTCTAGGGGGGCCCAAAATCTTCAACTGCAGCATGGCCTCTCTACCAGAAGACAGCTCATTGCTCATTTGTGGGAGCGCCGACAAGTAACCTAGAATGTAAGAGCATAATTAATTTAAGTTTAGTTAATTAATATAATATTTGTCGTCATTAGTAAATTTATAATTTATAGTACCGATAATGTAAGTTGCGAACTAATTACCTATTGTTTATGCTATCTAATGTTGCTGCTATACGAGAAAGAACATTTTCAATATTTTTTAAGTTGCTGCTTATCCCTTGTGTGGCCTCTGCTCGCAAGCGGCTTGATTCGACGAGAGCAGTTCTTGCCATCTCTGCAGACATAAGCGCTGACCGCCGTCGCCGTCTCCGGGATTGAGTAGTCGTCATTGGTTCGGCTGGCTGAATGGGTTGTGTGATTGATGGTTGCAGAAGATCTTCTGGGTCTGGTATTGAAAATACTTGTAGGGATGGTACAACATTAATATTTTGTTCCACAACTTCACGGGGCATTAAAAGTATAGATGGAGACAGACACATCTTGAGGAGCACTTGATGTTGATGCCTGAAAATACATAATACCAAACTTAGTGACTATTATAAAACAAGCATAGAAAATATATATAACGGAGCGTCACGTATTGAGATTCGCAGATAGCTCTCGAACATCATTAGAAGTAGCTCCTATTAGGCGTGGTAACGCGACATTAATTGTTTAAAAGATAGTTGTGAGAACTCAATAATTATAACGGTCTATACCTAGTTCACACAATTACATTAGAACACAACTTTGAGCTTATGACCAAATAATAAATACGATTTCGCAGAGAGGAACGTTTTCGTAGGTCGCACCTATACCTCACGATATCTCAAAACAGAATGTGGGCTCGAAGACCCTTTTCCCAACATCTCTCTTAAACCAAAAAAACATTGTTAGTTATTCCTCATAGGCCGACCCACGACTACGTTCGGTAAACCATATGCAGACCACATGTTACCGCCGCACTCGAAACCATACTTGTCCTTCTCAGAAAGGCTGACATAAATCTTTTAATTAAAAGACACAAAACTGACCCGCGCAGCGGGGTATCCTATCCGCACTAATGGATATACGGATATCAAATAAACAATGCAAACTCCAAGCATTTTAAATAATTGGCTATTTGTCTATCAGAACGTAGTAATTAATGCTTTATGCGCGTCTTTGCTCGCGCGTCGACACGGCGACCCTGACTATCACACGTCCTCGTGTGCCATGTCTAGATAGAAACCACTTTTCGCTAGGTTTCAGTAGTCAAATGCAAAACATTTTTATTCTGTAGATACCACTCGGCTATCCTGCCATTACTACAAATTAAGTATCGACTGCCAGGTTTCCACTACGTACATTGTCCATCGTTTTCATACCGTGTTTTAACTAAAACTCGACAAAGAACAGGTCTGATCGCTTTCATTATAACTTAAATCACTATTTAATCATTGTTACGCAGTGCAAAACTTCCCATCAACATAATAACTCTACATGTTTATGTGACTTAACAACCAACAGCGCACTGGCTATGCCAGGAGAACCAGTCAACATGCTAGCACACAGTTACAACCAGGCACTCCAGCTACTAGACTGGCAGGAGAACCGGCCAACACATAGCACACAGTCACCACTAGGCACTCCAGCCACCACAATGGCACACCGGCCATCACACGAGCACACCGGCTCACACTGGCACACAGGCCATCACACGAGCACACCGGCTCACACTGGCACACGGGCCATCACACGAGCACACTGGCTCACACTGGCACACAGGCCATCACCTGACGCGTTAGTTACCCTCTGGTACCCCGACCGTCACCTATGGCACCCTCGCCATCACACGACCACAGCGGCCCAAACTGGCACACCGGCCGTCACATCTGGCATTCTTGCCAGCCCACTGTGCACCCACCACTCACCGCCGTCGCGCAGTCTCCGACACCAGCTAGACTGGGCTAGGAATATGACCTACGATCGACGGTAAGCAGCTGGTCACAGTACAAGTCACGTAAACAATGTATTTCGATATTCATCTTGTAATTATAGGTCACTTTCACAATCGAATTTCATTCTTAACTACTAATATTCGATAGCGTCGACTACGGCTTGACCTGACTGTCAGTTTTTTTTAGTTCTGTGCGAACGTAACAATCTGGCATTGCACGAACACGCTCGTGCGCATACTAATTATAGGTTCTACTTTTATCTAAAGCTTTTAGTAAATAGGGGTTGCCTTCTAGTAATTCAACAAATTTCAATGACCCTTGAAATTTCAAGTCTAATTTTGTTTGATTCCTCTCATAATTTTCTACCGACACAGACATATTGAATCACTATATCATACTTGGCATTTTTTTTTTTCACACTGAATTCGTCTAACTTCGTCGTTAACTCGCGTTGCGTCTTGTTCACCAAAGGCTAATAAGTCTGGTCGTACTACATTTCCAATAAGTATTTCTATTGGGCTCGCTTTTGTCACGCGATTATTAGTCGAATTGATAGCGAGTTGTACATACTGTACATTTGCTACGTCGTATCCCTTTTCATCTCTACAGCGATAAGCATGATTTTAAGGTGCAAATTATACGTCCCACTTGACTAATGGCTCTTTATGTACCAGCAGCTACTAAACGTAACATTGTATCACAAAGACCCCAGAAAACCTTATCCAAAAAGCATTTACCTTGATCTGCTTAATACGAAATGGATTTCCAAATAAATGAATTGCATACTTTGAAGATCGATGTATCGACACTCAAAGTATCGATGCGCACTATGTACACATACAGCACAACATATTTTGTGAAAGCATCAGTAATTTAGACAAACACATACTCTTTCGTTTGATTAGAGCCACTAAGTTTACCTGTTACGTCAATATGAATAGTGTGCCAAGATATTGCTACTTTACGTATCGGGTGTGGTTCCGCTTAAGGTTTTCCGGTCATCGCGTTAGATAGCTTACACGCAATTTTCCGCGAATATCGGAACATTATACAAAAATCCCTTGTCGCCCAGAAGGGCTGGGCACATACAGTACATTCGCCATTCATATCCCCTTACATCAGGGGGCAAGCCCATAGCCATTAACCAGGAACGAATCCTGAATCTGGCCCCCACCGAGAAACTCCAGATAGAAAACCTCAGAAACACCCCGCCCGACCCGGAAATCGAACCCAGGACCCCACGGGCAGGTGCGCCGGGCACGACATATTTTACCAAACTTTTTTCTCACAATAGAAAACCAGTAAAAACGTACTTTTACCCTAAAGTTTTTTTTTTGTTATTTTTTTTTTTTTCAATCTAAGTGCATTATTGACTCGCGCACTTGATATATCACTGAACAATATAAAGCTCTGGGGACAATGGGTAAGCATAGATCATTACAACTGCGTTGTTTTTTCCCAATGTACAATTCCGGAATTTATTTTGAATGAATTCATCAAATCGTTATTTAACATAACATAACATCACGCCTTACTTCCCCGAAGGGTTGGGCAGAAGGGTACCTATAGTACAATCGTTATTTATTTCGCCACTATTTGAGTTCGTTATAAAATTAATTATTTTCGGATCTCGCTATTGTCAAGCCTGCAACCAAGAAGTGGTCCAATAAATTCACTCACTTTTGTTCAATTTTGTCAGGAGGATTATTCAACGGTAATGGATTTCAAAATACGAAATCTACATACGTTACACATTCTGTTCCCGTTTCTATGAGTGATATCAATATCAAAACATTATAAAAACTATTACCATTTATGTACTCCGGGCGTTAGATTGAGTTTATACACAGTACAGTAAATCTCGTTTACAATAGTTTACAACGGTGAAAAGTTTCACATTTGAATGATACTATAGTAGGCTGTACATACTGTTTCTTTAGTCTTTACATAAGTAAGTATTGCAACGTTGCCCTCTCAGTTCACATCTGTATGAAACTCAATTGGACAGTTGCATCAAATCACATTAAAACAGTTACAGGTAGTCAAATGACTGATCATTTTCAGAGTTTTAAAACACCTAGAACAATGCGTAGTCTGTCTGTATAGACCTTGTTCTACAGATTCTAAATAATAATCATAATATCGTATAATCTATGTAACACATTACGAATGTAGTAACGAGGTCATCTAGAGTTTAACACAAAGGTCTTTGACTAATGCCAATCCAGAAAATTTGATTGCCACAATTTCACTCATTATAGAACATTAGGCACCAGAATCTAAATAAAAATGGAACGACTGACCGTAGTGACCAAAGCAGATATTGATGCGAAGTCACAGCTCGATGGCCACAAATGCTCCGCTGCCACCAGTCCCACCTGTAGTCGTTTTCTTACATTGCGGAGCGATGTGCCCCGCGCGTCCACATTTGAAACACTGAACACATTTGTTTTTCCGAATCCGAGCGGTATGGACTGGATTCTAGTATTGAGGCACAATATGGCGAAGTATTTGTCGCCAACACGACCTCAATGAGTACCCGTAAATTTTAATTTTGGGGCTAAGACAATCTTTTCCACTGTGAGTCACTAATCATTGATTTCTCTCATACATTATTCACACGCGGACGCGGCAATTTCACACGGGTCGCGGTCATCCCAGCTTCTGATAACGGAGCGTCACGTATTGAGATTCGCAGATAGCTCTCGAACATCATTAGAAGTAGCTCCTATTAGGCGTGGTAACGCGACATTAATTGTTTAAAAGATAGTTGTGAGAACTCAATAATTATAACGGTCTATACCTAGTTCACACAATTACATTAGAACACAACATTGAGCTTATGACCAAATAATAAATACGATTTCGCAGAGAGGAACGTTTTCGTAGGTCGCACCTATACCTCACGATATCTCAAAACAGAATGTGGGCTCGAAGACCCTTTTCCCAACATCTCTCTTAAACCAAAAAAACATTGTTAGTTATTCCTCATAGGCCGACCCACGACTACGTTCGGTAAACCATATGCAGACCACATGTTACCGCCGCACTCGAAACCATACTTGTCCTTCTCAGAAAGGCTGACATAAATCTTTTAATTAAAAGACACAAAACTAACCCGCGCAGCGGGGTATCCTATCCGCACTAATGGATATACGGATATCAAATAAACAATGCAAACTCCAAGCATTTTAAATAATTGGCTATTTGTCTATCAGAACGTAGTAATTAATGCTTTATGCGCGTCTTTGCTCGCGCGTCGACATATATATATCCAGTTATAACAACACAGGTACTCATGTCTCTCATTCTAAATAATTGAGTTCGCTGACTGAAAATTAAGTCATAAGGTAATAAGAGTGAATTTAAATCATATTTAATATAATTTGCATTGTATTGTATAAATTTGATGTTGAGTACTTATTATTGTATTGCATGTTATGTTGAACAAGATTGGTTTTAGTTATTGTATTATACTATTAACTCTAGCTCTAATTATAGTTAAGGTATTATTGTTAATTATGTTAGTTATTGTGTAATTTACATGTTATTTCTTACAAAACTATGTATGTTTCTTCGAAATGGAAGAGGGAAACATGTGCGCCAACCCCAAGTAACATGGGACAAGGCAGGAAGATGATGATGATTACATAAGTTAAGTTTCAATATTTTGATAGATTATGTGAGAACTAAAAACTGCTTTTATTGTACTATCTGCTGACACTATTATACACTACTTTAATATAGTTGGAAATTTAAATCTATTTTTATTTACAAAAATATTACTTACATGAGCGCTTTCCGTGTCAAATGGGTTCACTTGAATTCCTGGAAGACCCACACCATAATCCTCACCAAGAATCGATAGGTATTTTTTTTCTACATCTGTTAAGGTAGGTGTTTCACATGGTCCCCCACCTGTGCGTGTTTGTGATGTTCGGATAGTGGCACATTTTCTTTTTAATTTTCCCTTGTAATCAATCCAAAACTGTAAATATAAAAAACAAATAAATACCTTGTTAAATTGTGGTTTATTAATAATTTAATGAAAAAACTTACAGCTGCCCAAGCTTTCCAATGTTTGTTAGCACCACCAACAACCGAATTTAGGTTTTCAGCCACCTCAGTCCACATTCTTCGGGACATTTCCCGAGCTTGAGCACTTTTATTAAAACCCATAGCAATATCTCTGTGTGTATTTAGAAAATCCCACAAAGTTTTTAATTGTTCGTAAGAAACTCTTCTTGAAGTCATATTAAGTCACAACACACTTTATTAAATGCACTACTCACAGACACGGCCACCAAACTAATGTCTCAGTTAATACTCTAATCTTTAAACTATACAAAAACAAATCCACTTGAATTTAAACATTTTACCTCGTAAATAATACTTTTTGTGCTTTGACATGTACTTTGTTCGAAAATAAATGTGAGTTATGTGTCTGATTTGTAAACTTTTTTGTTTTGAAAGTTTTCTAAGTGGATGGGAGGGTGTTCGCTCTCAAATATATTTTTTGTCACGGAACAATATTTCTTTCATCATTCTTTTCTATTTTTAAACTGATATCATTTAAATATATTTCATTTTCGTAAAAACCGTAAAACCGCTTAAGTATTTTTGAACGTCTGTTTGTAATAATCTTGTTTATTCTGTGCCGCCAGCTTACCGACCAGAGACTATGTAACAGGTCAAAAGTTGACATGCTATAGGACAGCGGGAATTACTCATGGTACAAACACAAAACCTGTCAGGTTAACATGCTAAGTTGAACTGCCCTGCACTTGGCAAATATTTTAGAAGTTTATGGTAGGCCCCCAGCAGTGTACGTGTTTCGGCTGAAATGATGATGATGATGAATTATAATTATATTCTTTATAATTAACACCCCAACTATATTTAGTCCAGGAGCCACCAATCCTGAAAGCTCCGTGATCACGGAGTCTAATATTTTCAATAAAAAATTAAAGTTAACGTTTAGACGAACAAGATTTGCTTGGTCGGCGTGGATTTGATTAGCCGGAAATATTTTAATTAAATTATTTATTATTAAATTTTCCATATTTTTTTTTTTCTGTCATCACGGATTTTGATCAATCTTATATAGAATTGTGTGAAATATTATGTTTAAGAAGAAAAAATCCGGCCGACCAATGATTTTTAGCCGGAAAGGTCACGCAGACCTGTTTGAATGGTGTGATAAGGGGTAAAATTTATCCATTATCACGGAAACCTTTTCTTTTTTTTTTAATTCACGCGTTTTAATGTGATATTTATAATTATCTTGGTATGCGTGCTTACAAACTGCCGAAAGTATCGCGCATACCAAATTTTATTGTGTGAGTGAGGATCATACTGTTATAGATTTTACTTACTTGATGAGATTTCTTTTAGAGTCTTTCTTCTACCTCGGTCTCTTCCTTAAGTTTTGAAGTGAAAACTTCTTCAGCGCCGTTGGTATATGAAACACAATGAAACGAAAAAGCGACAGTAAAAAGAGACAGACATAACTTCATAAGATTTAACGTGGGAGAAAATGAGATAGGAAATACATGACGTCATGACCATGGACGAAAGAAATATGGATACGGCAAATACTGTCACATCAGAACTTAAAAAATTAAAACATGTTAAAAACGTTTAATGTACCTGTACATACTAGAATTTGATCAAAAATGTTTTATGTACTTGTACATATTATTATTATTTCAAGTCTATTATCGTACCTATATATTATTTATGTAAATACGGAAAAAAAATGAAAACTAAAAAAGAAAAGAAAATTATAATTGCGATAGCACGACGAACAGTGATGCTGGTGACGGAGGCACCGGTAATGCCGGCCCAGGCAATGGCCAGTCATTGTCCATAAACCTGGAACAAAAGCAGTGTTGTAGTACCTGAATATTTAGAGATAAATGAAAATTAGAAAAGTCCGTAAGTTACTAACATTGCCGGTGGCTGCAAAATCATGTCAAGTGGTGGTGGTGGTGCCCTTCCACCACCCCGCGTCCTCTGGCATGCGAGCTGGAAAAATACAAAATTTCGGTTGCATTAACAGTAACATTACATACCTACATACTTGTCCAATAACCTCTTTTTTTAAGTCGGTTAAAAACAAATTACCCAAAAAGGGAAATGCCCATTTAATGAAGAGGTTTTGGCCAAGTGATGCCCATTAAAGAAACAAATTATAGGCATTAGGGCTGACTTCATAGATAAAGAAGCTACCACTATTTTTTACATAGAACTTGGTTGGACTTTTATAAACCATATATTAAAATTAAAGGTTATAAAAAAACACTTATAGTTTTTTATTCGTTCTCATTTAAATAAATGACAATCACGTTATCTAGGAATTGGGTTTACAATACACAAATACAACAAACAACTACAAAATACAACTACAAAATACAACTACAAAATACAACTTAGGTTGAGACAAAACAGACTACGGCAATTTCTATGGTTCCCTTGTCACTAAACAACCGAATTATTCAATTCAAAGACATAGCTATGCAATATAAGTCACTGAGTATGTATGTACCTTGCATGTTCTTATAGTAACTTACTGAGGTGCAATGCATTGCTGTAATAGAGACCGAACTTCCACATCGCTTAAGGTAAATCTCTTAAGTCTTCGTGTATCTGTCTGGTGATAATCCAGATCGAGTAGAGTCACTAATTTTCTTTCTATAAAAGCGATAAGTGCTCATTAATGATTCCCGCTTTTTTTTTAAATCTTCAATTGAAAAAATCATTCCCATATTTTGTTGTATGGTGCGCCATGCGTCAGCTATTAAATTTTTATTTTTATGATCCTTTCGAGATGCGTCCCAATTATTAGATGTGCTTGATAAAGTTCAATAAACTCAATAACTTTTTCATTTGTCCATGCCAGTGACGATTTTGCGGATGAGGAAGCCATTGTCGCTCGACGTACGCACTCGCTGCGTGTTGCAACAGAACTGAGCAAAGCGTCAACGTGTGGACAGCTCGCGAACGTTGGCGCGCAGATTCCTTTGATGAAACCGACACGAGCCGGCCAACTACCAATGCTCGCCCGAACGTTGGACAATGCAATTTTCTAGATCCACACGTTGGACTAGTAGCGTTGGGGCCTATATTGGGGCCAACGTGTGGAGCCGGCGTAAGACATTGACACTGACCCTTGTTTTAAATAACAATAAAATAGTTACCTGTACATTCTGGGAATTTCGCCTTTATTTCTGCCCACAAAAGTTTAATAACTACTTTAGTGTGCTCCATGTTTAGCCATCCATATTGCAGGACGTGCTTGAATTTCGGATACAAACAACTCAACGTCCATCGTAGATTCATAGACAAACCTCTTTAGATGAGCGATTAAAACAAACTGGTTTGAACGTGTCGCACTGTCATGAGCGAGCGCCAAGTGCACTAGTATTGCCCCCGTCTCCCGCACCTCGTCCGATGTCCGTAGCGTGATTATGTAGCCACTTGACAGCGGACCCACTAAAACAGTAACTTTGAACTTCTCGCAAAATTAATCGCTCATTCATTTAAAGTCGCTCAAATAATGTAGCCATTTAATATAATAATAATAATAATATAATAATAATATTCCACAACTATCACACAACGCCATCTAGTCCCAAGCTAAGCAGAGCTTATATACCTAACGAGCTTAATATAACTGACGAGCATTTGTTTTTTACGCTCTGAAGTACAGTTGTTACGCATCGGTGTAACAGGAGGATTGCTAGTTACGCTTCGGTATAATAGAAGGAATGCTGATGTTAGCTGACACCATTCCTGCGCATCGCGACCGCGGCCGGCACGAGGCGCCGACTCAGCAAGTGCGTCACTACATCGCGCCACCTTTGATTCCGCAAACTCGTAATTAATTATGCATGTAAAATTATATTCATTCTTGGTACATACTTCGACCAATTATCATTACTTTTAAATTGTAATTTTGTTATAATTAAATTTGTCCTCAGTAAATTGGTTTTTTTTGCATCCTCCGGCTCCAGTTCACATAATTGGCGCAGTCGGTAGGATACTCGCGGGCCGGTTCGCGAGCGCGATAACTTTAAGTCATCTTAACACCTTGGCCACGGGAACCGGCGGCGCGACCGACGGCGCGGCGGGCGGCGCGGCAATTCGCGCGGCGCGGCAAGCACGCCACGGGCAGTTGCGTTCGCCGCCGCGACCAGTGTAGACGAGGAGACGAGATGGCTTTATCAAAGTTAGCTCGACGTTGTTTGGAGAGTAGCAGCTTTTTTGCTCAAGATTTAATGTTTGGAAGATATAGTGGAGTACACGAATTAAATAGAAATCGTGTTACAGACGGAGAATTCCACCAAAAATATGAAAAATATAGGCAGCACCCAGATTTTTTTTTCCAATACACCAGAATGAGCGTCGAAACATTCGATTATATACTTGGGAGCATTCAATCAGAACTGGAGAAAAAGATGAATTCAAGCAGGGTTTTAAGTGCTGCAGAAAAATTGTTTTTGACGTTAAGGTATTTATTTGTGCGTATATCTATACATATACTGATTCAGTATAGAGCATATCAAGCTTGCATACAAAGGTACAAACGCGCGCTCTTAATCAATGTTATAGATTTGCCATAGAATAAGAAAAAACCATTTTAGTGTCAAGTTTGACGTGCTCTTTACAGTACTAACCCACTTTACTAGAAAAAAAAAACAAACGAAAACAATTTAAAAAATTATTTATTTTAAACTTTTAATTGTAATAACAACTTTTCTCAATTTTAATCAGCCTTTTGTAATCACAGTCAAATTTTTATTTACCCTGAAAATCATTCCAATTTACTTCCCCTTTAATCAGCTAACCACTTACGATCACTATAATTATCTTAATTAAAATTGAATAATAAATCTAATAACAATCAGTCTTCTCAATGATTAAAATTGAATTTTAACAATATTATTATCTACTCATTATTGAAATTATTGTTCAGCTGGTTTGGTTGAGTAGAATATCCATATCTCCCATAAGGTTCGCCATACATAGTCACAGTAATTTCGTCTAAAAGAGCTTGATTAATTTTATTCCTAAGCCTAATTTTCTGCATAGGGGGTAATTTTTCCATCTCAGGTAGAATGCTCATCAAAAAGTGATAATCTTCAGATTTTTTTTCCTGTCTTTCACTGTCATGTTGTTTAGCAGATTCTTTTTCTAAAATTTTTAATTTCTTTTTCTCAATATCTAAGTATTCGGCTCGAATGTCTCTTACACTTTGTCTTTTTCTAGTAGAATCTTGACCACTAGATGTTGAGGGTTCAATTGGTGAAGATGTAAGCGCAGGAGAAAGTGGTGTTGCTGGTGAAGATACCCCACTGAAATCGTCCACGTATATGTCGTCATTTTCATTGACTGTAGGAGCATTTTCATCTAAATTTGATTCGGACGCAAGAGGCATGTACTCATCTTTCAGAAACCCTAAAAGTGTGAAGTACTTCCACGACGGTTCATAATTTGAAGTTGAGGATCCAGATCGGGGCTTAGGAATTCTTTTCAACTCTTTACTGTATGTGTCTCTTAAGTTCTTCCACTTCTTCTTAAGATCGTTGACTGAAAATTAAATTGTTACCTAATTTTACTTATTTATTTAGTTAAGGCCGTTCACATGATCATCATGTTACACTTAGTTTAATTATTATCCATAAATTACGTCACACGTTAAGGGGTTACTAAATTTCGTAACGTAAGATGTCGAAAAATAAAGCGAAACTAATTTCGGAAATACTGTTTTAATTTAATAATTTCAGATGTAAATTTTCAAAATATGTGACATAATTTATGGATATCCCCTATAGCTGACTGTATAGTGTATATACTTATAGAAAATATTTTTGTTTCAGGTTTCTCTCAGTTGGGATGACTTTTAAATCTCTGGCTCATTCATACTCTCTAGGCCGAAGTACCGTTGCTAAAACGATTTATCAAACTTTAAAGGCAATATGGAATAAATTCGTCAATCAGCATATGTCACCAAAACTGACCAGTGAAGATTTAACGAGAATTTCTGATAACTTTTTCTTAAGATGGCAGTTTCCTAACTGTATAGGAGCCATTGATGGGAAACATTTTCGAATACAAAAGCCCCCACGAAGCGGAAGCCAATATTATAACTATAAACTTTTTTTTTCATTGGTCTTACAAGCAGTTTCCGACGCTGATTACAAATTTTCTGTAATTGAGATCGGTGGAAGGGGAAGACAAAGTGACGGAGGCACGTTCCATTTTTCTAAACTTAACGAGTTGTTTACTAACAATCGATTTAATTTACCACCGCCGAAAACGTTGCCTGGATCAAATATATTATGCCCACACGTCCTGGTTGGTGACGAAGCCTACCCACTGAAACCTTCTCTTATGCGACCCTTCCCATCCAGCAATTTAGATCATTCGAAACGAATTTTTAACAAAAGGTTATCAAGAGCCAGAGTGACAATTGAGTGTGCTTATGGTATTATGACGAATAAATGGCGCATTTTCCTCAAAGCAATCGAGACTGACACAAAACATGCAAAACTTATAATTAAGGTTGGATGTCTGCTACATAATATTGTAAGAGAAAGAGATGGAAATTCTGATCCCGATTTTCGGCGACACATGAGATCGAGAACTAGGTCTAGGAGGATTATAACGTCACGGCGTAATAATAGAGCTTCATTGCAAGCCATAGATATAAGAAATAATTTCAAAGACTACTTTGTAAACTATTGATAAATATTTATTGGTACCTGTTAATAAATTAAATTAAAAATCTAAAAACCCCTTACTCAAAAAAAAACCTCTAAAAAAGTAGAAGTCGTTTTTGGCGTCGGGGAATAAAAATAAATACTCACCATCAGAATCTAGAAATTGCTGTTTTATTTCTTCCCACAACTTTTTCACAACATTTTTAAACTTATGTTGCGGGTGGCTAGACTTCCAAATAGCTGGTCTAGCTAGAATTTCTGCAATAAAAGCTTCCGTCTCCATTTTCGCGAAAAAAAAACCAAATTATTTTAAATTAAGTTCGCTCCGGCAGTAGTCGCCGCGTCTGCCGCTCGACTCCGTGGCCTGCGCCGTAATAACTCATACATTTGTTTCGATCGCTAGTCGTGCCGCGCGATTCGCTCGGGGAAATTCCCCGGTCGTCTCGCTGGTCGCCGCTGCGCGTGGCATGCCCAGTACATTTCCATACATTTGATTCATTCGCAAGACGCGCCGCCGGTCGCGCCGCGCGAATTTTCGCTATAGCGAATTGTCCGTGGCCAGCACGTAAGAAACGCGATTCGCGAGTCACCCGGGTGACTTTCAAGCACCAGCAACGAGTATCCGGATCTACAGGAACCTGCAGCCAGAGGTGTATCCAGACATCGATACCGCAGAGGGGACCAATGATGTACATGTGAGTACTCTAGAATTGTTCTTGAGTTGCTTCCTTTCTATTTTGTTACTTTTAAACTTCCAAGATTTTCCATCCCAGGCAATCGCGGAACCCTAGGTTAGATAGAGAGTCGAGGTTAGAGTTATTAGATTCGGTTAGAAGTCTAGATTTTAGTGACGTAGGAAGTTCAGATCAGTTAGAAACTATGTCGAGAGTAGATGAAATATTTAAGGCCTTGCGCATGGTGCCCGAATTCGACGGAAATACAAACGTGCTTACTAGATTCATTAAGTTATGTGATCAATTAGTTGCAACTTACGTATCGCGAGAGCCAGAAAGTGAGTTTACGAATTTAGCTTTAATAAACGGCATTCTTAATAAAGTCACGGGTCCCGCCGCCAGGTTAATTAACACTAACGGTATCCCTGAAAACTGGGCAGGCATTCGTAACGCTCTAGTAAATAACTTTTCGGACCAACGCGATGAGACCTCGCTTTACAACGACATGGCCCTCTTGACCCAAGGGTCCTCCACACCCCAGGAGTATTACGAAACTTGTCAAAATTTATTCGGAACCATTATGACGTATGTAAGCTTGCACGAAACAGTGCAGACTACAATAGAATCCAAACGCACCCTGTACCAAAAGTTAACCCTCCAATCTTATCTAAGGGGCCTTCGCGACCCACTTGGTTGTCGTATTAGATGTATGCGTCCAGAAACAATAGAAAAGGCCTTAGAGTTTGTTCAGGAAGAAATGAACACACTTTACCTGCAACAACGTAATGATCGTATAACGCCAGATAAAAAATCCCATTTACAGTTAACTAACGGTTCATCGAACATGGGCATTCCCGGGTTGCAGCCCGTACCCATGCCTACACCTAGGCCATTTAATTTTCATATACCCGGTCAATCTCGACCAGGTTTTGCAATGCATCCCCAACGCCCTCCACTGCCATGGAGACCTACTATGAATCAGCCTCAACATCTTCAAGGCCCGTCGCGTACGCAGCAAACGTTCGGTGCTCGACCACCGAATTATAACCCACAGAATAACGCATTCAGGTTTCAACCACCCAGAGCGCAAAGTTCAAATGATACACCGAAACCGATGAGCGGCGTGTCACATTTCGTACCGAAACCAATGCCATTCCGTGGTCACGATTGGTCCAGGGGAGGAAATCCACCCCCGTCGAACTATTTCAGAACTAGGGAGATGAATTTTAATGAATGTTACGATTATTTCTATCAGCACGAGCCTTATGATAATCTTGAAGTATACCAGTATGATTACGACGGATACCCCGACTACTATAGCTATCATTACGACCCATCTTTGTTCCAACAGCCAACGCCCTATTTAGATTCAGGTGTAGCCCCCCTAGCACCACCGGTGGAGGCGCCTGCTGCTGCTGAAGCTAATCCCTGTAAAACTGAAAATTTTCAGAAGGATCAAAGTACAAACGAGCGAAAATAGAAGTCAACCTACAGACACAGCGTTATTTGCCTTATATACAAATTTTCGATCCACCGCTAAAATTACTCATTGACACTGGAGCAAATCAATCGTTTATTAACCCTGAAACCATAAAGAGATACTATCCACATTTACCTTGGAATTACGATCCCTTTGAGGTAACTAATGTGCATGCGACTAGCCGCAACGATTACTCTATTAACTTGCCATGCTTTCAGGAATTCAACGATCAAACTTACTTAACATTTTTCATTTACAAGTTTCATGATTTCTTTGATGGGCTCATTGGGTTAGATCTTTTAAATAAATGGGAATCTACAATTGATCTTAAAAATAACAAATTAGTTACAAAAAATGCAGTTAACCCTATAGCCATGTATAACTCACGTAACTGCAACTTATACGAAGACATGATTCCAGCAAAATCCTCCAAATTAGTAAGAGTTCCAATTAATATAGCAAACGGTGACGCGATAATCCCTGCACAGATTGTTTCAAACTGTAACGTAAACGAATGTATTACTACCGTTCAAAATAATCGCGGTTACTTAGAAGTTTTTAATACAACATCAAATGACTTAATTTTCTCTATGAACGAACCAGTTAAAGCAGAAGTTTTTAATATGGAATGCACGGTTACTAAACCGCCATCGTGCCGCGTTAGAGAGGTTTTGTCCCGGTTACGTACAGAGCACTTAAATGAGGAAGAGCGAATCAACTTAACATCCTTAGTCTCTCAATACGCTGATGTATTTTATATCGAGGGAGAAGCACTTACCTTCACCAATAAAATAAAACACAGCATTCATACCACAGATGAAGTTCCGGTATACACTAAAACTTACCGGTATCCGTTTATACACCGTCAGGAAGTCCGCAGTCAAATATCAAAGATGCTAGAGCAAGGTATCATCCGTCCTTCAGAATCCGCTTGGAGTTCGCCTATTTGGGTGGTTCCAAAAAAACCTGACGCGTCCGGAAAAGTTAAATGGCGAATTGTTGTAGACTTTAGGAAACTAAATGAAAAAACTATAAATGATAAATATCCTATACCCAACATAGCTGATGTTTTAGACAAATTAGGAAACTGCAACTACTTTACAACCCTCGATTTGGCGAGTGGATTTTACCAAGTCGAGATGAACCTCAGCGACATCCCAAAAACCGCTTTCAACGTAGAGCACGGTCACTTTGAGTTCCTACGCATGCCAATGGGACTTAAAAACTCTCCGTCCACGTTCCAGCGAGTCATGGACAATGTCCTTAGGGATCTTCAAAATTCTATTTGCCTGGTCTACCTCGACGATATTATTGTCTTTAGCACCTCATTGCAGGAGCATATTGTTAATCTTGAAAGGGTATTTAAAAGACTAAGAGAATCCAACTTTAAGATACAGATGGATAAGTCTGAATTCTTAAAGTTAGAAACTGCTTATCTTGGTCACATTATTAGCAAAGACGGCATCAAGCCAAATCCCGACAAAATCATAGCTATACAGAAATTCCCTATTCCCAAAACAAGTACGGAAATAAAACGATTTCTAGGACTTATAGGCTATTATCGGAAATTTATTCCAGATTTTGCCAAAATTACCAACCCAATGACGCAGTGCTTAAAAAAGGGTTCTAAGATAAATTATAACGATAGTAACTATATGTATAAATTGTTTTGAAGAATGTAAAACACTATTGGCTAATGACCCGATACTGCAATATCCAAACTTCGATAAGGACTTCTTACTCACTACAGATGCATCTAACTTTGCCATAGGAGCCATACTTTCACAGGGACCGATAGGATCGGACAAGCCTATAGCTTATGCTTCGCGTACCTTAAACAGCAGCGAGATAAACTACAGTACGATCGAGAAAGAGCTCTTAGCAATAGTTTGGGCAACAAAGTACTTTAGGCCCTATCTGTTTGGTAGAGTATTCAAAATAATTACGGATCATAAACCTCTCCAATGGATAATGAACCTAAAAGAGCCTAATTCAAGGTTAACTCGTTGGAGGCTTAAACTAAGCGAGTATAACTATTCGGTCATCTATAAGCAAGGCAAAAGCAACACGAACGCTGACGCTTTGTCACGTATAGAAATTAATAATGAGGAAGCCAGTTCCATTGTAGTAAATGTGTCCGAAAAACCGAACTCCTCAGCTGACTCAACCACACTGACAGCCCATACTAGTGCTGAACATCCAATACTAGAAATACCCATCTCAGAAGAACCTTTAAATAGATTTAATAGACAGATCTGTTTTACTGTAGTTGGTGATATAAAGAAACGACCAACTGTTTCTAAACCATTCGAGTCCCACACTCGTACGTCTATTCAATTATCAGAAAGTAACCTCGAAGAAGACGTTGTGAACTCAGTAAAAGAATTCATAAACCCCAAAGTCAAAACCGGCATCATAATTCATCCCGCATTGGCTATGTACAGAATAATTCCCATCATCCAAGAAAAGTTCAAAAGCTCCGCGATGAATCTGGTCTTAGTTAAAACCGAACTTGAAAATGTCAAGGAATACCTTCGTCAGCAAGAAATCATTCAAAAATACCACGAAGGTAAAACCAACCACAGAGGTATTGGTGAGTGCCATCTTGCATTGTCACATAAGTACTATTGGCCTAAAATGAAGGACCATATCGCAAAATACATAAACGAATGTAATATTTGTGGCCAGGCCAAATATGACAGAAATCCTATTAGACAAAGACTCTGCGTAGTCCCGCCGCCGACAAAACCTTTTGAGGTCGTTCATTTAGATTTACTAACAATTCAAAGTGAAAAATATCTAACAATTATCGATTCATTTTCTAAATATGCCCAAGCATACCATCTTAGAGATGGTACCGCAGTCAGTGTCATCCAAGCCGTTTTAAAATTTTGCACACATCACGGTGTCCCTTTATCTTTAGTCACAGACCAAGGACCCGAATTTAATAATCAATTATTTAACGAATTTGCGCGAGTCCACAAAATGCAGCACCATAAAACTTTGGCCTACACTCCCAACGATAATGGAATGATTGAACGGTTACATAACACCTTATTAGAACATCTTAGAATACTTAAACTAGAAAATCGCAATGAACCAGTCGTTAATCTTATGTCATACGCTATAATAGCATATAATAGCAGTATACATAGTTTTACAAAGTGCAGACCACTAGATTTAATCACAGGTCATACAGATCCTCGAGATCCTTTAGATTTAGATTTATCTGTGCATTTGCTCCAGCAATATGTGCAAGAGCATAAGAATAAAATGACTAAAGTTTACGAGATTATCAACGAAACATCCCTGCACAAACGAACTGAGTTAATTGAAAGTAGAAATAAAGATAGAGAGCCTGAGAAGGAGTATGAGCCAAACCAGCTGGTATTTGTTAAGAATCCTCTCGCGAGCCGTCAAAAACTTGCCCCGCGTTATACTCATGACACAGTACTCGCCGATCTACCCATACATATATACACGAAAAAGAAGCGCGGTCCTGTCGCCAAATCACGCCTTAAGAGGACACCTAACACTGGCAATTTGTTGCAGGACACTACCATCACTGATGTTCCTGGTCCATCTGACCCGAGCGGAGGACATATCACTTGACCCACTGGATAACGGCCCTGGACTACTACCCTTTAAGCTGGGATCAACGAAAATAATATCACACTATCACTCATTCCTCCTTAACATTAACCTTGCAGACATACAATCAAAAATCGACTTAGTGAAACTACAGTTAACAGAATTCAGTCCCTTAGTTAACAATAAAACATCCACGCTCTTTGAACCCCACCTTAACTACCTTGAAAGCAAACTAGAAAAGATATCCTCACAGTTAGAAAGCTTTGAGCCAAGTCGTAATAAACGTGGTCTCATAGACGGACTAGGTTCAGTCATCAAAAGCATCTCAGGAAATCTAGATTACACAGACGCGTTAAAATATAACGATGCCATCCGAGTTTTACAAGGAAACGAAGATAAACTAAAATCAGAATTTCTAAATCGCGTAAGTCTAACTAAGGAGTGGATGCTTGAATACACTAATGTACTAAACAGGATAGATGACAATCAAAAACTTATCTCCAGCAAAATAAACGCCCTAATAAACCAAGATAATACTAGGCAAGCAGACTTAGTTAGTTATGCTCATTTTGCCCAATACCTTCTTATTTTAAATGATAACGTTGAAACGTTATCTGACGAATTATATAGAATAGAACTTATGTTAGCTTTTATACGTGCATCAAGTACGATGCACTCTATGGTTAGTCTAACTAATCTTAAAACTATGTTAAGTAAATTAAAGTTAATATATTCGAGAGATGAAATTATAGACCTCGACCTTAGAGATTATTATAACGTTCTAAAAGTTGGATCATATTATAGCGATAAAAAAATAGTTATAGTCATAAAGTTTCCGATTGCCTTACCTAGAACCTACACCTTATACAAACTTTCCATAGTACCTAATAAATATAACCTAGCCCTAATGCCTACCTTACCATACATAGCAATTCAGGGACTATATTCTATGTACATAGAGACAGAATGTCCGAAGATTGATCCATGGTACCTCTGCGAGGAGAAGGTCAACTACAAGATTCAAGACAAGCCGGATTGCGTTCAACAACTAATCACGCAACAGAACACTAGCTCATGTACACTAACACCGGTCAGCTTGAACAAAGAAGCCATGGAGAAACTAGATGAGATGCATTACACTCTCAGCTTCCCGATCCCGACAAAAATCCAGACATCCTGCGGACAGGAAGAATTTATGATCGCCCAAGGAAGTTACCTAGCTACCATACCACAAAATTGCTTTATAAAAACTCCCGAATTCACAATCTCAAACATTAACAATCGAATTAAAGGGCACACATTGAAGATAGCACAACTACCCCTCAACCAGAGCGGCATACCGAGAAATGAAGAATCGCTAGTAAAACTGAACTCGATAAATCTCGAAAATCTGCATAGCAGCTACCAGAAGATCTCAGTACAACCTCCAATAAAACTTACCCATACTAACGTTGAGAGTATCTATCATACCACTATACCCGTATACTCACTACTGTTAGGTGCAGGCGTACTCGGAATTATATTCATGTATCGACAATATGCGAGAAAGAAGGCTGGAAAAGCTTGCCCTACACAACCAGAAACCGCCCAAGAAATCTACGCTCAAGTGGAACCTAGAAGAAACATCCAACCAGAGGAAGTTATAATCGACACCAACCATCTAGCAGCAACATTGTCAACTTCGTTCAACAAGTAGCTGCTGTACTTCGGGGGGAGGTGTTACGCATCGGTGTAACAGGAGGATTGCTAGTTACGCTTCGGTATAATAGAAGGAATGCTGATGTTAGCTGACACCATTCCTGCACATCGCGACCGCGGCCGGCACGAGGCGCCGACTCAGCAAGTGCGTCACTACATCGCGCCACCTTTGATTCCGCAAACTCGTAATTAATTATGCATGTAAAATTATATTCATTCTTGGTACTTACTTCGACCAATTATCATTACTTTTAAATTGTAATTTTGTTATAATTAAATTTGTCCTAAGTAAATTGGTTTTTTTTGCATCCTCCGGCTCCAGTTCACATAATTCAGTTGTAATTTAGCCGCTATCATAACAATGACTCATTTGAATCGGTCGTTTTCTTAGAATGCGATCAAATCATCCATCGCGGTTTACTATACGCATAATGTAGCCACACGCATATTAAGCAGCACTATTGAACTAGTCGTGCAAGTGAGAAATTTTCTAATAAATTCGCTTCAATTTCGCTCATATGTTGATGTAGCCGATGCCGTGATTTCAGTAATGTTGTTCCTATCGCATAAAGAAATCAAAGATCGCTAGTAATATTTGATGTACGGTGTAGCCATATACGTGAGCATTCATTTACTTGTTTTAATCGCTCATGTGTCGCAGGTCGCGTCGCGGCCTAATGTAGCCTCAGCCTAAGCGCGGGCGCAAATCAAATCAAATCATTTTATTTGCATAATATGGGTTTTTCAGGAGATGTTACATTGTTTGTTGTTTCACCATACTCAGCCTATAAGCATGCAAAATTTGGTTAATCTTACACTTATGCGCGGGTGACTTGTGCGGGCGCGGGTGGCATGGCACGTACATTCAGTAGCGGCTATAGCGGCTGGCTAAGAGGACGTATTGAGGGTGCCTATAACTAAAGTGACGCGTAGTTCCCTTGACAGCAGTTCGTATTTTATGCACGACATTTTAAATTCAAGAGACGGAGTGCATGACTTAAATAAAGATCGTCATAAATGTGGAGAATTTTTGAATCTTTATGCAGATTATAGGAAGTATCCGGACAAATTTTATGAGTACACTAAAATGACTATTGAAACTTTTGATTATATCAACATATTGAAGTACATTTAAAATGCGAAGTTAAATCCAAAAGGGACATTTTTATATTTATGTTGTGGATGCTTGGACATCCATATAGGTGGTCGGTTTAATATTTCTGTAATAAATGCCTTAGTGTCCATTATAAAATCCCGCCGCTCGTCAATTCGTCTAAACAAAATTGTTTCACTCGATCCGTCCCGCGCTAGCCCTTTTCAACCGCTCGAAAAACCGCTGTGTACCGTGGCCAGGCTCAAACTGACTCATAGTATTGTTTCCACCCGCCCGCCTCGCCCACCACCCTTGCCGCCAACCGCCGCCGCCAGCCGCAGCCGCTCTAGCACGCCGCGCGCGCGTCGTGGCATGTTTTATACGTTCTCATACATTTGTTCAATTAGCCAACCGCCGCCGCCACCCGCAACCGCGCCTTTTTTTTTTTTTTTTGATCACGAGGTGGAAATCCTCATGGATGTCCTCCGCCCTGGGGTGGGCGGAGGGGTCTGTCAGACTCTTACTGACTAAAACCACCCCGGTGTTCCGTCCCACACCTACGTCAGGGACCACGGGAACCAATATGTCTTCCGCGATCCCCGACTGGTGCCGGCCCGCCTTTGCGGGCCTCCTCACGTTGGGGGGGAGTGAGGTGTTAAACTCCCCCCCATACATCACAGAGAGGCGCGCGTGGAACACTACGCGCCACCATCTCGGGTCCGTAGCAATATGGGGCGACGAATGTCCCCAGATCCGTCGCCCCTGGACCCATTTAGGGGGGCTGGAAGAGGGCGTTGTCTGCCCTCCGCCGACGCCCGGTGCGTCTGCTGCGGGCTGGGTGAGCGGAAGATATCTCCCGCTCCCTTTCCGCAGCCTCCTTCTGCGACATGACTGATTCGCAGAAGGATACCACCGCGTCCCAGGACTCCTCGCTGCCAACCATGGACTCGACCACGGCCGGCAGCGATAGGTCACTGCCTACTTCTGAGACGAGGACACGACGCGGCTCCTCCCAAGCGGCACATTCTGCCAGCGTATGCCGCGCCGTATCCTCCCGGCAGTCGACGCAGTGGTGACACCGGGCGTCCGGCTCCCTGTTTATGCGACACAGGTCAGGCCACAGAGCACAGGCCTCGACAGCCGTAAGCATGGCTAAGGACGCCGTAGCTGATTTTGGGTAGCCTCAGAATAGTTCGGGCGGCAGAAACATCGCAGAGCAGTCGTAACGTTACGTGAAAACAGTTGTGCGTGTGTATTTATAATGGTGGATTGGGACTTAGTTTTCATTGTTCATCTTGATGAAGAAGAAGAGAAACTTGGAGCCTCAAGGCAAAGAAGAAGATTTTGGGTGAATAAGCTTTGGAAGCAAAGATGTACTTTCGGTGAATTTTGTAACTTGTTTAATGATTTACGATATGACGTTCGCAAATTTTACGACTACTATAGGATGAATTATGAAAACTTTGAAGCCTTGCTTGCTTTGCTCCGTCCTTACATAGTGAAAAAACCATCTACTTTCCGTTCATGTATATCTGTTGAAGAAAGATTATCTGTGTGTTTAAGGTAAATAATAATGTTTTTTTTTTTTTAATTTAGCTTCAATTATTTATTCAGCTTTAATCAAAAACATTTTTTATTCAGCTTATTGTCAGTTTGAATGAGCGTTTTTCCATTTGTTTAGTTTTAGTTCTATCAATCCATCAAACCATGTCAATATTAGTATTGTCTTATTAGTAATAGTCAATATTAGTATAAACTAGGCACACTATTTATTGGAGCTGGAAAAACGATAATTATTTCGATTTTAGAAAATATGCATGTATTAGTATAATATTGCTCAGGTAAAAATTAAATGATGTGTTTTTTTTTCGGCCAAACTTGTACCGAGGTACAAATTACAAGTGAAATTCCTTGCAATAAATTGTGTTATTAGCAGTATTTTAAATTCTCAAATATTCGATAGGTTAAGAAATAAAAGAATATAAAAAGTCACTACCTCACATCGCAACTGCGTTCAACGAAACGTACATAACAGCAGTGACAGCTGTCAAACTATTCCATTTGTCAAATTGTCAAAGTAATCAAAATATTATTATTACGTTACATAATATCAATTGTACCTACTCTGTGCATTACATCCACCAGTCCTCAGCGAACACATTTCATCATCGATAAAACGATAGAGCCATTAATATAAAAGGGGAATGGAATACATCTCGTTTCCTTCAACCTTGACATTGGCAGAATCATCGATAAAACGATGGAGCCAGTACTGTAAAAATGCATGGACCTCCTATCAGTGACGGTCATCGGCCTTTAAAAAGTCGCCTGACAGTCAAGGGACCTAAAATGGTGAAACGGGAATAAGCAAAATTATCTTCGAACAAGACCTATTCCTAAAACGATTGAAATCGGTTAAAATACAGGTCTATGCACGTCGATAAATGTGATCCCTTTTGTAACGTACACTAAGTTAAACCGTGAAATACACGTTATAATTATTAGGATGCGAAGTTAGGTAACAATAGAAAATAATTAATAGATAATCTACTACAGTAAAATAAGAAAATAGGCAATGTCAAAAAGGTCCTTTATAACTAGCCGGATGTGACTCTCTGGAAGGGTGCCGTTGGTGCCGTGCCTAGCGGAGGTAATAAATCGCTGTCAACGAGGTCTCCAAACTCTGCGACGGGCGACGAATGTCCGCAACTACGTTGACGACGACGGCGACTCGACACATCGAAGACCACACAATGAACCGGTTCTCAGAAGCCCGTCGGGGAAAAGCCGAAATTCGGCTTGTATGGTCGTCGTCTAAAGACAAACAGAACGATCAGACCAAGGTTACAAGCAGAATTTTCGATATAGCTAGCGAGAATCGTCGGTAGAACAGATTAGAATAATAAATGGAAAAGAACTGACGTAATACGTACCAGTTACACGAAAGAGTTGCACACAGAACTTTTCACTTTGAGCGGATAGCACTTAATAAATACACGTAGGCTTAGTTAAAGATTCTAGGGCTCAATGATGGAAATTTAGGCGTGGAGGTTCCGAAAATAAAAATTGATCTGATTTGTTCGGATTCAATCTGCAGTCTGCTAGTTGACAAGAAAAAATTTTGGCATTAGATTTTTACTGGTTCAAAATTTGAAAATGAACGAAAAAATATAGAGGCCAGTGTTTCTAAAAAAGGTTGATTTAGAAACCAAAAAGTTTCGTCCGCAGCGGATTTACGCTGCAATACCTACTCCACCAACTCTTTGAATCTACGATAGCGATACCATTATGTATCTACATAATTATTATTCAAGGGTTGTGTTTATCGACATTCAAATCGCCGCCGGTTAGGTATTAAACAGTTGGTTTATTGACATCAACCAACTGTATATACGGAACTGTATGTACGGATGCCCTTAGAAGTTGTCAAACTCCACCAAACATCCACCCATACACAGATTTCTAAATGTTTTTATGTGAATGTTTCGCCAAAGCAAATTTATAGGTATTGTGGTGTTACATTTCATGTTGCTGACAACGTAACAAGGAATTAATAATATTAGAGTGAATTTGCCCATGGGACTTAAGTTGCTAGGGATATTTGAAATAAAACCAATGTCATGCATTTTTTAACTTCCTTTAATTCCATTTCCTCATTCTCAAAATCATCTCTAACTAGGATATAATCTAGGAAGGAGGCAGGTGCTGTAATATCCTTTTGATGTCGAGCCCACCCCATATACCAAACATGTGGGCACAGCATGTCATGATGTGAGCACAGCAACCCACGGTACGTTTTCCGATTATACAGTTACAGTAATACCCGTGGACTCTGTGCTCCCAACTGTTTTGTTGCATATTTAATAATAAAATATATGTGTAATATGTTTTTCCACTACGATGTCTAGACTGGATTCTACCCCTAAATAAAAACATTTCATTCTCCAAATATGGTATATGGAGATGCTCAACATCATGGCAAACTTCAATTTGAAATAATCCATTTTTAACCGACTTCAAAAAGGAGGAGGTTCTCAATTCGGATATTTATGTTTTTTTTTTTATGTATGTTCGGCCATATCTCCGTCGTATATAGACGGATTTGCAAAATTCTTTTTTTGTTCGAAAGAGTTTTATTCCGAAATGGTCCCATATAATTTTCATATAGATCTGATGATGAGTTCCGGAGACAGACACCGGAACTCTTTAAAAAATGACAGCAAATCAACCGCGATTTCTGCTATCGCATAAATATGCATTGTTTGTTTGGAATTAGTGCAGGGTGAATACCACAACTAAAAATTTAAAAATAAAAACTTTTTTACAAAAAAAAAAAACAACCGACTTCCTTAAAAACACTACAAAGTGAAAAATAACTTTAATTTCGGAAGTCGGTGGCAAAAAAACCATAAATACAGATCCTAAGACACCGACTTCCGAAATGAAAGTTATTTTTCACTTTGTAGTGTTTTTAAGGAAGTCGGTTGTTTTTTTTTTTTTGTAAAAAAGTTTTTGCCTTATATGTTCCCCATAATACGAGCGTGCCTGCTTTATCTGATAAGTTCCCAGTGCAAATAAAATTAAATCAGACTGTCATCACTGGGAACTTTTTAAAAGAATATCGACATTTATGCTTATAAAAGCTGCTCTTCTATTAAAATTATTTTCAATAATAAAATCAGCTAATAAGTTTGGTTGATTTAATTTTTGCATGGCACGCTCCAAAAGTAAAGAGGCATCTGGTCTATCTGTAATGGGTACATGGAAAGCATTTATTATGGCCCCTGCAATTCGAAAATCAGTTATTAGATGGGTAGCAGCGTTATTGCTGAAATCATTTCTTACTAGCTTGTAATCTCTCTTAATCCTACCATTTACCACTTCGACTACCCATCTATCTACACATTGTTACAAGTCTAGATTTATTTGCTCTTAATGTAGGCAACTGTGTCTCACCATGTTCCAGGGACTCAGGTTTACAAACATTATATTAATTTAAAGATAAAAACATCTCCTCCTCTAAAATATTGCCGTAGCTCATTACTTTCACGTCTAAGCAATTGCTTCATTATATCGGCATCCGACACAGTTGCCGCATAGGGGCCATAAATATCAAGTATGTGGCCGTCTGTTGTTACTATTAAAAAAGACTTTACCATGTTTCTTTAGGATTGTTTCTGAAATAAATAATTTGATGATTTTTGCAAATAAACATGTCCCATCACAGATAACAATAGCCTTACTATTGCCTCCTTCTTCATCACCAAATAGACGTTGTGGTATAGTTAAATTGTGATTAGATATTTCATCTCTTGGCAAATGGTCAATGCCCATATTTAGTGGTACAAATTGTGCATTTAAAGTATTTCTTACAATAGTTAATGTTTTCGAAATGGATGATATAGACATTTCAAATAGTTGTCTTAATCTTGAATGTGGCTCCCCTGTTCTTAATTTAACTAAAAATATTGCAAGAGCGGTCTTATATTTTTTGAATTGTTCTCTTAAGAGGGGAGCTTCATTTATTATTATCATGAAGTTTTCTTTCGTTAAGCCAGTCCAGTAACGGCATTCTTCATCTGACATAAGACCTAATTGCTCATAATTGAATTTATTTACTTCTTCATTTGTTAGGGCTAGTGCTATTGTAGCCTCTAACTGAGAAGGAGTAAACTGGCTAATATAGCCATGGTCATCGAGAAACCCCCAATCATATATACTCAAATGATGGCTACATATACGAGCATTTTCTGTAACAAATTTTTATTTTTATTTTAATAAACGGTACCTTAATAAGTTTGGTACAACATGTTCCAGATTGGTGCAACCATGTACAAAACATGAACTGGCAGAGTTTCCTGTCCGTCTAAAATTGGGTAGAGCAGTAGGTGGATCATCATTTAATTCATCAGCAACTTGTTAAGCAGCATGCATAACACACTCTGCTATGAGTTGTAACCTGAAAACAAAAACAAAAAAATAAAAAATGTAAATCATTATGCTAACAAGGATGGATAAAAACAAAGAGTATGTAATTAGTAATTACCAGTCTGGGAGAAACTAGTTGGGCAATATATTCTCTTTCTGGTCCTTCAGGCAAAACATGAGAATGAAGTTTAGCAAGTGATGCTTGACACCAAACACATACAGGATCATTGGATGATGAAGGTTGAGGCTGAGACGGTGGAGCCAGAGCGATTACAGGTTGATGTGCAGGCGGTGCAATTCTGTTCCGATCCTGCTGTTGTGCTCGTTGAACATTTCTACGAGCTGCGAGCCAACATGCATAGCACACTCTATTGCTAGGTTGTATCTAAAAATTAAAATATGAATGCTTTTATTAATTGAAAAAATGTGGAAAAGTTCATTTTAGTTAACTTATGTGACATGACAATAGTTCTAGTCAAGTGGTGCTAAGTACATTTTAACATGTTAAATTAATTTTATATTGCAAAAAGTGTGAACAGACTATACAATATCACATGAGCTTATTATAATATTAAAATAGATTAATGCTAATTAATATAATAATAAGCTCAAGTAATTGTCTGTCAATGCTATACTTCTTACCTGCCGAGGCAATATACGGCGAGCTATATCATCTCTCTCAGGACCATGAGGCAATGAATGAGTGTGACAGTTATCAATGGACTTTTGACAAAAGACACATTGACCTGCAGGGACTATTCTTGATTCAAAGGACAATTGGTTTGCAGCTGTTGTAAAGCAGTCTCCACACAAATGGCTATTGCAGTCAATCTAAAAAGAAAATATTACTATTAAACTTCCAATTCTGTAGTAAAGTGATGTACTGTAACATGTTTTATTTTAAAGGACAGGTTTAAAACATAGTTCTCAACTTATATGCCTACCTCACAATTAAGCGTTCTTGAAATAATTAAGCTTATTTCATTGCCAATTTCCGATATGCTATAATACTGCATCTCATCATTCAACACACTATGACATGCACAGCATTGTTGTACACCTCCGATAGACTAAAAACAAAATATACAGTTAGAGCAAAGCAGTTGACAAATAGTTTTCGTAATCAGTACATGTAAAGTTGAATTAGATTTTATATCCCATAAGCGTAATCTTTAATTTGTTTGTTTGTTTGTGTGTGTGTTAAATTTTTATTTGTGATAATAAGAATCCAATCCCATATATTTTTTAATGTAATCAAAAATTCATATATTTGTATTTTACCTTTTTTCATTTTTTTGTCATTATTCAACAGTTTTGTGTTTTAATAATCAATCTTTTTTTATGTACCGGAGTTACGCTACTCTAGTGGCACTTTCTTTCTTTCTTTTTTTACCTTATTTAATTATGTTAACATGCGGATAATGTAGTGGGCTACAATATTGCTAATACTACTTATGAGCCTGTATTATTGTAATATGTAAACATTTTATATTGTAGCTGTTTATTGTCCCATAATAAATAAAATAAAATATTGTTTAAAAAATAACGTGTTATAGTTAAAGTCCGTTTAAACAGAGTCCAGAGTATAATAGCAAAGTTGTTGAAATCCAACGAAAAAACGATCGCAGCCAAATCAGTGTCAAGTCCAAATGAGTTAGCCAGGTCGTCAAGATGGTAGAAATCAATCGAAAGTCCAGGGTAGAATAGCCAAATCAACAATAATCATGAAATCACACACGAAATAGTACTCCAAAAGACGAAACCAACGAAACGAACGAGGAACCGAAATGGAATGATGACAATATCGGTAATATCAAACAACAACTAATAAAAAAAATAGATAATTATAGGCCTTGGAGGACAGTCTTTTGGATTTTCAGAAAGCTAACCAAACGCATACAATTATCTCAAAAAAAAAAGTTAAGACTCAAAATCCGTGATGTGATTAACGAAATAGACCCGCCATTTTGCCAAAAAGTGATTAAAAACTTTGATGAAAGAATCGACATCTGTTAGCGTGCTCGTGGTGGATATTTTTATTAATTAATTAATATATTACAAAATGCGTTAACAAAAGCCTTCAGGAAGGAATATTTCCTGATCCATTAAAAATCGCCAAAGTCACACCGATACATAAAACCGGAAATAACGCAGATGTGAGTAATTATCGTCCAATATCGGTCTTACCGATAATTTCTAAAATATATGAAAAAATCATTTATAATAGATTACAAAGTTATTTAAATTCTATAAATTTTATTTCCAAAAATCAATATGGCTTCCGACAGAAATCAAACACCCTATCCGCAACTATTGACCTTATTACTAACTTAAAAACTAACATTGATAATAAACAAATAGCTATTGGGATCTTCATTGATTTAAAAAAGGCATTTGACACTGTAAGCCACAAACTTCTTCTTAAAAAACTCGAAAACATCGGTATAACTGGCTCTGCATTAAAAATACTAAATTCTTATCTTACTAATAGGTACCAAGTAGTCGGTATTGGTGAAAATCGAAGTGAACCCAAACCCATTACTTGTGGAGTACCACAAGGTTCTATACTAGGGCCTCTATTATTCCTTATCTACATCAATAATATTAATGAAATCGGACTTAAAGGCGCTATTTCACTTTACGCCGACGATACCAGTCTTTTTTACTTTGGCAGAGATATAGAACATATCGTTAAAGAAGCACAAAATGATCTTGATAGACTAGCTATCTGGTTCCAATGCAATCTGCTTACCATAAATGCTAGTAAAACCAAATACATGATATTTAATGCTAAAAATAAAAAATTTACTTCACATGGCGAATTAAATATAAATGGTCAACCATTATTAAAAACAAATACTGAAAAATATCTAGGTCTTACTCTTGATGATAAACTTACAATGAAACCTCATATTGAAAAACTAAGAAAAAAGATATCATCACTGACTGGTGCACTTAGAGGAATTGTCCGTTGTCTCCCACTACAAGTCAGATATATTATTTATAACTCTATGGTTAAACCACATCTTGATTACTTAATCGAAGTGTGGGGAAGTACTGCCAAAGCTCACCTTAAAAAACTAAAAACATCTCAGAATAAAATTATTAAAGTCTTATTCAATTATGATTATTTTACATCTTCTGAAAAAGTTTTTAAAGAAACAAAATTAATGAACATTAATCAAATTTATAAATATAACACCTGCATACTTGTACGTAAAATAATCAATAAAGACATACATACACAAATAACATTTACAAAAAGAATGCAAATCCAAAAGCGCATGACGAGGCAGGCTAACCATATAATGTTAAGAGCACCAAGGACTAACTACGGTAGAAGGACTGTCGTATATGAGGGGGCTGAACTCTATAACTCTTTACCTAAAGAAATCAAAGAATCTAAATCACTTCCAACTTTTAAAAGGCTATTAAAGCACCATCTGAAAAATGCATAAATTGTAAGTTTTTACCGTTTATATAATTATCTTAATTTTAGTTTATTACCAAGCGAAAGCGTCGTTTGTCTTATATATTAATTATCATGTTTTCCTCATAGAAGTGAATAATTGTATTCTTTTTGAGCGAAATAAATTTCTCAAACCGTAAACCGTATTATTAGGACAGAAGTAAAATCACGATTAAAAAAATAAAGATTTATTAACCTAAAAACGAATCACATGAGTTTTATAAAAATAATCAACAAATTTGGCAATATTACAATCAGAGGAACAATGTCATCACTACATTAAGTAAATCAACGAGATTACCAAGATAGCAGATTACACCGAACAGCTGACGGGTAGCGCTTCCGCACGCCACCGGATCCGAACGAAAAGAGAGCGCGTCCCTTTTTTTTTTCTGACTACTTAAACGGATTTTCGCCCGGCGATTTCTAAAAAGTTAAACTTTTTAGACCTCCAGCCGGGCCATAGTAAAATTACAAACTAAAGCGAAAGTCCTAAGGGTAACCCCGAGGGGGATTCGCACCTCGGCTTAGGCGATCACTGGGGAGGGCAGCAAGGGACATGCTGGATCTGGGTTAAATTATTTAGGGGCTAATTTAAAGCTACAGGCGCAGCATCGCGGGCTGGCTCATGCAAGGGTCGGGAGGGACTATTAAGTCGGGGTCGCGACGACGGACCTCGGCGGCGAGGTCGGTACGATTTGTGTCTGTGTGTTGTTCTCACTGTACTGGTCTCTTTTCGACTCTCCTGGAGGAGAGTAGTGGGATCATCGGGTTCGCTGAGAATGTGCTGCGGACGGCGGACTTTACTGATATGGGAGGGGGTATAGTTAGCTGCCGCGACAACCAGAGGGTTGCGGTGGGTCACTGCTTTATCGAAGAAACGATTCGAAGCGCGTTTCATGAACTGCTGGATCGCAGGGATCCTGAGATCTAAATGGAGATTGATATTCCTGACATACCAAGGCGCACCTGTGGCTTGTCGGAGAAAACGGTTTTGGAGGGTCTGCATCCTATGGATAAATCGAGGAGAGCGCGTCCCACCGCCTGCGGTAGTTTTATAACGCTTGCCCCCTCCATGTTTCGGGGCCTGGTAGTAGTATCTAACACGACCATCCTGATCATGCGTTGTCCTCGACGGCATCAGAAAGGTCCGGCAAGCTCTGCATTGCTACTCCATGGGTCTCATCAGCTGTACGGGAAGGCCCAGCGACTGGCTCCGTACCGTGTTGGGCAGAAGTAGTGTCTTCGGTCAGGTCGTCTGCTGTGAAACCAACAAGGAAGATTAACGTCTCTCGGAGATCACACACATTTGCCTATTATTTAGCTTACACTCAATTCATCTTACATGGCCTTTTTCTTTCATTCATCAGACACATAAATTAACTAGCTAAGTAGTCTATGAGGTACCAAGACGTTATCTTAGTACTCCATAGAGTTCCATTCATCACACCAAAATAACAAAACTCCTGTCGCCAACAGTCATACATCACACAAGTCGCTGTCATGTAGGGCATTTATCGCCAATAGGAGCGTCTCGCAGTCCGTCCTCTACATGACCCATCGTGTAGGGCGATTACCAAATCACCGAAAGGAACGTCTCGCAGTCCGTCCTCTACACGATAAAACACACGTTATACAGGAACAACATCCATTATACGTGGGTAGCAAGGCCACACTTTATGAGACCGGTCAGGTACCTCGCAGTTTACCTGACGTAGACGTCTCGCAGTCAGTCTACTGTCTCACCCTAAGATCTGCATCACCCTCTATGGCAATGTAGATTCCTCATAATACACAAGCACACTCACGCTCAAAGAATGCAGCGCAAGTCTCAGGACACCACTCCCCTTCTTCTCTTGCCATAGGAGCCGGTCACCAAGCGCAGCTCATATCGTCCACTTGGCAGTGCGCGTATGACCCTGTACGGCCCTCGCATCCCATGGTCCATCTTTCCAGTCGCCTGTGAAAACTTAATTACGAAAACCAAATCGTTTACATTAAAAATTTTTGGTGTGTGTCGGTTTCGATTCACATAATGGTCCTGTCGAGACTGGTTTCGTTTCAGTAAGTCAGTTGCGCGGGCTCGGCGTAACTCTCTTTGTGCTTCATGGTTCGGCTGTACACCTTCCAAAGCGACATCACGGACCAGTGACCTGATGACGGGGGTCGCTGCCTCGGTGCCCACCAGTAGATTTAACGGCGATGCTTGAGTCGTCTTCTGCTTGGTCACGTTGAGGGTCAGCTGGAGTCTCCACAGCGTTTCAGACCAGGCTGTCCCTTTGTGATTGGTCTCGATTCGAAGAAGGTTCAGAATGGTTCGAGCGTACCTCTCGACCTGGCCGTTTGATTGGTGCATCTCTGGAGTAACCAAATGTATCTCCGCCCCCATATCTTTAACAAAATCTAAGAACCTAGTGGACTGATACATTCTGCCTCTATCTGTCACAACCATTTTTGGCACACCAAAAAGTGATACTGCGTTTGTGAACACTCTTAAGAGTTCTTCTACGTCTTGCCTATAAATGGGATAAAGGAGCGTGTACTTAGTGAACGCATCCACGATGAGAAGAACAAACTTGAAGCCGTTTGACTCGGGAAGTGGACCTAGGACATCCGAGTGTACTACAGAAAAAGGTTGATCGGGTTTTTTTCATGAAGTTATATTTTGTTGTGGAGCCCTAGGCACACGTTTCTTGGAAATACAGATCAAACAATGTTCGAGGTATTTTTTAACGAATTGCCTGAGGCCTGGAAACCAAAAGTGCTTCAGGATTAGGTCCAAGGTCTTGTGACCAATATGATTGTGCTCGTCATGGAACACTCGCAGCAGACTAAGTCTGAAACCTCGGGGGACAAAGCAAAGAAGCCGTGGTTGCTCACCTATTGGGGTGTACCTATAGTACAGCAGGTCATTTTTCTCAACATAGCGATTAGGGTCTAGATTGCCTTCTCTAAGTTTTTGGAGAAGTTCCCGTGTCTCCGCGTCCGCAGCTTGTGCTATCTGAGCCCAATTACGAGGTTGAGTGATATGAAGTACTTTACGCATGGGGGTTTCTGCTCAAATAATTGGCGTGTGACATCATAGCCCCTTTTCGGTACTCCATATCAAATGTAAAATCTTGAAGATACATCCACCAGCGGGCAACTCTCGGCAGTAGATCCTTTTTACTCTCGGTGGACTTGAGAGCATTGCAGTCTGTAATTAATTTGAACTGGATTCCAATTAGATAGTGTCGGAAATTCTGCAACGCGCTCACGACCGCCAACGTCTCTAACTCATAAGAGTGGTATCTACTCTCTGCACCTTGAGTAGTTCGGCTGAAGTAAGCCACAACTCTTTTGCTACCTTGCGGGGGTGCGTTTGCAAAAGAATCGCGCCATAACCAATACTGCTCGCATCAGTATGAACCTCTGTGGGTAGGCTCGGGTCAAAAATAGCTAACACCGGCTCATTGGTCAAGATTGAAATAATTTCCTGACGCACTTTTTCCTGTTCAGAACCCCACTTGAACAGAACACCTTTATTGGTTAATTGTGAGATTGGAAACGTTTTCGTTGCATAGCCCTCAATGTACTTCCGAAAGTACCCGGCCAGTCCTAGGAACTGCCTAACTTGTTTGACATTTTCCGGGGCGGGTCCTACTTATGCTTGAATCTTGTGAGAGCTCGGCCTAACCTGACCGTGACTGATTATATGGCCAAGGTATTCAACTTCGGTGGTGAGGAACACGCATTTACTTACGTTTATCGAAAATCCTGCCTCGGTCAGGGTCGTAAGTACTCGTCGCAAGAGGTCGACACCTTCGTCCACTGTGGCGCTCATCGACAGTACATCATCGACATATACCAGGACTTGTCCCGCGTCTATGAATTTGCGCAGCGTTTTATTGATGATACGTTGATACACAATGGGCGAGTTTGTCAGACCGTATGGCATTTTTAGGTACTCATAATGCCCCTCCGGTGTGACAAATGCGGTGCGATGGACTGACTCATCACTAATTTTAATCTGGTGGAAGCCAGAGGCCATATCGAGTGATGTGTATCTCGTTATGTTCTTATCACCTAAACGATCGATATGGTCATCTATTAACGGAAGTGGATATCGCTCTTAACAGTCACCCTGTTCAAAGCGCGGAAATCAACACAAAACCGGTCCGATCCGTCCTTTTTCTTTACTAAAGTTATAGGACTAGAATATTCTGATTCGGATTCTCGGATAATGCCTTTTTGAAGAAGATCATTGATGATTTCGCGGACTCTAATTTTCTCAGCAATCGAAAGTTTATAAGGGCGGTACGTAATGGGCACATTGCTGGTTACGTGGATATGCATTTCGCCTGTAGTAACAGTAGTCGTCGCCGTGCCAGTTATAAAAAACTCAGCAAAATCATCAATTACCCTCCCCAAGGATTCTCGCTCTGCACCCTGTAGAGGTGTGACTATAGGCATGCCAGTTTCTTTAGAGACCGTATACACGTGAGACGTTTTTTGACTTTTAGGCGCGCGTGTCAGATACTGATGGTCTTTGGTTCTAGTGTACATTATGCCATCTCTATTTAATATGTCAGTTCCAATTATTAGCGGTGTGCTCATAAACGAAGCTGGGACTACAACGAAATCGGCCTCTAGCGTAATATTAGCGAACTCAACCGTAAGGGTTACGTAAGATGTGGACACAATTTCGTGGTTACTAATACCCTTCAACACACACTTAGTAGGTTGTACTGCCCCGTTGGTCCGTGGTCGCAAGCGCGACTGCTGAGCGTGGGGTCCTGGGTTCGATTCCCGGGTCGGGCAAAGTGTTACTGGGTTTTTCCATTAGGAATTTCTTAGTAGCAGCCCGGAGTTTGTAAGTTGGCGGTGTGATACCCCCGTGCCTCGGAAAGCACGTTAAGCAGTTGGTCCTACGCCTGATCTCTCTCCGGTCGTGTCGGATTGCCGTCCCATCGGACTATGAGAGTGAGGGAAGAGTGAGTGCTCCTGTGTCTGCGCATACACTTGAGCACTATAATATCTCCCGCGCCGATGGCTAGTCTCCGTTGAGATTGGCCGCCGTGGCCGAAATTCGGTCTGGAGAACTATATATATATAGGTTGTATAGTGCAGGCCAAATGTTTTATTACGTCTGACGATATGAGGGAGACATTAAGCGCGCCACTGTCTATTAAGACATCGACCGGTATACCATGTACTACGGCGGTGGTTATGTCGCTGTTTTTTCCGCAGGATCCTGACAAAAATTTACATTACGCTTGTTCTGCTGACCCTGTGGTCCAGACGATCTTTCTTTAGCAAAACAAACGTCCTCCGTGTGCCCTATCTTTTTACAGAACGTGCAGGTCGGAGCATTGGGTCGTGCTTTGGACAATGGCTCAGAAGCCTTAGATTTTTTTGGGCAGTTGTGAGATAAGTGACCTTGGCTCTTGCAGATAAAACAGGTCATACGCTTATTCGAGTCTGCATGTCCTGCGTCGCGTTTTCGTGATCGAGGGTAGGCAGTAGATTTAGTTGAGCCACCCTTCATTTGATCTGGTTTCGCATATATGGACAGAAAAGACACCAGATTTTCTGGAGAGAGTTCTGCATTTGCCGCCGCTGCCCGCACTTGTGCATCGTCTATGCCGCGGATCACTATTTGTGTCATTAATTTCTCACTAACGCCTTTGAAAATGCGCAAGCGAAGCAGCGTACGCCTCGCGTACTCGGCGTATGACGTGAAACCGTTAGATGTCGTATTCATTGTCTCAAAAAGTATCGTCGCATAATCTAACTTTCGAGGGCAAAGTGGTTTAAATTCGCGCTTAAAACTACACCACGATCTATCAGACGTAACCCATTCATTCAGCCACGTTTTCGCGTCGCCCTTTAGACATCCGGCTACGCATGACAGGCATTCTTGATCTCCCCAGCGATTGGCTATTAGTGCGCGATCCACTTCATCACACCAAGAGTCCACGTCATGGTAAGACGGGTCAAAGTTTGAAATAAAATAATGCGAACGTCCTGGGTTTATGGAGTGGATCGCATCTACTATAGCTTGAGCCGCGGATGGTGCTGTTGATTCCGGTTGCGGAGTGGGGGTAGACGTGATTTTATTTTCGATCGTTTCCAGTCGGGATAAGATTGTATCTAGCGTTCGCGATTCTGTAGGGGTAGACCGCGGTGTATGGCTAATACACCGCGGCAATATATGACGTAAGCAGTGGTATCCCGTTCGATCGTACACAAGAAGGAGTCCGTTCGCGACGGTTACGTGACTTATTTCGAGGTTTTCGTGAGCTATCTCGCGACCGATCGTGCCTACGATGCCGTCGGTGCGATCTGCTACGTGATCTACTCCGTGAACTATGCGTGTTAGGCATATTCACACGTCAAAACAAGTTATACATATGTTCACAAAACAACAAGGAAAAAAACAAAAACGAAATCACACACGTGGGTAGGTGACAACAAAGTTCCTCTGATATGAAATTCAAGCTAGTCAGTGGGCCCAAATTGGGGTTGGATTGTGATCCCACTTCTGATATTAGGACAGAAGTAAAATCACGATTAAAAAAATAAAGATTTATTAACCTAAAAACGAATCACATGAGTTTTATAAAAATAATCAACAAAGGCAATATTACAATCAGAGGAACAATGTCATCACTACATTAAGTAAATCAACGACATTACCAAGATAGCAGATTACACCGAACAGCTGACGGGTAGCGCTTCCGCACGTCACCGGATCCGAACGAAAAGAGAGCGCGTCTTGCGTGGTCGTCGGTTTGGGGGCTTTGGCCCCATGACCGAGGATTTTTTCTCTCGGCCCCCAGAATTGGGGGCCCGTCTTTGGGTTTCCTCCCCCCTCCCGAGAGAGGGGGATGGAGTGCTCTTCAATGCACACCTACGCATCGAGGGGTATGCCTCCCCTGTGTGCGCTGAAGTGTGTATCTGGTGGTGTGACTGTAGGAGCGCCCTAAGTGCTTCTCGACGCCCGTGCGACCAGGCCCCTGGCGGGTGAGATCCCTAGTTACCTAGGGAAGGCCCAGCAAAGGCTGATCAAAGCAACAAGGGCGCCGGTTTGTTTGGCGCTCCCTACAGTGGGTGCTGTCCCCGACCCCTACAGCGTATACCAGAGCTAGCCGGCGCGCTGCGGGGTGCGGGGCGTTGTAGTGTGTGCCGAGCGACTTGAGGTGTGTGTGCGTCGCTCGTGTGGTTTTTCCTGTGTTTACTCGTGGTGGAGAGTGGCGCATATGTGTGGGCCGCGCCCTCGGCGCCTATATTAACTTAGGCGCTCCGTGCGCGGTAGATGTCGTGTGCGGGTGTGGAGTCTATTGTTAGGATAGGTCGCGTGTTGGGTGTGTGCGACTTACCCAGGTGTCTCGTCCGGTATTGGGGCGACGTCTGCGACGAGGTCGCGCGGGAAGCGTTTGTAGTCAGGGGGTCGCGCGTGCCAGGGGGCTATCTCCCGGATGTGGTGATGCTCTGAGATCCCTGCACGCGCGAACATCCCCTTGGCGAGACGGGTGCTGAATTCTTCGATGCTCTCGACACGCAGGTCCCTGTGAATGACAGAGTTCCTCACGTACCGAGGGGCCTTGACTATGTGACGCAGCGAGAGGTTCTGCTGCGTCCGGAGTTTCTTCCTGTGCACCTCGGCCGTGAGGGCGAGCCAGGCTGGGGCAGCGTAGGTGAGCTGTGGACGCACGTAGGTTTTATATATCCCCAGCTTGACTCGCGTGGGGAGGCGTGACGAGAACATCGGGCGGAGTAGGTGGCGGGTAACTTTAACCCGCGCGACGGTGTCGCAGACGTGCTGGCTCATGGAGAGCCGATTGTCGAGTGTGACCCCCAAGTACTTGGCGGTCTTGGTCCACTTGACCTCGGTCCCCATGAGCTCAAGGCTCGGTGGGAATAGTCGGCTGCGTGCCGTGACTATGATCGCCTGCGTTTTAGCTGCGTTCACCGACAGTCTCCACTTGCTGAGCCAGTCGGGGAGGTCGTCGAGTGCGCGCTGCATTTTAATGGCCGCGTCGGTGACATACCTGTCACGGCGCTATGTTTGGTTGAAGGTCGCGGCGGCGAGCGAGTAGCTGTTGCACACGACACCACTGTATGGCCGCTGTGACTCACGCGCTCCAGCGGGTCGTTGCTATGTCGTGTCTCGCTCGCACACATATACACCCTCTCTGTCTCGCCGGCGGTGCGCATGACGGTGGTTCTCACCGTCTCGCTCGCACTCGGCGCTGTGGGGGCTGTTGTCCCGCTCTCGCGCGCAACGGTGTTCTGTCGTGGCGGAACTTTCCTTTGTTCCGCGTTCGACGCGGCAGTTGCTAGCGGGCGTGTGGAATATTCCACCGCGCGGCTCTTTGTCTCGGGTTTGAATTCAAATTCCGAGACGGTTTTTTTTCCACTGGTTGATGTGATTGTGGCGGTGGGCGTGGGAGTCTGCCTTTGTGGCTGGGAATCGTGTTGTGTGTGTTGTTTTCTGGTGGATGCAGCCGTGTGTGGAGTGTTGTATGGCTGGGACCGGCTCGATGGAGTGCTGCGGGACCCGGGCGCGGTGCGGGTGACTGGTGCGCGGCGCGGGCGAGCTGGTCCCGGCACTTCCATGGGCACGGGTCTGAATGAGTGTCTGTGGGTTGATGGGTGTGGTCTAGCTACCTGCGTGTGTGGTAGCTGATGATGTTGCTGCTGGAGCTGGCCGTGTGTGTGTTCTTCGTCGTCATGTGTGCCGTAGTACGGCGGCGACGACACTGGTGAGGAGGGCGACAGCAGGTGCTCGGGTGGTGGTTGGCGCTGCTGCTGGCTGTCACTTGTTGTCACCCCAGGGTGAGGTTGGTGGTGGCCCTGGGGAGAGTCTTTTGGCGGCCCCGGGTGGGGCATCCCCAATGGAGCGCGACGATTCGCGACCCTGGTGTGAGGGCACACCGGTGGCAAGGGCCGGTTCCCACTGTGCTCGCGACGATGCCTGTTACCAAGCAGCGACGCGGGCACTGTGGTACTACGCGAGGGTCCGTGCGAAAAAAATAAAATAACTTGTGAGCGTATCGGAGACGTGTATGCGTTGGCGCGCGGCGAATCCAAAGAGAGCGCGTCCCACTGCCTGCGGTAGTTTTATAACGCTTGCCCCCTCCCTGTTTCGGGGCCTGGTAGTAGTATCTAACAATATATAATATAATTAATTTATAATTTATTTTTTTAGCCCTTACTTTAACGAATTCGCCACAAATGTAACAAAAAGAGTTTACGTTATTTTTACACTTTTTGGAAGCCATTTTGGACTTCGCGCAACACAAATGGCGTCGTTTCTCGGTAATGCCCGCCCGCATACTGCCCAGACTACCCGCCGCTCCCGCTTCACGCCCGTAATCCCCCCGCAAACCCGGCTCTTGCGTGTTAAAATCTTTGTTCCTCAAAGGTTCTGTCAAAATCTTAAAATATTTATTTATCATTGTAAAATGTACAAGAGCAAAGGAGATGTTTCATTTTCGGCCATCAGATGTACATTTATCAAAAAAGAGGAAAAAATACCACACATTAGGAAAAAATATTCTCCGGTTAATTTGCGGCTGATTTGTTGTGTACAAAAAATAATAGTTTTTCAATTATTGCCATGTTTTATTCAACATGGCGTCTCGTTTGCTTGCAGACTTCGTTCGTTCTGAAATCATGTCTCATCAAATCAATGTTAAGTAGAACATAATAAAAAAATGTGTGTATTCTTGTAGTGTTAAAAATAAATTACTATTATTCTTTTATAAATATTTTTGAGTAAACATAATTAAGTGTGACCATTTCATCGTTACAAAAATCTTTAGTCTCCATTCTTGAAGTGTGTTTCTAAACGAATTCAAAATAACCACTTGCTAACTCTTAGGACAAACGTCAAACATTTTTATTTTGTACATAAAAACCATTTGATATTATGAAAAAAATGTTACTTTATTCTATTCATGAGTAATTTACCCAGCTTCGCTAAACGGTACACGTTATGGCCGGAGCCCCATACAAAAATGAAACATCTCCTTTATATGTTATGAATGGACTCTGGTTACTTTTAGTTGTAGACAATTGGAAAATATTAATTTAATAACAAACCAAAAAAAAAAAAACAAATTGTTGACCTGTGTAATTTGTTTGAATTTAACACCACTGTGAATACACCTTTTATCTTGCAGTTACACTGATGACTCACCTTTAGTTCACCCTAAAAAGCACTCCACGCTTTTTTGAAATAAAACATTTATTTTCTTACTTACACTATTATTCATTTACATTTATTTTTTAGTTTGGTTTTCCACTTTGGGCGGGTCTTGGGTAAGCGTGGGTCGAACTGTCTGCCGTGCGCAGAGCTGATTAACAAATATTCAATCACTCACCTGGATGAGGAATTCTGGGGTCTCGATTCCGAGCCTACCCGGATTTATGTATGTAAATGAGTGTATATTGTATTGTGTAGTTGAGTATTCCGGGATTCAGGCCGCTTCAATACGCTAATGATTTCAAGCACGCGGTTCTCCAAGGAATCACTATTTCAATCAAATTCCAAAATAAAACCCGTTCAATTACGTCAAAAGGGGTGGCTTACACACAAAACAATCGGATCACAACAAATTGTCCGCAAAACTATAGATTCAACAAGATTAATTAACAACAAGGCTCTCAAGACAAAATAGCCAACCAACCAACCATTATCAAGATCAAACACAAGTGTCAAAATCAAACTGACAAGTGACAGTTTTCCCTCTGTTACACGTCACGATGCGCAGGCGCACAGAGTAAACAAAAAACTGTCGTACAGTCGGTTGTCTGTGGTCACGGGACGGAACAGTTGTTTTGTTGGTATACTATTTAATTCTACGTTACTACACTTTTGGGGAAAGACTGCATGGCAGTGTGAACCGACCAGCCCCACCGACGGCTTCCGTTCACGGAAATGACGTACGCATCCGCGCCGCTTAGCTCAACCATTTTTGAAGGAACTTAACGACCGGATACGCAGCGCCACCATCGGCTAGACAGTTATGCGAGTATGACAGATTCACTCTGCCATGCAGTTTTACAATTTGGTTTTATGGTGGGTGTTAGTGTGAGTGATTCTAGGTGGGTTTGTTTGGGTTTGGAGTTTGGGTGGGACTTGTTAGTTATATGTTTAGGTGTTAATTCGGTGTCTGCTGACCAGGGACTTCGCTCACCGGAGCAAGGGTTCCATGACGACTATGTCTCGATGCTGCATGGCCGTCTTCAAGTTATATTCGATGACGGCTTTAGTCGGCGCATCCATAGCTTTTTTCACGAAACGGCCTATGGCGTCGTCGGCGTCGTCGGAGTAATAGACGCAACTGACAGTGTGTCTCGACACCGCCACTACCGCATGGGAGATGCTGTCATGGATTTGGAGCCTCCTGGACTTGGTGTTGATGATGATTACGCTGTCGTAGGTCAACCCCTGAGCCTCGTGTATGGTCAAGGTACGCGACCCTTCGCTGGACCCATATCCCTGGTTCATAAGAGAGGCTTTCTCCTCCTGCGTATGAACCAGAAACAGGGTGTTTTGGGCAGTTTTGGGTATCTGCGCTCCTGTGTAACCTTCCACCCTCAGGGAGTGGACCCGCGACAGCGTCGACTTGGAGGAGTATATACCGGAGTATATCTCGCTCAGTGCAAGAGCCACATCCATCGGGTTGCGGTGTATGCAAAGCAGCTCCCGGGTGATGCCAGCCACCAGGTTTGGACGGGTATACCTTAGAGCGAAAAGGTTCTCTCTATCCAAATATGGAAGCTGGTTCACGTCTCCGATGAGGACAACCTCGCTTGCTCCTGACAACTTCACTGCCATTACTATGGCCCCAAAATGGTTCATTAGTGCCTCGTCTACCGTGAGACGGTAACATCGGTCTTGTGATCTGAACCCGTTGGCTAAGATTGAGGCCATAGTGCGCACCTTTGTCTTGACTTGATCGCCTAAGCGATGCGCAAGCTTCTCTCTGAGATCTTTGGCAGCTTCGGTCGTCGTGGTGGCTACGACATCCTCCTCCTCATCGAAGTGTTTCACCACCCAGGTTGTCTTGCCACAACCCGGGACTCCGTTAACCCACTCGATATTGGGTACCGCCCAACTTTCCTTCGATGCTGGGGTGTCTGAAGTCCCTAAAATGGACTGTGCCATTTCAAGGATCTTATCGTCCAGCATGATTTTGGTACATTTGGCGGTAACCACTATCGGGTCGTCGTTTGATACGTTGAATTTGGGTTTGCCTGAGCGCTCCGTTTCCTCCTCGTCCAGGGTCACAAAACCACTCTTCGCGCTGTAGGGTGCTATGTACGAGCCCGTCATTTGTCCTTTGATGACCTGAGAAGTGACGTTGTCGTACACTGCTGCCTCTGCTTCCTTGAGTAATACTCTTAACCGTCCTTCTGTGTCTCTCTGGAAGGTCTGTAAGATCTTGCCGAATGTTCTGAGATTGACCTCTCTAGTCGCTATCACGATTGCAACATACTCAAGGAAGGCGCTCTTTACGTGGTCCGTGGTGCCCGAGTTTACTGCGAGGGTCGGCGGGCTGACTTGCCCTTTGTCGGCTCTGGTAGGCACGGGCTTTTACGGTGATGGTTTTTTGGGGTTCTTCTGGAAGAACCTCTCCACTGCTGCTTCCAGTTTGTGCGATGGTGATGCATTACTGGTGCTTGGGAGCAGTGCACTGAGGAAAGTGCCGATGGCTCTCAGGCGACTCCTCGACTTAGCCTGGGAACTCTAGGGAATGGCCCTTTTTGATCTTGAAAAGGGTTGCGGCCTCGATTACCCGGAGATCTAGGGGGAGTTGGCCTGACAGGATAAGTGCCGATGTCAGAGACACCGTGCGATATGCTTTGCAGATCTTCTACGCAAAACCTCTCTGCAGTGAGTCAAACTGATTCCTTGTCATCAGTTTCTCAGCTGCAGGGGCTCACGCACTCGCTGCATACATCACGATAGGCTCTATTACCGACACGTATATCGTCCTAATTATCTCTCTGTTGAGACCCCAAGTCACCTTCGCCGCGCATGCCAGCTGCTTGTAGATGTCTGCAGCCTTTTTACAGGTTGCGGACACGTGCGCGTTGAAGGTGAGTTTAGAGTCTATTGTTAGACCAGCTTGACCTCTTCGACCAGGTTCAGCCGCGTACCCGACATGTGGAGTACCGGAACGTCGTACTTAAGCTTTCTCGTTAACACCATCGCATTGGTCTTGTGCGCGGCGAAACGTAGCTTATTTTGGGCGCCCTATTCCGATACTATGTCTAGCGTGTCGTTGGCTGACTGCTGCAGGGGACCGGCTGTAAAGTCCGAGAAAACTAGGACAACGTCGTCTGCGAAGGCTTGGCAATACATCCTCATTCTGGCCATCTTGTGTAAGAGCGAATCTAGGATAAGGTTCCAGAACGTCGGTCCGGCAATTGAGCCCTGGACGCATCCTTTTGTGGTACCCTTCTCACTAGTCGCTCTGGCGTAGTTGACCCTGGTGTTCCGGTCTTCCAGGTATGAGGTGACGAGAGCGTAGATGTTTTTTGGACAGTGTTTGACCACCATCTGCCTTTTGTGTGCTGGCCACCACGCATTATCGAAGGCTCCCTCTATGTCCAATGATATCAAAAGCACGATCTCTTTGGCTTTGATTTCGGCACGGATATGTCCCATTAGGGCAAAGAGGGCGTCCTCGGTTCCGCGTTGCGGCATGAAGCCGTACTGGTTTGTGTTCAGTGTCGGGAGGAAGTGCCACTGGAGTCTGCCTACTAGGAGTTTCTCGACAATTTTTCCTAGGACCGAGAGCAGACCTATTGGCCTGTACGACTTTGGGCTGGTGTAGTCGTCCTTGCCTGGCTTGCGGAGAATGCACTTGCACATGTGAGCGACCTTCCACTGCTTCGGGAAGTGGGATAGCGACAAGCACCTGTTGGCTATCGCTAAGAACACTTCCCGATTGCAGTTTATTGCCGCTGTGCAGATGTCTGCCGTTAATCCATCGGGACCGGGAGCTTTTTTCGGATTTTGGTTCTGAAGAACCATTTCCAGCTCCGCGGCCGAGAATCGTCAGCAGATAGACCTCGGGGGTTTTCCTTCTCCGCTAGCCTCCTCAGAGCGGTGTGGTATGGCTGTTCGGCATCCGTTGAGTCATCGGAGTAGAAGGTTTTTGCCAGAAGATCCGCGGATTGCTCTGGGCTGAGCGTCTCGCCTGCGGCGTTTCTCAGGAGGGTGTCGTCCTGTCTTCTGGCTGTCTTCCTAAGTACCCTGTAGATGCCGTCCCAAATGCTCTCTCGGTCCTGCTTCGAGCAGAACTCCTTCCAGTTGGCTGTGGCTGCTTCCATTGCTGCTGTGGTGTACGCTTGTTTGGCCAGTACGTATTCTTGGATGGTGAAGTGTCTCCGGCTTGCGGCTGCATTTCGGATCCTTCTCTTTTTCGTCATTGCGTCTTTTTTGAGATGGTCTAGAGAAGGGCTCCACCATGGGGGCTTGGCGTTCAGTTTAGGCGACCCCAGTTTTGGGTTCGCGTCCTCGCATGAGCGGTGGATGTTAAGTGTGTACTCTGTGATGAGTGACTCCAATTCCTCTGGATTCGAGACGCTCGAGACTCTGACTGGTGTGATGTCATTTTCTGCTAAGCTGGTCTTGAAGTGCGTGCTGAAGTCGGACCACTTTGCCTTTTTGGTGTTGTAGATGCGCGTCAAAATCGGCCTAATTGGTTCTAAGGCCTTTTCTAAACGCATCGAAGGTTATCGCGTTGTGGTCTGAAGTTGTTAGGCTCCTTTCTACACGCCAGTCCTCAACCTTGCCTAGCAGTGACAGGCTGCATACCGTCACATCGACGATGCTTGTGCACCACCTGTCTCCTCTATAGGTCTCGAACGTCGGAGTTTGTCCTGTATTGAGGATGTGGAGATCCCGCTCATTGAGGAACGAGTTGTACGCCGCTCCGCGATGGTTTTCGGAAACACTTCCCCACCAGTGGCTCCAGAGTTTCTTCTGTGGCCAGCTTGGAGCGCTGAAGATTTACCTGGATGAACGGCAATCTTGCTATCGGTCTTATTGTGTTTTGAGAGGTGACTGGTTGGTTGGTGTGTGTGGTGTCTTGGTCGCCCTTAGCAATAGGAAACGCGCGACCTTGCTATTCCATCCCATTTTTGGCGTTCCTGGCAGTCTTCGCTGAACGCTGTGTTTGCCAGGTCGCTGCCCGTCCCATGTGCCACTTTGCAGTTGATGCAGGTGGGCTGTTTGCCTTCAGCTCGAGTAAGGCAGTCCCTCACATTGTGTGCACCGCTGCAGTAACTGCACGTTTATTTTCCAGCCTTGCAGATGGACTTGTGTCCGTATGCAAGGCACTTCGTGCATTGGACTAGTGGGGACTGGTCCACAATCGAGCATCGCTTGATGCCCACGTGGACTTTCTGGGCCTGCGTGTACCTTTTCCAGAGCTCCGGGGAGAGCTCCAGAACAGGGTGGCATTCATGGGGGTTCCTCGCGCGCTTCCTATAGCGCACCTTTAGGGTCTGTCCATCGACAGCAACGTCCTGCAGAAGATGCTTATTCTGCGCTCTAAGGAGATCGACGATCTCCCCGTCGCTGTAGCTGGACAGCACTCCCTTGATGCAGACGAGGGGGTTTTGGGGTGTCGGCTCCTAGACTTTGAGCCCTGCGTTGGTCTTAAATTGGTCCTTAACTTTTATTAAGTCCGAATTGCTCGCGCACCTGAGGACCACTTTCTGGTTGCGCGCCTTTCGGACTGTGTCGACTCGGGCTCCACTTGTTTTTAGGTCCAGGGCGGACCTGATCCTCTCGATCACGTTGTCTCCAGTGTGCTGGGGATTCGTGGACGAGACAATCAGGGTGTGGGTGGTTTAAGGGGTTTAGGTGTGCTAGTGACCTGGTCAAAGGTTTTGGGGTCCTGCTGTTGCTGAAGCGATCTTTCCGCTTTACCCAGGTCCGCCACCCCCTTCTCGATATTTTGGAGGCTCTTCACCTCCCCGAGTGCTAGTTCCGCCTCCAGATTCAGCGCCGGAGGCGCCTGGATTGGCGGTTGTTTGTCGCGCAGTACGCGGAGGTCCGCTGAGACGAGCTCCAGCCTTTCAGCTATGGGATGAAGGTGTTTTGTGATGTTGATTAGTGGTTGTGGTGGTGGTGGTGGGGAGGCTACAGGCCTGTTGGCGATGGTCTGTATCTGTTTCTGTAGTGAGGCCACGGCCTCATCAAATCTGATGGTAGTGAGGAGGCCTGTCTCCCGGCTACTAGGGACCGACTCGGTGTTTTTTGGGTGGGCGAGGTCCTCCTTGGGTCTCTTAAGCACCTTCCGGATCACGTCCAGCTGGTTCGAGATGCTGGCCATGGTTGTGTCGAGACGTGAAAGCCCGGCCCCCATTGGATCACACTTGGGATCTCCCGGGGCTCTTGTGCTCTCCTGCCTCGTCTTGTCGTGTTCATTGAGGTTCCTGAGGGCTGCTGCGGTGACCTCGTCTTGTATTTCTTTGATGCCTTTGAAGGCATCAAGGGTCTCATGTCCGAGCCATTCTCGATCCCTTTCGCCTCTTTATGTGTTTCGGAGACGTCCTTACGCATGAGGGAGAGCTCCACCTTCAAATTCATAAGTTCTCGGGTATGAGCTCTCTCGACCCGCAGAAGCTCCTTTGCGTGTCGAGAGCGCTCCTTCTCAAGATTGAATTAGTGGCGAGCCCTCGAGTCCGCCAGCGACAGAGCTGTCTCATACAGGCCTTGCAAACACTCATGGACCGTGGCCTTGCACTCCCGTTTCATGTTGCCGGCGGCTTTCAGGGCATCCTTTCCCCTCTGGAGGTCGTTGGCCTCTCTGGTAGCCAGGTCCATTTCTACGCCGGTGCCCCTTCTCGGTGTTCTGTAGAGGAGGCTCGGCCGTCCGCTCTCGGAACGGTCGGCTTGGCTGACGGATGACGCCACCGAGTTTTCCTCGTCCGAGATGATCCGGCGGGGTGGGGAGGTGCCGCATTGCTCCCAGTTTATTACGATTTCTGAGACTCTACTACGACGTTCTGCAGAGAGAGTCTCAGATAGTGGTGGTGTGCACCTCGGTACGTCCGGCTCCGACGCTGCCTTTGGTGCCTGTGCCGGCTGTGGCTTCTGCGATGGACGCGCCGACTTCTCTGACACCACCGACTTGGCCGTATTTGTTAGGACCTTTTCGCGTAGGGATTTTGGGGGTTTCGCTGCCTCCGTGGTCATTTTACGGGAGGTGGTTTGTTGTTTGGATGACATTTTATGGTACGATTTGGTATACTTGTCTATGCCTGTGTAAGATAACTTAATCTAAATACTTAAACTAAAGATGGACTAGAGATGGAAGAGGAGAGGGGAAGGGTAGGTAAGTGATGGAGTTGGGGGGGATGCCGATTTTCGGGGATGTGGGGCCCCTTGTTGCCTCAGGCAAAGTCCAGAAACCCCAAGTCGATTGAGCCCAAACTCGGGGGGGGGGTTAGGACTAAGGGTTCAGGAGTTCCCTCAGGGCTTACCTGGTGGTGAGCCGTGGAGTCGTCACAATGGTTGCTGGTCTGCAGGCGGAATCCTCGGCCGGCTTCGGAGTCTCCAGGAAGGGCTAGGATCGTTCGATTTGCATCACGCCTCGTGGTTTAGAAACACGTGTGGCCGAAGTGAGGTTATTTTGTCACCGAAAACAACGTGTTTTGGCGATTTTCGCACCTTAATAACTCCCAGGCCCGTGCTCCGATCTTGCTGGACGATATGTCACTGGATAGGTCTCCGCCACGTTTCTCAGGATTATTGTAGGTAGAACGACTCCTTGGCTGATTTATTCACCGCTAAAGTTCCGGGGGTTCTGCTCTGCAACCCGCTGAGGTAGACACATGCCCACACTAATCCTGGTGAATCAACACTACAGAATTCCACTGATAACGTTTTTACGCCCGTAACTCAACGCGTCTAATTTAGGAGATTTTTTTACGCGGAGCTGATGTTTCTCGTGCGATGTATTATCGGTGTCAATGAAATATTAATAACTATTGACACCATGCACCCCACGCTTATATAAAGATTTTAATGTTATCAATATATACACTGAGACCTAATGGTATGAGGTTATTGACGAAAAAGTGATATCGACAAGTCTTACTACGTGTTACTTCGTAATCGAATCATTTCATCTAATGCTTCTCTGTTACATGGGGTTTTACCTGTTAGCTTTGAGCAATCAAGTTCTTCAATTCGAATTCCGTCCAAAGATCTTAAACGACTCAGTGCTACATAGGCTTGTCCAGCTGCAAACAGTCGAGAGCCTAGATAAATGACTGCATGATCAACTGTAGCCTTGCATCTTGTGGACAGTCGATGCCCAACTCAGAATCAATGGCAACATTCGTCTCTCAGCAGTTACTGGTGTCCTAGCTTTATTAGGAGAGCGTAGAGCGTGTGGCCGGCGAGTCCGGCGCCGGCGAGGCCGGCGACAAGTTTTAGCTGCAGAGTCTACTAAAGCCGTACCACAAAACCCTAGAATGTTTATATTTAACACGGGGCGGCGAAAAGATGCTCAATTATTAACATTATTGACATATTCACAACTATTGTAACCATGGCAATCGTAAAAAATAGGCAAACTTGTGTTTACATTTACATTATTGTAATCAAAACATTTGTTTTGTTATAACGAAATGTTTACATTACTAATGTTTCTGTCACACGATAAACAATTATTGTTTGAGCTAACCTCACAAGTACTTAGGTTACAAAACATTACCGTCGAATGAGGTGACTATGTGCCACTTTTCAAGGTTTTTGATCATATAAAAAAATATATGAACCCTACGCCAAAACAAAGAACTCGCCCTAGTTCTCTAACCATTACGTTATAAGATTATTTTTATAAATATCACTTATCTATTATAAATATGGAGAAAATAAATAATATTGATGGCACATTCTCGCCTACCTTGTTGGGGTGAAAAAGTGCCAGTATACAATTCCTTGAATATCTCTAAAACTATTACCGATTGCACAATGTCACCTATTTGTATTAAAAAATTAGGCCAATTGATACGGTTCGTGGGAGAAAAAAAAAATAGAGTTGCCAGGAAAAAAAAATGAGTGGTAGAAATTTTAGTACTTTGGCGTACTGCATAAGTATTTGTTTTTCGATTAAATAATATATGAAATTTTGTTTAATTGCTTATAATAATATAAATATGTAGATGAAATAAAACATTTGGTAAAAGAAAATCGGGTTTATTAAGATTACGAACTTAAGAATTAAAGAAAACAAATAATACCTGTCGCTTATTGTTATGGCGAGGCAAGTTTAAAAAGACCCCTCTTAGAAATTGATTTTGGTTCCTTGATGACTTGTATTATTTTGGAATGATGATACCAAATGATGTCTGCGGGCTTGGGCCATTTCCATGTATTGTATCCCGATTTTGCTATGGCAGAGACGAGCGCTGAGTCATTTAATATTCGAATTACTTTTCCAGGGTAAATGTTATTCTCATATTCGAATTGTACATAACTTCCTTCCTTTAAGTTTGTAAGATCCATTTTATTTTCTTCGAATCCCATCTCTGTACTTGTGTTATTCGCGTCATTTTCTTTATCTGAATCTTCAAAATCACACCAATTCAAACTGTGATCGCTTTCCTGAAAGGACATATACGAATCACAGCTATCTTCTGAATCTTGATTGTAGTTTTTTTTCTTTGAGCAAGATTTGGGTACCTTTTTTGTTGATTTATTTCGCTTATTAATTAGCATTGCTGTTGATGATTTAGACGTTGATGGTTGAGGCTCCCAAATAATCTCTGATTCTTCGGCGCTCCTGGCTTCAGTGGTTTTATTGACGGCATAACTACTGCATTGAGGAGTTGGTGAGGTAGAAATTTGTAAATAAGGCTGCGTCGGAGTTGAGCAGTCACTACGTTCAGCTCTCTCCACCGCTAGATCTGAGGTTGGATCATAACTGCATTGAGTTGGGGAGGCTTCATGAGTACTAAACGAGATAAATGGACATTCATGTGAGTATGGTTGCACTGGAGTTGAGCAGTCAGTACGAGCAGTTCTCTCCACCGGTGAAGTAGCGTCATACTCAGCATCTGATCTTTCATCAAAAATAGGAGTTGATGGCGCAAGTGGAACTTCTATATCGTGTTGTAAATCTGCAGTAGTTATGCTTCGTCCTGCCGGAACATTGACCCGCTTTCTTCTTCGGCATTGTCTTGTTTCAGTGACTTGCAGCCTTGTAGATTTCAAATTTTCTATGAAACTCTCACCTAATAATTCTTGGACTGGTACATTTTCTTCCAGTTGTCGATTCGGCAATCTTTGTAAAACTTCATCTCTATTATGCGGAAACAAACCACATTTCTTAAATCCTGATTTCAGGTTTTGTGATGAATTTGTTTCCATCTTTTGAAACATTTCCTTCAAAAGCCCGGGGAATTGATCTTTTGGCACAGAAGAGCTCCTACTACCGCGGACGTTATTCTTCCATTCATTTAGCGTATTTCTCCACGCAATTTTCATTGGGCGAAAATATGCAACATCTAAAGGTTGCAGTAAGTGCGTTGCATTCGGAGGAAGGCAAATGAATGCAATGTCATTGGCCTCGCATTCAGCCATGACTTCCAGATTAATATGTGAGCTCAGATTATCGCCCACTAATACTTTTTTACCGGTTTGTTTCTTTAAAATTGGTAACATCGTAAAATGAAACCAGTCTTCAAAACACCTAGCGTCAAACCAGCCCGATTTAGTACGGTTGTAACGAGCTCCTTGGGGCCCGTTTTCAGTCCAAGTTTCCCACATGTTTTCAGCTTTGTAAACAACGTAGACAGGTACCAGTTCTCCTGCTGTGCTACCACATATCATTATTGATGTCGACGCTTTCGATGAGTTTCGTATAATCTCGGGATATTTGGTCCCACGCCTCACCAAAACCTTTACTGAACCAGGGTCGTCTACTAGACAAGTTTCATCATAGTTCCAGATATTTGTTTCTGGCACGCCTTCAGTCTCCTTTTCGAAGTTGTCGAAAAATTCGTTGACAATAGTTTCATTTACCTGTGCTCGGCCATGAGTAATATTTCTGGCCACTCTATGAGACAGAAGAGATTTATGGCGTTTCAAAAAGGAGTAGACCCATTCTTTTCCAGGATAATTGTTAACGAAAGCGTTAACTTTTTTACCCTTCTTGTCTAAATACGTTTTTGCAATGACACGTAATTCCGTTGGTGTAATCGGGAATCCGAACGAAGATGACGCAACAATGTGGGATATAAACCCTTGTTCTTCTGTTTCACTGAATACAGGTTGTCCTCCAGGTTTTAAAGGCGCTTTGCCTTTCAGTTTCGAAGATAACGTATTGCGGTGAATCCCATACTTCTCGGCTGCGCCACGAACTGAAATACGCCCCGATTTAATCTCTTCTAATATAGCTTGAAGAGTTTCATCTGTATAATTTTTGTACGCTCTGGTTCCTGTTCTTCTTTTATAATCCCGCGGCATTATTATAGGTACCGCTAAAATAAAAAATACATTCAGTAACTACCAACAGAAGAAAAACAGAAAAGATATGTGACAACACTATCAATATAGTAGTGGCACTTTTTCACCTGCGTACTTTAATTATTTTTTTGTCTACCATTTTGTGCCATAATACGAAGACTTTTTGTTTTGATATTTAGTGCATTTAGATAACAATTAACTATACTATTATTCAAACATACCTTGATAACGGCCCCTGCGATAGTTTTAATTGCACAACGAAAAGTTTACCACAAGCAACAAAACTTGACCTGTCTCTTCAAAACTTCTGTCTTCAAAAGTTCATGTATAGTGTAACCAGGTAATAATAACTAATGTCCCAAAATATCGCTAAAAGCATAAAAAATATATTTAGGCCATAAAATTGTGAAGGTAACCATAGATAAAGCGGGAATTCGTTAAAAGTCAAAACAACTGATTCATTGCACATTGTCACCTGCGAGGCACATAGTCAACCCATTTGACTTGTTACAAAAATCCCCTACAGCAAGTGTAGGGTTACCTTGCGTCGACACTGGCATTGACGGGTTGACTAACGACGACTGCTGCGCGGCGACGGGGGCAGGGACGGCGCCGGCGGCCCAGCCGCACCGACGACACCTATAGCCGCGCGACGGCACGAATGCGCGGGAAACTGCAGTTTCACTGTTTACTGACGTACTTAGTACCACGTCATGCGACGAAATGTTCAAGGAATAAAACGACGACTGGCCTTGTCGTGAACAGTTTTTACACTTTGATTTTATGACGTTCGCGGCACCGCAACCGTAAAATAACACTTCACTTTCCGATTTTTCTTTATTGACGCTTTTATTACACTTATTACTAACACGTTTGAGCTTTTCACACGTTACTTTATCGTATCCTAAACGCTTGCAGAACGAGCAAAACGGCTTCTTTGACTTGGCAACAATACCGCCGCTGGCGCCGCCGGCGGGCGACTCGACCGACGACGCGGGGCCTGCGGTACTCGACGCGTTGGCTACTGTAGGTATATCCCGCGGTGACGACGACGGTGTATTCGACGCTGTGTGCTTGTTGTTATGCACTTCTTTTACCGAATCTTCGACCTGTCGAGACTTGTAGAGCAGCTCGTCGAAGTTATTAACGCATTCTGTCGTCACGCGTTTTCTAATGCGCGTGTTAAGTAGACCGTATGCCATATCCAATTGGACCTTCTCTGAGAATCATCCTTTGGGAACTTGGCTAATATTGTACGTACCTTAGCAATAAACAAGTCAGTGTTTTCATCTTCTTGATGATTAAGATTAAAGAGTTGACGGTAAAGGCGATGTGGCAGGTCATGTTATTTTATTCTGGTGACGGCTTTCGACCACGTGCTGGTTGACTGCTTCACACCTTGCCACCAAACTGCAGCAGGTCCTTCAAGTAACATCGAAAAACCGCGGAGAGCATTCACGTCAGATACATTTACGCAGTCTTTGTAAATAATCACGGCGTCCAAAAAATTATTCAACGACTCGTCCGCGCGTCCGCCATAACGGGAGGTAGGTACATTTCGCGAAGTTTCGTTCGCGCCAAAAACAAACGATGCTTAATGGGCTTGGGCCTCGGAGATGTTATGCGGCGTCGATGAGTGTTCTTCTCGGATCAGCTGCTGGCAAAAGTCGTCTGAGTGTGTTGTATCGATGCTATAAAGCTAGCGAGAGTTTCTTGAGACATTGTAATGTTCATGGCGGCCGCGCCCGCGGCGCCATTCGAGTCCGAGTTTTCTTCTGACCGTGTTCTTGGCATTTTGGTCACTGAAAACACAGGATAAACAAGAAGAACTCACTCCTAGGTTCGATAAAAGTCCCCTACGGTTATTTTTTGTGATCGTTGCAAGTTATTTCGCGATCTGCACTCCGTAATACACAACACGAAATACCTACACACGCTGGGCAGCCACTTATAGCGTCGGTGGGGAGCAAATTAGGACTCACTTATTACAATAACAGTTTATTGTTCAAGAAAAACAACTTTAACACAAAAAAAAGTCTTGACAAACTCACTTATTAGCTAGATTTTTATATTAAGCGCGAGCAGTTACCGCTGGAACGCGTCACAGCCGTGACAGCCGTACTTCAACTAACTAACTAGCGCCCTCTAGCGGACAGCATACAAAAGACGCTCAGCCAAGTGAAGCGATTATAAAGCTGCTGTCCTGGTAACCCTGGCAAGGATAATGGCACAAATTTATGAAATTATTGCATTGTCATCGGTCCTTGACAGGTGTGCAAAGTTTGAATGAAATCTGGTCGTTTAAAGTGGGTCAAAATCACGCTATAAGGAGTCGGTTACAAACAAACATACTAACATACAAGTGAAGCTAAAATAAAGCGTGTTCGGAACATTCTCGAACGATGTCGTCGGCGGAGGCGGCACCGGTGAGGACGACGGGAGGAGCGCGGTGGGACGCGGGCGGAGAGGCGCCCGCTTCGGCCACCTCCGAATAAAACTGCGGACCAGCGGCGGGGCGCGCACACACAACCAGTTCTCTCGTGCACTGCACACACGTCCACGTCTCTTAATTAAATTATTGTAAATTTCGGCAATAAATAGTATTTAATAAGTAACCAGCAACTAGTCGTCGTCATTGAAACAGTCCTCATAATATCCTTAACAAAGCGTGTAAAAAGAAAACACGATGGACTTGGGGTAGTTGTAAATTGTATTGTATAGGGACAGTTAAGTTGTCAAAATGTTTAAAAATGAACAGTTTTAGTCCTGTCATGTTCAGTAAAAGTTTGTCTTATTAACCCCCAAATATAGTCTCCCATCATGCTTTCAGTATGTTATGGTTGCCTTGGTAACGTCTCTCAAATTCCATTAAATCTTGATGGAAGCGTTCCCCTTGTTCATTCGAATAAGCTCCCATATTATCTTTAAGAGCGGCCAACCCGTCTATCTTTTCATACAAACGCTCGTACGTGATTATGGCGTTGTCACAGATATTTCTTTGAAAATTTTGAACTAATAGGTATCTTGTGCACTAGATCTAGGTTTCTATTAAAACGCGAAATCAAAATTTTAAGAAACAAATTCAGTACAAGCCTCCAAAAATCAGCTATTTTGCACAAATTTTATATGAAGTTTGGACGTTTATAATGTACTCATTAATTGTAACCGGAAAGATATACTTGCATAGAAACCTTGCAAATGTAATGGAATTTCTAAATGTAAAACTTTTTTTTCATAATCTTGTAAGGCTTACGAAAAAACACGTATTTCTTGGAACAAGTTTTATGAAATTTCCGCACACTATTTTTCTTTCAATGTTATCGCGTTCTCACTTGCTTGTTAGCCATGTGGCGGTAAAAGGTACGCGGGGGGCGAGTCAAGCGGGGTTGGGCGGGGTGAGACGCGGGAGTTGAATGGCGCACGGCAGCTCGGCCCTCGGGCCTCTCGGAATTGTTAGTAGGTAGGGATTGAATTTGTTGACTGCGCGTACGTGTGTGCTGTTGCATTTTATTTTGAGTGAATCTTGGGGTAAACGAAGTTACGGGACAAATTTCAATTCTTTGTCCGGTGTTGGTTGCATCATAGTGCTTAGGACTAAAAAAATATTATTCATTGGGGTCAGGAACTCTTATTGTTACATTTGTGCTGTAGCTGCAAAGCGGAAAACTGAAGTTCCTGCTCACAGATGTTATAAAAATTGGTTTGGCCCTTCAATTCAAATGGAAACTGATGCAATCGTAGAGGGATTCAAAATTAGTGTTAGTATGCATGGACTTAAATATACAAAATTGATTGGCGATGGTGATAGCAGCGTGTGTAATGCTTTGAGAGATGCAATGCCCTATGGACCAAATGTCTATAGAAGAAAAATTGAATGCTCCAATCACTTGATGAAGAATACTCAAATAAGTTGAGGAAAATTGTAAAAAAGACCGAAAACAGGAACGGACCAGTACCTGTCACACTACGCAAAACACTGAGTGACCGTATTCGACGCCTACATAAAGCAGTCACTGGAGCTATAGAACATTCTGCAAAGCTGGACTTACCCTTAGAAGAAAAAATAAAAAGCTTGAAGGAAGACCTACTGAACGGTCCATGTCACGTTTTTGGTTTTCATAATTCATGCAAGGATTATTTTTGCAAAAATGAAAATATAGTGGAAATAAATTTAGTCCCTAAACTGAAAGCGTGTGGCATATGGGCTGACATTTATGAAAATCTAGGATGGTTGACTCAGATTGCAGAAAGTCTCCTTCTAAATGAAACTAATAACCCTGCAGAACATTTCAACTCAATAATAGTAAAATTTCTTGCTGGGAAGCGAGTAAACGTCTCCCTTCGAGGAACTTATGAAAAAAGGTGTTACGCAGCAGTTTCCGAATACAACACCAAAGACTACAATCTAGTGCAAGAGATACAGAAAAATATTAGTAGTGAGCTAAACATGGCCATCACTCCTAGTGGGTTATTTGTTGATGAAGACCATTGCTTCCTTGGTCCAGATGGTTTAATTGGAGACGACGGAATTGTTGAAATAAAATGTCCATCTTCGGCTTCTGCGTTGACGCCTCTAGAAGCAATAAAAAGTAAAAAAGTTGTCTTCTGTACAGAAGATGGAGGTGGTATAAAATTGAAAAGAAATCACAATTACTTTTACCAAGTCCAAGCCCAAATGAAAATTGCAAAGAAGAATTTTTGTTACTTTGTTCTTTGGACGCCAAAGGGATTATTATATGAAAAGATTATCAAAGAACCAACCTTTTGGTCCGATGATAAAATGTTAAAACTAACGCAGTTTTATTTCAAATGCGTTCTGCCAGAAATAATTGACCCACGTTTCCCATCCCACGCAAACTGCCAATAAGGGATAGATTCAACAACTGATGATCATACAACGTGTAACCTTTCCAACGGTGAAATATTTTTGAAAATTTGTGTTTATTCGTATCAAACATACAAAAATATAACTCTTTTCTCTTTCTAATATTTGTAGGATAATATTTTTTTACTAAACTTTCAAACACTTCTGAAAAACTGGTGTTTGGAGGAAATCGGAATCTTCTCGGCAGCCGATATGTTTTATGTATTTTTTATAAAGTGTAACAAAGTTGTTTAGAATTAAAGAAAAAATATACCCAACTATATTTAGACTTATTTGATCAATCGCCTTTACTACGGTGCAAATTAACCCACACAAACATATTGCAGATATTCACATACTGTATGTGTATTGTATACAAGTAGGTACGTTACCTACCTAATTTCAGCAACCTCATTACAGACAGACTGGTTAGATAAAAAAGTTATTCTGCTTGTATCTTCTGCTACTCCATAACTTGTTTTATGTAGTATATTATATGGATTACAGATTTAAATTAATAAAGAAAAAAAAAAATAACTATAATAATATAAATATATTATAATTAAAAAAAATACTCCATAACTAGAATAAATTATACCTATTCATTTTTGTGATCTGTTTAGGGTACCTAGTATATCATGGGTCTATGTCTAAAGTCGAACTGCGTACAGTATAGATGTGATGTGAGTGTTGACATTGTGCGTGACGACCAATCAATCTATGCAAAACCAGTTTATGTAGATATTTCATTGTACGAGAAATTGATACAAAGCAAGGTCAAGTTATAGTGGAAATGTATAGCTTGATGTGTCGCCGAGTGAACTTACAGCGAATTGGCCGACTCTTAGTAGCGAAGTTTTTACTAGAAAGATTTTACGAGAATCAGTCTGACTTTCTTTGTTCGCCCATGAGGTACTTAGGTATATGCAAAAAATACGAAAATACTATGTTATAAATAATTTCCATGTTGTCAAAAAAGCACGTTCGGTACCTAGATTGGTAAAAAGTACAACACACACACACATATCTCCGAGGCTAATAATACGTAATAAATGTAGATTTTATGAACTTGCATTTAGAGAAATGTACAAAACTATAGATAATAATAATAACTGTGCGCGCGTAGTGAGGCACGCGCGCGATACGATATTATTTTTATGAATGGCTCGCTACCGGCTGAGCGCCCGCAAGCGCTCAGGCGCTTTCTCTCTCTTTTCGCTTTGCCTCTTGTTCTAACATTGCGCTGGATGAAACAACAAGCTTTTTGGCCATGCTCGCGTTGCCGTTCGTCGGACGGGGAAGGGCGCTCTTAAAGGAGATCAACCACTTTCTATGGATCTTTCGTACTCATGCCAAGTTCTTTGTACATTAACAAAATATATGTTATTAATAACTTTATTATACCAATATTCCAACAGTTTTTGTTTGAATCTGGTAGGTAGTGGGGTTATCGAGTTATCTTGGTTCGAATAATGATAAAAAAACGAATATTTTCTGTAACAATATAGTGGTAAGGCATATTGAGGACAACCTGATGCTATTTTACACGAGCAAAACGTTTTTCAATGTAGATATAGCTTGAACATTTAGGCTAAAACTATTATGAGCGCAGTTAATCGGTGACGGCGGTAGAATGCCAACAAGAAAAAATGAGGTTTTGATTATGCTAAGTCTAAATGAATGTGTCATAAAAAAAAAAATTAAAGTTTAGAAAACCCCCGACACTAAAACCTAAAATCCCTTTAAAAAGTAAAAAATAATAAAAAAACTCAATCTTAAAGTACCTAACTATGTATCAATAATTAAAAAAAAAAAATACTTCGCGTTGGGGGACCGCTCCAAACCTAACAATTTAATTACAAATAGTCTATTACCTAACTGAAGAAAACTTATAAAAATACTTCTAAATATTGCATTTAGGATACGACCGTCAACGACGTCTGCCCTCGCAGAGCGGTCCCCCAACGCGACGTATTTTTTTTTTAAATTATTAATACATACTTAGGTACTTTAAGATTGAGTTTTTTTAAATTATTTTTTACTTTTTAAAGGAATCTTAAGTTTTTGTGTCGGGTGGTTTTTAATTTTTTAATTTAATTTTTTATTTTATACTTTTTATAGGTATACTTATTATAATGTAGATTTTGTTAAGTTGTAAATACATAGAACTTCGCCGTGGCCAACAGGAAGATGGGAAGCTTCCAAAAACAATATCAATTCAATTTGATGATGCCACTATCGGCCGGAGTCGTGTTGACGAGAATGGATGGATACTGATAAGGCCACATAATGTAACTTTTCAAGGTCTTCGAGGATATGGAAATATTGAAAGAACAATGTTTCCTATCATTTTATGTTGGGCGATTACGGCATATAAGTTGCAAGGGACGACAGTTGAAAAAGCTGTGGTTTACTCAGGTAAAAGTACTTTCGCAAAAGGCCAAGCCTATGTAGCCTTAAGTAGAGTATTTTTACTCTGCTTAAGGCTACATAGGCTTGACCTTTTCCTTGGATGGTGTAGCAATTTGTGAGCTCGACAAAAGAAAACTATTTAATAACCCACATGACAAATGATCTTTAGCAGAATTGCAAAGACTGAGATGTAGTCATTGATACTCTCACGTGACAATCAGATTTCCATTTCCCAATTTTCCTACCACCAATTTTCTCATCAAGCGAAGCTAAGAACATTCTCGATTAAGTCATCAATATTCTCTTTCAGTGCGCTTTCATTTGAGACCCCACTCGAGTATATTTGTAAACATTCGGTTATTCTTCCCCACTTTCACCCCCCACAACTTTTAAACGGCTCAACCGATTTTCATCAAACATGTCTAAGAACACTCGCACATAAGTCACCTTTAATACAAAAAAATTGTTGTATTAAATGAAAATATAGAGCTTTTGCTTTACAAAACGTAGTTTTATTTTGAGAGATTATCAGACACAGAATTACAGCTTGATGTCATTTATGGTAAGTATGAAGTAGAACCTCATTAGAAGTTGTTAAATTAGGGTTCAATTTTATATTTTCAACACTCTCACCAAATGTGAACTCTTTGACTTAAATACATACTTAACTTTACAACATAAACAACAATCTGAAATCAAAAATCTAGACATAAAACACATATAGAATCCTGATTAAATTCACCAATATCTAGTAACATTCTTTTTAACCAAGTTTTAATATGTCTTATCACTCTTTTTACTGTGTGTACATAAATAATAAAATAAATAAATAAATAAATAAAGCTTCTTTTGTCGCGGAACAAGCAGCCATAAATTCTGCCTCTGTGGTGGATAAAGCGACGCTTTACTGACGTTGTGTTGTGTTATGGCGGCTCCATTTTTAATGAACACATACCCAGTTAATGACTTACGAGTGGCAGTGTCTTTAGCAAAGTCTGCATCACTATAAGCTTCAATTTTATTGTGCTTAGATGATGTATAACACAGGCCATAGTGTTTGGTTTCCTTTAAATATTTCATTATTTTCTTGACAATTTTTTATTTTATTTATTTATTGGTCTATCTACAATTGTAACACTCTATAATCTAATAATACAAGTTATAATACACACCAAGTGTACAATATGAAGCGATAAACACAGCATGCATGAACTTACTTAAAAAATAATTACAGTGGTTTTAAAGTTATACAAATAAACATACTTAATATTAAAGACATTCTTATTATTAAGACAGTTAAAAGCTTAAATATAGATATAGGTTAAGAGTAACATAGTTCAGTGCAGTGTTGATTATGATTATTTTTGGTGGAATTGGTGCTTGAATTTATGAATTGATGAACAACAAATATCTATAGCATCGTCACAATTATTGAGAAGCCTGCAAAGTCTTGGGATTGGGGAGTTCGACCCTGAAACAGTTTTGCGAAATGGGGGGCGTAATAGTTTGATTGGGTGCCGCGGGTAGTTATGTGGTAAGTTAAAACTAAACTTACTTAAGAGCTGTGGGCAATCTATTTTGCTGTGAAGAATTTTGAATAAGAAAATTAGGTCATTTTTTTCTCTGCGCTTTTCGAGTGAAGTCATGTTAAATTTTTCTAGTCGTTTTGCATAGCTTTTAACCTTTTTGGCTATTCCCCCCGAGTAAGCAAGATGGTTTAAAAATCTTTTTTGAATGCGCTCTAACCTAAGACTATGTGTTGCATAGTGGGGACGCCACACAACCGAGCAGTACTCCAATACGGTACGTACGAGGCAGTTGTACAGATAAATTTTAGTTTGAGGCTTGCGAAAACATTTTTTTCACAACGTTCCACCAATGAGTGTGATTAAAACAATTGAGATATCTGCTCACCAAACTAACTCCATACATGATTTCAGGTCTGCTTACCACAGCTAAATGCATTAATGATCCTACTGCCTCTCGGTACGGAATATTCTTATCCATAGATTCAGTGCTCTTCTCCAGTGTGGTGTGTGGGTCTACTGGGATATTATTGCAGTTAGCTTCTTGCATGTTATATTTATACGACAGTCTCAATATATTTTGACTGATGAATAAAAATATGTCCTTCAGATTTCTCAAATTGTAATCCTACAAAGTTCTTTGGATTACACTGTTTCATTTCGAAATGTTGCTTTAGTTCATGCATTACTGTATTCAATGAATTCTTTGATTTAGAAAGCAGAAGCCCATCATCATCATACAATAATAAATAAACTTTGTTGTTGTTTACATTTTCAACATACAAACACCTATCTGCATGACTATTGTTGAAACCAAATTTCTTCAGTGTGGTGTCAAACTTTTGGTTCCAGCACCGTGGTGCTTGTTTAAGGCCATAAAGAGAACGATTGAGTTTACATACCATATTTGGATGTGTCCGTTTCGACTGCTCGGCCACTATGTCGTAGAAAAAAAAAACTTATGTCAGCATTTCGAAGGAATTTGTAAAAGATGAACAGTGAAAACCGCAAATTCGAAGAGTCAATAATCAGAAAGTTATGTGGGTTTAACCGTGGCCGCGCAGTCCGCATGAATTCAACTGCGCGGCCACCAGTTCTCTTAAACGGAGCGTTGTAAAAGTCTAATTCCTTTTGCTAATCACTGACAGGATTTCGAAGAAAATGTAGATCATAAAAATAATGCCCTACTGTCTGTAGTTCACGACCTACATCACTCCAAAGTTTGGCCGCGCAGTCCGCACAAAGCGAACCGCGCGGCCACCAGTTCTCTTAAACGGAGCGTTGTAAAAGTCTAAGTTTTTTTGCTAATCACTGATAGGATTTCGAAGAAAAAATACATTGTAAAAATATAGCTCTAAAGTTTGGACTTCTCGTTCCACAACACTCACGTAATGGCGAACCGCGCGGCCACGTGTTTCTTAAAGTGGAGCTTAAACGGAGCTTGGTACAGGTGTCTTTCTTTTTGCTAATCACTGATACGATTTCGAAGAATTTGTAAACATCATGAATGAAGTTCTAATGTTTGAAAATCGCGAGTTACAGAACTTATACCCTGTAACTAGAGTTAAAAGAAGGGTGACCATGATTTACGATGCGCTGACGAGATATTCCCATATAAGACGTTTTCATTGTCACGTATATTTCTATACTTTTTATCGTAACATGCAAATAGTTTTAGTCTTTTGGTTTGAAATTGAGTAGAGAAGCTAATTAAAAGGATATAAAGAAAAAAATGTCATCGATTGATTTATATTTCTATTTCTTAAGTAATAGATAAAACATAATATTACTATAAACTATAAATCACATAATTTAAAAATCACAATTCGTTTTCATATTTATAATTACAATTTAAAAAATAATTGCTTATTTTCGTTGTTGTAACGATTAAGATCATAACTATATAAGCTAAAAAAAGTAGCTTATTTAAAAACTACACTAGATATACGAGAGCAACATCATGTACCTATATAACATAAAATTATAAGTTTGTAAGTAGATAAAGTTTTATTAAAGTATACTTTAAATCACCTAATTCAACAATCACAGTTCGTTTTCATATTGCAATCAGAATTTAAAAACAAAATCTGACTTACGATAACAACAACATTTCTAAAACTTAAAATTATACAACTTACACCTACCTACCAATCACAGTTTAATTTGTTATTGTACTTACAATTACAATTTAATCAAGAAATAACGACCTACGTTTTTGTATCGATTAACATCATAATATTTTTATTACAAACAAATCAGTCATACTATAATCGTTATAGCAAAACTTACTACGATAAAATCACAAAATATTCCTATACCATGTAAATCACAGTGAATTTCGATATAAGCCTACTATTATCTAACATTTAACAAGTCTCTATATAATAAAAATCTAATTTTAGCTCCACTTTAGAGCAAAATTCTCACCTATTATCATGTAACTTAACTACCAATAAGACCATAAGTTAAATTGTGCAGTGTTATGGGCTGCACTGAACTTTCATGAGTTTTGTTTCGGTTGTCGTCATAACATAACCATTGGTCGTCGATTAAGCAATGACACTTGTAATGACCGATATTGCCAACACATGGAAGAACATACTCTAACGCACCTATCAACTTGAATGTTTTACGTTCCGTTATTTTTATATAACGTGGTATTTCATTAAGTATAATGTTTTGAGTACCATTTAAATCAAATAAAATAATATTATTTAATTTGTATTCGTATTTAATGCTTTTGTTATTGCATTCTAAACAATGTTTTAATTCTAAATTATCGATAACGATGGCGTCTTCTAAGCTTCTGATACCAAACATGTTAATAATATCGAAATTGAGAGAAAGAAACACAATGAATCTTGTTACATTTTTCTCATTACAAAAAGGCGTAATACATTTTTTACTTCTTTCTGCACTAAACAAGAAATCAAAAAGTATATGCTCAAACACAAAAGCCATATTACAATTACATTCGTAATAATTGTTTTTTTTTTGGTAATAGAGTGAAACAATGTTTTCTCTTAGCTTATATGCTTCCTTTTCATTTTGATTTTGGGCTAATATATTAATAAAATCACGAATTAAACTATTTTCACAAGAGTTGAAGACTTCGCGAATATAATTGTTTGTTTGGTATCCATGTGCCAGCATAAAAAACACAGAATCAAACGCGCAGGTGTTTAAAACATTTTGTTTAGATTCGATTACATTTCCATTTTTTAAAAATAAGATTGAAGTAGATGTTATTTTATGAGTTTCATATCCCTCACCCTTCCAATTTTCGGTATACGAGGGCTCCTCAGCAAATATCGAGTCGGAAGTGAATGTCACGGCAGCATTTTTTATTCTTTTCTTTATGCTAATGCTTTTAACTCGCTTTAACTTTCGTTTTCGGGATTTAGAACTAATATTGTGTGGAATATCATTCAGACTCTTCAAACTAACTTTGGTTTCTCCTTGCAGAAAATTGTAATGAATATTCAAAAACTCATCAATATTATATTTGTGAGTACGAGTCTCAAATAACAAATGCTTTAGTGTTTTGAAGTAACTCTCTACTGAGGAGGATGTAGGCGACTTATTTTGTGTATCATACAAAGGACACATTACGTTACTCCACAATGGAAGCTTGATTAGCAATCTTCTCAAAGTTGATGTTAGGTGGGGCAGATAATATTTGTTGCGTGTTTCAGTCGGCGTCTGAAATAAGCTTTTTTGTTGCTCAACGATCTCATCAAACCAATACATTATATTATCTTCCTCAATTATTAAGGTATCGTGATAGAAAGTTTCTCTTTCACCGCCATATTCGGGGACCGGATCTTCCGTAGCGAATAATCTCTCCTTCATATTTTGCATTGCTAAGTCCCAAGCTTTATTAGTAGTGTTATAGTATTTGTAAGTGCATATTTTGACCATATTTGAAACTATCATTTTGACTTCATCAAAACTTTCAGATCTTTTTATCAATAAAATACATCGAATAAAAAACATTTTAATTGGAGTATCCACGTTTTGAAAACAAGGTAAATTGTAAACATTTTTAATAAAATGGCTGGTGTCTAACCTAAGAAAAACTTCTGGTAAGTTTACACTAAGTTTTCTCAACACTAAGAATGATTGTCTCAGATAGTTTTTCACTGTTATAGATGTTGTAAAAGCATCTACATTTGCAGCAATCAAAGCAGACGAGTCGTCAGTTACAACTTCGTTAGGAGCGGTATGTATTTCCTTATACCATCTTTTTAACCAGGATGATATGGAATCTGCAGTATGAGTGTCCGCTATCATTTGAAATATCGCTTGAGATTTTATCGTTTTTGAAGTTAGCATACAAACGTATAGAAAGAGTCGCTTAGTTAATGTTGATCCATCAGGAAGTTTTATTGGGTGAAAGAAAGATCCCGTGGCGTCTATAGTGATAGTTACTTCCTGTGGATTTTTTTCTAAAAAATCTTTGTAGAATTGATTTTGTTCTTCAGACCAATAATACATGTAAAAATTCGGGACAAGTTTTATTTCGCGAATCAAATTTTTAAAACTTGGCAACATTGACATCATAAGTAGGCTTAAAATGGGATTGGCATGCAAACGATTACTTTGTCTCTTCTCGTGCTTTATTTTCCGAAGAGCGTTCATTGTAGGAAGTATGGGAGGGATTGCATTATCTTTATACTTAATAACTTTTGAAGCTATTTCTTTATGAATTACTGTGGCAGATTTGTACTGTAATTTCTTTGCAAGTTGATTTCTTTTGTATGGTGACATCTTAGATTTCAGTTTTGGATTATGCGGAACTAAGTTATCTGTATTAAAAATTGTACATTTTATAGTTGCTGTTTTGTCTGTTAACTTTTCGCTACATATTTCTACAGTGCAGCTGCATTGTGTGCATTTCCCTTTTATTTTCACATTATCTTCTGAGTCAATTAATTTATTCTTGAAAGTCCACGTGCAAGGTCGTCTCGAGTACTGCCATATTTTTTCTTTGAGTAGATTGCTCCACTTGAACTTAGGCAATGTTTTGTATTTCTTGTGTGTCGATGTAGTTTTTAGATCTCGTCTTATATAACGAACAGAAATTGGTTCTACTTTTTTCCACTCATGCTCATCTAGTAAGAAAGAAAATTGATTTGTATGCTTATCATTAATTTCACTTTTTGTCGTTGAAGATGTCGTGCTCCGACACGATGGAGAAGATAAAGAACTTTCTGTCGTCGTACTTATATCAAAAACTTTATTGTAATTTCTCTTTAGCCACGAGTACAACGCAAGCGGTGACATATCGTGATTTATTTCTTCTGAGATAGTATGAAATATAGGATCATTATATTTAATTTTTGTGTTTATGCAGTCTGTGGAATATTTTATAAATATTTTTTTTAGCTTGTCTTCGTTGACTCTCAGTTTACGTCCTTTTCTACCCATCGTTCTGAAAAAAAATGCGATGTATTAGTGGTAAGAAGTGGTCCTCCGGCCAGCTACGGTAACAACGCGAGCTTTGACGCGAGTTTGCCGCTTTAGTGGAAGTCTGCCGCGGACGAACATTTCCTAGGAAGTTTTATATTTGGTATCTATTTGTTTATTCCTTTAATATAATATCGAATTCATATGAGTTTCAATCCTTTTGGCAATGTATTTCGAGGGCTTAGAATTGACCTACCGAATAGGTAAAACATTTTTTTATGATAATGGTTATAATGTTGCATTAAATTTAACATATTATCCACTGTATTCAACTTTCAATTTAACAATACCCACCTTAAACTGTAGGCATGCAATAAAGAATTGGGAATTACACGCATGTTCCAATACATTACATTTTATTAATGTTTTGAATAAGTACTTACCGCTTGATTGATAAAACTTCCTTGTGTGATAAAAGCAACAGTATTAAAGACAATTAGTATAGTCACAATACAATCCTATGAAATAACTATGAACTATCTAACACTGCACTGATAAACACGGGCGCACTCTGTAACAACCGAGACTGAATAAAAACACTATACAGAGTCAAGCTCCGCGGGGCAGGGCGGGACCCCTCCCCGCTGATATTGTAGCCATTTTGGGAGTCGCTACAGACGCAACTGGGTAGGTGCTTACCTATACTCTCGAATGAAAACATACCAACGCAAGCGCACAGTGACTTTTTTAGGAAGTTATTTAAAACAGCTTACATCTTGGATATGAAACGCATGGACTACTGCAATAGGTAAACGTCATCATTATAAAATAATTAAGTTTTATAAATAAACACTTTAGGAAGATATTATATTTTTGGCATTCCTTTCATTCGCAGACAGGACAGATGTTTCATATAATTTAATAATTTAACTAATATTATAAACGTGAAAGGTTGTAATAATGTGTGTGTGTGTGTGTTTGTTGCTCTCACGCAACAACTACTGAACGGATTTTTCTGAAACTTTGCAGTAAAATAGCTTACATGTCAGAATAACACATGTGCTATAATTTATATAGATATAGTGTGCATTTTTCAAAATATCACGATAAATAAAAAATTAAAATGTAAAGTATGAAAAATCTGTCTTTTGCGAGCTAGCTTTTATTTTACCCTATACTTTTTTTTGAGGCATCCTACTTCCTACTAATATTATAAACGTGAAAGTTTGTAATAATGTGTGTGTGTGTTTGCGCAACTACTACTGAACAGGTTTATAAAAACGTTTAAATACGCGCGGGCGAAGTACTTCGAACGTTGTACATCACGTTAGAAACATCAAAAATAACAGCCCCTATTTAATGGATTTTATTATTATACATATAAACCTTCCTCTTCTATCACTATCTATTAAAAAAACCGCATTAAAATCTATACATAGGGATAAAGGGAGGGACAGAAAAAGCGACTTTGTATATTGTGTAGTGATGATATATTTATACTATGATATTGAAATGGAAAAAAGCCTGGATTCACACACTATAAATCTTGGTCACCCTATTTTTTCCTTCGATTATAGGTTTTAAGTTCTGTAGGTCTTGTAGTTCTTAATTATAGGATTTATTTATACTGTCTACATATTCTTCGAAATGGTGTCAGTAATTAGCAAAAAGAATGGGACTTCTACTAAGCTCCGTGTAAGGTCTATTAAAAAAAACTCGTGGCCGCGCGGTTCGCTTTGTGCGGACTGCGCGGCCAAACTTTGGAGTGATGTAGGTCGTGAACTACAGACAGTAGGGCATTATTTTTATGATCTACATTTTCTTCGAAATCCTGTCAGTGATTAGCAAAAGGAATTAGACTTTTACAACGCTCCGTTTAAGAGAACTGGTGGCCGCGCAGTTGAATTCATGCGGACTGCGCGGCCACGGTTAAACCCACATAACTTTCTGATTATTGACTCTTCGAATTTGCGGTTTTCACTGTTCATCTTTTACAAATTCCTTCGAAATGCTGACATAAGTTTTTTTTTTCTACGACATAGTGGCCGAGCAGTCGAAACGGACACTATTTGGATTAGCATCCAAACCTTCAGGCGGTGACATATATATGTCTTCTTTAACATCACCATATAAGAATGTAGTTTTGACATCAAATTGAATAATATTCAAATTATGTTGCGCTGCTTCTGAAAGTAAAACTCGTACTGAATCGTACCTTACTGTAGGAGAGTATATCTCTTTATAATCAATGCCTTGTTTCTGACTACATCCTTTAGCACATAATCTTGACTTATAACGCGGACCGGATAGCTCATCTTTTATTCTGAAGACCCATTTACAGCCAATCACCCGCACCCGTTCAGGTTTCTCAATCAATTGCCAAGTTTTATTCTTTGCATGTGCCTGTAGCTCTTCCTCAATTGATTGCTTCCATTTGGTAGCATTAACATTTTCATTAGATAGTGCTTCATCATATGTTTGTGGGACATTTTCCTGTCCTGCAATTTCTTCTGTATACATATAGGTATTTTCTTGCATTTTACATAATCTTATTTTAGATCTTGTTTTTGACATTTGACATTAATTCCGTATGATCTATGTTTACCTCTGGTTCATACAAAGATCCTTCATCTGAGTAAAAATCATCACTGGATTCATCTTTAGTATCTTCAATGCTTTCAGATAAATTCTGTAAAGTTGTATCACTGTCAGAAATATTTTCTACACATTTAGAAGTATTTTCCAAGGTATTTGGGGCTGACTCTGATAATGGTAACACAGCATAATTTCTTTTTACTGAGCTTTCTAGAAAAATCACGTCTCTACTTATAATGACTTTTCTTGTTTTGGGATCTATAAGCCCATCCTTAGTATCCTTTGGTTTGTTCACTGCACCCAATGAATATCATTTTATTTGTCTTTGAGTCCCACTTCTTAGCTTTTTCTTTTGTAACATGTACTAATGCTTCACAGCCAAAGCTTTTCATATGTTTGATATCTGGCTTTTTACCACTCCACATATCTTCCGGTGTTAAAAAGGCTAAAGCTCTTGTTGGGCATCTATTTGTGATGTAAGCTGCAGTTGACACAGCTTCTGCCCAGTAATGCTTCTGTAGTTTTGCATTTAAAAGTATACATCTGGTTCTTTCTAACAATGTACGGTTCATCCTTTCCGCTAAGCCATTTTGTTGTGGCGTGTACGGAGTGGAGGTTTGATGTACAATTCCAAATTTCTTAAGAAAAGCTTGAAATTCATTGTAATCCTACAAAGTTAATTAGTAAATACTCAGTCCCATTATCTGTGCGGAGAGTTTTTATTTTCAAATCAAGTTGATTTTCAACTAATACTTTAAATTCTTGAAACTTTTGGAATACCTCAGATCTTCTTTTTAATAAGTATACAAATACTTTCCTGGTTAAATCATCAATGAAATTAAGAAAGTAGCGAGCTCCTCCAAGAGATGGTATCTCCATTGGACCACAGACATCAGAGTGAATAAGTTCTAGCTTTGCTTGTGCACGGGAACTTTCTGTAGGGAATGGGAATCTTGTTTGCTTCCCTTCCAAACATGAGATGCATATCACTTTGTCTGTATTTTCTAGTTTGACTCCTGCACTTTCTGACAGTCTATTCAAGTCTTCGAAATTTAAATGTGCCATTCTCTGATGCCATAAATAAGAATCATTCTCTTTTGAAGCAGATATGTATGCTAGAGTACTGTGTGTAACTAGCCTGTACATATTATTTATCTTTTTGGCATCTGCAACTTGCTTGTTTGTTTTATTCAGGATTTTACAGCCTTGCTTGTCAAATTGTACTTGACAGCCACTATTTATTATTTGACTGACAGAGAGAAGGTTCGTAGCCAACTCAGGGACATAGAGAACATTTTGTACCTTGATAGGTTCCAACTGGCCTTGCATGTTGACAACATTAAGATTTACCTTTCCACAGGCCTTCACAGCTAGCTTCTTATCATTAGCTACTCTTATTGTGGAAATTGGAGGTGTAATTTCATCATAAAGTAAGTCATGGTTCATTGTCATATGCATTGACGTTCCAGAATCAATGTACCAATTATTGTCGTTGTTTGTTGTTACAGAAAACACGGCGACATAACCAGTATCGGTGTTTTCTTTAGACTTTTGTTCCTTTTTCTTATTGCGGCAATTTTTACTTATGTGCCCATATTTATTGCACACGTAGCACCTTGGACCTTTACCAGTTTTATTTTTATCTTGAGCTTGTTTGACAAAATGATTCCCCATGTTTTTAACATACAAAGCACTAGACTCAGAGTTTCTCACATCTTGAAGAAGCTTAGTCTCCACGGAATCAGCTGTTATTGTCACACCGGAGCTTTCAAGTGCCATGATCATTGGTTGATACATTTCTGGTAAACCGGCAAGTAATAAAGTCCCGAGCCATTCGTCATTGACTTCAAAACCAATGTTCCTTAACTTATGAGCAGTGGTCATGATCTTGTTAACATAATCTTCAATGTTCAGACAATTTTCAAGCGATGTATTGATCAGATCTCTCAACAGACCAACTCGGCGTGTCAAACCTTTGTCATCGAACGCTTTGGCTAAATTATTCCAAACTTCTTTAGCAGTTTTGGCTTCTTGTATATGTACATAATTGATGGGATGTACTAATAAAATAATTTTCGACTTCGCTTTTGTATCGAGTTTGGATTCAATTGTTTCATTGTCTTTCGCCGTGACACAACTCCATAATTCTTCATGTTCGAGGTAGGTTTGTACTGCAAATCTCCACGTGGGATAGTTTTCTCTTCCAGTCAGCTTTTCAAGCAGTGCCATTGTATTATTTGACGACATTATTGCTGATGAAGAATACTGAAAACATGTGCCGAGTACTGAGGTTATACTGAACTGCTTTTGTTTTTGATTGATTTTAGCAATTTAGCACTTTTCACTTTCACTCTTGCTTTCATTTTTAGTTTTAAGCGAAAAACAGGCGGCCTGGGCCCATAACCTGTTGTATTAAATGAAAATAAAGAGCTTTTGCTTTACAAAACGTAGTTTTATTTTGAGAGATTATCAAAGACAGAATTACAGCTTGATGTCATTTATGGTAAGTATGAAGTAGAACCTCATTATAAGTTGTTAAATTAGGGTTCAATTTTATATTTTCAACAAAAATAATAATTGAAATCGCTTCATCCGTTCGGGAGCTATGATGCCACAGACAGACAGACACACAGACCCCTCTTTTTCCGTCGGGGGTTAAAAAGAAATAAAAAAAAAACACGAATAATTGTTGTTACTAGTTTATTCATTCTCCATATCTTCCCTTACAAGTACATATGTCATCCAAGAATGTAGCTGGTACATTTACATTTCGGTACCGAGCCCATCCCAAAAACCAAACAACCGTCATGGTGTGGGCACAACAACCAACAGTTCTTTTGCCAACAATACAGTTACAGTAATATGCTTTGATCAAATTGAATGGGTTATCTGTGGCTTGAGCTAGCAAAATATAGACAAAATATATTTTCCCTGTGTGATGCCTTGACTGTATTTTTGTTCTTATTAGCAGATCATTTGCGTCGAAATAGCTATCTTCTGTGATGCTCCCAATCCTTTCAATGTTCTCACAAACATCAATTCTATAACTGCCATTTTGTCGAATGTGCTCGCCGTAGTAAGAGCGGGCCTGTTTACTTTGATATGTTCCCAATGCAAACAAAATAAGATTTTCCATTGTCAGCATTGGGAACATACTTAATTGAGGCAGGTCACCATTTATTGGTAAGAAAACAGCTCGTCTTCTGTTTACATTGTGATTTTCAATAAAATCTCCAAGTTGATTGGGAACATTCAGTCTAGCTCTAATTTGGTTCAGGATTGCTGGTGCATCAGTCCGATATGTTATTAGTTTATGAAACACATTAACTAATGCAGCAGCAATCCTAAAATCAGTCATGACATTTCTACAAGTATTATTGAAGTATGTTTGCCTAAGTAGCTTAAAATCTCTTTTGAACTTGCCATTTATTACCTCAATAACCCATCTACATATTGTAACACATCGAGATTTGTTTGCTCGTATTGTTTGCAATTGTGTTTCCCCTTCTTGTAGAGATTCAGGCTTATAGGGGGTTCGTGATGATAACTTATTAAATCATTCATAGCATCTCGAAAGCCACGGTCCAAAATAAATACATCCCCTGCACCAAAATATCTCCTAATGGACCCATTTTCGTCTGCAAACAATTCTTTCATTATAGTTGCATCTGATATTGTAGCGGAATAAGGACCCCAAACATCTAGAAAGTGTCCATTTGATGCAACAATCAAAAATGGCTTAATAAGTTTTGTATTTGTGAAGACTGTCTGTCTTTTTCTGAAAATAATAATTAGGATTTTTTTGTAAATAAACATAAGTTGCATCTGTAATGACAATAGCTTTACTATTATTTTCATTACCTATTAATCCTTTTGGAATTAGGAGATTCTTACTTAAAAGATTTTCACGAGTTAAGCATTCTAAACCCCAAGTGCTGTGATACAAATTCGCAGGATAAAATATCACGAGCTTTCTTTAAATATCGTCCAATTGTAGTGACTGGCATTTAGAGCAAAGTGCCCAGTCTCTCATTAGAGTCCCCTGTTCTTAACTTTAACAAATAAACACCTATCATTGTTTTTCCATTTCGTGCAGTTGTTAATGAAGGACATTCATTGATTATTTGAAGTATTTCCTCTGAAGAATGACCAATCCAATAATGACATATATGAGGACTCCATGATTCAATGTTTTCAAAATCTAATTTAAAGGCACTCCGTAAATTACTAAGCAGGTTAAGCATGTCTTGAATTTTTTCCGAGGTGAATGTCATAATGATTTCATTCTGTTGTACAACCTCTTCCCAATTTAATAGCCTTACATGTTCGATACACACACGGGCTGAGTTAGGCACATACAATTTAAAATCTGACAATAATCGTAGTCTCATTGGTTTTGGAACACGGAGTCTTTCTTCATTGATGCAGTTGGGATATATACAGTGTCCTGGAGTTGCAGCAGTACGTTTATAGTTTGGCAATGTTATAGGTACTGGTCTATCAGCAGCATCTATTGTTATTGCTGGACTTACTGTTTCAATTTCAGGTTGCTGAATCTCCAACTGTTCAGAAGGTTGCGGCATGATAATATCAACTTGAGCACTTGATTAAGCACCACTTTCTTCCACATGTATTAATTGTCTAGCAACATCCATATTTGCATTGCGTTGTAGGTCTCTTCTAGTTGCAACCCAACATGCATAACACACACGTGGTTTTTCTGGGAGCTAAAATCAAAATCAAAAGTCATTTAAAATAAGAAAATAACATTTATGCATGTTATAAGGGATTAACTACACTTAATAGATAAAAGAAACAACATGGGAAGTGAAACAAGATTAATTGAAATGGAGGTTCACATTTATTGAATTATATCTAACCTGTCGTGGAAAAATTCTTGCTGCTATCAATATTCTCTCAGGAGTATTTACTTGCAGAGCATTACTTCTTGTTCTTAATATGGACCGACCACACACTTTACAGACTTGTTGGTGACCGAATTGTTGCAGAGACTGAGAAGACTGCTTCATTCAGACTTCTTTGCAGAGCATTCATGCATAAATTGCAAACAAAGTCTTCCTCCAAAAACTAAAGACAAATTCATAGTTATCACACAATTTATAGTTATACAGTATGGGTACCACATATATGCAATAAATTAAACCACATACTTTTTATCGCCTTTTCTGACGATACACAAAAAATGGACGAAATCGGTCCAGTAATTAGGTAAAAAACTAGAGTTCCAATTTTAATCAAATTTGAACACTCTGTAGAATTGGATCACTAGGTCAATGATTCAATGAACTTGAATCCTTGAACATTGAAAAGTGACGTTGCCATACAGTGCAAACTATCACGACGCTGCCGCGCTGTTACGTATTCTACTTACCTATTTGCCTAAAATGTAAAATCGGTACACCTAAACGACAAGCTGAAATTTTAAAAAAATTGTTTATTTCAATTACAAAAGAAAAAAAAAAATTAAAATGTAATACATTTTATTTCAACGTTCGAGTGCGCAAACTAAGTGTGTATGGAGGCCGCGGACAGCATCGCCCGACTCTCCGTGTGATCTCCGCCGCCGCCGTTGCTCTACGCAAATACATTCGTTTCTTGAAATGTATGGAATTTAATACTATGATGATACGGCCTACTCCCTCTCACAGACAGGAAATCTGTGCAGTCAATGTGTGTAGGGAACATTATAGGCTGATTATTAAATTTATTGTTTATGTTGTATTTTTTTCGATACATGAATACTTGAAATCTGTTATAAAATACTGGCATTCAGCTGCATCCGGTTAGACTGGAAGCTGATTAGTACTTGGAAATTAGGAATTTCCTTTTGACCTGCCACGGCCGAAATTTTGTTTTGCAATTTACACAAACATAGCCTATCATCACTGGCACGCGCTAACATTTCCTGCGGGTGTACGTAGGCAGCGGTGTCTCTTTGGCGGTATCTTGCAACAGACGGCTCGAGACATGCGGCGTTTTTCAAAGGCGGCGGTTATTGTGAACGAATTTTGCGAGTAAGGTAAGGACGCCTGTTATTGACTATTAGGGAATAATTATCGATAAACAAAAAAAAACTATTTAGCTTTAAATACTTAAGGCGTAGTGTTTTTATTAGAATTATCGTGTTCTTGTGATAATTCTAAAAACACTATGCCCTAAGTATAAGTGTGTTGTGTAAGTTCTTGTTAAATATTCAGTAGATTTAGAGATAAAATTAATGAAGTAGAAGTAAACAATAACAATTTTATAAGTTACGTAGAAGCAAACTACAAAAAAAAAAATCGTACCTACTTACACGTTTGCTTGTCAGGAAATCACTCACAAAACGGTAGTTTCTTAATTCAAATTCAAAATCTTAAGTCCAATCGTACAAAATTACTAAAACTTTTTTAAATACTTAATCCAATCAATAATTTGTTAATCGTTAGAAATATTAAAACAATCGAATAACACAAAAATGCTTGTATTTTAATGCCTTGTTTTGGTAGTAGGTAAGTAAGTGTAAAAAAGTATCGATAAACGATAATTGCTCTGTTAACCCTAAATTATGACTTTTATTACTTTCGCCATTTTTGAGTAGTCTGGCTTTGTCAGTTCACCGCTGTCTTCCGGGATAGTGTATCGTGACTTTCGCAGAGATTTCAATAGCGCGCATTACTTCAAGTGATTTTGGCAAACTAAACTAATACTCGTAAATAGGTACTTTTTTAAAAGTGAAATTGACACTTATTTGCTACTTGACTTTGTGTGTGTATAAATAGTGTTTTTAAGTTTATTTTTATTTATTTTTTACGGTGAAATTGACACTACTTGACTTGTGTGTGTGTACCCGTGTGTTTTTTTAACAAAATGCCAAGACAACATAGTTTTTACAGTGCTGCAGAGTATACAGACATGGTTTTATTGTATGGCGAATGCCGCCAAAATTCAGCCTTAACTCTACGTACTTATCGTGAGAGATACGGCGCAACTCGTGTCTGCCCTACTAATGTCCGGACAATCCTGGGGGCTGTCCAAAGGATCAGAGAAAATCAGCACATAGTGCCGAACACTCATGAAGGAGTTGCTCCGCGTCACGTTCCATCCTCTTTTGAACAACGAATCTTAGACCATTTCGATCGGAACCCAACTTGCAGCCTTAGACAAGCTGGGCGTGTGTTTAGAGTGAGCCATAGAACAATACATCAAGTGCTGAAAAGGAACAAAATACGTCCTTATAAATATGCAAAGGTTCAGGCGCTGCTGCCTCGTGATAAGCCGATTAGAGAGTTTTACTGCCGCTGGGTACTTGAAAAAATCTCTCAAGACCAAATTTTTTTATCAGATGTGTTTTGGACAGATGAAAGCACGTTTACTCGGAACGGCATGTGGAACCGACAAACCATGCGTCACTGGAGCCATACGAATCCCCATTTATTTAGAGAATCAGCTCATCAGTACCGTTTTTCCGTTAATGTTTGGGCAGGCATTCACGGAGATCAAATATTCGGTCCTGTTTTTATCAACGGAAACCTGAATGCACAGAAGTTTCTAGATCTTCTTAACGGCCCGATAGCACGATATTTGGAAAGATTGCCTGTGGTAGCTTTCAGGCGGGTATGGTTCCAGTTAGACGGAGCTCCTCCACACTCCGTACTCGTCGCGAGAGAGCGGCTTAACACCATGTTCGGCGAACAATGGATTGGGCGCTATGGCCCCCACAGGTGGCCAGCTCGGTCGCCCGACTTCACTCCTCTAGACTTCTTTTTATGGGGCTTTATTAAAAATGAAGTTTACTCGCGGGTCTCCGAAACCGAAGATGAACTGCGCAATCGTATTGTCGCTGCCTTTGACAAATTAAAAGCCATGGCTCTGGATCCTGAACGAAATTTGATGAGCAGGCTTCGGGACAACATTGTGCGGCGATGTAACTTGTGCATTCAGAAACGTGGTGGACATTTTGAAAATTTGAAAATTTAAGTTTATACTTTTTTTTACTAATGTGCAATAGTTAATTTAGTTAGTTCAGTTCAGTTATAGCGAAATAAAAACGTGGCGGTAAAAATGAACTAAGTGAATTTTGATTTCATCGAACATTGACAAACGATCAAACGCTAGCGCCGACAAAAAAGCCGCCATTGGATGTCACCCGCGTGCGCAGTTGCCGCTCTTTCTGAGATCAAGGTACGTTTTTCTAAACAGAGTGTTTACTTTTATAGAATTTATTTTGATATTTATTTTGTTTGAAAATTTCACTTTTTTAATTTACGGTGTTTTATTTAATATTTAATTTTGCTATACTTCTGTGGACTAGTATTACTTGTGGTTTCATTTATTGCATATATGTGGTTTACATACTGTATATTGTTGGGAATCACGTGCGTGCGTCGTGATATAAGACGGGTCACCAGGGCACCTTTTTATTAAGAAGGTCCGTAACTTGTGTTGACTCCGGTGGAAACTTCCCGATGTGAACGTTGGTTTACCAGGGATCGGAGAGGTCTCTCGTCGATAGAAGCTCCTCGATGTAGGACGTTGGTTTACCCAGGGATCGAAGTGGCTTCTTCAAGTTCTTAGGTATGGGACATTAGTTTACTCTGGACCAAGAAGATTCTTCAGGCTCTTAGGTGTGGGACGTTGGTTTACCCAGAGACCAAGAGGATTCAGGTTTCTGCGTGCTTCAATAGGTCGACGAAGAAAAGATGTGACTGATCCTTGTCTTATTTATTTGAATACACTTTACAGAAACTTAACTGAACACTACCAGTCTAATTGAATCGTACTGAATGAATACTGGGCCCTCGCAGGGGCTGCCTTTTATACTATGTGATTGCATCATGTTTTTCTTCTAATTTATTCCGTATATTTTGTTTTAAACAACCCTGTCTAGAATGGAATCGAAAGGAATATTTTGTTATTGTTTCACAATGATTTCATTGTTTACATTACTTTTAATATTTTTCCATTAGTCAGTGGTTACACAACAATATATATTATTATTGATAGGCTCACACTTGACCTGATGTTTTAGCTGGGTATCATGAAACACAAAGTTCAGCTTTGATTCTAATCTTTTTTTTAAATCCGTAAGACGTCCACTGCTGGACATAGGCCTTCCCCAAGCACCGCCACTTCAACCTGTTATGTGCTTCTCGCATCTAACGTATTCCTGCGGCCTTCACCAGTTTAACGGTCCATCTTGTGGGAGGCCTTCCAACGCAACGCTACTAACTACTGGAAGTTATAGGTATACATTACAGCAATTAAAACGTGGCACTTGGAACTTAATTACAAAAAAAAAAGGACTTAATTACCTCTCATTGCGGTAACCAGTATGTAGTCGTTGAATAATTTCAGGCCCACTCTGCGCTATTATATAGCGTCGTTCTCGATGAGATGATATACCGCTGTTCAAACAGGAAGTTCCTTCCATATCTGCGAATTAGATCGATAGATAACAATACAAAACTGGTAGAATCAGTTGATACTTATGTTTTTCTTGGATACCCAACATTTAAAAGGATCTGTTTACTTACTAGAAATTCTAAATCACTTACCGGAATGAATATGTGGTAACGGAGTAGTAGTGATTATCAGAGTCCGTGATTAGCCGTAGTCTGTTTTTATTCCGTCCGAAATCCATAAAAACAAGCATAAAATCGTAATAATCGCATAAACAAGACAGAAGGTAGTTTCAACAAGCGTTCGCAAGTAACACTGACTGACAGTTCAAAGACGGATGATTGTCAAGAAAAGGCACAGACAAAAAAGTGGATCATAATATCGATTTTAGACTTTTTGTTGAACTGTCAATAAAAAGGCGCCATTTAGATGTATGACATGGAATACCAATTTCTTTAAATAAACCTTTTTTTCACGTCATGACAAAAACAGAGTCCATCTTCCTTACTGAAGAAACAAGAAAATTCTTCATGACGTTTTCTTTGATGGGATATTCGAACATCAGATTTAATTAAATTCCATTGTTTTAACCGCTCAGCTTTACTTTTTGGTAGATTTAAGTCTCTTATTAAGTCATTGAAATCTTCAGAGTTTATGAGATGTGGTATTTTTGGTTCATATTCAAGAACGAATTCGGAGTGTACGGATACAGATGAACTCCGTGGTTGTTGGTTGCCTTGAGAGAGTAGTTCATTTTCCAACAAAGGAGGAGCAGGTTCAGGATTTTCTTCTGTATGTGGTATTAGAGCGGATGTCGATGGTAGATCAGGATAAGATGTTTTCTATGAATTGTTGCCTCTGAGTGGATTCACAATGCAAAAATAACAGTGTGTGTGATGATCACTGGGTTCCCTCCAAATTCTCGGCACTGCAAACACTTCATTGCTCTTTTCCCGCCTCGGTACCAGCCTGCAATAAAACGTAACGTATATAGTAAACTAATTTAACCCTCTATTGCATGAATTATTAAATTTAAAAGAAAAAAAATATTTTTATGTTTTAATGTGTTTTAATAGGGCTTGTAAGACAAAATATAAAGTGAAAAAAAAAAATAAGTATCTTATTTTAGAAAAAAAAAACAGAAGCTAAAATTGGCTTCCCATGCAATAACGTCTGTGTATGAGACTGCCATTTTTGGCTTCCTATGCACAACAAATACCAAAACTTACACAAGGTGAAATTCTCTAAAACAGTTTCTTTTCTCATTCAAGCAAAGAAACACGTCACATTTCTCACATTTTATATGAGAACGCAAAGAACAATCATTCTGACATAATTGACGATTCTTTTGGTGTATCGGGAAATGGTCAATTTTGTCTGTACGTACTGAATTTAGAGGTAGGTCTTGCACTTTTGCTGGGGTTTTCCGTGCCCTTTTTCGAGGTGCGAAAGATTCATTTCTACTGGTAGGAGTACCCGTTCTAGATGACGTAGGAGTATTTCCTCTTGAACAAGGTAGGTGTACCGGGATTACTGATACTAGGACGGCCTCTTTTTCTTGAGATACTTTTGCCAGCCTTGCAATAATGTTCAGAAATGGCTAGCTTGAAGTCAAATAGTGACATGTATTGGTCAGTCTTGCGTCGCCACAGTAACCAAGCATTAACTGCACACATATCAACCAAGTGGAAAAATATTTTTTAATACCACTGACGAGATCTTATTTTGATCCTATACAGACCTAACAAAGAGTCAAGCAAATCAACGCCTCCCATGTGTCGGTTATACACATCAACGCATTGTGGCGATGTTATGTCCTTGTACTGTTTATCTTTTCTGAAATATCTAGTCTTAGTAGAAGTCGGTTCACTACCAACAAACGCAGACAGTAAATTGACCACTTTATTGTCATACCATGATACCAGGCTTAGTTTTACGTCATCGACGATGGCGATTTTCTCAACCATAGTACCACGACCTATTTTCTTCAGGTCCTTTTCTGTAGGCATATCAGCGTTAGGTACTCTGTTCATTCTAATAGTTCCCAATGGCAGCAATCCATTTTTATACAGGTAAACTTGCAATTTTATACTATTGAACCAGTTATCGAAAAATATTTTGTGGTTTACATTTCGAGGCACAGTAGATGTGAGTCGTGTAACAACGTTGGAGCTGACACCAAGATCTGGTGCATCACTTGGAAAAATGTTGCTTTGATCGCCAGCAAAAATATCGAAGTCGTAAGTGAACCCTGATACGCCACTCAACACTTGATTTTTGTACCCCCACTTATGAGGTTTGGCTGGATTGAACTGTTTGAGTTGGTGGCGAGCTTTCGTGGGTATAATTTGCTCATCTACGGCCAGATATTCTTCTTTGGGTATCAAAAGTAACCGCTCTCTTAATTTTTCTATGAGAGGTCGAATTTTAAACAGTTTATCGTGACTTTGTGTACCGGGTGGTTTGAAATCTTCATTATTATTGAAATGAAGATGACGTTTTATCATTTCAAACTTATTACATGTCATTATTGAATTGACTTGATGCTGACCAATGTTGTTGGACCAATACATCCGTGTAGATGGCAGGTGAACTAATGAGGTGAAGATGACAATACCTATAAATTGCTCAATCTCAGTAGTTGTGATATTTGCTGGCTTGTTAACATTGACCTGAGTAGATTTCAGATTTGACTGTTCCGTAATAAATGTTATCAAATCTTCTGTGAAAAAAAATTGGAAAAATTTGGCAGGTGATTCTAATTCTTGAGTAAACTCTGGCAATTCCAGGCTACCACTAAAATTGAAATTATTTTCATCATACGCTGGCATTTTTCCTTCAGTCCAGATAATTTTTTCCTTAACTGCTCGCTTCTGTTTCAAATTTTTAGGTCTAGGATCAACTATTTCGTCATCGGAAGTATCGAAATCGGATGGTAGAATAATTATAGGTTTTTTACGTGTTTGGTTGCGCAAGCGCGAAAGCGGAACATCGTCATCGGAATCAGATAGTGAATCATCGTTGCTAAGAGAGCCATCACCAGGAATAGGTTTAATGCAGTTAGCAGTGCCATAAAAGCGTGAAGGAAGCATTCTGGAAAGATCAAAAAAACTCTGAATGCATGCGAAGCCATTTTAGGCGCAAACATACTTCATCGTAAATGCATGCGAAGCCAAAATTGGCTCCTGTAGAAAATATTGAAAATGAAGTATAAGGAGCAAATATTTTGAATAAACTGTGATAGGGGTCAAAAACAGAGGTTTTGCAGAACATTATTTACATTTTTTAACATCAATTTTCTTACCTTTTCTATTTAATTTCCACCAACAAAGCTGCAATAAATTCACTAAGAACGACGTCGCGTACGCACCGGAAAAAAGTGAGGTTATAATGACACATGACGTTGGCCATAGATAATAAAAATTACGTTTCGGTTCAGTTTGAATTCCTTAATGACATTTTATAATTTTGTTTAAAATTAGGGTAGAAATAAATTACTAAAGTTGAGCAGCCAAAATTGGCTTTGTATGCAATAGAGGGTTAACTAGAGTAACTAATATTATTATAAAATAATTAATGAAGAAAAAAGAGAAAATTAACGCACCGTCCAGATTGTATTACCAGAGGTAGATTGGTTAGATTGTGTTGACGAGCCTGCGGGCGGCGAGCAAGGGGTAGCTTGCCGCCCGGTAGGATCAAGCTCGGGTCGACGGCGCGTAGTGTTCCACGCGCGCCTCAAAGAGATGTAAGCAGCACTGAAGGGGTCTGCTAGGACCGATGCCTGCCGGGGTCGCGTGATTGTTCGAAAGAGATACCGTGACCCTGGCACATGGGCAACTGAAGGAACACGGGTGGGTTCTAGTCAGTAAAAGTCTGACACGCTCCGGGCGGAGCGGGAGGTCATTTGATGACTTCCCATACAAAAAAAAAAAAGAGTTACATGACACATGTGGAGCCCATTTTTGTCTTGATTTTTAACGGGTAGATTGAAGTAAACTTGATATGCCTCGCAAATCTTGTACTTTAATTGATACTTTTGTTCTCTCACTTTAATAAATTCGCCGCAAATATAGCAAAACGAGTCAGCGTCTCGTTTACAACTTCTCGTAGCCAAAATGGCGTACAAGTCGATACTGCAAAAAACACGTTATTTCTTTGTAATATTCAAAGACATACTGTCGTACACAACAAGCGACGCAAGAAACACTACTACATGCCCTCTTACCTCTCTACACCGATAGCGCGTAAAGACCAACATTCATTGGTCGCGATAATCAAAAATGGTCAAATCGCGCTAAGTTCTTAAAAAGCAAATATTTTCGATTTGTAATCACATTTTTTTTATATACAAGTGCTTATATAATCAGAATATATTAAGTAAAAACCCATGCGCAAAAAAAAAACATGTTGTTTTTTTTGTTGGTGTTGTCAGCGGACTGCCAACATCGGGTGCCATCGAATACCACCTGAAAGTAGTAAAAATATGATTTAACTTTTTTTTTTGTATAAGTACTTTATTTTTTTGGAACTAAGCTAAAAAAACAGAAAACAATATCACGTAGATCATCATCATCATTTCAGCCGTAAGACGTCCACTGCTGGACTTAGGCCTCCCCCAATTTGAGGGGCTTTGCCATAATCGCCACGCTTGGCAGGCGGGTTGGCGATCGCAGTATGGTAGTAAAATGCATAGGGAACGCTGCTGCCCTTTCTCAAGTAAGTCCTCTAGTCGCCTTTTACGACACCCACGGGAAGAAATGGGGTGGTGTAATTCTTTACGTCCGGCACCACACGTTACAAAATCTCACGGTACAATCACGTAAATACAAAATATTAAAGTGACGATCGTAACCTAACAACATTTTTGTTATAGTAAGCGCAGATTCAACAAAGTCGTCGGGCCATAAATCATTTTTCTATGTCCATCTCGCTTGCACTTACAGAGCTTATGGAACGCTAATACAAAATAATAGCGCATTAGAATAATAGAAGTGACTTTCGAAGGTCCGATGACTCCACACGTGCGCAGTGTCCAGGTAGCTAATATCGAGTTAGAAACGATAGGCCCTTTTGTACTGCTAACCTTTATCTATTCACATACTCATTACATGCTCTCGTTTTAAAAAACAAGCCAACCACAAAACGGGAGACACAGATTGTCCGGCTAAAAAAGCTGCCGAATACAGGTATATTAATTCGATAGATTATGAAGGCGCCTAAGAGCGCCGCATATTTGATTATATTTCCGACTTAATTTTTATTATTATTTATAGTTAAATATGGATGATAAATTAATTACAGATATTGATAATACATTTTTAACAGTATCAAAGACATGTGACGTTGAGGACTGCATAAAATATCTTTCCGACTATCAAAATTCACTAACTGTACTAACTCAAAATATTCGTAGTATTTTTAAAAACATAGATAACTTTAACATTTTTCTTCACAGACTTAACTTTGACTGTGATATAATGGTACTTACCGAGTGTTGGCTAGCCAACCGCTACGATAATATTCCAGTAATACCTGGGTACAACGTATTACATTCCACAGTAAACCATAATCAAAATGACGGTATCGTAGTATTTGCTAAGGAATCATTAAAGGTCACAGTCGAAGAACATAGTCTACAAGAGTGCATGAGCAATTGTTTAGTCATCAAAATTGGTACAATTACAGCGGTAATCGCTATGTATAGGTCCCCTTCCGCTAGAAACTTAGATTCTTTTAACAAATCCTTAAACCAGATTCTCCAAGCACTCAGTTCATTTAAGAATGTTATACTAACAGGTGACTTAAACATAAATATTGGTTCTGAGAACTGCGATGCAGGAATCCAGGATTACCTTAACATCTGTTTATACCATGCTTTTCTTCCCGCTCACACATTGCCTACACATCAAAGCGGTTCCTGCTTAGATCATATGATGATCAAAACTAGCCTATCATATATTACGCTTGTTACTAACTCAACAATTACTGACCATCACGCAGTTCTACTAACACTAAATTTATCGCTGCCTAAGCTAAATCGTCCTCCGATAATTAGCAAATTAAATACAAACAAACTCGAACGTGATTTATGCAACATAGACTTAAGCGTAGTTTACAATACTGCTGACGCTAATTTGGCTTTATTGTACTTAATAAAACAGGTCCAACAAGCAATATTACATAACACGACAGTTTCTACAGTAAATAAGAAACTTTATAATATTAAACCGTGGATTACTTCTGGATTAATTCGCTGTATAAGACACAGGGATAAACTTCATCAGAAAACTAAGAGATACCCTGATAATGTTATAATTCAAACTACTTATAAAAGATACAGGAACTTCTGCAACAATCTCTTAAAGAAGGTAAAAACTGATTACGATAAAAAACAAATAAATAGAGCAGGTAAAAATAGCAAACAACTTTGGAAAAGTATTAAAAATATCACCAATATGTCAAAACAGCGTGAATCAAGTTCGAGTTTACTACTTGCAAATTCGTCACCACTCATAACAGCTAACATTATAAATAACTTTTTTATAAATGTTGGGAAAACTCTTGCTGAGCAGATTTCACAATATAACGTCCAATCATCTGTCCAAAAATCAAGCAATAGCCGTATCTCAAACTCTTTTGCTCTGTTGGACACTGATGAAGATGAAATATCCCGAATAATTTCCGGGCTAAACGATGATTGTGCAGCTGGCTGGGATAATATAAGCAATAAGATCCTTAAACTTTTTAAGCATATTTTGATACCTCCCTTAACGCATATTTTTCGAATCTGTCTTTCCGAAGGAATTTTCTCGAGTTGCCTAAAAAAGGCAGTTGTAATCCCTATCTTTAAATCCGGTAGTAAAGACGTAGTTAATAATTATAGGCCAATATCCTTACTACCGTCGATTTCAAAAATACTAGAGAAAATTATAATCACTAGACTAGTTAATTACCTAGAAAAAAACAACCTTTATTCCCCTGCGCAATTTGGTTTTAGAGCGAAATTATCGACTGCCGATGCGGTGCATAGCCTGACTGATTATATTTCACTAGAACTTGGCAAAGGACACCAGACCCTGGGAGTCTTCCTCGATGTAGCCAAGGCATTCGACACGGTATCTGTTTCTCTTCTTCTGAACAAATTAGAAACCATAGGAATAAGAGGAACGCCGCTGAAACTTTTTACTGACTATTTAGACGGCCGGTTCCAATGTGTTAAAATAGATAATATTATGAGTAATGAACGGAAAAATACTAGTTTCGGTGTAGGGTCAGGTGGGCAACAGTGAACCACAAAAAATTCAAAGTTGTGTCATGTACTCAAATTAAAAGTTTTCGTTTTCTTTTTTCATACATACCATTTAGTGTCTAATAGACTTAAGGTTTCTTTACAAAATTAAGCTCAAAAACAGATAGGTTAGACATTACGAAGTGTTTTAAAAAAAATGGGAATTGGTTCACTGTGTACACTCTTTGGTACACACTGATCCATGATGAAGTTCACAGTAAACCACCGTTGGACACAGTGAACCATATCAGAATAAAACGAAGATAAGTTATATTTTAACTGAACTAATTCGGGTAAATCGGTCATCAATCAAAAATGCGTCATTAAAATAAAGTTTTTTCATTCATTCAAGAAGGTTTATTGCTTAGAATGTCAAGAAAAAACAAAAAATAGAATTATAACTTAATCAGGATAACATACTCAGCACATGTATTTAGAAATAATTGTTAAGTTGGTATACAAAACCTTTAAATTTCTGTAGAACAGTAACATATATAAAATATAATATTCTAAAAAAATACAATCAATGCGGTTTTTATTAATTGAGATCTATGTTATCAACTTATTATCTATACATCTATACAAATAAATAAAATTGGAGTGTCTGTTTTTAATATTAAGATAACCACTTTTTACTAAGTGTATATGGATGTATACACGGTACATATACCAAAACAACATTTTTTACAATTTTTGTCTGTCTGTCTGTCTGTTTGTTCCCGCTAATCTCTGAAATGGCCGGACCGATTTTGACGGGACTTTCACTGGCAGATAGCTGATGTAACAAGGAGTAACTTAGGCTACTTTTATTTTAGAAAGATTCTTTTATTTTAGAAAAAAATAACTGTCTTCGAAAACTACGCTGACATACGTCTCAAAATTCGAAAAACCCTGGCTGAATCCTACGAAATAGATCAAAATAATGTACTACAGTATTGTACACCTTAAAAAGGCCTACAAAAATGTCCGCAATGGTATATGTCTATCTCTTAGGGATAACCCACAATAACCATTTTTTATCTTTTACTTTTTACGAGAAATAAGGGCTTATTTACGAAGCGATTTTAAGCAATACAGCATTAATCCTTATCCAATTAAGTACCTTAAATACATCGTGCATTTAATATAGATCAATATGGCCCTTTACAGCATGTAATTTAAATGAATATCTTAGAAGATATTAGAGATTTAAAAAGCAGGCGCAGAGCGCGCGGGTAGTACAGGATAAGTAGGATTGTAATTCATATTACTTTGGCTTCATAGTAATTGCGAATATCATGTGTGTTCATTATACTCAAAATAAACCTAATAGTATTATTCCAAGTAAGAGACCGCGATACGGCTTAGATGTTTAGATTTTTGAATGTTTGTTTCTCAATGATGCAAAGACGGCCAAACGGATTTAGATCGAATTTGGCACAAAGATATATTATATCATGGATACGTAACAGATAGGATACCTACTTTATCCCGGTAGTAGGTTCCCGGGTGATATTTTCCGACAGCTATACGGGCCAAGCCACTGGCAAAAGTACTATTTCTATATATATGTATAGGTAAAATAGGAGCGTTAAGAAAAACCAGGAAGACTTATATTCAACTAAACCAAGCCCTATGTCGCAGTCTTCTTACTCTGAATACTATTACTTTTATTTTAAAAATACCAACACACATGATGTTCTCATAAACTATGAATCCTAAGTAATATGAGCTATAATCCTACTACTAATAATATTATATATGTGAAAATATGTATGATTGGGTGTTTGTTTCTCAATCACGCAAAAATGGCTGAATGGATCTGGATCGAAAATAGCACACAGAGTCTATATTACCTATATAACCTGGAATAACACATTCTTATCGCGGTAGTACGTCCTCTTGCATTAATTTCCGACATCCACGCGGGCGAAGCCGCGGGCAAAAGCTAGTCTATCCTATAAAATCAGTCTCAAAGTTGCGTTTACAGACTCAATAAAAAAAAAATCCTAATAATTATTTAAAAAAAGCCTAATATGTGAACTTCAGAAGTGAAATATTGACGGGGAATTTAAACGTCGCTTGGCGACGACTGCTTCCATCCACTTTTGGTTTAGGCAAAATATATTTGATATCAGTTTTCCGGACTCCTGCACAATCTGGTTCAAGAGGCTCGGAAAACTTATGATACACTTAACTTTTTAATTTTAAAAACGACACATAATAATCACAGTCATTTTCATCAGGTTCTTCTATAATCCTAGCAATATAAAATAATTTATTTTTCTTCTCTGTTTCAAGTAAAATTATTACATAATCTCCTACTTTTGGCTCCCGAGGTAAAGGCAAGAAATTTTCAGTTAAAATTATTTCTCCTTCTTCTTCGTCACTAATAAAATCTTCTCCTCCCGAAGAGGAACCACTAGCTACGAAAATCTCTTCATCGGTCGTACTAGTACTATCGCAATCGATTGAAGTTGTTTTTTTCTCTTTATAAATATCTCTTTTTTTCACGTTTTTAGTGCATGTCTTTTTCTTGTTTTCTATTTCATTCTTTTCAGGAGTATCAGTAGCGATCATGCTTTTTCCTAGCTTTCTGGGCTTCCTGATTTTACGTGGTCCAGCTTTGATTGGTGGCCTAAACATACTTGGCGATATGAAAGTTCCATGTCCTCTTGAAGTCGACGGTATGTCCAGTTGATTATCATATTTTTGTGGTTGAGCAGCGATGTCACTTGTAGCTATCGGTGGGACATATAAAGGTTTCTGTGGAGCAGTGTCTATGACTGAGCAATTAACATCGTGGTTTGGTGTTTTTTCCTGAGCATCAAAAAGGAATGATATAATTTCTGAATTATCCTGAGTCATTTCTAAGAGTGATGGTGAGGCATAGGCACGAGAAACTTGTGCTTCAGTTGGTTCAGAAATCGTTAATTCTGGATCAGGTCTATCTGTGACAGAACTTGGCAAAAAATCTACATCTGTGAAGATCGAGTCATCGAATGGATGAATCCCACATTTTCTAAAAGCATTTGTGATATTTATAGGCGTCATTGCTTTTAAATAAGCTTGTCCAACACATTCAGCTACGTGATATATTGTCAGCATTTGGCCTGGGTTACGAAGCAGCCACGAATCAACAGCTGCGTTGTAGAAAGATTTAAATGGTGCATTTAATCCAACATCTAATGGCTGGAGTTTTGCAGTTGTATGTGGAGGTAAAGTAAGCACGGTAACACCTGAGTTTTTAGCCAGATCCAGAGCTTGTATTGATAAATGGCTTTCGTGGTTATCTAATATTAGAAGTGATGGGTTGTCTTTTGAGGATGAAGTGTGCTTCACAAAATGATTCATCACATCAACGAAGAGGTCTGCATTCATCCATCCCGAAGGTGCGGCTAAGCCCAGAGTACCCGGCGGAGCACCATGCAGCATATGGGTTTTGAAATTTTTACGAGGAAACACCATTGCAGGAGGCAAAGCTTGTCCAGATGCGGATATAATGGCACAAGTCGTAATCAAAACGCCTCGTTCACCACTGGTAATTTTACACACGTTAAACCCTTTTGGTGCTAGCACTTTTTTTGGCTTCTGGACAGTGGTTGTTGATGTCTCATCCAAGTTATATACTCGCATGCCATCACCGAAACTATTATGTCGCTGCATAACTTCTTTTAAATTTGAAAAGAATTTTTCAACATTGTCCCTATTAAAGGCTGTGGCTCGAGCTAAGCTACATGGCTCAGGTTTTTTAAGGCTAAGATCTTGATGGCGTGTTCTAAACGATCGCAACCAGTCTTTTCCAGGTATTCCATTTGCTTCCCAAGATATTGGTGTTTTAATTTTGTTGGTTTTTGCCATTTGGTATGCCACTTGACGAACTTCTTTTGCCCCGAGCCCATAAAACATTAAGGCGCATTGTTTAATGTAATCTTTTAACACTAGTTCCTGGTCCTGGGAAAATACTGCATTGACTTCGTAATTAGGAACTAAGTTAGTGTTTTCATCCGACTGGATTTTTTTTGCGTACCTCCGTAGCGTAGGATATGCCAAGTGACACTCTTTAGCGGCCCTGCGTATGCTTGCACCATCTTTTATAAGCTGAAGTGCTTGCACCATATCATCCTTGCTATGCCCCCCAATCTTTCTTTTCACTGCCTTAGTTCGACCCATCTTGAAGCAAAAAAAGTTGTATCTATTTAACTAATTTGATGTTGAACTTTGGTACACAATGAACCATCAAGCGGTACACACTGAACCACGGTTCATTGTGTACCCTGCGATACTGAGTCACTGTGTACCACCTACGTTATTTGACATTTGATGTTGAAAAAAAGCAATTGATCAAGGAATATCTTTAAAACATAATAACCATATTATTGCTAGATAGTGACTTTACATGTTTATAAAATTCGGTATAAAAAGCTCAGAAAACACGACTTTGAAGAAGAAAAGCAAAACTTACCTATTTTTTACTTTTCGCGCGGGAAAACAGAAATCATCGCACCACACGACCGCTTACAACGGGCGCTCGCCCTCAACTGGGGAGTGAGGGAGACGTAACGAAACACGTTGCTACGTGTCGGTTCCATGATCCGGTAACTACTAGTTTTGAATATAATAATACCGATTCTCTGTGTACCACTGGCTCACTGTAGCCCACCTGACCCTACCCCAGGGGAGTATTCTGGGCCCCACACTATTCCTAATTTATATGAATGAATTGTGTAATCTAAATATTAAACACGGTAAAATAATATCATATGCCGACGACACGGCGTTAATATTTACCGCAAAAAGCAGAAGCGAACTGTTCGAAGTCGCTCAATTAGGATTAAATTCTGTGACTAACTGGCTTCAAAGCAATTTATTAACATTAAATGCCGACAAGACAAAATATATTCACTTCTCCATGCGCAAACCTCAACCTAACATTACTAACCCTCATCTATATGCCCATAAATGCGAAAACTGTGCAGTTAGTACGTGTAATTGTCCTTCTATCATCAAAACGAGCAACATTAAATACCTGGGGGTTATAATGGACGAAACACTCTCTTTTAAAATACATATTGAAAGCCTTAGTAAAAGAGTGCGTAAACTTATATATGTTTTTAAGAAATTACGAACATTAGCAGACAAAAAATTAATCACACAAGTTTATTTGGCCTTATGTCAATCTATTATTCAATACTGTATCACTTCTTGGGGCGGTGCACCAAAAACGAATTTGCTTCCTCTTGAAAGAGCTCAAAGAGCAATTTTGAAGGTAGCAAACTTCCATCCCTTCTTTTTTCCCACAGATCTACTTTATAAAACTTGCAACGTGCTGACTGTTCGGCAGCTTTTCATTATGCAGTTAGTATTAAAACAGCACACCATGCTTACCTACACTGCTGACAATACTAACAAGAGACGGAATGATATAGTATGTATAACAAATGAGACCTCAAAACATGTCTTTGTAGAAAGATTCTATACATTTTTAGGCCCATTTCTGTACAATAGATTAAATAGAAAACTAAGTATCTATAAATTAAACTACTATAGCTGTAAAAAAAAAAAAACTTCAATATTTACTAACCATAGATTATGCACAGACAGAAGATTTACTAGTTGTCTGCAAATAAAACCGCTAACTCGCTATTTTACTTTTGTTACCTAAGTTTTAATTTTAGTTATTACTACACATTGTTAATTTATTACATTATAAGAATTTGTGCATTTGTAGCCTGAAACACAGGTTCTACCTAGTTCAGGCAAATTAGCAAATCTGCTCTATTTTAATTGTTTAACGTATTTATTGTAAATGTGACCTTTTTTTTTTTTTTTTTTATTAATAAACAATTTATTTAACAATTTAATTTATTGTTATTGGTAATGACCGTCTTAAATGGCATCACCTGTGCTTATTTAAAATGAAGAACACAATATACTTAGATTATGAGAATAAACGGCACGGACGAAGGGATGGTGAAATAAAACTACACTTAGATTATAATAATGGAAGTGCTTACCTCCAGAACGGCATGTTCATGAATAAACGCAGCGAACTCAGGGCGCGTTCTTGACAGATTAGCTGTCAAACATGTTGTTGGTATCTTCTGGTATATAAAGCTCGCCGACACATTACACAGTTGGGACGTTCCATTGCGATATTCCAGTTCAAAAAGCAAATCATTATAGTCCACAACACTAGCACAGGTCAACGTTAATAGCGGGTAACAAGTCCAGTACGAGCGCAGGGGTCAGTAATTAATAAAACCGAGTTATGAAAGCACAAAAACAGAAACTCAAACAGCAGCTAAACGTCGTCACGAGCGCGCGACTGACGCGGACACCGACGCCTCCCTCACTGCTCCTGCGCACACCCCGCGCTCGGGAGCAGCGGGGCCCGAGTTAAAAGGAGGGGTGCATGGCAAAGTATTACGTAAAAGTGTAATTAATAGAAAACATTAAAGGAAATGCAGAAAATATTACCTTGGTACCCATTTTCTTACATAGATAAGTGGTACCTAATATACTCGTATATGTATGTTTATTGCCGGGGCCACGGGACTGTCTAAACAGGTTACCGTGGCCCTGGAACGCAAAAGGCAACCGAAGGAACAGGGTTTTTATTAGTTAGTAAGACTGTCTGTTGTTAGTCTGTTTATCTCCAAACGCAATCAGATTTGAGACTGGCGGCTATAGTAAATATTGTTCTTCTTGTAAGACTTTTTAAACGACACTACAATCATATCTATTGGAGCCGGGTACCATTTTGCTCATTAGCTATGTCCACACTATGCACTTTTATCTTTAACTTTCGTCTTCATCTTTCTATTCAACTTTCGTTTGTCGCTTTCAATAATGGAATGCGTTAACGAACGCAACGCCAATATAGTCATTTAGTTCAGTCGTAGTTTGTCAGCTTGTGGAAACATGTGCGACGACAACATATTACTTAGTGGAATATGTGCTGCTTACTTGGTCATAAGAAATTCCAGAAAAAAAAGAACCAAGCGAAAGTTTTGGATACGAGGCTATTACAATAATCGAAGTAATGTGATAATGAGAGAACTACGAGAAGATAAAGATATTCTTTTTAAAAATTTTACACGCATGTCTGAAAAAAATTTCGATAGACTTTTGAAATTGGTTACACCAATAATTAAAAAGCAGTCAACCCAGTTACGTGAAGCAATACCTAGTGAAATAAAATTAGCTATAACACTTATGTTCTTAGCTACTGGAGACAATTTAATGTCTCTTTCATGCTTTTGCATGCTCTTTTGTGCCGCCAGAACGCACAAAGACTTAGTGCAACTTTAGTGTTACTAACATAGTTTTTTTTTAAGTTATATTGACTAACACAATTGTTATTAAACGTATGTATACTTAGGTTAAGGTATTTATCTATGGGTCTTTGTTACCTGAAAATAAATGGTTTATTATTATTTCCTTTATTACAGTTGAACATTCTTATAAATTATATTTTTAAATATTAGTTAAAAAAAAAAAACATTTAAAAATATAAAAAATAGTAGCCCACCGGTATCGGGAACAGGGTCCAAGCTACCGGCGGTCAGGGCTCCAGAGAGAGGAACCTCCTGACAATACGAGCCGTGTCCAGAAGTACCGCTTTCTGAATCAAGCCCTTGATCCAACCGTTCAACGAGAGCCTCTTCAGGTGTTGGTCGAGGCTCTTGGCTATCAAACCATTGGCTGTAATGACTATCGGCACAATGATTGCTGAGTCCACATCCCACATGTCGACAACCTCGCGAGCCAAGTCAAGATACTTGATCTGTTTATCTTTCTCAGCTTTCACGAGGTTCTCGTCATGCGGGACCGTAATGTCAACAATCATTGTGCGCCGTTCTAGTCGATCCACCACCACTATATCAGGCTTATTGGCAACAACAGTCCTGTCAGTGATGATGGATCGATCCCAGTACAATGTGATATGGCCATTTTCAAGAACTGGGTCGGGCACATACCTGTAGTACGGCACCTCTGATTCCACAAGGCAGTATTTCAGAGCAAGTTGCTGGTGGATAATCCTGGCTACAAGATTGTGTCTATGCAAGTACTCCTCGTTAGCTAGACGAGAACACCCGGAGATAATGTGTCTAATTGATTCTCCCGGACGGTGGCATGCCCGACAGATGTCCACCGTACCGTCTTTCACGATAAATCTCCGGTAATTGTTCGTCATCATAACTTCGTCCATAATTGCACAGACAAAACCTTCGGTTTCCCCAAAGAGATCACCGAAACGCAGCCAGGCTACGGACGCTTGGAAATCTACGTCGGGTCCGTGTAGGGCCCGGAAAAAGCGTCCGTGAAGCTCCTTACTCTGCCATACCTCCAAGCGGTCATTAGTGTCAAGTACTACAGGCTTGCGCCAGTTCTCGTTAGCCAAGGAGAGCGGGGTGAAGCCCTTGTCCACCGCGACTACATCTCGATGCATCCCCACGTTGGCTTCCAGGAAATATTCCCTGAGACTGCATATCTCGCGATTGTGGAGAGTCTTAGCGTTTAAAAAGCCTCGACCTCCACACTTTCGCGGGATATACAGCCTCATAACCGATGACCGTGGGTGATGCATTCGATATGCAGTCAGAAGCGTACGGACCCTCCTATCCAGGGCGTCGAGTTCGGTCTGAGTCCATTTGAGTATGCCGAAAGAGTACATCAAAACCGGCATGACCCAACCGTTGAAGGCGCGCACCTTGTTTCCACCTGATAGAAGACTATTAAATACTTTCTTCAGGCGGCCAAAGAAGCGCTCCTTCAACGTTTGCTTCATGTCAGTAACATTGATTCCCAACGCTTCCGACATACCCAAATACTTATAGGTTATTATTATTATTATTATTTTTGTTAACATATCTCGGGACTCTAGGATCCCGGTCTTTTGGAAGGCGTACGAGGGGCCGAAGCCAACTCGCAGAGGCCCCTTAGACAATTTTAAATGATGAGGGGGCACCAACCGACGATTATCCCTGTATGCACTATGCAAGTGCATCCAAAGACAATCCCCGGTTGGAGCAGAACTATTACAGAATATGGAAACAGAGCAAATTAGGCTATAGGTTTGGATGGCTATAGTGGATTGGTAACCGCAACTATGGAGGGACTATGGCCCCTGCCTAATCAATGTTTTGTATACACGGATAAAATGGCAGGGGGTGACTTGCACACTCAATAATGGGCCCCCGGGAAACGTCGCTAGCACATAGTGACGTAGCGACAAAGGGGCAACACTTCCTGAGGTGCTTGAGAAGTGGAGAGGTATTCCACGGCTTTCAGAACAATCCCAGAGCCCGGAAGATGGTCAAGATCCCTACGAGCACTTACTGGAATACTTCCTTTCCCCGAGCACGTTTGCTCTTGTGAATCTCCACTCAAGCCAGCCAATAAAGGCAAGAATGAGGCGGGAGCTCTGAACCTCATCAGTGTTCACTCCAGCCGGCCAATAAAGGCAAGCCAGAGATGAGGAACAAGAATTCTCCCAAGAGATAGGGTCCGTGGGGTCGCTACTGCCCAACAGCTCGCCACAAGCTGCCCTGCGGGTTTATTATTATTCTTTTATTCATTTTCTAACATATTGAGTATATTTTTAAATATTTTTACAAAAATCTTACAAAAACATTTAAAAATATAAAAAATAGTGACCCATCGGCATCGGGAGCAGGGTCCAAGCTGCCGGTGGTCAGGGCTCTAGAGAGAGGAACCTCCTGACAATGCGTGCCGTGTCCAGGAGTACTGCCTTCTGAATCAAGCCCTTGACCCAGCCGCTCAGTGAGAGCCTCCTGAGGTGTTGGTCGAGGCTCTTCGCTATTAGCCCATTTACTGTAACAATTATCGGTACAATGATTGCAGAATCCACGTCCCACATGTCGACAACCTCGTGTGCTAAGTCAAGATACTTGATTTTTTTATCTTGTTCAACTTTCACGAGATTCTCGTCATGAGGGACAGCGATATCAACAATCATTGCACGACGCTCTCGTCGATCTACCACCACAATATCAGGCTTATTGGCTACAATAGTCCTGTCTGTGACGATAGATCGATCCCAGTACAATGTGGCGTGACCATTCTCGAGAACTGGGTCGGGCACATACCTGTAGTATGGTACTTCAGATTCCACAAGGTTGTATTGCAAAGCAAGTTGCTGGTGGATGATCCTAGCTACTAGATTGTGTCTGTGCAAGTACTCGCCGTTAGCGAGACGAGAACAACCGGAAACAATATGTCGGATTGATTCACCGGGACGGTGGCATGCCCGACAGATGTCAACCGTACTATTATTATTATTATTTATTATTATTATATTTATTCAAGGTGTCCAAACAATTCATATCAGCAATGCTACCAGATGTATTGAAAGCCATAATTAAAGTACTAAAGGATTATATTAAGGTAAGAAAGAGTTTTATTTATATATTATACATATAATAGACAATATTTAGCACAATGATAATCATTTTTTAAATATAACAAATTCAGAAACAGTATTAATATCAAATGCTTCTGTCTCAGCTGGAGAGTCATTTGGCATCTCGGTATCATTAAATATCTCAATAACACTCGGTATCTCAGTCACATTCCGCATCTCAGTAACATTCTGCGTTGCGGCTGCACCAGTCATCTGTTGCATTTCCAGATCAAAAAGTATATTATTTTTGCGCTGTTGAGCTAATAGTCGATTTAATGGATTAAGATTTCGAATTTTATGAGCTATTAATTGTCCATAAACAGTAAACTCATCTTTTTGACGTAATTCCTCACCCAAGTAGCACGTTAGTGAATTTTGGAACTTATTTTGCAACTGTAGGTAGCATATAAGTGATGTAAGAGTGTATGGTATTACTTATAGATGCAAACAGCACTCGAATTTGCATATGAGTGGCTCTTATCACTAACACTTGCTTTTAAGTGATTTTTGTTCCTGCTTTATAACTTATGGTGGCATTAAGCCGAATTTATTACTTATAGACGCATACAGGTTTCAATGTTTACTCTTTTAGAACTCATGAAGCATATAACATCTTAAAATCTCCCCTAAAGAACCGTGCCCTAATAGGTGGTAATTTTTCTTTATTTGGCACCTTTACTACTAAATAAGTAGTATATATAAGTTATTTATCACCTGTAGTGGCTCAAGAGCTATTATTGCAGCTCATTTGGAACCTAGTGGAATTGCCTTTGTAAGGTCTAATATACTCTAATATGCCACTGTAACGCATAGATCGATTCCAAAAGAAGGTTCTTGAAAACCTCGTCGTGAGGATCCCCAATTCAATGCAAAGACAACGAGACCTGTAAAGTGAAAATAATCACTACTAGGTACTAATGAGTGAATTTAGGACCTAGGAGCTCCAATAAGGCAACAAATGAGTGGAAATATGAACTGCAAGGTCAATTTTAAATCGCCATGTTTAAAAATGGAGTTCTTGAAAAGTATCTTGTTGAATGGTATTTTATTACAATAACATACAATAAAATGAGTTTTAACAACTGTTTTTGATGTGGTTCGACATTATACTTTTTGTGAAACCATAATGTTTAGGTTTTTAACAACCATATTTTTATAAAGTATTATCTTATTTATTTGATCAGTGCATATTTTTTGATAATTCTTGATTAGATCTAAAGCGCATCAAAATTTACTCAGTAAATATACCATGGTTTCACGATAAAAAACCATTTGCATGGGCTCCATGATGGTTATCCCATGTTACACACATTTTTTTAATACTCACCAAACAGATGAATAATCCAATAAATTTGCTGTCACAACATAAAGCACAAACAACCGTCTTTTTGTTTATCTCCACCGAAAATAAGAACTTGTTAAGATCTCATTTGTCACTCAACGGATGAGTGTATCGCTTTTTCGTTCAATCATTCATTCACGGCGCGCAATTTGCACCGTGAGTTCCAAGTGCCACTCAGGATAACAATTCGAACTATTCTGCATCGCTTTTGCATCTATAAATAAGTTGCAATTTTTCTCCCTTTGGTAACATACAGGTTGCTTATAGGTTCTAACCACCTTTATAGAACTTAATCACGGTGGAATTTATTACTAAAGTTTCCAAAAAAAAAACTATATGCAAGCTATTTGTCGCCAAATGTGTTACTTGGGCAGTAGCTTTTTTCATAAAGGAGATTGTTCAGCGTCCATACATCGTTCGCCCCAGAACCAACAGCGATGAAAAATTGCTTTGCGTGTTCTTATTTACGAGTACATGCCTATGAAGACAATTTTTAATGACGGACAACGTGCAGAAAGCAGTTATTAAAAAAGAAAACAAAGATTTTGAGGTTATATTTAGTAAGAAACAATAGGTACGAAATACAGGCTAATAAATGCCTATCACTAATGCTATTTCTATTGCCTGTACCTATGTGGGTAGTTGAGCTGATTCAGGCACCTATAGTAGCTAGCTACCTACTATGTATGTGTAGCATTGTAGAAGCATTTTGTTCATTTCGTCCTATCGTTTTTATATTCTAAGTCTAAGAATTAAGTGGCGGTGCTTGGGGGACGCCTATATCCAGCAGTGATGTTTTTTTGGCTGAAATGATGATAAATGCAAACGGTCCTCTTTTTAGATGTCATTTATACACACTTAAACATAGATCGGATAGCATTACTTTCATTTCGGTAATATTAGATAGTGTTAATTGAAATAAAACAGATATTCTTGTTATTTAGGTTTTATTATTGTTCATCATCGTCTACATTGGTTAGCAAAATAGTATCCAAAAATTGTGCAGGAGGGACGACGTTATTTTGACACCTTGCGAAACTCAAAAACCAAATAATAGTCATAATATGGGCGCAGCAACCTATGGTCCTGCGCCCAACGATGCAATTGCAACAATACTGCACTATTGCTTGTCTGCCTATTTGTGTCGAGTTTAATAAAATATAAACAAAATATGTTTTATTACTGATATGACGGCTTTGAATTTTGCCTCGTACAAGCCATATATTTTCGGATGACATTAATTGTAAGTCATGTATCAAATTCAGGTCGACCTCCCTACACACCTCAATAACATAAGAACCATCCCGTCTCACGTGTTCACCATAGTAAGAGCGGGCTTGTTTTATTTGATACACCCCCAATGGAATTAAAATCAAATCATTGTAATCCATTTGTGGGAATTCTTGAAGATTTTCATTAACAACTGTTATACTTTCAAATTGGGCCCGTCTCCTATTTAAATTATTTTGCTCCACAAAATCAGCTAATGAATTATTTAAAAACATTTTTTCTTGTATTACAGAGATTATTTCTCTCGCATCCTCTCTGTCTTCTAAAATCGGGTGAAACTTATTTATAATTGCTGCTGCAACCTTAAAATCTTGCATCAAATGGTTTGATGCCCTATTAAAATATTCCTGTCGCAGCAGCTTAAAATCTCTCTTGAACCGTCCATTAACCACCTCTACCACCCATCGACACAGAGTCACTTTGCGGGATTCATTTGCATTTTCGGTACTCAACTGATGTTCACCCGGTTCTACTGACAATGGATAATGTACAGAGTAGTTTAAACTTTGTAATAAAGAAATGCTGTCGCGAAAGCCCTGGTCTAATATCATGACATCACCGTTTCTAAAATATTGTCTCATTGGTTTTGAAGGTTCATGAAATTCATCTTTTAAAATATCAGCATCTGATTTTGTGGCTGGATATGGGCCCAGGACATCAATTATGTAGCCATCGAAACATACTATAATGAATGGTTTAACGAGGTTCCTATATTTATGGAGAGAGTATGTTTTTTTCTGGTATGCATAGTTGCTGCTCTTCTGGACATAAAGATATGTTCCATCCATGATAACAATTGCTTTTCTGTCCTCCATTTCACTTCCAGGGTTTCCAAACAAGGACTCAGGATTGTACAAGTTTCTTGATGCCACTTCTTGTCGAGTCATATGTTGGAATCCTAAATGTGCCGGCACAAAGTGTTCCACCATCACATTTCGGGCTTTAGTGATTAATTTAGTGAGAGAACTTCTTGCAATATTTAATAATGTCAAAATTCTGTCATCAGAATCTCCTGTTCTCAGTTTTATTAAATAAGCTGCAAGTGATGTAGTCTTTTTATGAAAGTCAGGGAGTTCAGCTAGAAGTTCGCTGAACTGTTGTTTTGAACGTCCCAGCCAATACCACACTAGATTGTTCTCCATTTGTTCAATATTTTCAAAATCTAAAATATGGTTGTAATTTTTTAATAACTCACAAAAGTCTTCTATATGGCTTACAGAAAATCTATGATTGATATTTTCAACATCAAACAAATCTGTCCATGACTGCCTTGTTAAATGGAATTCACATATACGACAATTTGGTGGTATATAGTACTTGTGATCACTCAGAAGCCTCACTCTTAAAACAAATGGAACTACTTTATGTGAAATACTGTCACATTGTGAAAATATGCATCTTCTATGTGTATCTGATGCTCTTGAATAATTTGGCAAGGTTATTCTTTCAGCTTCTTGTGGAACTGAGACGATGGCTGATTCAGGTAATACAGCATTGACAGCTTCTGTATTCGCTCTCTGATAGCATCTATGGCAAACAGAGTGCGATGGTTCAACCTAAAACAAAAATAATTGTATGGTTTACTAGTAATACATATAACAATCTAAAATCCTGTTATTTGTTTTTTTTTTTAATGTTGTTAATTCTTTTCATATCTTTATGTGTATATAAAATCTTAATATAATTACTGTTTTACAATAATCCTCACTCACTCACTCACCTGTCGTGGTTGAATCCAATTCTGCACAACATCTAAAATATGATGAGTACTCTCTTCTCCTAAAGAATGTCTTCGAATTCGTGCTAATGAAACACCACATGTCAAACAAACATGTTGATGACCGATGGTGTCCTGTAACCCTTGCGAGGTTATTATTTGACTGCTACCAGTAATCAATGAGTGACAGGCATCACAGATATAATCATTTGCAGTCACCTGTAAAACAGAATTATCAACTTAGGTTATATGTGGCAATACTTTTATTGTCGGCACTAGTTTAAAATAAAAGAAATACTTACAACCCGTGGTGCAACTTGTTGCTGTATTCGCAGAAGAATGTCATCATCGCTAAGAATATGTCTTCTCTGTCGTATCAAATTAATGCCACAATTGACACATCTCAACTGATTACTTGCTGTTTGAGTGGATCTTGATGAAGATGGTACTGAATAATGCTTTGCAGCACGATCTGCCCGTTGCCAGCAAGGATGGCAAATAAAGTGAGATGCACGCACCTATAATAAAAATGACCATTTATTTGATTATTACAACAGCAAGAGGAGCAGTAGCTATATATTTAAAAAATAATGCAATACCTCCAATGGTATAAGTCTTTCTATGATTATATTCCTAATATTTATATGATGCTGAGTATCACTTCTCAGTGCAATCACTTGATGTGACCGTGTTTGAGGTGCTAATGCCTTATTGCAGAGTGCACAACTTCTACCAATATTGCTAACAGATGTAGTTCTGACCATCTCTTGGGCCATGGCCCAGCATGTTGTGCATAAAAGATGGTGAGCTTGAACCTGAAAAAAAAGTAGACACCAAATTGACCTTTATATAACAATTGTTGCTATAGGAAAAAATATAAGTACTGTTCAACATGGTATTCCATCGAAAAAACAGCATGCCGTCATCGGAGATAACAACCCTTACTAGGTAATTTCGAGCGTGCTTGACCTGCAAATATGGAAAATCAACATGTAGTGTGTAATCACTAGATGCAATTATTGTAGGTACTTACCTGAAGAGGTGCAGTCAATTGTTGTATATAGTGAAGAATCTGGTCATCTTCCAACACCATGGAACCACCAGCAGAGCCACAATTAATACAATATCCACTTTCCATTGCGTATGTCAAGTCCGTTGCGAAGTCCGATATTAATACAATACAATCCTTTATTTCAGGCAACTTAGGCCCATAAAAACGCAATAAACAAATAATATAAAACAATAACTATAAACTAATACATATTTTATAAAAACAAAACTTAAACTATCACTAAACACGTAATGATGACGGCGTCGTGTTCCGCTGCGTGGTGTCGCATAACCGTCCTCGGAAACGACGATATAAGACACCTTTCGGCCAAAAGTCCTCTCTCAGGCAGGTCTGTAGATGGTGGGTTGGAACTCGTACCACAAACGACTTAAAATTGATGTTGTGGCGCGATTCCAACCTTTCGACCCTCAGAGTCCAATTGGTCTTTACTTTTAAGTACTGCACAACTTCCTCAATCGTGGTGGAGTGATGCAGACGTGAAATATACAGCTGCGTCGTAGGCACAGCAGGGCGCAGCAGCATGTTGGGTCCACTCGGAGCTGTACCACACTGGTTTCGTGAACAGGGCTTCTTCTTCTTCCTTACCACTTTCGTGAAACCCTCTTCATCAACTTGGCCCGATCTCGGCAAGGAGCTACGGACCGCAGCCAGGGCAGGTTGTGCACCCTTCATTTGGTTTTCCCCAATTTTATTCTGCCGCATAGACTGCGACACACCTGATTTGCTGGTGGTGACAATAGCGGCGTAGGCACGTTTAGGGGTCGACGTACCTACGTGTGACGTTTCCGCAGCCGGTGTTGTGGCGCGGGCGACGGCGGCGGTGGGCGACGCTTGCTCAGCATTATTGGCAGCCGGTGACGCACTTGTGTTCGCCGATTCTAAACTGCCGATTGATGCATTTTGCGCCCCTCGACGTGTGTTCACCTTAGAGGCCTCAGGTGACCCAATTACTGAACCCACCTTGCGCAACAGTGTTATTTCTGCTCGCAGTTCAGTGTTGGTTTTTTCCGCAACCTCCATACGGGACTGCATCTTGGTCATCTCCACCTTCAAGGTAGTGATGTCCTTTAGCAGCCTTGTAACGTCAACGTGATCGAACGTGACGGGAGGCAGCTTACTCAGCTCCTTCGCCACGAAATCTGGCACGTCATCTGGGTCGGTCTTCTTCAACATATCAAGAATATCTTGAATGCTCCTCTCAGTTCCATCTCTGCGGCGAGACGGCATCTGGTCCAGCTTTCCAAGTGACTGGAACAGTAGCAGTTTACCACTGCTGATCTCCTCCTCCTTGTAATTAGACCGGCATATCTGCAGGATGCTCACCTCGTCCATGTAGTCGATGGCATGGACTAGGAAAGCCAGCAATTCATTGACTATGAGTGGTTTGGAACTCATAGTGGTAGTACGGGCAGCGGCTATGGCCGCGCTACACGCGAATAAAATTCGTTCCGTGCACAGTGGAAACACGTCCGTATTCGACCGCGCATCGCACTGACTGTCGTTTCAGCAGATCACAAAGTCCATATATCACAGCCAGGTAACACGTTAAACAGATATATCAGAGTCCGTAAAAAATTGCAAGGGCGTCGAATGTATTCCGAAAATAAAACCAAATAGATCACACTACACAAAACAATCACAAAGCAATGCGCGCGAGTGTCAGTAGTGGAACTAAATGATGACAGTTGTGTTAATTGACATAACAAGGATTAGGGATGTCCATACATTAGATTCGTATCGATATGTTTTGAGCAAATTCGATACCAGTTAGTACATATTTGAAATATAACAAAGTATCTCATTTTAGTGTAGTAATTGTTTAGAAAAATGACATTAATTATTTAGGAAGAATGGATTAGGATACAAAATCGGTTTTGTTATTTAATTATGTTTGCACATACGGTATGCATAATAACAATAAAAACGTCGCAAATCACTACAGAATGTCATACCTTACAAAGAAAAAATCGTGTTAAAAGGTTAGAAAAGAAAGTATGTACGGATGCGTCTGATATCCGTGTGCAAGTGGCCGACGCAAGTAATCTCGCTCTCGATGTGTGAAATTAAAGATTGGGCATCACTAATTGTCAAAGATGGTGGTAGTCGTTACACCTCTTTTTAATGTTCATTATGATACGCAGAGTGTCCGTTTTAAACAAATATTCGTAATTAGTATAATAAAATATATCTATAATTATTATGTATGTCAGATGTTTGTTGGTCTTGGGGCCATTTTCGACGATGTCCTTTATAAGCTTCTTCCTCTTTATCGTCAATCTTTGTACTTTTAACATTTCTCTTCTTTCTTATTGATGGTAAGGTAAAATCATGCTCATCTTTAGACATACACGTAGACTGCGAAGTCGCAGAGCTTTCTCTATTGAATACTTCAGCTTGCGTGTCCTGAAATGTAATGTAAATGTTACTTAATTCAGTTTTTTTTTTTCAGTTACCAACAAACGAGCAGCAATGGAAATCTATTGCGAATGAATTTGACAAGCGATGGAACTGTCCACATTGTATTGGCGCCATGGATGGAAAACATGTGGTCATCCAAAGACCAGAAAATACTGTGGGCGAATTTCATAACTACAAAAGAACACATAGCATAGTATTGTTCGCAATCGTAGATGCAAACTATTGTTTTACATATGTTAACGTTGGTTGTCAGGGCCGTATATCGGACGGTGGTGTTTTTAAATCCACTGCGTTTTATAAGAAAATTGAAAAAAATGAATTAAATTTACGCCACAATGAACCACTACGTGGTAGAACGATGTCAGTTCCTTATGTCTTAGTTGCTGACGATGCATTTGCTCTATCTACCTATACTATGAAACCGTATTCAACAGATTTAAATGTGGGGTCTCCAAAAAGAGTGTATAATTATAGGTTATCAAGGGCAAGACGTATGGTTGAAAATGCATTTGGGCTGCTTGCATCTGTATTTAGAATATTTCGTAAGCCAATTGAATTATAAGTCGACAGTACTGTAATAGATATTGTTTTGAGTTGTGTTTACATTCACAATTTTCTACGATTGCAAACAGATTCATCCCGTCATTACTGCCCTCCAGGTTGTTTTGATAATGAGGATGTACGCACTGGAGAAATTATTCCCGGGTCGTGGAGAGCAATAACTGCAGATGACAGTGGTTACAGGGCACTTCAAAGAATTCCTTGTAGGCCATCAAATACATCGAACCAAATACGAGAGGAATTTATAAACTATTTCATGTGAGATATTGGAGCAATACCGTTTCAAAGCAAATACTTATAACATTTATTTTGTGGAAGAATGTAATAAATTAATTTCACCATATATGCGTTTAAAAATACCTTTTCTTCCTCAGTACTAGTTTCTCTAGTTTCCCTTGGCGTCACAGAGTCAGCAGTGAACAACAGATGTTTATAGTCAAACCACGGTGAAACGTATATCTCATCGGATCCAGAGCCACTCTTTTTCTTCATAACTTTCTGATGCTCTTTGGAAAAATATGAGCGTAGACTTTTTATCTTTTTTTTAACACCATCGATGTCCATATTTAGTAGCCAAAACTTGTAAACCATCGTTCCTCTTTACTTTATTTGTATAAAGTTTGTTATTTGGATCCCAGAGTTGTGGAAAGTTTCGGTAATCTTCAATAAAATTCAATGTAATTTCTTCTGCCATCTTGTTGTTGAACGCTTTGTGGAACAGAAATCCATCCGACGCGGAATGACGTGTATCACAGCGCGCGTTACGCTTTCAACTGTCATTGCGCATGCGTCAAGGGCATGCCCGACTTGCGCTGCTGACTGCGCTATGACGCATGCCCTTGATGAACAAAAAAAGGCACAGCGTGGACATAGCTATTCTCCTTTAAGTCACAGTTGTGCGTATCGTGATTTGGTAGTCGGAACCTATTCTTAAGGGTTTGGACATGTTTGTGTTTTAATTGAATTATCATCATAAATTAAAATTTCTGGTTTTAGAAAGAACTGTTTTTTTATATCTTTGGACAACTAACACATCGTTATCTGATCCTAAACTAGGCAGAGCCTGTACTATGGTAACCAGACAACTGATAAATATACTTATATATTTCTAAATACATACATATTATAGATAAATTACACCCAGACACAGAACAAATGATTGTGCTCATCACACAAAGATTTGTCCTGGGTGGGAATCGAACCCACGACCTCAGTCTTTGCAGTCAGGGTCACTAACCACTAGACAAACAGGCCAGTGTTACTAATGAGTAATGAATTATTATAGGTAACACGGCAGCTCTTGATGAATCAAGGGCAACCATAGCCCGCATTGAATAGATGCGTGCGCGAACGGACGAAACGATGGCTACCGCAGCATTAAATATGTCAAATGCTTTGACCAGCATTTCTAATACTATAACCTGCATGGCAGAAAGTCTGCGTACCTACTTAGGAAGTTCACATAGAGTAAGTGTGTTAGTAATTTTTTGTTAGAGTGTTAATGATTGGTTGTATCACCAGTTTTTAATGCTTTAGTATATAAATTATATTTTTACTATTCTATACATAACATCACACCTGTATTCTCGAAGGGTGACGCAAAAAGGCTACACACACATTTAACCAGTTTTTTTAAATCCCATGTAATAGGGGGGCAATCCTATTGACATAATAGTATATTGATATTGACATATATGTATTTATTATTATTTTAATAATTAAGGCTTTCTGTTCGTTGGACATTCTGGTTTCGTTTTTTTGTATATTTAAAGACTGTATCCTATGATTTTATAACAAAGCAAATATTCTGTTTGTTTCAGCCCGATAACTGATTGTTCACATCACCATGTACAAAAATTATAATTATGAAGCTTTTGCCCGCGGCTTTGCCCGCGTGATATTTAACAAAAAGTTTTTCATAAAAACTGTCTTTGAAAACTACGCTGACATACGTCACAAACTACACTGACATACGTCTCAAAATTCAGCGTTTTTTTAGTTTTTTTAAACTATTATTTATTTTTTCTAAAATAAAAGTAGCCTTAGTTACTCCTTGTTACATCAGCTATCTGCCAGTGAAAGTTTCGTCAAAATCGGTCCAGCCATTTCAGAGATTAGCTGGAACAAACAGACAGACAAAAATTGTAAAAAATGTTGTTTTGGTATATGTACCGTGTATACATCCATATACACTTAGTAAAAAGTGGTTATCTTAAAATTAAAAACAGACACTCCAATTTTATTTATTTGTATAGATGTATAGATAAGACTGATTGAAACTATTCAATAAATACATACCAAATCTTTAATAAATAATTTAATATTGTGATATTTTTTTTATTATTTAAACTCAGAATAAAAGCATTAAATTCAATGTGTCAAATGGTTGAATTTTACTTGAAAAATTTAGACTTGCTTTCAAAGTGTAGATTTCTATGGACTACAGAAAAGGGGCAATAAAACATGACCATATGATGAAAGTGTAAACAAACCTTGTTCCGATAAAATTCTTCCCCAATCACTAACTACAAAGAATTACACATTGATCAGTATTTCAGTATTTTAGTTTATTGTCTTGAAGTCCACAAACGTTGCACCAAAGCTGTTTGGTAATTACGCCCTTGCGCTAAAAGGTAGTTCTGACGCCGCCTCGAACCACAATTTTCAGAAATTATTCTGCCAGCAACAAAACTTTCCTCACGCTCCTGTTGTATGACATCTAGCTACTGACTATTCAGCTCCAATCCCGATTGTAGACAAATGTTGTGTACACAACAAGCATTCGTTATTTTTGCTGCAATCTCAGGCTTATAGTACAGCTTTCTATCAACTAATAAGTACCTGCGGAAAGAAAGTATAGTCATGCTAATGAAAATACATGTATCTTACACATGTAATTATCGCAATATTAAGTAATGTTCTTTATTATTTAATAATCAAATCAAGAGATACAATGAAATGCATACTGAAATCTTGCTTTTAAAATTCCTGAACACCATTCTACAACATTTCTAGCATTAATATGCTTTCGTTGTAGTAAGCCTTAGGAGTGTTTGGAGCAGCATTTAGGATTGGAGTCATCATAGCTCGTCTTAAAGAAAATCCTGAATCACCTGAGAAAAAAAGTTTATTTTGAAATCATTTATTTTATGGCATGGGGGGATATTAGGTACACTATCATAAAATGAAATATTATAAACAATGTATAGAAGGTCACAAGAGCGGTAGAGTACGATAAAATAATTACCTAATAAATAGAAATCTTCACCAGCGCTAAGCAATTCATCAAGGATTGTCTCGAGAGGGTTATTACTCCATGCAGCACTGTCGTGAGTTGATCCAGGGTCACTCGGATCAACACACAATATTTGTGCATCTGAGTCGCATATCTGAATTAAATTTAAGTGTTTAATAATAAGCCAATGCCTTCTCGCTATAGGTTCTATAGAACAAACAACTCACAATTAAAGTATTCAAGGAGTGATATCCCTTTCGGTTAAAGTACCGCTCTTCAAGACTTGAAGGGGAAACTATGGCAATATGTGTGCCATCGATGCACCCCAGAACTCCAGAAATGCCGAACTTTCTATAGAATCTGCAAAATGTAGCATATTATTTGTATAGGTAATTTAAAATGTCTGAGTCTAGGTCTGCATACAGATAGAAATATAAACATTGAACCCCTATTTTTTCTGGATGGGAAATCATCAAATGACTTCTCGCGCTCTAGGCGGAGCGGGAGGGCGTGTCAGACTTTTACTGACTAAAACCCACCCGTATTCCTTCAGTTGCCCATGTGCTAGGGTCACGGTATCTCTTTCGAACAATCACGCGACCCTGGCAGGCATCGGTCCTAGCAGACCCCTTCAGTGCTGCTGACATCTCTTTGAGGCGCGCGTGGAACACTACGCGCCGTCGACCCGAGCTTGGTCCTTACCGGGCGGCGAGCTACACATTGCTCGCCGCCCGCAAGCTCGTGCCTACGGTGGCCGAGAGTCCGCAATCGATTCCCGACGCCCGGGGCGTCTCCTCCTGCGGCGGCTAGGGACGTGAGGGTGCAGAGACTGCCACTCCCTCACGCGCCCCGCCTCCTCCTTCGCGAGCATTACTGCTTCGCAGAAGGAGGTGACGGCTTCCCATGCCCTCTCGCTCCGTACAATGGCTCGCACCAGGGTCGGACGTGATTGGTCGCCGCAGCCGATCGCCTCCGCGAGGACACGGCGGTGCTCCGCCCAGGCCGGGCACACCTCCACCGTATGCTCTACCGTGTCCTATAGACGATCCTCGCAATGGAAACACGCGGGCGTTTCCTCCCGCTTTATCCTGAACAGGAACCCACCGAAGCACCCATGCCCGGTGAGAACCTGCGTCAGGCGGAAGGTGAGGACGCCTTGGCGCCTCTCTATCCACTCCTCAAAGAGGAGATATACCGCCGCAATTGTGGCGTGCCCGGCGCTGGGTTGCGACAGTCGTACTCGCCATGTCGCCATGAGATCCTGCTGGAGATCTGTCCGCCGTGCCGCGATTTGTCGCGGCAGCGGAGTTTCGCCTCGTGGCGCCACTCCCACATGTGGACGAGGACCGTTGCCTCCAGATCCCATGGCGGCACTCCGGCAAGGAGGCTCGCCGCCTCGCGCGAGACCGTGCGGTATCCCCGGATTAGCCGGATGGCCATGACCTGGGCCGCACTCAACCGGCGTGCTGGGCCCAGCCTCAATGAGGGCGCCCACACCGGTGCCCCGTAAAGGGCCATGGACCGCACGACCCCCGTGTAGAGCCTCCGGCAGGAGGCGTTTGGACCCCCCAGATTGGGCAGGAGCCGCTTTAGCGCAGCCCCAGCCCGCTCCAGTCTGGGAGCCAAACGTCGGAAGTGCTTGACGAAGTTCCACCGGCTGTCGAGGACAAGTCCCAGGTACTTCATCGTCGACTCGACGCCGATGTGAACCCCTCCTACCGTGAGTTGGGAACCCGCAGGTGGCGCGTTCCGAGGACCATGAAAACCTATGGCATCGGACTTGTGCAAGGCCACCTCGAGTCCCGATTGCCGGATCCTATCGACGATTGTCGCAACCCCGCGTGTCATAAGTTCGGCCGCCGCCTCGTGCGACCTCCCTGGCGCCAGGACCAGCGTGTCCACAGCGTAGCAAATTACGCGGACGCCGCTAGGGAGGTTGGCGCGCAGCACCCAGTCGTAACCGATGTCCCACAGATGCGGCCCCACGACCGATCCCTGTGGGACACCGCACGACATCTCTCGCCGGTTCCAGTCTCCCTGGTGAACGGGGTAGATGACGGCCCTATCCGTCAAGTAAGCCTCGACCACACGACATAGGTAGGTCGGCATCCGGTGATACCGGAGTGCCTCCCTAATGCAACTCCAGGGCAGGGTATTAAAGGCGTTGACGATGTCTAGCGACACCGCCAAGACGACCCCACCCCGGGCCGCTGCATCCCCCGTCGTGAGGGCTCGCACGCGCATGATGGCGTCCACCGTAGAGCGCCCCTTGCGGAAACCGAACTGGCTTTCCGCCAAATCCGGCCCCTCTCGCACCAGCCACCCGACGAGGCGGTCTGCAATTACTCTTTCAAAGAGCTTGCCCACCTCTTCGAGCAGCGCGATGGGCCGGTAAGCGGACGGAGAGTCCGCTGGGCGCCCTGGTTTCTTAAAGAGGACCAATTTCCCCGTCTTCCAACGAAGTGAGAACTGGCCCCTTTCCAAACATGCGCTTAGGAGCCCCCTTAGCCGAGGCTTGGGAGCCTCCAAGGCCAGGACCCAGGCTTTGTCAGGCAAGCCGTCGGGTCCTGGGGCGGTATTTTTGGCATTTATTCGACGTACCGCCACTCTCAACTCTACCTCGGTCACCTCTGGAGCATCGTCGTCGTCGTCGGTGGTGTGGTCCGCATCGGGCACCGCAGGAGGCGGAGCCATGGGTTGGGGACTATGTTCCCCTCGCGAAGGGAACAGAGCGCTCACCACGCCCTCCACAAGCTGGGGTCGGAGAACCTTTTTTTTTTTTTTTTGATCACGAGGTGGAAATCCTCATGGATGTCCTCCGCCCTGGGGTGGGCGGAGGGGTCTGTCAGACTCTTACTGACTAAAACCACCCCGGTGTTCCGTCCCACACCTACGTCGGGGACCACGGGAACCAATATGTCTTCCGCGATCCCCGACTGGTGCCGGCCCGCCTTTGCGGGCCTCCTCACGTTGGGGGGGAGTGAGGTGTTAAACTCCCCCCCATACATCACAGAGAGGCGCGCGTGGAACACTACGCGCCACCATCTCGGGTCCGTAGAAATAGGGGGCGACGGATGTCCCCAGATCCGTCGCCCCTGGACCCATTTAGGGGGGCTGGAAGAGGGCGTTGTCCGCCCTCCGCCGACGCCCAGTGCGCCTGCTGCGGGCTGGGTCAGCGGAAGATATCTCCCGCTCCCTTTCCGCAGCCTCCTTCTGCGACATGACAGTTTCGCAGAAGGATACCACCGCGTCCCAGGACTCTTCGCTGCCGACCATCGACTCGACCACGGCCGGCAGCGATAGGTCACTGCCTACTTCCGAGACGAGGACACGACGCGGCTCCTCCCAAGCGGCACATTCTGCCAGCGTATGAGGGGGTCGGAGAACCTGAGTCAGCGGGGGAGCCCATGGGCGGAATTTCTCCCGGACGGTCTTGTAGGGCCGTCCCCATGGGTCCCTGTTCAGAGTCTCCAGCGACTCCTTGCGGGCCAGTCCTCTGGCCTGCAGGATTTCCTCTTGGAGGGCGGTCTTCGCCGCTCTGTACCCCTCATATAGCTCCACCTGCCTGCCTGGTGTACCGGTATCGCGCCGCAATGCACGCTTCACGAAACGCTGTCAGCTGCGGCGACCACCAGTACACCTGGCGCCAAGCCCGTCCTGGCTGGACTCGGGGCATAGCCACATCACAGATCTCGGACATGGCCTCCCGGAACCACTCGGCCTCGTCGTTGATGTCAGCAGGCCTGTCCGGTGGTGACACCCAGGCCTGCACGATCGAGGCTTCCAGGAGAAGCTCCCGGTCCAGCTTCTTCAGCGCCCACCGCGGACCACTCGGTGTCTGCCGGATCGGCGCGCTCGAAGTCTGGGCGGAGACGTCAAACCGGATGTACCGGATGTCGGAATACGTCTCCACCCCCTCCATGATGCGCCAATCAATGACCTGCGGCGACAGAGCGGGGCTGGCGAACGTAATGTCCACCACTGATTCGCCCCGCATCCGTACACACGTAGGAACAGAACCACGTAGGACGACCAGGCCTGTCTCCAGAGCCCAGTCCTCCACCATCCTGCCCCGTGTGTCCGTATACCAGGAACCCCAAGCCAAATTCTTGGCGTTGAAGTCCCCGAGTACGAGCACGAGGAGGGGACGGAACCCGACGACGACGACTCTCAGCTCCACAAGGGATTTGTGGAACTCGGCGAGAGTTCGGCTCGGGGAGAAGTATACTCCCATCACTACAATCTCCCCGAACCGTGCTGCTACGCAACCCCGTCCCCTCTTGACAACCTCGAGGGTCGGGGTCCCGGCGGCGGCCGATGAAATGAGGGTCACTCACTGAGCCGCTCAGGTCCTCCACCCAGTCATCCCTGGGCGGGACAAAGTACGGCTCAGCGACCACAGCGATGTTAATCGACCACTGCGCCATGCTCTGGAGTAAGTGTGAAATTACAGTGGCAGCGGGCGGGGCGGATGAGCGGGTGACGCGTCGAGCGGAAAACGCTCATTTCAATAGATGAACACAGTAGCAACGGAGCGTTCGGGCGGTTTGGACGTTTCTCTATGTTTCGTGTGCAATTAATATTTGCTTAAATTAAAATGTCCGATTATTTGGAAGCTAGCGCCTATATAAAGTGGGACCTTTTTTTTTCTAAAAGCAATCGTCACGATATTAATAGTGATTGGTATAGACATGGTGAATTTCATACTTTATACGAAAGGCTACGAAACCATGAAGATAAATTTTATGAATACACTCGAATGACCGTAACAACTTTTGACTACATATTATTAAATGCTGTACAAACACAGTTATCGAAACCCGAAACTAACTTCATTGCCTTAACAATATCTCCTGCGCAGAAACTTTTGTTGACTCTGAGGTAAGAAATCAAAACTATAATAATCATCAATGAATTTTTATTATTAATCAACAATGCCAGACATAAAAAGTAATCAATAATTATCTATATTATCTGGAGGTGCACTGTAATAACCATATTGTGTCATAATATATGGATCTGAAATACTTCCTGCTTGCATCTCGGCCATTATAATTGAATTTATTTTGTTTCGCACTCGCATCTTTTGGATTCCTTTGAACTGTTCCATTTGTGGGAGTAAACTCATCAAATAATGATAATCATCTGATTTTGGAGGTTCTTGTGCAGGCGTCCTTTCTTTGTTCTGAAGTAGTAAAAGTCGTTTTTTTTCTATTTCCAAGAATTCAGAGCGCAGTTCGTTAGCTGATTTCCTCTTTTTTCCTCGACTGGATGTTGATGGAGCCGATGTTGATGGTGTTGGTGAAGATACTGATATGCTCGATAAAGGCGATGCCACATTTATATCACTTATAATGGAGTCTTGCGTGTCATCATTTTTGTCACTGTCACTAGTTAGATGAGTAGTGATATTAGATTCACTTCGGCTAGGCTGTATTTGATATTTCATAAAAGACATTTGGCGGAAATGTTTCCAAGTAGATACAATCAGTAGCTGCATCCCCAGATCGAGTTGGTGGAATTTTTTTTAGTTCCTTTCTGTAGTGGTCCTTAATGTTCTTCCATTTACTCTTCAACACATTAACTGTAAAAAAAAATGGTAAAGTGAATATGATTTAGTCTGTAACTAACTGTACGTTTTATTTGCAGGTACTTGTCTACAGGGATGTCATTCAAATCACTAGCTTTTTCCTTCCGACTAGGAGCTACTACTGTTGGAAATATTATATATACTACATGTGAAACAATCTGGGATCAGTTAGTACATATACACATGCCTCAACCTACAATGGAACATTTGAAGAAAATTGCAAATGACTATTATAAAAAATGGCAATTTCCTAACTGCATTGGGTCAATTGACGGGAAGCACTGTCGTATAAAGAAACCTAAACATTCAGGACCTGAATACTTTAACTACCGAAAGTTTTTTTCTTTAGTGCTTCAAGCAGTTGCTGATGCTGATAAAAAATTCATCGTTATTGAAGTTGGTGGTCGAGGCAAACAAAGTGATGGTGGCACGTTTCACTACTCGAGATTAAATAGACAACTAGAAAACAAAACGTTCAATATGCCACCTCCTCAAGTGCTTCCAAGCACCGACAAGCAGCTACCCATGGTCTTAATTGGCGATGAAGCTTACCCATTAAAAGAATATCTCATGCGCCCATATCCCCAACGAAATATTGACCAGAACAAAGACACATTTAACAAGAGGCTGTCAAGGGCCAGAAAGTGCATTGAATGTGCATTCGGAATTCTATGTGCTAAATGGTGAATACTTAATAAATCTATAGAAACAAATGTCAAACATGCACGTTTAATAATAAAAACTGCTTGTTTGCTTCATAACATTACTATGGCCAAAGATGTTTACGCCGATCGCCATTTGCATTTAATCAATCAAATAGCTTCACAAAACTTAGAATCAAGTACAAGACAAAACAATAGTTCCACGGTGAGAGCTAGAGCAATACGAAATGACTTTAAAGATTACTTTAATAATTACCATCAAGATAACCAATAAATTTTATTTACCATCAGAATCTCCGCTTATTACTTGTATTTCTTCCCATAGTTTTTTAATTATTTGACGATTCGAATGATTTGAATCGCTACTATTCCACAAAGGTGGCCGAGCCAATACGGCACTTATTAAATCTATTAAATCTTCTGTCGACAACGGCATGACGTCTGAACAAACCGAGCGGAAAACGCAAACTGACTTGCGTCCACCCGCCCCGCCCGCGACACACGCTTCTCCCGCCGCGATACCCGCTCGCCCGCCCCGCCCGTACTTGGTGCACCTTGGTTCACAAGTATGTGCTTGTCTTACACGCCAGCGGATTCCGCTACCCGCGCCGCTCCCACTGTAATTTCAGGCTAACAGATCCTGAGCGGAGGCGTAGTGGTTGATATTCGCTTGGAGGAGGCGTAATGGAGTACCTATTGTTGACACTCCATTTCAGCCCCCTCCTGAGCCCCCTGTGAGGGCCCTGCCCTGGTGGTGCCGGCAACGACAGTGGTCGAGGCGGCAGCGGCGACAGCGGTGACGGCGGTGGCGGAGGGCTTGCCCTTGCCCCTGGCCTTGGCGGATGAAGCGCAGGTCTTACTTCCAGCCCGGTGATCGGCCGGCTTGCCAGCCGCCGCACATGCATAGCAGTGCGACGTGGCATTGCAAGAGCCGGCCTCGTGACCGGGCTGACCGCAACGGAAGCACTGAACGCTGCGGTCCACCTCTGAGGTACATTTCACGAATACGTGGTGGCCTGTTTGGCATCGGAAGCACCTCAGAGGTCTGGGCTCTAACAGTTTCACCTGCGCCGAAGCCCAGCCCACCAGGAGCCTTCGGCCCCCCGAGGTGATTTTTTGAGCCGCCGACACGGGGCAGCTGACCGTTACGGTTCTCATCCCCGTGCTGTCAGGACGGATGGTGCCTGCCCTCACTTGATCGGCAGAGCACCCCCCGGTCCTAACAATGGCGGCTACCACCTCCGCCTCCGCAGTCGTCCAGGCCCAGGATGCGCATGTCAGCGCACTTGGTAGGCCTGGAAACTCGGGCCTCGTCCGCGTCTAAGGACGCCCTGAGCCTATCGGCCAGAGCGTCAGCAGTCGGGCCACTGGCCGCACCAGGGACCTCCAGCATCCGGGCTCCAGTCAAAGTGACCTGAACATATTGAACCCCTAAATTGGCCCACTGACCAATACTTACCCTCTTTTAACTTCATCACGAAGTTGCATGGAGCTTGGAAATTGGACATACTTCTTGAAGATACGTGGCAAATTGAGGACCTCAGTCACTGGTTTGATTGCTCGAGAAACTGAGGGTTGTGACACAGCATGACATTGCGACTGGCCTACCAGCACAGAGTACATTATTTTAACTGGTATAGAGTCTTCAGTCACGGTCTCCTACTAGCGACATCTATTACGCAATGTTCGAACTACAACTCATTACCTAGAGCGTTCTCCCCGGGCTTTGCTACCAGTTTTATTCAATTTCTAGGGTTTAATCTAATTAAAACACTCAAATGAGATAAATATCATTTATTTCCTCTTCTTTTATTGTAATAATTAAAAGCTTCTACTTGAATGGAGTCTTCAGAATCAAAGTGTTTGCTGATACCGCTTAATAATTTATTTGTGGCCTTACACCAACTGAATGAAAGAAATCTGCACGTAAAACCAAAAAAGAACTCTATCAAATCTCTTTTATGATTTGGACAATTAATAAATTTAGTGTCTGCTATTACATGTAACAAAGTTTTAATGTAATTGTTTGTGTTTACAATATGACTTTTATTTTTTTAAATGTTATGAATCACATCCTGTAAACATGAAAAAAATATTTTATATTTGCACTAGGGTACGACAAAAATTTTCTATTTTTTATATATTCTCGGCAACTTATATACATGTTTTCTTTTTCATTTTTTTCAAATAATGTTTTCTCACAATTTTTACAATTTCTAATGATTTTTCTGCTTTTTCTTAACAAATAACCAGTTACATACTCTAGTTGAGCCTTCAAAGTGGGATTGTTTTGCTTTTCATTATAACCAATTATGTGATCATCTAACATGATATCTTGAAAATCAATTTCATTGACATCTACAGCGTCACTTTGTTTTTTAGAAAATATTTCATCAAAAGTATGAAAGACTGAGCAAAAATCTTCCTCGCAATTCGACCCAACTGCATAATTGCTACTTAAGTTATTTACTAATAGTGAGGCAAATGCAGTTTCAAAGGCAGCACACGTAGGCGAAACATTTCTTAGACCGTGACTACGTATGCTGCCAAAAAAAAAATCCAAAGGGTTCAAATGCCTACACCACAAAGATTTTATGTTATGTTCATTAAACAATTTGTCTCTTAATAGCTCCATATTTTTTACAGTATGTAACCAGTTATTTATAGATGGCACAGTACCAGCAGATCCTGTGACAGATACAAACTTCATTGATTTTAATATATTTTTTGATTGAGTCCATACATTTTTGTGCAGAGAATTTGGTGTTACATTATTTAATAACTTTTTGCCACTGCGGGTTTTTGAATTTTGAAAACTTCCATTCATTGAATCAAATAAATTATCTATAAAAAATATTAAGTCTGCTGTATCCTTTGCATCCTCAGGAAGAATTACATACTCTGAAAAAAAAAAGGAAAATATATTTAGTTACCCAAGATGTGTCAAAAAAAGTTTATTAGCATAAGTAGACTGACTAATTTATTAACTGCAGTAAAGTGTATCTTGTATGTTGAAGAAAAAAAAAAACAAATTAAAAAGTTACACTACTGCCGCGGTTTCAATCGCATCCAACTACTTCATGCACCCGGATGAATGAAAACTATCCTATGTACCCCAGGTTTCAATCTATGTCTACACAGAATTTTATCTCAATCGGATCAGCCGTTTTCCCGTGAAAGCGTAACAGACAGGTTACTTTCACATTTATAATATTAGTAAAGATCGCAACAGTATTCATTCATTTTTAAAATACGAATCTGAAGGAATAAATCTAAATATTATATTTATCTAAATATTCAATAATAAAACATAGCTTACCAGCTAAATAACCCATGGTTTTACCAACTGTTTGGCTAAACAATTGGGATGCAAATTTTACTTTCATTTTCGGTATCTTATCTTTATTGCAGTGATTCTCAGACAAATTTTTTATAAGTTTCAGTCCTTTGTAGTTTGGGTTGTTTCTATATAATAATTGTATGTATTCCCACTTCGCAACTTTTTCTTGGCCATCCATGGAGTATTTCAAATTTTTTGTGATAAGATTATTTCGTAAGCCTTTCAATAAATGAGGGAGGTCATATAATGGAATCACGGACTTCCCTTCAACCTCAAATATTGAGTGTTTTAAAATTTCATTGTTTCTCAAGTAGTTTTGTCGAGTGTCTTCAATTAAATAATTGATTGCGCTTACATTTGATGTTCCCTGGTCACAAACAGTAGCCATAACAGTAAATCCTATTCTGTTCAATTCTCGGTTTTTTTTTTAAATCAATTGTGCCAAAACTGCTTTTGGTGTACTCCCAGCAGAAAATGAGTAGTAAATCGGCTGTTTGTAGTTTTTTACAACGCCTCTGATCATAAATACCAACACATGATCCGCTATTTTTCTTACTGATTCTCCTTCATAATTTACAAATCCTAATATTCGGTCTTTTCTTCTGTTGTAGTCAAAGTGCGGAGTGACAGCCATCTCATCGAATATTAATGTACACAATTTTTCATGTTCTTTCATTCCTTTTAATTTCTCATGCAACTGGTTAAAAATGTTTTCATTAAACCCTGGCTTTAAACCAGCTTTTGAAAGAAGCCTACTCAAAGTTACTGAAGATGGTAAGATGAAAATTTTGCTGAGCCATCTATAAGCTCGAGGTCCTCGCCTGTACATAGACAGTGCCATTATATTTTCTTCTTTAGTAAATCTCCTTCCCATTTTAGGTTTATTAATCTCTCTAAACTGCATTACTGTAAAAAGAGCAGCTAATGTTTTAAATTTCTTTAAAGCATTTTGAAATGCAGAATTTGTACTGAGCTTTCTGGCTTTTTTTAACCGTTGTTGAAAAGAGTCTTTATCTTTTTGCAATTTCTTTATTTCTCTACATAGTTGTTGCTCACTGGCCCCTGGACATTTTTTGATGATCCCTAAAACAGATTTAAATTATAAATTAAGTAATTAGCAGCAAATAATTTCTATGCTACAGAGTTGTTTTCTAAAATAACTCTTTTTAGACAAATCCATTTTTTTTAAATAAAATGAGTGAGTTAATAATTATGTTATATCATTTTTAAATAAACTACAGAGCTCTAGATAATTTTCGCACTTACGTGATTTCACAGAATGGACAGTTTTCTTCTGTAAATAATCATTATCAATATCCATAGGTTCATCTTGTCTTTGGGATTGTTCACCTGTTAAATAAAGAAGGGTAGATAGCAGTCTACTTGATAAAATTCATCACACTGACTGATTGACAGACAACACACAGCAGTGGATCTAGAAGCATGAAACTGTGCTCAGAAGTGTTTTGCATAAAGCTGCTGAGTACTAAGAAAGGTTTTGAAAACCAATGACATGGGGTGACCTCTAGTAATGTAAAATATTTTTTACAGATATAAAAAATATCTAACTGTCTGTATAATCTGTTTAATATCTTTATCCGTAAACTATGAAAATCAATCATTACCTGATGTTGAAGGCGTAGCAGGAGGCATATTCAAAACTTGGTTAGTAATATCCGTTAAGCAGCGTTTTCCAACAGAAGAAAGCCCTGTAAACAGGATTTATTACATTTCAAAATACCTCTCATGTACCTCTCATCTCAACCAACAAAGTGTCAATCACAGCACAGTAGTTTTTATCAAAAGAAGTGTATTCATTCATATTGTTTGAGATGCCTAGAACGCTTGAATTACATAAACAAAAATTAAAATTTACCTGATATTGAAGGAGCAGCAGGAGAAACATCTAACGTTTGTTGAGTAGTATTTCTGTGGCAGCGTTTTTTGACAGAAAGCCCTGTAAAAGATGTCATTCTAATTATTATATTTACAACACTCTTTATGTGGTCAATGTGTTACAGTTTTCAATTTTATTGATTTAACATACCAATAGACATGGAAATAATCGAATAATTTGCCTTTGTCTGTAGATATGTTTGTCCGTTTTAGATAAAGTTTAGTTTTAGACTTTTTACCATTTTTGTCCAGAACCCAAAAAAATATAAATTTCTTACTTGATAACTTAAATGTGGGGACAGCATCAATTGAAAGTATTTTGTTCCTGGTGTGGTATTTGCTCTCAAAATGTAAGGAGCATACTCTTCGGTACTTAAAGATGTATTCATTATCCTTTCCCAAAATGTCACCTCCAACATTATATAACCAGGTTCTAAAGCGATCAATATCTTTATTAGGGTTAGGAAATTTGTGAAGAATTTCAGTAGCCAAACCTGAAAACAAAGTATAATTGTGACACTACAATACAAGATCCATCACATCATTCATCATCATTTCATGACAAAGGATTCAGGTTAAAAAAATAATTGAAATTTTACTATTAAACTAGCTTTTGTTAGCGGCTTTGCTTGCTCTTTCTCCCCCTTCCCTAAAGGAAATTTAATAACAAGATACATTAACCAAAAGATACAGTAATTGTCATTAAATATTTTGGTTAACCCAAATGATATCTAGTATTATCGTAGAAAGTTATTTTCCCACTAGAAATTAACAACATAAAAACCTATTCTTACTCTATTAGTTATTATTCACTCACCACAATTTGGCACACAACACTTTTTTTTGTGCTGCCGCCATTGCAGCAAATCGGAGACCATCAAATGTAGCCGGGTTTGGATATAAAACAGAGTTGTCGGAGTCCAAACCAAAGCATAGGTCAAAGAAATGTAACAGAGCCACCAAAGTCCGTAAAACAAAGCCAAATCGTCGTGAGAAAATATAAAATAACGCGAAAACCACCATGAGCACTTCCGAATCTCAAAAAGAAACAAAACGGAATAAATTTTATTTTATTTACAGAACATGACATTGACACATGTAATTTGATTGTTGTCAGATATGTTGACGTTCCGTTCCAACAAGTACGCGCAAAATTTATTTTATACTATTTATACATCCCGAAGACTTTTAAGACTAAAATTCATATTGTCTACCAGCTCAATCTACTTAAAATGTCTTTTGAGGAAATTCTCCCTCGAAGTGGGAGTCAATAAATGTATTTTCTCTATATTGAAAAGAACAACAGAACTGCAAAGTGCATCTGACAATGAATACGTTATCATGTTTGATGAAATGTCCATTTAAAAAAAATATAATGTATAACCGAAAGACAGATATAATAGAAGGATTCCAAGACCATGGCCTTCAAGGCAGATCGCCACAATTAGCAACACATGCTCTAGTGTTCATGTTAGCTGGCATTAGAAAAAAGATTAACCAGCCTGTGGCTTACTACTTATCTCCAGCAGGTATGTTATCATACCTGTTATCAACGCAATCACACTAATATTATAAAGGAGAAAGTTTGTGAGTGTGTGTGTTTATATGTTTGTTACTTCTTCACGCACAAACGGCTCAAAGGATTTGGATGAAATTTGGCACACAGATAGTTTATAACCAGGATTAACACATAGAATACTTTTTATCCCAATATTCCCACGGGACCTAAACTTATGCGTGTGAAACCGGAGGGCGCAACTAGTAATTACTATAAAAATACCATAATTACAGCTACCTATCTAATAAAACTCAGAACTCGATGTTAAGGCGCTGTGAATAGACAACTTTTCTGTATTTGAGGGGGTGAAGCAGATGCAGTGATTGTCAAGTAGTCCCGCCTACTGCGGGGTGCACCGCGCAAATGTCACCGATGCGCGATGTCCATTTTTACCGAAGCGTAATTTCAATTTTAATTATAATGTACGATTGGCCTAGCGCGCCAGCGTCCGGCTTCGTAACGCGCTTCCGCCGTGACTACCGAGATCGAATCTCACTAGAAACTTATATTTTTAATTTCTAATTTTTGAAATATGTTCCTATATATATTTTCGAGTTCTTGTTTTTAAAATATGCACATATTTTTATTTTCTTTTTTTTTTAATAATTAATCAATAATTGATATTTTCTAGAAGAGGTTATCGAGAAATTATATTATGTAACACATTCATCAGACGAATAATAAGTAATTCGTAAGTAACATGACGTAGGCGCAGAATTGTCAATTTTGGAAAGGGCGTATTCTCAAAACGGCTAATTGTCAAATTGTAAAAAATATATATAGATATATTTTTTTCTTCAGAATCAAGAGTAAATAAAATAAAAACCGTTTAACAAGCTTGATGGTTGATTCTGGAGAAAAATAGTATACAGTGTGTTACAAAAGTATAGGAATAGAAGTAATTGTTCTCATCATTATGAAAAACTTGGACATACGGACGGGGTAAACGAATAGGAAGGGTAGGTACATAAAATGTAAACAGGATAATTTATTTTATTTTATTATTTTTGACATATTTACGCATACGGAGCGAAATCAGATAAAGGGCACATCAGGGACATAGGCTGTACTGCAGTCTCTTCAACGGTGCTAGATCGACTATCGGTACATGGTATCGGTACAGTGTCTGTAAAAAAATACCACTATGTCAGACCAGTGTTGCCGTTCTATAAATTTGAAAAGCGCTAAATTATCTGAAAATTCCGCCAGATATGAATAAAATATAGTTTAAAAAATCCGCTAGAAAGCGCTAAACTTTTTCACATGTGTAACACGACCAGTTTTATTTTTCTGTACTAATTTATACATTTAAGCATTATGTTATGCTAAGTTAAACCAGGTAATCATTACATAAAAGGCAGCATGGAAATAATGTATTTAATAATCAGTTTAAAACAATAAAAAATCAACAAAAACAATGTTTTCTAAAATATTTCTGTTACAAGATAGATACTTTAGTAACTAATTAACGCTTAAAATATAATTGAAAATTAATTTACATGTTGAAATCAAATATTGCGTCCTCTGCATCTTCAGCATCTTCAGCTGCAATGACACTCGTACTGGAGCTAGAAGTGCCAGCCTCTCCTTGCTCTGTAGTTGCTTTTGGTTTCCATTTACCGACTTGATTAACAACGTCATCAGGAAGTTCGTACGTTGAGCAATTCATGTCCTTAATCTTTAGTTGGTTTCTGATGGTAAGCAGGGAATTTAAAGTTTTTTCGGATAACTTATTACGTAGTTTATTTTTGATGATACTCATGGCACTAAATAATCTTTCGACTTCGGCATTTGAGTGCGGCAATGACAAGATGGCGATAGCAAATTCACACAATTCGTGGAAGGTGTTCACATCAGCTGCATTTTTGTACGCCGCTACCTTAGCCCAAAAGGTAACAGGGTCTCCATTAAGTGGACTCCAATCTACGAAGTTAATTGTTTGCCACTGCTGCAAAATCTTATCGATCTTTTTGTCGCAAATTCCTATTTCTTTTGCGAGATCTGTTATGGAATTGTCTTTTGATTGTTTCAATGTTTCTTCTTCAGACAACAGCCTCATTTTTTCCAAAGTTTTATAGTTCAATGGTAGTCGTTTTTGAAGTTCTTCGCCCAACTTCACATTGAAATCTATACAGCGTTTTTTTATTGTAGCAATATTTATATTATGATCAGCTGGAAATTTCTGCAGTTGTGATTCAAAAACATAGCCAAGGTATGGAACGGGATTGAGGTGGTCTGTTATTTTCAAATTTATAAAATCTTCGTCAGTTGTTGCTGCTGTTGGCATAATAACTCGTTGACATATTGAACGTAACAACATCATCAGAGTGCTCAACAGTTTTATGGGATTTGCTTTTTCGCTTTCAAAGATTTTTATAGTTTGCTGCACTTCGCCGAGGATGCTTTTTAGAAAGTACAAATATAGTCGATTTTGCTCATCATTATACATAGCATAAAGCATTTCGGCTGTGTAGCAGTGTTCTCTAGTGGTTTGAAAATGTAATTTTAATTCATCCCATCGCGATATTATCCTGACGACAGCAGGTTCAATAGAAAGCCACCGCGTGTCACATACTTTGAGGATCTTTAAAGGTTCTTCACCACAATTGATTGTTTGAAAAATATGTTTGTATTCAATTTGGCGTTTCGTTGAATGCGAAAACCAATTATATGTTTCGCGAACAAGAAACACAATATTTCTCGGCAAGGTATTTTCCGAAGCGTGAGTTACCGCCAGTTGTAGAGAATGACAAACACAGGGAATTAGAATGAGGTGCGGTAGATTATACTGTGTTTTAAGAATCATATACACACTGTGCCTGCATCCAGTCATAACAGCAGCGTTATCAGTTCCAATCCCCACCAAATTTTGTAAGTCTAGATTATTATCTTTTAAGCATTTCACCAAAGTCGTAACAATCCCAATAGCGTCTGAACTTTCAAGCGATTGCAAAGCTAAAAAAGTAGATACCACTTTGCTTTGTTTCAAACTGAAATATCTTATCACTATTCCAAAATACTTCGTGACGCTTATATCTGTAGACTCATCCAACAATAAACTGTATTTTCGATCACCAATGTCAGTCAATAGTTCATTTTTGAAATGTGGTGCTAGAATGTCATTTATTACCTGTGTGTATTTAGTTCTGTGCAACTTCATGTCTATTGATGATTTCGAATCCTTAAAACATTTTTTGCATACATCAGTTAAGTGATCAATTTGGCGAATGGAAGTATGTTCCGCAATAAATAAAGCTAACGTACATTCAGCTCTGGCGCACTGCTTGCATTTCGCTGGTTCAGATGTCGGAAATTTAATCAGTTTATTTTGGGAAATTAGTTGTATAGTTCGTGTGGAGATATGTGTGGCAGATGTAGGTGGATTAATAAAAGTCAGTCTGCTTGGTACTCACGGTTCTATTGTGGAACACACACACAACACATAAAACAGTTAGAAGGAGTAAAGTACAATTACAATAGTCACGGCACAATCACAATAGTCACAGCACAATCACAATAGTCACAGCACAATACAAACAGTTTCAAACACGTAAACGGTTGGCGAACGAGGCGTCACAAGTTATTATAGCCGAGCGCGGCGCGTGGGCAGGTAACGACTGAGGTCGCGGCAAGGTGATCGTATGTTAGCCTCACCCCGCGCGCGCAGCTACGTCACGATGACGAGGTCCGGTGTGTGTGTCCAGTGCATACTGGTAGCCCGACATTAAGCGAATGCTGGTGATCGTGTATATGATAATAAATAAATGTATATAAATATTGTTGTGTTGTGTTTGTTATAAATAAATAAATGGTAGTGTAGGTGTGTACCCCACACCACCCCCCTCCAGAGACCGTCAAGGGCGATAAAAATCTGGGAATTTGACCCGACGTCCAGACCGAGTAGTATACTCCTTTACGTCTGGAGATGGAGTATCTTCCATGGGGTCAGCTTTGTCAGCCAATATGTATGCTGGCTTTAGGCGGTCTATTGAGACCGTGACCTCTTTACCCTTGAATAAAATTTTAAAAGTTTTATCACTTCTGTGCAGAACTTTGTGAGGACCTGTGTAAGCTGGTTGCAGCGAACCACGTAATGCGTCTTCACGAAGGAACACGTGATCGGTGGTCTGCAGATCCTTAAATACAAAAATGCTCGTTTTGTTGTGACGAGAAGCTGGAGTTGGCTGTAATTTTTGGGCAAAGTGTCGGATGCGCGCGGTAAATTCCGTGATGTCGGTCGTTCCTTCATCACAGGGTGAAAAAAATTCGCCCGGGAGTCTTAGCTGCTCGCCGTATACTAATTCGGCGGAAGACGCTTGGACATCCTTTTTGAATGCGCTCCTTATGCCAAGCAATACCCACGGCAAGGACTCTGTCCACTTGTCATTCGCATGACACATGATGGACGCCTTGAGCTGCCTGTGGAAACGCTCCACCATGCCATTGCACGCCGGATGGTATGCCGTTGTCCGCTTGTGCTGGAATCCTACAATTTTTGACAGTTGTTCGAACAGGGCCGATTCAAATTGACGGCCTCTGTCCGTAACAATGTCAGTAGGACAGCCAAAACGGGCAATCCATCCAGACAGCAATGCCTTAGCTACTGTCTCGGCAGTGATGTCGACGATAGGTACGACCTCTGGCCACCTGGTAAAGCGGTCGACTGCCGTGAGACAGTATCTAAAGCCTTGTGAAATGGGTAGTGGACCCACAAGGTCGATGTGGATCGTGGTGAATCTGGCGCGTGGAAGATGGTAATTCCCTAATGGCGCGGATACATGTCGGCTCACCTTTGCCCGCTGACATGCGAGGCAAGCTCGTGCCCACTCCCTGCAGTCCTTCCTGATGCCTGGCCAAACGAAGCGCTCTGCGATTAATTTGGCAGTGGCTGAGACGCCTGGGTGGCTGAGGGAATGTAAGCTGTCAAAGGCTTGTTTCCGCAGCATTTTGGGTACGAATGGCCTGGGTGACGCTGTGCTGACGTCGCAGTACACAGTTGTACGCTGCCCAGGGACTTGCACCTTCTCCAGTACCAGCGAAGACCCTTCCTGAAGAAGCTTCTTCAGTTCTGGATCCGCCGCCTGTGATTCCGCGAGGGTGTCGAGACTGACTGGAGCTTGAAGCTCCTCCACGCGGGATAAAGGGTCGGCCACGACGTTGTCTTTGCCCGAAATGTGCCTAATATCAGTTGTGAACTGGGCAATAAAGTCTAAGTGACGGAATTGTCTAGGCGAACAGTTTTTCTTCCGTTCGTGGAATGCGAAACTGATCGGCTTATGATCCGTGTAAACGACAAAGTGTCTGGCCTCCAGCATGTGGCGAAAGTACTTGATGGCCTCGTAAATGGCCAGCAGTTCCCTGTCATAGGGAGAATACTTTGCTTGCGGAGGGCTGAGCTTCCGTGAAAAGAAAGCTAACGGCTGCCATCCTTCGTCGCTAAGCTGCTGTAACGCCGCGCCGATTGCAGTATCCGACGCATCGGTAACCAATGCGAGATTGGCGTTGCAATCGGGGTGAGCTAATAAAGCAGCGTTAGCAAGGCTTTCCTTGCAGTCCTCGAATGCTTGCAAAGTATTCTCCGCAAGACATATAGGATGCGAGCCCTTTACGTTGCCGATCAAGAGGTCGTGTAGTGGCGCCTGTATTTGTGCTGCGTGAGGCATGAAACGCCTGTAAAAGTTAATCATGCCCAAGAATCGGCGCAACTGACGAACGTCTTTAGGTGGTGGGAAGGTCTTAATGGCGTCGACCTTAGTGTCTAATGGTTTGGTGCCCTTTTCGGAGATATGATAACCTAAGAAAGTTACTTCCGGGACACCAAAAACACACTTGGCCGTATTGATCAGCATGCCGAAGTCCTTCATTCTGCTGAATATTGTACGGAGATGCTCCTCGTGCTCTGCTTCTGTCCTGGAGAAGATCAAGAAGTCATCCAGGTAGCAGTAGCAGAACTCCAGTCCTCTCGTCATCTCGTCGACAAAACGCTGAAATGTCTGGCCTGCGTTGCGCAGACCAAACGTCATGTACGGAAATTCGTACAGGCCGAAAGGTGTGGTGATCGCCGTCTTCGGGATGTCGTCCGGGCTGACAGGAATCTGGTTGTAGGCTTTCACAAGGTCGATAGTACTGAAGACTTGACAGCCTGAAATGCTGTGGGCAAAGTCGTGTATGTGCCTAATTGGATACCTGTCAGGAACGGTTCGTGCGTTGAGCATGCGGTAGTCTCCGCAGGGTCGCCAACCGTTGTCCTTTTTGGGAGCGAGATGGAGCGGGGAAGACCAGGGACTCTCCGAGGGTCTGGCAGTTCCATTGGTCAACATTAGCTGGAACTCCTGCTGAGCAATTTTTAATTTGTCCGGCGCTAATCGCCGAAATGAAGATGACACTGGAGGGCCTGGGGTCGTGCGGATATGGTGTACAGTGTTATGTGGAGTAGTGCGTAGTGTACCGGCAGGTCGCGTAATGTCGGGAAAACTTTCTAATATTTTGTGATACCTTGAATCACCAGAACTAATCTTTACAGAAAATAAAGACGAATCTAAGTGATTCGTGGCTAAAGTAAAAACATGGGTGCTACTGTCAATTAACCGTTGATTTCTACAGTCAACGGTCAAAGAGTAAAAACAAAGAAAATCCACTCCGATAATCGGTTTCGTCACTTCTGCTACCACAAAACGCCACTTAAAGTCTCTACGAAGTCCTAAGTTTAAGTTGAGTTCCAGAAAACCATATGTTGGGATGGGCGTCCCATTCGCGGCCACAAGTTGGTAGTTCGTAGGTGCACGACGATCGCTGAGCAGACTACGAGGATAGACGCAGAGGTCGCTTCCGGTGTCGACCAGAAACTGCGTCTTCGTCCTTTGGTCCGCGACGAATAGGCGACCAGTGGAGGCGGGGCAATCGTCTGTCGCCATTACCGACTGCCCGCGGCGTTTCCCTTCCTGTAGTCGCAGGGCTTGACGCAACGTTCGGCCTTCTCGCCATGCGTTGAGTGGTACCAGCATACCGGGAACTTCCGGTAGCTGGACTTTGACCTAGTCGTTGATCGTTGGCGTGAATTGCGCCTCGTGTCGCGGTCACGGCTGTGCGGGCGATTGCGAGGTCGACTGTCACGCAGCTGCATAGTCAGGTCTCTCATTGCACGTTTGAGCTCTGCGATTTCGGCTGCCATCTCACTTACGGTTGGTCCTGCTGCCGAAGTTGAAGCCACATGGCTTGTTGGTGCGACGATGTCCTGGACGCGATCAGCCAGTTCGGCTAGCGCTTCCAGGGTGCTGTGAGGCTGCGATGCCAGGAGGGGCTGGATGTTGGTGGGGAGTCGACTGCTCCAGATGGTGCGCACAAAGTCGTCGGGCACCGTTGGTCCAGCTAACCCCTGCAGATGGCGAAGGAACTGCGACGGTTTCCGGTCTCCCAGCTCCTCATGCATCAACAGCTGCTTCACCTTCTTCTCCTGGGAGGCTGAAAGGCGCTTCACCAATTCGGTCTTCAGCTTCTGGTACCGGTTGGTGGCGGGTGGGGACATGATGACGTCCTTCACCTCCTTTGAAATTTGTGGGTCGAGATGGCCGATGACATAATTGTATTTGGTGACGTCATTCGTCACCCCTGCATTCTCGAATTGAGCCTCGATTTGTGCAAACCAAATGTCCGGTTCTTCCGGCCAAAATGGTGGCAACTTTATTGACACGCGGTAATTATCTTGTTCCGGGTCAATGGAAACGCGCTTTGCTTTGCGCGTTCTATGCGCAACGTGTTTCGCCGGCTGTGACGACGCGGTGTGCTCAGACTCACTATCACTCATTTTTATATTAAGTGTTCTAGTTGGGGTCACCAGTATAGTTCGTGTGGAGATATGTGTGGCAGATGTAGGTGGATTAATAAAAGTCAGTCTGCTTGGTACTCACGGTTCTATTGTGGAACACACACACAACACATAAAACAGTTAGAAGGAGTAAAGTACAATTACAATAGTCACGGCACAATCACAATAGTCACAGCACAATACAAACAGTTTCAAACACGTAAACGGTTGGCGAACGAGGCGTCACAAGTTATTATAGCCGAGCGCGGCGCGTGGGCAGGTAACGACTGAGGTCGCGGCAAGGTGATCGTATGTTAGCCTCACCCCGCGCGCGCAGCTACGTCACGATGACGAGGTCCGGTGTGTGTGTCCAGTGCATACTGGTAGCCCGACATTAAGCGAATGCTGGTGATCGTGTATATGATAATAAATAAATGTATATAAATATTGTTGTGTTGTGTTTGTTATAAATAAATAAATAAATAAATGGTAGTGTGGGTGTGTACCCCACAGTTGTGACTTTAATTTATGTTTCTTTGTTTCCATATGTCTTTTTAAATCAATCAGTTTCGCGCAAATATCGGCGCTGCAATAAGTGCAAAATGCTTTAGTTGGATCACTTGCCACGGGTCTAAGCCAATGTTTGAAATCTTCTTTGTTCTCCCACTCACTTCTATAGTTCTGTGAATACTGTTTTTTCTTCAATGGCACCTCCATGTTCCAAATTCTTATTAACACTTGACTCAGTTACAGCGAAAGTAATATTTTTTTACCAAATAAACTTATAAACCAGTTTTTTCCACCTGAATAAGTCAAGAAGTGAATGTGATTGATAAAGATTATAGTTAAATACTTCGGTCTCCCTCATTTTTAATATCAACGAATGAGAAAGACAATGAGTGAATGAACCACTTTGGCAATCTTATTTAATAACGGGGGAATTCCCGAGCAATGTATTCCGTTTCAGTGATACCAGCCTATGAATTTAAAATAGATGGAAATTAACGCAACTAAAATTACTACTTTTGGTTAGAAACTCATGAATTTCAATCTTCCAAAAGTATTCAAAGTGAAGTGGAAAAATCCGCCAGAAACCGCTAAATATTTATTTCCCGCTAAAGCTTTCTGTTTTCGCGCGAGAAGATCACAAAATCCACCAGTTCTAGCGGGAAAGGCGCTAAAACGGCAACACTGTGTCAGACCGACTTCAGGACCCGACCTCGAAACCTATCCTTCTGCAGTGAGGTGTGAGACAGGGAGAAATTATTTCTCCGAAATTGTTCACCGCTACACTGGAGGATGTCTTCAAGGTTCTGGACTGGAAAGGTCTGGGCATCAACATCAATTGCGAGGATATCAACGACTCTTCGACCATGAACTGATGGGTATATATTATCTTCTTGAGATTCTATCGATGGTTCAACGAACACGGCAGTAATTTCTCTGTAAGAAAAAAAACCGTCATATTTTATTTTATAATAAAAAAAAAAACAAATCATGGCAATTATGCGGTGTGTACGAATACAATGCGTTGACGTACTAGTGGGTGGAAAGGCAGACGGGTGTGGACGGGACCTGAGCTGAGAAAGTGAGAACCTACGGTTCTAGGGTTAGTCTCCCTGTGCTACAATTACTAATATTGATTGAGAGCAATTGGGGAGGAAGTCACGAAGTTCGTCACGCCACTCTTTGGAAGTCAACCGCCGGCTTTGGCGTCATCGGCTATCCGTTGTGTAACGACCCTCGCCCATATGTTTATACTTACTCCTCATAATTTGATTTTGGATTGGCTTCTGGAGTTATAACTGTTGCAGTTGAAAGTGATGTCCTAGGGTTTACGTGCTCAGAGTTCTTTTGTAATATAAAACATAAAGAAAAGTTTTAAATTGAAATACTTACATGATTATTTTTATATCATGTCTTATGATTTTTCCTACTAACTAACAATGTGCATTTTGAGTAATTTGCATTTAGCATTTAGAAATTTAGCCATCTTTAGAATTTACCATTTTGAGGCTCATACTGCCGATTTCAATTTATGTTATTTTCATTGTGACGATTTCGAATTTGTCATTTCACGGCTAAGTCCACTTAGTCATTTTGAGAAGTGGTTCTTATGTTCTTAGCCCATTTTTATAAATACATACAAAAGTTGATAATTTACAAATATTTACAAGGTCTAACAGAAGAGTGTAGAAATACGAAAAGGGATCATTGCATTCATTATCATGAACAACTTTTACTGTGGCGCTAACCAACAAACTATGGTGATTTTATCACGGGTGAATGACCTTTTTCTTAGAACAGCAGATTTTGTTTCGCGACTTCAGTGTTGGAGCCATAGTCAAAGTTGTTCATAATGATGAGTTCAATGACCTCCTTTTGCATTACTAGTTACTATAATATTCTGTAACACCATGTATAACCTTACTCATGACAAGTTTTCTCCGATAGTTCATCTGCTGACGGATTGCTCGCCAACGGTTTCTTTTTACTATAAAGAAGAAATAATAAAATTGCATTATGATTGTTTCAAAAATAAGAAAAACAACAAAAATGATAATTACTGAAAATTTCAAACAAGAAAACGGACAAAAATTTAATAATAATTTAAAAAATGATTATTTCAAATAAGCAAAATCAACAATAAGTATAAAATATATTTTGGGATTTGAACCCGGGGTTAGTCACTGTAGAGGAAAAGCTTTCCAATGCACGAAACCACTAGACCAATCGAACTCTGTACTTATTAATCAAAATTACGCATGTATAGATGAAACAAAATAACGTGAGCACAAAAAGGTAAGTACTTACTTTACAACTTCCATCATTGTTTTTGTTTCTTCGAATATGAGCTCTTTATTGCCCTCCGTATATTTTTTTGCTGCCATTTTTATTATAATGTCAATCACGCGAGCGGAACAAAATGACACAGGTCCATCTAGCAGCGCGCCTCAGCGGTCACTGTCGCTTTGCGTTGAAATGAAAGAGAGCGAAAAGACGCCGCGATGGCGCGATGTTTCATTCGACTCTTTCGAGTTATTTATCATTGAATATATTAATCCCTATAAATATCTTATCTTATTTTTCGATAAATAAAAACAATAGCTCCCTTTAATATTATTTATATATTACACCACTGATATTAATTTTATCAAGATTTGTTCATATATAATACAGTTACATTTGCTTGAAATTCAATTTCAATGGTGACTTTATGATTTTTTTCTATCGAGAAAATTTACCGAAAACGTGTTTTGTACACAATGGTCCACCCATAAATATGATCAAGATTAACATTGTTTTTTTTTGCTGCTCTAAAATTTATACATTTGGCTAAAAAACTGTTTTTTGAAGCCTATTTTGACTAGGTACAGCGCCTTAACGTATATTTAGAAAAAGTAATTTCAAACATATAATGTTAACCTTTAGCTACTGAGCTGAATTTCATTTCACGTAAACACTGACGTGGGGGCCTCAGAATCCCGTATATGTACGTGCTTATAATTAAAAATCTTTCGTTTTTTAGGGTTTAATTTTTAATAATTAGGTTTAGTGGATATATTTAAATTAAATAATTTTTGTATCATTTATTTGTTTATAGTTATTTCAAAGTTTATAAAACACAAAGTATTAATTATAATTGTTTAAAATCGACCAGTTTACTTACAATCTTAATTTTAATTAGTTTTTGTAGCAAATGACAAATCAGTCATTATATTAATATAATAGGAACAAAAAAATTACAGACATCGATTATTACGAATTTCACACAGTCTGGGCAAACTTGCTTTGCACATTTGAAGACATAGATTTTTTTTTGCATGCACAACATGTGTGTGTGTAGATTTACTTTGAGGTTTCATAGGACGTGTGAGACATCTTCTTCTTTATTTAGATTCTTCACCGTCAACTTCTTGACGGTCAGATATAGGCATATCCTTTCCCAGCACACGTGCCAAACTCAAACGTAGCTCACGTGGCAACCTTTCGTTCAAAGCTCGGCACTAAACTGCGAGCTAATCCTTTTACGAAATTTTCCCTTTCAGTAGTCATATCATGATGTCTGTCATATAGCAAGTGGCTATTGACGGTCAACGTGTTATTCGAGAACATTGTCAACCTGTTCTTCGGCTTCTGACTCACTCTGCGTATCTAAGTCATGCTCGTGAAGCTCCGATGTAAAGGTGTCATCAATATCTTCAATATTGATGACACCTTTACATCGGAGTTTCACGAGCCACTGGAGTCTTCACGAACAATCCACGATATCACGACTGTCTCAAAATCATTGTACCCTGGGTAGTGCCAGGTTCCAGGTTCTTCTATTTTTCGCTACATGTTGGTTATTATTATTACCGAGAGACCGTTTTCTCCCAAACGACGTACTGGGCTCCATATTGTAAAAGTTTTCAAATAACTGCAAAAAAAGGACTATACCTAAATCAAAACTATGCACAAAAAAGTTACGTAAATACTGAGGTGGGGTCTGAGAGGCCCACGACAAATTTCAAAATAATTTTACTTACAGAAATTGCGTTCGCGAACACCTACACAACCTTTGACAGACTCGGCGCAACTAAACTCGAAGGTACTAGAAGGTACGCATGTATCGTGCACGAGGGGAGGCAATAATTCAACAATGTTACTTTCTTAAGGCCTGAGAGGCCCCCACATCAGTAGTTAAAGAATAATTTTAGAAGTATGTATGACCCGCCTCATCTTCTAAAGTGTTTCAGAAAATTTCTGAAATATGATATCCAGTGCACTACACAAATAACACTTCGCGGGGAAATACATGCGACAAATTTAAAACAAACCACACCACATCTCCAGTTATTTAAGGAAATGAAATTATTTTTTAATACTTTAAAATTCTAAGGCTACACACGCACACCGCCTTCAAAAGAAGGATGGGTGTGGACTCTAAATGCAGTCGAACTTTTATGGAATAAACTCCGTAATAAACATTCAAATGTTCAAAGTCTTGCCACCCGCAGACTACAGCAGGACCCACTGGAAAACCTGTTTGGCTGCATTCGGGGTAATTGTGGTGCAAATTACAATCCCACTGCTGGAAAATTTGTTGCATCCTTACAAACTTCTGTCCTGAGTAACCTAGCTCCCCTAAGCACAGGAAACTGCGAAAGCGATTACTGCGAAAGTACAATTGATAATTATAAAGAGGTATTGACCAAATCCACAAACAAAAATGATACACTATCAAGATTTCATAATTATTCATATTCGTCAGATTTCTCTGAGGAACTTGAAAATATCTGTAATGCTGAACCATCAACTGGTGAAGCTCAGGCATGTGCATATGTTTGTGGATTTTTAATTAAAAGATTTGATTTTACCTGCACAAGTTGTCACAACATTTTAATTTCGAAAGGAAAATGGTCAGAACATTTATTTATTCAATTTAAAGAATATAATTCAGTAAAGCAGAGCTTAAATTATCCTCATTTAAATATTATAAATTATATGGAATCCTGTGCTTCGGTGGCAAACAAAATGTTTGAAGCTAGGGGACACGAAAAGCATGTACTTATAAGAGTTAAAGAAATTTTTTAGAATCAGTCGGATCATGAGTTTTTAAAGGCATTTCCAGCACACTGGGAAAAAAATCTCAATTATTTTATAGAAAATACATCATATATTTACGTAAAGAGACTGTACATTAAAAATCGTCAGTTCGTAGAGGAAGCTTCGAAAGCTTCCTTAAAAAGAAAAATGGATATTTTAAAACACAAATAAAATAAAATAAAAATTGTTTTGTTACTTACAAATAAAGAAAATTATTATAATTCCTGAGTTTTTTTTGCTAATGTTTAGTAGAGCAAATTAAGAAATGAACGAAGTTACATTTTTCTTTCTGGTTGTGCAATAGAAATGAAAAGTTATGTCAAATTAGCATAATATATTACGTACGTCATTAATGCTAATTTGAGATAATTAACCATTCCTATTGCACAACAAAAAAGAAAACTTCAGTTTTGATGACGCAGTAATTTACTTTATTTCAAATTTCCCGCTCTGTTCGCGTCCTTTAGTTGTTCTGGGGTGCCACTAGATGGCGCGCAGCAAAACTGTCCTTACTTTTTTGTACGAAGTCGCAATTCTTCTCTCTAGAGTATATATGCTCTGTGGTAGAGCCCCGCACAACTGACTAATGAGTCGTTGTTATACGCGTATGCGGGTGGAAACAACAATAGTGGTACAATGACACTAACGCCCTCTCTCGATGAATACGGAAACTAGCGTTATGCCATTTTACCACTTTATAAATTATGCACTTTTGAACACTTTTGCCGTAAAAACTCAACTTCGCATTTTTTGCAGATGTGCCAATATATTACTAGGTGAGCGATATATCGCTCATCCAATAGAACAATGACGTAATTACGTTTTAGCTATTTTTCAGGAGAACGTTTTAAAAGTTTGAAATTGAAAATATGATATATTTCCAATGATTGTGATAAAATCTTTTCATATTTGTGTATGTTACTTAACTATCAATAATAATTTGTAATAACTTGATGAGAAAACTCAAGAAAACTGTTAAACAATTTCAAATAAAACAAACCTGGCGTACACTTATGCCATTTTATAAATGAAATATAACAATTATGACATAAACTAGGTTTTGAAATGGGAATAAATCATAAATTTAAACAACAAATTATTCAATTTAGTTTTATTTTTATAAATCTGTTTACATTTATATACGTGTATAATAAGAAGTATCAAATTTTTGTTTGAAAATGAATTACATAAATGTAGTTTTCATGTTAAAACAAAGATACCTAGATAATGTAAGATACCAACATGATTACAGAAAAACTAAAACAATTGTGTTTATTTTACGAAATACGAGATCAGGATACATAGTAGGATTAGCATAATCTTTGAAAAACATAAAAACTGGTAGGAATTTATTGAGTTGGTAGATCAATCAATCATTGTGATATTATTTTATCACAATGATTGCCTAATCTACCAACTCTGGTAAAAAAATAGTGTCAATCATTCGCCACTCTATATAGTAATTATAATAGTGTGACTTATGGATTGCTTACAAAATAATAATGTAATTAAAAAAATTGGACTTAATAATGTAAATTAAACTTATCACAAAATAGAGTTATAAAAAGCCTCATAGTATTTTGGTATGATATTAGTATTTAAATGCGACAAATCAGCTTTTTTACGATCTGAAATACTAAGCTTAGCACTATAGGCGTTCTTCAGGCAAATTTCGGCAGGCGGATTTCGTCTAAGACGTCTTCTAGGTCCCACATACATACCACATTCAATCCATTCTGCTGTATCGTCGTATGATACTTTGTATGAATAAACATCAGACCCCTTAATAAATTTTATTAATCTGATGTCCGATAACCTGACAATATCTCCATTGAGGTTTTTGTTGAAATTAACAGATAATTGTTCAGCTAAATCTTTCCAATCAACAAAATCTGTAAAATTCAGTTCATGGACGACGTAAGGCTTGCCCTTTTTCTTAGCATTTCTTATTAATTGAACATATTGATCAGGAACGTATATAGGGCCTGATTTTTTTGCATTTTTAATGGTCTTTTCAATAATGGAGTGTATGTTATCCCCTTCGTTTTGGGTGTGGCCTCGAACTAAAAACTTATGGGTAATGGAATTAATTGCCAATGTTCTTACTGCATATGCATACATGCTTAATAAGTATCTGAAAAAATAAACGTTCAAAAATAAATTAATACCAGTATTGACTAATGTTGACCAGTGTTGAAATCAGAATTAATTAGGTGCACTAAAAACTTACCTATTCTTTTGCTGACCACAACAGTTATCTGAATAGAATATAATATTGATGTTAGGACTGTCGAGAGCAATCTTTTCTAAAAACTTGAAAACACAAGAGCCTATTTCTATTGCACCACGATTGCCCAGTCCCTCATGCCAAAAATAACAATCTGTTGTTTTATTTTATAAATCAGATATCTGAAATATAAAACAGTACTTAAGGTATTTATAATAAGGTAACATTAAATAATGACATTAAAATTAAAGGATTTAACAATAACTTACAGTAAAATTTAAGCAGTTCAGTTTTGACCTGTAAAAGAAAGCAGACGATTCACCTATTGGTACTGGCATTACTGCCTGCAAATCATAAATAGCAACTAGGGTATTACTGTTGGCTTCGTTACAGGTCTCTATATCCTTGGATTTTTCATTACGACTTAATTGTTTTTCTCTTTGGTGTAAATCATATTCTAGAAGTAACTTATCTTTGTCTTCACCGACTGCATTTTTGAAAGACTCGCAAAGATCGCACTGATCTTTCTTCGGTACAAAAAAAGAGATATTAAAATCAGTTTTAAAAATGTTTGCGTAAACTTCGTAAGTTACTGCTTCTGTATGTATGGAAGAACGTTGTGCTTTGTAATTACGATGCATCTCAGCAATTGTTAGACCACCATCTATAAATTCTCTAGAGGTGTTAGCCCTTAAATAATGCGATTCAATCCGTGGAACTGAATTAATATGGTCCTTAACAGACTGTACAAGTTCAGGAACTGTTTTTTTTATGATGGCCATGTTTACCTCTGTTGTCTTTTGGGGCGATGCCTGCATTATAATTTTTTGCCTCAATTACAGTTCGTAGAGTTCGCTCAGTAATTCCCAGAGTATTCAATAAAAATGTTTTACAAATTTTAAAACATTGGCCGTTATTTAATAATGAAAATGAGCAATTAGGTGTTCTAGGTTTTTCGAGGTCCTTATTACGACGACATGAAATATTTAAGGGTTCTATACACGAGCATAAAAAATCTCTCTGTCTTTGAATAGATGCCAAATTCCAATAACTTGTAAATATCTGTTTTCTTTGATCCTCTGTAAACTTGTTTCTACATTGCAATCTACAGTTGCATGGTAGTCTGATTACTTTACCCTCAATCTTTTTTCCAGTACGAGAAATGTATTCTTTTCCAGAATTTTTAAGTTCTCTTGATATATTCTTTTTCCATTTCTGTGGGTTTCTAATACGTTTTTTACCCTTTTTTGGTGTTGGCGTATGTCTCAGTTCTAAATTAGAGGAAGACGTAGACAAATTAAGATTTCTGGTATGACGTTGTTGAGATGGCTGATATTCATCGCTACTATCATCCGGCGAAAAGTCCATACCAGCAGAATGCTCATTCTCGGAATTGGGAAGAATATTTTCTTTATCTAAAATAAATACCTACTATAAATAAAAATCCAAATATTTACTGAATACCTAATTTGTACTTGTAAAAATATACACATACCGGCAGAGGATTTTGTATTCGGTAAACTACTTAAGTCCATAAGTGGCGAAGCAGTTGGTATCTCAATACAGATTGCATCCAGATTATTGACACTCTTTAGCAGGGAAGGTGAACACGCATTATCATCACGAGTTGTATCTAAAAGAAATTGTAACTGGTAACTATTAACAAAGATGATTATTTGTTAAGTGATAACATTAAATATCTTATCCTTACCATCTTCAATAGTGTTTTTAACCGACTTCAAAAAGGAGGAGGTTATCAATTCGGATGTTTATATGTTTTTTTTTTTTATGTATGTTCGGCCATAACTCCGTCATATATAGACGGATTTGCAAAATTCTTTTTTTGTTCGAAAGGGGTTTATTCCGAAATGGTCCCATACAATTTTCATATACAGTATGGGTACCACATATATGCAATAAATTAAACCACATACTTTTTATCGCCTTTTCTGACGATACACAAAAAATGGACGAAATCGGTCCAGTAATTAGGTAAAAAACTAGAGTTCCAATTTTAATCAAATTTGAACACTCTGTAGAATTGGATCACTAGGTCAATGATTCAATGAACTTGAATCCTTGAACATTGAAAAGTGACGTTGCCATACAGTGCAAACTATCACGACGCTGCCGCGCTGTTACGTATTCTACTTACCTATTTGCCTAAAATGTAAAATCGGTACACCTAAACGACAAGCTGAAATTTTAAAAAAATTGTTTATTTCAATTACAAAAGAAAAAAAATATTAAAATGTAATACATTTTATTTCAACGTTCGAGTGCGCAAACTAAGTGTGTATGGAGGCCGCGGACAGCATCGCCCGACTCTCCGTGTGATCTCCGCCGCCGCCGTTGCTCTACGCAAATACATTCGTTTCTTGAAATGTATGGAATTTAATACTATGATTGTACGGCCTACTCCCTCTCACAGACAGGAAATCTGTGCAGTCAATGTGTGTAGGGAACATTATAGGCTGATTATTAAATTTATTGTTTATGTTGTATTTTTTTCGATACATGAATACTTGAAATCTGTTATAAAATACTGGCATTCAGCTGCATCCGGTTAGACTGGAAGCTGATTAGTACTTGGAAATTAGGAATTTCCTTTTGACCTGCCACGGCCGAAATTTTGTTTTGCAATTTACACAAACATAGCCTATCATCACTGGCACGCGCTAACATTTCCTGCGGGTGTACGTAGGCAGCGGTGTCTCTTTGGCGGTATCTTGCAACAGACGGCTCGAGACATGCGGCGTTTTTCAAAGGCGGCGGTTATTGTGAACGAATTTTGCGAGTAAGGTAAGGACGCCTGTTATTGACTATTAGGGAATAATTATCGATAAACAAAAAAAAACTATTTAGCTTTAAATACTTAAGGCGTAGTGTTTTTATTAGAATTATCGTGTTCTTGTGATAATTCTAAAAACACTATGCCCTAAGTATAAGTGTGTTGTGTAAGTTCTTGTTAAATATTCAGTAGATTTAGAGATAAAATTAATGAAGTAGAAGTAAACAATAACAATTTTATAAGTTACGTAGAAGCAAACTATAAAAAAAAAATCGTACCTACTTACACGTTTGCTTGTCAGGAAATCACTCACAAAACGGTAGTTTCTTAATTCAAATTCAAAATCTTAAGTCCAATCGTACAAAATTACTAAAACTTTTTTAAATACTTAATCCAATCAATAATTTGTTAATCGTTAGAAATATTAAAACAATCGAATAACACAAAATGCTTGTATTTTAATGCCTTGTTTTGGTAGTAGGTAAGTAAGTGTAAAAAAGTATCGATAAACGATAATTGCTCTGTTAACCCTAAATTATGACTTTTATTACTTTCGCCATTTTTGAGTAGTCTGGCTTTGTCAGTTCACCGCTGTCTTCCGGGATAGTGTATCGTGACTTTCGCAGAGATTTCAATAGCGCGCATTACTTCAAGTGATTTTGGCAAACTAAACTAATACTCGTAAATAGGTACTTTTTTAAAAGTGAAATTGACACTTATTTGCTACTTGACTTTGTGTGTGTATAAATAGTGTTTTTAAGTTTATTTTTATTTATTTTTTACGGTGAAATTGACACTACTTGACTTGTGTGTGTGTACCCGTGTGTTTTTTTAAGAAAATGCCAAGACAACATAGTTTTTACAGTGCTGCAGAGTATACAGACATGGTTTTATTGTATGGCGAATGCCGCCAAAATTCAGCCTTAACTCTACGTACTTATCGTGAGAGATACGGCGCAACTCGTGTCTGCCCTACTAATGTCCGGATAATCCTGGGGGCTGTCCAAAGGATCAGAGAAAATCAGCACATAGTGCCGAACACTCATGAAGGAGTTGCTCCGCGTCACGTTCCATCCTCTTTTGAACAACGAGTCTTAGACCATTTCGATCGGAACCCAACTTGCAGCCTTAGACAAGCTGGGCGTGTGTTTAGAGTGAGCCATAGAACAATACATCAAGTGCTGAAAAGGAACAAAATACGTCCTTATAAATATGCAAAGGTTCAGGCGCTGCTGCCTCGTGATAAGCCGATTAGAGAGTTTTACTGCCGCTGGGTACTTGAAAAAATCTCTCAAGACCAATTTTTTTTATCAGATGTGTTTTGGACAGATGAAAGCACGTTTACTCGGAACGGCATGTGGAACCGACAAACCATGCGTCACTGGAGCCATACGAATCCCCATTTATTTAGAGAATCAGCTCATCAGTACCGTTTTTCCGTTAATGTTTGGGCAGGCATTCACGGAGATCAAATATTCGGTCCTGTTTTTATCAACGGAAACCTGAATGCACAGAAGTTTCTAGATCTTCTTAACGGCCCGATAGCACGATATTTGGAAAGATTGCCTGTGGTAGCTTTCAGGCGGGTATGGTTCCAGTTAGACGGAGCTCCTCCACACTCCGTACTCGTCGCGAGAGAGCGGCTTAACACCATGTTCGGCGAACAATGGATTGGGCGCTATGGCCCCCACAGGTGGCCAGCTCGGTCGCCCGACTTCACTCCTCTAGACTTCTTTTTATGGGGCTTTATTAAAAATGAAGTTTACTCGCGGGTCTCCGAAACCGAAGATGAACTGCGCAATCGTATTGTCGCTGCCTTTGACAAATTAAAAGCCATGGCTCTGGATCCTGAACGAAATTTGATGAGCAGGCTTCGGGACAACATTGTGCGGCGATGTAACTTGTGCATTCAGAAACGTGGTGGACATTTTGAAAATTTGAAAATTTAAGTTTATACTTTTTTTTACTAATGTGCAATAGTTAATTTAGTTAGTTCAGTTCAGTTATAGCGAAATAAAAACGTGGCGGTAAAAATGAACTAAGTGAATTTTGATTTCATCGAACATTGACAAACGATCAAACGCCAGCGCCGACAAAAAAGCCGCCATTGGATGTCACCCGCGTGCGCAGTTGCCGCTCTTTCTGAGATCAAGGTACGTTTTTCTAAACAGAGTGTTTACTTTTATAGAATTTATTTTGATATTTATTTTGTTTGAAAATTTCACTTTTTTAATTTACGGTGTTTTATTTAATATTTAATTTTGCTATACTTCTGTGGACTAGTATTACTTGTGGTTTCATTTATTGCATATATGTGGTTTACATACTGTAGATCTGATGATGAGTTCGGGAGACAGACACCGGAACTCTTTAAAAAATGACAGGAAATCAACCGCGATTTCTGCTATCGCATAAATATGCATTGTTTGTTTGGAATTAGTGCAGGGTGAATACCACAACTAAAAATTTAAAAATAAAAACTTTTTTGCAAAAAAAAACAACCGACTTCCTTAGAAACACTACAAAGTGAAAAATAACTTTAATTTCGGAAGTCGGTGGCAAAAAAACCATAAATACAGATCCTAAGACACCGACAACCGAAATTAAAGTTATTTTTCACTTTGTAGTGTTTCTAAGGAAGTCGGTTGTTTTTTTTTGCAAAAAAGTTTTTATCATTCTTAGATTGAGTAGAGTTGTACGCATCAACTAATATTGGTACTGTCATACCCACAGCATTGTAATCACAGTCTTTAACTCTTCTCAATACATCGACTGAGGTAGCTGGTGTTTCAGTTGTATTATCACAACTTATGTTATCATCTAAAAATTTGAAATGATTAATTGTATATTAAGATTATTAAGTGATTACATTTGGTATATAACCTTACCATATTCGATAAATTTTTGCCTATTAGATTGAATTGTGTTGCCTGCATCGATAACTACTGGCAACTTCATTCCTATAGCATTGTAGTCACTGTCTTTAGCTCTTCTCAAGGTATCGACAAAGATTTTTGGTTTTTCAAGTAATGCTAAAACATTATTTTATATTATAAAACTAATTAATATGCTACAACTCTCTAATGAAAATAATCACTAATTTACCCACCTTCTTTTGGCGATGTATCCTGTGAGGTGCCACTTGAACATGTTGAAGTTGACGACGAACTGCTGGAAGATGTTGACGAACTGCTGGAGGATGACGACGAGGATGTTGAAGATGACGATGACGACCGACTTCTTTTTCCAGTTCCACTTTGACCTTCAATTTCAGCTGAAACACTGAGACTCTTCTGAGAACTGGGTTGTTATGTAGGTAAATTTAATAAAAGGTAGTAAAAGTTAGCCTTACGTTTCAATTCCATAGGTTTATCCATTGCTGTCAATTCTGTCTGAATGTTATGAGAAAAAGGTTGAGGTACATGGCCGTCCTGGCCCAACTTTACAATCTGCTCGATTCTTTTTGGCCTTGACATTTTGTATCTATGATCTAAAACAACAACATTTTGATTAAAGTATACTTACCCCAAATATCTAAATGAGGCAAATCGGTCTGGTTTACGACTTATGTACATCTTTCTCACGCTACAAGATACCTACTTGCTAGTTGGGCATACTAACTATATTATGCCTACATTTACATTTTTACTTGAGATTGCTGTGCTTCTGATCAATGTTATATATACATTTATTAGAACTACTTATTTTAACTTAAATACAATCCACAAAATAACACTAAAATAAATATATTATATACAATTAAATAAAGGTAAAGAAAAAAAAATATGGGAGGGGGGAAGAGCTCACTGGGCATCAAAGAATTCGTCCGCATCACTGTCGGTGGGAACAGTGCCCAGAAGGCTGGCAGCGTTGCCACGTTGGATGGCAATGCTGATTCTTTGACCTAAAAATAGGCTAGCCCTCTGGTCACATGAAGAGTCAGCCAACCGCTTGGCGATGTCCCGAAATACTCGATGAGCACTCGGACCCCACGGCCCTAGTGTTTCAACCCCAAACGGCTCAAAAATATAGCTCCCAATAAGGTTGTTATATTTGCGCCGTTTGAGATTTTCTGCACCTGCAGCAGCCGCCCCAGCACAGCCTGCCGTGCTCAAAAGATGGGATGGCGCGAGGGTGTCGACACAGGTAGCATCCCACACCAAAGGCCTACCCAACTTCCAAGGCATTATGGTCATTCCGTCTGGCCTCTTCCCATCGTCGCGTGCCAAGCCATTGGGTTCTAAGACAGCTGACACCCCGGCGGTGACAAGAGCCCGACGGATGATGTCATTAATGCTGGCGTGCCGTGCCAGCCGACCAGCGCTCTTGCTGCAGGAAAGGCCATGGTGTCCGAGGCGGTCAACTGCTTCACCGCACTGACACCGATGCGGAGCCACACAAGGAAACTTCAGCTGTCAAGCAAAACATACCAGCGGCAAAGATTTAGAAGTCTTTACTATTTAAATATTTAAAATCATTTTGGCTCAGTTTTTATAAGAGTTTCCAATTTCTTATCAAACCAATACCTAGAATATTACTAAATAATCAATAATCAAATCACAAAGATCTTCGTTCAACTTCCTGATTAACTGACCAAATTTTTGACAGTTCAAAAGGGCGTGTAAATGATTTAATTGAAATAAATACTCCGAGTTCAAAATATTGCACTTCCTATTTCCATGCCTACAAGCTACTAAAAAAAATATAGCCAAATAATATATTATATATTTGTACTGCAAAAAGTGTACCCGACGCCTGTCAAACGACGCACCATTACGCTTTCGAGGCTCCCAGGAAACAGACATCAAGGCGCAAGGGCTGCGCCCGGCATGCGCGGTGCCGCGCGCTGCGGCGCCCTAGGCCCGCGCGTCTGTGGCGCAGCTGTCAAACTGTCACCGAGTGAAGTGTCCGTCAAAACATTTCTAGTGTGTTTTTCTTAGTGTTAAGTGTATTTATTTTTATTGTTTTTTGTTCAGAATTTATATTTTAGTTTTAGGGAAGTGTATTTGTGCTCATGCTAAATGCCAGCTGTAGCGACGGAATAAGCGCCAGTCAACCTGCCACATCGCTCGATGTTCAGGTGAGATGTCCCCACTGCTCCCAGCCACGCTTTTTTAAAGGTGAACGGGGGCTAAGGATACACTATGGCAAGGTTCACAAACCTCATAGTGTACCCTTGTGCCCCCCAGCCACAACCTCAATTCAGTCGGACCAAAACCTTTGGAAAACACTTTCAAATTTAAAAAATTCTACCCCTGTCTTGAAGAGAATTCCCCGTGGCGCAAGGCGGTCTGTCGCTCTATGTTTGGCGCGATGTCTCCGCTTTGCGACCCAGGAGAATTCTTATAGCGCCTGGGAGCAGCTACTTACCTTCCCCTATCAGATTCTACATGCACAAAAAAGTTTGGCAACTACAAAAACATTAATAAACCAAATTAAAGATAACTGCAACAATTCGACCCCTATTTTAGATCCAAAATTACCAGTTTTCAATAAGCCTTCACAAAAAGGCATATGTTCATATGTAGAATCCAAAATTAATGATGGTGACATCAGGGGAGCGGCCAGGCTGCTGTTCAGTAGTGATGTGGTGGCGCCTTACTCTCCAGTAACCCTTTCAGCCCTGAAGAGTAAACATCCAGCGCCTGCGGATGGCCTCACCTTTCCCGACTCTCCCCTCCATTCCGACCCGAATTCAACCCGGATTCCCTTTAATATTACTAGCCCCCAGTTAATGGCAGCCGTGAGCTCCTTCCGAAGTGGTTCCGCCGGCGGCCTCGATGGCCTGACTCCACAACATTTAAAAGATTTATTGAGTTCAGGCTCCGGGGAAGCTGGTGAATCGCTTTTGAAGGAGCTTGCGGCTTTAATCAACTTGATGCTCAACGGCGGTGTAAGTGATGCCGTCGTCGATGTCTTGTACGGGGCGAACTTATGTGCCCTGCGCAAGAGGGACGGCGGCATTCGACCCATTGCCGTTGGGTGCACCTACAGGCGTACGGCAGCCAAAATATGCTGCAAATTGTACAGTGAAAAATTGACAAACAAGTTCCAGCCCCTACAGCTCGGCTTTGGATCCAAAGGGGGCTGCGAAGCTGCCGTACATGCCCTTTCTAGTTTTTTAAATGCCAGGAAAGGTGAGGTTATTCTCAAGGTTGACGTTAAGAACGCCTTCAACTCCGTAAACAGGGATACTTTGTTGGCTGAGGTAAAAAAGGAGTTGCCTGAAATTTACCGCTTTATGTGGCAGTGCTACGGGCACCTATCAAAATTATCATATAGAGACAACATTTTGGAATCGGCAGTGGGATGCCAACAAGGTGATCCTCTCGGGCCAGTCATTTTCAGTTTGGCTATCCATCCCATAATACAACAATTAAATTCAAAATTCAATGTGTGGTATTTAGATGATGGAATACTAGGAGGTGACGTAGATACTGTGCTAAAAGATTTTCAATTCCTAAAACAGCAGTTCCACTCTATCGGCCTTGAACTTAATTACTCAAAATGTGAAATGTACCTTTGTGACAATACCGACAGACAATCGACTATACAGAAATTTAATTCAATTTCTCCAGACATCAAACTTTTGGAAAAAAGTTCACTGCACCTCCTAGGTTCCCCAATTCTCGAAGACAGTTTTTCACCTTTTATTGACGAAAAAATTCAAAATTTTAACGATATCTCGGATAGACTTTCTAAAATTAATTTACATTCGGCATTCACCCTTATCAGATACTGCTGTTTCAGTCCAAATTTTATGTATTATCTCCGCTCTTCCTCTTTATGGAAGCACCCACACCTTTTAGACAAAGTCGATGAAATTATCAAAAGCACCCTAACATCCATTTTAAATGTGGCATTGGACGACCGCTCGTGGCTGCAAGCCACACTACCTATTCGTTTTGGTGGGCTCGGCGTCCGCAAAATTTCCAGTGTAAGCTTCCTGTCCTCGATCCACGGCACTGAAAAGTTAATCACGAAAATCTTAGCTCCTTCTCAGATTCACTCGGAAGTGCCGTGCTTGACCGATGCCATAAATGCCTGGAAGGTGGCTTGTCCGGATACGGTTCAGCCCGAGAACCTGTCTTCCCAGAGACAGTGGGATGAGCCGCTCTGCAGGTTGGTACGGAATAATCTCATTAATACGTCCACCAATACTGCTGAGCGTGCCCGCCTGCTGGCTGTGGGAGAATGGGAGTCGGGCTTATGGCTTCAGGCGCTACCGTCACCTAACATAGGCACTATGCTAGGTGACTCGACTTTCCGACTCGCTACAAGTCTGCGTCTGGGTGCTCCTTGTGTGGCTCCGCATCAATGTTATTATATTATTCACATTGACATTCGTATTGACTCACATAATTATTAAAATTACTAATAAACTACTTTTTACATTTATTTGTAAGTGAATTTGTCAGAACAGGAACGTATTTGGCAATTGTGTCATATAATCAAACGATCTTGAGCAGTTTTATTGACATAATGACATAATTGCCAATTGCGTCGTTATTTTACCAATAAAATTGAAATAATTTGTCATAACTTACATTTACGTCGCTATGAGTCCTGACACGTTCTCACTTTGCGGGGCGCCCCGCACTACTGTCAAATAAGTCGATGTTTCCGGCTGACCTTTTGAAAAACACGCCAATTCCCTAACGACAGTCACTCACTCTATCGAAAACCACCGTAACTATAATTCTGTCGTTTTTGTCATAGATAGAACTTTCAAAACGTGAACTTATGACATTCAAAACTCATTTTCGACATTTTCGTAATTACGTCGTTGTTCCATTGGATGAGCGATATGTAGTTAAGAATTGACACCGGGTCACTTGATTATTATCACATAAAAAAAAACTTTTCTTACTTAGTAAAGAAAAAAAAAAAAATTCATAATTATTGGATAAAATAAGAAAGCACACCAATAAAACACTGTAGGGTTGCTGGTTGTGAAATTAAAGCCCCGGTGATCTTGATGATTATTTATTTCAACTTCACTGTTACATCAATTGTGGAGAGATGAAAGGGACTGCGTGGTTATCGCCCTTCAGACTTCAAATGATTAAATAGTGACTTTTCATCTCAGATAGTAATTTTTCTTCAGTTGGGTGTAATAAAATATCAAGAGAATAATAATAATAATATAATAATAATCTTTATTTCAAAAAAGTGACAACATAGTTATACACATTACTTTAAAACAAACTGAAATTGTATAACAAGCATAGGTCCCCTGGCTCCCAAACTAGGTTCATACCTGTGACTTGGGAGTCAGTGTTCCTCCATTATAATAGAATGGCATTTTGTTTATTGTAACATATTTAATACGGGGATCTTTGCAAGATTCTTCGTCTGCTGGCTCACGATGACGAACAGGGCGTGGCGGTGTCGCCATCCTCTGAAGATTCCACTTTGTTATCTTCGCAGGCAGTGGACTGTCTTCAAAGTCATTCATCGGAGACCATGTTTGAGGAAGTGGAGAGATCATGGATTGGCCCACTGTATGAATCTTGACATGGATTGTGGAGATGTCTGCCTGCTTCAAATGATAAACTTTCAGCTGCCTTGAAGGGTTTTTTCTCATTTCTTAACTGCAGGAAACTGTGTTCCTCATTAGGTTTGTCCAGGAAGAACCAAACTCGCTGAGGTAGGTTGAGCATTATTTCTGCAGCTTCTAAAAAGTCAATGCCGAGTAGTGTATAACATGTCAAATGGACTTGGTTCAATTTGAAAAAAGGGATGTGTTTTAAACTTATTTTGCTTGAAAACTACAGGGACTTGGTTCAATTCGGTAAAATATTGTAAAAGATACTTCCCCTGCCTTTTAAATAAGAATAAACGCTAACTTTATGTCAAAAGTGGACTTGATGCGATTGGAAATCTAACGACGTATTAATTGATGGTTTCCTTCCAAAAGAGACTCCGGATATGCGCATCATATCCACACTCTTCTAACAATGAAATACTGTCTCTGAATCCTCTGTCTAGAATAATAATGTCATTTTCCTGAAAATATTGACGAAGTGGAGATAAAAAAAAAGTAGATAATTATAATATACTAGAATATATAATTCTGAGCATCTGATGTGGTAGCTTGATACGGGCCGAAACAATTACAATATATCCATCGAAAGATACAATTAAAAATAAAATAAAAAAATAAAAAATTGACGTACGTCACGTCAAAAAACGTAAATTTATCATGAAATTGAAAAATAATATAATTTAAATGTATTATGATTGAATTTCGACCACCAGTTTAATTTAATTTAATAACCAATAGACAGAGTTACTTTCGCATGTAATAAATTCATTCCTGACCCGGAAAAAACAACTTAAAGCACAGAGCCAAGACTCGCCAGACAGCAAGTGGATCTGTTTGCCCAAATCGCCCCACGAACTTTATTACGACACTAGTGAAGGATCTTCCTGTATTCTACTTTATAGTGATATTCCTCTTCAGGAAAAAATACAGACAACATTGACGTTTGGACGCGAAGCTGTGTGTGGCTCAAAATGACATCCAGCGGCGCGGCGCCCTAGGCTGCCAGCGCGACTGCGCCGCTGTCATCATCAAGCTGTCAATTTATTTATTTTTTAACGTCATTTTTGTTATTATTATTTTATTTTAGATTTAGTTGTATTATGTGATATTGTTAAGAAAAAATCGTGTAAGTTGTGTAATTTTTTTTTAAAATGTTGAACAATGACGACCGTAGTGACGCCGTACGAAGCGCCAGTCAACCTGCCACATCGCTGGATGTACTAGTAAGATGCCCTCATTGTCCCCAAGCACGTTTTTTTAAAGGTGAACGAGGTTTGAAGGTACATTTGGGGAAGAAACATAAACCCCACAATGTGCCTTCATCATGCCCCACAATACCCACGTTTCTAACATCCGATTCACCTGCTCAACCCTTTTGGAAAACCCTTGCAAAATTAAAAACGACAACTCCAGTTTTAAAGAGAGTTCCTCGTGGCGCGAGACCATCCGTGGCCTCAAGTTTAGCGCGTTGTATCCACCTCGCCGCCCGAGAGAACTCTAAAAGTGCTTGGGAGCAATTACTCACCTTCCCGTTTAGAATTCTACATGTGCAAAAAAAATTGGCAAATAAAAAAACGTTAACAGCACAAATTAAGGATAACTGTAACATTTCGGCCCAACGTTTCGATCCTAAATTAACATCTCACCTACCACAAAGAGATTTATTGCACCATGTGGAATCTAAACTAGGCGAGGGTGATATCAGAGGTGCAGCTAGGATTATCTTTAGCAGCGATGTGGTTGCGCCGTACTCTCCAGAGACACTGACAGCTCTGGAGAGTAAACACCCCGCCCCGGCAGATGACCTCTCCTTCCCTGACCCACCCGATCCCGAATCCAACTCACTTACAATTACAGCTCAACAAGTATGTGCGGCCGTGTGCTCCTTCCGAAGTGGCTCCGCTGGCGGCCTCGACGGCCTGACGCCTCAGCATTTGAAGGACTTAATGTGTTCAGGCGCCGGGGAGGCTGGTGAGTCCCTTTTGAAGGAGCTGACGGCCCTCATAAATCTAATGCTCTCCGGCAATGTGAACGAAGCCGTCATTGACATTCTTTATGGGGCAAATCTATGTGCCCTGCGCAAGAAGGATGGCGGTATTCGTCCCATTGCCGTAGGGTCCATTTACCGGCGTAACGCAGCCAAAATTTGCTGTGCTTTCTACAGTGAAACACTGGCCAGCAAATTCCAGCCCCTACAGCTGGGGTTTGGCTCCAAAGGGGGCTGTGAGGCTGCGGTAAATGCACTATCCACTTACCTCAATAGCGATGAAGGTGAGGTCATCCTTAAGGTTGACATTAAGAATGCTTTCAATTCCGTAAACAGGGACACCTTGTTGACAGAAGTCCAAAAAGAAATACCCAAAATTTACAGTTTTCTCTATCAATGTTACAGGCACCCCTCCAAATTACTTTATAAAGACAACCTTTTGAAATCAGCTGTTGGATGTCAACAGGGCGACCCTCTTGGGCCAGTCATTTTTAGTTTGGCAATAAATTCAATTATTCGACAGCTAAATTCTAAATTCAACGTATGGTATTTGGATGACGGAACCCTAGGAAGTGACGTAGACACAGTCTTAAAAGATTTAACTTTTTTAAAAGAAAAATTTAGTTCCATTGGCCTAGATCTTAACCTATCAAAATGTGAAATTTATCTTCCCCAAACCACTGACAGACAGACTACTATAGCAAAATTTTATACAATAGCACCAGATATCAAAATAACGGAAAGAAATTCTCTTCACCTCCTAGGGTCCCCAATTTTTGACGAATCCTTTCCAACGTTCATTGAGGAGAAAATACAGAATTTCTATGATGTCTCGGAAAGACTTTTCAAAATTAACATTCATTCGGCCTTCACACTAATTCGGTACTGTTGTTTTGGACCAAAATTAACGTATAACCTTCGTTCCTCCCATTTATGGAAGCATCCACAACTTTTAGAGAAAGTAGACCAAATTATTAGAAGCACTTTAACTTCGATCCTAAGTGTGGCCCTGGACGACCGAGCATGGCAGCAAGCCACACTTCCCATTCGCCTGGGTGGACTCGGCGTCCGCAAAATTTCAAGTATAAGTTTACCAGCCTTCCTCTCCTCGGTCCACAGTACCGATAAATTAACCAGGAATATTTTATCTTCCACACTGGTCGATTTAGAAGTACCGTGTTTGACCGATGCGTTGAATGCTTGGAAAATGGCTTGCCCAAATACGGTTTTGCCCGACAACCCGTCCTCTCAGAGACAGTGGGACGTGCCGCTCTGCAGTATTTTACGGAATAACCTAATAAACACGTCACCTAATACTGTTGAGCGTGCCCGTCTGCTGGCTGTGGGAGAATGGGAGTCAGGCTTGTGGCTTCAGGCGCTCCCATCATCCACCGTAGGTACTATGATGGATGACTCATCGTTTCGGCTCGCTACGTGTCTCCGCTTGGGCGCACCTTGTGTTGCTCCGCACCGTTGTCACTGCGGTGAAGCTGTCGACAGTCTAGGGCACCATGGCCTGTCCTGCTGCAGGAGCGCAGGCCGAATAGCACGACACGCCAGCATAAACGATATTATTCGTCGAGCTCTTGTCACCGCCGGCGTACCAGCGGTATTAGAACCAAACGGCTTGGTACGTGACGATGGGAAGAGACCAGACGGCATGACGTTGTTGCCTTGGAAGGTGGGTAGGCCTCTGGTGTGGGACGCAACCTGTGTCGACACCCTTGCGCCATCTCATGTTCTTAGCACGGCGGGCTGTGCAGGCGCCGCAGCTGTGGCTGCCGAGACCCTCAAGCGGCGCAAATACTGTAACCTTATAGGTAACTACAGTTTTGAGCCGTTTGGGGTTGAAACGCTCGGGCCATGGGGCCCGAGAGCGCGTCTCCTTTTTAAGGAAATCTCGCATCGACTGATTGACACTTCACGTGACCAGAAGGCTGGCTCATTCTTTGGCCAAAGAATTAGCATTGCCATTCAACGTGGCAATGCTGCCAGTCTTCTGGGCACGTTTCCAGATGACAGCGATGCGGACGAGTACTTCGACCCCTAAGTGTCTTTTGTTTTTTTTTTTTTTTGTTTGTATAGTTAGTTATTTATTTTATTTTTAATGTTATTAATGTATAGTTATAGAAATTTGCGCATAGATTAAAAATGGTTTTAAAAGATTTCTGTATTTATGTAGCGAGTATGTGTCTTTTTGAAACATATAATTAGAACTTTTATTTATATAATAATAGGTCTTTACATATGAAAATGCCGTTTTATATGAAAAAAATTAAACGAATTTTTTTCATGTATTTTTATTTGTATTAATCGAAATAATCACCCATGCAATCAATGCATCTTTGCCAACGCTGTGGCAGTTTATTGATGCCCTTCTTAAAAAAATCAGCTGGACGGGAGGCAACAAATTCTTCAAAGGCATTTTGTACTGCCTCTCGGGTATTGATTTTTTTTCCCGCCAAGAAGTTATCCAAATTCTGGAAAAAGTAGTAGTCTGTAGGCGCAAGGTCTGGTGAGTAGGGCGGATGACGGAGAGCTTCCAACCCCAGTTCTTGCAACTTGGAGACCGTCTGCTGTGCAGTATGAGGTCGCACGTTGTCGTGCAGGAGCAGCTGAGACGAGCGATTGACCAATGCTGGTTGGAGATGTGCCAGCTTCTCTATCATTGAGTTCAGTTCTTCACAGTGCACATCTGCAGTAATGCTCACCCCGTTTGGTAAGAAGCTGTGATGAATCACACCGGCGCTAGACAACCAAACAGTGACCATCACTTTTCTAGGGGTAAGTTTTCGTTTAGGGCTGTTTAGGTGCTGAACCAGGATCCAACCAACTTGCTGAGCGCTTGCGGTTATCAAACAGAATCCATTTTTCATCGCAGGTAACAATGCGGTTCAAAATTCCTTCATTTGTGTGTCTGTTGAGCAGTGCAAGGCACGTCTCGACGCGTACTTCGCGCTGGCGATCATTGAGTTCGTGGGGCAACCATTTGTCAAGCTTTTTTACCTTGCCAATTTGACGCAAATGGACCAATATTGTTTTGACGCTAACGTCGAAAGCTGCTGCTAATTCATCTGTAGATTGCGTATCATCAGCTTCCACAATCGCCTTTAATTCGTCATTGTCGACCAAAGTCTTCGGACGACCGCGAGGTTCATTTTTCAGGTCGAAATTTCCAGAACGGAAGCGAGCAAACCAATAACAGGTGGTGCGTTGGTTTGTAGTGTTAGCTCCGTAAACGTCGTTGATGTTGCGTGCCGCTTGTGCCGCGTTGCTGCCACGACGGTACTCATATTCCATAATTACTCGAATTTTTAACAAATCCATGATGACCAAAAAGATTGAAATGCAATGAAAATGTAACACTAATCAACAAACAAATGACTACTTTTGGAAAAAGAATTACATGTTTTTAAAATAAAATTAATTTAAAATTACAATTCTTAGACAAACAAAAATTATTTTGATTTGAAATGGCCAGTACTGCAGAACGGCAATTTCATAGGTAAAGACCTAATATATAAGTACCATCAAAAATTACAATTGCCTTACAATTATCTGTGTTATTAAAAACACTATTGGTATTATTCTATTTCTTGATAACAATTGTTCCCTACGTAATTGATTTATTCCCAAATTAAGGGGAACAAAGTCCCTCATTAAAATTTCTCTTACTTTATTCATTAATCCTTCTAATGTGCGACGTGGTATTTTCATAAGACTCGCTATTCTTTCGTCTGAATCACCTGACCTCAATTTAATTAATAACCCAGAGAGCCCAACTATACCATGCACAGTACTTATAATGCGGGGAACTTCCTTGAATATAGTCTGGAAGTTCTCTTTTGATAATCCTAACCAGTAATGAAATAAATGATCTTCCATTGATAAGACATCATTAAAATCAGGATATGTCTCATGCCTGTTTACAAAAGAGAATACAACTGTGTCCAAAAAATGGGTGACATTGTATTTTTTTCGAAAATTGTTTATTCTTCCAAATCAATTTCATCCCCTTCAAAGTAATCCCCTCCCGATGCAATGTACTTATGCCAACGGATTTTCCAATCTTCGAAACACTGATTGTAGTCACTTTCCGGGATGGCCTTCAGTTCCGTCTTCGCTGCGGCTTGAATCTCGTCTATCGTATCAAAACAGTGTCCCCAGAGCGATCTTTTAAGCTTGCTGAACAGCCAGAAGTCGCACGGCGCACACCAGATCAGGTGAATATTGTGGTTGCGGAACGATATGGGTTGAGTTTTTGGCGAAATGATCACAAATTACGAGTGCAGTATGGGATGGTGCATTATCGTGGTGTAAAAACCAAGAATTGTCTTTCCACAATTCCGGCCTTTTTAGGCGGATAGCGTTACGCAAACGACGCATAACGTTCAAATAATATTCCTTGTTGACTGTTTGACCCGGAAGAAGGAATTCATAATGCACAACACCACGATAATCAAAGAAAACAGTCAACATGACCTTGATTTTTGAGCGACTTCGGCGCGATTTTTTTGGTTTCGGCTCTCCTTTGGCACGATATTCGCTCGATTGATCGGTTGTTTCGGGGTCATAAGCATAGATCCAAGTCTCGTCTCCAGTGATCATGCGTTCCATCTTGTCCTGATAGCCAGAAAGCATCGTTTCACACACTTCAACGCGACGCCTTTTTTCCAAAAAATTCAATGTTTTCGGTACCAGTCGAGATTTGATGCGCTTGAGGCCACAAATATCCTTTAAAATGGAATTGACTGAGCCTATCGATATGCCAACCACATCAGCAAGGTCTCTAATCGTTAATCGACGGTCTTTCAACACCAAATCTTTGATTTGTTGGACGTGAGCTTCGTCGATTGAGGTTGATAGTCGCCCAGGACGCTCTTCGTCTTCGACACGTTCACGGCCGGCTTGAAACTCACTATACTTCTTATTAACTTTTTTTTTAGACATAGCCTCATCACCAAAAGCTTTCTGCACCATCCTCAACGTATCCGCAGCAGAAAATTGATTCAGCAAACAAAATTTAATGCAAATTCTTTGCTCAACAAATTTCGACATCGCAAAAAACGAAAAACTCACTTTTAGCAGCTCACAAAACGACGCGTATCTCAAATACTTATGAACATGTAAATTTGACATAATGTCACTGACAGTACTACCAACCTAAAAAAAAAACTTAAAATCCACCAACGCGCGCAGTTTAAATTCAAATGTCACCTTATTTTTTTGACACACATTCTACATATTCAAGATCAAAACTTCAGCAACTATTTTCTGAATCATACAGAGAGAGAGAGATTGGATCTTAAGTGATTATCATATACACGAGCATAACAGGGAAGGTAAAACTTATGATCACATAGTTGTGAGCGCAAAGTATCAGCAAACCTGTGTAGGGTACCACTAGTACATCCAGGAAAGACACAGTGCCTAGATGTATTTGCTGCACGCTTATAATTATTTAATAATATACTATGTAGTTGGGGTGGGTCAGGTTCAGTTAAATAGCTTTGTTACACGATGAAACTTCTATTGAAAGATTGTACAAGCGCGCCATTTGCTTTCTTAAACTACTCTCCCCACACCACTCAGTTAATACCCATCTCAAGACACCTCTTTTACCTGATTGGTTCTTACAATATTCTAACATAATTCAAACTGACCAATCACTGATCATTAAGCCTTGTCCTTGAAGTGACCGTGGCCACCATTGTTTAGAGCGACCATAGACAAATTCTAGTGTCTATGGGCGCGTTCGGAAACGCGATACTTAGCCTGGTGAATAACGCCGAGGCGGAACACCTTTGCCTTTGCGATCAGAGACTATACGACCATCCGCTATAACTATTATTATGTCTTTCATCAGGCACGGTTGGAGCAGAAGGCTCCATATTGACAACAGGATCAGACTGTTCCGCATCCACAATTGGAGCTGATTGCTCTACTAGCTCATTTTGAGATGATTGGGCTTCACTTACACCCACAGAATTGTCTTCTACCACGTGAGAAATTAGCGCCCTTCACACGTAAAGTTCGGACCACGCATCTAGGACTGCGTTCCAAACCGCGGATGGATCTGTGCGGTTTGGACCGTGTATCAAACTGTCGTGGTAATTACGATTACAAATGTGTCCACGGTTTGGAACGCCGGTCAATCTTACAAATTTAGGCAAACAATCCGAACTGTGCGTGTAAAATGATTTTCAAGAGTTTCGACTGCAGTTTGGACTGGCGCGTGGAACGTTATAACTTTTAAAAGTTTTTAACGCAGTAGTAAAAAAAATGGACGATCGTTTGGTCATCGCGTTAGCTGGATTAGTTAGTTTAAATAGCCCAAAATACGACGAGTGTGGGTAAAGGAATACAGACAAAGATATGGACATTTACCGATGTTAAGAGAATTATGACAGTGTCATCCGGAAGATTTTAAAAATTACCTAAGAATGGACAGTGACGATTTTGATTGTTTATTAGCACTGATACGTCCCAAAATAACCAAGCAAGATACAGTTATGAGAAAATGTATAACAGCAGAAGAACGATTGGTTGCCACGTTAAGGTTTTTAGCGACCGGACGGTCCTATGAAGATCTTAAATTTAGTACAGGCGTGTCTACATCGGCGTTAAGTAAACTAATACCGGAAACGTGTAGAGTAATTTATGAAACGCTTCGGGAAGATTATATGAGGGTAAGTAAAACATTTTGTAAATCAGTTATATCCTTATATAATTTTTATCAGTCACAACAATCACAGTACAATCAGTTCAAATTAATAATTGGTTATTTAATTAGTTAAAACTCTTATAGTAATCTCTTAATAAACACTGAGATTCAACTAGAAGAGTGACATCAGTGTTTTGGGTTTCCAATGTAGGTTGAAGAGACGAATGGTGAGCAGCGTCCGTGTCTACCGAAGTAGATGATGATGGTGAAGATAAAATGATAGTTTTATTGCATTGCTTATCACAAATATCTGTTGAATCAGTTAATTGATTTAGTATACCCCTGCGTAAAACTGAATGTATAATTGTTTCAGCATGTAAGGCTTGAATACTATTCATTTTATCCAATTTTTTTGGAAATGGTTATGGCCAAAGCATCATATTCTGTCACTTCTTTTTTTTTTAATGCTTCTGTACATACAGTCATGAATTTAATCTGAGTATCTATCACACTTGGTTTCGTTTTTTCTCTTCATACCTCTTGAGGCTGGTCCTAAAGAAGAAGATGATTCCTGAAACAATACAATTTATAATAAAAGTTGACGAAACATAATTTTATTGTTTTTTTTTTTCAGTTTCCTACGAGCAAAGAAGAATGGTTGGAAATTGCTAAAGGCTTTCAAAATCAGTGGAATTTTATTAATTGTGGTGAAGCTCTCGACGGAAAGCATATTCGAATTGTACCACCTGCAAATTCTGGTGCAAAATATTATAATTACAAAAACTTTTACAGCATGGTTTTATTAGCTTTGGTCAATTCAAACTACGAGTTCATTTTTGTAGATATTGGTAAAAACGGCAGAATGTCAGATGGAGGTGTCCTCGAACACACGGAATTTTACAAAAAAATGATAAGAAATCAATTAGAACTACCCGACAAAAGTGAGAACGTTAACAATTTAAACTATGTTTTTATTGGTGATGAAGGTTTTGCTCTCAAAGAAAATCTCTTAACGCCTTATGCACAAAGAGAACTTGATCATGACAGACGGATTTATAATGCATGAAAATGCATTCGGTATAATAGCCTCTAGATTCCAGATATTACATACACCAATTAACATGAAACCCGAAAACATATGTTACATTGTACTAGCAATATGTAGCATCCACAATTTTCTAAGAAAGAGAAGTAATATGTACCTGTCGGCAACGACAGTAGACAGAGAAAGTATTGAATCTGGACGCGTTAGTGAAGGAGACTGGCGAAGAGGCAACTTCGACCTAACTAGATTGGAGAGACCTTCAGTCAGGAATGTCTCAACTTTGGCTAAACAGAGCAGAGATGAATACAAAACATATTTTAATTCAATAGGTCGTTTGCCTTGGCAAGAAATTATGATTAACGCTGGTAGAGCATAACTTTATTCAGTGTACCTATAGGTTTCTGGACGTAAGTTGAGCGCTGATTAAGGTGAATGCTTCAACCAGCCCGCGAAATTCAAATTTTCTTACGTTTTTTGCAATTTGCAGGCCACTGCTAGGTTGTATGTTGATTAAAATATTATTCGCGCTTGTAAGACATATGTAGTTACAGAATTATAATCATCAAAATCATCAATACAACGCTCTAAGTTCATAAAGCTGTAGGAATGACTTTTTCTGTTCTTTTTTTTTTGTTCCTACGCTTTTATGAACTTGGAGGGTTGTATTGGTGATTTTGATAATTATAATTCTGTAGCTACATACGTCTTACAGGCGCGAATAATATTTTAATCAACATACAACCTAGCACTGGCCTGAATTTTGCAAAAAACGCAAGAAATTTTGAATTTCGCAGGCTGGTTGGAGCATTCCCCTTAAAGAGGCAGAAACAATTGCGCGCAGTGACCAATAAAGTTGCCGCTACCTATACATCAAATTTTGTAACTGTACAGTAAAAAATTGACAGTTTATTGTGTTTTTATTTACCACTTACCTCTACAATTATGTGGTCAGAGTTTGACAGTGTCGTTATATTCGTAGGCTGCTGAGATGTTGGTATGTCGTCGTTGATATAATGTTGTGAGGATGGTGAGTGGTTTGCAAAATCGTCTAAAGTTTCAGCTGTAGACTCGTCCGTCGGCATGTTAGATACGCTTGGGGTTGGTAGTTCTTGGTCTTTTGTGAATAAAAGTAGGTCAAAGTACCAAAGAGTCGGTTTATAAACATCTTCTTGGGAGCTTCCACTTTTGTTCCGTGTCTTCGTTACTTTCTTTAATTCTTTGCGAAATGCACCTCTTAAATTCTGTATTTTTTTGCTAACGAAATCGCGATCAGCTGAAGCAAAACCTACTGACTTGCAAAAATCAACGAGCTCGTCATATGCTTTGTTTCTCTTATTCCTGTTACTATACTCCTTACTTTTTATCTTCCAGAGGCACGGATGTTCACGGAATAAACGAATGAACTCTGTGATAGCTTCGACGCTCCAAACCGCCATTTTTATAATTTACGTTTATACGTGATGCGCGCGTAAAACTTTGAGACATGCGCTCGCGTCGATATGTCAGATCGGACTGTTATACCCGAACATCTACACGTACAGTTCGGAGCGAGGGATGGAACGGCGCGTGCTGTTTTCCGCGGTCCGAACTGAACGTGTGAATGGCGCTTTTGTTTCGGTGGATTCAATTTGTTCATATGTTTCTCCCACAATATGTTGTGTCTGTTGTTGCCGAGATGCTGATCGCTTCATTCTCAACAAGGTTTACATAACCGACAGCTTGGAGACAACTGAAAATAAATAATTTTGATATAAAGCTTATGCATCTCTGGCAAAAATGTAGGTATTAGTGGCCCATAAATCCATACTAGGTTTACTTGTGTAAATTGAGATTGAGATAACTTCCTCATTGTGAGAATGGCATGAGAATCGGTTGTTGAGTTTGAGTGGGTTGTGGTTGATTGGTTGGTTGATTAAGTTGGGGTTTGTACAAGATCATTTTACAACTTAGAATGGGTAACTAAGACGATGAAAATATTAGTAATTACCTCACGTGGCTGTATCTGACCAGATACAATACTTGCAATTGCCTGTTGAGTAGCCGTTGGATGAGCTCTTTATATTGCATTACTCTGTCGATGTAATATGTATAGATCTCCCACACAAATTACATACTTTGGTATGACACACAGTTTGCAGGGATGAGGATGCTCCTGTATCTTTGGACAAATTCACATTAACTGTCCTTAGGGCATGATTGCGACACGCTTCACAAACATAATCAGTTCCCAAAATCTAAAACAAAAAGATATTTTCAGTTGTTATTTTTAATCGGAAGCATAAATACGAGTAGGTACCTGCCAAATACTGTGACTTCATATATTAACTAACAGCCTACTGCCTAGTAACTGGATTATGGAGGTGGAATGGCAGTCTGTTGTTCCTTATAAAATATTGAACATAAGATTCAGCCACAACCGTTTAAACTGAAAGCCCATCCTAACGTGAATTGAGAATCCACTACGCAGATAGATGGTGGTTACTAAACTTAGTATTAATAAGTCAATACTGAAAGAGCTAAACAACAAATAAAAACGTTATTTTACTTACGATTCTAGGAGATATCCATTTGGAAAGGAGAGATATGACTTTTGTATCAAGTTGTAAAGCCAGATGACGTTTCAAGCGATTTATGTTTATACCACTGTTAATGCACAATGATTCCAATTCAATAAAACAAATCCCGCAGTTGAGAGTCAAGTCCAAATAACACAGCAAATTGTCGATTATCAAAGGTCCAGATTGTAATTCCGTGGTCACGTGTAGAAAAGAAATCGGTATCCGTAGGAAAGCAGAGGGTCAAGTTATCACCAATTAGGACTTCAGTAGGAGCCAAAACTGTAGAAAAGCGCGCAATACTTATCACAACGAAACGAGGGAAAGTATTGAACAATATGTGACAAATTGACAATGACATGACAGTCGCAATTTCAGTCAAGGAACTACGCGTTTCATTACACGAAAAAAAAAGGTCATCGGGTTTTAAATATTTTTTCGTCTGTTACACAGTGTCTAAATGTAATGTTATAAAATATAAACTCTGTTATAAACAAAACATTATTATGACTAGATATACTATAAAAAATCTTTAAAACACCTTATGGAAGGAAAAATAATGTACAACGGAACGTAGGGAGCGAGATTCTGAGTACGTTCCGAAACAATATCAGTCTAGTGTAACTTTATATTTATTTTACAGACTTATTGGGAATATACACTTTGACATTGACTATAATATCTTACTATATACATAATTTAAAATCTAAGTAAAGAATATGTACATGTATATACAATATAAAAATAAATAATCATAAAGCATCAAAATATCGTCTGCATCGTTGTCAACAGGAAAGGTGCCCAAAAGGCTGGCAACATTGCCACGTTGTATGGCAATGCTGATTCTTTGACCAAAAAATAGGCCAGCCCTCTGGTCACGTGAAGATTCGACTAGCCGCTTGGCAATGTCTCGGAATACTATGTGAGCACTCGGACCCCATGGCCCTAGAGTTTCAACCCCAAACGGCTCGAATATATAATTCCCAATTAGGTTAGAATATTTGCGCCGTTTGAGGTTTTCAGCACCTGCAGCAGCCGCTCCAGCACAGCCCGCCGTGCTGAGAAGATGGGATGGCGCAAGGGCGTCGACACATGTTGCGTCCTACACCAAAGGCCGACCTAGCTTCCAAGGCATTATGGTCATTCCGTCAGGTCTCTTCCCATCGTCGCGTGCGAAGCCATTCGATTCTAGAACAGCTGGCACCCCTGTGGTGACAAGAGCACGACGGATGATGTCATTGATACTGGCGTGCCGTGCTATCCGGCCTGCGCTCCTACTGCAGGATAGGCCATGGTGTCGACACCTTCACCGCATTGACAGCGATGCAAAGCCACGCAAGGAGCGCCCAGACGCAGGCAGGTAGCAATCCGGAAGGTGGTGTCACTCAGCATAGTGCCTATGTTGGGTGACGGTAGTGCCTGAAGCCAGAGGCCTGACTCCCACTCGCCCACAGCCAGAAGGCGGGCACGCTCAGCAGTATTGGTGGACGTATTTATGAGATTATTCCGTACCAACCTGCAGAGCGGCTCATCCCACTGTCTCTGGGAAGATGGGTTCACGGGCCGATCTGTATCCGTATCTGTATCTGTAAGTCATTTTCCAAGCATTCACTGCATCTGTGAAGCACGGCACTTCAGAGTCAACCAGAGACGGAGCTAAAATTTTCCCGGTCAACTTTTCTGTGCTATGGACAGAGGATAGGAATGCCGGTAAGCTAATACTAGTAATTTTACGGACGCCGAGACCACCAAAGCGGATGGGTGGCTAGTTAGATAGGTGGTGAGAGTGGCTTGAAGCCACGCCCGGTCGTCCAAGGCCACATTTAAAATTTTACATACACACTGCTAGTCCTAAAAAATATCCAATTATATTCTTTAATATAACTTTAGTACAGCAATATTTTTTTTTGAATATATATAATAGCAAATGTGAAATAAAGACGAAATTGCGTTTTCTGAAATGACAAAAAAACAACATTTAAAGCCTTTACTTCTGTTTACATAATCTAATTTCTTTTATATAAAGAGGAAACTTTTTACTGTTCCACGTTTTTCTCAAGTAAGTATATTGACAGTTGCTGTCACTCATATGACACTGACGTTTATTACTGATCTATAGATAATAATAAATCCATAAAGAAAGAACGGCTTGTGTAGTGATATTCTTTACATCTCCCACCCTCAGAGAACAAAACCAAAACAATTGTTCAATTATGAGCTAACCATTACTGGAGATAACTTTGTAACATGGTAGAAATTTGACTCCGCCTTCTTATGTCCAGCATCGACTTCATAGATTGAATTTGAAATCTTTCTTAGGATTTTGTATGGTCCAATCCTTAATTCATCCATTTTCTTCCTATTTAACCGGTTTCCGTTTTCTACATATACTCTATCGCCCACTTTGAATTTATATTCTTCTCTATGTTGATCATATTTTTTTTTATTATAGTTGTGTGATTTTATTGAATTTTCAAATGCTAGTTCTCTATCTCTTTTTAGATCTTCTATTGTGCATCTTGATTTCAATTCCAGTGGTAAAATTTCAATTTTCTCTCCTTCTAAAAGATATTTTGGAGTAAACTTAGTGACTGTATGTTCTGTTTCGTTATATTTTTCTACACATTTATGTGCTATTGTTGTCCATGCTGTTTTCTTGTCCCCTTCGTTTATTTTGCATCTTATTCTATTGATTAAAGTTTGGTTTAGCCTTTCATTAAGTCCATTCGAAAATGGTGCATCCACAGCAGTGAATACCATTGTTATGTTTTTTTTTTTCAGGAAGTCTTTAAATTCTTTTGAATTTATGCCAGGGTATTGATCTGTTAATACCATATCAATATGGTTACTTTGTGTCACATTTTTTATCAACTTGATAAAATCATTGGAGGTTTGATTTTTTGATGTCAAAATATAAGCATATCGTGTAAAATGATCAACCAGGAGATGTAAGTATTTTTTTGTAGATCGTGATCCTCCAAAGCCTCCAATTGTATCAATTGATATAATTTCAAATGGGCGTGTTGCTGGGCCTAAATGGGACATCAAACCAAATTTTGATTTCCTTCTTGATTTGTTTTTTATACAAATATCACATTCGTCACAAGTTTTCTTAATATTTGTGATGATGTTCTTTGCTGTATAGAAAGGGGTTATTTTACTTATCATCTGGGTTCTTCCAATGTGGCAGTAAGTATTGTGAACATCTCTAATTAGTGTTTTGCTAAATGTTTCTGATAGTATAATTTTTTTTCTTCTTTTATTCTTTTTGTAATAAATGTTATTCTCCTTTATAAACTTTGATTTTCGTTCTTGTAGAATTAGATTTGTGTCTTGGTCCTTTTTTATATCTTCAATGTTAATTTAGTTTACAACTTTTAAAAAATCTTCAGTATTCTCATGAGGTTCTAAGACTGGATTTCTGCTTAAGCAGTCTGCTTCTTGATTTGACTGTCCCGGGTTATATTTTATCTTAAAATTGTATTGGGATAAATAATAAGTCAATTCACCCAGTTCCTCATCAGTTCTAGACTTGATGTTCAGATTTTCCAATGGTTTATGATCTGAATATACCATAAATTCTTTATTCATAAGCCAGTGTTGCCAATATTTTACAGCTTCCTTAATTGCCAGGCATTCTAAATATATTGCCTTCTTTTTCTTTTGGGTGTCTGTCAATTTTCTTGAAAAGTAAGCTACAGGTTTATTTACTCCGTTTTCATCTTCCTGTTTTAACACAGCTCCCACTCCTTTAATACTGGCATCAGTGTAAATTTTTATTGTTTGTTCTGGGTCAAATATTTTTAGAATTGGTTTCGAGCATAGTAATTCCTTTATTTTATCAAATGACTTTTGACATTCTTTGGTCCATATGAATTTTACATCTTTCCGTAGTAAATTGTGTAAGGGAATCCGGCGCTCGAAGGACCAATTGTAGTGGACGAATGGGGTGGAATCAGCACCCTTACCCGCCCTGGGACTTCTCCCACGTTTTTGACGTGCTTCCCTACTCGAGTATTTTCGCTGGTAGCACACGTCACCACGCACCCCTGAATGCGTAATGAGCAGCACGGTCGACCAAGACCTCGGGAGACTATACGTTTTTGACGATATTCTGAGAGAAACGAAAATAAAACACCGATCTTCTAGTATTTCTTGTCCATAGGTGGGTTTAATAGGCAATTTCCTATCACATTTCATGGCAACCACAGCCTCACCCGATTGTTTCCAAGAAATCACCCTATTAGGTAGATCTATTGATAGTTTAAAATAAGTTTGGCTGGCATCTTCGCACAGGGTGCTTAAGGAACTAATGAAAGGACTACCATACCTGCAAATGGCTCTGCCACTGTGGTCTGCCACACACTTGATTTCATTAGAAGCGAAGTGGAGGTCCCCGTTGTCTGTTATTTGTAGGTCTCCTAACATTCCCAACTCAGGTTTTGCAGAAAATAGATCTTTATTACATAGGTAATTCTTCCCTTTATGATTAGACAGCAACAAGTGGTTGTCCAATACACCAGATGACTTATCTGTTATGCTATCCACTATACATCCAGTTGGAGGAGTTATGCCTCCTCCATGGCTGCCACCTATTCCGATAGAGTAAACTGAGTAGGTTTCTTCAACATCGATGATTACTTCAAATGCTATTAACTTACATCCATTTCCGAATGCACAGTAACCCTGTAACTTTTGGCAAGTATAATAAGAGTTATTCTGTTGTTTGAAATTAAACAGCCCTTGTGCCAGTGTTCCCACTTTTATGAATGGCAACGCGCCCATCCCACAAACACTAACAGCCTCGCATTTATACCACTGACAGAAGTATTCCTCTTTGGTGTCCAAATTCCACTTTGCTGTTTTGAACATGTTAGTTAAAGTACTAGTGTGCACAACAGGATCTCTCTTGATGCTATCAGACCCAAATTTAATTACTTCTGAATCACCTAATGTCATTTTGTAATTGTACTTCAATATAGTAGAATCATAAGTTTCAAGGAGCTCAAACCCTTCCACCTTGATGGGTCTACAGATCAAGAAAGTCAACAGTAGTAAAGTCCAGTGCTTTCTCAAAACCTTATGTTGCATGTTAACATTGGAGGATTCACCCTCCAACGAATAAGCTCTGTTTCCGTCCCCATTTATATACTCATTGTACGATAATTCATAGAAACAACCTTTCCTGATTAAGGAGACATTTCTGCCATTGAGGTCAACCCCTCTTTTGATGCCAATCATCCATAAAATAATCACAATCAGTATTAGAGTAAGTAAACCAAACAGAATCGAGGTGGCTAATAGTAGAGCCTCATATCCAGAGTAATCGCATGTTGGATCTTTGATACTAAGAGATTGCTTCCTCTCACAGCCCATGTCAAACACAAACGATTGTTGACAGCTCAAAGTCTTAATGGTGACTGGACCATAGAATACCCTTTTTTCTATTTCATTACAGGTCATCTTCATAGAGCCGGCTATAGTGATCACAACCAGATTGCCAGGACAAGTTGGGAAATACAACTTAGATCCTTCTTGAACTGCATTGCAGGACAGTATTTTCTCACCAAGCAACTTCTTTGTCTTGGTTAATGAAGACAAATCAGATAGGCTATGTTTGATAGTCTTTTTATCAAGGAAAGTCTCATCTCCTGTGTCTGACAAGGATAGCTCGAGGGATGGGGACTTCTGATATCTCATGTCTTTAGCTTCTTCTCGGTCAGCATCCAAGAAGCTTGATCTTATCATTCCTCCTGTTTCCTTATCTATGGTGGGTTTGTAGAGTCCGATAGAAGGGATTTTGTACCAGGATGTCTTCACTGTTGTGTCCGTTTTCACGCCTTGCAGCAGCTCAAGTTGGTTTGATGCCCAACCTCTAAGTTCGAAGCCTGCCTTCCGATGTATGTAGTCCACCTGCGCTGTCACTCTTCTGAAGTCTTCTTCTGAATGAAAGCTGTGTAGGTAGTCATCCATATAGTGGTTCAGCTCGATTGCTCTTGCGGCCTCTGGGTATTGTTCCTTGAAGTCTGCTGCGTTTCGGTTCTTCACGTAGATTGCTGTGCTGGGAGATGAGGTCGCGCCGAAGATAACTGATGTCATCCTGTACTCCTTTGGTAACATGTCACGCCGATCCCCTCGCCACAGGAAACGCAGGCTGTCTCTATCTTCTGGTCTGATGCGAACTTGCAGGAACATTTCCTTTATGTCGGCTGCCACTGCTAAGGGCCCTTGTCGAAACCTGAGCAACACTCCGAAGAGTGACTGCAATAGGTCTGGTCCTGGCAGTAGAGCATCGTTGAGGCTTCTTCCCTTGGATTTGGCTGCAGCGTCGAAGACGATCCTTATTTTCTTCTTAAGGGGATGAACCACTGAGAAGTGAGGGAGGTACCATTTCTTCTTGGAGTCTTCTTGTCCTATAGGTGCTTCCTCTGCGTACTTGCTGTCGATTAGATGCTGGATCTGCTTGTTGTATTCTGCCTTTAGCTGGAGATCTCTGTCTATCTTCTTTTCGATGTTGATCAACCGGTTCTTAGCAGACGTGTAGCTTTCTGGCATCTGCTCTTCTTCATTCTTCCACAGGAGTCCAGCTTCAAATCGACCATCTTCAAGTCTTCTGCAGGTCTTCTCTAGGATGGCAAGTGCTCTTCCTTCTGAGTCCGTAGTGGGTCTTCTTGGTAGCACCCCAAGTGCCTCGATCGCGAAATGATCCTTGATGGCTTGATGCATCTCTTCTTCAGGTGTGCTGACATGAAGACACGTGTTCAGGAATTGCACTGGTCTTGTACTTCCACTGTCCGATCCGTGAAGCACCCAACCAAGTCCTGTTCTTGAGGCGACTGGTTGTCCTGGTTTCCCTCTTCTTACTTCTTGAGTTACAATCAGCTCCCAGTTATCTTGGCCTATGAGTAGCTGCGGTGGTTCCCCTTCGTAGTACAGAGAGTCGGCGATCTTCTTTAAGTGTCGACATTCTTCGATCCTTTTTCTGTCCAAGAACTGTGGTGCAAGCTTCAGCTCGTTGATAGTTCGGACTCTTCTCATGGTCCTCTTGTTCCCTTGGTGAACCCCTTTCACCGTGAGATCCAGTGTCTGAGAATCCTTTTTCTTTATCAGCCTGCCTCCTACTGTCTCGATGACCAGTTCTTCTCTGTTTCCTTGAGCGCCGACTTCTTCTGCTACCTTCTCATCCAATAGTGACACTGTTGACCCCTCATCCATGAGGGCTAGTATCTTCTTAGATCCTTTTGACCCGAAAACTTCCACTGGAACTATCTTCAGGTATGCTCTTGCGTTGTTTACCGCATTCACTGATGCCGTGACACTCGTTTCTTCTTGATGTGTCTCCTTTTTGTCTCCCGAGGTCTTGTCTTCTGAGTCGACGTGCAACAGATGATGATGCCACCTTTTGCATTCCTTGCACGGTGGTTTCTTGCAGCTCTCCTTCCGGTGTTTCCCTTGAAGACACTTGAAACAGACGTGGCTCTTCTTCACTATTGCCCACCGATCTTGAACCGACGCCTTCTGGAACTTCTGGCATTCGACTAGGAAGTGCTCACTCTCACACATGGGGCAAGTCTTCTTAGCATCTTTTCCTTTGAAGTCCTTTTCCTTCGTTGTATGCGCCGCTTGTCGATGAGTCCTCTTGAATCCACTCTTCTCTTCTGAAGTTGCGAAGGCGCCACACTTATCTGCTTCTGTGTTCAGGAAGTTGGATACCAGCGTTAAGTCGGAGAACTCGCCTTCTTCTGTTGCTGCCGTGAAGTCATACCATCTGAACTTGAGGACTGTTGGCATCTTCTCTATTATTTGTTTCACTATTTCAGGTGAATGTAGGTACTGCGGTTTCTTCAACCCCTTTATCGCTGCTACGCTGTTGTTGATCTGGCTTGCGAAGATACATATGTCTCTTGGGTTCTCTGAAATCTTCGGTAACGCCTTGATCTTGTCCAATTCTGCTAACACCAGCGCATCAGGTCTTCCATATCTTCTTCTTAGGGCTTGCATCACTTCCAACGGAGAGGCTTCGGAGTACAGCAGACTCTTGATAGCTTCTCTTGCGTTGCCCTTCAGTGCTCTTCTTAAGCGAGCCATATTCTGGACGTCGTTGAACATCGGTGCTGTATCCTCGTAGACAACCTTGAACGCCAGCCACTCACTGCTGCTGCCGTCGAAGTAGGGTAACTCGTGGATGTACTTCGGCTGTGTTGAGTGTTCCCGCGTGATGAAGGCTTCTTTCAACGCCGTCGCCAACGTTTGAATTTCGATCGTAGCTCCTTTCGTTGAAGAGTGCTCTTCAGGCTTCACCTTCTGAGGTTCTTCTGCTGGAGGCTGATCTCGTGGCTCTGGTCGTTCCCTGTTGTCGTCTTCTAATATAGATGTCTGGATCCAGTTCTGCACCTGTGCTGTTCTGTCTTCCAGGTCTTCATCCACGGAGTCATCATCTTCACACTGTGCCAGTTCCAATCTGACACGGGCTAGTTTCGCCGCAGCCTGTGCTTGCTTCAATTCCAGGCGTGCTAACTCTTCTCTGGCTTCCAGCTCGCGTCTTCTGGCCGTGGTGCTCGTGGTCTTCGTAGACCTGGCGCGACGACCGACCCCCTTCGGCTTTAGCGTCTTGGTAGAACCAGGAACAGCCTTTTCCGCGGCATCTTCTGGGGTCTTCTTGGTCGTTTCCTTCTGTGCGGCTTCTTTCTTCTGACCGTTCTTCTCGGTCGCCGCTGTGGTCGCAGTCGCCACCGTTGTCTCCGTTGTCGTGGTCTCTTCCGTAGCCGTCGTACCCGAAGAGGTGTTCGTGTCCGATGTAGTTGCGGTTCCCGATGACGCTGACGTGGCCCCTTCTGATTCTGTTACTTCTTCTGTCGCGTCCTTAGCGGAGGGACGTGAGGGGGCATCCTTCTGCGACCTAGTAACCGGCATGTTTCAGTCTTCTGAATCTTCCGGACCTCTGAACTTCTGATCTTCTGAACTCTTCTGGTTTCTTCCTGCAGGGAATCCGGCGCTCGAAGGACCAATTGTAGTGGACGAATGGGGTGGAATCAGCACCCTTACCCGCCCTGGGACTTCTCCCACGTTTTTGACGTGCTTCCCTACTCGAGTATTTTCGCTGGTAGCACACGTCACCACGCACCCCTGAATGCGTAATGAGCAGCACGGTCGACCAAGACCTCGGGAGACTATACGTTTTTGACGATATTCTGAGAGAAACGAAAATAAAACACCGATCTTCTAGTATTTCTTGTCCATAGGTGGGTTTAATAGGCAATTTCCTATCACATTTCATGGCAACCACAGCCTCACCCGATTGTTTCCAAGAAATCACCCTATTAGGTAGATCTATTGATAGTTTAAAATAAGTTTGGCTGGCATCTTCGCACAGGGTGCTTAAGGAACTAATGAAAGGACTACCATACCTGCAAATGGCTCTGCCACTGTGGTCTGCCACACACTTGATTTCATTAGAAGCGAAGTGGAGGTCCCCGTTGTCTGTTATTTGTAGGTCTCCTAACATTCCCAACTCAGGTTTTGCAGAAAATAGATCTTTATTACATAGGTAATTCTTCCCTTTATGATTAGACAGCAACAAGTGGTTGTCCAATACACCAGATGACTTATCTGTTATGCTATCCACTATACATCCAGTTGGAGGAGTTATGCCTCCTCCATGGCTGCCACCTATTCCGATAGAGTAAACTGAGTAGGTTTCTTCAACATCGATGATTACTTCAAATGCTATTAACTTACATCCATTTCCGAATGCACAGTAACCCTGTAACTTTTGGCAAGTATAATAAGAGTTATTCTGTTGTTTGAAATTAAACAGCCCTTGTGCCAGTGTTCCCACTTTTATGAATGGCAACGCGCCCATCCCACAAACACTAACAGCCTCGCATTTATACCACTGACAGAAGTATTCCTCTTTGGTGTCCAAATTCCACTTTGCTGTTTTGAACATGTTAGTTAAAGTACTAGTGTGCACAACAGGATCTCTCTTGATGCTATCAGACCCAAATTTAATTACTTCTGAATCACCTAATGTCATTTTGTAATTGTACTTCAATATAGTAGAATCATAAGTTTCAAGGAGCTCAAACCCTTCCACCTTGATGGGTCTACAGATCAAGAAAGTCAACAGTAGTAAAGTCCAGTGCTTTCTCAAAACCTTATGTTGCATGTTAACATTGGAGGATTCACCCTCCAACGAATAAGCTCTGTTTCCGTCCCCATTTATATACTCATTGTACGATAATTCATAGAAACAACCTTTCCTGATTAAGGAGACATTTCTGCCATTGAGGTCAACCCCTCTTTTGATGCCAATCATCCATAAAATAATCACAATCAGTATTAGAGTAAGTAAACCAAACAGAATCGAGGTGGCTAATAGTAGAGCCTCATATCCAGAGTAATCGCATGTTGGATCTTTGATACTAAGAGATTGCTTCCTCTCACAGCCCATGTCAAACACAAACGATTGTTGACAGCTCAAAGTCTTAATGGTGACTGGACCATAGAATACCCTTTTTTCTATTTCATTACAGGTCATCTTCATAGAGCCGGCTATAGTGATCACAACCAGATTGCCAGGACAAGTTGGGAAATACAACTTAGATCCTTCTTGAACTGCATTGCAGGACAGTATTTTCTCACCAAGCAACTTCTTTGTCTTGGTTAATGAAGACAAATCAGATAGGCTATGTTTGATAGTCTTTTTATCAAGGAAAGTCTCATCTCCTGTGTCTGACAAGGATAGCTCGAGGGATGGGGACTTCTGATATCTCATGTCTTTAGCTTCTTCTCGGTCAGCATCCAAGAAGCTTGATCTTATCATTCCTCCTGTTTCCTTATCTATGGTGGGTTTGTAGAGTCCGATAGAAGGGATTTTGTACCAGGATGTCTTCACTGTTGTGTCCGTTTTCACGCCTTGCAGCAGCTCAAGTTGGTTTGATGCCCAACCTCTAAGTTCGAAGCCTGCCTTCCGATGTATGTAGTCCACCTGCGCTGTCACTCTTCTGAAGTCTTCTTCTGAATGAAAGCTGTGTAGGTAGTCATCCATATAGTGGTTCAGCTCGATTGCTCTTGCGGCCTCTGGGTATTGTTCCTTGAAGTCTGCTGCGTTTCGGTTCTTCACGTAGATTGCTGTGCTGGGAGATGAGGTCGCGCCGAAGATAACTGATGTCATCCTGTACTCCTTTGGTAACATGTCACGCCGATCCCCTCGCCACAGGAAACGCAGGCTGTCTCTATCTTCTGGTCTGATGCGAACTTGCAGGAACATTTCCTTTATGTCGGCTGCCACTGCTAAGGGCCCTTGTCGAAACCTGAGCAACACTCCGAAGAGTGACTGCAATAGGTCTGGTCCTGGCAGTAGAGCATCGTTGAGGCTTCTTCCCTTGGATTTGGCTGCAGCGTCGAAGACGATCCTTATTTTCTTCTTAAGGGGATGAACCACTGAGAAGTGAGGGAGGTACCATTTCTTCTTGGAGTCTTCTTGTCCTATAGGTGCTTCCTCTGCGTACTTGCTGTCGATTAGATGCTGGATCTGCTTGTTGTATTCTGCCTTTAGCTGGAGATCTCTGTCTATCTTCTTTTCGATGTTGATCAACCGGTTCTTAGCAGACGTGTAGCTTTCTGGCATCTGCTCTTCTTCATTCTTCCACAGGAGTCCAGCTTCAAATCGACCATCTTCAAGTCTTCTGCAGGTCTTCTCTAGGATGGCAAGTGCTCTTCCTTCTGAGTCCGTAGTGGGTCTTCTTGGTAGCACCCCAAGTGCCTCGATCGCGAAATGATCCTTGATGGCTTGATGCATCTCTTCTTCAGGTGTGCTGACATGAAGACACGTGTTCAGGAATTGCACTGGTCTTGTACTTCCACTGTCCGATCCGTGAAGCACCCAACCAAGTCCTGTTCTTGAGGCGACTGGTTGTCCTGGTTTCCCTCTTCTTACTTCTTGAGTTACAATCAGCTCCCAGTTATCTTGGCCTATGAGTAGCTGCGGTGGTTCCCCTTCGTAGTACAGAGAGTCGGCGATCTTCTTTAAGTGTCGACATTCTTCGATCCTTTTTCTGTCCAAGAACTGTGGTGCAAGCTTCAGCTCGTTGATAGTTCGGACTCTTCTCATGGTCCTCTTGTTCCCTTGGTGAACCCCTTTCACCGTGAGATCCAGTGTCTGAGAATCCTTTTTCTTTATCAGCCTGCCTCCTACTGTCTCGATGACCAGTTCTTCTCTGTTTCCTTGAGCGCCGACTTCTTCTGCTACCTTCTCATCCAATAGTGACACTGTTGACCCCTCATCCATGAGGGCTAGTATCTTCTTAGATCCTTTTGACCCGAAAACTTCCACTGGAACTATCTTCAGGTATGCTCTTGCGTTGTTTACCGCATTCACTGATGCCGTGACACTCGTTTCTTCTTGATGTGTCTCCTTTTTGTCTCCCGAGGTCTTGTCTTCTGAGTCGACGTGCAACAGATGATGATGCCACCTTTTGCATTCCTTGCACGGTGGTTTCTTGCAGCTCTCCTTCCGGTGTTTCCCTTGAAGACACTTGAAACAGACGTGGCTCTTCTTCACTATTGCCCACCGATCTTGAACCGACGCCTTCTGGAACTTCTGGCATTCGACTAGGAAGTGCTCACTCTCACACATGGGGCAAGTCTTCTTAGCATCTTTTCCTTTGAAGTCCTTTTCCTTCGTTGTATGCGCCGCTTGTCGATGAGTCCTCTTGAATCCACTCTTCTCTTCTGAAGTTGCGAAGGCGCCACACTTATCTGCTTCTGTGTTCAGGAAGTTGGATACCAGCGTTAAGTCGGAGAACTCGCCTTCTTCTGTTGCTGCCGTGAAGTCATACCATCTGAACTTGAGGACTGTTGGCATCTTCTCTATTATTTGTTTCACTATTTCAGGTGAATGTAGGTACTGCGGTTTCTTCAACCCCTTTATCGCTGCTACGCTGTTGTTGATCTGGCTTGCGAAGATACATATGTCTCTTGGGTTCTCTGAAATCTTCGGTAACGCCTTGATCTTGTCCAATTCTGCTAACACCAGCGCATCAGGTCTTCCATATCTTCTTCTTAGGGCTTGCATCACTTCCAACGGAGAGGCTTCGGAGTACAGCAGACTCTTGATAGCTTCTCTTGCGTTGCCCTTCAGTGCTCTTCTTAAGCGAGCCATATTCTGGACGTCGTTGAACATCGGTGCTGTATCCTCGTAGACAACCTTGAACGCCAGCCACTCACTGCTGCTGCCGTCGAAGTAGGGTAACTCGTGGATGTACTTCGGCTGTGTTGAGTGTTCCCGCGTGATGAAGGCTTCTTTCAACGCCGTCGCCAACGTTTGAATTTCGATCGTAGCTCCTTTCGTTGAAGAGTGCTCTTCAGGCTTCACCTTCTGAGGTTCTTCTGCTGGAGGCTGATCTCGTGGCTCTGGTCGTTCCCTGTTGTCGTCTTCTAATATAGATGTCTGGATCCAGTTCTGCACCTGTGCTGTTCTGTCTTCCAGGTCTTCATCCACGGAGTCATCATCTTCACACTGTGCCAGTTCCAATCTGACACGGGCTAGTTTCGCCGCAGCCTGTGCTTGCTTCAATTCCAGGCGTGCTAACTCTTCTCTGGCTTCCAGCTCGCGTCTTCTGGCCGTGGTGCTCGTGGTCTTCGTAGACCTGGCGCGACGACCGACCCCCTTCGGCTTTAGCGTCTTGGTAGAACCAGGAACAGCCTTTTCCGCGGCATCTTCTGGGGTCTTCTTGGTCGTTTCCTTCTGTGCGGCTTCTTTCTTCTGACCGTTCTTCTCGGTCGCCGCTGTGGTCGCAGTCGCCACCGTTGTCTCCGTTGTCGTGGTCTCTTCCGTAGCCGTCGTACCCGAAGAGGTGTTCGTGTCCGATGTAGTTGCGGTTCCCGATGACGCTGACGTGGCCCCTTCTGATTCTGTTACTTCTTCTGTCGCGTCCTTAGCGGAGGGACGTGAGGGGGCATCCTTCTGCGACCTAGTAACCGGCATGTTTCAGTCTTCTGAATCTTCCGGACCTCTGAACTTCTGATCTTCTGAACTCTTCTGGTTTCTTCCTGCAGGGAATCCGGCGCTCGAAGGACCAATTGTAGTGGACGAATGGGGTGGAATCAGCACCCTTACCCGCCCTGGGACTTCTCCCACGTTTTTGACGTGCTTCCCTACTCGAGTATTTTCGCTGGTAGCACACGTCACCACGCACCCCTGAATGCGTAATGAGCAGCACGGTCGACCAAGACCTCGGGAGACTATACGTTTTTGACGATATTCTGAGAGAAACGAAAATAAAACACCGATCTTCTAGTATTTCTTGTCCATAGGTGGGTTTAATAGGCAATTTCCTATCACATTTCATGGCAACCACAGCCTCACCCGATTGTTTCCAAGAAATCACCCTATTAGGTAGATCTATTGATAGTTTAAAATAAGTTTGGCTGGCATCTTCGCACAGGGTGCTTAAGGAACTAATGAAAGGACTACCATACCTGCAAATGGCTCTGCCACTGTGGTCTGCCACACACTTGATTTCATTAGAAGCGAAGTGGAGGTCCCCGTTGTCTGTTATTTGTAGGTCTCCTAACATTCCCAACTCAGGTTTTGCAGAAAATAGATCTTTATTACATAGGTAATTCTTCCCTTTATGATTAGACAGCAACAAGTGGTTGTCCAATACACCAGATGACTTATCTGTTATGCTATCCACTATACATCCAGTTGGAGGAGTTATGCCTCCTCCATGGCTGCCACCTATTCCGATAGAGTAAACTGAGTAGGTTTCTTCAACATCGATGATTACTTCAAATGCTATTAACTTACATCCATTTCCGAATGCACAGTAACCCTGTAACTTTTGGCAAGTATAATAAGAGTTATTCTGTTGTTTGAAATTAAACAGCCCTTGTGCCAGTGTTCCCACTTTTATGAATGGCAACGCGCCCATCCCACAAACACTAACAGCCTCGCATTTATACCACTGACAGAAGTATTCCTCTTTGGTGTCCAAATTCCACTTTGCTGTTTTGAACATGTTAGTTAAAGTACTAGTGTGCACAACAGGATCTCTCTTGATGCTATCAGACCCAAATTTAATTACTTCTGAATCACCTAATGTCATTTTGTAATTGTACTTCAATATAGTAGAATCATAAGTTTCAAGGAGCTCAAACCCTTCCACCTTGATGGGTCTACAGATCAAGAAAGTCAACAGTAGTAAAGTCCAGTGCTTTCTCAAAACCTTATGTTGCATGTTAACATTGGAGGATTCACCCTCCAACGAATAAGCTCTGTTTCCGTCCCCATTTATATACTCATTGTACGATAATTCATAGAAACAACCTTTCCTGATTAAGGAGACATTTCTGCCATTGAGGTCAACCCCTCTTTTGATGCCAATCATCCATAAAATAATCACAATCAGTATTAGAGTAAGTAAACCAAACAGAATCGAGGTGGCTAATAGTAGAGCCTCATATCCAGAGTAATCGCATGTTGGATCTTTGATACTAAGAGATTGCTTCCTCTCACAGCCCATGTCAAACACAAACGATTGTTGACAGCTCAAAGTCTTAATGGTGACTGGACCATAGAATACCCTTTTTTCTATTTCATTACAGGTCATCTTCATAGAGCCGGCTATAGTGATCACAACCAGATTGCCAGGACAAGTTGGGAAATACAACTTAGATCCTTCTTGAACTGCATTGCAGGACAGTATTTTCTCACCAAGCAACTTCTTTGTCTTGGTTAATGAAGACAAATCAGATAGGCTATGTTTGATAGTCTTTTTATCAAGGAAAGTCTCATCTCCTGTGTCTGACAAGGATAGCTCGAGGGATGGGGACTTCTGATATCTCATGTCTTTAGCTTCTTCTCGGTCAGCATCCAAGAAGCTTGATCTTATCATTCCTCCTGTTTCCTTATCTATGGTGGGTTTGTAGAGTCCGATAGAAGGGATTTTGTACCAGGATGTCTTCACTGTTGTGTCCGTTTTCACGCCTTGCAGCAGCTCAAGTTGGTTTGATGCCCAACCTCTAAGTTCGAAGCCTGCCTTCCGATGTATGTAGTCCACCTGCGCTGTCACTCTTCTGAAGTCTTCTTCTGAATGAAAGCTGTGTAGGTAGTCATCCATATAGTGGTTCAGCTCGATTGCTCTTGCGGCCTCTGGGTATTGTTCCTTGAAGTCTGCTGCGTTTCGGTTCTTCACGTAGATTGCTGTGCTGGGAGATGAGGTCGCGCCGAAGATAACTGATGTCATCCTGTACTCCTTTGGTAACATGTCACGCCGATCCCCTCGCCACAGGAAACGCAGGCTGTCTCTATCTTCTGGTCTGATGCGAACTTGCAGGAACATTTCCTTTATGTCGGCTGCCACTGCTAAGGGCCCTTGTCGAAACCTGAGCAACACTCCGAAGAGTGACTGCAATAGGTCTGGTCCTGGCAGTAGAGCATCGTTGAGGCTTCTTCCCTTGGATTTGGCTGCAGCGTCGAAGACGATCCTTATTTTCTTCTTAAGGGGATGAACCACTGAGAAGTGAGGGAGGTACCATTTCTTCTTGGAGTCTTCTTGTCCTATAGGTGCTTCCTCTGCGTACTTGCTGTCGATTAGATGCTGGATCTGCTTGTTGTATTCTGCCTTTAGCTGGAGATCTCTGTCTATCTTCTTTTCGATGTTGATCAACCGGTTCTTAGCAGACGTGTAGCTTTCTGGCATCTGCTCTTCTTCATTCTTCCACAGGAGTCCAGCTTCAAATCGACCATCTTCAAGTCTTCTGCAGGTCTTCTCTAGGATGGCAAGTGCTCTTCCTTCTGAGTCCGTAGTGGGTCTTCTTGGTAGCACCCCAAGTGCCTCGATCGCGAAATGATCCTTGATGGCTTGATGCATCTCTTCTTCAGGTGTGCTGACATGAAGACACGTGTTCAGGAATTGCACTGGTCTTGTACTTCCACTGTCCGATCCGTGAAGCACCCAACCAAGTCCTGTTCTTGAGGCGACTGGTTGTCCTGGTTTCCCTCTTCTTACTTCTTGAGTTACAATCAGCTCCCAGTTATCTTGGCCTATGAGTAGCTGCGGTGGTTCCCCTTCGTAGTACAGAGAGTCGGCGATCTTCTTTAAGTGTCGACATTCTTCGATCCTTTTTCTGTCCAAGAACTGTGGTGCAAGCTTCAGCTCGTTGATAGTTCGGACTCTTCTCATGGTCCTCTTGTTCCCTTGGTGAACCCCTTTCACCGTGAGATCCAGTGTCTGAGAATCCTTTTTCTTTATCAGCCTGCCTCCTACTGTCTCGATGACCAGTTCTTCTCTGTTTCCTTGAGCGCCGACTTCTTCTGCTACCTTCTCATCCAATAGTGACACTGTTGACCCCTCATCCATGAGGGCTAGTATCTTCTTAGATCCTTTTGACCCGAAAACTTCCACTGGAACTATCTTCAGGTATGCTCTTGCGTTGTTTACCGCATTCACTGATGCCGTGACACTCGTTTCTTCTTGATGTGTCTCCTTTTTGTCTCCCGAGGTCTTGTCTTCTGAGTCGACGTGCAACAGATGATGATGCCACCTTTTGCATTCCTTGCACGGTGGTTTCTTGCAGCTCTCCTTCCGGTGTTTCCCTTGAAGACACTTGAAACAGACGTGGCTCTTCTTCACTATTGCCCACCGATCTTGAACCGACGCCTTCTGGAACTTCTGGCATTCGACTAGGAAGTGCTCACTCTCACACATGGGGCAAGTCTTCTTAGCATCTTTTCCTTTGAAGTCCTTTTCCTTCGTTGTATGCGCCGCTTGTCGATGAGTCCTCTTGAATCCACTCTTCTCTTCTGAAGTTGCGAAGGCGCCACACTTATCTGCTTCTGTGTTCAGGAAGTTGGATACCAGCGTTAAGTCGGAGAACTCGCCTTCTTCTGTTGCTGCCGTGAAGTCATACCATCTGAACTTGAGGACTGTTGGCATCTTCTCTATTATTTGTTTCACTATTTCAGGTGAATGTAGGTACTGCGGTTTCTTCAACCCCTTTATCGCTGCTACGCTGTTGTTGATCTGGCTTGCGAAGATACATATGTCTCTTGGGTTCTCTGAAATCTTCGGTAACGCCTTGATCTTGTCCAATTCTGCTAACACCAGCGCATCAGGTCTTCCATATCTTCTTCTTAGGGCTTGCATCACTTCCAACGGAGAGGCTTCGGAGTACAGCAGACTCTTGATAGCTTCTCTTGCGTTGCCCTTCAGTGCTCTTCTTAAGCGAGCCATATTCTGGACGTCGTTGAACATCGGTGCTGTATCCTCGTAGACAACCTTGAACGCCAGCCACTCACTGCTGCTGCCGTCGAAGTAGGGTAACTCGTGGATGTACTTCGGCTGTGTTGAGTGTTCCCGCGTGATGAAGGCTTCTTTCAACGCCGTCGCCAACGTTTGAATTTCGATCGTAGCTCCTTTCGTTGAAGAGTGCTCTTCAGGCTTCACCTTCTGAGGTTCTTCTGCTGGAGGCTGATCTCGTGGCTCTGGTCGTTCCCTGTTGTCGTCTTCTAATATAGATGTCTGGATCCAGTTCTGCACCTGTGCTGTTCTGTCTTCCAGGTCTTCATCCACGGAGTCATCATCTTCACACTGTGCCAGTTCCAATCTGACACGGGCTAGTTTCGCCGCAGCCTGTGCTTGCTTCAATTCCAGGCGTGCTAACTCTTCTCTGGCTTCCAGCTCGCGTCTTCTGGCCGTGGTGCTCGTGGTCTTCGTAGACCTGGCGCGACGACCGACCCCCTTCGGCTTTAGCGTCTTGGTAGAACCAGGAACAGCCTTTTCCGCGGCATCTTCTGGGGTCTTCTTGGTCGTTTCCTTCTGTGCGGCTTCTTTCTTCTGACCGTTCTTCTCGGTCGCCGCTGTGGTCGCAGTCGCCACCGTTGTCTCCGTTGTCGTGGTCTCTTCCGTAGCCGTCGTACCCGAAGAGGTGTTCGTGTCCGATGTAGTTGCGGTTCCCGATGACGCTGACGTGGCCCCTTCTGATTCTGTTACTTCTTCTGTCGCGTCCTTAGCGGAGGGACGTGAGGGGGCATCCTTCTGCGACCTAGTAACCGGCATGTTTCAGTCTTCTGAATCTTCCGGACCTCTGAACTTCTGATCTTCTGAACTCTTCTGGTTTCTTCCTGCAGGGAATCCGGCGCTCGAAGGACCAATTGTAGTGGACGAATGGGGTGGAATCAGCACCCTTACCCGCCCTGGGACTTCTCCCACGTTTTTGACGTGCTTCCCTACTCGAGTATTTTCGCTGGTAGCACACGTCACCACGCACCCCTGAATGCGTAATGAGCAGCACGGTCGACCAAGACCTCGGGAGACTATACGTTTTTGACGATATTCTGAGAGAAACGAAAATAAAACACCGATCTTCTAGTATTTCTTGTCCATAGGTGGGTTTAATAGGCAATTTCCTATCACATTTCATGGCAACCACAGCCTCACCCGATTGTTTCCAAGAAATCACCCTATTAGGTAGATCTATTGATAGTTTAAAATAAGTTTGGCTGGCATCTTCGCACAGGGTGCTTAAGGAACTAATGAAAGGACTACCATACCTGCAAATGGCTCTGCCACTGTGGTCTGCCACACACTTGATTTCATTAGAAGCGAAGTGGAGGTCCCCGTTGTCTGTTATTTGTAGGTCTCCTAACATTCCCAACTCAGGTTTTGCAGAAAATAGATCTTTATTACATAGGTAATTCTTCCCTTTATGATTAGACAGCAACAAGTGGTTGTCCAATACACCAGATGACTTATCTGTTATGCTATCCACTATACATCCAGTTGGAGGAGTTATGCCTCCTCCATGGCTGCCACCTATTCCGATAGAGTAAACTGAGTAGGTTTCTTCAACATCGATGATTACTTCAAATGCTATTAACTTACATCCATTTCCGAATGCACAGTAACCCTGTAACTTTTGGCAAGTATAATAAGAGTTATTCTGTTGTTTGAAATTAAACAGCCCTTGTGCCAGTGTTCCCACTTTTATGAATGGCAACGCGCCCATCCCACAAACACTAACAGCCTCGCATTTATACCACTGACAGAAGTATTCCTCTTTGGTGTCCAAATTCCACTTTGCTGTTTTGAACATGTTAGTTAAAGTACTAGTGTGCACAACAGGATCTCTCTTGATGCTATCAGACCCAAATTTAATTACTTCTGAATCACCTAATGTCATTTTGTAATTGTACTTCAATATAGTAGAATCATAAGTTTCAAGGAGCTCAAACCCTTCCACCTTGATGGGTCTACAGATCAAGAAAGTCAACAGTAGTAAAGTCCAGTGCTTTCTCAAAACCTTATGTTGCATGTTAACATTGGAGGATTCACCCTCCAACGAATAAGCTCTGTTTCCGTCCCCATTTATATACTCATTGTACGATAATTCATAGAAACAACCTTTCCTGATTAAGGAGACATTTCTGCCATTGAGGTCAACCCCTCTTTTGATGCCAATCATCCATAAAATAATCACAATCAGTATTAGAGTAAGTAAACCAAACAGAATCGAGGTGGCTAATAGTAGAGCCTCATATCCAGAGTAATCGCATGTTGGATCTTTGATACTAAGAGATTGCTTCCTCTCACAGCCCATGTCAAACACAAACGATTGTTGACAGCTCAAAGTCTTAATGGTGACTGGACCATAGAATACCCTTTTTTCTATTTCATTACAGGTCATCTTCATAGAGCCGGCTATAGTGATCACAACCAGATTGCCAGGACAAGTTGGGAAATACAACTTAGATCCTTCTTGAACTGCATTGCAGGACAGTATTTTCTCACCAAGCAACTTCTTTGTCTTGGTTAATGAAGACAAATCAGATAGGCTATGTTTGATAGTCTTTTTATCAAGGAAAGTCTCATCTCCTGTGTCTGACAAGGATAGCTCGAGGGATGGGGACTTCTGATATCTCATGTCTTTAGCTTCTTCTCGGTCAGCATCCAAGAAGCTTGATCTTATCATTCCTCCTGTTTCCTTATCTATGGTGGGTTTGTAGAGTCCGATAGAAGGGATTTTGTACCAGGATGTCTTCACTGTTGTGTCCGTTTTCACGCCTTGCAGCAGCTCAAGTTGGTTTGATGCCCAACCTCTAAGTTCGAAGCCTGCCTTCCGATGTATGTAGTCCACCTGCGCTGTCACTCTTCTGAAGTCTTCTTCTGAATGAAAGCTGTGTAGGTAGTCATCCATATAGTGGTTCAGCTCGATTGCTCTTGCGGCCTCTGGGTATTGTTCCTTGAAGTCTGCTGCGTTTCGGTTCTTCACGTAGATTGCTGTGCTGGGAGATGAGGTCGCGCCGAAGATAACTGATGTCATCCTGTACTCCTTTGGTAACATGTCACGCCGATCCCCTCGCCACAGGAAACGCAGGCTGTCTCTATCTTCTGGTCTGATGCGAACTTGCAGGAACATTTCCTTTATGTCGGCTGCCACTGCTAAGGGCCCTTGTCGAAACCTGAGCAACACTCCGAAGAGTGACTGCAATAGGTCTGGTCCTGGCAGTAGAGCATCGTTGAGGCTTCTTCCCTTGGATTTGGCTGCAGCGTCGAAGACGATCCTTATTTTCTTCTTAAGGGGATGAACCACTGAGAAGTGAGGGAGGTACCATTTCTTCTTGGAGTCTTCTTGTCCTATAGGTGCTTCCTCTGCGTACTTGCTGTCGATTAGATGCTGGATCTGCTTGTTGTATTCTGCCTTTAGCTGGAGATCTCTGTCTATCTTCTTTTCGATGTTGATCAACCGGTTCTTAGCAGACGTGTAGCTTTCTGGCATCTGCTCTTCTTCATTCTTCCACAGGAGTCCAGCTTCAAATCGACCATCTTCAAGTCTTCTGCAGGTCTTCTCTAGGATGGCAAGTGCTCTTCCTTCTGAGTCCGTAGTGGGTCTTCTTGGTAGCACCCCAAGTGCCTCGATCGCGAAATGATCCTTGATGGCTTGATGCATCTCTTCTTCAGGTGTGCTGACATGAAGACACGTGTTCAGGAATTGCACTGGTCTTGTACTTCCACTGTCCGATCCGTGAAGCACCCAACCAAGTCCTGTTCTTGAGGCGACTGGTTGTCCTGGTTTCCCTCTTCTTACTTCTTGAGTTACAATCAGCTCCCAGTTATCTTGGCCTATGAGTAGCTGCGGTGGTTCCCCTTCGTAGTACAGAGAGTCGGCGATCTTCTTTAAGTGTCGACATTCTTCGATCCTTTTTCTGTCCAAGAACTGTGGTGCAAGCTTCAGCTCGTTGATAGTTCGGACTCTTCTCATGGTCCTCTTGTTCCCTTGGTGAACCCCTTTCACCGTGAGATCCAGTGTCTGAGAATCCTTTTTCTTTATCAGCCTGCCTCCTACTGTCTCGATGACCAGTTCTTCTCTGTTTCCTTGAGCGCCGACTTCTTCTGCTACCTTCTCATCCAATAGTGACACTGTTGACCCCTCATCCATGAGGGCTAGTATCTTCTTAGATCCTTTTGACCCGAAAACTTCCACTGGAACTATCTTCAGGTATGCTCTTGCGTTGTTTACCGCATTCACTGATGCCGTGACACTCGTTTCTTCTTGATGTGTCTCCTTTTTGTCTCCCGAGGTCTTGTCTTCTGAGTCGACGTGCAACAGATGATGATGCCACCTTTTGCATTCCTTGCACGGTGGTTTCTTGCAGCTCTCCTTCCGGTGTTTCCCTTGAAGACACTTGAAACAGACGTGGCTCTTCTTCACTATTGCCCACCGATCTTGAACCGACGCCTTCTGGAACTTCTGGCATTCGACTAGGAAGTGCTCACTCTCACACATGGGGCAAGTCTTCTTAGCATCTTTTCCTTTGAAGTCCTTTTCCTTCGTTGTATGCGCCGCTTGTCGATGAGTCCTCTTGAATCCACTCTTCTCTTCTGAAGTTGCGAAGGCGCCACACTTATCTGCTTCTGTGTTCAGGAAGTTGGATACCAGCGTTAAGTCGGAGAACTCGCCTTCTTCTGTTGCTGCCGTGAAGTCATACCATCTGAACTTGAGGACTGTTGGCATCTTCTCTATTATTTGTTTCACTATTTCAGGTGAATGTAGGTACTGCGGTTTCTTCAACCCCTTTATCGCTGCTACGCTGTTGTTGATCTGGCTTGCGAAGATACATATGTCTCTTGGGTTCTCTGAAATCTTCGGTAACGCCTTGATCTTGTCCAATTCTGCTAACACCAGCGCATCAGGTCTTCCATATCTTCTTCTTAGGGCTTGCATCACTTCCAACGGAGAGGCTTCGGAGTACAGCAGACTCTTGATAGCTTCTCTTGCGTTGCCCTTCAGTGCTCTTCTTAAGCGAGCCATATTCTGGACGTCGTTGAACATCGGTGCTGTATCCTCGTAGACAACCTTGAACGCCAGCCACTCACTGCTGCTGCCGTCGAAGTAGGGTAACTCGTGGATGTACTTCGGCTGTGTTGAGTGTTCCCGCGTGATGAAGGCTTCTTTCAACGCCGTCGCCAACGTTTGAATTTCGATCGTAGCTCCTTTCGTTGAAGAGTGCTCTTCAGGCTTCACCTTCTGAGGTTCTTCTGCTGGAGGCTGATCTCGTGGCTCTGGTCGTTCCCTGTTGTCGTCTTCTAATATAGATGTCTGGATCCAGTTCTGCACCTGTGCTGTTCTGTCTTCCAGGTCTTCATCCACGGAGTCATCATCTTCACACTGTGCCAGTTCCAATCTGACACGGGCTAGTTTCGCCGCAGCCTGTGCTTGCTTCAATTCCAGGCGTGCTAACTCTTCTCTGGCTTCCAGCTCGCGTCTTCTGGCCGTGGTGCTCGTGGTCTTCGTAGACCTGGCGCGACGACCGACCCCCTTCGGCTTTAGCGTCTTGGTAGAACCAGGAACAGCCTTTTCCGCGGCATCTTCTGGGGTCTTCTTGGTCGTTTCCTTCTGTGCGGCTTCTTTCTTCTGACCGTTCTTCTCGGTCGCCGCTGTGGTCGCAGTCGCCACCGTTGTCTCCGTTGTCGTGGTCTCTTCCGTAGCCGTCGTACCCGAAGAGGTGTTCGTGTCCGATGTAGTTGCGGTTCCCGATGACGCTGACGTGGCCCCTTCTGATTCTGTTACTTCTTCTGTCGCGTCCTTAGCGGAGGGACGTGAGGGGGCATCCTTCTGCGACCTAGTAACCGGCATGTTTCAGTCTTCTGAATCTTCCGGACCTCTGAACTTCTGATCTTCTGAACTCTTCTGGTTTCTTCCTGCAGGGAATCCGGCGCTCGAAGGACCAATTGTAGTGGACGAATGGGGTGGAATCAGCACCCTTACCCGCCCTGGGACTTCTCCCACGTTTTTGACGTGCTTCCCTACTCGAGTATTTTCGCTGGTAGCACACGTCACCACGCACCCCTGAATGCGTAATGAGCAGCACGGTCGACCAAGACCTCGGGAGACTATACGTTTTTGACGATATTCTGAGAGAAACGAAAATAAAACACCGATCTTCTAGTATTTCTTGTCCATAGGTGGGTTTAATAGGCAATTTCCTATCACATTTCATGGCAACCACAGCCTCACCCGATTGTTTCCAAGAAATCACCCTATTAGGTAGATCTATTGATAGTTTAAAATAAGTTTGGCTGGCATCTTCGCACAGGGTGCTTAAGGAACTAATGAAAGGACTACCATACCTGCAAATGGCTCTGCCACTGTGGTCTGCCACACACTTGATTTCATTAGAAGCGAAGTGGAGGTCCCCGTTGTCTGTTATTTGTAGGTCTCCTAACATTCCCAACTCAGGTTTTGCAGAAAATAGATCTTTATTACATAGGTAATTCTTCCCTTTATGATTAGACAGCAACAAGTGGTTGTCCAATACACCAGATGACTTATCTGTTATGCTATCCACTATACATCCAGTTGGAGGAGTTATGCCTCCTCCATGGCTGCCACCTATTCCGATAGAGTAAACTGAGTAGGTTTCTTCAACATCGATGATTACTTCAAATGCTATTAACTTACATCCATTTCCGAATGCACAGTAACCCTGTAACTTTTGGCAAGTATAATAAGAGTTATTCTGTTGTTTGAAATTAAACAGCCCTTGTGCCAGTGTTCCCACTTTTATGAATGGCAACGCGCCCATCCCACAAACACTAACAGCCTCGCATTTATACCACTGACAGAAGTATTCCTCTTTGGTGTCCAAATTCCACTTTGCTGTTTTGAACATGTTAGTTAAAGTACTAGTGTGCACAACAGGATCTCTCTTGATGCTATCAGACCCAAATTTAATTACTTCTGAATCACCTAATGTCATTTTGTAATTGTACTTCAATATAGTAGAATCATAAGTTTCAAGGAGCTCAAACCCTTCCACCTTGATGGGTCTACAGATCAAGAAAGTCAACAGTAGTAAAGTCCAGTGCTTTCTCAAAACCTTATGTTGCATGTTAACATTGGAGGATTCACCCTCCAACGAATAAGCTCTGTTTCCGTCCCCATTTATATACTCATTGTACGATAATTCATAGAAACAACCTTTCCTGATTAAGGAGACATTTCTGCCATTGAGGTCAACCCCTCTTTTGATGCCAATCATCCATAAAATAATCACAATCAGTATTAGAGTAAGTAAACCAAACAGAATCGAGGTGGCTAATAGTAGAGCCTCATATCCAGAGTAATCGCATGTTGGATCTTTGATACTAAGAGATTGCTTCCTCTCACAGCCCATGTCAAACACAAACGATTGTTGACAGCTCAAAGTCTTAATGGTGACTGGACCATAGAATACCCTTTTTTCTATTTCATTACAGGTCATCTTCATAGAGCCGGCTATAGTGATCACAACCAGATTGCCAGGACAAGTTGGGAAATACAACTTAGATCCTTCTTGAACTGCATTGCAGGACAGTATTTTCTCACCAAGCAACTTCTTTGTCTTGGTTAATGAAGACAAATCAGATAGGCTATGTTTGATAGTCTTTTTATCAAGGAAAGTCTCATCTCCTGTGTCTGACAAGGATAGCTCGAGGGATGGGGACTTCTGATATCTCATGTCTTTAGCTTCTTCTCGGTCAGCATCCAAGAAGCTTGATCTTATCATTCCTCCTGTTTCCTTATCTATGGTGGGTTTGTAGAGTCCGATAGAAGGGATTTTGTACCAGGATGTCTTCACTGTTGTGTCCGTTTTCACGCCTTGCAGCAGCTCAAGTTGGTTTGATGCCCAACCTCTAAGTTCGAAGCCTGCCTTCCGATGTATGTAGTCCACCTGCGCTGTCACTCTTCTGAAGTCTTCTTCTGAATGAAAGCTGTGTAGGTAGTCATCCATATAGTGGTTCAGCTCGATTGCTCTTGCGGCCTCTGGGTATTGTTCCTTGAAGTCTGCTGCGTTTCGGTTCTTCACGTAGATTGCTGTGCTGGGAGATGAGGTCGCGCCGAAGATAACTGATGTCATCCTGTACTCCTTTGGTAACATGTCACGCCGATCCCCTCGCCACAGGAAACGCAGGCTGTCTCTATCTTCTGGTCTGATGCGAACTTGCAGGAACATTTCCTTTATGTCGGCTGCCACTGCTAAGGGCCCTTGTCGAAACCTGAGCAACACTCCGAAGAGTGACTGCAATAGGTCTGGTCCTGGCAGTAGAGCATCGTTGAGGCTTCTTCCCTTGGATTTGGCTGCAGCGTCGAAGACGATCCTTATTTTCTTCTTAAGGGGATGAACCACTGAGAAGTGAGGGAGGTACCATTTCTTCTTGGAGTCTTCTTGTCCTATAGGTGCTTCCTCTGCGTACTTGCTGTCGATTAGATGCTGGATCTGCTTGTTGTATTCTGCCTTTAGCTGGAGATCTCTGTCTATCTTCTTTTCGATGTTGATCAACCGGTTCTTAGCAGACGTGTAGCTTTCTGGCATCTGCTCTTCTTCATTCTTCCACAGGAGTCCAGCTTCAAATCGACCATCTTCAAGTCTTCTGCAGGTCTTCTCTAGGATGGCAAGTGCTCTTCCTTCTGAGTCCGTAGTGGGTCTTCTTGGTAGCACCCCAAGTGCCTCGATCGCGAAATGATCCTTGATGGCTTGATGCATCTCTTCTTCAGGTGTGCTGACATGAAGACACGTGTTCAGGAATTGCACTGGTCTTGTACTTCCACTGTCCGATCCGTGAAGCACCCAACCAAGTCCTGTTCTTGAGGCGACTGGTTGTCCTGGTTTCCCTCTTCTTACTTCTTGAGTTACAATCAGCTCCCAGTTATCTTGGCCTATGAGTAGCTGCGGTGGTTCCCCTTCGTAGTACAGAGAGTCGGCGATCTTCTTTAAGTGTCGACATTCTTCGATCCTTTTTCTGTCCAAGAACTGTGGTGCAAGCTTCAGCTCGTTGATAGTTCGGACTCTTCTCATGGTCCTCTTGTTCCCTTGGTGAACCCCTTTCACCGTGAGATCCAGTGTCTGAGAATCCTTTTTCTTTATCAGCCTGCCTCCTACTGTCTCGATGACCAGTTCTTCTCTGTTTCCTTGAGCGCCGACTTCTTCTGCTACCTTCTCATCCAATAGTGACACTGTTGACCCCTCATCCATGAGGGCTAGTATCTTCTTAGATCCTTTTGACCCGAAAACTTCCACTGGAACTATCTTCAGGTATGCTCTTGCGTTGTTTACCGCATTCACTGATGCCGTGACACTCGTTTCTTCTTGATGTGTCTCCTTTTTGTCTCCCGAGGTCTTGTCTTCTGAGTCGACGTGCAACAGATGATGATGCCACCTTTTGCATTCCTTGCACGGTGGTTTCTTGCAGCTCTCCTTCCGGTGTTTCCCTTGAAGACACTTGAAACAGACGTGGCTCTTCTTCACTATTGCCCACCGATCTTGAACCGACGCCTTCTGGAACTTCTGGCATTCGACTAGGAAGTGCTCACTCTCACACATGGGGCAAGTCTTCTTAGCATCTTTTCCTTTGAAGTCCTTTTCCTTCGTTGTATGCGCCGCTTGTCGATGAGTCCTCTTGAATCCACTCTTCTCTTCTGAAGTTGCGAAGGCGCCACACTTATCTGCTTCTGTGTTCAGGAAGTTGGATACCAGCGTTAAGTCGGAGAACTCGCCTTCTTCTGTTGCTGCCGTGAAGTCATACCATCTGAACTTGAGGACTGTTGGCATCTTCTCTATTATTTGTTTCACTATTTCAGGTGAATGTAGGTACTGCGGTTTCTTCAACCCCTTTATCGCTGCTACGCTGTTGTTGATCTGGCTTGCGAAGATACATATGTCTCTTGGGTTCTCTGAAATCTTCGGTAACGCCTTGATCTTGTCCAATTCTGCTAACACCAGCGCATCAGGTCTTCCATATCTTCTTCTTAGGGCTTGCATCACTTCCAACGGAGAGGCTTCGGAGTACAGCAGACTCTTGATAGCTTCTCTTGCGTTGCCCTTCAGTGCTCTTCTTAAGCGAGCCATATTCTGGACGTCGTTGAACATCGGTGCTGTATCCTCGTAGACAACCTTGAACGCCAGCCACTCACTGCTGCTGCCGTCGAAGTAGGGTAACTCGTGGATGTACTTCGGCTGTGTTGAGTGTTCCCGCGTGATGAAGGCTTCTTTCAACGCCGTCGCCAACGTTTGAATTTCGATCGTAGCTCCTTTCGTTGAAGAGTGCTCTTCAGGCTTCACCTTCTGAGGTTCTTCTGCTGGAGGCTGATCTCGTGGCTCTGGTCGTTCCCTGTTGTCGTCTTCTAATATAGATGTCTGGATCCAGTTCTGCACCTGTGCTGTTCTGTCTTCCAGGTCTTCATCCACGGAGTCATCATCTTCACACTGTGCCAGTTCCAATCTGACACGGGCTAGTTTCGCCGCAGCCTGTGCTTGCTTCAATTCCAGGCGTGCTAACTCTTCTCTGGCTTCCAGCTCGCGTCTTCTGGCCGTGGTGCTCGTGGTCTTCGTAGACCTGGCGCGACGACCGACCCCCTTCGGCTTTAGCGTCTTGGTAGAACCAGGAACAGCCTTTTCCGCGGCATCTTCTGGGGTCTTCTTGGTCGTTTCCTTCTGTGCGGCTTCTTTCTTCTGACCGTTCTTCTCGGTCGCCGCTGTGGTCGCAGTCGCCACCGTTGTCTCCGTTGTCGTGGTCTCTTCCGTAGCCGTCGTACCCGAAGAGGTGTTCGTGTCCGATGTAGTTGCGGTTCCCGATGACGCTGACGTGGCCCCTTCTGATTCTGTTACTTCTTCTGTCGCGTCCTTAGCGGAGGGACGTGAGGGGGCATCCTTCTGCGACCTAGTAACCGGCATGTTTCAGTCTTCTGAATCTTCCGGACCTCTGAACTTCTGATCTTCTGAACTCTTCTGGTTTCTTCCTGCAGGGAATCCGGCGCTCGAAGGACCAATTGTAGTGGACGAATGGGGTGGAATCAGCACCCTTACCCGCCCTGGGACTTCTCCCACGTTTTTGACGTGCTTCCCTACTCGAGTATTTTCGCTGGTAGCACACGTCACCACGCACCCCTGAATGCGTAATGAGCAGCACGGTCGACCAAGACCTCGGGAGACTATACGTTTTTGACGATATTCTGAGAGAAACGAAAATAAAACACCGATCTTCTAGTATTTCTTGTCCATAGGTGGGTTTAATAGGCAATTTCCTATCACATTTCATGGCAACCACAGCCTCACCCGATTGTTTCCAAGAAATCACCCTATTAGGTAGATCTATTGATAGTTTAAAATAAGTTTGGCTGGCATCTTCGCACAGGGTGCTTAAGGAACTAATGAAAGGACTACCATACCTGCAAATGGCTCTGCCACTGTGGTCTGCCACACACTTGATTTCATTAGAAGCGAAGTGGAGGTCCCCGTTGTCTGTTATTTGTAGGTCTCCTAACATTCCCAACTCAGGTTTTGCAGAAAATAGATCTTTATTACATAGGTAATTCTTCCCTTTATGATTAGACAGCAACAAGTGGTTGTCCAATACACCAGATGACTTATCTGTTATGCTATCCACTATACATCCAGTTGGAGGAGTTATGCCTCCTCCATGGCTGCCACCTATTCCGATAGAGTAAACTGAGTAGGTTTCTTCAACATCGATGATTACTTCAAATGCTATTAACTTACATCCATTTCCGAATGCACAGTAACCCTGTAACTTTTGGCAAGTATAATAAGAGTTATTCTGTTGTTTGAAATTAAACAGCCCTTGTGCCAGTGTTCCCACTTTTATGAATGGCAACGCGCCCATCCCACAAACACTAACAGCCTCGCATTTATACCACTGACAGAAGTATTCCTCTTTGGTGTCCAAATTCCACTTTGCTGTTTTGAACATGTTAGTTAAAGTACTAGTGTGCACAACAGGATCTCTCTTGATGCTATCAGACCCAAATTTAATTACTTCTGAATCACCTAATGTCATTTTGTAATTGTACTTCAATATAGTAGAATCATAAGTTTCAAGGAGCTCAAACCCTTCCACCTTGATGGGTCTACAGATCAAGAAAGTCAACAGTAGTAAAGTCCAGTGCTTTCTCAAAACCTTATGTTGCATGTTAACATTGGAGGATTCACCCTCCAACGAATAAGCTCTGTTTCCGTCCCCATTTATATACTCATTGTACGATAATTCATAGAAACAACCTTTCCTGATTAAGGAGACATTTCTGCCATTGAGGTCAACCCCTCTTTTGATGCCAATCATCCATAAAATAATCACAATCAGTATTAGAGTAAGTAAACCAAACAGAATCGAGGTGGCTAATAGTAGAGCCTCATATCCAGAGTAATCGCATGTTGGATCTTTGATACTAAGAGATTGCTTCCTCTCACAGCCCATGTCAAACACAAACGATTGTTGACAGCTCAAAGTCTTAATGGTGACTGGACCATAGAATACCCTTTTTTCTATTTCATTACAGGTCATCTTCATAGAGCCGGCTATAGTGATCACAACCAGATTGCCAGGACAAGTTGGGAAATACAACTTAGATCCTTCTTGAACTGCATTGCAGGACAGTATTTTCTCACCAAGCAACTTCTTTGTCTTGGTTAATGAAGACAAATCAGATAGGCTATGTTTGATAGTCTTTTTATCAAGGAAAGTCTCATCTCCTGTGTCTGACAAGGATAGCTCGAGGGATGGGGACTTCTGATATCTCATGTCTTTAGCTTCTTCTCGGTCAGCATCCAAGAAGCTTGATCTTATCATTCCTCCTGTTTCCTTATCTATGGTGGGTTTGTAGAGTCCGATAGAAGGGATTTTGTACCAGGATGTCTTCACTGTTGTGTCCGTTTTCACGCCTTGCAGCAGCTCAAGTTGGTTTGATGCCCAACCTCTAAGTTCGAAGCCTGCCTTCCGATGTATGTAGTCCACCTGCGCTGTCACTCTTCTGAAGTCTTCTTCTGAATGAAAGCTGTGTAGGTAGTCATCCATATAGTGGTTCAGCTCGATTGCTCTTGCGGCCTCTGGGTATTGTTCCTTGAAGTCTGCTGCGTTTCGGTTCTTCACGTAGATTGCTGTGCTGGGAGATGAGGTCGCGCCGAAGATAACTGATGTCATCCTGTACTCCTTTGGTAACATGTCACGCCGATCCCCTCGCCACAGGAAACGCAGGCTGTCTCTATCTTCTGGTCTGATGCGAACTTGCAGGAACATTTCCTTTATGTCGGCTGCCACTGCTAAGGGCCCTTGTCGAAACCTGAGCAACACTCCGAAGAGTGACTGCAATAGGTCTGGTCCTGGCAGTAGAGCATCGTTGAGGCTTCTTCCCTTGGATTTGGCTGCAGCGTCGAAGACGATCCTTATTTTCTTCTTAAGGGGATGAACCACTGAGAAGTGAGGGAGGTACCATTTCTTCTTGGAGTCTTCTTGTCCTATAGGTGCTTCCTCTGCGTACTTGCTGTCGATTAGATGCTGGATCTGCTTGTTGTATTCTGCCTTTAGCTGGAGATCTCTGTCTATCTTCTTTTCGATGTTGATCAACCGGTTCTTAGCAGACGTGTAGCTTTCTGGCATCTGCTCTTCTTCATTCTTCCACAGGAGTCCAGCTTCAAATCGACCATCTTCAAGTCTTCTGCAGGTCTTCTCTAGGATGGCAAGTGCTCTTCCTTCTGAGTCCGTAGTGGGTCTTCTTGGTAGCACCCCAAGTGCCTCGATCGCGAAATGATCCTTGATGGCTTGATGCATCTCTTCTTCAGGTGTGCTGACATGAAGACACGTGTTCAGGAATTGCACTGGTCTTGTACTTCCACTGTCCGATCCGTGAAGCACCCAACCAAGTCCTGTTCTTGAGGCGACTGGTTGTCCTGGTTTCCCTCTTCTTACTTCTTGAGTTACAATCAGCTCCCAGTTATCTTGGCCTATGAGTAGCTGCGGTGGTTCCCCTTCGTAGTACAGAGAGTCGGCGATCTTCTTTAAGTGTCGACATTCTTCGATCCTTTTTCTGTCCAAGAACTGTGGTGCAAGCTTCAGCTCGTTGATAGTTCGGACTCTTCTCATGGTCCTCTTGTTCCCTTGGTGAACCCCTTTCACCGTGAGATCCAGTGTCTGAGAATCCTTTTTCTTTATCAGCCTGCCTCCTACTGTCTCGATGACCAGTTCTTCTCTGTTTCCTTGAGCGCCGACTTCTTCTGCTACCTTCTCATCCAATAGTGACACTGTTGACCCCTCATCCATGAGGGCTAGTATCTTCTTAGATCCTTTTGACCCGAAAACTTCCACTGGAACTATCTTCAGGTATGCTCTTGCGTTGTTTACCGCATTCACTGATGCCGTGACACTCGTTTCTTCTTGATGTGTCTCCTTTTTGTCTCCCGAGGTCTTGTCTTCTGAGTCGACGTGCAACAGATGATGATGCCACCTTTTGCATTCCTTGCACGGTGGTTTCTTGCAGCTCTCCTTCCGGTGTTTCCCTTGAAGACACTTGAAACAGACGTGGCTCTTCTTCACTATTGCCCACCGATCTTGAACCGACGCCTTCTGGAACTTCTGGCATTCGACTAGGAAGTGCTCACTCTCACACATGGGGCAAGTCTTCTTAGCATCTTTTCCTTTGAAGTCCTTTTCCTTCGTTGTATGCGCCGCTTGTCGATGAGTCCTCTTGAATCCACTCTTCTCTTCTGAAGTTGCGAAGGCGCCACACTTATCTGCTTCTGTGTTCAGGAAGTTGGATACCAGCGTTAAGTCGGAGAACTCGCCTTCTTCTGTTGCTGCCGTGAAGTCATACCATCTGAACTTGAGGACTGTTGGCATCTTCTCTATTATTTGTTTCACTATTTCAGGTGAATGTAGGTACTGCGGTTTCTTCAACCCCTTTATCGCTGCTACGCTGTTGTTGATCTGGCTTGCGAAGATACATATGTCTCTTGGGTTCTCTGAAATCTTCGGTAACGCCTTGATCTTGTCCAATTCTGCTAACACCAGCGCATCAGGTCTTCCATATCTTCTTCTTAGGGCTTGCATCACTTCCAACGGAGAGGCTTCGGAGTACAGCAGACTCTTGATAGCTTCTCTTGCGTTGCCCTTCAGTGCTCTTCTTAAGCGAGCCATATTCTGGACGTCGTTGAACATCGGTGCTGTATCCTCGTAGACAACCTTGAACGCCAGCCACTCACTGCTGCTGCCGTCGAAGTAGGGTAACTCGTGGATGTACTTCGGCTGTGTTGAGTGTTCCCGCGTGATGAAGGCTTCTTTCAACGCCGTCGCCAACGTTTGAATTTCGATCGTAGCTCCTTTCGTTGAAGAGTGCTCTTCAGGCTTCACCTTCTGAGGTTCTTCTGCTGGAGGCTGATCTCGTGGCTCTGGTCGTTCCCTGTTGTCGTCTTCTAATATAGATGTCTGGATCCAGTTCTGCACCTGTGCTGTTCTGTCTTCCAGGTCTTCATCCACGGAGTCATCATCTTCACACTGTGCCAGTTCCAATCTGACACGGGCTAGTTTCGCCGCAGCCTGTGCTTGCTTCAATTCCAGGCGTGCTAACTCTTCTCTGGCTTCCAGCTCGCGTCTTCTGGCCGTGGTGCTCGTGGTCTTCGTAGACCTGGCGCGACGACCGACCCCCTTCGGCTTTAGCGTCTTGGTAGAACCAGGAACAGCCTTTTCCGCGGCATCTTCTGGGGTCTTCTTGGTCGTTTCCTTCTGTGCGGCTTCTTTCTTCTGACCGTTCTTCTCGGTCGCCGCTGTAGTCGCAGCTCAGCCGTTGAAGAGGCAACAGGAAGAAACAAGCCGGAATCTATGGACAAGAAATACTAGAAGATCGGTGTTTTATTTTCGTTTCTCTCAGAATATCGTCAAAAACGTATAGTCTCCCGAGGTCTTGGTCGACCGTGCTGCTCATTACGCATTCAGGGGTGCGTGGTGACGTGTGCTACCAGCGAAAATACTCGAGTAGGGAAGCACGTCAAAAACGTGGGAGAAGTCCCAGGGCGGGTAAGGGTGCTGATTCCACCCCATTCGTCCACTACAGTGTGGTACAAATTTATGATAAAAGTTTACTTTTCCAAGGAACTGGCGTATATTTTTTCTTGTTTCTGGAATGGGGAAATTCCTGACAGCTGTTAAATAATCTTTGAGAGGTGTAACTGAATTATTTTCTATTATGTGTCCTAAATACTTTGCATGATTGTTTGCAAAAGCGCATTTCGAAAATTTCAGTCTAAATCCTTCTGTTTGTATTGCCTCTAGTAGTTTTGATATATGTATTATGTGCTCCTCGAAACTTTTAGAGAAAACTAGAATATCATCAATAAAATTCACTGCAAAATCGGAGAGTTTATGTTTTCTTATTATGTTTCTTAATATTCTTTGGAAAATAGCCGGAGCTGTTTTTAAACCAAATGGGAGGCATGTCCACTGGAAATGGCCTTCTTGCGTGACAAATGCCGTCTTATATCTATCTTGAATTTTTAACGGAATGGACCAAAATGCTGAATTTATATCCAAAGTGGAATAATACTTACAGTTTACTGTCTTTACCATCAAGTCTTCTATCAAGGGGAATGGTTGTGATTGCGGGACAACAATTTTATTCAATTCCCGGAAATCTATACACAGTCTTGATCTTTTCCCATCTTCTTTCTTATACGCCAGGGTAACCGGAGCAGCAAATGGACTGTATGATTCCTCAATTAAGTTGTTCTTCAGTAGTTTTGATATTTGATTTTCGATTTCTTTTCTATCATCAGCCGTACATCTGTATGGGCGCTTGTAGCAATATTTATCTACTATCAAGTCTATGTGAGCTTCATAACCTCGTACCGTACCAACATCGTATTTGTCTTTAGCGAAGACTGGTTTGTATTTTTTTATTAATTTATCTATTTCAAGTTGCTTACATGTATCTAGATGGTTTACTGAAATTTCAAATTCACTGAAGTTAATATGTTCATTTTAATTTACTTCACATCTATTTATATGAGTCATTTCTTGTTTCTGTACGTCTGAGTATAGAGAAACATCTTGTTCATTTTTGTCACCTAGTACATCAGGAATTTCGACATTCATTAAACTTAAGATATTCATTTCCGAGTTTTTATTTTTGTTATCCTCTTCATTTTGGACTTTATTCCCTTTTTGTGGATTATCACATTGTATAATATTCAATTCTTCATTTTGGATTAATTTAAATTCTTTTATACAATCCAAACCAATGAGAAAATCATAGTGAAAATTTTCATTATCTATCACAAAAATATTCATTTTTCTTTCAATGTTACGTATTTTTATTTTCAATGTTACCATACCTTTTGTTTTCTTTTCACCATTAATAGTTTTTAAGTTTGCTGTTTGTTTATTTAGTGTGTCTTCTTCTTTTTCTTGTATTTTCAATAATTTTGCATTAATTAATGACACATTTGAACCTGAATCATAAATTGCGGTAACTTTTAAAGTGTCATTCAATAACAACTTTACTTTTATTAATGGTGGTACTTCTAGTTTTTTGGATTCTCCTTATTTAGTTCAATTTCTAATTCTGAGTTATTCACACTTTTCACAATTGATTTTGGATTTTTCCCATTAAACCAGCAGGTTTCCTCTGGATGAAAACGTTTCCCTTTTTTTTCAGTGATACAAATTTGACATGGTTTCTTTTCTTCATTTTTTTTCGTTTTTATGTCAGAGTATGTGTAGTTCTTTTTTTCATTTTTGTTTCTCACAATAACATGTTCTAATTTGCCTATCTCATTGTAGAGATCTTCGGTTTCTTTTAGTGTCTCTCGGTCAATTTTATCACTTACGTAATTCGGCAGGCCTGCGGCTATAAGGTCTATAAGAGTACCGGTATCAATTGTCTTTCTAACTTCTAATAACAATTTTTCTTTTTTTAATGCATATTCTAGCAATGATCCTGTTTGATATTTAAATCCAAGCGCATATCTGATCGGCGACCAACCCTTGTTCCCAAATGTTTCACAGAAGTTTTTTTCCCATTTTATCCACTCTGATTCTATGGTAAAGGAGAATGCGCAAAATTGCCCCAGCTCCGGCGCAAACGGAACCTATCCAGGATTTTTGTACGTTTTATATGTATACAAAATACATGTATGTGATTTCCCCAATTAGTGGCTAACATAGAAAAAAAGTGCCTTGATTTTGCACATTTTATGTTGTTCAGAATGATGAGTACAATGACCCTTTTTCGGCTTTAGGGTAGACAAAAAATAAGATTATATTTATATTTATATATCTATACATATTATATAAGTATAGAAATGTAAATAATGTATTGTATATTCAATAAATAATACTTAAGAAATTTTTTTTCTCATTTCTCAGTAGCATAGGCCGCAGTCTGGTTTTGTGACCAGTCGATGGCCCCTTTTTCATGGTCTTTAAATATATCTAGCAAAATACGGGTGTACTAAGTACCTCTGCCTATCCCTTCGGGGAACAAAGGCGTGATAATATGTTATGCGTGTGGGCTGTGTGTTGTGTTATGTAATGTTGTCTTATTATATTTAAATGGTAGGTAATAAACAAGACTTGATATTTAATGCGTTTATTCTTTCAGATCATAATTCTAGGTCTATTAAAATGTTGTCTAAAAAGGCAGCAGGATGCTCAAATTCTTGTTCGTTATGTCGGGCCCAACCAAGGTAGTACAAAATACTGATAACATGGGCGCAACTTCCTAGTGTCCGACGGCCGTGAATGGAAGAACAATAATACTCCTTTATGGCGCTCCGACCCTGTGTCTCTGTACAATACAAAATGTATGTATAATATATCTTGCTTCGCACATGCCGTGATTGTATTTTGCATCTTATTAAAACGTTTTGCTCATTATTAATTACAACTCTCTCTGAATGTCGATAGTATTCAATTTCGTAAACTCCGGTTCTTTTGATGTGCTCGCTGCAGTAAGATCGCGCTAGCTTCAAATGATACGTTCCGATAGCAATTATAATTAAATCTTCGTGTGAGAGTTCAGGAAAATCCATATTTTGGTTATTAGCGTCCAATCTACTAAATGTGACTCTTTGTCGATTTATATTATTTGCTTCGATATAATCTGCCAGTAGATTTGGTTTATTCAAGTTCAATCGAATAGATTCCATGAATTCAGGTGTATATTGGTTGTCCTCGAAGGGTTCTTGAAAGCAGTTGATAATGGCTCCTGCTATTTTAAAATCATTAATGGTATTACGTGAGGCGCGGTTAAAAATTCTTTGCCTGAAAATCTTGTAATCTCTTTTGAACTTTCCATTAACGGCTTCAACCACCCATCTACAAATAGTCACTAGTCTTGACTTGTTTGCTTCTATGGTGGTCAATTGAGTTTCGCGTCTTCGTTTCGTCGGGGGCATACGTGCATCATATCCATAGGTTTCTATGAGTGGTATCGCATCTCGGAAACCTCTATCCAATATTAGGATATCGCCCTCTTCAAATAAATAATTGAAAGCACCGTATTCAGCCGGTAGGTCGTCATTTTCTAATATTTTTTTCATGATGTCTGCATCCGTGGTTGTAGCGGCATACGGTCCCTTTATATCTATTATATGACCATCAGCACTAACTATTATAAATGGTTTTATAAGGTTTCTATATTTATGTAAGCTGTAGGTGCGTCGCTGGTACAAAAAGTTAGAGCTTTTTTCAATAAATAAGTAAGTGCCATCTAATATAATTATGGCTTTTGGAGACTCTACACTTCCAAAGATGTAGTTCGGAAGGATTCTGTTTCTTTCTATTATCTCGTTCCGAGTTATATGATTTAGCCCTATGTGCAGTGGCACAAAATCAGCCAGTAGGCATGCTCTGGTTAAGTGGATTTTTCTGTCTATGCTTCTCCTTGATACACAGAAAATAGAACTCAGCCTGGAGCTTGGTTCTCCTGTTCTAATCTTGCTCAAATATACACCCAAGTCTACTTCTGGTGAATTCGATTGTTGTCGTAGTGACGGAACTTGATCCAGAAGCCGATTGAATTTATTATGGTTTAACCCAGTCCAAAAATGAAGCTCAACCTCCGACATTTCGTTAATGTCATCAAATAAAGATTTCCTTGTTTCAAGGGCACGTGTGTAGATGTTTACAATGTCCATAAAACTATCAGCATTAAAATCATGTTGTTGATGCGTTATATGTTGTGTCAAATCTTCCATAGTTATGGTTGTCAAATGTCGCTGGCAGATCCGAGCACGATCTGGTATGTAAAAATGCAAATAGCTGAGGAGGTATACCTTAATAGAATTTGGTAGTTGGCGTAATAGTACGTTTTGACAGTGGCTTATCATGCATCGCCGAGATGTATTAGCAGCTCGAGCCATTTCGGGAACAGGTATCGAAGCTCTAACCCGTACTGGATTAGCAGGCATGGGTGGTTGGTCTTCATTTGAAATGGAGTCAATTCTATGCCAGCATGGATGGCATATGGATCGCGTACCGTCGAATGGCACCTACAAAAAGCAAAAGAGACGATAACGAATGGTTCAGTGGCTTTCTAGTTCTATGATGTATATTGAGTCATTATAATAATATGTTAATATGTTAGTCGTTAAGGTATTTATGTTATGGGTCTTTGTTATCTAAAAAAAGGTAAGGGTTGTAGGTTGGGTTTGTAAGGTTTCATCAATATTAATAACATAAAAAATACTACAAGCTCCAATAAACTTTTGCATTTACATTTCGCCAGTTACACAGATTTGTACAGATGGTTCACTGCGCAAAATCATTAGGCAAGTAACCAAAAAACGACTCTTGCTACGACACAAAAAAGTTAAATTCAGGTCGCACAGCGCTAATTAACTACAGTTATATTCACTTAGAAGTTGCCTCTCTTTGTATCGCATAACTCTTATATCTTCTGACTACGTTACATTCACTGAATTGGCCCGACAAGGCGAGCCCACCGCATACTTGCAGTTTCATACCTAAAATGCGGGTTGCGCCTTCTGTACAATTCTGTGCCAGTAGTAAGTAAATCGGTAATAGGTTAAAATAGATAATAAGTAAATATCTTGGAGCACATCATAGAACGCTATCTAGACTTAACTAAAACTAACTACGACAACGGATAAAAACATACCTAACGTTTTTTTGTAAACACACATGTAATATTATATTATGATACATAGAAAACACCCATACCAAAACATACACACATAGAAACCTATTCATGGACTTTATATTATTATCCTTTACATGTTAAACAACTGCATATTATTTTAAGAAACTGTAATCATATTAAACATGTACTTGACAGATTTTTACCTCTTGTGGTGGTTCCATGTTACGTACAATATGTTCCACGAAGTTTGCACGATTTTGTAGAAAACGAACATTAAGAACGTGTCTACGTATTCGCCGAAGTGATCGATGACACACAACACAATGATTGAGGTCTTCCATATCAACATCCAATCGTTTAGCACTTTCAGGTCCGTTGAGATATAAGCCAAGTTGTCGTTAAAATAAAATCCAATGAAAATAACAAAAACACAGAGCACAACGAACGCAAGCGAAGTCAAGACTGCGACTGCGAGTGCATGCCATGATTATAAACAAAGTAAGTTGTGCCCGTGTCGTCTCTACTCTTCTCCCTCTAATATAACTAAAAGAGCGAGACGGCAATAGCAGCGATCTGCTACCTGCGAGTCCGTCACGTTTGCACCTGGCAAGCAATAAAACTCATTATTCTTTTAAACAATCAAAATGGTATGCAATCTTGTACGTATTTAAAAATAAGAGCCAAGTATGTCAAAAATATAGTTTTAAGTCCGCCTAGAATTTAAATGTAAGTGATTCTGTAGCCATTATTTTATATTTTACTCGATTTTTGCTAATATCGTGATATAAAATTCACGCCAAAAAAAGGCATTTTTTTCTATGTAAGCCACTGATTGGGGAGATCACATATATTTCTTTTTTATATACATGAAATGTACAAACATCTGATATAGGTTCCTTTCGCGCCGGAGCTAGGGTAATTTTCTATGAAATTTGCGCATTCTCCTTTCATTAACATACAACTGTACCAATTCACACTAGAATATTCTAAAAATTGTTTTAAAATATCAATCTTTTTCCTGTCTTCTTCAATATGGAAACGTTCACATTCTTTGTTGAATTCCTTAATCCATTGGTGAGCATTTGCATTTCTACCAGTGAATTTTTCTATTACAAAATCTTTTGAAATTGTCGCCAAATTTAGATTTTCTGATTTTTTTTGCTTTTCTTCTAGTAATTTCTCTAATAGTTTTTCCAGCGTTTCATTTGTGCTTCTAGTTTCAGATTTTTGATCATTTGTGTCTTCCAAAAGCTCTTCAAGGTAAAAATCATTAAACTGCATATTTTGTTCTTCATCTAAATATGTCTTTGATATCTCATTAGTTAAAGTTATCCATATTTTCCTTGTCTGATGTCTTTTATTCAATGTTTTTCTTATCTTGGCATAGTTAGATGTATTTGTTATTAACTGATGTAAACTTGCATGTTGATATTCAGCCGGTATGCCAAATGTTTGACCATCAGGTGTTCCTATTGAGGTTATGCAAATAATGTTTGACTTTCCATCTGCTGCTGTTTTCACACAAAAATCAAATCTTAATTTCTCCATTCTTCTTGAAATATTTTTGCAGAAAATGTTGTTTTATAATAGCAAATGTGAAATAAAGACGAAATTGCGTTTTCTGAAATGACAAAAAAACAACATTTAAAGCCTTTACTTCTGTTTACATAATCTAATTTCTTTTATATAAAGAGGAAACTTTTTACTGTTCCACGTTTTTCTCAAGTAAGTATATTGACAGTTGCTGTCACTCATATGACACTGACGTTTATTACTGATCTATAGATAATAATAAATCCATAAAGAAAGAACGGCTTGTGTAGTGATATTCTTTACATATATCATGTCGCTATACGCAACTGGTGCCAAAGTCGCCATCATTCTTTAGCTATAAAAGCATTTCCTTTACTTATTAGATAACCAGCGAGCTGCAATGCCCATCAAACCCCAACAGAAAAATAAACACCCAAGATCATCCACTGCTGGTAATTATCTTATTATTGATATTTGTGCTAATGGTATAAAATTTGAATTAATATTGTACTAGTTCCATTTTTCAGGACGATTGAAACCTACATTGAAACAGCAATATTTTCGAACAAAACAGAAATGCAAAATTAGAAACCAAATACCATTGACAAATACAAAATGGAAATAAATAAGTATAAAATAGAAATGCAATATTGGAAATTGAGACTGCTGAAATTAAAATCTTAATTGCATTGAAATAAACTAATAAGTGGAAAAATATGTATTCATTCAATTGGTCCTTACGATAAAGTTCTGATTAGTCTCAAGTCCTATAGGTTCTGTGGATTCCTCCTCAACATAGGGTAAAGAAATATCCTCCTCCAAAAGTTCATCAGATCGTGACAGGGCAATATTATAGCACTGCACATGCTACAATGACCGGTAGTAGGTTTTTTATATTCAGGCCCATCCCGTTTTGTAGGCAAGGAAATCTTCTTTTAAGAACATCGAAGAACCTTTCCACAGGATACCTGGTGCCAATATGGGATCGATTATAAGCTTCTTCAGCAGCTGTCGTTCTATGCAATAATGGAGTTAGCAGATAAGGCCGACACGGATATCCACTATCCCCAATAATAGTACCTGTCCCGAAGTCCCCACGCTCTAATTGAGCACACAGTGGTGAATCATTGAAGATGGTACTGTCATGTACAGAACCAGGCCATCTTGCAATAACATTCCTTATGCGCAGTCTTGCATCACACACAGTTTGCACATTTAAAGAAAAATAGCCTTTCCTGTTCCGATAAACTTTAGATTGGAACCCACCTGAAAATAAATTCTAGTTGTATTGTGAGGCAATAAACTTTACTAAAGTACTTATTAACATATTTTTGAAAAAATAATTCTACAAAAGTTTATAACTGCTAATGTAATACAAGACTTCTTATTTGTTGTACTGTGTAATATTAGTGTTAATCAGACATTATAAAATTTGACCACATAATTAACAGTGAAGTTGGTGAGTACATACCTGGAGAATTTATTTTAATGTGAGTGCAGTCCACAGCTCTCACAACTCTTGGAAATCCTGCTATTGCAAAGAACTCATTTGCCACAGCTGGAAATTCTTCAGGTGTTGGCATATTTATGAATTCTGACTTCATACTGGCTATTATGGCTGTTACTTCATGCACTATTCGATTCACCGTGGGTTGTTCAACCTTAACCCTAGAAAGATAACCTACGCTTCAGAGGCGCCCGCGTCGGTTTGACATCGCTGTCTCTTTCTAATGAGCGCGCGTATCTACCTGTCCTTTTAAGTTAGCTCAGTGGTCGGTGCAGAGTCGCAGGACGGCCGTTTTTACGCGGTAAGTACCATAGTTTTGCAGTTATGACTAAATGTTGCGCTCCAAAGGCGCATGGTTATCTTTTGTGTGACTTTTAGTGAAAGTATGAATTTGTTTATACTTACATAAAATGTTTATTATAACTGTTTATTTCTTTGTTTTAGCATAAAATCTTTTCGCCTTCATCATGACGAGCCGGAGAACACTATCTGATGATGCAATATCTAGGTTTATCGCTGAAGAGGAAGAGAACGAGCATGAACGAGAGCAAGGAAGTGACAGTGAGATAGAAGATAATTTGAGTGAAGATGACATACAGAGTGATTTCGAAGACGAGTTTATAGATGATGAGGTCCCACAACAATTGAATGATACACAAAATGAAGACGATATAAGTCCGCCTGTATCTTCAGAGCCCACTGGAACTTCGGAATCATCCCGTCATGACCACCGCATAATTGTTCCTGATCGCCGTGTGCTTAGGGGTAAGAACCAACATTGCTGATCGACAATAAAAGGACAAAGTCGCGGAAGGACATCTGCCATAAATATTATTCGCACAAGTAGAGGTCCAACGCGCATGTGTCGAAATATATGTGACCCAATCTTATGTTTTAATTTGTTTGTTACCGACGAAATAGTGGATGAGATCGTCCGTTGGACGAATGTTGAGATCTCTGTGAAACATCGAGATAACATGACCAAAGCCACATTCAGAGATACGTCTGTGACAGAAGTCCAAGCTTTGTTTGCGATACTGACCTTGAGCGCAGCAATGAAAGGCAATCACTTGTCTACTGATGAGCTGTTCGATAGTAGTTTTTCGGGTACACGGTACGTGGCAGTGATGAGTAGGGATCGTTTTGATTTCATGCTTAGATGTCTACGATTTGATGACAAGTCTATACGACCCTCTTTACGTCAAGAAGATCCATTCATACACATTAGAAAAATATGGGAATTATTTGTAACTCAGTGTAAACTGAATTATACACCAGGAGAGCATGTCACAATAGATGAGCAATTATTAGGGTTTCGAGGACGGTGCCCGTTCCGCATGTATATCCCTAATAAACCCAGTAAATATGGAATTAAAATCCCTATGCTGTGTGACAGCGGAACGAAGTACATGCTAAATGCAATGCCGTATATTGGCAGAGCTACGAACACTAATGGGTTGCCACAAGGAGAATTTTATGTAAAGGAGTTGTCTCGGCCCTTGCATGGCACAAACCGAAATATAACTTGTGACAATTGGTTCACATCGGTTCCTCTCGCGAAATCCCTACTTCAGGAACCATAAAAACTAACCCTCGTTGGCACTATACGATCCAATAAACGAGAAATCCCCGAAGAACTGAAAAACACTCGGTTTCGTTCGGTAGGCACGTCAATGTTCTGCTACGATGGATGTTTGACCCTAGTCTCGTACAAGCCGAAACCCTCTAAGATGGTTTACCTGCTATCATCGTGTGATGAAGACGGTGTCATCAACCCAATAACTGGTAAGCCTGAAATTATAATGTATTATAATCAGACCAAAGGTGGGGTGGACACTTTCGATCAAATGTGTTCCTCAATGTCATGTTCGAGGAAAACCAATAGATGGCCAATGTCTATGTTTTATGGAATTCTGAACATAGCATTCGTCAATTCTTATGTTATATATTGTCACAACATTCTTGCGAAAAATGAAAAGCCTCTAAATAGAAGGGGTTATATGAAAAAGTTAAGCGCCCAGTTATCTGAATCGTGGATGAAGGAAAGACTGGAAGCTCCTACTTTGCCAAAGCATGTGAGAGATAATATCGCAAATATTCTTCCGAAACCAGTTGTGCAGAACGATACAGATAATGAAGAAGAATCTCCAGCCAAGAAAAGGCGGTACTGCACCTTTTGCACTAATAAAAAAAAAAGAATGTCTAAGATGACTTGCGTCAAATGCAGGAAAACAGTTTGCGGCGAACACAAAAATGATGTTTGTTTTGAATGCCTATCAAACCAAATTTGAGCCAAACGAATATAGTTTTGACTAATTTTTTTTTAGTTGATTAGTTAGTAAGAAATAATATAATTAGTTTTTAAGAAAAAATATATTATTTTTTGATACTGTGTTCCTGTAAACAGAAGACTGCAATTTTTTTTGATTTTTTCTAGAGGTTTTTTGATTCAAGTTTAATGTTTAAAATATATAAAATATTTCACTAAAAAAAGTTTTTTATTATTAGTTCATTAACCACATTTCAAAACAATCAAGTAAATAAATACAATAAATAGGCATTTCAATTAAAAAAAAAAAAAAATTAATATATCGTGCGCCTCCGAAGCGCATGGTTATCTTTTGTGACAGTCAAAATATGGTTATCTTTCTAGGGTTAAAAATATCCCCTATTACGCGTTGGTAGCCTGTCGCATAGTATCGGAGAGCTATGAGGATTTGGTCCACTGGCTGTATGGCTCGGTTCCTTTTAGTTGACGGTTTAATACTGCTACCGAGTACAGGGTTCAAATACGATACAGTTTCTTTCGATATGCGGAACCGTGAAACAAACTCCCTGTCGTTGTCCTTTTAAAAAGCATTCAACTTTTCCTCATTTTTGCGCCTCACAGTTGGCCTTTCGTGATGCGAAAGTGAAGACAAGGACGATAGAGACATTTTTATCACTATTTGTAAAGTTTCAACAGATTTAACTTGATTTGAGTGACCTCGCGACCACTCTCAGATCTAAGGGCTGCTCAAATCAGTTTGACAGTTGATTTGACAGATAAATAACGTTGAGTAGCGTTCCAGTATACGATTTTTACTGAGTGGTGTTTGAGCACAACTTAATTTAAGAAGCACTTAGATTTAACAGATACTCAAAAGTGACGTTTGGGTATACGAAATTAAAATTTAAGAGCTGCTCAAACATTTAAGCAGCCCTTAAATATTTGAGTAACGTTTCAGTATTCGGCCGTGATTATATTAATAAGAAATTATATGTATGATTATTTGACTGATGTTATTGAAATTAGTGTAATAAAAATAGTGATTGTGATAAATATCGTTAACATGTAAGTCCATAGGTTAACTGTTATTGACATTGTGCAAGTTAATATTTTATTTTTATGTTAACTGTTGAAGTGATTGCGCAGTGATAGACCGCCAAATTCAAATATTCTTACGTTTTTAGCAATTTGCAGGTCAGTGTCAGGTTGTACCTTGATCAAAATATGAAATTGAGCGAAGTAATTGTGAGTAGCCTAAGTACTCATTAATAAATCGTTCAGATTGTTAAAGACTTTTTGTTTTATTGGCTTACCAAAACTGCCTGATAATTTCGTAGGGTACCTTCCTAGTTGTTAGTTAACCACGCTCGCAACAACAAATGTTATTATTAAAACGAAATATCGACATAAAAGTTTACTATTGCACATCCCTCTTTGTTGTAGGATCTTTCGATTCACTGTGCCGGGTCCTGGGGGCACGGAAACTGTTATGAAGTCGGGCGGTTAAAGGGTTAACCAACATAAAATCGCAATTTTTTATAAAATGATAGTCCCTCACAATGATCACAGACACCTTATCTTAAATTATGTAACAGTCTTAGTTTTGTTTTGGCGTAAGTATTAATGTCAGCCTGTATTTAAAAAACCCGCTATTCTCAAAAGCTACAAACATTCATAAAATGGCCTATGGTATCTGGGGATAAGATTTATGTTAACCAAATCCATCAGGTCTGCTTTTTTTATCAGATATCCCAGGTTTTTGGTTATATGCATTTTTGAATTCCAAATTTGATATGACGTTCCTTTTCTTTTTAATAACAATAGCTTTTTTAAATTGTATATCAGCATTTGAATCTCTAAAAATATAGCTTCAGGATCGTTTTTTTGAACTCGAATCACCTTTAAACCTGTTAGTTTGACTGAATCATTATTTTCATATTTTAGCAACGAAAAGTTCATTTCATTTCATAATAATAATATTTTATAATAATAATAATCTTCCGGGCAGCCTTTATAGCACTAATAAATGCGTCAGGTGTATGCATGGGTCCCGATCGCAATTGCCGCTTAACTTCTCTCTCAATTTGAGAATGAGCGGAATCGCCCTCATTCTGAGTATGTCCTTTTATCAAATATTTATGCGTGACTGAAAGATTAAGTATTCTTTACTGCGTATAGATATATGCAGATCATAAATTTATTTTTTTGTTGGCCTCCACAATTATCTGAATAGAAAACAACATATAGATTTCCACTGTTTCTGAAATTTTGACGAGATATTTGTAAAACGCAAGTATTGATTTCGTTTACACCTCTGTGAGCGTTTGACTCATCCCAAACATAGCTTTCAACACAGTTACTCTGAATGTTGTATATAGTTAAATAAGTACATTCAATTTAGACTTGTAATAGAAGATAGAGATGTCCCCTTTGGGACATTGGAAAACTGCTTGTAGGTCGTACACAGCAACAAGAATTTCACTATTCTTTTTATCGTTCTCCTTCTCTGCACGTGAGAGAACTTTTTCATTTTGATGTGTTTCGTAGCTTTCTTTTAGTGCCACTTCACATTAGGACGTTAGCAGCGCGACAGTAGCGCGGCAGAAGCGCATTCCTTCACATTTTAAGAACAGCCGCGCGTTAGCAGCGCCGCTGCCGCGCCGCAGTTAAGTTCAGTGTGGCGCACTTCATTTCTAAAATGGATTCCGACGGTGAAACATTGTTGCTCCTGCTTATGATAGTACTTTTGGAAATGTACGGGTGCGAGTAAATGAGAGGCAGGGCAAAGATTGAGTTTTAGTATAATGTGGTAAAGATTAAGATAGAAACAAGTGATAGGTAGAAATTATAGAGAGAAAAGAAGCGAATTCAAGATAGGAAGAATACAGAGTAAAGTTCGCTAGAATAGCAGTATGGAATATGGATAAACGCGAGCTAATAAGAATAAGCGGTAGTGAGCCGAAGCGACGGGGAATCGCGATGAGTCCACGCTGTCTGCGACTTGAGCGGGCTGCGGAGGCGCCGCGGTGTGCGGCGTCGGGGGTGAGGTAGCGAACCGGTTTCCGCGGCAGGCGGCACTCGCATAGATGGACGGCGCGCGAGGTGCGCGCACCTTCACGCCAACAAGAAGTGTAAGGGTAGGTAGGCATACTGCAGGGTAGTTATGCAGGATCTTATAGTCAGGATTCGTGATGTGGTTAAGAGTTTTCTGTGACTATTTAAATATTTGGTTTCAGTTTGAAGTGATTGCATCTTATTACAAAAATTCCTTAATAAATGATTCCTGCATTCAACCTTCTCAACTGTAATATCTGGATATGGTCTAGCCTGCAAAATTTTGGAATAAGTGCTTGAGTCGCCGTCAGATATCAGTCGTCCGTATATCACAGACCGTGAGTAGCCAAAGATTGTTTAAAACCTTCCACTATAATTTCGCTCTCCATTCCTGTAGACGGACCGGAATAATTTTTAGAGCAGAAATGTTCAGGCACTGTTGTTTTCTTCTTTTCGGCACGATCACAATGGTAGCAGTATTTGTTTCGCACTCCCAAATACAAAATTTTGCCTGTCTTCCTGCCTATGATTGCGGCAGCACCGGATAAAGCCGAATATTTTTTTCTGTACGACCTTTTGCCATACACACCATCTGCTATCACATCTATGACTGGCGTGCCATTTTTTGTGGCTCTGCCTTCTGCTATAGCCATATTCCTCTCTTCTTCAGCTGCTTGGTCCATAGACTGTTGTGCCAGTTGCTGCCAGTTCTCAGACAACAATTTGTGGTTCTTTTGGTAAGTTTTTTGAGACATAATTGGTAAATTCATAGCAGATGAAAATTCTTGTAGCTGAGAATGACCACACCCAATTGAAATGGCACCAGCTACAGCACATGTATTAATTGGCAAACAATTATCACCTTCGTTATCTATCACAAACTGTCGTTTACACATTTTGCACAAAAAAGTAAATTTGGAAGATAAACCGTGAAGTTTTTCGCCAACTAATTCGATACAAGATAGTCCGCAGTCTAATGGTCCGTGATCTGAGGTCTCATGTAACTTTAAAAAAAAATGGGATATGTCAATAATTCTCCGTCCGATTTGGATGTTTTTTTTCAGGAGTATAGTTTTCCATCTGAAAAATAAATTAATACAAATATATTTTCTTAATAAACAAAATATATCTTTATTCGCATAAAACATTGAAATATTAAACCTAAAAGAATTCTAAGTAACGATATGTTCGCGGAAAAACTTACTTCAATGCTGTAATTCAACCCATTTGTTTCTTGGTTTTCAGGCTGGACATCATATTGACTTACAGGAGCACTAGCCACCTAAAATTCCATTATTGCTTTTAAAACCATGTTTAAGCAAGGTATCATCACCTTGCTTAAACATGGTTTTAAACCCTGCAACGTGCGACTGATGTTATGAATATTACCTGTTTACTAAAGCCTTCTTCTAGTATATGCACAATCATTCTTTTTCTGTGGTACTACTGTTTTCAATCTAAAAAATAAAAAATAGAAGATTTTAAATTACATGTAAAGGTCAAGTCTAAATATTCTAGCTCTATGGTTCAAAAGCATTATTTTGTGGTTGACTTCTAATATTTATACGTAATTATAATTCCTTTTTATTATAAACAAAATCAATAAAATGCAACTCTTACTTGTGATGAGTAACATCGCAATTTTCATATGAATTTGTTATTTCGTCATGCCCATTATCAATAGGCCGCGGTCTGTAACAAAAATATTAGATATTTTAGTTTTATTTTACTGTTATTATTACATCTTATAAAAGGTGGAGGTACTTACGCATTCGAAATAACCTCCGTGTTGATATTTCCAACTTTCTTTCTCCTGTAAAATTAATTACATTTTAAACCTTTTTTTAGTTATTTATTAATGTATTTAATAAATATAGGTATCTAAATATACCCCGCAATAGGTTACGTTAGTAATAATAAAAAGCTCTTACCTTTTAATATCGTTCATATGTTCGGCGTTTGATTTATATGAACGTTTTTTAGTCCTCGTAACGAGTTTCACTTTATTTCCCATATTTACAAATGATAAAACTTAATAATGATAACAAAATAGGTACATTATAATTAACGCTATTTTAACTGTAAATATTTTATATACACGAAAGAAGCATATTATATATAAAGAAGATACGAAACAATGAATTTACAAACAATACTACAAAAATATAAACAACCTTGGCGAAAATAATGGGGCGAAAAGAGCGACACGTCTTTATAGCATCAGGTCTCGGCCGGCACTGTCGGTACACAGGCGTTTACGCACACATGCATACGTAGTATGTTCGAAAATAAGAATACGCGATTTACAAAAAATCGATTGATTGGACTAAAAAATTAAAACACTATTACGTTAGTTATGATGTTTGTATAATAGTCTGACCAAAAATTAGAATGATTGCATGTATATTAGTATGGTTTTTAAACGTTAAAAGAATTTTTTTGAGGTAACTTCGTGATTTTTTTCTATCGTATCAAATTAGTTGTATTATGATTTCAACACACTATCTAACTGGCATATATCCTGAATAATGTCATATATTTTTTTGATTATGTTTACTACAGTGGATCATATACTTTAAGGCATTATAAAACTTGCGTTTAGGTCCTGTAGTCCCCTTAATATTGCTATTATCATCAGTAATACAGCTATTTACTGGCTGAGTTGCTGAGGGCGTGGGTGTATCAAGTTGAGGCTGGGGTGCCGTGGAGCAAGTGCAGCTAAAAGAGAGGTTATTTGTCAGAGACTCATACCTCTCCGCATTGCACTTGACCAGGTCTGCCAACTCACAGGCTTCCTGCATGCGCTTACTTAGGTCTAGTTGAGTAGCCTCATATTTATTAAAGATATCCTTTAGTGCAAATTCCCTAACAAACAATTCATCCCGAAGGTGCTGAGTGTCCGTATCATATAAAGTATTACATAATTTCAAATCACTATAACACTTCTTCAAATCTTGTATTAAATTTAGATTTTTTTGCCTAAGTTGTGTATTTAATTTATTAACTTTTTGGCATTTCAATGTTTTCTGATATTTTCTAATTAGTCTATTAATTTTAATATATTTTTTTAACTTATTGTGGCTAGTAAACAATTTGTTTTTAGAAAAGGTATCATCAGTTAAATCTATTCTTACAATTGGCTCAACACATGTAGGTTTGGATCTGCTATCAACCAACTCATCATAGAGACTGCAGGTGATCGCAGACTCTTCACTGACTTTGAGAGTTCTCAAATGGGTTATTGTGTTGTGGGCCCTGCTTAATTGCAGTTCCAGTTCAGATATCCGTCTCAAAGCCAGTTCATAGGTGTCACTACAATGCTGGTAATGTGACACTAGTTGACGAAGGTGTTGATGCTGGTCAAGTATGTCCATATGCTGTACATGTAGTTCAGCCAACTGATTCTTAAGCTCAGTGTTCTTTTTATTAATTAACTCTATTTCGACCTCGCTGTCTTCCCTTTCCTGTATCAGCTGATTGCACTGCTTTTTACTAGAATCCAATTCCTTTAACGTAGCCCTCAGTTTTTCGTCTAAGCATGCAGCTCTACGGATCAACATATTGACAGTCCAACCCTAGAGGCACCCTGGAATGAGAGAAGAGAAAGCTAAGTGTGAGAATGGAATAAAAAAGAGGGATGAGATGTGGATAGTAAATGAAGGGCCTATAGGAAGTTCAAATTTATGGTGAAGAAAGCAAAAGAATTATAGCAATAAAAGGGTGAAATCTCAATTATGGATGAAAGTTTAATATTAATTTTCAACAGTAAAAAGGGAAAGAAACTAAAAAAATAAATGTTAAGCAAAATTCATAAACTGGTTGGGGGTAGGTTCTACTATTGTTCAGTTAAATCCAGTTTCTAATATTAATTTAAAAGAGTGATTCTATTTCAGCAATTGTTCATAACAGAAATATGTCATGTAATATCGAACAGTGATTTCTGTGGGGTCTCTAGCGTAGTTTATGTGATTTTATCCTAATGAACATAATTTCAAACACAGGCTGTTTACGATATTGTTAACTGGTACAAGTAGTATGAACGTTAAAGGGGAAAAAGTGCAATGTCTATCAGATCCGAATTAATCAGATTTTGGTTAATATAAGCTTAAATTAAAAGAAATACTCCCCAGGTTAGGTGGTGATTTCAAATCCGTCCATTGGATGACAGCTGGTTCTGATTTATTGATATTTCATTGATTTTGCAACGAAATAACTCACAAACATTAATCCTTATTATTTATCACTATATGTAACGAAATTAAACTCGTTTTTAAATATTTAAACGCAAATTACATTAATTTTACGATTTAATTCTAACACCAAAATTTTTGACGGCCGGCTGCCAGTATTGCCAGCGCCATCGAGTCTGATAACCGGTTTCTTGAGTGGCAGAAGGGTTCACGTTTGACCATACGTGAGCATTCCTCCTTTTCCACATCCCGTTTCTCGTGAATGTGGACTCATCGGTACAGATAATGTGTTCAATAAAGCCAGGCGTACGTTGTTGTTGATCTAACAGCCAACGACAGTACGCACGACGACGAACGCGATCGTAAGATAGCAATGCTTGAACTTTGTGTATTTTGTATGGCCGCATTCTGTTCCGGCGCAAGACTTTGTGAACTAACCAGTGAGACACTGTCGGTTCACCCCGGCGCCGTAATAATTTCGCCGCACTCCGTGTGCCCAGGCGAGGATTTTGGCGAATCACATTTAAAATACGCTCCTCTGTGTGAACATTCACTTGTTGTCCTCCACCAGCTGCCATCGCAGCAATCGGCCGATTTTTAAAACTCGCTGAAACGCTGCCGTTATCATGCGAGAGTCAGAAGGATGCCGGAGGTTCGGAAATCTGTCTCGGTAAATCCTCAACGCAAGAGAAGCATTGCCACGGGCTTCTCCTAAACACATCAGCATGTTTCCGTATTCACGAGCACTGTACACGTATGCCTCAGGCATTGTTTATCACGATAAAAAAGCACTAAAAACGTAACAATAATAACAAGTGTTTTAAACTAAACTATTTAATACGATTCAATACCTATCGCTCGGTTACACCTAACGCACGTAAGCCCTTGAACAGAGTCGGAAAGGTACTAACTAGAAAGAACAAGATCAAACAAAGCCGCCTGTGCGCGGTGCCGGAATGCCGACAAAGGCTCCGATTCTCGGAAGTAACCGCGCCGCCCGCCGCTATGGCACCGCGGAACTTTGCATGTACACATAAGAGAGACGAAACAGAAAACCACTTCATTTAAATTTTAGGAAATAGGACTTATGCTTTAAATCGAACTGTTTTAAATTGTTAGACTTTTCAATAAAATTTAACGGGTTTCTTAAATTAAATTAATCAAATAATCCACTTTAAATTAATTGAGTTTACTTTCTAAATGTATAATACAGTCATTGCAATAAACAAGCTCGCGTCGTGTGACTCGAATGTTGTCTGGCGTAATGGAAATGCCCGAGTGTTCGATTGCCATGATCATTGGAGCAAAACGATCAGGCAGTCCAGCCAACAACAATGACCCTGTCCATTGATCATTTATTTCAAATCCCGTTCCACTTAATTTCTGCGAGGTATCGATAATCTGCGTCACATATGACGTCATCGAACTGCAATTATCTCGCCGTATTGAAATCAAATTTCTCAACAGACTTATTCTCCGTGAAAAGCCACTATCATCAAATAATTGCTGTAGCTTATTCCACAATTCTTTCGTCGATTTAACGGTTTTGACGTGGACGTACAACGACGGGTCGATTGTCATAATCAATTTGGCTTTTGTTTTTTCGTCATCCGCGCTTGCTATTTCTTTTCCCGGTTCTGGCTTGATACAATGCTTCATGCCTTCGAGAACTAAGAAATTTTCTGCAGCGAAACACCACTCCGAATAATTATCGCGTCCCTTTAATTTCGGCACATTGATAAGGTAGTTGGTCGCCATTTTGACGAACAGTTTCTACACTTAAACACTGCGATAATTAATACGATCAGTCTGTTCACAGCTAAATCGCACTGAATACTGTCTTTTAACACTTGCTTTACTGCAAAATCCTTATTAAAACGACTCAATACCGCGATTTTTTGAGCGTACGGCCCATAACCTAAAGTAAAACAACGTATTTGCACTGACGAGTGGCACAGACTGAATTTATTTAAAACCATAGAACAAACAAACATGTCTACCGACAATGCACGACAGATGGCAGCACTAGTAACATATTGGGTAGATATTAGACCTTTAACACCCCCACTATATCTAACAATATGGATATACAAAAATATTACAATATTTTAAAACCTAATACATCCAAAAACTTATAATGTTTCACAACACATAAAGCCTGTGTGAATACATCAGCTGGCATCTCAGCTGTAGGCAAATACTTCACATTTACAATTTTATTAACTACACATTCTCTACAAAAGTGAAACTTAATGTCTATGTGTTTTGTACGATTGTGAAACTTTGGATTCATAGTTAGCTTTTGTGCACTCTGATTATCGTTGAACAAATCAATGGTATACAAATTTTGTGTAATTTCATGTAGTAAGTTTCTCAAATAAATAGCTTCTTTACATGCTTCTGTAATAGCCATATATTCGGCCTCACTACTAGACAAGGCTACAGTAGTTTGTTTTTTAGTTTGCCAAGAAATTACACAACCAGATAAAGTGAAACAATATCCTGTATATGATTTCCTATCTATAACATTTGCACCCCAATCTGCATCTACATATCCTTCTAATATTGAATTTCCATCAGCAGTGTACTTCAAACCGTAATTTTTAGTAAATTTTAAATATCTCAATAGACGCTTTACATATGCACAATGTTCTCTAGAATAGCAATTGTTAAATTGACTCAAAAATCCAACTGTATAAGTAATATCAGGTCTGGTTAGAACTGATAAGTACATTAGACAACCAATAACTTGCTGATATGGGAATTTTCCAACATAGTTTTCCCCCTTAGATACATGCAACTTAGTTTCCATAGGAGTCTTGATGGGTTTGCATTGACCCATGTTAAATTTTTGTAACACCCGATCAATATAATCAGACTGGTTCAATGTGATAGTTTTCTCAGATTTATTAACACTTACATTGACACCAAGACACCTTCTGACTTCACCTAAATCTTTAAGTTTGAAATGGCTAGCTAATACAGTTTTCAAATATTCTGTTTCTTTGCAATCATTTGAAAAAATAAAAAAATCATCCACAAAAAGTGTAACAATAGTCCTCAAATTATTTCTAATTTTTGTGTACATACATGGTTCTATCTTAGATCTCCATCTATAACCAATATTTAACAAACATTCATCCACTTTCCTGTACCATGCTCTCGAAGATTGTTTAAGCCCGTAGATTGCCTTTTTTAATTTAAGTACTTGACCCTCATGGGTCTGCTCGGAAAATCCTTCTGGCAACTGCATAAAAATGGTTTCATCAAGAGCACCATTCAGGAAGGCTGTAGTTACATCAAGGTGAGTAATGTCAAAGCCTAACTTAACTGACAATGCAAATAGTAACCTCAATGTAGTATGCCTCACAACAGGAGAAAATGTTTCTGTATAGTCTATACCTTCAATTTGTGAAAAACCTTTAGCAACTAAACGTGCACGGAACCGAACTTTGTTATCACAATCATTTTTCTTTCTAAGCACTGTAGTTCTTCTTGCATGGCTGACATCCACTGTTTCTTTTCTGGTCCGTTTAAAGCATCATGCAGTGTCAAACCTGCCCCATCATCGTAGGTTTCAGCGCTTGTACAAAGATTCGACATACCATATCTCTCTGGTGGTTTCCGTGTTCGTCTGGGTCTGTCCATTAAATCTTCATTTTTACACTGAAGTGTACTCTCTGAGTCTTCATAATCACTTGGAACATATGTTTTATCATTGTCATCATCATAGGAATAATCATTTTCACTGTTGGAGTTATCTTCAAGACTAGATGTTGATTCAAAACTTGTAACCTTCTGACCTTGTTGTTCTGGTTTAACCTCATCCCCCACTGAAGCAACATTCTGGTCTTGCACTTGAATCATACATTCAGAATTGATTTCTGACTCAATAATGATCACATCTCTACTTGTAAACACAGTCCTTGTTTCTGGATTATAGACTCTGTATCCCTTTATGTTATCTGGGTATCCTGTAAGAATACATTTCACAGATTTCTTATCCCATTTCTTACGCTTTTGTTTAGCAACATGTACCATGACAGTGCTTCCAAATATCCTAATATGACTGATATCTGGTTTTGTGCCAGTCCATAGTTCATATGGCGTTCTATTTTCCAACGCAGCAGCCACAGTTCGATTCTGCAGGTACACTGCCGTATTGGTGGCCTCACCCCAAAACTCTTTTCCCAGGTTCGCATCGAACAGTAGACATCTCGCTTTTTCTACGACTGTGCGATTGAATCTTTCACATAAACTATTTTGTTCTGGGGTGTATGGGTTGCTTTTCTGGTGGATAATACCAGCACTGTTTAGGTAATCTTCAAATTCCTTATTGCAATACTCTTTACCGTTATCGCTTCTTATCACTTTTATTGTTCTTTTTGTTTGATTTTCCACCTGTGCTTTGAATATCTTGAAATACTTCAGAGCCTCATTTTTGTGCTTCAGAAAATAAACAAATGTTATGCGACTGTAATCTTCGACAAATAACAAGAAATACCTTGCTCCTCCTATCGATGTAGTCTCCATAGGGCCACAAATGTCTGTGTGCACTAAATCTAGCAAGTTACTGCTTCTCTGACCACTGCCTTTAAATGGTAAGCGACACTGTTTACCTTCACAACATGATGTGCAAGAAGCCTTGCTTATTTCTACTTTTTCATCAAATGACATCCCCAAGACAGCATTTTTCATTTTATTTAAGTATTCCTTGTTGACATGTCCTAATCTGCGATGCCATGTTACTCCTGACACAGCTGATGCAGCCAAATACTCCTGGGATACCAAGTTTACTTTGTATACCCCATTGACCAATACTGCTGTAGCGACTAACTGTTGCTTTTTATTGTAAACACAACAGCCTTTATCTGTGAAAGACACACTGTTTCCGTTTTTAATTAGTTGACTGACTGATAGTAAGTTAGTAGTCAGTGATGGTATACAGCATACGTCTTCTATCACGATGTCGTACTCGCAATCATCAGTTGAAGTCGTTATTTTAACATTGCCAGAACATAATACTGTCATCTTCTCACTATTAGCTACGACAATTCCTTTATTTTGTTCATATCTGGCATTCATAACCCAACTTTCGTTTGCTGTTAGGTGTACACTTGCCCCGGAGTCGATATACCAATCATTTTAGTTGAAATTCGCACTTAAAAATATTGCACTAAATGCGTTTGATTGCATTCTTTCTTTATTTTTCTTATTTGCTGAATTATTTTCGCTATTCATGCACTGATTTTTGTAATGGCCGACTTGTTTGCATCGGTAGCATTTCACCGCCTTGTTGTTTGACTTCGACGGAACAGTAGTGCTACCAACATCACAATTTTTCTTGGCCATAGACAAATTATTCTTATTTTGCTTTGAATGATTCGAATGACTGACGAACGCACCGTTCATTTCACTCTCGTGGTAATCTACCGACTCCATGTCTAATAATTTTGTCTTGATATTGTCTGCCGTAATGGAAATGCCCGAGTGTTCGATTGCCATGATCATTGGAGCGAAACGATCAGGCAGTCCAGCCAACAACAATGACCCTGTCCATTGATCATTTATTTCAAATCCCGTTCCACTTAATTTCTGCGCTGTATCGATAATCTGCGTCACATATGACGTCATCGAACTGCAATTATCTCGCCGTATTGAAATCAAATTTCTCAACAGACTTATTCTCCGTGAAAAGCCACTATCATCAAATAATTGCTGTAGCTTATTCCACAATTCTTTCGTCGACTTAACGGTTTTGACGTGGACGTACAACGACGGGTCGATAGTCATAATCAATTTGGCTTTTGTTTTTTCGTCATCCGCGCTTGCTATTTCTTTTCCCGGTTCTGGCTTGATACAATGCTTCATGCTTTCGAGAACTAAGAAATTTTCTGCAGCGTAACACCACTCCGAATAATTATCGCGTCCCTTTAATTTCGGCACATTGATAAGGTAGTTGGTCGCCATTTTGACGAACAGTTTCTACACTTATACACTGCGATAATTAATACGATCAGTCAGTTCACAGCTAAATCGCACTGAATACTGTCTTTTAACACTTGCTTTACTGCGAAATCCTTATTAAAACGACTCAATACCGCGATTTTTTGAGCGTACGGCCCATAACCTAAAGTAAAACAACGTATTCGCACTGACGAGTGGCACAGACTGAATTTATTTAAAACCATAGAACAAACAAACATGTCTATCGACAATGCACGACAGATGGCAGCACTAGTAACATATTGGGTAGATATTAGACCTTTAACAAATCACATTGGCATAAGGTTCAAATTCAATTGATTTCACGTGCGCTAGTTGTTTGAAACTGTAATCGTAATGAAAATGTTTTAGTCAATCACAGTTAATGTCGGCGATCGTTCACTTTATTTCATTCACTATCCATTATCAACTAACATACAAAACTTATTAAATGTAATGTAAGACACAGTCCATCAATTTAAAACTTGTGATACTTCTGCAATTTACTTATTTTATTTTGGCGGCGTTATACAAAGACTAGGTACAGTCGCCGCGTGTACTTGGGGGTCGTCGTCCACGCGTCTGTCGGCGTGCGCGGTGAACCCGAGATCAGCTGATTTTTACATTTGAATTTACATCGCTTGCTAAAGCTGTATTTTTTTTTTCAATTGTATTTGTTTTATCTCATGCTACGATCACACGCGCGCCGTGCAGCCCGGCGGGCTGCCTGGCGGGCTGCGCGGCATGCAGCCCGTCCCGGGCCGGCGGACATTCAAGCTGTTCACATGCACGCCGTCGTGTCAGTCAGTGCCAGAATGGCGAGCAGCGAGGATCTCGGTGTTGTTGCTGCCATATCCTTTGGCTTAACAAAGTGGAAACCCTTCGAACATTATCGAATTGTGGACCTTTTTAGGGATTCTTATTTTTATGGGCACCGCTAGGCTGAGTAAGATTGCAGATTACTGGAAAAAAAATGATTATGTGAAATTTAAAATAAATAAATATATGTCTAGGGACAGATTTCTGTTAATATTAAGATGCCTATTTTTTAATACCACAAATGAAACTACAATTCAGTATACTAAAATTGATTATTTATTGAACTATTTTAATGAAATGATGAAAAATTTAATTTATCCGGAAAGAGAACTAAGCATAGACGAGTCGATGGTAGGATTTAGAGGCCGTTTAAATATTCGACAATATATTAAAAATAAACGACATAAATATGGAATCAAATTGTATGTTTTGGCTGATCCCAAAGGACTAGTCCATAAAAAACATATGTATAAAGGTTCCCAAGACGTTGAAGTTGGTGGTGCAGGACATGTCGATAAAGTAGTGATGATACTTTTGAAAGATTATTTAAATAACGGCCATTATATATGGATAATTTTTACAACAGTGTCCAATTAGCAGAAAAATTATTGTCAAAAAAAAACATACTGCACTGGAACTTTGGCTGCCAAGAGAAAATATTCTCCAAAGGCTGTTGTAATCAAAAAACTTTTAAAAGGGGGAAATATTTATAGGTACAACGGAAAAGGTGTTTGTGTGTGTAAATGGAAAGACAAGAGAGATGTGCTCACTATTTCTACTGAGCATTCACCCCACTTGATGCCAGTGGAAAATAGGCGTGGTCACGTGGTCAACAAACCAAAAATTGTAATAAATTACAACAAATATATGAAAGGTGTTGATCGACACGACCAAATGTTAGCCTATTATCCAAGTGAGCACATCTGCGATGGTATAAAAAAATTGGCATTCACATCATACAAATGATGCTAGTAAATTCCTTTTTTTTTATTTCAAAAAGGTACAAGCAGTACTCTTTCCTTAGAGTCGTATAGGGAAAAACTGCTGCTTGAACTTCTTCCCCCTAAAGCTGACACACCTGCGCCTCAGAAACCAAGACATATGCCCAAAGAGTTGGAAAGAAATACCAATGGGTGTCTTAAAAGGCGCAAATGTGTGGTGGTGGTGGTGGTGGTGGTGGTGGTGTGTGGTGGTGAAAGGTGATTGTTGTTGTATTTTTTATTGTTGTATTTTTTTATTGTTGTGTTGATATATATATGTGTGTAAATTGTAATAATCTGTAAATAAATGTTTTGATAGAAAATATTTGTTAGTTTTATTCTACTACTTACCTACCACCAAAAAATAACAATCATAGGTAATGAAATTATTGTTCTACTAGATAATCCACTAAATGGCAACACTAAGTATTCGATTTCATTCATTCATTCATTCACTGTAGGGTAAACCTGGCAATTGTGCCCCACCATTCGAAAAATTGAAATAAGAAACGGTGTTATTTAAAACATGTTTATTAAAGTAATTAGTCTTAACCTCTGACTCAATAGGTATAACAAAAACAAAAAAAAACTTCTTAAAAGTAATTAAAATAGCTGAGATCAACGATTTCTTAAAGTCTAGGGTGGGGCACATTCCACGGATACATCAGTCATATGTGCCCCAATGAAGCCTCTCATTTTTTAGTCTTCTTTCCTTTTCCTTTCCCTTTATTTTGGTCACCGCACTTGTTGCATTTCTCTGGGAAGTTTGAGCAATCTTCATGCAACCAGCCGGAACACTGCAAACACTGGATCCAGTCACTTTTTTTCTTTGTATGGAAGTAAGATTCGAGACATTCTACACAAGTGTTTTCATTTTCATCAGAACATTCTTCACTTGATTCACTGAGCTGTAACTCTTCTTCACTTTCCGATGATGACGACACTTCTGCAACATTCTTCTTACGTTTTGCTGGTGCTACCAAGTGTTTCTCCTGCGACTTCTTTTTTTCTTCAAAAAGTTTACGAGTTGCTAAATGTGTTTCTGATGTCAAAATCTTAACGTTCTGTTTTCTTTTACTGATTTTATGACGTAAAACAGGCAAAGGACTCACTATTTGTAAGGTCTTAGTTGGTGTTTCTTTCTGTAAAACATCAGAAGCGTGTGCAATCTGATCACTCTGGTTTATTGAAGATGTTGAAGTACTCGGCAAAGAAAGGTCACTATTTTGAATATTGCCAGGACTGTTTCTAACTGCTGCATCAGAAACGCTGAAGAAATAGTCAGGAACAATGTTTGGATCATAGGGATATATCCCTGTTGCTTTAAACCCTGAAACACCGATTGCTGGAATTGCAGACTTGTACCAAGCCTCACCAATTAGTTTTGAAATGTGCTGTCGGTTTAAATGCCTTTCTTTGTTGTTTATAAACCAAGTGGTTACTGCTTTGGACAGGTAGCTTTTAAAAGGCTTGAAAAAACTTTTGTCTAAGGGTTGTAGAGCCTGAGTAGTGTGGCTAGGTAGACAAAGCAAGATTATTTCGTTTTCTTTAGCTAACTGTAGCATTTTATATGAATTCGAATGGGAGGAATGGCCATCAAGAATCAGGAGAACTTTCCCGTCTGACTTTCGTGGAATAAAATGATCTTTCATCCAGTTGTAGAATAGATCAGCGTTGATGTAAGATGATTTTTGATTCATAAAAACATCTGATCCTGGCGGCAAACCTTCAGAAAATTCAGGTTTTTTGTATTTACCTTTAAATATCAAAACGGGGGAAGAAAAGTGCCCTCAGCATTGCAGCATGCAATTATAGAAATATGTTCACCTTTTTCAGCGCTGGTTACAGAATTAACACATTTTGCACCCTTGCTGGCTACTACGATTCCAGTTTTATTGTTAATTTGAATGCCACTTTCGTCCATGTTGAAAATTCTTTCAGGCTTACCAATTAAATCATTTTCAGTCAACACTTTCAACAACATCTCAAAATAATTATTGACATCCTGTCGATTCATACCAGTAGCTCTCGCCAGGGACAGGCCTTCCGCTTTTCTTTTACTTAGCTCTGGATGCCTCTTCATGAACCCTTGGAACCAATCCCATCCAGCTTGTTTTTTCTCCTTATTGAATCGATGAGGTAATTCTAGTTTTTCAGCAAAGTCGTAAGCAATAGACTGCAGTCTTGATTGTTCTAGAGGAAATCCGATGGATTCGAGACGTTTGATGTGAGCTACAAGTCTCAATTCATTTTCATGCCCTAATTCCGAAGGTCTACCTATATTCTGCTTGCTATCCCAGCCTTTCAGGATGTGTCTACGTAAGGTTCTTGATGGTATTTCATGTGTCCGGCTAGCTTCATTAACTCCCATTTTCTTGCTTATGACATCTTCTATAGCTTTTTTCATATTTTCTTCAGTCCATTTTCTTGGATCTGAAGCTTTTTCCTTCCCCATTTCCTAAAATAAAATAACCGATCAGAAATACTAAAAAATAAAAATATAAAACTAATACAGACGTGGGGCACATTACCCGAAAGAAATCGGGGCGCATTAGCCAAAGTCCAGTATAACGTGCCCCACTTGATTCCAACAAAGAAGTTTAAGAAAAACGAAACGCAATTGTAGGTACACAATAGTTCAAAGAGGTTAGCTTTAGAATAAAACTTTAAAAACTGAAAAAAACATAAAGCAAACACTTAAACTCAATGTTAAAACAGATACAAAACATTTTCAAACTATGACACATACCTTGTGACCACTTTTTCTTCATAAAAACAAATTAATAACAGCACCGAGTTGTTTACATCGACGCCATACTTCTGTAACTAACCCGCACGGACCAAATTAGCGCCAAATTCAAAATGCATCTGTCAGTTCTGCGAGTGGGGCACATTATCGACTGGGGCACGTATGCCTGATTTACCCTACATACGTACGAACGACAAATGATGAGCAAGAGCAAATTAAAAAGAGGAAAAAGTAACAGGTACCGCTTGATTCGTGAGGCTACATAATGAAAGTAGGTAGGATTAGGAACACACAGTTTTTTGTAATACTGAAATATAAAAATCGTGTGTGCAAACCGATATCCACACGAAAGAAGTCGCAGGAAAGCTAATAGTCATTAAAAAAACAACTATAGATTTTATATTTTTTATTAAAAAAGTTCATTTATTTATTATAAGGGAGCTCTATACGAGTCCAATTTACGATGTTGTATTGGTCTTTTCAACGCCATGATCATTCTTAGGCGATGCTGAGAAAAGCAGCACGGCCCTAGGAATGATCATGACGTTTGAATAAACCAATATAGAGGAACTCGTATAGAGCTCCCCTAATGGCCGCCTCGATACTGTCCTGTGGCCAGTCTGGCCTCGGCGGCGGCCACGGCGTCATCCCAGCACTGGGATAACGCCGCCAGCTCGGCGTTGTTGAGTTGCCGCCGCTCCTCGACGAGTTCCGGCAGACACAGGCGCCGGTAGAGGCGCAGCCGCTCTTCTACCACCGCCCGCTCCTGCCGGAGCTCCTCGCTCGTGGCGCGGCGGGGCACTGTACTGGTTATCCTGTGAAATATTTAGTTCATATGATCTACTGATATCGTGATAACAGGACCTAACATTGAAAGAAAAAGGGTAGGGGGGGGGGGTTTCTGTACTCTTTTCCTTTTTGTACATTCTAGCAAGAAGAGAGCAGAGTATGCCAGAATGAAGGGAGGATTTAGCCCAGTATGGGGACTGAATAAATTAACTATGGATAAAATTGAGTCGTGCTGGACATACCTATTTCAGTACCATAATGAAAATTCATACTATAAGCACCTCTTGCAAGACAAATTGATACACCTATAACGCTAACTAACTGCAAATAAAACACTACTTACATATGGTATACTGCAGGAGAAATTAGCGGCTCAGTTCTAAAAAAAAAAACAAAGTGTTAATAACATTACACTACCAGGACTAATAATTAATTGATTCCTTAATTATAAAGTTAACTTGATTTTTTCCTATTATTTGGTTAAAAATGCCCAAATCTTAGAGACATCACAGTGAAGCGGATACACCATACAACCTGTCTTAGCAGTCAGGGTCACTAACCACTACACTAACAGGCCAGTCAATAAAAGTCAAGTCAGTCAGTCAATATCATCATTATGTGTAAGTAGGTAGCTTATTCACAGGCCTCCAATTGTTGAACTGGTATAAAAGTAATTCAACACCCATAATTACAACTAATTACTTATGAAACAGTCATACTTACTCGCTATGTTCGGCGACCTCGTGGCGCCGCCGTAGGCATTCTTCGATCCTAAAAAACAAATGAACTCTCAAACCATGCAAGAACGAAATCAATTAGCATATTACAAGCAGACTGCACAACATATTATCCATAAACACTTTTATTAGTATGCCCAAAGCCTCAGAAACATTCCAGTAGCTGCCACACCATGTTAGTAAAACACTTTCCCAGTCCCCTCAATAAGATAAGCATTCAGAGAAGCTTTCAATCATTGCATCATCGTCAATATCATCATACCAGATAGTCGCGCTCATCAGATGCGCATGTATGGACGTCTGTAAAACAAAAGTCACTTGAATGTGTCGCCAGTAAGTAAATGGAACTTTGAAATGGGATTTATATAAACTTGCTGTACCACTATAAAAAAGATGGAGGTAGGTAGTATATTTGTAGTTCGCAAAGATTGCCAATGAGCTTACCGATTTACCAGGTTTCCCATTTTTGCCAAGAAGCGTCTCGAAGAATAAATCTAAAAAATAATACAAAATCTTATAATATAACATTAGCACTAATGAAATTAAAAAATGTCTAAATAAATGAACAATTTTAAACTTACGATGTCCGCAGTCCTGCTTTTTAAAAGTTTTTGACAGCCGCACTTGAAGTTAGGAGTACTTTGCAGAGTTTGCAGTACCAACAATCAGTAAAAATAATCCACTTTTGATTTCCTGTTTCATTTTCAATTTTTATAATTGAATTATTATCTTATTACGAATCCTGATACCGATAGGGTAATAATTTTTTGTGAACTCATTTATTACGATAAGTGTGTGATAAAATTAATAAAAAATACAGCAAAGCCGGTTAAATTGACTCGCGTTTTGTAGTAATAGTAACGTAACAACATTAAAAAGTTTTTGAAGAAGATAAGTCTTCATACCTGTAGACATTGAATGAGTGATATTTTGATAAACAAATTAAATTGACACGATACACTAATATTTTATAAGACTACAATAAATATATCACCATCACCTTAAATCTTCGCAAAATTAGTAGTATTTGCACGATCAATTTTAGTACCCTTACGTCTCAATAGATGGCGTGTGTAACAACTAATATTTTATGATGCATGAACGATTCGGCCTAGCAACCTCACCAAAAATTGTTACAAAAACAACTGTCGTGTGAAACAACCTTTACTTAGACCGTATTATTTAATATTTAATTGAATAATTGTTTTATGACTGTCATAAAACTCGAAAATTTTCAAACGCACATAAGCGCCGTGCCGCACTTAGACAAGTATTGAACGCCGCACTAACGCGGCCAGCCGCACTGGGTAGAGTTTCTTCAACCGCGCATACGCGTTCATAGCACCACACGAAATATTTATTAAACGCGCAAGTGCGTTTGCCGCACCGGGTTAGTGAGCTAATTAATTAGCATTTGCATAAAGTTCGCTAATTATTCAGCAGTAAACGCGTTAAGCACGGAAGCCACGTGTTCAGGCAAGACTGCGAAAACTCGCTAGATAATAATTAATATCCTTTGTTTATCTATTTACATTCACTAACTAAAAGAATCACCATAAGTATACATACCTTTGCCGGCGTTGACATTTTGGAGAATAATAGTTATTAATAACTACTTGTTTTTTGTACAGTTATTTACTAATCACTTACTCCACAACACTGTCACACCACTATAAACTTAATAAAACCTAGTTTTATAACGTGTTACCCAGGTAATTATAATTTAACACTGCATACAGTGCAGAGAGGGAGTTATTACATCACAATCTTCCCTGGAATGAACTAGTCGCAACACGTTTTTTATAAATTTGTTTATAGTAAACGACAACGTTTTGATGTACTGTGTCGCTTGCGATAACAAGTAGTGTCGCTTACGTTGCACTTCTTAGATTATTACGTAACTTGCGATAATATTGGGAATGTCGGATACTCTAAAATATAGAAAACCGTTGTGCTAACGATAAAATTAACATTTCCTATAACTTAATTAACAGTTTTTTTTTGGGGGGAAGGTCGACGAGCCATGGTCCGTTATAGTTTAAAATCTCGTTTGCGATGAAAAACGCAGTTTAGGTAAAAATGTCGCTTACGATAAGTCGGCGGTAATGGCTCGATATATTCGCTATTACACGCACAAAAGATACTTTTTTTGAAAAAATAAAATCAGTCGCGGCGGTTTCAATAAAAACTGAATCGTCGGACTTATTACGTTATTGAAGCAAAGAGGCGATATTATATGAACATGAAAATCTGGGACAGAATGGGATAATTGTACTGGTGTAGAATGTGGTCCAGTTAGATCTTGATTCAGAGGGACTTGAGGCGCGATAGAAGATATCGACGGCTCTAGTTGGATGTCATTTAGAAATTGAATATCTTTTAAAGGGGGTTCGACACGGTCTTCAAAGGGTGTTTTGTTAGATGGTGTATTTTGACGGTTAGCAAAGAGGGTTAAGTCATCGTCGATGGCTGATGGACTTCTTGTTCTGTTCTCGCCTGGGTTTGGCGCGTATTGCCCGTCGGTAACTTCACTGGGTGCGAAGTCAACGTCAGTATAGACATCTCTGTTCAAAGGGAAAATCCCCATAGCCCGAAATGCGTTACACATGTTAATTGGCGTCATGGATTTCAAATGCGCTTCCCAGCTACATCATAAATGGACAATCTTTTGCCTGAGTTGCGCATCATCCAGCTGTCAACAGCTTTGTTATAAGCCGTTTTGAATTGCCCATAAACGCCAACATCTAAAGGGTGCATCTTTCCAGTTCAATGCGGTGGGACAGTAATAATTGTTACTCCATTCTCTTTTGCTAAATTAAGAGCCTCAATACAAATGTGCGACTTATGATTGTCTAGTATTAAAAAACTAGGGTTATTTTTGCAGCTATTTGTGTGAGTTATGAAATGTTGTAATGTTTTCACGAACAGTTTTCCATTTATCCAGCCAGATTGAGTGGCGAGGCCTAAGGTCCTAGGCGGTGCGTCATTTATCACATATTGTTTAAAATGAACCCTTGGAAAAATTATAACGGGTGGTAGAGTATTGCCCAGTGTACTCGCTATGTAACATGTAGTTACTAGTGTTCCCCTTTCGGCACTAGTCACTTTAGAAACCTGTTTCTGCCCTTTGACGGCGAGCACTTTGGCCGACTTTTGTACAGTCATTGTGTTGGTTTCGTCCAGATTAAATACCTTAGTACCGTTGCCAAACACAATTTCTCTTGACATAACATTTGCTAAATTATCAAAAAAAAAAATTACATTGTGGCGGTTGAAGGATGTTGCACAGCTTAAACTGCAACCATCCGGTGTTCTCAGACTCAGAATGCTGTGTCTTTTTCTAAGATCATATAGCCACTCAATACCCGCCAGCCATGCTACTTTTGTGGCACCTGGATATTATTCAGCATTGCCATCTCGTATGCAAGTTTGCGAATCATCAATTGTAGTCAGACCATAGAACATTATGACTACATTTAATAACACAGTCAACAAATGCTTGCTCTTGAGTGGAAGTAAATATTTTGCGTACAGCATAGTTCGATGTTAGTGCAATTGAGCTCGTAGGATCCTGAGCTAAAGAGTCTGATACTTTTTGTAATACCTTTGCAGAGTGGTGAACGAAATCTTGGTTCATTTTGAAACGGCTCTTATTATGGTTTGACACTCCACTATCATGTTTAAAGCGTTGTGCATTTGTTCTTCTGTATGAAGACCAATTTGTGTCTTCCTTTGTCTATCACGTGGCATGTTTACCTGTAAACAAGTAGGTATAAACTTTGAAACTCGAAACTTTTTGGGGAACAGTTTATCACGATCCAACGTGTTCCAACCAATGGGGTTCCATTACCACATGATTCACTGTAACCCTTTTACTAATATCAGAAATAATGTATTTAACAAAATATTAATCCATTCCACACAACTTAATACGGTTTTATACAATTAGACACACATACTGAAGGAAAATATGCAAAAACTTTAAAATATCTAAATAACTTTGAACTATAGTAATTTCAAACATTACGTAAATAATTTTTTCGTACTTACCTACTGACGGATGCGCTGTCGCGCGTCCTCCTGTTGTGATTCAGTGACGGCGACTAGCCTAGTGGCGCGGGGTAGAGGATAGCGTTAGCGAACCCAACGTGTGTACGTGTGAGTACAGTCAACAGCAAAAGTAGATGATCAAAATCAGAAATTCAATACTAATGAACGGAGTTCGCGTCAGAGCTGTGTGGCGTCGAAGTGATTCAAAAGTATGTGATTGTAAATTATACCAAACATTTACTACTGTACAGCTGCCATATATTCACGAACTCCGTTCTAATAGTATTGAATTTCTGATTTTGATCATCTACTTTTGCTGTTGACTGTACAATAGAAACAGAGTTTTAACAAATGATTCACTGTTCCCTGTGATCCACTGATGCACATGTTCACCTACACCTCTGCCCAAACTTGCGGGGAAACAAGGCGTGATGTTATTATTGTTCGCCGTTCGGGTTTCCGAACGCCAATGAGGTCCATGGTCCATATCCATGCCTTCCGCAAACGTATCACCGCTACCTGCGGGATTGGGGTGGATATGACGCTACGGGGCTTATAGCGCTTTATCGTACCGGAACCGGATACGCCTATCTCAATTTGAGGGTGAGAGAAAGGTACAGTCAGGTTTAATATAAGTTTCTCCAATGTTTCATTTGAGGTTCTATTCAAAGTTTTTTGATAATTTCTCTTCAAGGTAAAATTAAGTGAAATGTATATTTTGTTCTTCATCTAAATACAGAGGGTGTCTCATAAATAATGTCGGTTTTTAATATTCACCTCGATTAATAGTTAATTATACAAAAAGAAAATCTAAGTATTCAAAGTATAGCCCATCGTATCCTACAGTCCTTTTTTTTTATCTCGAGGGGGAAATCCTCATCAAAATCAAAATCAAAAGTCATTTATTCAAACTAGGCTGAGAGTCAGCACTTTTTGAACGTCAAAGTTACATAAGACAGTCCCCCCAAAACGCCCGCCCTTCGACACTTCCTAGTGCTTTAGCTGGGAAGAAGAAGTGGCGGAACAAATGCATGTCCTCCGCCCTGGGGCGGGCGGAGGGGTCTGTCAGACTCTTACTGACTAAAACTACCCCGGTGTTCCTACGTCGGGAACCACGGGAACCAATATATCTTCCGCGATCCCCGACTGGTGCCGGCCCGCCTTTGCGGGCCTCCTCACGTTGGGGGGGAGTGAGGTGTTAAACTCCCCCCCATACATCACAGAGAGGCGCGCGTGGAACATTACGCGCCACCATCTCGGGTCCTAAGGAATAGGTGGCGACGGATGATATTCTACAGTCCTAACCCAACGTTCAGCCAGCTCTTTGAGACATTGGTAAAACCATTCCTTGGGCTTAGATGCAAAGAATTGCCGCATTGCATTTTCAACATCTTCTCTTGACTCGATTTTTTTTCCACGCAGAAATTTTGCCATGGATCTGAATAAATAGTAATCAGATGGCGCAAGGTCTGGACTAAATGCTGGATGTGGTAGGAGTTCAATTCTACCAAGTTCTTCGATCTTATCCCGTGTAACTTTCGCCGTATGCGGTCTAGCATTATCCTGTTGCAAGAGCACTCGTTTTCGGTTGACTAAGCCTGGATATTTCTGCGATAAAACCTTATACATTCAGGTCAGTTGTCCACAATATAGGGTAAGACCAGACAATGGGGATCAGCTGGCAATGGGGATCACCCACACATCTACCAAACTAAACATCGGAGAGTCTCATAAAGGATTTTGCACCCCGCCCTGTGCCCCCCGCCATTGTTACAAACGACTCGCTTTAGTTCCGCGCACGCGTTTCCGAGTGACAGCCGTGTGTCGATTTTGCGCCGCGCTGTTGTAAATTTTCGTAAAAATAAAACAAAAGGTAAGGGTCTAATTTACTATTGTATTTTAATGAGACTTTTATGTGTATTTAGTCTGTCATTCAAAATAGTGATTTGCAACTTAAATTGTGATAATAATTTTCAGTTAATTTGATGTTTTACTTTTTTCTCATTGTTGTGGTTAAGGGAAATGAGGATCAGGGTGATCCCTATTGCCCGCAAGTGATACCCATTACCCGCCGCAGATATTATCTTTGGAGTTAACTACATAAATGATATTTTCTTTTGTAGATGCCGAAAGTACGAGTCAGAACTACTGAAAAGGCTAAATGGTCTACAGATAGTCTACAAAAAGCTATTCAGCTGATAGAAGAACAGGGTTACTCAATTAGAAGAGCTTCTCAAACTGTAGGTATTCCATATACTAGCTTACAAAAGAGATTTACAAATAAAACTAACTTGGGACCACGTCTTGGACGCCATACTGTGTTCAGTTGTGAACAAGAAGACGAAATAGCAAATGCGGTGAAAAATATGGCAAATATTTTCTATGGATGTACCGCTCTTGAGATAAGAAAAGTGGCATTCGATTATGCTGAGAGCAAGAATTTAAAGCACAACTTCAACAAATCTTCAAGAATGGCTGGACGTGATTGGTTGAGTGCATTTATGACCAGGAATAAAATTTCTGTTAGGAAGCCGGAAGCAACAAGCATGAACAGAATTACAGCTTTTAATAAAACAGAGGTGCAGTTGTTCTATAAACTGCTAGGAGAACTGATGGAAAAGCATAAATTTGTTCCAAAAAACATATTCAACTGCGACGAAACAGGGATTTCTACTGTGCAAAACCCGGGAAAAATATTAGCTACAAAGGGACAGAGAAGAGTGGGATCCATCACAAGCTGGGAGAGAGGAAAAAACATCACCTTGATGTGCGCAATGAGCTCTGCAGGCGGATTTATCCCACCAATGTTCATTTATCCTAGGAAAAGAATGACTCCATTGCTCGAGAAGGATGGTCCAGCAGGAGCTCTTTACAAATGCTCCGATAGCGGTTGGATTAACGAGAATCTCTTTTTTGAATGGCTTTCGCACTTTAAGCAGCACGCTAAGCCCTCTGCGGATGAACCTGTACTGTTGGTGCTCGATAACCATACTAGTCATATTTCTCTTCCCGTCTTCGAATTTTGTAAGCAGAACTATATCCATATGCTGACTTTGCCACCACACACATCTCATAGAATGCAGCCTCTGGATGTTTCTTTCTTTGGACCATTCAAAGCAGCTTACAAAAAAGAATGTGACTCATTTATGAAAAGCCATCATGCTGAAAAGATAACCCCTTATGACGTAGCATCCTTGGTGAGGAAAGCATTTAATAATGTTGCGTCTATTAGTAAAGAAGTATCTGGATTTAGAGCAACTGGTATTTTTCCAATAAATCCGGAAGTGTTCTCTGAAGAAGACTTTATTGCGGCTGAAATTCTGCAACCTGAGTCTATTACAATTCAAGATTGTGATGAATCTATTTGTACTGTTGCTAATACTGTGCAAGATACAAGGTCGATTCCTAGCACATCGCAAGTAGACCTATCAGTTCCTGGTACATCAAAATCACCTGTTCCTGAACCATCAACGTCACAAACCAAAGTTACTACAATCCACGATTTTATTAAGATGCCGGAGAAAACACCTACCCTCAACACAAGACAGGGCCGAAAGAAGCAGCACTCTATAATTTTAACTTCAACGCCAATTAAAGATGACCTGGTAGAAAAAGAAAATAAGAAAATTAAAAAATCCCAACATGACAAAGGGCAAGATAAAAAGAAAGGGAAAGGTAAGGGCCAAGGAAAGAAGACTAAGGTACAGAAGGAGGGTCCCGAAAGAGCAAAGAGGCAAGTTCTACAAGAATCGAACGATTCTTCACTATCAGACGTGAACACTATTGACTTATGCCAGGATGATGAGAATGATGATGCCGAAGACGCAGGAAACAGATGTCTTATATGTGGCGAATTCGGCAGAAATCACGAAATGTGGTACAGATGTACTTCATGTGGGCTGTGGGCTCACGCAGAATGCAGCGGATGGGACTCAGCCAATGGCTATGTCTGCGATATGTGTTAGTTTTATTTGATCCTGATTTCCCACAGGGTGATCACAATTGCCATCACCCCTGTGCAATGGGGATCAAAACCGTTTTTTTTTTAAATTTCTGTAATGACCAAAGCGTGTACACAAAGTGATTAAAAGTGGTCTCAGTTGATAGATGAATAAGTAAATTATGTAATTAGGTGGTTGCAATAAAGATTTTATTTTTAAATAAGCTTTTATTTTGAATTACGGCTTAAGTGGTTCCCATTACCCCGTTTTACTGTAACTCAGCATTAATAGTTATTGATCGCTCAAAAACATCGACATCATTTCGTTAGCACTTGTCAAAATTGTAACTTGGCTACCATTTATACATTATAACAAAGGATGTAGCGTTGAACATTGTAGAAATTATAACAATTCATTCTATCATTTGTAACGTTGTGAACTTGGCTACGAATTTTCTATTCGTTTGTTCTGACCACGTGACTTAACGCTGAGATGATTTCATTCCAATACATTTGATTAGTTTTCGACTACCATTAACGATTGCAGATCATCAACTTGGCTAGGGGTGTATGGAGTACTCTGGTTTTTAGTCATTTTAATACGTATTTTTTACGAATAACAATAATATTAGAATAAAAATATTTTTGGTGCATGACGAAAGAAGATAATCAGTGTGTCTCTTATTTTTAAATGACAAACATTAAACATAAACATTTATTTTGCAAAACATCTATATTTCACACACAAATAATTTAAAAAAAAAAACACATTTTATATACAACTAATTGACATCAATAATACAAATCAATAAAATAAAAAAGCCAAACAACACACAATTTATAGCGGTTAAAAACATTAGAATCGGGAAGCACTGTCCGCTGCTCACAGTGCAATATGTAAACATATCCAGTGGCAAAGCAGTGGAGAGACCCACCTGTCCGAGAACACGCTTATTATAATGTTGCTGCTGGACCTAACACGACCGCATCATTGCATACTGCCAAAGTCTTAAAATTTAAACTAGACGCAAAATGTCCACTTCTCAGAATGTCAACTTCTTAGAATGTCCGATCCGCATAATGTCAATTTCTCAAAATGTTATTTCTCACAATGACAAACTCGTATGAAATAAAAGTCAAAAATCATTTATTCAAACTATGCTCAGAGTCAGCGCTTTGTGAACGTCAAAATTACATAAGACAGTCCGCCAAAACGTCCGCCCTTCACCACTTTCTAGTGCTTTCGCTGGTAAGAAGAAGTGGCGCACAGTGGTGCAGGTAATACGGGCATGCTGAAAATATTATTTTTAAATGAAAAGACGTTGCGTTTCTTCATAATACTTTATTAAAATGATATATAATGAATGTACAAATGTAGTAGTGTATGTGTGTGTGTGTGTGTGTGTGTGTATGTGTGTGTGTGTGTGTGTGTGTGTGTACGTATGTGTAATATGTGTATGTATGTATGAATGTACTTACTAGAGAATGGGCAGCAGCGTTCTCTATGCATTTTACCACCATACTGCGATCGCCAACCCGCCTGCCAAGCGTGGCGATTATGGCAAAGCCCCCCAAATTGGGGGAGGCCTAAGTCCAGCAGTGGACGTCTTACGGCTGAAGTGTGTGTGTGTGTAATGAATGTACCAGTATACAAAGAAAGATATAATACACGTATTTTTTTTATCAACACGAAAATATTCGTCATTTTTTTCACATGACTTTAATTATAAATTTTATGCAAAATATACAGTCTTTAAGCATTTCATTTTTAACATCCGTGGGGTAGCATTGCCTTTTTGCTTCAAGTACTTTATGATAATTGGAAAAAATATCACATCCAATACTTTTTACTGCATTTCTCAGTACTTGATATTGATGTTTCGAAAGTGATGCATCAAGTAATAATGCCAACGCTTTTTCTAGAGTAAAATTGATAGTATCCAATGATTCTTCTTGTGCGAGTACCTTAGAGGCAGCTTTCTTAATCATTTCTTCAGGAACGCTTTCACACAATCTTTTGACTTTATATCGCTTTGTTCGATCGATCCGGAACATTACTGTCAAAATTCACCATATCAGCTTGCACCGAAGATATCTCAACGGTAAAAATATTTTTCAGCCACTGTTAGTTTTTTGCCATAAAAGATTTTTTATTTCTCGCTGTAGTTTGCCACGTTTTCGGAAATACGGGTAGAGAATTACGACTAAACTTTTCATAAACTTGCTTCCAAACACTTTCTGTAAGCTGTGGATATAATATATCCACAGCTTAAAGAAAGTGTTTACATAAATCCCTCGAAAATTTATAACATATATTATAAGTTATAAATTTTCGAGGGATTTATGTATATCACGATTACTTGATATTATGATTTCCACTAAATCAGCATAGGCAATACTATCCATCACTATAATAACACTGTTATCGTAAGAGAAATAATTGTAAGTGAAGTCAAAACTACCGTTCAGTGCTATTTATGCTTACACGACATGATAAAGTGTTAATTACCCTCAGTAAAAACACTTACTAATATAATGCACTTTTTCTTAATTACAGAGCGTCATTAGTTAATGACCTGGTATTTCCAAGATCGTAGGTTATCGCAGCCAAAACTGTATTCTTAATCTATGGGGTCTAATTCAACTCCAAAAGTATATTATTACGCATGGATCGATATCGGAGATTAGTTATGATCTCATGATTGAAAACAAAAGGTTCCAAATGACCTTCTTCATTAAAAATTTAATAGCTAGTAATTACTCATTTATAGCATAACATATCGCTCCTTGAATACAAAAGGGACACAAATCGAAATCCATAAATTTTACAGGACAGCCAAAACAAATTTTTGAAACTGTTTTTTTATAATATTTCATATATTTATTAATTAAACATACAATGTTAATATATCATTAGTTGCGTATTTATTAGCTCTATCTATCTACAATATAAACTTTGTAATAGATGTTACCAATTAAGAAAAAAAAGCATAAAAGTCCCTTTTGCATTCAAAATTTGAACCAATATAATAAAAAATATGTCAAAAATTAAACACAGTTTTACAAATAAAAATGGTTTATTGTACCTTTTTGGTAAAAAACCGTATCAAAAAGTTTAATCTTATTACTAGGTAAAAACATAAGTGAATGGACACCAGGAGAACATTGTATTAAAAAATCTAAACTAAAAAATCTTAACTTATTATTAAGTAATATAATTGAGATCAACTTTGTACGTAAATATTATTCAGCAAAATTAAACATCTCTCTAAAACAATTATATTTGTAAGAATTATAGAAAAAACAAGAGATAAAACTGTAATAATCATTATCAAAATATACATAAAATAACCATATTCATTAATAAATTCTCTAAATAACTCGAAAAATAATCAAGTGACGACACTAATTTGTCTCTCTTTAACATTAATAATTTAAACAAAACAAAATACAAGATCAGTTCTAAAGGCACATAATTCAGTAGCAAAATATTATAGCATATATGTAATAATACTATTGCACAATAACAATCTAAGTAGTCTTACAAAATCACAGTTATAAACACTTTAAGGCACTTTTTACGTAAACTATTTTAAGTTACAAATTATAATCGTTATTTATTATTGTTATGTAAATGTTTGTATGAAATTTATAAGTCTTTATTATCAAAAGGAACTTTTAAAATTAACTATTCTAAATATTATCACAATTAGGTATCTAATAATAAAATTACAAATTTTCGTAAAAGCTTTGGTAATACTTAGGAATGATATTTTTCTCAATAAGTTTAAGAATACCCTGTTTTTTAGTTTCAGTTATTTTAAGTTTTTGTTTGTACAGTTTTTTTGGCACTATAGGATTAGCAGACCTTCTTTTTGTCAGCGTGGCTACCGAGGTAAACTCTTCAGTTTCGTATGAAGTCTTGAAGAAAAATTTGTTCTCATAATCTCGATGGACTTTAATAGTTTTTATATCAGCCCATTTGACTTTTTGTCCATCTTCTGTAGTAGTGTAATTGCCGACGGCCAGAGATTTTAAATCTAAAAAACTCTCATGCGTAAGTTCGTGAACAACGAAGGGTCTTCCTTTCTTCTTTGCAGTTTTAATAAGGGTTATGTACTGATCCGGCACATAAATGGGAGAAGATTTTAAAGCATTCGAAATGTTGCGTTGAATTAGAGAGTGAGCAGCATCTCCTTCATTTTGAGTGTGCCCTTTTATTAAAAAATTATGTGTAACACTCCTCAACTTCGATAACTCATTTATGGCGTATTGGTACGTTGCTAACATAAATTTATTTTTATGTTGGCCACAACAGTTGTCGCTGTAAAATACTACGTCAAAATAGTCAGAAGCTTTCTCATTCAAATTTTTCAAGTACGCGAGCACACACGATCCTATTTCGTTAGCACCACGAGCTCCTGCACCTTCATGCCAAACGTAGCAGGTCGTATTATTTGAACCCAGTTCAGTAACAGTAAAATTCAGCATATTCAATTTTGAAATATAGTAAAAACTAGAGACTTCGCCTTGCGGACAAGGCATCACAGCCTGTAAGTCATATACACATACTATAAAATTATCGCTTATATTTTTTTTATCATTTTCCTTTTGAGCTCTGGCTAAATTTTTTTCTTTCAAATGCAGATCATATTGTATTTGTAAAAGCGTTTTATCTTCAACATTTGCGAAAGCTGTGCAGTCTTCACACTGGTCTTTTTTCGGTTTCCAAAAAGAAATGTTGAAGTCATTCACGAAGATATTATAGTACAGTTTATAAGAAAGATAACCTTTACCTTCAGCTTTACATTTATCGACGTAATCACGGTGCAAAGTAGCAATAGATCGGCTTCCTTCAATATACTCACGCTTAGAGCGAGCGCGACAGTAGTGGCTCTCAATCCTGGGTATGGAGTTAATGTGTTCCTTTGCCCTATCCTTCAAAGCAGCATCCAATTTAAATTGATTGCCATGTTTTCCTCGGTTATCTTGCATTCGAATTCCAGTAATTGATCCAGAAAATTTCTTTACAACAGTCCGAATGCTTTTATCTGATATAGCAAGTGTATTCATAAAGAATAACTTGCATACTCGAATGCGTTGATCGATTTTCGTGAAGAAATATGCGTGGTTTAAGTTTTGGCGGGTACTACCAACACGGATGTACCGATACTTTGGCTCAATGTTTGTCATATGGTTGTATATAAATTGCCTCTGAACGTTTAAATCACCAGTGTCCCAATAGGCATTAAATATGGCTAATCGTTCCTCAAATGAAAACACATTTTGACATTTAAATTTACACTTATCTGAACAAACAGGTCCCATATTTTTGGCAGTAATCATTTTTTTCGATTTAGACATAGTTGTGTGTGCCTTCCCGCTATTGATCAGAGTCTTGGTTTTGTTTCTTTTCCATGATTCTGGATTAGCTTTTCTTTTCCGACTAAGACGCTGAGGATCCACGCTAGCTGGTTCACTGCCAATGCTGGGTGACTGAATATTCACGATGGGTGACTGATTATGACTGATGGATGGCTGTGTTTCTATATTAGGTGACTGAGTATCCAAATTGACTGGCAGATTATCATTGATGAGTAAGTGAGGTTCTACACGAGAAGGGCCCGGTTGGGGTGAAATACAAAATGGTTTGGCAATTACTTGTGACTGTATATCTCCTTCGGAATCAGAAGATCTTTCATGACTAGGTAGAAAGTTGGGATCTAAAACACTGTCATCAGAAAAAAAATCTGCAATTGATGAACTGCTGGATGTTGATGATCGGCTGGAATTGGTATCAGAGTCATTATCAGAGTTGCTTGAACTGCTACTCGAGTCACTCTGTTCAACAACTATTTTTGGCCTATTTGTGTCTTTGGTATTCGTTACACAGCTTACTTCACTGTCTTCATCCTCTAATATTGATAGGTTAAGATCAGGTTGACTGTCTGCTATAGAATTTGTATCTGAAGAATCAATGGGTAACGTGACGGGTAGACTGAGTGCAGCTGGAGTATTAAAAAAAGTTTTATTTTGCACATTATTATTGTGGCCAGGTAATGCTTGAACTTTTTCCGATTCTTGAACGGAGGTTGCCATATTCAACATTTTTCGTGCTCTATTCATTTTGTCAATCTGTAAAAAAAAAAACATCTTTAACGTTTTATAACTAAAAAACATAAAATACACACAGTTCTATACATATATTATACAGTCCTTAGTACATACACACAATACATACATACATACAATAAAACATACACACAATCAAATATATAACAATCCTTAATATGACATTTTCAATACTAATTTGACAGGAATAACACCTTAATTATATTTAACAAATTTAAGCTACCACCTCATATTTAACATTCAAATTCACAGTCAAATTCACAGAAAATATGAGGCAATGCATTTTAATCACATATTTTTCAACATTTACGAATATCTACCCATATTATTATAGGTCCCTATAAACACTCACTGATATTATTTAAAAAAACTTTAAATGAGTGACGAAAGCTACAGGGACAGGGCTTCAATTTAGTTTATATTATTAATTTACAAACAAATAAATACATTTGTATGATTTTTAAGTTAAAAATCACTGAAGTAATAAGAATAGAACAAAATTAACATCAAAATGGTCATTTTTATTTTTTAAATTGTAACGAAAACTAAAATTATTATCATGCAAAACGGCCATATTTCTGGCCTTCCCATTCTAGCACGCTAAAAATAATTATTTATCTCACTATAATTTAATGCAAAAGGGACGTATTTCAAAATATGCTACTGTTGTATTATAAAATATAATTATACTTAACTAATATTGGATTACAAAAAGGACGCATTTCAAATATGGCAATTTTGTATTACAAAATATAATAACAAATACTAATGTTAGAATGCAAAACAGACGTTTTCCAAAATATGGCACTTTTGTATTATATAATTATGGTTACAAATACTAATGTTAGAATGCAAAACAGACGTTTTCCAAAATATGGCACTTTTGTATTGTAAAATATAATCACACTTACCTGAAATTTTGAATCCAACACAGACGTATTTTGGATTGTGGCACTTTTTCACGCAACCGACGTGTGTTCGCGTTGAATCTCCGGGCGCAACTAACAAAATGGCGGTTTTGCACTGACATTACCTGTCAAAGTGAGCTAATGCAAAAATGGCGGTAAGTCAGTGTAGCCATAATATAAGCAAAAATGATGGGAGTTTTTTTTTCACTACAAAATATAGTCGGTTCAGGTGTAATTTTTGCAATAAAACGATTTTCATTTTTTTTTCAATTGTGGCCCTTTTGTATTCAAGGAGCGATATGTTAGTAGAGTATTTTATTCATACACACAATAAACTTAAGACTAAACTAAAAATAAATGTTGATTATTATAGTATTTTGGTTCTATTCATACTTGAAATAACAATATTTTTTTCACGAAATTTGTTAATTCTCGATCACCCTACTTTGGCATCATATAATTAAATACTGTTTAATTATTTACCCCTATTAATTTTAGGACTTGTTTCTACTAACATTCTAATAAGTGTGTACTAAATTGTAGACATTTTAAACAAAGTCTAAACAAAGGATTTTTTTCCGCCCTTGAACCAATGTGTGGCGCAACAAACTCCCCAGCAGCACAGCTCTCTGTTAAGTTAGAAGAACTTGATTCTATACATAAAATTAAGTAATTCATATTATGAAAACAAAACTTAAATATAGCAACAAAGCAATGAAATCTAAACTCAAGCTGAAATAAATAATAAAAACGTTAATAGAACTTAAAACCTTAATAAAAGCCTCCAGGCATAAAAGGCATGCCCGCTTATATATACAATCATGCGTTATGTAACATATACAATGATGCTTATTATAGCTAAGTTGAAGTTACAATTGTTAAACTGGGACCTCCGAAGTAAAATAAAATAACTGTTAATACAAAATAATATTTAACAAAACCCATGGTCAGGAAGACGACCAGTCACCACAAGCTACACCCGTCCACGAGAGTAACGCAAAGGTCAGCCATTACCCCTCTCGTCATATTTGAGGGAAGGTTGCAACCCGACCCCTCACGCTACCGCAAGCTGTGAGCATGACGAATTTGCTGCCGGTTGCTCAGGCAAGCGCAAGAATATTAAGAACAGTTGTTGAGGTCGACTACATGTTACAATAGAACTCATTTAAAGTCATTGTAATGAGTAGATTTTGTACACATTAAATGAAAAAAAATATAATAAGCAAAGAGAAAGAAATAAGCAGTTAAATAAAATAAACAATTAAATGAAGATCACAAACATTGCCTTGAATTAATTACAGCGACCAACTATTATTTTCATTTAAGTAGTCGTTGATAGAATAGTATGCCTTTGAACAAAGGTTGGGTTTTACTTTAGCTTTAAACTCACTCATTAAACTACAAATCTCGCAAAGAAGAGAGAAGCTTGTTTTATAAGGTAATACCAAGACCAAAAAAATAATTATGAACCTTATGGACCTAGTGAAAGGGAACACGTAGTTTGTCCTTATTTCTAGTATTAATCTTTTTTGCCTAATATTTATTTATTTATTTATTTTATTATTTATGTACACACAGTAAAAAAAACAGAGTGATAAGACATATTAAAACAATTGAGTACAAAGGTACTGCTTATTTCTTAAGAAATTTCTTCCAGCAGACCTGCGAAAGGAGAAATGAAAAAGAAATGTAGACAATAGTGTGTGAAAACAAGAAGAGAGATATGAATATGTGAAGTCTTAAACTAAAATATACTTATACATTTATAATGCAAGAAATTAACATATACTTAAATAAATACATAAAGCTAAAATATAAAAAATAAACGTAAATATATACATAAATACACACAATTATGAGGAAAGGTAATGCTCTTTTACTCGACATTTGAAAAGGGAAATAGTTTTTAGATCTCGAATGCTAGGCGGAAGTGAGTTCCACAATCTAACAGCATGAACAGAGAAGGAATAGGAATAATAACTGGTTTTATGGGGTTGGGATTTAAGGAGGGATCTAAGGTGTGATCTGCACAGTGCATCGCTAGGGCGAGCGTAAGAAAAACGTTCACGCAGATAGGAAGGGTAAGACGGGTTATGTAGGAGGTTGAAGAGGAGGCATAAAATCCGAGTGTTCCTGCGAAGGCGGATTGGGAGCCACTTGAGTTCCTTGCGAAGGTGAGAAACATGGTCATACTTTCGAAGACCGAAAACAAAGCGAATGCACAGGTTTTGCAGGCGCTCAAGCTTGTTTAATAGCTCCTCAGTAGCATCCAAGTAGCACGCGTCAGCATAATCTATAATCGGCTGAATAAGTGTTTGTGCCAAAGAAATTTTAGTTTTCAAGGGCAAGAGACTTTGAAGGCATTTCAGCGAATGAAAGGAGAAATGTACCTTTCGACTGACCTCATTCACCTGAGCACGCCACGAAAGATTGCAGTCAATAACTATACCCAGATCTTTAGCGGTTTCTGTGTAGTCAATACGAACACCATCTAGATACAAAGGTATCAGGGATGCAACATCAGCCGCATTACGAACAAATCTACTGCCTATGATCATGGCCTGAGATTTAGATGGGTTAATTTGCAAACCAAATGACTTAGCCCAAACACTGATGCAAGCCAGGTCACGATTCATTGCAGCAAGTGCAGAGTCCGCGTCAGTTACAGTAAAATGCCGGTAAAGCTGCAAGTCATCCGCGTAAAGATGAAAACTAGAGGAAATAACCGTGGTAACAAGGTTTATGAAAATAGAAAAAAGAAGAGGAGAGAGAACACTACCCTGGGGAACACCCTCAGTGAGACAACACCAATCAGAGAAGGAGTCCTCCAGGCGAACACACTGAGAGCGTCCTCGGAGATAAGAACTGAACCAGGCTAAGGAAGGAGAAGAGAAATTTATAGATTGGAGGATACCTAGTAAAATGTCAAAATCCACAGAGTTAAAGGCGCTACTGAAATCAAGCAATACAAGAACAGTCAGGGACTTATTCTCCATTGCCCAACGGATGTCGTCAGTTACCTTAAGAAGCGCGGTTACAGTACTGTGACCTGAGCGAAAGCCGGATTGGAAAGGAGAAATTAACGAGTTTGACGCCAAGAAAAATGATACTTGTCTATGAACTATGTGCTCAAGAACTTTAGAGAGAAATGGAAGAATAGAAATAGGTCTAAAGTGGGTTAATAAAGTAGGGTTATTAGTTTTAGGTAAAGGTATAATATGAGCCTGTTTCCAGACTGACGGAAAGGAGCAAGAGGTAAATGAGTGATTGAATATGTGAGTGAGAACAGGAAGTAAAGAGGAAAGGATAAGAGTTATCATTCTTGAACACAGCTTATCATTACCGACTGCTGAAGAAGTAATCGCAAGAACAGATTTCTTAACGTCATCCTCAGTAACATTGCTAAGCTCAAAGTGAGAACATTGAGGTAACGGCAAACTAGCAAGACTCTGTAGTGTCGTAGCTTTGACAGACGGATCTAGAGAAAAGGGAAGGAGAGAGAAATGTTTGTTAAGATCATTAAGGTTCACATCCTTACACTGGTTAGCAGGTGACTTGCCTATGCCTACAGATTTGAGGAATTTCCAAACATCGGAAGAATTGCGGTTTTTGAGTTGATCGTGGAAATAGCGTCTCTTAGCATCTTGACACAGATGACTGCAGCGATTACGCAAGGATTTGTAATAAGAGAGATTCAGTTCTCTTGGCTTTATCCCTACGACCCATAAGCACTTTAATTTGTTGCGTTATCCATGGTGCTGGGTTATGTTTTACTTTGACACGTCGGATAGGGGCATGCTGATCAAATAAGGCGAGGACGGTTGCATTAAAACATTTCACCTTATCCTCGATGTTATCGCTCTCGATCAGAGGGGTCCAATCAATGTTGGCGGCATCACGCTGCAAAGCCTCCAAATCTATGCCTTTGTAGTTACGGAGATATAAAAACTGAGATTTACGCTTGGGAACACGGATGCGATATGAGAGATAAATGAGATCGTGGTATGAAAAAGTAGCTGTAAGTTGACCATGGTAAGAAACATTATTAGGAGAGGAGACGATCATAAGATCTAGGAAAGAGGGTGTACAGTTAGGAAAATAGTGAGTTGCAGAAAGAGGCAAAACTTGAAGATTGTAAGAAGACAAGAGTGAGAGGAGCTTAAGGGAGCGAGAGTCATTTTTAATCAAGCAAGTATTAAAATCACCCATTAAAATAACGTGCTCGTACATGGGGCAAAGATCGCTGAGAGTTGAATCGAGGGAACTGAAGTAGTCAATGTGAAGATTAGGACTGTAAAGCACTGCTAGCAAAACTTTTAATAACATAACTTTTATTATAAGATCTTAAGATAAATTATGATGCCACCGTACGAAAACTAATTTCTTTAAACAAATCTCTCCGAGAAACTCTAACACCTATTTGGTAAATCGCTCCAACAGCTCGTTTTTGAAGAACAAAAATATTTTGAATATTTTTGGCTTTGCCCCAAAGCAGAATGGCGAAGGTCATAACGCTATGAAAATTACTAAAATAGTGTTACGAGCTGGGGTTCGGGATAAATTAATTTAAACCAATGTCTTCGAAACACACAAAACAGTTTAATTAACTAAACACAAATTTCGCAATAATTAAAACGTCAAACAGAATCACTTGTTTCGCTTGTACTGTATCGCTTGATTCGTATTCGCTCGCTTCCGAAATCGAACTGTTCGTCGGCCCGACAATCCGCTATTTATATCCCGAGCAGAACATTCTCGAACATTCAACACTTTTCCACTTTACTAGTAGCGTAGAAGCTTCTAGGTACTTCCACAATCAACTGTTTAATGTTTAATCCCGCTATTCGACAATAAATGGCGGTGGCGTCTACGTGCAATTGTTCGTAGTACTTGCTACTTGATAACAGATGGCGTTAGCGTGTCGTATCTAGTAGTTTCGAACACTGCCCCATCCTTAGATGGAATTAGCGTGACGTTTCTAGACTTTTCGATCTACATAATGTTGTCCCTTTCTGAGATGGAGTTGGCACGATGTTTCTAGACTTTACGATCTACGTAACAATAGATTAACCCAACTGTATCAACGTCAGTGTATTGTCTTACTTTCCTGACGGCGTACGCGGCCGAACTGAGCCTTTCCGCTAGGCTTGTCCCAGATTCCTAACATTCGGTCATAAGGTAATCTTCTAACAATGTCAACTTCTTAAAATAACAAATTCGCTTAGTGACAACTCCACGTAGTTTCTACTTTAACAAGTTAATTTGAATGTAGTAATAGGTATAGCTAGGTATACATTTACTAACGGGTATATGATGGTAGGTATCTGAAGAATAAAAATAAAGTGTCAAAATTTATAATTAATTAACGGTCATTTGGATTGTGTGCGCTTCTGCGAATATAGTCGAAGCTCTGCAATTCAAAAGCCGCATGGCGCCAAAAAATTTTCATACCAAACATGAATCTTTTGAAACGGTCAAGTAGGTAAAATAATTCCAGAGACAAAATAAATAATATCACACATTATAATAAAAATTAAAAAAAAATAGCGAAATTCAATTTCCTGCAAAAATAACTGCTTTGCTTAGTTGTTGCCTGTTGGTTGTTCTATCGTATTCTATGGTTGCAAAATGCTTAAAACAAATATCTATATATTTTTCAGCTATAGATTTAGTCAGAAGAATAATAAATGATTATCAGTCGGGGACTAGTCGAACATATGATTCACCGATGGCTTAAAATAATTCGGTTCGTATACATATGTTACGGCTAAAGGTGGGTGTGAACATAAACTTAAGATTAGCCGGCTAAACTTAGGTTTATCTTCGAGGAGGTGTTAATGTTAGTTTCTTCTATCTTTAGCCGGCTAAACTTAAGTGTAACTGGAGGCCCTTGGCTAAAAATGTAGAAGGAAATGAAAAAGGAAACAATGTAATAATGTTTACTATTTATAATGTTTAATATGGAGGTATTTGTTGGAACATGATAAACTAGAATGGCATATCGAATTACAAAGGACATTATTTATTCGGCAGCGGCATTTGCGTGTACCACATATTGTCTTGCAATTACATCTTTGAAAGCCTTGTCCACCTGATGTTGACTGTTCATTAGCAAGCTAGCGAACAGTCATTTTCACCAAACTGTAACGGTTTACCAACAGTCGATTGGTCCATGAACCGTTGGTCAACATTATTTTTAACCCACTAACTTTTCATCCAAAGGACTTTTCACCCACGAACGTTTCGCCAACATAACTCAACGTCAGTGATACTTGAGCTCACATAGTACACTAGGTTAGGTTAGGTTAAAACTGTGACCTCCTACGCACGAGCCGAGCGAGCGAAGCGAGCGGTGCCGCGGCAGCGGCCGGCGAGTGCTAGAAACGACTGCGTGCCGCACGGTAAAGCATTCACTGACGTTGAGTTATGTTGGCGAAACGTTCGTGGGTGAAAAGTCCTTTGGATGAAAAGTTAGTGGGTTAAAAATAATGTTGACCAACGGTTCATGGACCAAACGACTGTTGGTAAACCGTTACAGTTTCCATTTTCACTGACGACACTTTTTCCAATTCTACGAATTTTTGTTCACAAACTGTAAACTGATTTTGCGGAAATTTTTAGCCGTTTCATTTCGGTTAATGTGCACATTAGCCGGCTAAAGATGGAATATCACGACGCAAACTAACATGATATCGAACTTTAGCTGCTTCTCGAAGATAAACCTAAGTTTAGCCGGCTAATCTTAAGTTTATGTTCACACCCACCTTTAGCCGTAACACATATATTAATGACATCTTTAGATGGGAAAGTAAGACCTTTATTTTTAGTTTTTATCAAATAAAGGTCATCATTATCGTAATTATCAGCATATAATTCATGAAGACAGCTCTCACATTTGATTTTGGAATGTAAATAATTGACCACAAACCCAGAAATATTTGCAACTATTTGACGGCGCAAATAATCACCTATCGTTGTATTTAAATGCCCATCAAATTCTAACAACAAATCATTAGGCATGGGGTCGTCATCTAATTATGCCTCACTTGAGTCATTCTGCAAAATTCGATAACGTTCTGAAGTTACATGAATTTTGTTTACAGAGGATTCCTTTAAAATGGAAATATCCTCTAAAGGAATACAATTACCTATGAAACCTTTCATTTTTGTATTTATCAGAGTTTTTTATTGGCCCTTCTATGTGCTCTTAATACCCCAAAAAAATTGTTCCAAATGATCCTGTGAAAATTTATATGTTAAAAGACCCATAAAACTAGTTTTACTATCTGTGGTGATAACGGACTTTCTTTCATCGGGAGCTACCATGAACATAATGTAATGTTTAGCGTTTTCAAAATATTTGTTTCAAATAAGGGCTTTTTGAATTCATACTGAAGCATGTTTCGTGAGTTGAGAATGTCAAAGATATTGTTTACTAACCGGATAAAAATAATTGTAGCCGCCACATTTTTGTGGAGTGCATCTGCTACGCTATTATTGAAAAGTTGAGTGGCTAATATTTAACTTTAATTTTTTGTCGCTGAAAAATTAGGTGCTTATTTTTTAACTTGTTTCCGAGGTGGAGACCTTCTGACCTTCTTTTGAGCTTGACGAGATAAGACCATTCAATAAAATGGCTTATGTTTAACTTACCAGCAGATATAGTAACATATAACAGACAAAAAGAGTAAATGATCACCAAAATTAAACCCGCATTTTAATGTAAAATTATAACCAAAGTTTTAACATCTCGATATTCTATTGAAGCAAAATGACTCCAATTAAATCATTGTTAATCCAAAAGTAGTAAATGATCACCAAAATTAAACCAGCATTTCAATGTAAAACTATCACTAAAGTTTTTACATCTTGCTATCCTATTTAAGCAAACTGACTCCAAAAAAATCATTGTTAACCCAAAAATAGTTAATGAACACAAAATTATTAAGAGTGTACTACGTGAGCTCGACAAATGGATGTGCGAATAACGCTTGTGCGACAAAACTGTACTGCAACTCACCATAGTTCGAATGCACGCTTGTGCGACACACTGAATCTAGTCGTTTCAAGCACTCGCCGGCCGCTGCCGCGGCACCGCTCGCTTCGTTCGCTCGGCTCGTGCATAGGAGATCACAGTTTTAACCCAACCTAACCTAGTGAGCTTGAGTGTGTCGCACAAGTGTTATTCGCACATTCATTTGTCGAGCTCACGTAGTACACCCAATTATTAAGATTTGGTGATCATTTACTACATTTGGTGTTCGAATACATTTTGAAGTGCAGTCGTGACTAAAATAGCTAGTACTATTGTAATTTTAGACTTTATTTTTCTGGTGTCAAGTATATATTTTTGGTAAAAGAACTAAGGGTATCAAAGCATTTTATGGTGGTCATTATATTTAATCCCCAATAAAATTACCCTGATACTCAAGAAATTTCTGTTTGTTTTAAAATGCGTTGCGCACAAGTTTTAGCATATGACATACGTCAAGGAAAACTGCTACTTCGTAGTTAGTACTAGCATGTTTGAAAGTAGTGTTCATATTATGAGGTTCTAGCGAATATCCTAATTTTTTAAGCATAATAGCAATATTTGCCGCGCAGGCATCAATCGTAAGTGAAACAACGTCGACACCATTTTCTTGGCATTTATAGAGACATTGTTGAACTATTGAAGCGCGTTGTTCTCCGGTCATAGAACGAACAAGAAAGAATCCCACAGGTAGTTTCCAGCGTTCAGTTTGAGACACAAGCAGCAGAACTAAACCCTGAGAAGCATGATCCGAGTTATCGTTTTTTACGTCATTAATCTCGAGATCAACATACCTGTCATATTTTCTCTGTCCCATTCTACGTGTTTCCATCTCATCCATCATAAGACTGCACAAAGCGCGTTTGCCTGCGAAGTTAGTTTTGTTCTTTAATATGTTAAAAGCTTCAGCTGTAAATCCGGCTTCACCATTGACACTTTCATACCATTTAGAAATAGTTCTCGGATGTGGTTTGCAAGTATCGAAAGTTTTTCTGACATAGAAGTAAGCATTTAGCGAAAAATAATGGAGTGTTAAAATGAATGGTCGGAGAGCTGGAGAATATTTCTTCGCCCGAACTTCGAACCCTTATAGATTCGTCATGTCTGTCTGTCTGTCCGTCCGTATGTCACAGCCACTTTTTTCCGAAACTATAAGAGCTATGCTGTTGAAACTTGGTAAGTAGATGTATTCTGTTAACCGCATTAAGATTTTCACACAAAAATAGAATAAAAAACAATAAATTTAGGGGTTCCCAATACTTAGAACTGAAACTCAATTTTTTTTTTTCATCTAACCTATACGTGTGGGGTATCTATGGATAGGTCTTCAAAAATGATATTGAGGTTTCTAATATCATTTTTTCTAAATTGAATGGTTTGCGCGAGAGGACACTTCCAAAGTGGTAAAATGTGTGTGTGTGCGTGTGTGTCCTGTAACTTCTAAAATAAGAGAATGATAAAACTAAAACTATGATGTACATTACCATGTAAACTTCCACCGAAAATTGTTTTGAACGAGATCTAGTAAGTTGTATTTTTTTTAATACGTCATAAATCGTAAACCGCAATTTATCTTTCATTCAATCAACTCAAATATAAAAATATAAAAAAAAAACATTTAATTTCATAAACATAAACCCAATGCTTATAAATAAGGTTACCTTATGCATAAACCGTAAATACCTACAGGTTTGTACGGTACCCTCGGTGCGCGAGTCCGACTCGCATGTCGCGACTTTTGTGTAACTGTCGCACAACATTCTGTGTCACTATTGTGTAATTTGCGTCAATATTTTGGACTTCACCCATATTATGTACCAGGCGAGTTGGGACGAGGAATCGATCGACGATAATAATTTTTACAGGTATATAGAGATTGTTTCTTTTTGAGAGTTCCTATAACTATCTACTGTTTGTTGCAATATTTTTAGACACATATTTATTAACCCTTTAGTTCGCAGGTGAAAAAAGACTGCAATTTTTTTTGTTTGGGGAGTCTATTTATTGTTAACTAGCTTTTGTCAGCGGCTTCGCCCGCGTGGATGTCGGAAAATATCCCGAGGGAACGTACTACCGGGATGAAAAAGTACCCTTTATGTTAATCCAGGTTATAAAACTATCTGTGTGCCAAATTTCATCCAAATCTATTCAGTAGTTTTTGCGTGAAAGAGGAACAAACATCTACACATCCATACATCTATACATCCATACATACAAACTTTCGCGTTTATAATATTAGTAGGATAGCTCTATAAAAATGTTTGAAAAAATCTAACATAGATACTTTTTGAGAAAACATTATGTTGTTCAGATAAAACGTTGCGAAACATTCTATTGAACAGTGGCAGAATATTATGTCGTACACTAACAACATTGCGGCTTGAATAGACAGTTACATTTTCAATCACAATAAAAATAATATGTGGAAAAACAAAGTTTATTAAAAAAAAAAAAAAAAAACACAAATTCAGCTTTCTTTGACATAGTTATCGTTTAAACGTTGAGATGGTAATGGTAATAACAATTTCTTTTTTCCAACATACACAATCTAAGGTTACACTTATTGCAATAAACACTGGTATAATCTTTTTTACAATATTTGCACGATTTGGTTTCTTTTGAGTATCGCTTAATTATTTCTTTTGGATGTGAGTCAACGAAAGAACTTACTAAAGTGACTACTTTATTATCATACCACTTGACCACAGCGAGCTTCTTCTCATTGCAGACAATCTGTTGGCTGGCACCCCTGCCCTTCTTTGCAAGCGCTTTGTCAGAGAGGAACATTTCTTGACAGCCTCTTAGACGGTTACTTCTGACCGTTCCTAAGCTGAAAATGCCATATTCGTTGCGTAAGTGATGGATAAGCTCGAGCGATGTAAAAAAGTTGTCGAAGTACACAGTAGCTGGTTTTTCCTGTATGGTCTTGCAAAGAGCTATGACAACTTTAGCTCCTAAACCTAAGCTATTTTCGTAGTCAGTAATGTGTCGGTTTCTCAATGTATCTTCACCACCATATGGGATGTAATTTGTGCCAGCAGGAGTCTCTGGATTAATATGTCATGCTGGCACAAATATCTTAAATCCCCATTTTTTGGGCTTCTTGGGTAAATACTGCTGCCTACTCCCTGCCCGTTTTCCCTTGTAAGGGACCATCATTTCATCCACACTGTAGCAAGCGCCCTTCTGGCACGAGCAGCAAACAATTCTTACGAATCCTCTCAAGTACAGGTCGCACTTTGAAATCTTCTTATTTTTTCATATTTCTTTAGTCATAATATCAGCAATTTCGGGGAACCTCAACGATTTGCTCCAGTAGTCACGTTAAGCTGGCATTTGGACCACACCCATCAAAAGAGTTATGCCAATAAAATCACATGTCATTTTTAGTAACGTTTATGCTTTTTGAAACTTCATGTTGAACTGAATAAAGATTCGTATTTTCTGTGATAAGATCCGTTATGCCTTCTGAGAAAAAATGTTGGAAATAATCAAGAGGGCTTTTCAGGCCTGCATCAAAAGGTAGATTATATTGTGGTAATTCTACTATTGCTTTGTGTTGGAATTTGCCTGTTTTGAATTTGAAGTTTATGGGTTTTCTAACAAACTTCTTCACTCGTAATGTCAGAAGCCTTGGTAATGTAGTTGCCTTTCTCTTTGAACGTGTTGTGGTTGCCGGTGAGCTAGTCAAAGGCGATAAGATGGATGAAATTGAATTTAGCATGAAAGGGAGTTGTTCTTGCGGCCGCCTGGTCGGAAACATTTCATTGATGACAGGTGACAGTGGAATAGTTTCTTCGTCCGATAAAACCGGGTTGAAGTGAGCTGTTTGGCGGTCTTCATTGTCAGAACAAAATATGTCCAACTCATTTAGAGAAGAAGGATAGGATCTTGGTTCCGAACTGCAGTATGTAATATCACCATCGTCATCGTCGTGTTATTGTAAATTCTGGACAGTAATTTTATCGTCTGAGCCGCTACTACTACCATCTGATGATGCATTTTCAGGTGGCACTAGTGCCATGATAGTAAGTGTTCGTTGCCATTTCGGCTTAATCTTAAGCAAGCAAAAACAAAAAAACCATGCAATAACAAAATAAAAGTTTTAAAACATTTACCCACTGTGTTAGTTATTATAGGTAGTTCGAAAATATTAGAAATAGCTCAGTTAGTTAAAGTAAAGTACTTTGTAAGCAAAAGAGCAATGTTGATTGTGAACGACATTCAGAATACTCGGTACTTTTCTGATTACTCCGCAGTGTTGGTCACAAACAACATATCATTTCACAGGCTCGTAAATTGGATATTCGTTGTTCAAAGAAGATGAATTTTACACCAATCAATGAAGGGGATATTTTTTAGGAATATTTTCATGAATAGTATCCATAAATTTAATTGAAATAGTCAAAATCGAAAATTATTTACCTTACATCCGTGCGTCGCAGGTGTTCTCGACGCCGTCTTGTCAGGAAGAGAGAGAAAACATTCGCGCGAAATGACAGTTATATTTGTTTTGGTTACGTTTCGTTTTTGCTAACTATTGATTAAAAAAAAAACCAAGAACATATCAGCAGAAATCGAACAATATTTTTATTTTGTTTACTATGTCGTTCAGGTTTAACACTGCGAATTAAAGGGAGTTGTGTCTCTGTGAAAACTCAGGGAAGACATAGATCTCTGTTGAATAAGAATGTTTTGATTTTGGAATTTCTACTTAACCTCTAAAAACCTTTATTTAAACTTATTTGTGTATAAGTAGGACATTGTTAGATTGTTAACAATGGAAAATAACATGATTTTGAGACTGATTTTTTCAATAATGGTAGTGTAAGGGCAGATTTTTCAATACTCAGATAAACAGACAAAAAAAGGGATAGGTAGCAAAAAAATCTGTTGTTCAATCGTCAAATAGGCCTTATTCGTCGAATAATTCTCTTATCGGAGGAATAAATCTATTTGACTCTTTGACGGCCAGATAACGGCTTATTCCATTGATAAGTGACGTTGACGTTATTCATTTTGAGGTCAGTATTCGTGCTTTTACAAGTTTAAATAATTAAAAATTGACATTTTCGATAGTATTGACGACATGGCGATCGAGGAAGAAGCCATAATAAATGAATATGTGAATCCAAGGGAAAGAAAAGAAAGAATTCTGAGACCAAGGGTCGAACAGTTTAATGTGTGGGATTCAACAGAATTCCATCGTCGATTTAGACTTACCAAAGAAACAGTGCAATATTTGCTATTGTTGATAAAAGATAAAATCGATAGCAAGACACAAAGGTGAGCTAATACAAGCATGAACACACATATGAGGCATTTCACGTCAACTCTCCTAGCTCGGCGCGCGAGCGTCAAAACATCTACTTTTCAGCTCACGATTACAACAGTAAAATGAACTCATAAAAAATTTTGAAAACACGTTTCCGCTGTATTTTTCTTCAGCTTTCCGATTCAACCATCCGTTAAAAAAAAAATGAGATTCTAACCTCAAAAAAATACAAAACATGTTGTATCTCAAAAACGGCATTTTATATATATATATTTTTTTTTTTTGATAGTCTAGATCGAAAGAGCAGCTTTTTTTACATCGAAACAAAAAAAAAAAACTCTCTGGAAAATAGATAGCTATTTTCCAGAGAGGAGTTTTTTGTTGTTTTTGAGAGTAATACGGTGACGAACAGTAGGTACCGCGCCGCGCGTTGGCGGCTATCGGTCACCGCGTATACCAGTAATTGTCATGTCGTCTTGAGACGTCATTTATATTTAAGTATAATATAGAAAAGAGGCTAGGTTGAATGAATTCATTATTTATAAATGAGTATAATAATAATTTTACTAAAATAAGAATTTTTTTATGTCAAAATTGTTATTGCAGTGCGACCACGATGGTAATTTACGTGACCACAAATGGAACTAATGCCGTCTAAAATAAACGTCATTTTTACGGTCTCTTTCTGTGCAAATGACGCCATAGCTCAAATTCATTATGATCTTGGTCGCACTGTATTTAATAAGTAAGTACATACCTTTTATTTGAGCCCAAATCAATTCTATCGCGTTGTACTGGCAGTGATATGGCGGTATTCTTAAAACACGATGCCCACGTTCCTTCGCCATCTCATCAAGCTTGTAGGTGGGCGTCGGCGGCTTGTGTAATTTTACTAATTTAACCAATTTCTCCTTTAACATCGACATATCGGCATCCACGTTATTTTTTTTCAACCATTCCACAAGGGTACCTTTATTATTTTGCGAGCTTGGAGGTTTATTAAGTTGCCGGGAATGGTATTTCGCATTATCAATGATTATAATGCTTGGTTCTGTTAAATTATTTAATAAATTATTTTCAAACCATTCCTCAAATTTATCGGCGTTCATCTCTTCATGGTAGTCTCCCGTTTTTTTGGATTTAAATGCTAGAAGGGCATTAGGTATAAACCCTTTTGCATTCCCAGCGTGACATATAATAAGCCTCTCGCCTTTTCCTTCTGGTACTTTTGTGGAGGAATGAGCCGTGTCGTCTGTCCACATTTTGCCGACAGTGTGGTTAGCATTCAGCCAAGTCTCATCGAGGAATACAACATTGTCCCAAATTTGGATCTGTTTCGCAGCATCTAATAAATGCTATACGTGCAAGCACAATGTCTCCTCTCTCCGTTATTATTTTCCTTTTATTTACTTTCTTCCATCCAAATCTCACTTTTTGCAATACGTGCCATAATGATGTAACACGTCCAGAAAACAGTTCAGCTTCTTTTAACGTTAATTTTATTAATGTCGGGAAATCATTTCGCTCATTAAATTCATAAATATGATTTCGGATTGCATCCATATCAAAATTGTCTACTTCGGTTATTGAAGCTTTGCGCTGACGCTTCTTTGGAGTGGACAACTTCTTGTCTTCGGTGCCAGTTTCACCAAATTTCTCCTTAGTGATACGGGAAACGATAGCCTTTCCAATGTCCAATGCTGCCGCAACTCGATCTATAACTCTGTCGATCGGTATCAACGGGCCCGACCCCGTTTGTACGCTCTCGTTCGAAGTAGTTCCTCAAACGTATCACTAACTCCCGACTTTGGGAATTTAAAACAGTCTTTTTTGTTTTTTTTTGGCATTGTTTTAACAAATAAAAACAACAAAACGAAAAACTTAACAAAAAAACTCAACAAAAACAGTAACAAAATTAAAAACAAACAAACACAGAGCAGACGTAACGCAAACACAAACAGCATACAAGGCAGACGCACTCGTACAGACGCGACGCGATTGCGATTACAAAATGGCCGCTCCGATTCATCAATTTTTTTGTCGATTAGTGTATTGAGTAGTGGCAATCTCTAGTGGCCGACGTTCCGTTCAACGAATTAGACATTTTTAAGATTTATACTTTTTTTATTTTTTTTACTTAATTTATTAACAGTAAATTATAACTACAATAATTTACTTAGTAATTTACGAAAGGCAATATTTTTTTATCATTTCTTTTTGAATTTTTTTGCCAGTTTATTTTTTATTCGTCTAAAGTAGTATGCGTGCCACGGAAAAAAATGAACTGTCAGGGAACTCTTCTTATGGCGAAAAGACTATAGCTGACCCGACAGACGTTGTCCTGTCTCTTTGATGATATTTGAGCACGCATTCTGTCAATTCTATGTCAAATGTTACATTAAAATTTTTTATATTGTCCTATTATATGGTTGTTAAGTATTCTTAAATAAGTGTTCTTAAATTTTCTAATTTTCCGCGCAATTTTTTAATTTTAGAACCTTCTCCTGACAATTACAAACACAACAAAAAAAAAAAAAGTGAAATCGGTCTAGCCGTTCACGCGTGATAGCGTGACCAAGGGAAATAGGGATTCATTTTTATATATATAGATTATATTTCCATTGTACGTTTATACTAATATTATAAAGAGAAAAAAATGTATTTTTGGTTGTAATAAATAAACTCAAACTATTTACTGGACCGATTTTATAAATTCATTCCCCATGTAGATATTCTTATTTCATTGCTACTGACTGACAGATGACATTAGTGACAGAAGCTGCATCCCCTTATGGGCATGAGATAGTGTTATTTATCTATGGAATACATACACTATGTAGTGTATACAACGCATTGTGACATTGTGCAACGTATTGTGTGTGTAAAGGGATGTCCCTTTCTTATTTTAATTTTATTTCTTCGATTCATACACGTTATCAGATAATTATGTAAAATCAAAATTATAAACAATATGTTTATTTTAACTATACATTTATGCAATCGAATACCAATTGTTTTTAACTGAACTCACTCCTCACAACTCAAGCCTGATCATTTTGTCTCATTGACATGTTGGACAAGGACTTCTTATTTAATCTCATCTTTTGTCCAGTGTCCGTGCTCCTAACATTCACATACAAACCGAGGGGTATAGAATCAAAGGCAGCTATATCCGGAACAAGTCGATTTTAAACTGTGAATGCCATCTTAATATTCATACTATTTTGAATAAATTTACAAAATTGTTTGGCATCTAAATCAGCTAAATCCCAGCCAAAATTCACGTTAGCTAAATCCACACAGTTTGGAAACAAACAGCTAATCATAGGTCTACATTGTTGAAATAACAAGATGGCGGATCTCATACAAAACAGTGTTTGCGTGGGTGTGATTTTTATCGAAATTAAATAGGATTTCGCATCTATTTCTTATTAAAAACGAGTGTAACGACAGATAAAAAGTGCAATGGAAGTGCCTGTAGCAGAAGCATTGCCAGGGAAAGAAAAAAAGGCGTTAAAGACAGCCGGAGAAATGGAAGGCGAACAAAGCGAAAACTGTCAGGTGAGCCTAGACTAGTGATGTACTTAACCCGATTGAGTTCGATCGATCGATCGATCGATGTTTTTGTTGTTCAGTGGGTATTATTGCTATTCTGTTATAAATGTATTTTAAATTAGCTAGGTACATTTTAATGAAAACAATTAAAATAAATAGGCTATAACAGTAATGGTCACGTTTACTTGTTTCACAGATACTCGGCGAAATCTTTGCCAGAAAACATAACCTGCAATCATAACACCAAATCATTTGCGTGTAAACAATTGAAAATACTAGATCTCGTGCATTTTCACAGATCGTTTTACTCAAAACCCATCAAACATCATCAAGATGCGTTAATATTAAAGTGCTGTTCAGTGAAGAAAACAGTCAGAAAGCGGCCCGTAAAAAACACGAGAAAAAGTAGAGATTTTGCGATTAAATACACAATTTACGCAAAATCACTTAAGAAGGCAATTCCGGTTTGCCAGAAAGTATTTTTAAATACACTAAAGATAACGAAGTATCGTGTTCAGTTCATCATGCAAAACTTCTTTAAATCTGGTCGGGTTTCTACAGAAAAAAGAGGCGGTGACCACAAGAAATAGAAGTATGCAGCACAAAGACAATCAGTTCATGGGTTTTTAAAGTCTTTAAAATGCGTTGAAGCACATTGTAACGGACGCCGAGCTTCGTGCGTGAATATAAGTTATTAAACTGTAGAAACTGTGTTATTAGTGATTTATTAGTGATTACGTGTATATAAGTAGGATAAATAAGAATTTAAATAGCAACGCCGTCCGCTTAGCTATAGGCGAAATGTTACGTCACTGGTTAGGTCTATAAGTGTCTAACTAATTTTATCCTGTCAAGGGAGTAATCACCTAATGGGTAATCACTCTCATAAGATTCTTATTAGCATATAAGATTCTAATTAGCATATAAGATTCATGTTAGTGTATAAGCGAACACTATGTAAGCCTAACGTAATGGGTCCGTATTTTAAAGTCAAAATAAAGCTAGATAATCGAGTGGTCCCCATTACGGTAAAGATTCGACATTGAATAGTAAAATGTAATTTTCTAGTAGCGGCTCTGTGATTGGTCGACGCTTGCTCGACTTTTAGTTACGCAATAATGCGCGTCTGTAGATGTCATTAGTTACGATGAGCAAACTTGGGAAAATTGTATATAATAAGGGCAAATGTGGGCTCGAGGCAGTAATCCCGGTCATCGCTGAATTCAGCGATGTTCTCGATGCGCCAGCTCCCTCGGACTCGCCTTGCCTAATGGACACCGATATCCCGACCGTTTCCGCTCCGCTCCCTGCCTCGGCGGTCTCGAACTCATCTCCGTCCTCGGACGCAGAAAGGTACGAGGTCGTCGCCCACAAGAAGGGAAAAGGGAGTAAGCGGAAGAAAAACTAGGCGAGCAGCGCCGAACCAGCCGCTAAATTCATAGCGGTAGCGGCTGAGGAAGCCGCTCCCTTGTCCCGCGCCTCTTCCCCGAATCCGACCGCACCCATTTCGGTGACGTCACAGGCGACCCCCGCCACCGTGACCGCGTCCATCCCCTCCACGTTGCAGGCGACCGCCGCCACCGTGACCGCGCCCCGTTCCGCTACGCCGCTGGCGATCCCCGCCACCGCGACCGCGACTATCCCCCCCACGCCGCCGGAGACCGCCGCCACCGCGACTCCAATCCGTCTCACGCCTTCAACCTCCGCGAAGGTTGCTGCTCCCCGTGCTAACACTAGCGCCCCGCTCCCACCCTCAGGCTCAGCCACCGCAAAGAAAATTCCCCCACCCCCGCCAGTGTTCATCCAGGACAAGGCTAAGTGGACGGAAATTTCTAAATGGTGCGTTGACCAGAGGGTCAATTACTAGTGCCCGAGCCACCCAGCAGGGTATCAAGGTACTAGTACCCACCTCTCACGACTTCCGTGAGTTAACTAGAATCCTCGGAACAAGGAATGTGTCCTTCCACACATATTCCTTGCCTGAGGAACGCCAGACTCGGGTGGTGATTCGCAGAATCCCCTGCGAAATCGCCACCGACGAAATAAAGGCGGACCTCGAGAGACAGAACGTGCCTGTCCTGGAGGTCCACCGAATGCACCGGTTCAGACGAGGCGATGCCTTCGACATGGTCTTGGTGGTATGCCCTCCCACGGAGGGTCATCACCCCATATTCAAGGTCAAAGCCGTCTGCAGCCTCTCAGGCATAGTTATTGAAAAGCCCCGTAAGTCGGGCATCATAGACCAGTGCCTATCATTGTTATGCCACCCCCAGGTGCGTCATGTGCCTGGGCGATCATGGCACGGCGGACTGCTCACGGCCAAAGGACCGCACTCTTTGCACCGAACCACCTAGTTGTGTGCTCTGCAGAGTCCGGCCACCCGGCCAACTACAGGGGCTGCCCGAAGGCCCCTAAGTCCTCGTCCCCAAAAATAGCGCAGCGCTTCGACGCCCGCCAGACTAGGGAATCCCCATCGGCCAAACTCCCCGTGAGATTGAGCCCCCAGCGTCCAATGGCATGGCCTCAACTGAGCTCAAGCCAAGCGTTCCCCCTGTGGCACTCGCTGGTAATGAAACCACATTTAAGTTGATTTTAATGGACTGTATTTAAATTATGCACAAGGTACAAATAGTAATGTGTTGTGACGACAGACTGCGAATGGTGACTGAACTAATCTCGTTCACCTGAACGGAACGAGTGAATTATTATGTTTGCTTCATACATAAATTGGCAACGCCGACAAAGAAACTAAAGGCTATCCTTGAATACAAACAAAAACTTAACTTAATCTTAAATTGGCATAACATTAGACAAATAGGAACCCCGAGATCTTCTTACAGGCCTACTATATTTACTAAATAATATAAACGAAATGTTTACTATTTAGGAACTTGTTGTATGCTTCAATACCTTTGAAATCGTTTCAATTGATGCTGTCCTACTGAGAGATAAACTAGCAAAGTTACTTTAAATTAAACAAATTAAAAATTACTTACAAAATAGTTAACTAGGTACTTTACACTGGAAGAAGTGATTAAAAACCTATTGTACACACAGGTACATACTTGTTACTCTTATAAAAGTATGTACTATGCATGTGTCTATTACAAGACAGATGTTCACATATATTACATTTTACCTTCATAAAGCATAATTATGTATCTATTATACATGTCTTAAATCTGTTTACATCTTAAGTTCAACTATAATTTATTTAAATCTAAATAAGCTAAAAATAACAGAAGCTTGCACAATATAATATCTTACATTCTAAAGCTTAACTATGTATTTAGCCAAGTTAACAATAGCTTGCTATTATGGTTTTTTATGAAATTATTGTATGTTGCTAGTTTTTAATATAATCTATGGATGGGTACACTATAAAAATATCCTTGATGAATCTTATAACTATTATGTACTTAACTATTTAATATTATAGATGAGATTAGTTTTAATAAACTATCAAACCAATTATAAATGAACAAGACCACATGACAGGTCCCGTAGCCACATAGAGGTATGAGGTATATTAGTAAGAATAATTTATTCATAGATAGGAAGTACACAAACTTTCATCACACTAGTACGCATGATTTTACCACTTTTAGTTCTTACAGATAATGCCCTGACCTTGCCATCTGATCCAGGGAAAGTTTGTTCCACTCTGGCCACTGGCCATGTTAATGGAGGGGTGTTATCAACTCTCAGTAGCACCAAGACCCCTTTTTCAATATTTGGAACACTGCTATGCCACTTTGGCCTGTTTTGTAATTGAGTCAAATATTGTTTTGACCAAGTTTTCCAGAAGGATTGCGCCATGTTAGTACATTGCTGCCAGAATGATAAACGGTTTATGGGCACATTTGTGACATCAGGTTCAGGGAATGATGTAATAGAAGCACCTGTCAAAAAATGAGCAGGAGTTAAATAAGACATGTCGTTTGGGTCAATACTTGGCAAAGAAAGTAAAGGCCTGGAGTTTAAAAGACCTTCTATTTGAATTATTATGGTATTTAACTCTTCATATGTTAGTACCAGTTGGCCTACAACTCTTTTCAAGTGATATTTTGCACTCTTAATCCCTGCTTCCCACAGGCCTCCAAATACTGGTGAATAAGAAGGAATAAAGCTGAATTCAATACCAAGATCTGAAGTAAAATTTGTAATTTTTTCCTGATGTACCTGATTAAAATGTAATGAGTATAGCTCATGTAACTGATTATTGGCACCTTTAAAAGTAGAACCATTGTCACAATAAATAATAGAAGGCTTATTGCGACGAAAAATAAATCTTTTTAATGCCTGTATGAAACATTCAGTTGTTAGATTTGATACCAACTCAATGTGAATGGCTTTTGTTGTGAAACAAATAAATAACAGTATGTATGCTTTTAAAATTTGTGGCTTTCTGACACGGTGTAGTTTTATTGAAAATGGACCGCCATAATCGATTCCTACCTTTTCAAAAGGCCTGCTGGGGTTCACCCGGTCTGAGGGAAGAGATCCCATCATTTGCTCTGATGCCTTGGCTTTTAACTTGAAACACACTAAACATTTGTGAATTACCCCTTTGACTTCCCTAAGTCCATTAATTAGGTAAAACCTTTGACATAAACTAGCTAGGATCAACTTTTTTCCAGCATGTAACAAACATTTGTGTTCATTCCTAATTACTAAACGTGTAATGAATGATTTTTTGGGTAATATGATAGGATATTTCTGCTCATATGGTATGTTAGCATTGTGTAACCTACCTCCTACTCTGAGGATACCTATTCCATCTAAAAATGGATTTAAATTTTTTAAATTGGATTTAATTGGTTTCTTAGACATGATACAAGTTATTTCTTCACTAAAATGTTGTGTTTGATCTTGTCTAATTATATTTTTGAGTGCAAATTCAAGTTCTTTTATTTTTAGATGTCCAAAAACCCTATCTTCTTTCTTTGTTTTGCAATTGTTAAAAAATCTGTAAATATATGCAATAATTCTTTTCAATTTGTTAATATCAGAATAATTTGAATATAAACTGAAACCTGTATTTGACTCAGAAGTCAGTGTAATATTACAAAGTTTAAGCTCAGGAATTTCCATAGAAATGTTGATATTTGTAGATTCATGTGTGTAATTCTTACTATGTAAAATTTGTGGCCCATGCCACCATAACTGGTTGTTTTTAAGTAAGTGAGGTTCTATACCCCTAGACAAACAGTCTGCAGGATTCTCATTGGTAGTGATATATGACCATGAGGCATTTTGGGTGAGATCACGGATTGTTTTGACTCTGTTTGCAACATATACAGACAACTTTGTGGGCTCTGTGTTGAGCCAGGCAAGAACAATTTGAGAATCCACATATAAATGTACCTGAATGGTAAAATTGTTTTTCATTAGTTGATCATACAACTTTTTTGATAGCTTTGCTAGTATCAAAGCGCTATTTAACTCTAATCTTGGTGTGGTCAATGATTTTATGGGATTTACCCTTGATTTTGAGCATAACAACTCAACCTTTACTTGACCATTGCTGTTAATGGTCCTTAAATAAAGACAACAACCATGAGCCTTCTGAGAGGCATCTGCAAAACCTATTAGTTCAATACATGTTGAGTTTTGTGTGTCAATATTTCTTTTTACTGGAATGCTACCTGTTTTTGATAAATTCTCAACAAAACCTCTAAATTTTTTATTTAAGTTGTATGGCAATGGTGAGTCCCATGAGATCTTTTCTAACCATGTTTGTTGCATGATTATTTTTGCAAGTACAATAATTGGACCTACTAGACCAAGTGGATCAAAGAGTTTTCCAATGAAACTTAATGTCTGACGTTTGGTGTAGACATCTAACAACTCGGTTTGTGGACATGAAATGTTCAATGTATCTGTTTGTGTGTTATATTTGATACCCAAAGTTTTCACATATTGATCATCACCTTTGCATAAATCAATTTCATTTGAAATCTGTAAGGCACAAGGAATGTCATTTAATATATGTTCGCTATTAGAACTCCATTTATGAAGTTTAAATCCACCAAGTTTTAAAATGGCAATTAATTGGTTTTTCATATCAAGTAATTTTTGTAAATCGTTATTACCAGTACAAATATCATCTACATAACAGTGATTCAGTAATATATGTGCACCTTCAGGGTAAATGTGTGCAAATCTAGATGCTAACTCATATAAACATCTTGTAGCTAAAAATGTTGAGCTTTTAAGACCATAAGTGACAGTTTGCAATTGAGCACACTGTATTTCCTTATGTGGTGCATCTCTCCACAATATGTTTTGAAGACCACAGTGTTCAGGCTTGAGAATAACTTCTCTAAACATTTTTTGAATGTCAGAAAATAACACATACCTATGTAATCTGAACAAAACGAATATATTAAATAACTCATTTTGGGTGTTTGGCCCATTGAGCAACATATCATTTAAAGAAAAACCTAGATTTGTAGGCATTGAGCCATCAAAAACGACTCTCAATTTTGTAGTTTTGCTGTTTTCGTTTATTACTGGATGGTGTGGTAGGAAGTATACCTGACCAGCTTTTAAATCATAACTTTGAATATCAATGTAGCTAGCATGACCCATTGAAATGTAAGTGTCAATGAAATTTTTATAACCTCTGAAAAGTTCAGAATCTTTGTGAAGTCTTTTTTCTAAATTGTTAAAACGTTTTAAAGCTCTTATGAAAGAGTTTCCCATGTTTAATTGATCTAAATTTTGTTTCAAAGGTAAGTCAACTTGAAATTGATTGTCTTTCAACATTACAGATTCAGAAAAGATTTTTTCAGCAAGAGTTTCTTCAGAAATCGACTCAGTGAAAACTTCTGTCACTTGCTCACACTTCCAAAACTGCTCTAAAGCCTTCTCTATATTTTTGATGCTATCACATTCACTGTTCTGTAAAATATGTGCGGTATACTTACTTACCGGAGAACAACTTCTAATCTTGACCCTTCCAGCCACTATATACCCAAAGTGGGTATTGTGTAAATACAAACCTTTAGGGATAATGGGTATTTGTTCACGCAATAAAATTTTAAAGAAAACCTCACAACCTAATAAGATGCTTATTTTTCCTGTTTTGTAAAATTCTTTGTCAGCTAACTTGACATATGAAGGAATTTTTAAATTATCTGTATCTATCTCACACTGAGGTAAATCACTAGTGATGTTTGGCACTACGCAGCATGCTATTTGAGCATTGTAAGTGTTGATAGTAGAAGAAATATTAAATGTAGCAGTGAAAGGAACGGTATTAGATTGACCACATATTCCTTTGATATAAGTATAGTTTTTGACTAACCTGCAATCAATTTTTTCGGTTAGGTCTGATAACACAAAGGAAACCTGACTACCCGAGTCACAAAGAGCCCTAACCTGAAATTGCTGACCACACTTGTCAGTTATGTTTACCTTTATAGTAGGCAATAAAACATCATTGCACTTATTCATAGATAATGACACTTGCTTTTCCTCATGTTCAGGCTTATTTTCATGCAGTAAACTATTATGCTTTTGTTTACAAATTGAACACTTAAACGTAAATTTACACTTCGACAGGTGTTTGTTTAAGCATAGGGTACACAACTCATTTGTCTTTACATAGTTGACACGATCAGATAGCGAGGCAAGTTTAAATTTTTCGCATTTGTATAGTTGGTGGTGATTAGACTTACAAAATTTGCATACTTGTGTCACTTTTTTATCCTCTGTTGTTGTGGCTACTAAACCTGTCCTGCGACTGCTGTTCACTGCACTATTTGAGGATGCTTGGCTGTCTGCCACAGTTTCGAGTGCTGCTGCCCGTTGTTCTAAAAATTTAAGAAGTGAGTTTAAGTCAGAATCAGCATCTGATTTCATTTCTAGGTGAAAGCACCTTAATGTGTGCATGTCAAGCTTGCGTTGCAAAATGCATATAATAATTGCATCCCAATGTTGTACGGGTACATTCATATTTTTTAGGGCAGCTACATGCTGTCTGGTTTGAGAAATGATTTCTCTTATAGCTAAAGCTGTGCATTTAGAAATAGGTTTTAGGTCTAATAATGAATTAATATGATAATTAATGACCTTATTTTTGTTATCATAGCGCTCGCTGAGCAACTGCAGTGCGATTACATAATTATGTGCAGTGAGCGATAAATGTTTAATTAATTCGGCGGCTTCGCCAGTTAAATAGGTTTTTAAATAATAGAATTTATCACATTGTGACAGTTTAGTGTTTTTATCGATGACACTTTTATAAAGGCTGATGAAGTCGTGGAAATCACCTACCTCACCTCCAAATTTGGGAATACTTATAGGTGGGAGGCGTTTCATAGCGTCTCTTTCTCTGCCTTCCTCATCATGCTCCACTCCGGGGTCTGGAGATTTACCTGGGCTGGATTTTAGTTCGATGGCATCTTCGAAAGCGGCTAGGGCACTTAGATATATGGATTCATAGTGACCAAAATCTTCATCGTTATTTTCATCTAGAACAGATACATCTATGTTGAATGAGCTGTATTCTGAAAAGGCAGTGACCAACCTGTCCTTTTTAACCATAAGCGCCTTTATAGAGGCTTTGTCGATGTCCTCGGACTCGGCGAACTTACAAAGTGTGGTTATAGTCCCTTTTGTCTGGCCCCTGGCCAGTATTAGGCGTTTTAAATTGTTTGCCATGATGGCTATGAAATACTGTGAAACTCAAGTGAAACTACATAAATAAAAAACTTTGCAATTAGCAATTTTACGCATATATAGATGCTAGTTAATTATGCAGAATGCAATAATTGCACAATGCTAAAATAGTGAGACGTGTTTCACTGTAACAGAGTACTTTTATATCACTTTTCACTTGATTATTTGATAGAACACCACCAAAATGGCGGCTAGCGTCGGTCAATGGTGAAAAATTGGCGGCAACGCCCGGCACCCGGCAGCTATGGAGCTTGCTTGAAGTTTCTAGAAATCGACGTTGACGTTGCCGACCAACCCGCTGCCGAGTTGATCACGCTTCTCTCTTGCACGCGTACGTGCTTCTCGCTCGTCTGCGTAGGCGCGCTGTACTGCACCCTGTGACGCTGCTGACTGCGTCCTCCTCGCACACGAGTTGAAAGTCGAATTCGAATGATGGCCGCGGCTTGACCACGCTGACGAAATTGAGCCACTCAATACACAATCTAGAATGTTAATATTGTTAACACTGCCGCGAACACTATTACGGCCGATGGACCATTTTTATGTGGCACTCGCTGGTAATGAAACCACATTTAAGTTGATTTTAATGGACTGTATTTAAATTATGCACAAGGTACAAATAGTAATGTGTTGTGACGGCAGACTGCGAATGGTGACTGAACTACTCTCGTTCACCTGAACGGAACGAGTGAATTATTATGTTTGCTTCATACACCCCCCTTTGGCCTCCTCTAGGCCTAAGCCCGCTCCCATCCCTCCTTTAATGGACCCGCGCACCCGCGCCCCCTTACCCCTATCCACGCCCCCCGATTTTCCCACGGCCGCACCCGCCGCCGCCCGCGTCTCACCCTCCCCTGCCCCCATGGCAGTACCGATCAATAGGAAAGGCCAGGCCCCCATCGATGCGTTTAACGTCATCAACGGGACCTTTAACACATATAGCACGTTCCTTTCCCCGCGTGCCCAACAGATGGCTCAGGAACTAGTCGCCGCCGGCGGCAATCTGTCCCGCATTCAGTCGATTTATGCTGCGTATCCCGAGATCACGCAAACCCTCCACGTCATAAACTCCCAACGGCCTCATTATGAATAATCGCGGAATACTCACTAAACTCAAACCCCGATCCCTAAAGCTAGGTTTCTTCAATGCCAATGGCATTCTCCGCCAACGTGATGAGATCGCCACATTCCTCCGCGACCATCAAGTAGACATTTTACTCATTCAAGAGTCATTCCTAAAGCCACATCAACGCGACCCGAAAATTGCAAACTACCGGTTAGTTCGCAACGATAGGGACCGTTGCCACAGAGGTGGCACTCTCATTTATTATAGGATGTCCCTGTACTGCATACCTATGGACCCGCCCCCCCTCTCCCGATTACAAGTTTCGACCCGTCGGTTAGGACTGACAGGTCACCAGCCGATCACTATCGTGTCGGCTTATAGACCTCGTTATGAGTCTGAGAACTCCCAACTCCTAGCTAGTGACCTCTCCAAACTGTTCGGCATGAGTTCGGTTATCATAGCGGGCGATCTCAACGCCAAACATCCAGCTTGGAATAGTACCAAGACCTCAACTAGAGGCAGACACCTCTTCAATCTCTGCTCCATCATGTTCTTTGACGTCATCGCCCCGATGACTCCCATCCACTTCCCTTTCAACCCTGATCTAGCAGCTGACGTACTCGATATAGCACTTCTAAAGAACGTCAACCTAAGGTTGGATTCTATAGAAACTATACACGAGCTCGACTCTGATCACCGACCAGTAGTCATGCACTTAGCCCCCCGAATAGGTACCCGCGACCCCTCTCAACCCCCTACCACTAAAGTGATAACCGACTGGAAGAAAGTAAGCGAACGCTTACAATCTAACACGTCGACTCACTTAAATTCCATTCCCGATCAGTTCGACACTGTCGCCGACAGCCGACACAACGGCTGCGATCGACTCACTCACAGAGCACGTACAATCGATCGTGAACGATTGTTCACGGGAGGTTCCAGAGACGGCTGACCGCCTCGCTCTGATGACTGAAAAGAACGCAGCCGTGCGTGCTTACAGCAACTTTCCCTGTGCCGCGAACAAAGCTCACATGCGTTACTTACAGCGTGCTGTAACGTCGCGCGTGTCCGAGCTGCGTAACGCTAACTGGGATAAGATGCTGGGCGATCTCGAGCCGACCCACTTAGCATTCTGGGAACTTCAAAGGAAACTCAAATCCTTTGAGATTTCCACAATGCCCCCCCTGACCCGCCCCGATCAGTGTTGGGTCAATCAACTAATTTTTTCAATCAATTGATTAGTCATGACTAATTTAGTCATGATTGATTTAGTCATGATTGATTTAATCATGACTAAAACAGTTAATCACAATCATAACTAAATAAATCAACCATTAGTCATTCAATCATTATTTATGATTGATGACTAAACCAAAAAATTTAATAAAAACTTTTTTATTTTATTTATCTGATCAACTTAAAGTAATATTGAAGACATTGACATAATGTTTGTAGATGTTAATCCATTGTCCCTAAAGGATCAGAACAAAGATTTTTTTTTCAAAAAACATTTTTGAAATACAATACTCAAATGCCGTCTTCGGTACATGTAGAAAGAATGTTTTCATACGCAACAATGACCAGTATACCGAATTCTCACAGATTATCTGATGAGCAGTTTGAAAACAGAGTTGTAATGAAAAGTAATTTAAATTATTCTAAACTTGATTAGAATAATTCACAATTCTTTAAAAAATAAAAACTGATTCTAATGTATTTTTTTTTTATTTGTTGTCCAATCAAGCATTATCTTTTAGTTTGTTTTTAGCAAACATAAAATTAGTCACGTGAAATTTAGTCCTGACTAATGACTAAAACTAACCAATCATCAATCATCACACCGTGATTGAATTTTTTAGTCATTAGTCGTTAGTCTTGATTAATTAATTTAATCATTAGTCATCAATCATCAATCAAACTAAATTTTGCCCAACACTGGCCCCGATGCGACCATTGCATTCGACGATATCGACAGGGCAGAATGCCTAGCCGATAGCCTCGAAGCCCAATGCACACCAAGTTCGCAGCCAGTAGACCAAGCGTTCGTCGATAAGGTGAACGCGGAAGTCCAACGCAAAGCCTCTCTCTCGCCCGTCGAAGACCCTGAGGATCCTCTACCCCCCGTCACTCCAGACGTGGTTCGTCTGCGGACCGCGTACAGTGCAGACGTGTTAAAAACAATTGTTGCAAAATATTAAAGTTACTTGGAATACCTATTAACCGAATATAATACTTATAATCGTGTTACTCAAGTCTCTAAGTCAGATAAATTAACTGTGGGATTTTACTACCTCTGCTGCGAAGAAACACAACATCCAAGCAAGGTAACCGCTCTTCACCCCCTCGGGGAAAAGAGACGGGCTCATTATTTTTTGACTCACTCGCTCAATCGTTATCGCAACTTGCTCCACGAGTGGTACTGTGACACAGATCATGAGTGTGACACGATCACCTCCTGGAAGTGGCCTGGGTGGTTCAGAACCAAATCTGTTGAGTAGTGAAACAGTACCAAGTTTTCTGAATAGCCCTAATCAGGTTACGTTCCGCAATAAGCGAAAGTTTACCGACGACATTAAGGAAGAATTAAGCGAATTTCGAGAGCAAATATTAAAAATGATGGCCACTATAACAACCAATCAAAAAGAATTTATGGATAAAGTAAGTGGCGATATTTCTACAATAAAGGAAAAAGTGGACGATATAAAAATTACCTTAAATAATCTTGTCATAGAACAAAACATAATGAAATCCGATATTTCAGAAGTACAATTAAAAGCCATTGTCACTGAAACAAAGCTAGAAAAGATGCAATCTGAAATTGACACAATTAATGTGAACTCAAAGTCCACTCCACCATCGCTCGTAACGTTAGACGCTTATGAATCTATTATGACGGAGGTCAAAGAACGTGAAATAAGGAGCAAAAATGTCATAATCGTTGGAATAGAAGAGCCAGTCTCAGTGTCTAAAGACGAAAGAACAGATATGGACATGGAACAAGCTGTTAAAATTATAAAGATGACAGGTGTGAACTGCTTGCCTGAGAAAATTTTCCGTCTCGGAAAATATAGCCCCAACAAAAATCGTCCTTTAAAAGTATGCTTTAAATCATCAGAAACGTCAATATCTATCTTACGTGGCAAAAACGATGCTAATACTGACAATATCAAAATATACTCGGATCAGACACCCCAACAACAAGATTTTCTGAGGAAGCTAAAGGGTGAACTTATGAGCCGATCTAAAAATGGCGGGAACAACTTAACAATAAGGTATATGAGGGGTGTGCCAAAGATAATTCAAATACCCGCAAAAAACTGACGCCAAAAGACACCAGCTATAATCAAAACTCTCACGCTAAAGACATTACTTACCAAATAATTGATAACTACGAGGATATTACTACAAGCACCAAATCTATGAAATTCTTATATGCAAATGTGCGCAGTATCGTTAAACCAGGGAAATTGGACGAACTAAAGTGTGTCGTGGAATCTTTTCGTAGTACCGTACACATCATTATACTGACTGAAACATGGATAAAAAGTGATGATGAAGCTAAAATAATTCAAATTCCTGGCTATACACATTACTATAATTACAGGCGAAGCGCAAGGGGTGGTGGAGTATCAATTTTCGCTCATAACAACTTAAAACACCACTTAATTGAAGAACTATGCGAGAATGACAACCACTACGTCTGGATACATCTTGAAAAGTATTCCCTTGACATAGCTGGCATCTATCGTAAACCAAACGCTTCTAATTTCAAAAACTTCCTTGAAACATACACCAAGCAACTGCATAAGCGGAGAAGAGTAATAATACTGGGGGATTTTAAATATTAATGTGCTAAATTTGGATCAGACAACTATTAAATACAAAGAGGAACTACAAACTACTGGCTATAGACTTCTCAACAAAGTTGAGGAGAACTATTGTACCCGAGAAACCGCAACAACGAAAAGTATAATCGACCATGTTTGTACAAACCTTGCAGACATCAAGTTCCACCTTGCTATTATTGCAACTGCTATGACGGATCATAACCAAATATACTGAGAAGTTAAAAAATATGAACCAGAACCACCTAGAAGAGTAAAATATGAAGCTATAGATTATGAAAAGGTGTACAATACTGTGAGAGATTGGAATACTACCAACGAAGATGACCTATACCAACTACTGGAACAAAAACTATTATCCAGTATCAATAGCAGTAAAATAACAAAATATAAAATATTGAATCCACCCAAGCAAGATTGGATAAGCAAAACAATTATAAACCTAATAAATAAAAGAAACATACTATGGAACACGTACAAAAAACAAGTGAATGATCAATTATTGCAGGAAAAATTTTTTAATTAAAGAAATAAAGTCAGTCAAGTTATACAACAAACAAAAAGTGCTTATTACCAAAATGCTTTCGATCAATGCAAGAAAAATCCAAAAAAAATGTGGAATCTTATAAATGATCTCTCTAGGAATAAGGCCAGAGAGTCACAAGCACCGAGTAAACTCCTTGTGCCATCAGGTGTTTTGACTAATCAGACTGACATTTGTGAGTGTTTAAATGATTTTTTTTTCAAACATAGGATCAGTTCTGGCTAGTCAAATTCCCAATCAATACCACAATAATTTAACCCATACTAAAGGAACGCAAGCAATTGGAACCTCGGACACACTTTCACAAATACGACCATGCACCATAAATGAAATAGAAAAAATTATTGAAAACTTAAAATTAAACACTAGCTCTGGCCTAGATGGTATAAACACAAAATCAATCAAATGCGTAAAAGACTTAATACTAGATGAACTTACAAATTGTATCAATAAACATTTAGAGCTTGGTACTTTTCCCGACAACCTCAAAACTGCCAAAGTCAGCCCCATCTACAAAAGTGGAAGTAAATCTGATCCAGGAAATTATCGTCCAATTTCAGTCTTGCCGGTTCTTTCTAAAATTTTTGAACGTGTTTTGTACAACCGCCTTGATGAACATCTAACAACGTAAAACTTCCTTTTTAATAAACAATACGGTTTTAGGCCAAAATCTAACACACTTTCGGCAACAGTAGATCTAATAACAAAAATTAAACTAAGTATTGACAAAAAGCAAATAGCATTAGGTATTTTCATTGACCTGAAAAAAGTATTTGACACAATAAGTCACAAACTGTTAATAAAAAAACTAAATGACATTGGTGTCACTGGTAGTGCCCTTGATATCTTTAAATCTTACCTGGCAAATCGTTCTCAAGTGGTTAAGATTAACGATACCCAAAGCAGTCCTAAAACCGTGAGTTTTGGCATTCCGCAGGGATCAATTTTGGGACCCTTATTATTCTTAATCTACATAAACAATATTCATGAAGTTGGACTTAAGGGCGATGTATCGTTGTACGCCGACGATACAGCTTTATTTTATTTTGGACACTCTATAGACGCTGTTGTGAGTGACGCTCAGGGTGATCTACATCTTTTAAATGTGTGGTTTCAGTGCAATCTACTCACAATAAATGTAGCCAAAACCAACCACATAATTTTTGCGGCAAAAAATAAAAAACTACCACACCACCCACAATTAACCATTAATAACCAACCTATAAAGAAAGTTGACCACGAAAAGTACCTGGGATTAATTTTAGATAACCACCTCAACTGGAAGCCACACATGGAGAGGGTTAGGTCTAAGCTGACTTCGCTCACGGGAGCCCTACGGAGTGTTGTCCGATGTCTTCCACGGCAAGATCGCTACACTATATATAACACTCTTATAAAACCTCACCTGGACTATCTAATAGAAGTATGGGGCACAGCGGCTAAAACCAATATTGAAAAACTACAAAGAGCACAAAATAAGTTAATAAAGACACTCTTCCATTATGACTACAGTACACCAACACAAAAAATATACAATGAAACGAAGTTAATGAACATATCACAAACATACATATATAATACTTGCATCTTGATAAGAAAAATACTTAATAAAAGCATTCATACACAAATACATTCCACAAAGAAACATCATTCATAATAATTCATCATTCTAATGGGGGACATTAATATCAACATTGCTTCCGGGAAAATGGACATTCATGCACATAACTATGTTAATATCTGCTCATTCCACGGACTCTTGCCAGCTCATTACCACCCCACGCATCAAAGTGGTTCATGCTTAGATCATTTCATTATAAAAACAAATAAACCAGCCAAAACATTTGTTACTAACTCTTCGCTTACTGATAACCAAGCAGTTTTACTAATATTACAAGTTTCTTTACCAAGAAAAAATTGTTTACGCAGCTATACCAATGTCAACATGACACACCTCGAAAAAGACATACGTAATATTAATTTTGACCCAGTTTATAATTCCACCGATGCAAACTTTGCTATTAATTATTTTATAAATTCACTTCACTCTGCAATAATAAAGCATACAGTCGCCAAAATAACGCCAAGGAAGTACAAGTGCATTAAACCTTGGATTACACCCGGACTTGTTCGATGTATTAGGCATAGAGACAAACTTCACATAAAGTTCAAACTTGAGCCTGAAAATGAAATTCTTTCCATTACTTATAAAAGATATAGAAACTTCTGCAACAACCTTCTGAAAAAAATAAAAAATGAATATGACAGAAAAGAACTGCAGAAAGCAGGCAAAAATAGTAAACTTATTTGGAAATTTATAAAAACAAATACATTTAGATCAAAACAACTTGAACCTCCACTTGACTTATTGACTATAGAGAACAACCCAATAGAATCAACAAATATAGTTAATTACTATTTTTCTAACGTAGGCAAAACCTTAGCAGAAAAGACCATACAATCTAGAGGTTCTTTCTCTCTAAACCAACCTAAATCTTTCCCCAGACTCAAATCTTTTGTCTTACTAGATACGGATGTCGATGAAGTATTAACAATCATTTCTGGATTAAAGGACGTTTGCGCGGTTGGGTGGGACGACATATCAAACAACATACTTAAACATTTCAAATACCTCCTTGCTCCGCCGCTAACTCATATTTTTCAGTTATGCTTAACTAATGGTGTATTCCCTAAGTCGCTTAAAAAAGCAGTGGTTACTCCTGTATATAAATCTGGTGACAAAAAATGTGTTAACAACTACAGACCCATTTCAGTTTTAACAGGGCTCTCCAAGATCTTAGAGAAAATCATTAATATTAGATTAATGAAATATCTAGAGGATAACAAATTGCTTTCGGATAGACAATTTGGCTTTAGGCCCAAAAAATCAACTAATCAAGCAGTACATCAAATGACGGATTATATAACAACTAATTTGGATCAGGGCATGCACTCCATTGGGATCTTCCTAGACCTCGCCAAGGCCTTTGACACAATTTCCTGTCCTTTATTATTGGGCAAGCTTGAAAGACTCGGAATAAGAGGAACAACGCTTACACTGCTTTCTGATTATTTAAGAGACCGCGAACAATGTGTAAAAATTGGTCAGTACGTCAGTTCTGAGCTTCGAAATAGTAATTACGGAATACCACAAGGTAGTATATTGGGTCCTACTTTATTCCTAGTATATATTAATGACCTGTGCAGCTTAACACTCCAAAATGGTGTCATAACGTCTTATGCAGATGACACAGCTCTATTGTTTTCAGACAAGTCTCGAGAGGAGGTGTATAAACAAGCCCAGAACGGTTTTAATATAGTGTCTAATTGGCTACATGAAAATCTCCTAACACTAAATGCAGAAAAAACTAAACACATTTTATTCACTATGAGAAATACTAACCTGCCAACTACTAACATAAACATTTATGCGCATAAGTGCGGCAAGTACGCTGACAATGCATGTAATTGTCCTACTTTAGCAAAAGCCGATCATATGAAATATCTTGGTGTGACGATTGACACAAATCTGAACTTCCGTAAACACATTGATTTATTATGCACTCGAATGCGTAAATTAATATACATTTTTAAGAATTTACGATATATAACGGACTACAAATTAATTAAACAGGTCTATTTAGCTTTGTGTCAATCCATTCTTACATATTGCATAACTTCATGGGGAGGGGCTGCAAAAACAATCCTACTACCATTAGAACGTGCGCAGAGAGCTATCCTTAAGGTAGCCACCTTTCGCCCATTTAGATTTCCCACATACGAGCTTTATACGGCATGTAAGGTTTTAACTGTGCGTCAACTATTTATATTAAAGATAGTATTACACCAGCATAGCAATCTCCCTTATACCCCCATACCTATACATAAGAGAAGAAAAGACTTAGTTTGCATAAAGCCTCAAACTAGACATACTTTTATAAATAAATTTTATGGTTTTTTAGGTCCGTTCTTATATAATAAAATCAATAAGTCTCTAAGTATATATAGTGTAAATTGTAAAAAATGTAGTGAAATGTTAAGTGAATACTTAGCGACATTAAATTACTCAGACACTGAAAAATTGCTAGAAATCATGCAATAAGTTTATTAATGTTAAGGCAATTTTTATTTAATAATATAATTATTATGTATCAATGCTAGCTCTTTGTACATTAATTTAATAGTCCAATAAAACACTCAGCGTTGTTACGTGAAGGCCTGAAACACAGGTTTGAATAAACCTACATCAGGCAGGTCGCTATTGTTTTTCATTAGGCCTTTATCCAATATATTATATAAGTTATACCTACACTAGATTTATTTTAGGCATAGTTTAATATTTGCTTAATAATTTTAATATGTAACTCTGTACTGATGTCACTTCTATGTAATTTATATGTGAACTTATATGAATAAAAAGTATTTTTTTATTTTTTATTTATCAAATACACAAAATTAGGCTCAGAAATGCAAATGACATACAATTACACTCACCACGAACTAGCTATGGCAAAAAAAATGTGATGTACGAAGGTGCTGAATTGTATAATAAACTACCAAATAACATAAAAAATGTAAAGATGATGTCAATATTTAAAAAACACTTAAAATTACATATACTTAATCAAAATAAAGCGAGCGCACCTTAGTACATTCCATACCACATCCAGTTGCGCGCGTTCCGTGTATGTTTACATTTTGGTTGTGTTCAAATTATTAGCGATTACCCTACACTTTTTGACTATTTCTGTTTTGTTTTAATTGTGTTATTTTGTTTTCTTCTTACCAAAACTGTACGTTGTAAAACAATGTTTTTTCGATTATGTAAATATTTCTCATGTAAGTGAAATTTCTTTCTTATGGGAAATAAAGATATCTCTAACCCGAGAGCACGAGATCATCAAGGGTCTGAGACCGCGAAAAGCCCCCGGATCAGACGGCATTACCAGTAGAGTGATCAAGCTGTTCCCCGCTCACTTGATTATGCTCATGACCACCATCTTCAATGGTGCCCTGAGTAATAACATTTTTCCCCAAACGTGGAAGGAAGCCACCGTCATTGGCATCCCTAAGCCCGGTAAGCCCAAAACCGAGCCCACGAGCTATCGCCCAATCAGTTTGCTCAAAGTCCTCGGCAAAATCTATGAGAAACTTATTTATAAGCGACTCAGGGATTAATGCCGAGCACGGGTGCAGTATTCTTCGACATAGCGAAAGCGTTCGACAAAGTATGGCACAACGGCTTGTTATACAAGCTGTACCAACTCGGAGTGCCTGACCGTCTCGTGCTCATCTTACGAGACTTTCTCGCGAACCGCACCTTTCGCTACCGCATCGAAGGGGCACTATCCTCCCTTCACCCAATCCGTGCAGGAGTCCCTCAGGGTTCTGTACTAGCTACCCTCATTTTCCCCAGAAGTAGAAAGGCAGTGTTAGCTCTGTTCGCAGACGACACAGCCATCTACTTCTCGGGACGCAGCGATAAAGCGCTGATTCGCTAACTCCAAACCGCAGTCGACGAGCTCAGCAAGTGGTTCAGGAAGTGGCGAATCGAAGTCAATCCCGATAAGAGGCTGTCTTCTACACCCGACCGCGTAAAAATCCGCTCGCGGGCCGCTTTTCGCTCTCGGTAGACTTCATTGCGTCCTAAACAAGCGCAGTAAACTGTCGCTTCAGTGCAAGAAGCGCATTTACATGTATTAGGCCCATCATAACCTATGCAAGCGCCGTGTTTGCACATGCTAAACCCCGATTTATCCATAGGATGCAGACCCTCCAGAATCGTTTTCTCCGACAAGCCACAGGTGCGCCTTGGTACGTTAGGAATATCAATCTCCACGTAGATCTCAGGATCCCTACGATCCATCAGTACATGAAACGCGCTTCGAAGCGTTTCTTCGATAGAGCAGTGACCCACCGCAACCCTCTGGTTGTCGCGTCAGCTAGCTATACCCCCTCCCGCATTAGTCAAGTCCGCCGTCCGCGGCACATTCTCAGCGAACCCGATGATCCCACTACTCTCCTCCAGGAGAGTGGAAAAGAGACAAGTACAGTGAGAACAACACACATACACAAACCGTACCGACCTCGCCACCGAGGTCCGTCGTCGCGACCCCGACTTAACAGTCCCTCCCGACCCTTGCATGAGCCAGCCCGCGATGCTGCGCCTGTAGCTTTAAATTAGCCCCTAAATAATTTAACCCAGATCCAGTATGTCCCTTGCTGCCCTCCCCCAGTGCTCGCCTAAGCCGAGGTGCGAACCCCCCTCGGGGTTACCCTTAGGACTTTCGCTTTAGTTTTAATTTTTACTATGGCCCGGCTGGAGGTCTAAAAAGCTTTAACTTTTAAGAAATCGCCGGGCGAAAATCCGTTTAAGTTGTTAGAATCTTTCCAGGATTAACAACGAGTTGTTCCACCAAAAAAAAAAAATATATATAAAAAAGGCTCGAGGCAGTCGGTCTCCAGCTCCACAAGAATAAACATCACCAAGAAGAACGAAGTCTTTTATTTCAAGATACCCGAAGAATACAGTCCACAACAGTCTTTTGGTCCTTCGAAGCGGCGGATATCAAGATCGAAGAACTGGCAGCCACGAAGAAATAAATACCACAAGGAGCATAAAAGGAGACCGGCTGTCAAGAAAAAACCGTTATTTCATCGCGCACGTGGCGTGACGTCATAGCGTCAGTGACGCCGAGTGAAGAAATCGTCGCGGCACGTTCTAGCGTCACTGTGAGGCGTCGAGGGCAAGAGACGCCACGGCGTACGGTGTCACGTGTCCGTTATGCTAGCGTACACCAGAACTGCAACGAGTTAGTTTCTATGCCAAAAAACTCTGTGTAAATACTGCCTAATTACTGTAAAAATAAAAAAAAATCTTCCTCTTTAGTTTAGGAAATAAACACCATTTTCACTATGTACGCTAGCGTCACGATCAAGCTAGCGTACACATGGCCGTACTCGAAAACGGCTAATTGTAAAGCAACAGATTTGGACACAAAAATACTGTTCTAATACTTCTCCCGCTATGCAAAATTTCATAACGATTGCTCTTGTAGGAACAGAGATATTGAACAAGACTTTTCAATGACATTCGGAGCTGGCGTCATGGCAGCGTACACATAGTAGTTCTTATAGAAAGGGAACTTTTCTTGTAATGAATGCTATATATATAAATAGTGCGTGAAATTCTGCCTCTATTAGTGTAAATACTTTATGCGAATTCGCAGGGGAATAAGCAAAAAAACCTATGTTAAGTTCTAGGAACAAATATACTGACGTACTGTCGCGAACAAAATGAATTATTTGTGAAATTAAAAACAGAAATATAGCATTATTTTCTAATACACGTTAGCATGATGTGTTTTGACATAAATAAAATTAAAATGATTACATACTGTAACACCGCATTGCAAGTACGACATTGCACGGTGTTCGAAAACAGTGGCCCCTCAAGGAAACGACAGGGGCAGGCGCGCGCGCCGGAATTCACCCGCGCAACTACCCCTCCAAGAGCACTCGGCCGCCCGCTACGACAAGGGCAATACGTGCCGCGCGTGAGCACGTCCGTGATAATAATATTATCATCCCCGTAGAATGATAATACTAAAACCGTGTTGTGTATGTGTACCAAATAGTTGTGTAATTAATAATATTATATCAGTACGAAGACAATCATCACAGTCATTACATTACCTATTTATGTGCTTGACTGTAAAAAATTGGTTTGTGTGAAATGGAAAATTTTCTAATTCTAATGTGAAATAGACAATACGTTGTTCGCGCGTGCACAACTTATGGCAGCTCTCATGGTCTTTAAAAAAATGAGAACAATATCATTGCCGTTCACGGATTTAGTCGGACCCTGATGTGTTTAGAATTGTGGCAGTCAATTTATTAGGTAAGTTTACAAATTATTATTTTATGAATTACTAGCAGATGCCACGGCTTCGCCCGCGTGAAATTTTGATCCTGTTCCCGCGTCCCTTGGGACACGTTTCCCGGGATAAAAAGTAGCCTATGTGTTATTCCAGGTTCTATTCTACCCCTGTACCAAATTCCAGCCAGCCGTTAGAGCGTGATTGTGTAACAAACTACTAAACATCTTCACAAACTTTCACATTTATAATATTACTAAGATGTTGTCATTTTGATATCCTAACTTTGGTCATTTTAACTTTTTATCTTGAGTTTGTTCAAATTAAAATGAAATAATTTCATATAATTATCTTCTCTTTTTGTAGCAGGTTTAAATAATTAGTAGCCACGTATGTAGCCGGTACGCGCGGGCACTATTTATACATTCATGTTCATCCCCCTCCCCCCGGTCGTAAACCACATAGTTCACCGTCCCCAATCCTCGTCCCAGACCCTGAAGTTGCATAAAATCTACTAATTCTATTTAAAAATAGTAAATCTAAATACAATTTTATTTTACTTATTTCAGGTCGAAGCCAACAACTGCAGCGATAACCCACGACCATGACGTTATCGTAAACTGGACAGTACCTTGAGTCATCACGACACGTGCCTCCGATAAATTGATACTGGATTGAACTGAATTATGGATACTAACTCAAAAAGGGGTCCAAAACCGAAGGTGCCATTAGAGATACAAAAAGATGTTTATTTACAATTCAAAGATGACTTTTGTAATGGCATAATACCACCTATTTCGCATACTGTCTATAATAGTGTTCAATCTGCTTTAAAAAACAAAATGACAAAAAAGGGTATTCAAATGAGTATAAAAACTAATTATGTTTTTTTCTTTGGACATGTCATGAGCAAAAAAACACTCCCTTTTGTCACTGAACCTATGAGCTGTTCTTCTTCTGGCACAAATTATGACACGGACAATCCAGAACAGGACCGTTCTTGGAATTCTTTGACTGATAACAGTCCTAATAGTATAATACACATTTTATGCGTAGATAAAATAACTTGGGAAGAAATCAAACCAAAATATTATCACTATCGTCGTAATAGTAAAACGGATTGTAAACAACAAAAGAGACTTAAGCTCCAAATAAATAGGTGGACCAATGTCATACAAGGACAACTGTGGAATGCACTAAAATTAAGCTGTACATGGTGTTTTAAAGGAAATTATGCCAAGAGTGATTTTGAAGTTACTTGTAAGGGGTATTGTAAACAATGTCATGCAAATATCACAGTCACATCACAACTTAAAACTGAAAATTTTATTGAATTAAAATGTTTAATAACCAATTGGCACAATGATTACAAACATTCCGTTACTATAAAAAATCATATTAGGGCACGTACACGGCATATTCTTTCTCAAAATTTGCAAAATAGATCACCTATATCGGTCAGAAATGAACTAGCTTTTAAACTGATGCAAAAAAATGATGAAGAACCTCCAGTCCTACCAAAATTAGAGACATTACGTCAAATAAAACACCAAAGTAGGAAATCGTTACATTTTCACGAAAACCTTATTTTATCGCTTACGTGTATGGCTTTTACTCCACCGTATGATAAATGTGTGAGAGCTGTATCAGCACTCCCTTTTTATGTTTATTATTGGACAGATGACCAAATAAACTATTATCAAAATTGTCAAAAAACTTGTAACTTTATAAGAGTCTCTATAGATGCTACTGGATCCCTATTTTGTAAAAAAATAAGACCAATTGTTAACGAACACACGGAAATTGCAGAAAAATGTCAAGGCCCTATATTTTTGTACACTATTATGACCGATACTACGGTGAAAAGCAGTGTGCCATTAGGGCAGTTTATTTCTGAAAGACATACAATGGCTAGTATTTCGCAATGGCTAAATACTTGGCTTTCAGGCAGGAAACCTCCTAACGAAGTTGTTACTGATGACTCAGCCGCCCTAATTGGAGCTGTTGTTAAAGCATTTTGTGGTTACAACTCCACAAATGAATATTTGGACAGTTGTTTTAAATTATTAGAAAATAAATCAGATAAAGTCCCCATTTGCCACGTTAGACTGGATACATCTCATTTTTTTAAGACGCTCTATAATCTCACTGTTTTCAAACATGTAGACACGAGAATTATCCATTTTTATGTACAATGCTTTAAACAAATAAAAAATTCTATATCTTACATTCAGATTAAACAAATTATTCAGGATATTATTATTGTGTCCAAACATAAATATCGCGGAAGTATAAATGGACAACAAACACGATGCGAAAGTTCACTACAAAAATTACGAAATATAATTACAGCAGATAAAGAAACGAGTTACCTAGAATACGAGAAAAATGCAGATTATCCAAATTTTGAAAGTAATAATATTTTCGAGGACACTGACATAGATTTAGATACGACATTAATAAAGTTTATTGAAGACGTTGATGCTAAGGAAGATTTATTTATCACATTAAGCGGCGATGACGTAACCGAATTTGAAAACATATTCTATTTTCCACTTCTGAAAGGTACTTTAATCAGACTGTTACGCAAATTACCTATGTGGGGTAATATCATGTGTCCTTTTTTTCAGTCAGATGTTTGTAATAATTCAAGCTCTAACATAGAAAGTTATTTTAGAGATATCAAAAAGCTATTTTTCAATTTTAATTTTGGTAAACTGCGTATTGACGAATTTATCATAAAACATTATACTCTAATAACAGGAGCGTTAAGACTGGGTTCAAGCGATTTAAATAACTTAAAAGCTGAAGAGGAAATGGATGTAAATTCGCGTAATGAAGACGTAATAACGATAACCCCAAATATATTGAAGATTGGCGAGGCCTTGTCAGTAAGCAATATAAAAAAGTGCGTACTACTCGTGTAACATTACACGTTCTACGAAATGGTAATATTAGCACGTCTGGAAACTCTAACATTTTCACCAACACATGTGCATTTGACTCAGTAGTACAAAGTTTAGGTATAGCTTACTTAGACTATCCACGTTTTAAGAAATATATTTCTGACAAAGAAAATATTCTTACAAAATTGATTCAAAATCTAATTATATCAAAACCAAAATCTAAGCAACAATATACCACTAAAGGCATATACGATTCAAGGGCTAATATTTTAATGGATATATTTGAAAACGAAACAGCAGCGTCAGCAGATAATATTATAAATTGTGTTTGTAACGTGACACGAATAATAGACAATATAGCAAAATATGACTTATACAGTGCAGGACGTAGCTTAAAATGCACAAACATAGATTGTGATGTTAATAAGGATAACGTTCGAAAATGTAGTTGGATACCTTTGAACACAAATACCATTGAATCAGAAGGTTTGAAGGCCTTAAGTAAAGCAGCTTTGATTACAGATTCGTATAGAAAATGCAAAATTTCGGCTTGTGTTGGTTACAATAAATACGAATATGATTTATCTAATTTAATTTTTTTCGAATTTAACGATGAAACTGCGGTTAACATAAACGACTTCCCGAAAACGATTGAATTAAATGGGAAATGCTTTCAAATTGTTGCCATTGTTGACTACATTAATAATGGCAGTAATAGCATAGGACATTATAGAACACGGTGTTTCCGTAGACGTACAAAAACTTGGCAGTGTTACGACGATATGTTACCAACACAACGTAAAAGTAAGTCTCCCCCCCTTGTTGTTCCCCACTGTGCTATTTATATCAAGCTGTGATGATTGTTTATTTAAGTAGAGATGAATCTCTATTATTATATACAAATTTCTGTAATGTAAATTTTTAAATTATAACTATTTTGTATACAAGTTTTAAAACACTATTGTAAATAAAAATTAGTTTTGTAAGTCTAACTTAAACTGTGATTTGTCAGTAACAATGTGATTATACTGTGATTTAATATAGTAATTATTTGTACAAATGAATGATTTCATGCAGCAGTTATTATTAGTAAATATTCTCTAAGACTGATTATTGTAACGGTTCCTAATGTGATTATACTGTGATTTTTAATATAGATACTTATTAATGATTGTACAATTTTTATTATTTGTAAATATTCTCTAAGACTGATAAATATGGTTAAATCGTAACCTGTTATGTTGTATTACATTATAAACACAAACAAAAACTAGTACTAAAAAGAAGTAAATTGTCATTATTGTACCAAATCAGTAATAATATGATTATACTGTGTTAAAAAATAATTGTTTTTGGCATAATAAATGTTATTTGAATTTTTCCAATTATTTAATTTTCACTCAGAACTATATCTACAATGAAGTGTACATACTCCTAGTTCAGTACTTCATCACGTTTCAGTTTTAGTTCTCTATTAAAAAAAACTTGACAAAGCACCTTTGAGCATATCTGTACCTGTACTATGAACAGAAATTAACAGGGTTTTTTACTTATTCCCCTGCGAATTCGCATAAAGTATTTACACTAATAGAGGCAGAATTTCACGCACTATTTATATATATAGCATTCATTACAAGAAAAGTTCCCTTTCTATAAGAACTACTATGTGTACGCTGCCATGACGCCAGCTCCGAATGTCATTGAAAAGTCTTGTTCAATATCTCTGTTCCTACAAGAGCAATCGTTATGAAATTTTGCATAGCGGGAGAAGTATTAGAACAGTATTTTTGTGTCCAAATCTGTTGCTTTACAATTAGCCGTTTTCGAGTACGGCCATGTGTACGCTAGCTTGATCGTGACGCTAGCGTACATAGTGAAAATGGTGTTTATTTCCTAAACTAAAGAGGAAGATTTTTTTTTATTTTTACAGTAATTAGGCAGTATTTACACAGAGTTTTTTGGCATAGAAACTAACTCGTTGCAGTTCTGGTGTACGCTAGCATAACGGACACCGGTGTCACCAGGTTAGTTGCGTCCAGTGAAGATATCCACGTGGGAGGTTTGAGCGTCGGTGCGCTGAAGGCTTCGCGCGCAAACCGCCACGTGGTGTGACGTCATAGCGTCAGGGACGCCGAGTGAAGATATCCACGCGGGAGGTTTGAGCGTCGGTGCGCTGAAGGCTTCGCGCGCAAACCGCCACGTGGTGTGGCGTCATAGCGTCGGGGACGCCGAGTGAAGATATCCACGCGTGAGGTTTGAGCGTCGGTGCGCTGAAGGCTTCGCGCGCAAACCGCCACGTGGTGTGACGTCATAGCGTCGGGGACGCCGAGTGAAGATATCCACGCGGGAGGTTTGAGCGTCGGTGCACTGAAGGCTTCGCGCGCAAACCGCCACATGGTGTGACGTCATAGCGTCAGGACGCCAAGAAACTCGTCTCAAGAAACAACGACGTTTTCGCCAACAGGTTAGTGGCGGCAAGTGAAATATCATCGCGGTGCGTTTAAGTGTCGTCGTGTTGAAAACCCCGAGCGTCGTGTGGCGTCATCGTCGAGTTTTAGGAATATCATCACGGCGTGTGGAGTCGTCGCGGAGTAAGCAGAAATGCAAGAATCACGTTTAAGTGTCGTCGTGTTGAAAACCCCGAGCGTCGTGTGGCGTCATCGTCGAGTTATAGGAATATCATCGCGGCGTGCGGAGTCGTCGCGGGGTAAGCAGAAAGTCAAGAATAGTACCGAGTGTCATCACGAACCAGGAAGATGGTGGTCACGAGAAGCCAAGATTCATGATTGAAATCACCAAAGATGATGACAAACTGGCGCAACGATTAGAAATAGAAGAATTTATCATTCATGATTGAAATCACCAAAGATGATGACAAACTGGCGCAACGATTAGAAATAGAAGAATTTAGTGATTATTGGAAGTTGATTGTAGGATATCTGACAGGCAGCATCTGTCATTACGCAATTAAAAATATTAAGTGCCCAAAATGTATCGCGCGGCTATGTACAGATGACTGGGTTTTTTTTTCAAAGTTAATAAATTTAAAAACAAGGGGAGGCCTTAAGTTTTCCATCAAAAGATTTGTACGACATTTGTTGCACTAGTGAGATGGTGGTCCGAAGACTTTTAAAAGATAAAATAACAATATATAATGAAAGACAACATCAGAACATGCTAAACAAAATACTAGAAAAATTTATAGCAAACGACAATATTTTTTTAGATTTGGAATTTGAATATACATTTGCAGGAATAGAATACAAAATCGCTTTAATTTAACCCTTAATAAGGCAAGGGGATATAATTTCCTACCACAGCTTCTTTTGAAAAATATTTAATTTTACATTACGTTTAACCTTTAAATGAACGCAAGTATACTTAGCAGCTTCTCGGTTAATTTAAAATTTCTAAACTGGCAATACATTTGGTAATAATGTCATCTAGTGGATGTTATGTCAATGTCAAAATGACATGACGTGAAAGTAGTGACCGACGACGGTTATTTTTCGGAGACCTTGAAGAAAAATATTCAAATAGTTCAACAAAGATTTCTATAAGTAGAATATGTTTTATATTTCGTATAAATAGATTATTCCAGCAGTGTTTCGTATAGTTTTCATATGGATTCTAGCGATTTTTACCTGTAAAAAGTTCAAATTACAAAGTGGGAAATAATTTCCCTTTGCACGATTGCGCCTGCACTTAGACACGTAACTATCTATATAAAAATACATTTGTCAGTCCCAACTCCTCCTAATCAAATTTTCTGTTTATGGCTGTTTTTGTGAATGACATGTTCATAATTTGTATATTTACCTACAGGTTTTATAGACCATGAATAGGAAAAATAAGAGAATTCATAGCAAGGCAGAGTTGGAAGCCATCGTGGACAACCTGTCTGACTGTCTGATTTATCCGACATAGACTCTGAAGATGATACCTATTATCAGGCAGCCGCTGTTACCAGCCCAGCAGATAACCTAAATGTGGTTGAAGATTCCATTATCGAAAGTCGTCTTGAGGAAATTTTAGGTGCTTCTCATATTTTTGAAGAAAATATTGAATGTACAGGATTATATTCGGAAAGTTCGCTGAGAGATGTTTTGGAAGGAAGCAGCACGATTAGTAGAGTAAGCGAGAGATCGGAACAACTAAATGAGGTTTCACCAACGCAGATGATGGAACATACAACACAAGAAGAATGGAGAGAAATAGTGAATCTAAATGATAGAGAAATCGAGATAGAGCAATGTTTTGATGAGATATTCCATGAAACCAGTTACGATTATCCCATTAACACAGATGACACAAGTGCGGGACCTTCTAACCATAATGTAACTGAAACAGTAAATCAAGTATCGGAACATCATTCAAGTCAAAGAAGAGCTTGCAATGTATCCAGGCCAAGACAACCACGAGAGTGGAAAATAGAAAAAGAAATACATAATATTCCAGAATTCAACCACAATTTGCATATAATCTGAAAACTCGCCCCATTGATGTTTTTAATAGATTTTTTCCAGAATATTTGATTCAAATCCTAGTTGAACAAACCAATAGATATGCAAGTCAGCAAAACAGGAACCACTATACACCAGTATCAGCAGAAGAAATTAAGGCGTACCTTGGGATATTAATTATGATGGGCCTAAACCCATTGCCCGACATGGAACTCTACTGGTCAAATGATCCTTTTTATAATAATACCGAAATATCAAAAATTATGACAGTTAAAAGATTTAAAAAAATAACTGAAAATTTTCACATCAATGACAATGAGAATGAACCGAGAAGGGACTCACCAGAATATGACAAATTGTACAAATTAAGACCAATGATTACGGAACTAAATAAAGTGTTCCAGCAGGAGACAGTTAATTCTAGTACACAGTCAATAGATGAGTGTATGGTAAAATTTAAAGGGCGATCATCCTTAAGACAATACATGCCCAAAAAACCCATTAAACGTGGGTTTAAGGTCTGGGCGCGTTGTGACTCAAAAACAGGCTACCTCTATCAATTTGAGGTTTATACGGGGAAAGGAGACAATATGGAAGACGAAAAACTAGGATATAATGTTGTTTCAAAACTTTCTACTGATCTTCCTGAAAACACACTCCTTGCACTTGATAATTTCTTTACAAGCTGCAATTTGCTGGATGATTTGTATGAAAGAAAAATCTTTTCTGTAGGTACGGTAAGAACAAATAGAAAAGATTTACCAGATATACTAAAGAAATCTCAGCCTAAACATCTAAAACTGGAAAAGAATCAATTTGCAGCTATAACTGCAAAACCTATTACAGCCATTAAGTGGCTTGATACCCGAGATGTTACTGTTCTCACGACAGCTCACCATCCAACTGACGCAATATTGGTTAAACGAACTCAAAAAGATGGGACAAGGAAAGAAGTCCTCTGCCCCAAAGCTATTGCAAGCTACACGCTCGTCATGGGAGGCGTAGATTTCGTATTCTTGCCCGGTACAAACCCGGAGACGCTACCTGTCACATCCGCTGTGAGGCTGACTTACGGCGCACTTTTGGGCCGGCAGCACTGGGTAACGAAGGCGACATCAAAAACGCACTTTAACATTCTTTTTTCATTTGTTTTGTTACACTAAACTAATTATCTGTATAGTTAAGTTCATACTTGTTTGTGCTGTCACGCTGATTTTTAAATCAAGTATTTTTGCCGTAAGAAACAACCCTTCAAATATGTTAAGATTATGTTGCTATTGCTACAATCGGTTATCTTTTTTGTTAGTAGGTGAGTGCCTCACGGCGCACGTTAGTCAACCACACGTAAATCAGTTTTATAACAGCACACTTATTTATCTACACTTATTCATTACGAACCTACTATTTAATTTAACATACCTTTTATTTACATACATTTTATTTACATACCGCAGCCTAAAACTTTTTTTTAAATCTTATTTTATTATAATAATAATTAACATATTTAAAATTGAACTAAAACTAATAATATTATTTCAAATTGGAATTGAAACTTCTGAATGGGTACTCATAATAATAAGATTGCATTGTGACGGAATTATTTTATATTATTATAATGATGACAAAAGGAGATAAGTTTCTATAAAAACTTTTTTGCAAAAAAAAACAACCGACTTCCTTAAAAACACTACAAAGTGAAAAATAACTTTAATTTCGGTAGTCGGTGTCTTAGGATCTGTATTTATGGTTTTTTTGCCACCGACTTCCGAAATTAAAGTTATTTTTCACTTTGTAGTGTTTTTAAGGAAGTCGGTTGTTTTTTTTTGCAAAAAAGTTTTTATTTTTAAATTTTTAGTTGTGGTATTCACCCTGCACTAATTCCAAACAAACAATGCATATTTATGCGATAGCAGAAATCGCGGTTGATTTCCTGTCATTTTTTAAAGAGTTCCGATGTCTGTCTCCCGAACTCATCATCAGATCTATATGAAAATTATATGGGACCATTTCGAAATAAACCCCTTTCGAACAAAAAAAGAATTTTGCAAATCCGTCTATATATGACGGAGTTATGGCCGAACATACATAAAAAAAAAAAAAAAAAAAAAACATATAAACATCCGAATTGATAACCTCCTCCTTTTTGAAGTCGGTTAAAAAGAGAAAAATTTAAAATCCACCTTATCACCTTATAAACCTAAGCAAGACCTACCGTCACATTTTACAGATCGTGACATAATTAATAACAACTTTTTAACCCTTAACTTGACAACGTACATCGTACTGTACATACATTAAAAAAATATATTTCTTGTTACTACTGGGAAAAAAAATCGTTCTGTTTTGTACCAATATATTGTCAATTATAGTAGAATTGGTAGAAAATTATTTCACTATGACAACACAATAAAACACATGTCAAAATCAAAATGTCCGCAAAGCAACAAGCTGTTCGTGTGACACGAGTAAGTGTTTTATTTTTTATTAAACTTTTTGTCTCGAGACTTGGCAATGATTTGTGTGTGCTTTGATGTTAAGTATATCCAGAATTCAATTAGTGCATTTTTACGTAGCTACCTAAATACTAACTCATGCTTTTGATTGAAATAAATGAATGTACATCGCACTGCACGCTGCCAATGACACGCTGAAGTACTGACCGTAAACTATGGTAACCACACTGTACATTGCCAGGTTTACGAAGTATTGGGTTTTCGATTGTTTTGGCAGTATTTGCTCGTTTGTTTTTTGTAACGCTTTGCTAGAAGGTGTTTGTTTTGACTTTTGTTTTCTGTTTTGCCTGCAGAATTTAAAACTAACTCGTTCGCACAAAATCTTGGCTTTGGTTCCTGCAAAAAATGCATGTTCTGAGGGTAGTTCTTCGTCCGATGAAGAAACCAATGTTTATATACTTTTAGGAATAAGGAGCGCAAATATTAAAAAAAACAATGTGATGCACAACAAAAATATATAACTGTTTGTTTTAATTAAGGAACAAAATAACAATCACTGAAATGCACATAAACACAATTGTAGATCTCACGGCCCTTGAACGATGTTTCCACCACGAACGACGCCTGCCAAAAGAGACCGTTAGCGGCGTGCACGCCGCTTTTATGGACTCTCAGCTGTCACTCCTTTCTTCGTTCCTAACACGGCCTCTCCTGATGCCAAGTCGTCCTCGACTTGATCTTCTTGGGATGCACCTGTAGTGCGGTGATTCTGGTGCGCCTGCACTGCTCCTATTTCGGCATCCAAGCTCGGCATGGATAGCCCTGACGACTTGGGTGCTGGTTCTGGCTCACTCTCAACCTCATCGGTTTCATCATCTGAAAGAGTTTACGATGGTTATTCATATAGGCAACACAAATATTTTGATCACTTAAAAATGCCAAGATAAGAACATGACGACCAATGATATAAGATGGTCAGCGTCCCAACCACCCTATATCATTGCCTTATACTTTACCATAGCGATTAACGCTATGTGGGTGACAAACACCGATGTTGGGCGACTAACGCCATTGGGACAAACCCGCATGTTGGGCGACTAACGCCATTGGGACAAACCCGCATGTTGGGCGACTAACGCCATTGGGACAAACCCGCATGTTGGGCGACTAACGCCATTGGGACAAACCCGCATGTTGGGCGACTAACGCCATTGGGACAAACCCGCATGTTGGGCGACGACCGCCATTGGGACAAACCCGCATGTTGGGCGACTAACGCCATTGGGACAAACCCGCATGTTGGGCGACTAACGCCATTGATGAGGAACACATCCCATTGTTGGGCGACTAACGCCTTCGATGAGGAACACATCCCGTTTTTGGGCGGCACACGCCTTTGGGAACACACCCCATCTATTTCTGAAACCAAAAATAGAGTTAATGAATCGCACTCACTTTCAAAGAAAATGGTGCAACTTTCCGGGCACCATTCTCCCTTCCATGGCACCATGTATTGGGAGGCTGCTTGAGTAGTTTTTCCACAGCTTCCACTGAGCAGTTTAAGTTCATATCGACCGTTAGGTAGAACTTTGGTCACTCTATACGGTCCTCGCATCCCAGGGTCCAATTTACCCGTTGATTGCGAGTACTTTATAACAAAAGCAAGGTCGTCCACCTTGTAGTCACGTGGTGTGCATCTGGACCGATTGGCTGAAGCGTCCTGCTGATCTTGATTTTTCTTCAGGAGTTCGCTAGCGCGACTTCGAGAGATCTCCCGCAGAGCTTCTCGGTTGGTATCTGAAGTGCTTGCGGCTAGATCACGCACCAGCGAACGTATAACTGGAGTAGAGGCGTCGGTGCCAATCATTAAATTTATGGCTGAGGTTTGAGTGGTTTTCTGCTTACTGATATTCAATACTAGTTGTAGTTTCCAAAGTGTAGTTGACCAGGATGCGTTTTTGTGTCCTACTTCGATACGAAGCATGTTGAGCACAGTTCTTATATAACGCTCCACTTGACCATTCGAGCCGTGCATTTCAGGGGTAATGTAATGTAGGTCGGAGCCAAGTTCAGATATCCATTGGACAAAGTCTATAGACTCAAACATCCTACCCCTATCAGTAACCAACAATCTGGGAACACCAAACAGAGAGACGGCCTGGGACATAACGCGTTTTAACTCACTGGTATCTTGACGATAGATAGGATACAAGAGACAAAACTTTGTAAAAGCGTCAACTAGTATCAGGACTTTGTAACCCTCAGACTCAGGCAATGGTCCCAGAGCATCGACATGAACGGTATCAAAGGGTGTGTTAGGTTTTGGCCAGGATGAAATATTCTGCAGCGGGGCCCGGGGCACTCGCTTTTTAGAAATACATATTAGACAATGCGAAACATATTTAGATACAAACTGGCGGAGACCAGGGAACCAAAAATGTTTAAGGATAAGGTGCAGAGTTTTATCAGCACTAATATGCTCATGCTCATCGTGAAAGATTCGTAAGAGACTGAGTCGATGTCCCTTGGGTATAAAACAAAGAAGACGCGGTTCCTCACCGACCGGCGTGCATTTATAATACAGGAGGTCTCTCTTGAAGACATAGCGACTAGAATCGAGCTGTCCCTCTGAAAGTTTTTATATTAGATCTCTCGTTTCATGATCTGCATTTTGTGCTATTTGTGCCCAGTTACGAGGTTTCGTTATTTGATTAATGGAGACGACTGGGTTTCGACTGAGATAGTCGGCATGCGGCAGCATAACTCCTTTTCTGTACTCGATAGAAAAGTGGAAATCCTGAAGATAAATCCACCACCGGGCGACGCGAGGGAGCAGATCCTTTTTGCGTTCTGTGGATTTAAGAGCGTTGCAGTCTGTGACGACCTTGAATTGCAAGCCCACCAAATAATGGCGAAAATGCTGCAAAGCCTTCACGACTGCTAACGTCTCCAACTCGTAGCTATGGTATTTGCTCTCTGCTCCCTGCGTAACCTTACTGAAGTATGCTACCACATGTTTTCCACCGTCAGTATCCGTCTGTAAAAGTACCGCCCCGTAACCAGCTGAGCTTGCGTCTGTGTGAACCTCGGTGTAAAGTTCAGGGTTGAATATGGCAAGAACAGGCTCGCTAGTCAAGCAATGTATTAAATCTTGGCGAACCTGTTCCTGTTCCTGACCCCAACGAAACTCAACCCCCTTTCGAGTCAAATGAGCAATGCACGCGGTCTTAGTCGCATAATTTTTAATGTACTTGCGGAAATATCCCGCAAGTCCTAATAATTGTCGAACCTGTCTGACATTTTTGGGAACTGGGGAGTTTTTTAGAGCTGCTATCTTGCGAGAGCTCGGTCGTACCTGACCGAAACATATTAGCCTACCTAAATATTCGACCTCGGTAGTCAAGAAAGAGCATTTCTTTAGATTTATCGAGAACCCCGATTTGGTGAGCGTTTGCAGGACTCTTTGGAGCAAAACAATGCCGTCCTCTACGGTATGACTTAACAAAAGGACGTCGTCAATATACACTAGAACGTTTCCAGCGTCAATGAATTCGCGAAGGGTGTGGTTGATAATCCGTTGGTAAACGATCGGGGAGTTCGTCAAACCATATGGCATCTTTAGATATTCGTAGTGCCCTTCTGGTGTGACGAATTCCGTTACATGAACGGAGCTCTCTTTGATTCGTATTTGGTGGAAACCAGTAGCCATGTCTAGACTGCTGAAGAAGGTGTAGCGACCCAACCGATCAATGTGGTCATCTATCAGAGGCAGTGGATATCTTTCCTTTTCAGTGATACGGTTAAGTGCCCTGTAGTCGACGCACATTCGGTCGGTTCCGTCCTTTTTCTTCACCAGGATTATGGGGCTTGCGTATTCTGATCGTGATTCTCTGATGATGCCTTTGTCCAGTAGATCCTTGACTATTTCGCGTACTATGAGTTTTTCGTTATAAGAGAGTTTGTATGGTCGGTAAACAATGGGAGAGGTACTAGTTAGCTTAATTTCCATTTCGCCTGTTGTGACTGTACTTGTTGCAGTTCCAAAGATAAGAAAATCCGAAAATTTATTCATCACTGACATCAGAGAATCACGCAGAGTGCCTCGTAACGGGGTGTTAACTAACGCTTGGTCAAGACGTTGAACTTCGTTAACGTAGGCCTGAGTATCGCTAGTTCGCGTGATGTACTGTCTGTTTTTAGTGCGTACATACGTGACGCCATCGCGATTGAGAACGTCTGTTCCAATAATAATGGAAGTGTTCATGCATGACTTTGGCACCACAACTAGATCGGTTTCAATAGAAATGTCACTAAGCTCGATAGTTGCTGTTATGAACGATGAAGCTACGATTTCCCGCTCGCTTATACCCTTAAGAACGCAATGTGTTGGTTTGACTTGGCAAGAAAGGTGCTTCAAGACGTCGGAAGAAATCAGTGACACGTTTTGAGCTCCACTATCTATTAGTGCGTCCATGGGGATGCCCTGAACAACTGCCGTTACGATGTCAGTTTTATTATTTTCGTGACCTGTGCACAAATTAACGTTTCGCTGATTACTAGATTCTGACCGGTTCTTGGCGAAGCACTTTTCTTCTGTGTGCCCCTTTTTCTTACAAAATGAGCACTGCGATTCGAATTTGTTAGTAGCAGTGGTATCATTGACTGTACTCTGTATCCCGGATTTCGCGGCAGACTTATCGGTAGGTTCCCTGCGAGGCTTTTTGGTACAATTTCGACCTAAATGTCCGCGCTGATTGCATAAGTAGCACTTGGGTCCGCGGTCGGAGGATGAGTTCGAAGACGCATGTTTATTTGTCACACTACCGCGAGAATCGGATTTAGTACGGTTCTGTTTTACGTAAATCGAAAGGAACGAGACTATGTCTTCAGTAGCCAAGTTTGCATTTGCCGCGGCTGCCCTAATTTGTGGGTTATCGATACCGCGTATAACTATCAGACTTCGCAACTCATCGCTGAGACCCTTCACTATCCTTAAACGTAACAACGTACGCCGAGCGTATTCGGCATATGTCGTGAATTTGTCGGATGTCGTATTCATTGTTTCGAATAGAATATTAGCATAGTCTAGCTTCCGAGGGCAAAGAGGTTTGAATTCAAGCTTAAAGTTTGACCAAGTTCGGTCGTTGGTGACCCATTCGTTCAACCAAACCTTAGCGTCACCCCTAAGGCAGGAACCTACTCGCGACAAACATTCGTAGTCGCTCCAACCGTTCGCGGTAACTGCGCGATCCACTTCATCACACCATGCGTCAATGTCGTGTATGTTTGGATCGAAATTAGACACGTAGTAGCTGTGCGACCTAGCAGGCTGCAACGATCTTATGGCTTCCGCGAGCATGTTTACGGTAGACGCAGCTTCAGATTCGCGAGCAATTGGATCGTTGCTACGAATGGTCGTTGAAAGGCCCTCGGAGTTGTTTGCACGAACTCGTTGTGGAACATCGCTCAAGTCCGCGGGACTACGAGAACACGAAGTGACCCCATGAGTCGGGTCCTGAAGGTTCGTCATAGTGTGTGACTTTTGCAAGTTATCAGGTGTGGATATCGCATTCGTACCGGTATGCTCAATAGCGTTAAGTCTTATCATGATATTGCTGATGGTATCTTGTAACGAGTTACTGCTATGAGGCGTTACTGAGGGACGTCTTGCGCGCGGGGGTGTTAATGTAGATCGAGATCTAGAACGGCGGCGGTCACGAGCATCACGGCGACGATAATACGAACTATCCTTAGAGCCACTACGTTCCCGACGGCGGCTCCATCGTGATCTATGACGCGACCTATTTATGGTTTCACTGCTAGTGGACTCATCTCGCGAAACACGTTGAGACCGACCTCGTGAACGACGACGTTCATGACTTTTAGGCATGTTTAGCACAACAGCTTGATATTAAATCACACACACGTAAAATATCAACATTGACAAGAGAAAACAAAAGTAAAAATAAAAATGTGGGTAGAAAGGTATTTTGTTCCTTGTATGTTTTTATAGGTCATTTAGTGAGCAATTTAAGTGTTCTTTATCCAACTTCTGATTTTAGGAATAAGGAGCGCAAATATTTAAAAAAACAATGTGATGCACAACAAAAATATATAACTGTTTGTTTTAATTAAGGAACAAAATAAAAATCACTGAAATGCACATAAACACAATTATAGATCTCACGGCCCTTGAACGATGTTTCCACCACGAACGACGCCTGCCAAAAGAGACCGTTAGCGGCGTGCACGCCGCTTTTATGGACTCTCAGCTGTCACTCCTTTCTTCGTTCCTAACAATACCACCTTCTCCAGATTCTTCTGATCCACCTTCGCTAGCATCTTCGCTTGAAGCCCTCAATTTACTAGATAGTTCGACTGACTCCAATAAAGAGCAGATAGTCCAGTCATTACGTACATTCAAAAAAGAAAATGAATTTGCGCTTCTAATTTTTTAATATGTTGTAGGGGATACCTAGAAAAGCTTAACTTGAGATTGTCGACCAAGCTTTCCTAGGAGCTTTCGCCGCCATGTTGAAAAAAGGGGTAAAATTTGTTTTTCGGCAATAACTCGGCTATCCGATGAGATTTCGAAAATTTTTGTAGGACACTTTTTGTAGCTTTCTTTGTGCTCTACAATAACGCCTGAATCATTTTTAGCGTATCATGCATCGTTATCGAGATATCGATCGATAAAGTCATAAATTTAGGACACAATTTTTGTTTTTTGCTTTTTTTTTCTTTGGGTCTTGATAAATATGAAAAATTGTGGAATTCAAACTTGTAGAGCATATTCAGACCTACAATTTCCTTCTTGGATTTTTTTATGTTGGACAAAAATTACGATCTCCAGCGCGCCGCAAAGTCGGTGAATCCACGCTCAGCATCGAGCGAGCTGCTCGCTCGGTTGTGTCTGGATGTCGAATCGAATGGGAAATTGTTCAGGAAATTGATGGGATAAAAAATAAGTACATAGAGCAACAAATTAAGGATCACACAATAGTAATTTATTAAACAAATAATTTGTTTGTGCAGTAAAAAATATTATTTTTTTACAATACAAAATAAAGAAAACAAAATAAACGGAAAGAAAAATATTTTTTTCTGCACTCGAGACACGAACGATGGACTTTTTTCATGTCTTTTTTCGCTTGGATGGTCCAGGCTGATGATCTTCGTCCTCCGTAAACTCTTCGAGTTGTTGTGTCTGTTGAAACGTTGGAAATGATGCTGATTCGATGAGAGCATCGTCATCATCATCGTTACAGACATCGTCGTCGTCGTCGTCAAGCAAAATGTTGACTCTGGCGACGTTACTGCATGTTTGTCCACTGCAGTGCATGCAAATAACGGAGCAACTGATTCCCGCTTTTCTGCACCCACAGGCGGCCTCACAATTTCCTTTACACTTACAGGAGATGAGCTTCAATAGTTCAGGCGGAGCGGGTTCGGCGGTGCTGGTGATTGGTTCGAGCCCTCGATTGGTCTGTCGCCAACCCCATCCTTGTGGATCCTTGAAAAATCCGAGCCAGGTTTGAACTTGGAGATACGTCCGGAAAATGTGTTGACGCACAGCGCTTTTGGTTGGCGGGAGTAGTGAGAGGTGATTCACTTTATTCGCTGTCATTGATTTTGCGAAGCGATGGAATCGCAAAATATTTATGGACTTCTCGTGCTTATCACCACCATATAGGGCGATAAGGAATTGCTCTCCCGCGCAAGTGAGAACCTCCGGATCGACCTTTTCTTGTTTGAATAATTCCACCGATGACCGTAGCTCTGGATTTTTCTCGAGAGTGTTAATGAACTTCGACTTGCCGATGTTATAGAAAGATGATGTCGTGTCGCAACCGCTAAAAGCGTGAATGAAAAGAATGTGCTCCAGAACTGACTTGTGTTTGAAACTGTGCGGCGAGTACAACTTTTCCGGCGTATTTCCTTTTGCTGGTTTGCGGAAAAATATATTATTTTTATCCGGAGCAAGCCCGGCGAGTAAAACCAGAAGATCGATATCTTCGCCGACGATTTCCACGGAGTCATGACTCGACGCTTCTTTAATTGCCGTGTTCACAATAAGAGTATCCGCGTCCTCAAAAGCCTGCTCCACTTTTATTCCGGTCGTTGTAAAGTAACGGCAAAGCATTTGTATTAGTTGGTTCTTGTTTTGATCCCTTGTGAGAAACTTCTCCTGGCTAACTTTTGGAGTAGTTGTCTCATCGAATGTGAACTCCGGCGATTGGTTTTTTCTCGAACGTCGTACTCTTTCCGAAGTTTTGGTTCCAGCGAGTGTCATATCAGTCGGATAACCGTCGAATATGATTGCAACCTTTCCTTCGAAGTTATGTTGTACGTATCTGACGTATTTCTGGCAGATAAGGTCAAACGTTTCGATTCGACCCCACACAACTTTGTGGAGAAGGAATCCACCGTCGATTATGCAATGATGTCTGTTGGAACGTTGTAAATTTTCGGTCAAAGGTTCGAAGGCTTTGTATAATAATGACTTTGTTCCTTTCCGCATTCCTTCTTCGGTGAACAGCGACAGCGGGAACGGAGCAAGTTCGTATGCCAGAAAATGTTTCAGATCAGTCTCGGAATTTTTAGCAATGCACATTCTTTGAAAAAGTAGCAGTGGGTTGATCGGAACTGGTGACGAGTCGATTTTAATGCTGGTAGTTACTGCCGATAAGGGAAGCACTTTATCCTTTCTCTTGAAAGACAAGGATGCGAAATTTGCTCCGACGATTTTGGTCATCATCTCGCAACCAATTTCGTATGCACGATGACAATTAATGTTATCGTTTGCGATAACTCCTGTCCCGATAGACGTCAATTCTTTTTGTTGAGGAAAAGGATTGTGACCTGCGAGCCACATGTCCAGTTTCTCCACGTCGGAATTGTCTCGAGAAATTCGCGAAGGCCTCATATCGACGTGCTGTTCGGTTGTGCAACAAGATACTCCGGAAAAGTTTTCAATCTGTTCACAAATGTTTTGGAGCTGGACCATACCCAAAGTCCACGATGCTATTGTGCTGTCCGTAATTCCCCGTCCCTGAGTTAGTCCTCCCGTTGTCTTCATGGATCGCATAAGAGTCTGCTCGATCGTCATGTCTGACATAATCCCAGACCAAAATTTGTCCGTGCGACGAATCGTAAAATATCCACTACGAGTGAACTTGATGTAATCTTCCATGGGTATTTTTTCATGCAAAGCTCGCATATCCTGTAGGTACAAGTGAGCAGACTTTGCATACAGGAAGTGACCGCTTGCGTGAAAATACGGAAGCATTTTTTCTATGGTATTGAGATGAAGTTCCCAATTACCCGATCTTTCTGCCTCCACAAAGTTTTTCACCAGAGAAACCATTCGGTGATACTGTACCCAGAGTTTCGCTGTGGGGCCTCGGTTTTCGATAGCATTCAATGCTTTCGCAAATTTCTCGTACGCGTTTTTCACCCCGTTGTTTTCTGCGGCTGTCAGGATGGTCGGTCGATTAAAAACATCTTCCGCGTAGTAATCGAGTTCGTCACGTTCCTCTTCGTCGAATTCAAGCGAGTCCAACACAATTTTTGTCAACGCTGTGTGAGCCAAAATGTGAGCACGGACAGCTCGTGCATATGCATGACCGCAGAGTATTTTGTCGACACAATTTTCGGCGTAGATTAACTTGAGAAGATCTTCGATTCCACTACCCGACATTATCGCACCAATCGATCCCATAAACGACATCAGTAGATGAAATCCACCGAGTCTTACAACAACGTCTTTTAACTCCGATGTTGGATAAGCGGCTCCCACGATGTCCCGAGCTTTCCAGTACAGCGGCTGATCGAATGTGACGATTGTAGTTTTTTGATTACAGCGTTTGCTGTTCCGTACAGCTTCTTGAAGCGATGTAAAGATCGTCTCGTAATCGGTTGGCGGTGCGTTGATAAATGGAAGGCACATAACCTTTGAGCGAGCGTAATGCAGATTGGCTGTTGCACTTTCCATAAATCCATTCCATCCTGGAATTCCGATGGAGCAATTCCATTTCCCGTATAGCCAAATGAAATCTGTGATCGTTGGTAATATGTCGCTCGAAAGTTGACGGAGAGGTTCGGAGACAGTTACAGACTGTAAGCCTGCCGATTTATGTTGGCTGTAAGACAGTACAGGAACCATGCCCAATTGTGCAATCTCTGAGGCCGATTTAATTTCGACAATACGCGAAATTTCTCTCTCGCGCTCAATAGCCGTGAAAGGAGTCACACAATGAATTCCCCCCATCGCATGAAACGTTCCACGGCCGTCGAGAGTGTTTATGTTGAAATCCGCATTATCAAATACGAATTGACTGAATGAATTTTCCAGGATTTCACTTTCAGGTCGATGAATGCACGAATTCTCGAAAATCGTCACTTCTCGATACGGTGCACTGAACCCCATTGCCGATAAAATGTTGATGAGGCTCTTGGAACCGAATTTCTTATACAGATAAGTTCCAACACCGATCTGCAGCGGAGAGAAAAAAGAACGAGGACGCACAGCCGTAATTATTGCGTGAGCAATCGATGTGCACTTTTTTTTCCACGAGTCCAGTGCGCCACGTTTATCTTTCATTATTGCTGTTGAAAGAAAAACTTGTAGAGATTCCGGAACAGCGGCTTCGACATCCCGTACAAATTCATCCGAGGGAGGATAATTTTGTTTGTCGTAAACGACGCCTCTTATGTCCTCTCGAATTATAGCAGCAGCTTCGCGAATAACTCGGAGTCGTTCCTCGTGAGAGTTCTGCTTCTTTTCCTCGTACCATTTATCCGCAAGAATTTTAAATCCGGTGTTTCGGAAACAAACGACACAATTTCGCTTTTGTTTCTCGATAATTAGAATGTCCTCGCCATATTTCGCTTCTAAATGGGCTTTAACCGTTTTTATGTGAGGAACAAAATTTCCATTTACGTGACTCATTAATTCAGTCATCGAAAACTGGCATTCGTCGGAATTTTCTTTCAGAAATGAGTAAATCCCCTCCATTGCCTCGTCGACTTTGTTACCTGTCGGTCGTCCTCTTTTCGCACCCTCCTCAGGTAGCGGGTTGTACACACGATGCATGCATTCGCGATGGTAGCGAGCTTCTACGGCGATGAGATCAGGTACCGAGCAGACACGCTTGACGATAGAAGCGGCAAATTCATCGTTACGTCCGAGCAGATATTTTAGAACGTTATCTTTCATGGACTTTTCTCGAACCGTTCGAATTGCGTGTCGTCGATGCATTGGTGTTTTTGTTTGATCGGAAAACGGTACTCCACAAAACAAACATTTATTTTGAAAATCGAAACGGTCTTCGAGCTGCTGTTGATGTTCGGGTTCCGGTTCAGGTTCAGGTTCCTGTTCTTCCGAGACTGATTTTGATCGACGAGCGACAAACGACGCGAGTCTTTCGTTCGCATAATTCTTATAACACGCCCTATGCACACTCACAGATTCGACACTTTCTAGCATGCGTTGATGGTCCACATGTCCTCTTTTCTCACTCACCGTCAAGAGAGTTCGAACAGCTCTTTTTTTAGCAACATAAATGTCGTCGATTAACGCTTTTTTACAAATAAAACAGTCTCCCATGGTCACAAAATAGTTCAAATACGTGTGCTCACTTCGAAAGGCTCGAGGCAACTATACCGAGATGCTACGAAAAGACGAACACGTTTCAACACGTAGACCCTAATAAAAGGGTCCTTTTATACCTGTCCCCTCCAACTCCAACGGACGCTCTATGCGGGCACTCCGTTATAACGAGTTTACAGCCAACTAGATATCGAAATTTTTGCCCAGAATATCGGAACCCTCGATTTACACTACGCACAGCAAAAACTCAACACGATACGATAAACTAACTTGAGCGCGCTCGATGCTGAGCGTGGATTCACCGACTTTGCGGCGCGCTGGAGATCGTAATTTTTGTCCAACATAAAAAAATCCAAGAAGGAAATTGTAGGTCTGAATATGCTCTACAAGTTTGAATTCCACAATTTTTCATATTTATTAAGACCCAAAGAAAAAAAAAGCAAAAAACAAAAATTGTGTCCTAAATTTATGACTTTATCGATCGATATCTCGATAACGATGCATGATACGCTAAAAATGATTCAGGCGTTATTGTAGAGCACAAAGAAAGCTACAAAAAGTGTCCTACAAAAATTTTCGAAATCTCATCGGATGGCCGAGTTATTGCCGAAAAACAAATTTTACCCCTTTTTCAACATGGCGGCGAAAGCTCCTAGGAAAGCTTGGTCGACAATCTCAAGTTAAGCTTTTCTAGGTATCCCCTACAACATATTAAAAAATTAGAAGCGCAAATTCATTTTCTTTTATTTGCCTTTTTTTCGGACGAAATGACTGGACTAAGAATGAAGTCTCAATAAGTGTACCTCTAACGCCAATATTCGATGAAGTTTTTCTATCACCGACTACGAGCAACTACAACATTTTACCTACACTGAACTCCATACAGTCTTTACCAACCCCTACCGTTCAACAACCGTCTCCTCAGCCCGGCACTAGCCGACAGCAGCAGCCACTAACCAGATCTAAGCGTAAAAAGACAACAAAGAATGCAGTGACCAAAAAAGTTAAAGTCAAAGTTCTAGATTATCATTGGTCCAAAGCAGTATTTCGTCATAGTGCTTGTCTTGAAGAAAACTTATACGACCTACATCAAACAAATATTGATACAGCACTGGATTATTTTTATTACTTTTTTTCACCTGACATAATTACTGACATTGTTCTTAATACAAATTTATACTCAGTGCAACAACTAGGGCGATCTGTACAGTTGACAGAAGATGAGATAAAGAACTTCTTAGCCATCCAAATGTTGATGGGTATAGTGCAGATGCCAGCCTATACAGATTATTGGTCTAAAAGGACAAGATACCCTCTCATAGCTGATCTTATGCCTCTCAAAAGATATCAACAAATACGTCGGTATATTCAGTTTGCTGATAACACCTTAGAAGACTCAGACCGTTACTTCAAAATTCGTCCCGTTATGGAAAGAATACGACAAAACTTTTTGAAAGTCGAAGAAGAAGGAAAATATTCGATTGACGAGATGATGATACCTTATAAAGGTCGTAAAGCAGGTAAAAGAAAGCAGTATGTAAAAATGAAACCTAAAAAATGGGGTTTCAAGAATTTCGTGCGTGCGGGAGTCTCGGGTATTATACAGGGTGTCCAAGAACCTGGCGTCCAACTGGATTCCCACGATGCCCCAAGTTCTAACAGTACTCAGAAAAATATTTTAAAAAATCCACCCCATGTACTTACAGAATTATACTGATTTCAAAAAAAAAGGGGAAATGAGCACCCTGTGACATACTTTTGAATGCTGTGACTGCTAATGCTGATAATTTCGATATTTCTTGGAGGTTTTGTAATCTAGGGTATTGCTGTGTCTAAATAGAATGTAAAAATAAAGTACTTATTGTACCATTTTAAAATAAAATATTATTTTAACTAAAGGTGATATGGAAAACTATTGAATTTCGCAACTTTGACCGACTGTAGTGTAAAAAAAATGTACCAAAATAGTATGGCAAGTGACGTCAAATTTTGACGCGTTTATTCCTCTTTTTAAAAAGGTATAATACTTACACATTAATTTGAAAAAAAAAAATTTTTGATAATATTTTTACTCAACAACCCAATTTTTACGATGTCTTACAGAATTCTTAGAAAGAAAAATTTACGACGAATTGGATCTAACCTCTAAAGAATTACTATTGTATGCTCATAAAAATAACAACAGGCCTCTCAAAAAACAGGTTAGACCGTAAGGGACGGTATGTGCATGCATCTCACCATAGTGATTCGTTATTACAACAGGAGGGAGCAAGACAGAAACTATCTTTGCGATTTGCTGGTTCTTCTTTATGGTACTCCATTATTCAGGTAAGAGTGAGGGAGAAAAAGGTTAGAGGTGCGAGTGAGATAGATAGTGACGCTATCTGGGATCGTGCTATTTAGGATAACAGTACGGTCAGTACGCGTCACTGCCTCCTGCCGTTACTACGCACCTCTCTCTTATTGTTACCATTGATCACGTACTACGATTTAAAGCTTTGTTTATTGGACTCGATTACTCTTTGTGCTCTGGACTTTGAAACGAACTCTTTACGACGACCTTTGCCTGTGTTTGGACAGTTTGTGTTTTGTGTGTGCTACCATGGCGACCTACACTCCGCAAGAATACGCAAATATGCACTACATTTATGGAGAATGTAGAGGTAATGGACGAGCTGCAGCGAGACTTTACAGAGAAAGGTATCCGAGGGCTACGCGATATCCCGACCATCGAGTTTTCATTAATGTGCACAGATCACTATGTGACGGGCGGTTCCCCAATCAAGTAGCTGGTGAAGGACGACCCGTAAATGACTTCATACGCGATGAAGTTTTAGAGGCGGTGTCGGCAAATCCAAGCATCTCTGTGCGAGGAATAAAAGCTGATACGGGGATACCGAAGAGCACAGCACACAGTATTCTCCAAAAAGAAGAATATCATCCGTACCACGTACAGCGAGTGCAAAGTCTTTTACCTCGAGACTATCCGAGCCGAGTCGCGTTTTGTGAAACAATCCTGCAAAAACATCGAGAAGACGAAAACTTTATCGACAAAATTTTGTGGTCAGATGAATCAACATTTAAGAAGGATGGCTACATGAACCTACACAACTTGCACGAGTGGCATGTGGAAAATCCGCACTTGATGCGAGAAGATAGATCCCAGTACCGGTTCAAAGTGAACATGTGGACCGGTATTCTCTGTGGGAATATTATTGGTCCATTTGAGATGCCCGAGAATTTGACTGGCGAATCATATTTAAATTTTCTTCAAAATGATTTGCCAAACTTACTAGAAGAGACCCCACCAGATATGTGGTTCCAACACGACGGCTGTCCAGCACATTTTCGCGTATCCGTTAGAGAGTTTTTGGACGAGCAATACCCGAACAGGTGGATTGGGCGATCAGGAACAATCCCGTGGCCAGCCCGCTCACCTGACTTAAATCCGCTGGATTTTTTTTTCTGGGGAACTATGAAGGAGCTCGTTTATGCGAAGCCCATTAATGACATCGCTGACCTTCGTGAGAAGATAACACAAGCAGTGCAGGTGATACGTCAAAAAAGTTACTCGCGAAACATAAAGCGGTCCTTTTTAAGGAGAGTGAGAGCTTGTATTGCCGCGGGTGGTCAACATTTTGAACATTTATTGTAATAAAATATCTTTAAACTAACATTCTTTGCTTTTATTCTACTGGGAACCCATCTACCTGTGTGTATTTCCTTCTTGCTCACTCTTGGAACCGAAGTAAATAATAGTAGTAACATAACAGTTTCTAAGATAAGAAAGGGTCCGACAGTTACCGTTAGTAGGTAGGCACTTCGTAAAAATTGGGTTGTTGAGTAAAAATATTATCAAAATTTTTTTTTTTTAAATTAATGTGTAAGTATTATACCTTTTTAAAAAGAGGAATAAACGCGTCAAAATTTGACGTCACTTGCCATACTATTTTGGTACATTTTTTTTACACTACAGTCGGTCAAAGTTGCGAAATTCAATAGTTTTCCATATCACCTTTAGTTAAAATAATATTTTATTTTAAAATGGTACAATAAGTACATTATTTTTACATTCTATTTAGACACAGCAATACCCTAGATTACAAAACCTCCAAGAAATATCGAAATTATCAGCATTAGCAGTCACAGCATTCAAAAGTATGTCACAGGGTGCTCATTTCCCCTTTTTTTTTGAAATCAGTATAATTCTGTAAGTACATGGGGTGGATTTTTTAAAATATTTTTCTGAGTACTGTTAGAACTTGGGGCATCGTGGGAATCCAGTTGGACGCCAGGTTCTTGGACACCCTGTATACGATTTTCTTCTTTATGGTGGCGATGACACCTTTCGTGGACTGAAATTTAGGCACAACGAAGTTTCAATTGGTTTGGGGGGCAAGGTAGTGATTGCATTGTGCAAAACTATAACGCAAAAACCGGCCATTGTTTACGCTAATAACTTTTTTATGTCACCTGAACTAACGTATATATTGCGTGAAGAGTACGGGATTCTAAGTCTCGGTACTATAAGGACTAATCGTCTACGAGGCTGTCAGGAGTTATTGCCAACTGACCAACAAATGAAGAAGAAGAAACGTGGTTCTAGCGCTCAAGCTGTCTGTAATAAAAATAAGCTGGCGGTGGTAAAGTGGAACGACAATAAGGTCGTTACACTTATTAGCTCGTATATAGACTCGCACCCTATCGAAACTATCAAGCGTTACGATAAAGATGAGAAAAAGAAGGTACACGTAGAATGTCCTCAAATTGTAAAACATTACAATAAACACATGGGAGGGGTGGATTTGGCGGACATGTTAATATCTTTATATAGAACCCCCTTCAAAAGTCATCGTTGGTACCTGGGAATATTTTCACAACTTATTGACATGTGTATCAATAACGCTTGGCTTTTGCATAGACGGGATGGAAAAAATATTATGTTGAAGGATTTTAGATTTCAACTGTTCGAAGGATTGACTAAATCAAATAGAACAGTAAAAAATATAAACGTCACAGAAGACATAGGCGAGGATCTAAAAATCCATAAACCAGTCTCTGTTCGTCCAATAGACAGCGTCTGATTCGATGATAAGGGTCATCTCCCAGAAGCAGGGGATGAAACAATGCGTTGCAAGTATTGCAAAAGTGGTAGGACAACTCTCTTCTGTATAAAATGTAACGTACATTTATGTTTTGTTGTGGGAAAACAGAAGCGTAATTGCTTCCGTAATTTTCACACAAAATAATTAAGTTTTTTTTTGTATTTTCTCGTTTTCATTTAAATAAATAGATAATAAATATTAAAAATGTATTTCATTATCAACCTGGCAATGTGCACCACAATGTACAAACAATACTATGTCAACATTTCGCCATAATTGGCAGTGTACATTGTGATGTACATAGATTTTCTCGAAACCTAGGACATCTAGATTTTTATTTTTTTCGTGTCTTTTAATCATAATTAAGGCCAAATATATCAATAAAGTACATTTTTTCAAGTTTTTTACTTCCTGCCAAGTTAAGGGTTAACGGTCCCCGGTAATCCTGTGGCAAGTGCATCGCTTATAAGCTACTACGGAAATCACAAATATGGTGAAGAAGTTTTCACAATAACTCCAGTGGCAGATAACGACATCTAAGAGAGATGTCGTTATCTGCCACTGGAGTATATAATCATAATCTCTAATATCATAATCTCCAACCTCAAAAGTAACGCTGAAGGTTACGACAACATTACCCTGGATATGATTAACTTGACTCTGCCACACACGTTAAATGTTGTCACGGATATAATAAACCGCTCCATAGTAACGTCAACGTTCCCCGATTTATGGAAAATTGCCTCCGTTAGGCCCTTGCCGAAAAATTCAAGTCCATCTACTTTAATAGACCTACGCCCTATTAGTGTATTACCATGCCTATCCAAAATATTAGAAAAAGTTGTTAGCCGCCAATTGACACTGTTTTTGGAACAAAATAACGTTCTTCCTGATTTGCAATCTGGTTTCAGAAAACAGCGCAGTACATCTACTGCTTTGCTGGATGTTACTGATAACATTTTGTCGGCACAAGACAGGGGAATGTGCCCATTACTGGTTCTACTTGATTTTTCCCGGGCATTTGGCGCAATAAATATCCCACTATTATTATCTAAATTAAATTATTATGGTTTCGACCCTAGCGCTACGGAATGGTTCCGCAGCTATCTAAGTAATAGAGAGCAACTTGTTGAGTAGCGTTTGGCTGATGGTACTACCCTTAGATCAACACTAATTTCTGTAGAGAGAGGGGTCCCGCAGGGCTCTATATTGGGCCCTATTCTCTTTATTTTGTACTGTGCTGATATTATAAAAAGTCTCCAGAAATGCAAGTACCATATATACGCCGACGATGTCCAACTTTATATATCTTTTAGGCCCGACGAGTATGATACAGCCATTAAAGATCTTAACGATGATCTTCAAAGAATCGCCGTATGGTCAGAGGAGAACTGCCTGTCGTTAAATCCACTAAAAACTAAATTTATAGTATTTGGCACAAGACAGCAGCTGGCTCGACTACCTGTGACATTTGACTTGAAACTTATGGGCGAACCAATTGAGCGAGTGTATGAAGCGCGCAATCTAGGTGTTGTAATGGACAAAGACCTTCGTTTTGAGAAACACATAGCTGACTCGGTTAGAAACTGTTTTTACCGTCTAAAAGTTTTATACAATATGAGGCCCTATTTATCGGAAAAACTACGGGAACAGCTAGTGGAAACCCTGGTTCTGTCCAGGTTGAACTACGCTGACACAGTTTACGGCCCGCGCCTATTAGCTCGTACAGACCGCCTCATCCAAAGGGTACAAAATGCCTGTGCTCGGTTTTGTTATAATATCCCTCGCAGAAGCCATGTTACGCCGTTTCTAAACAAACACTTTACACTAAAAATTACAAATTACACTTAGCTTGCCTTCTCTTCGGTGTGGTTAAATATCAAAAACCGGACTATCTATATAACAAGCTGAGTTGGGTTGCGAGTAGACGCGAATGCGGGAGAAGGCAATGCTCACAGCAACTCTCGACTCAGTCACAGGGTACAGCCGCTTTTAGAGGCAGCTTTCGTTATGCGGCTTCTAAAGTATGGAATAACATACCACCACCGATTAGAGTAATTAAGACAATAGACGCTTTTCGACGACGCTTACGGCAGTACCTCATAGAAGCGCAACGGAAGCTGGATATGGTCACACTAAATGTCTCAATTATCTGATTTATGTACCTATCTACCTACCTACTTAAGTACACACTTGAGTACGTACCAGTGTTAATTTCGGTAAATATTGCATGAAATTTACTTAAATGATTGGTGCCACTATACAGTTTCATCGCTGGAAATCTTACTCCTTCTTACGCTCAGCTCAGCTCCATGGCCTCCGTCTCCTGTATCTTTGGCTGCAGGCTGCTTCCGATTGCTGATTGATCCACGGCATTGCTGCGTCCCATTCGCGGGGGTGAAGCCTGTAGAATACAATACAACACATTAAAATGCACGTTTACTTACAATGTAAGCATTGCTAAACGACGTTTTCTTTTTAACTTACCTAATTTGCCTGGCCTACTTGCATGCGACTGAGACGCATCGTGATCGTGAGGTTGTGATGGTGCCATCTCACATTTCATCCTTCACCAAGAACTTTTCCCGTGATGAATCGGAGGGTAGATGCCTAAACATTATTAAGAATCCATCACGACTGTTTCTGCAAATGAGACCCCAAATTTTTATTGATTACCGCATACCTTTTTATCCTTATCTTTCTTCGTTGGCCAGCATGTTTTTTTGTGTTTTTTTTTTATTCCGTTTTTCTTCCATTTCCACTATAAGTCATAACCATCGACATTTAGATCAAACTCAATGAAACCAAACCATAGAAATAATAGACCAAGTTAAAAACATTAAAAGTTGCAAACTGTCCGCGAATAGTCCGTCGTGTTTCGCTGCTTGCAGCGTATTGTCCGATGAAGTGTATTGATAAATGAATTGAATAGTGTTGTGAAAGATTCGCATTGTTTAAAACAGGTTTTTTTATGCTCTGAATCCTTTACGCGTTTCTTTCTTTATGTATATAATTATCTAAGGTCTATCCTGCGTTTGTCTCATTTATGTATTTACCTACACACTAGATACACACACTAGACATTTACACTAGATACTTACTAAACGTAGTATATAAATCAACATTTCACTACTCATCTATTTTATTTAAGTATGCATATATTCGCCACGTAGCAGTATTTGTACAAAACTGAGTTACATCCGTCCGCTCACACTTCAGGTCCAGTTGAAAATCAGCGTCAGGCACTAGTTGTCTGACATTTTTTGCTGAACTGGACCTTTTTAGCGCAGCCGTGGGGCACACTTAAATGCTAGTTTATAACATCGCACTGTACACTTTTTATTGATTCTTTTTAATTTGTGTTTTTTGTTAATATTGTGTATTTTTTTTTTGCTGTATTATTTTGTGTGCCTTTTGAGTTTGTGCTAAATAAATGTATTTTCTTTCTTTCTTCTTCTACATCACTTCGATCACTTTCGATCGTCATATCCCATCAATCGTAAGTGTCGTAAATTTTGGATAAGACTTTTCTTTTTCATGTTTGATGCGTCAATAATTTACAACACTGTCCATGTTGTAAATACGAATTCACACCGACAATTTAGATTACGATTGGCTCGTGATATGATTTCACACTATTCAAGCAAAAAAATCGGCAAGTTGTTTTCAAGAACAAAAAAGGCTCAAACTTCGGCGTGCCTGATGAGATCCACCTCCTCAACGTTGGAATTCATCTCCCTGAGGAAGGCAATAGCTATAAAAGGTGTCGTTTCTGCAGCACCAAGAAGGAGGAAAAGAGAACTAAAATAATGTGTTCAACTTGTCAAGTAGCACTATGTGCAAAAAACTGTTTTAAATCCTTTCATGAGGCTTCACCTCAGGATTAATTAAAATTCAATATTACTAATAAAGATATGATTCCGTATTCGTCATTTTTCATTTATCAAAATATAAAAATATGAATTAATTCTAAAAAATAAATTATAACAACCGAAGCCAGGAAGAAACACTTGTATTAGAATAACAACGAAAGTACGGTAAATGTATCTAACCTTACCGGGCAAGGGGTATTATTTTCCCACTTCGACCCAAAGTGTACAGACAGAATCGGGCAAGGGGAATTAATTTCCCACCGAAAAAAAGGGGGTTTCCATGTCCCCCCCCCTTATTTTTTTTTTTTTTTTTTTAATCACTGGTATCAAGATACTCTAAATTCACCTTCAATTTTGTAGTTACTTTCACACAGGCTTGCTTGCGCCTTATTAAGGGTTAATACATAATTATACTGGATGACATTTTTTACCGTCTCGACCTTCATATGGTGTGTTGTGTACCTAGAATAGAAGGCAGGAAGGCCTTCAGATTCACCGCAGGTGACTAAAGGAACGCGGGACGCGGGCGGACGGGGATGCGTGTGCGACTCGTGCGCCTGCGGAAGATCAATGTGGCCGACTATCGGCTGGCTTCAAAGGGTAGGACCGCGCTACGAAATCATTGATACATTCCGCGCATTCAATAGGGTGCGTATGATTTGAGTTTCGATAGATTTTAATTGTTTTTTATTTTTTCAAAATTTCTGTTTTTGTTGTTCTAGTATGAAAATATTACTTTAAATGTGTATTATTTATTGCTAGATCAATTTCATTCAAAATAAAAAAAGGCTTCTACTCCGTTCACCTATTACACCCATTTTTTTTTTCAAGACGTACCCTTAATAAAATAATGGTAACTATATTACCACCTCGTACCAGTTAATAAAAACCATTTTATTTTTTCTTCTGATAATCTTGGAGGAACGAAAAATTTGTTATTTAATACGTCAATAGTTTCTTTATTTAATTCCTGGCAACACAAAACTTTTTACCGTCACCTGTCACTGTTATGACATGTCAAAGTTCACAAACCGTTTTTTTGCCAGAAAAAGTTGTGATTTTGCCGCCACACGAAGAACTTTTTGAAACTTTGTGCAAAAAAAAATTTGGTAAGTGGTTTTATGATTCAGGTACATATAGTAAACTAAGTTATTGTCCTTTTTCAACAATTTGCTGCTTGTATAAGCGCTTGTGTATATATTTTTAAATGTTTCAGAGAAGTGGTAAATAATTTACCTTTGTCCGATAAAGCTTTGATGGAAAAATCAAATCCGTATATAAAATGTTTGTTTATCATCCTGATTTTATTTTGTTTGTTTTTTGGTCGTTTGATTCGGTTTAAAGACATTTATTTCTCAAAGAAGAAGATTAAAACTGATATATTTTTTTTGAGTAATATACTATTATAACGTCATGTAATTTATTTCCAGGGCCATGGCGCGGAGAAGGCGATTAAACGGGAATAACATACAGGCACTCGTCGATGGTCTCGAGGAACTGTCTGATCTGTCTGAATGTGATGAAGATGATGATGTTTTATGGGGCGATTTCTTACCGAGTCCATCAGATGTGAATTTAAATTTATCAGAACAAAACCTCGTTGAAAATAGATTAGAGGAAATGTTTGGAGCAGGCGTGGACCACGAAGTGGTAGTAATGACTGAGGACACCGGAAAATCGAGTGAGTATTTATTGGAACTTTTAAGCAATGGAGATGGATATCAACCATCAATAACATTTAGTGAAGCTAGAAGAGAAGAACAAGGATCTCAAGAAGTTACAATAGTGCCACACATTATTCCGGATGTTGGTAGCTCTTCAGAGATAGCAACGCGCAGCGAAGGTCATGAACTTCCAGCTCCACGCAGAAACTGTTCCACACTACGTGAATGGAAATTTGTAGAAGAGCCCCATGATATCCCTTTATTTACTAATAAAGCTGAAACAATCTCATATTACTCTCATAAAATGTGTTTTATGAGAGTAATATACGATAGACCGATAGACGTTTTTCAAAACTTTTTCTCTGATTACTTGATAGAATTAATAGTCGAACAAACCAATAAATATGCCGATCAAACAAAAAGCAACAATTGGACACAAGTTTCATCTGAAGAAATCAAAGCCTATTTGGGAGTACTTATTATGATGGGTCTCAGCCCACTTCCAAACATGGAATTGTTTTGGTCTACTGATCCATTTTACAATAATTCAGAAATCTCGCGTGTTTTTACGCTATTTAGATTTAAGAAGATAACTGAAAATCTCCATTTGAACGACAATGAGTTAGAGCCTCCACGAGGTTCCGCAAATTTTGACAAAGTATATAAATTGCGTCCTTTAATAACAGAATTCAATAACATTTTAAAAAATCAAATGAGTAATTCAAGCACGCAATCGGTAGATGAGTGCATGGTCAAATTTAAAGGACGGAGTAGTTTTAAAATTTGGGCGAGATGTGACTCTACAACAGGCTACATGTATCAATTTCAAATATATACTGGGAAAGGTGATAGTGTAGAACATGAAGGTTTGGGCTACAACGTCGTTATGAATCTGTGCAGCGAGCTTCCAAGAGATACCCTAGTAGCATTTGACAATTTTTTTACAAGTTGTAATTTGGTGGACGATTTATACGAAAAGGGTATTTATTCTGTTGGTACGGTTCGAAGCGACAGAAAAGATCTACCGAGCATTTTGAAAAAAAATCAACCGAAGAGTTTGAGGCTAGCAAAGCACGAATTTGCATCAATAAATTCTGGGCCTATAACTGCCATAAAGTGGCATGATACAAAAGACGTTTGTGTTCTTACTACTGCTCACCATCCGCGTGAAGTTGTATAAATATGTTAAAAGAACCCAAAAAGATAGATCGAGGCAAAATATACTCTGCCCTAAAGCAATCGCATCTTATACTCTAACTATGGGCGGTGTGGATCATTTTGATCATTTCCGATCGTCCAATCCAATAAATCGCAAATCTCGAAAGTATTGGATGAGATTGTTTATTTTTATGTTTGATTCGGCCATCATAAATGCATACATTACTTATAACACAGCCCATGTAGTAACAAATCATTCACACAGGAATTTTAGATTGAAATTAGCACGTAGTTTAATAGATAATTTTACAAATAAAAAACATAAGCCGGTTGTTTTTAAAAATAAGAAAGGAGGTAATTTTGGCGTTCCTGACGAGATAAGACTTTTGAACGTAGGTGTGCATATGCCCGAGGAAATGGACACCTACAAAAGGTGTAGGTTTTGCAGCACCAAAAAGGTGCAAAAACGGTCAAAGATTTGTTGCTCTATGTGCAATGTAGCACTATGCGCTAAATCTTGTTTCAAAACGTTCCACGCCAACCAAAGCTCAGAGTAGATTTAAGTTAAAATGGATAATTCATTACTTACCAATAATATTGTTGTCTTAATAAATAAAAAATATATAAAAAATGCATTTTTATTTGTTTACCAAAAATAAATAGGTAGAGCATGAAAAAACAACTAGTATAGAAAAAAATATGTACCACAACAAACAATGGTAACTATTTTACCACTTAATTGCAAAATAGCATACATTGCAACGGACAATGGTAAATTATTTACCACCGAAAAAACACCCTCATCCCCTCATTTTTTAAATAATATTATGGAAAAAATGGAATCAGCAGCCTTTATTTACCCTAAAACCACCCTATTTTTTTTTATAATGTACACATGGGCTCGCGTTTGTTTAAGGGTTAAAAAATGTCACCCGGTATAGCCGAAAAATACTTAAAATATATAATACATTCGTTTTCACCACATAAGTAAATTAGAAGGGATTTCTAGATGTGTCGATAGCAAAAGACAAGTCTACAAAAATTTGAACCAACAAAAGAGATTGTAAAACTTTATTAACATTAAATGTGTTGTGTAACAAACCTTATTCTGGAACCACTGGCGCCACCTATTACCGAAAAGAACACTACACCGCGCCGCCTCCATTGATCTATAAACAGGTTCCGCGGCTCACCACTAGATGGCGTTGTGCCTATGACGCGCATTTCTGATTCTCGGAATTGAATGACTATATTTTTCGGCTGTTCTTAATATTTTTGTGGCCTTATTTCAAATTAGTATGGTCCAATCATAGCCAACAATAAGACGTCAATTTGCCGCAGTGCGCGTTCAAAATTGTGTAAATAACCACCGTAATACCAAGTTTTTGGAAGGAATATCTTTTTTTCGGTAAGTTTATATCTTTAAGTGTTTTTCATAAAATAAAAACAATTAAATAGTACATATAAATAATTTAGCAAAAATTATGATTGTTTGACCAATGTTTGCGACAACGCGCCAACGATCGCCAACTATTGTAACAAACATTGACTGTTCTGGAACAGAGAATGCATAGAATAGTATTGTAATTTTATTTTTGTTTCCTAGCGACCCATTGCGCTGTGCAGAATGGGTACCTATTGTAGCGAAAGAAAGAGGAGAAGAAATATACAAACCTTATAAAAATTCGACAATATGTTCAATTCATTTTGATAGATTGGACATAACTGGAAACACGCAAAGGCGTAGATTACTAAAAACAGCAATTCCTAAATTGCAGGTAATTATCATAAAATAGTTGTTGTAAGATTATGTTTTGATAAAATAGTAAGTTGTTTTATGATTTCTTTTTTTTTTTTGTAGATTCACGGATCAATAAAAGTGCAGTCAGCTATATATATCTGGCTAAGCTGTTGAGGGTGATCCACTGGAACGCCCGCGGCCTTCGGGACAAGGTCGCCCCACTCCGTCATCTCTTGAGGGAGCAAGACATCGACGTGGCGCTCATAAAGGCCGGGCCAGACTGTTCTAAACAAGCTTCCAACAGGGGTCACCTTGGTTCAGGTTTGTGGAACCCACGGTTGGTGTTTGCGTCCACACTGTTTACAACAAGGCTCCCACCTCAGTTTGTTGTCGATTCTTTGTTTGGAAGCACGCGTTGCGATATGGCTCCTTATTTACCTAAACTTCAAAAATTTGGCGTGGCATTGGCACTTGTGTGCGCAAGTGAGGAGAAAAAAGAAAAGAATTTGGATGAAGCGTTGGCTTAAGGAAAGAATAAAACTTAGTCATCTAAATTTAATGAATCTACTTGATTTTGATGACCTGCGTAAGTTTCTCAGAATGGAAAAGGAAACATTCTATGAGTTATTAGAAATGGTGAGGCCATTTATAACTAAAAAAAAATACGCATCTGAGGAAGGCTGTTTCTGCTGAAGAAAGGCTATTAGTAACTCTCAGATACCTAGCCTCTGGATCATGTTATAGAGATCTGAGATACAGCTCTATAATATCACATGAACTATTATCGGAAATCATTCCTGAAACTTGTTGGGCAATTTACAAAGTTTTAAAAGAAACAATAAAGGTAAGTTTAAAAAAAAATATTATTTTCTAAAAATCAACATTTCCTTCAAAATTTCACCAGCCGGACCCTCTGCATACATTACTACCTGATTATCAATTACGTTTATTGGCGAAGTCGTTGGTCTTGTGGAGGGCGTAGTAGTTTGTTCCAAGAATTGTGAGGTATGGTGTACGGGTGATTGCTGAGGGTGTTGGGTACCGGGCGATTGAGGTGGAGGTAATTGAATATGAGGGGAGTTTGCGGAAGACAAAACGTTCGGTTGAGTTATTTGGGAAAAATGGTGTAAAGGTGACTGCTGAGGATTTTGCGAAAGAGAACGAGGTGGCTGTTCAATGTTAACAGAGGAGTTTGAGGAGGAGGAAGCAGTTGGTTGAGTTATTTGGGAAGTATGTGGTGTCTGGATATGAGACGAGGAAGGGAGGGACTGGATTTGAAAAGGGAAACCTACCGTAGGTGAATACACCATTCTCATAGTCTGTGGTGAAATTGATGAAAATCTACAATGATCTGTTTGGGGACTGTACTGACTGTAAGGAGGGGATTGATATGTATTTGTGTTTGAGTTCTCTGATGAGGAATGGGTTGAATCTGGGTTGTAGTGAGGAAAACGGCTAATAGATGGTGTATCAATTCGCGAATCGAAACGTAAATTGTTTGTTTTGGCTAGAAAAAGTACATCTGAAATTAATTTCTCAGCAATTTCTCGCTGACCAGATTTAATCTGCTCCAACTTCTGCCCAACATAGGTCCCGAAAGAGTTGGTTTCACTATCCTTGCTATTCATCAAAGCTTGAGCCGTTTCATATAATTTATCCTTTTTTGTTTCAAGGATATCTTCTTTTAGCCCCTTCCTTTTTCTTTTCTTGGGTTCCTGAAACAAAACAAAACATTTATTACAAACAATCATTGTGCTGATAAAATTATATAAAGTTTTAAAAAAGATAATTTTGTCAAAAAGTCAAACGATTCGCAGCAAAACTGATGTCTATAATGTACCCATGTATCTTATTTATTTACAGTTGCCTTCTACGGAAGAGGAATGGAAGAAGACTGCTGAGTTATTTGAAACACAGTGGAATTTCAATAATTGTGTGGGTTGTATGAACGGGAAACACATTTTAATAGTAAAACCACGAGGAAGTGGATCTATATTTTTTAACTATAAAGGTACATTCAGTGTTGTTTTATTTGCCGTTGTTAATGCAAATTACGAATTTATATACGTGCACACTGGATGAAATGGAAGTATGTCCGATGGAGGAATAATAAAAAATACAAAGTTTTATGACAAACTCGTGAACAATGAGCTACATTTGCCTGAATCATATTTGCTACCTGGAACAGGCATACATGTACCTTACGTATTTTTGGGAGATAGTGCTTTCGCACTTGATACGCATATTATGAAGCCATATCCTGAAAGGAACATTTCAAATGAAGAAAAGATTTTCAACTACAGGCTGAGTAGAGCAAGAAGAATTGTCGAAAATGCTTTTGGCATTCTTGCCTCACGTTTTAAAGTATTCAAGCAGCCAATCAACCTCAAACTTGAAAACGTAAATGCAGTTGTATTATCAAGTTGTGCTCTACACAATTTTTTGAGAAAAAAGTCAAAAACATATTTGACACCTACATGTGTTGACAGAGAAGACTTAGAAAATGGTACATTGGATTATGGTACTTGGCGTCAAGCAAGAGATGAACTAACACCTCTCCAAAGAAATATTCAACGGACATCCAATGACGGGAAGAATGTTAGAAATATTCTGAAGGAATACTTTAACGGTGAAGGAAGAGTATATTTCCAAAATAGAATGGCAAATATTGACAGTGTCTGATTATTATTAATAATAATCTCAATAATGTATGTAGGTACTTATTTCATAAGCTCATAACAAATATACCTACCTACTATATCAGAATTGTCTTTTCTTTGTATTGTTGTATTTGCTTTAAAATTTGGCCCATTCGTCTCGCCGACACTCCATCCATGGGATCTCTCCTATGCGGTGCCTTACACGCGCGGTAGGTACTTTCTAAACAAACAATTCTTGTAAAATAAATAAATTGATAAATCTTACGACTTCATCTTCCTCCATAAGCGAATCTACTCCGCTTCTTTGTAAATGATTTTTCTTTTCTAAGAATGTCATCATTTCGAAGTACCATAGATTTGGTTTATATATTTCGCTGGTGGCTGATCCGGTGCGTTTTGATTCTTTGACCTGTAAAGAATTAGAAGAAGATTTAAAATATGATAACACAAATAAAATACCCATTCATATGTAAGTACAGAAGGAGGAGCTCGTGGCTAAATAATAACAGCCGCACAGGTCGATCTTCAAGGTTAAGCCGCGCTTGCCGAGGTTGTTCTGTGGATGGGTGATCATTTATAGCGAGTTTCCTCCGTGCCTCGGAAGGCACGTTAAAGGCTCATTACAGCCACCCGATACCCGACCCGCACCGCCTCGCCTCATGCGGTTAGTATTCTTTATACGGGTTTCTATGGATATGCGCTCACTATATCAACTCCGTAGCGTCACCGGATCGCCTCGCTCGCAAGTTGTCCACGCGCGGACGGCGAGTTGTTCACTCGGTGACGACTCGCTGCTCGCATGCTGGGCTTGCGTTGTCTGCGCATTGCCAACGTGGGGATGGCGAGTAGACCACCCGCGGCCCGCGAGTATTTATGCGAGGACGACAAGTATCAATCGCTATAAGGTGCCAGCAATAAGCTGACCTCTAATTTGTATCTACTCCGCACAAAACATGGTTAAGCTTTTACTGGCAATGTATAATCTGAAGTGCGGCCTTCTGCACCTACCTACTACAGAGTTAAATTACGTATGGACAAGCGAGAGTTTTAGGACGTAATGCACCTACCTTTTTTAACTCCCTCTGGTAGGCATATTTTAAATGATCCACTTTTTTCTTCGCCTATAATTCGTTCGCAGCAGGGTCAATTTCCTTTAATTTTTCGGTTAAAATTTCCCACCCAACTTTTTTCTGGCCCGTGTCCTTATACGTCTCTGAAGTTATGTCCCAAAGACAGGGCAGGTCCCTATAGAGTTCAATAAAGTCACTAATAATTTCTTTTTCCCGCGTAGACGCCATTTTCGTAAACACTGTTCGTAAATATGTGCGTAACGTGCGGACGCAACGGTTGCTGCTGCGCAACTGCCCTTGCGTGGTTTACAACAAGCGTTTACACTGTGGAATACGTGCTTACAACGGCGGCATCCACACGCGGTTGGCAACGCGCGTCCGTCCACAGAGGTTGTTGAAGGTCAAACGAATTTTTGTTGCAAACAAGTGTTTACACTGTTGTAAACCGCCGGTGGAGATCGATGTGTAGGGCTTGTTTACAACAGTCTGGCCGGGGTTTAAGTGAGACGCTGTTAGTTGGCCCCGAGGACAGGATCATGTTTCCGGGGTACCATATCTACAGAAAGGATGAACGGTCGGCACTCCAAAACTGCCGTGGTCTGATAGTACTGCTAAAGCGAAGAGTCGTCCACCAGGAACTCCCCTCGCCTTCACTCGGCACGTTTTACGCGCTGGGTGTCCAGCTGCACGTGGCCGGCGAGGACATAGACGTTTATGGGTGTTATAAGCCCCTCGCGACCCACTTAGATACATCTGAGTTGCGGGCCCTTATATCGGGCTCTACGCGTCCCACTCTCCTCGCCGGCGAGCTATCGGCCGATCACTCTGCTGCCGACGGTCTCCAAGATGTTAGAAGCACTCCTGCTACGACACCTACTCCCGCACATTGTGCCGCGTCCGGAGCAATTCGGGTTCCGGGCGGAACATAGCACGACGCTCCAGCTGTCGAGGGTACTGCACCACCTCGCAGCTGCCCCAAACAAGAAGGAATACTCGGTCGCAGTATTCCACGACATGGAGAAAGCCTTCGACCGCGTGTGGCACAACGGCCTCGTATATAAGATGGCCACCACCGACGCGCCCCGTCGCGTTGTTAAGGTGAGCTCTACTTTTCTCCAAGACAGGACCTTCAGGGTGGTGGTTGATGAGGCGCTATCGAGCGTCCGACCGGCGTCCGCGGGCGTACCGCAGGGCAGCTGCGTCTCGCCGGCGTGTTACTCACGTTACACCGACGACATCCCCACCACTCCGGACGTGATGCTCGCGCTGTATGCGGACGACGCTGCGTACATTTCCACTTCGCTTAATGCGGAGTACGCGGCCGTCAAAATGCAGCAAGCGCTTGAGCTCCTTCCCGAGTGGCTCGCCAAATGGAGACTTTCGGTGAACGTGGGTAAGACGCAGGCGATGGTCACCGGCTTCGCGCCTCTCCCACCGCCCTTGAAGCCACAAGGAGCCGACGTCGAGTGGTCGCCCCGGGTCCAGTACCTGGGGGTCACCATCGATCGTCGGCTCACTATGGGTCAGCACTAGGGTGGGTCGAAAATATTTTTTTTCCGAATTTCGATTTGTAATAGTGCGGAAAACCTGACCTGGGTAGAGACTTAAAAACATGTATATTTATTTTTTATTAATATAACATAAATTACCCGCACATGACGTTTGAAAATTCGGAAAAAATATTAAAATTCGATTTATTTTATTATTATATTCAAAGATACACATAATACAAATAATAATTATAATCAAACCAAAATATTAGAATAGTCGTGCGTATAGTGCGGGGGAAGGAGTGGGGAAAGAGGGCGTAAACTGTCGATCACGCGTCATTGTCTCAGTGCACCTAATTAGTTCCGGGTGAAAGGTCGCACGCATTTATCTAATTTTTTCGCGATTTTAAGTAGTTTTTGTTAGTTTTGTGACGTTGTGCATCATGAAGATTTCAAATAATACCCGAAAATCCACAAGATGTCCCATTTTTGGTGCTCCTGAAGAAATTAACAATAATCAACTACCCACTTACTAACAATTTAGTAAGACATCAGCTTAAACTTAAAAAAAGAGCCTTCCATTAATGAGATATCTGAAATAGTGTCATCTAAAGTTGAATATTTGTGGATAAAAGCGTCTATTCCTACTGTGTCTCATAATCGTATGTTGCAATTGATTCAAAGTTACTACGCGAAGTGTAAAAATTTATTAAAATCTTTGAAGCGTTTATCAGAAGAAAAGATTCAAGATTTTCATAGAAATTCGGAACGACTGTTTGATTTGATTTCATGTAAGTGTAAAGATTTAGAGTTATGCAAATGTTCCAAAGACCAAAAGATTCCAGTGAGTCCAGTGCTACCTTACGCCGCCTGGCTGATGTCACAAACAAGAACATTCGGGCATTGATATTATTAAATGAGCCGACTAGGGATACTCTGATTATCTATCTTATGTCTTCAAATTTAGATGCTACTACCAGACTGACTGGAACTGGGACTGGGAGGAATACCGCAACACTTTAGGCAACTCACCAACGTTGCTTCAATTTTCTACATGTATGAATAATAAGGCCGATCTACTAGACACATTAGAAGAAAATAAAAGATTAGATAATGTGCAACCAAGTAGCAGTAATAAATCTAAAAGTTTTATAGTTACCTAGTAGAAGCAAGAAACTAACAATAATGAGAAAAATAAAATAAAATTATTTGTCCGTTATGTTCTCAAACTCATTATCTTTATTCATGTGTGGCTTTTAAGAAATTAACAGTAGTAGAAAGAGTACAGGAAGCAAAAGAGTTCAAAGTATGTATGAATTGCTTACGTGGTGGCCATATAGAAAAGCGTTGTAGATTCACACGCTGCAGGTACTGTAAAAACTGTCATAATACCTTGTTATATTTAGATCAGCCTGCGACTCAAGCACAGAACCCAATGCCTAGTGTCTCCACTAATAATGTGTCACTTTCAGTAGATATACAACCTACTTCTCAGACACATGTTTTACTATCCACAGCTGTGGTGAGGGTGGTGAACGATAAAGGCGAAAGGTACAACGCCAGAATTCTTCTAGACAGCGGGAGTACAGCCAAATTCATCACTGACAAGCTGTGCAGTAGCCTGGGATTGTCTCGAGTTGGTACTACCTCCAGGGTAACAGGTATAAATAGTTTGACCAGTAACAGTACACATTCTTGCAACCTCACTATAGTAAACACATTAAAGGAATAATCTGGCCTGTTAGTCTAGTGGTTAGTGACCCTGACTGCAAAGACTGAGGTCGTGGGTTCGATTCCCACCCAGGACAAATCTTTGTGTGATGAGCACAATCATTTGTTCTGTGTCTTGGTGTAATTTATCTATAATATGTATTTAGAAATATATAAGTATATTTATCAGTTGTCTGGTTACCATAGCACAGGCTCTGCCTAGTTTGGGATCAGATAACAGTGTGTAACTAACACACTGTTATCTGATCCCAAGATATTAAGTCCTAAGATATTTATTTATTTATTTATTGTTCATATGTAGACTACATATGAACATTATTCCTTTAATATAACTTGTCTCATTCTACCTGAGATTACTAGGAGATTACCAGCGTCCTACATAAATACTGAAAACATACCAATTCCTTCAGGGTTATTTTTAGCGGATCTATCGTTTAATATCCCATCAGACATTGATATTCTGTTAGGAGCTGAGCTATTCTGGGATGTTATTCAGGTCAAGCAAATCAATCTGGGAAATAGTTACCTAAGTTGTGTGAGAGTAAATAAGGATGGTTAATTTCAGGTACTGTACCAGCTAGCCTGCATAAACAAACACATGTTTGTAATTTTTCTAATATAACTACTAGTCCGGACTTGAATAAGTTTTGGGGACTTGATACAATATCACCCAAACATTATCTGTCTGTAGAGGAACGTGCTTGTGAGGAAAGTTTTAAATTAAATACTGTCCGTGGCTCAAATGGCCAGTTTATTGTTACTATGCCACTTAAGGAAGATCCTAGCGTTCTAGGCGACTCATATGCTGCGGTTAAACGTAGATTTTTATCTTTAGAAAAACGTTTTCAACGGTATCCAATTTATAAAAACTATTGACTTTATGAATGAATATGAAACATTAGGTCATATGACTGAGGATAGCGACTTATCAGTTAATAATAAAAATTATAATAGTTATTTCATGCCACATCATGGGGTTTTACGAGAATCCAGTCAAACTACAAAGTTACGAACAGTCTTCGATGCATCAGCAAACTCAACATCAGGATTATCACTAAATGACATCCAATATGTATGTTCCGTCCCGTGACCACAGACAGCCGACTGTACGACAGTTTTTTGTTTACTCTATGCGCCTACGCATCATTACGTGTAACAGAGGGAAAACTGTCACTTGTCAGTTTGATTTGACACTTGAGTTTTGATCTTGAAAAATGTTGGCTGGTCGTTTTTTGTCTTGAGACCATTAATATTATTAATCTTGTTGAATCTATAGTTTTGCGGACAATTTGTTGTGGTCCGATTGTTTTGTGAATAAGCCACCCCTTTTGACGATAGTGAACGGGTTTTATTTTGGAATTTGATTGAAATAGTTTGAGGTTATAGTGTGACCTATTGAAACCGCGTGCTACCAAACCTTTAGCGTATTGAAGCGGCCTGAATCTTGAAATACAGATTCACTACACAATACAATATACACTCATTTACATACATAAATCCAAGTAGGCTCGGAACCGAGACCATAGTTTCCTCAGTCAGGTGAGTGTTTGAATATTTGTTAATCAGCTCCGCGCACGGCGGACAGTTCGCACCACGTTTGCCCGGGGTCCTCCATCGCGCTTCCACTTAATTAATTTCCTATGGCCAGGGCCTCTGGACTGGCGTCGAACAATGTAGGTCCCACTGTACAGAATGATCTACTCTCAATCTTACTACCACAGAATAACTTTTAATATGTACAATTTGCCAATTATTGTAAAACACAAATGTGTGAGGGCACAAGTAAACATTTTATTTAAAAATTAATTAAAGAAAACATATTAAATAACTCAATTTACTCTTGTCCTCTAAAATCACGAGTGGTGGAGATTTCAATTACTTCTAAAATAAAAACATACCATATCACTATATTTTTAGACCTCTGGCAACATTTTTAACGTAACGTCAAAGAATGAACGAGAACGCCATTACACTTTTTACGCTATTCGTTACGAACCGTTTTGGAGGTTAGGTGTCTGAAAAAATATTCCACTTAAGCAACTGTATTTTCTCAGGTAAGAATGTTTTTATTATCATTTTGTGTTACTGGAATTGTCCTTTATTATTCAGAAGTTGATAATTTGTGCAATATAGATAAATATCTATTGTACATCATTCAAAAATGTTTTTTCGATTAGCCCAAGACAGAAATTCTTAACGACCATTACGTAACGTTATGTTATACATACGTCGTCGTCGTCGTCGTTACGTAGTCTATAGACGGAACGTTTTTTGTTACGTAATGGAATTGTAAGGGTGTGTCTAGCTTTGAATTTGACTAGTGGGTACCTGCGGGTATGCTTGCATTAATTCTAAAGAAGCACGGCGCGTCGCATGCACGTTGATTTACAAAAAAAGAATTTTAGAGTAGTTGTTATGTCGTTATAATTATATTGATATTTGATAGTTGGTGAATAACTTTGGTCATTTCGAGTATTTTTTTAATAAAAAAATCCTTATAATTTATTTTAGAATTCCTAACTTCTTGATAACTATTATTATTAATGACACTACAAATTATCTGTACTACAAATTATATAAAATTATATTTGAAATTTGTTCTTTGAACCAAGGATATATTTCAACTTCTCTATTAATCTTTATTTTTTATGTACAAATCCTGTCATGATTATTTGCTTCCAATGACTGGGTTCTGAAAATGCCACTCACAGGAGCAGAGCGGGCAAAAAAGTTCAGAGAAAACCTAAAAAAAATCCCGAAAAATATGAATCTTGTAAAAAACAACAGTTAGAAAGAGTGAAAATATGCGTGAAAAAGATTAGTGACCTTGATGAAAATGAAAAAGAAAAAACTTTTTACAAATAAAAATAACAACCGACTTCCTAAAACAAAACTTTAATTTCGGAAGTCGGTGGCAAAAAAATCAGATCCTAGGACACGGACTTTCGAAATTAAAGTTATTTTTCACTTTGTAGTGTTTTTTTAGGAAGTCGGTTGTTACTTTTTTTTGTAAAAGGTTTTTATTTTTAACTTTTTAGTCATACACTTGAGAGCAATAAAATCGCACACCTCTTGTTATTTGGTATATAACTGTTTTTTTTTTTCTAAAATCTAAAGATATTTGGGTACAAATCATTAGGCAAAATTAAAGAATATAAGCTTAGCTTTAAAAAAACACAAAATTAAAATCATTGACCTTCACGTAACTTACAGAAACCAGCCGTACACCAAATTCCCCAAATTCACCCGTTAGCATTGACACTACTTGCACCCGCAGTTATAAAAGGGTCGGTTTTTTTTTTGGAATTCTAATGGCCCGGCTGGAGGTCTAAAAAAGTTTAACTTTTTAGAAATCGCTGGGCGAAAATCCGTTTAAGTTGTAAGAATCTTTTCAGGATTAAAACGAGATGTCCCACCAAAAAAAAAAAAAAAATTGGAATTCTAATCAGTTGCATAGCGAAGGTGAACGTGATAACATCTCTACTAAAAGCATACGGAAAAATATGGATACCACGTCCGCAGAAGCCGCTCAAGTTATTGTCTTGCAAAGGCATTGCAGGCCTTAATCAAAGTGAAGTAGCTCGACGACTAAATGATATTGGGAAATTTCTGCCCCGCTTTTCGAAAAGTAGCGGACACAAACGAAACCTATCACAGATGATAGATACTATCATCCACTTTGTACGGTGCAACCGCACATTCTGCAATTCAGCAGTTTGCGTCACACGTTCATTTCCACACAATAATTAGTTCAGTTCGTGTTAGGCTATCAAGTCAGCCAGGCGTTCTCGTTACAGCCAACAAGGGCCGCGTCACTCACTTCATTGCCACATACCATCAGTCCATTAAGCTCAATTTACCTTTTTATATACAATACAATAGTGTTTCCAGTAATTTAACTTCTTTCATTCCAATCAACCCGCATCTAAAAGTAATGTATATAGGTCTACCAAGAGACCATACATTCTTTTTGGTCCTTCGACAGTGAACATTGCACGCTATATAGTCCATTCGCGCGCGTGGACAGTGTAGCGGGTAGCTATCCAGTGAATCATAAGTGTGTGCTGTGTTGAGTGACTATAATACTGTGGGACTAACAAGTGTCTCAGGGTCAACAAGGATCCGTAAACATTAAACAACCAGGAGATCAGTGCACCAATTTTAGACTTTGGGACTATCAGGTGTCTCAGGGAGCGTTTCATCATCAAGAGCTGAGGCTAGCAGGTGTCTCAGGGAGCGTTTCATCATCGAGAGCTGAGCTAGCAGGTGTCTCAGAGGATCACCAAGATCCATAAGCAGTCATCTAAAGCATTCAAGTAAGATCTTTCCATTTATTTCTTACTTCAAATAAGTCCTCGACATGGAGGCCATACATGAAAATCAGGACGAACTTTACACAGCCATCCTTAAGTTGGCTACAAATATCAAAAAGGATTCAGCAGATCGTAAGACTGCCGACTATTTCAAGCGACGTTTAGAAAACTTGAATCAGTGTTGGTCCGATTACCAATATAATCACGACCGTCTTCTTACGGAAGAAAGCAAGTCTCATCCGTATTTTACTGGCCGTGCATACGAACGGACAACAGAGCTATACATCTCGACCAAGGCACTCATCAATCAACAATATCAAGTTTTGTTGATAAAGATGAAAGAAGCTCAACAGGGAGGTTCTACACAGGAGGAACAAGGTCCTACACGGTCTGAGCAAGAAGATCCGTTGGGACGTCAATCGCCGCCCGTCGAGTTATGCTCCAGAGGTTCATTTAGCAAACTTGATGAACAGTTGAAAAAACAAGCAAGCAACTTCAGGGCGCTGCAGCGCACTGTGACAGGGATAAATTTGGATTTTATGTCCGAAAAGTGGGAGTTGAAAGATGCCTTACGTACTCTACAGTCTCGATGGTCTATCATAGATTCCTTACATTGGGAATTAGACAGCGAATTGGAGGGTAGGAATCAAGAATATGAGGTGTCTTATACAAAGCAAGAAACTATTTACAACGAATTAAAAAATGCAATTAATAGAAAACTGGGGTCCGTAGTTCACAAGGAGAATTGGACACCAAAAATTGACATCCCATTCTTTAATGGCAATTATAAAAATTGGGTGTCTTTCAAGGACTTATTTGTGGAAGCTATCCACAGCAACGTCTCATTATCAAACGCCCACAAGATGCAGTTTCTTAAAAGCAAGGTGCGGGGAGAAGCTGAACGTTTGATACAGCATTTACAAATCAGTTCCGACAACTACACTGTTTGCTGGGAGATTTTGAACAACAGGTACAATAACACATGGTTGATTTTTACATCTCACATAGATCTCTTGCTCAATCTTCCAACAGTTCAACAAGCAAACGTCCCTCAGATCAAAAACATTCACGATACTACACTAGAGTGTTTAAATTCAATAAGGAACCTAGGCGTTGATACAGACAGCTGGGATCCATTCATCGTGCGTATTTTACTGTCAAAATTAGACGCGGACACGCATGATAATTATTTGCAATCTCTGAAGAAACCCAGAGAACTGCCAAAATTGACGGAGTTTCTAAGCTTCCTAGAGAGTAGATTCACCGCATTGGAATCTTCGCGTAAGAAAAACGAAAATTCCAAACCATCAACAAGCAAGCAAAATAAATCATCAACGTCAAATTTCAAGAATAAATATTCAGCAAGTAAGACTTCGGTAAATAATATCGAATTCACATGTCCGTTGTGTAAAGAGTCACATGGAATATACTATTGCAATAAGTTTTTAAAAATGACACCAAGTGCAAAACGACAAACTATAGCACGATTGCATTTGTGCAAAAATTGTCTTTATTCGCATGAGGATAAAGAATGTACGTCAGAAAAACGCTGCCGCGAATGTCATGGTAAACATAACACGCTTTTACATGAAGCGTTTAACAATAAGCCGTCTTGTAATCCAGTTACGGAAAATGAAACACCATCAGTTTTTGCAACTAGAACGCAAAATCAAGAATCACACGAAAATCACGTTTTGCAACAAGGCAACAACGTGATCGAAACTTTATTAGCAACCGCAATGATCAAAGTTCAAGCAAGTGACGGATCATATCACAAAATGCGTGCGCTAATAGACCAAGGCTCTCAAGCCTCCCTTATCTCTGCCAGGGCGACACAACAGCTAGCTTTATCAAGAAAGTATTGCAGGGCCGTCATCTGTGGGATAGGAGAGAAGGAGAGCAGTAGCAAGGGCATTACGAACATAACATGTTGTTCGCATTTTAATGATTTTACATTTCAAACAGATGTAGTAATCATGGACACGCTGATTAATCAATTACCAAGATGTACATTTACCAAGCCAACATGGGCACACCTGGCCGGCAAGCAACTAGCCGATCCAGAATACAATGTCAGTCGTCCTATCGACATCTTATTGGGAGCCGATGTGTATTCCCATATAATTTTAGAAGGGATTATCAGGGCTGATCTATCATTACCCGTCGCGCAACAGACACGACTGGGATGGATCTTATGCGGAAATTTCAAAACTTTACACTGTAAAGTAGTCCTGAATCAAGTGGACGATATACAAAAATTTTGGGAGATCGAAGACATAACTGAATCATCCAGTTTATCCGCAGAAGATCTACAATGCATGGAGTATTACAAGAAAACCACAACAAGAAACGAAAATGGCATGTATCAAGTAAGATTGCCTTTTCAAGAAAACTTTGAGACACAGTTGGGATTGTCTAAAAATAAAGCAATGGCGCAATTTCAACAGTTGGAAAGGAAATTTCACAATAATGAAGAATTAGCAAAACAATATAAATTATTTATTCAGGAATATAATACTTTAGGACATATGAAACTAGCGTCCGGTAACATGCAACCGGATTTTTATTTACCGCACCATTGTGTATTGCGAAACGATTCCACTACGACAGCACTTCGCGTAGTTTTCAACGCTTCTACAAAAACAACAACAGGAAATAGCTTGAATGACGTCATGTTAAAAGGCCCAAATCTACAGCAAGATCTCCAATCTTTACTATTAAGATGGAGACAATATCGCATAGCTTTTACGGCAGATATTGAAAAAATGTTTCGTTTCATTAGGTTGAACGAACAGGATCAAAGATTTCAAAAAATCATTTGGAGGGATACCACCGACATACGTCATCAGGTATACCAGCTATGCACTGTAACATATGGCACCAAGGCTGCACCATTTTTAGCTATGATGACTTTAAAACAATTGGCTGAAGATGAAAGACACAATTTTGACAGTGTTGCAATCAAGGCATTGGAGCAGTCATTCTACATGGATGATGTTCTACACGGGTCTCATTCTGTTGAGTTAGCAGTAAAACTAAAGCAAGAGTTAATCACGTTGTTAAAATCAGGGGGATTCAATTTAAGAAAGTGGTCTTCTAATGCATCAGCGTTACAAGAAGATACACTCGGGACGAGTAACAAGCAAGAAAATTTCGATTTCAAGGAAATGGAAACATTAAAAACCTTAGGATTGCGTTGGAATTCAAAAGCAGACTTATTCACATTTCAATCAAAAATTGAATCATCTAACAAAACACCAACTAAGAGATCCATGCTGTCAGACATATCAAAGTTGTTCGACCCTCTTGGTTGGCTGTCACCGATATCAACCAAGCTAAAACTGCTATTTCAGCAAGTTTGGATGTCAAGCATTCAATGGGATGACAAGTTACCCGATCAAATTAGCAAGGAATGGCTTGACATTAAAGGTGACATGCACAAAATTAATCAATTCAAGCTGGAGCGTTGGTTGGGTACAGGAGAAAACAACACGCTAGAATTACATGGGTTCTGCGATGCTTCTAATAATGCCTACGCATGCGTTGTTTATTGCAAGACTGAAAACAACGGCGATACAGAGATCTCGTTATTAGCAGGAAAAGCAAGATTAGCTCCAGTAAACAAATCAATTTCAATACCAAGATTAGAGCTGAGTGGTGCTCTATTACTGGCAAAATTGTTGTCTAAAATTCAACAATGCCTTAGCAGTCACAATATCAAGATATTTAATTGGACTGATTCAATGGTAGTCCTAGCCTGGTTACAAAGGGAGCCAGGACGATGGAAGCCTTTTGTCGCCAACAGGGTGCGACAAATATCAAGCATTATACCTACAAACAGCTGGCGTTACGTCAAGTCAGCAGAAAATCCTGCGGACTGCGCAAGTCGCGGATTGGGTATCGATCAATTGAAAAACCATTCGCTGTGGTGGGAAGGACCATCGTGGCTGCGGAACTACGATCCAGACCAAAAAACTGAGCAAGCAGTGTTTGCCACAGACGAAGAAGTAAGAAAAGCCAATCAGATTAATTACATATCGCAGCAAGAAAGCGATAACATTCTGGGTGAATTATTAGCAAGATATAGTTCACTCGCTAAACTAACAAGAGTTTTAGCATGGATATTAAGATTTATCAAGCAAGCGAGATACAAGAAAAATCGCATGCAAACTTATTTTACATTACAAGAATTAGTAAATGCTAAGCATAAAATAATTTTATATGTACAGCACAGAGAATTTTCCCAGGAAGTACATAATCTACAAGAAAAGAAGGCGCTATCAGCAAAAAACAAGTTATAGATCAGGCACATGAACTTACCTTCCATGGAGGAGCACGGGTGACATCAGCATTCATTCGCAAGAATTACTGGATCATAGGCGGTAATCGAGCGGTCAAAAAGCGTATACGTACCTGCGTTACCTGTCGTAAGCATAATCCAAGCAAGATGGCACAGCTGATGGGTGATTTACCTACGCAGAGATGTAACGTTGCAAAGCCTTTTGAACATACAGGCGTCGATTACACCGGGCACGTGCTCATAAAGGCCAACAAAGGCCGTGGTATTAAGACCACAAAGGGCTACGTGGTGGTATTTGTCTGTATGGTGACCAAGCTTGTTCATATAGATTTGGTCTCAGATCTCACATCAGCAGCATTCATAGCTGCGTTGCGAAGAATGGCTGGAAGAAAAGGCTCGCCGAAACACTTGTACAGCGACAACGGTACGAACTTTGTCGGCGCCAACAAAATCTTACAAGAAGAAATGGAGCAGATACAAGAAACATTCGATCAAGATTTCATCAAAGAAATTACTAGCATGAAGATCGAATGGCATTTTAATGCACCCTCATGGCCTACAGCAGGAGGGCTGTGGGAGGCGGCAGTCAAAAGTTTAAAATATCATTTAAGAAGAGTAGTTGGAGAGCAAAAGCTCACCTTTGAAGAATTCAGCACAGTTCTGGCCCAGTTAGAAGCAGTACTTAACTCGAGGCCACTGTGCCCTCTGACTGAAGATCCAGACCACTTGGATTTCCTCTCTCCGTCAAGCTTTATCAATTTAAATCAAGACATGACTGTATTAGAAACAGAAACAGATATGCGGACGAGATGGCATTTAACTCAAAAAATAGTACAAGATATTTGGAAACGTTGGCATACTGAATATCTCACTCAGCTGTCAGCAAGAAGCAAGTGGAGACATTCTCAACCAGACATTCAACTAAATGACATTGTTACAATTAACGATGCAAACTTACCACCAGGGAAGTGGGCAGTTGGCCGCGTCGTCCAGCTGCATCCTGGTGCCGATGGCCACATCAGGGTGGTCACATTGAAAACAAAGAATGGGCTTATCAAGAGGCCTATTCTCAAGCTGTCTATTCTCCCTGTGAATGATAGAATCGACAAACAAGAGTCGTATTCCAAGGAAGTGAAAGATGGCAAGCCATATCAAAACAAAAAAGTAAATTACAGCTTCTCATCGCTGGTAATGTTACTTTTGTATTTCATGAGCATTTTGACCACATCTCACTGTGCATACAATGTTACACAGCTAAAAGACAATCAAGGTCTTTATTTTGACAAAATTGCAAACATGCAATTAATCAGAGATGAATGGAAGATAGTCACGTACTATGACATGAATTCATTTTGGCAAGGTACAGAAGCATGCAGTAAATATCTTAGCTACTTGGATCAGTTATGCAACAAGTTTAAAGAATCGTCACATTGTGACGTCATACAAGTTCAATTGCAGCAAGAATTCTCAGAACTCGAGTACTATAACCACCTGCTACTGAGTCAGCATTCCAGCACGCGACGAACACGAGTCCTGCGCCGACGCAAGCGAGGCCTTATCAACGGGATAGGCTATCTAGCAAACAGCTTGTTCGGTGTACTTGATGAGAGATTCGCAGAACAATATAAACAAGACATTCAGTCTATACATGACAATGAAAATCATTTGCTTTCGCTCTTAAAACAACAAACAACGATAATTGAAGCAGAATATAACGTTATGAAAAGGAACGGGAAAGCAATTAATAAGCAACACAAGATGCTTAATTCACTATCAATCAAGTTAGATAAGATCGAGAACGTTTTATTGAACGAATCAGAGAGAAATCGAGTCATGAACGATTTCAGCACGGGGGCAATTGCTACGAGCAATGTTTTAAGACAACTAAAAACAATCCAAACAAGTTTATTAGATACCATAACAGATGTTTACCACGGGAGACTCAATTTTCATTTATTGTCACCAGAACAACTGAAGGACACTCTGAATACAATTTCGAGTCATCTTTCAAAGGATCTTACGTTACCAATCAATAACTTACAAGCGAACTTTAGAAACATTTATCATTTATTGACAGTCAAAGCAAGAATGACTGAACAATTTTTAATCTTCGAATTGAAATTGCCTCTAGTGTCAAGAGATACATTTTCAATCATGAAAATTATTCCAATACCTCAACTTGTAGGGAACTCAAGCATGGCTGTTTTAACTCCGATTGCTGAACATGTTGCAATCCATTTGAAGAAGGACTCGTATTTACCGATTTCTACCTACGACGTCCAGAGATGTCTACGTGAAGATGTCGATAATTATCTATGTCATATAGAGAAGCCGATTTATCATCTCAAGAATGATGAAAAATTGTGTGAAGTGGAACCTGATTCCAGCAAATGCAAAATCAGCATTACGACTTGTTCGAATCAATGGACAGCACTTAGCAAAATAAACAATTATGCATTTTTCTGCTGTAGTCAGTGTCAAATAAGATATCTATGCAACGACAATGTGTCATCGGGGCAGTTAGTAAAAGCAGGCATATTGGGAGTTGAACACGACTGTTTAATTAAAACCGAAAGTTTTACGGTTTACTCACGTAATGAAGGTTTCAGCACTTTAGACATAAAACCAACTTTCAAGCTGCCAGAGATAGAACCAATCAATCATATCATAGACGTAGGCATCCCAACTCCACTGATACAAAACGATACACTCCTCTCAAGCAACAAGGAGTTGGACGAAATCAAGAAACAACTCAGCATTCTTAAAGCAAGTGAGAGATTGCCAAATCAAATTTCATATCACGATATCCATCACTACACAGCATTTTATGTAGTGATCGGAGTTGTGTTGGTGGTTGGAGCAGTCTTCATAGTACGACGGCTGCGTAACAGGCGTACCGCATCTCTCGAGGTGGCGAGGGCCGCATTGGCGAGTCTACAAACCGCGCAACACGCGACACCGGCACGGGCAGAGGCTGGGGCCTCTAACTCATCGTCCTCTGTGAGCTATAGTGTTAGTGCGCGTAATCAGTGTGACAAGTGTACAGTGCCTATGTCTCGTAAAATAGAATTCAAGTAGAGACTCTAAACATAGAATAAGGACCAATTGGAATCACCTTGTCAATCATCTAGCATAAGGACCAATTGACATCACCTTGTTACTCATCTTTCATGTTCATCTCTCCGCTCGGGAGCATGTACGGTGCAACCGCACATTCTGCAATTCAGCAGTTTGCGTCACACGTTCATTTCCACACAATAATTAGTTCAGTTCGTGTTAGGCTATCAAGTCAGCCAGGCGTTCTCGTTACAGCCAACAAGGGCCGCGTCACTCACTTCATTGCCACATACCATCAGTCCATTAAGCTCAATTTACCTTTTTATATACAATAAAATAGTGTTTCCAGTAATTTAACTTCTTTCATTCCAATCAACCCGCATCTAAAAGTAATGTATATAGGTCTACCAAGAGACCATACACACTTTATTGCCGTGCATTTTTTTTTTTCTGTAACAAACGGGAATATTGAAAAAAAAGGTTTGAATATTTTAATATTTTTACTTTTACACTTGATATTACATCTAAATATTAATACTGTCATCACAAAAATACGTCAAATGGCTATGACAATGCGCGCTGCGGCTCGGCATTGTGTTTAGTCAGGTAAAAAACAAACCGGTTTCGCTGCTTGCGCGCATCGCTTGAACACCCAATACGCCACTCGTAGTCCTTCGTCATCTGTCGTTGTGATCTGTGCGCTCCCTGTGTTTTGAACTTATTACTGATTCTGAACCGACTGATTGCTTCGTTTCACGGACTTGGTCGATTTTGCTCTTTGATTGGATTTCGGTTAAAATGGATAGACCAAACCGTTGTGTTAGTTGTGATCGATCTGTGTTGCGGCCCAGAAAACATAGATTATCTCAAGCATTCCTTGAGACAAACAGAGGTCACGTGGAATTTATTTTGCACGAAATAGCGCCACGAGAGGTATGCATTAACTATTATATAGATGACATTCACATTTACGTTTAGATTTTATATTCATTTTATATCATTTCAAAGCTGTAATGAAATAGTGGCAGAATAGTGTGTATATTATTATTTATGCAATAATTAGTATTTTCGTTTTAGGTTGCATTTAATGGGGCAAGATTTATATGCCATCCTTGCTGGCAGAGAGCTGATCGTTCAATGCAAGCTCAACAACAACCGGTACAACATGTTCCAGAACCAGATGAGCCGGACAATGAACCAGGAGTGCCCGAGGGACAGTTATTGCCTCATAATGCTTTTAGTCTTGGCGGCCATTCACGTGCCCCTAATACTTCAAGACGTTGCATATTTGACAACTGTCGAAATGCAACAAGTCATTCTGTGTCGAAATTCATAAAGCTTCATATGTTAAAAAATCATAATTTCTATATCTCTTATCGTGCCAGAGTCTGTGATTCGCACCTCAGAAACAATGTATGGGAAGAGCTGTTGCTACAGGGTAATCATCAAGATTTCAACAGTGATTATATGCTAGACATAATAAACATTTACAAATGGGGTCCCGAAAAAAAGCAAGATTTGGAAAACCTTGATAGTTTTGATGATGATGAATTCCATTTTTGGACATCTTTAACAAAAAATCAATTTAATGCCATTTTGCATCATACGCCATCTTTAAGTACGAGATCACGAAATCCTGCTACATGTTTGGGAGTATATCTGTCTAAAATAAGAACTGGAGAACCTAATGAGCGACTGGCAACATTATTTAAAATGTCGAGAAGAACATTAGAAAAAAATATTCGTCTAACCAGATGGCCAGAGGTCGTACCTATCGTCGACATCACTGCCGAGACAGTAGCTAAGGCATTGCTGTCTGAATGGATTGCCCGTTTTGGCTGTCCTACTGACATTGTTACGGACAGAGGCCGTCAGTTTGAATCGGCCCTGTTCGAACAACTGTCAAAAATTGTTGGATTCCAACACAAGCGGACCATACGACACAGCGGGCATACCATCCGGCGTGCAATGGCATGGTGGAGCGTTTCCACAGGCAGCTCAAGGCGTCCATCATGTGTCATGCGAATGACAAGTGGACAGAGTCCTTGCCGTGGGTATTGCTTGGCATAAGAAGCGCATTCAAAAAGGATGTCCAAGCGTCTTCCGCCGAATAAGTATACGGCGAGCAGCTAAGACTCCCGGGCGAATTTTTTACACCCAGTGATGACGGAACGACCGACATCACGGAATTTACCGCGCGCATCCGTAACTTTGCACAAAAGTTACAGCCTTCTCCAGCTTCTCGTCAGAACAAAACGAGCATTTTTGTATTTAAGGATCTGCAGACCACTGATCACGTGTTTCTTCGTGAAGACGCATTACGTGGTTCGCTGCAACCAGCTTACACATGTCCTCACAAAGTTCTGCACAAAAGTGATAAAACATTTAAAATTTTATTCAAGGGTAAAGAGGTCACGATCTCAATAGACCGCCTAAAGCCAACATACATATTGGCTGACAAAGCTGACCCCATGGAAGATACTCCATCTCCAGACGTAAAGGAGTATACTACTCGGTCTGGACGTCAGGTCAAATTTCCAGATTTTTATCGCCCTTGACGGTCTCTGGACGGTCGGTGGTGTGGGGTACACACCTACACTACCATTTATTTATTTACATTTATTTATTATCATATACACGATCACCGGCATTCGCTTAATGTCAGGCTAACAGTATTCACTGGACACGCACACCGGACCTCGTCATCGTGACGTAGCCGCGCGCGCGGGGAGAGGCGAAGATACGATCACCTTGCCACGACCTCAGTCGTTACCTGCCCACGCGCCGCGCTCGGCTAACATTAATTTGTGACACCTCGTTCGCCAACTGTTTACGTATTTCAAACTATTTGTATTGTGCTGTGACTATTGTGATTGTGTGTGCCTATTGTAACTGTAACTCTTTACTCCTTCTGACTATTTCCTGTGTTGTGTGTGTACGTGTAACTCAATAGAACCGTGAGTACCAAGTAGACTGACTTTTAATTTGCCTACCTACATCTGCACATAAACATACCCCAACACGAACTATACATTAAATACGAATGGTGTTGAAGAAGTTACAAACATATTTTCATGTAATACAACATTATTTGATTGTATGTATGGTAATTGTGCAAATTGTAAAACTGCACACGTCGATTATGATAAAAGAAAATCTGGTGATCAAATTACTTGGTGGAAATGGGTACGAATAGATCATAAGTATCAAAAATCTGGGTGGGAGATAAAAAGCAGGCTCCCTGATTAATACCACAGAAAAGAAAACAATAAAACTAGGAACTCAGAAGAAACAGGTAAATTGGAGAGGCCTGCCGCAGTACCAACAACAGCAACGAGCTCGCGGCCGGCATCAGCTTCAACAACACCAACATCAGTGACAACCTCGACCGGATCAAACTTGCTGGAAGACTCAGAAGCCAGCTCCATTCAGTTCCAGGCCCAGATTCCGCAGATAGACCGTCAGGTACACGCAGGTAGACTTAAGTATTTTAAGAACAACTGGTGCAAACTAACCAATGACCCAGTAGTTCTAAAATGGATTGAAGGTTATGAGATCCCATTCAGGGAAACTCCACCTCCTTATCAAACTATGTTACAACATTTGTCAGAACAAGAAAAAGAATCAATTAAAATTGAAATTGATAAACTAATTACTTTGGGTACAGTCTCAGAGTGTTCTTTCTGTCCTAATCAATTTATATCACCTATATTTTTAGTTCCCAAACCTAATGGCTCATACAGATTTATATTGAATTTGAAAAACTCAATTGTTTTATAGACACAGAACATTTCAAATTAGAAGATATAAGAACAGCTTGCAAACTTATGTCAAAAGATTGCCATATGGCCTCAATTGATTTAAAAGAAGCCTATTTTTCAGAACCTATAGCGGATAATTATAAAAAATACTTAAGGTTTACTTTGGATAACAAATTATTTGAATTCAATGCTCTACCTTATAGCTTATGTACAGCAGCATTCGTTTTTACGAAACTACTAAAACCAGTTTGTACTTACCTTAGAAATAATAACATCATCATGACATGTTATTTAGACGATAGCTTGTATCTTCATAAATCAAAAAGAAAATGTGAGGAAAATGTAAAATTTGCAGTAAATCTTTTACAAGAATTAGGGTTTGTCATCAATTTAGAAAAAAGCCACCTTAAACCAACCCAACATGTCAGTATTTGGGTTTTATTTTAGAATCAACAAATCTTGCCTTATCGGTCCCCCAACAAAAACAAATTACAATATTAGAAAAAATCAAAACTTATCAAGTGAAGTTTCTATTTTTCCGCCGCACAGCGGGCGCGTAGCTGCCCCCGTGCCGCGCGGTGACTCGCACCCTATACATTCATCGGTCCAATACATAAAAATATCAAAAAACCCCTCTTTTTTATTGATTATACTTTACTAAAATCGTCTCATCTTTCGATCTAGATGGTACAAAAATTCTAAAAATTGTACATCATGAGATTTAACGCATTTTTACCGACATTTGCATTTTTATAGGTTATAAAGTGAAAATTTGTGAAAACTGATAGCACCATCAGAAAGCTGAGAAACAAGAGCATGGGGATTGATGCTTTTGTGATTTTTAAAACATTTTTCTCAGGCCCAAACGACGAGACGAAAAAGTCGTCTTTTGCGCTCACGCGGCCTGTCTGCGGTCGCGCTGGGGCAGTTGAGAAAATTCTCCCCATATACCAAGATTCTGGAGAGAGAGAAATACAAGGTGTCCGGTGGCAATTTTCACATTTTAAAAAGTTATTACTTTTGAACGCGGGCAGCTAGAAGGGTGCGGGGTGGGGCATTCGTAGCGCCAGTGTCGTGAGTTTTTTAGTCGCAGTGGGGCGTTGGTCGGGAGAGCAGCGTGCTTTTGCAATTGAGGTGTACTTAACGAGTAGTTTTTCGCTCATTGCGGCGCAGCGTAAATTCTGTAATCGATTCAATATCCCACGAATAAGAGATGCGCCGCCGCGCCGTCAAAAAGTTTAATTCGATATTGGGTAGCAAGATTTAGAACTTCAGGCTCAGCAGAATCTACGCGTCATCAAGGCCCAGTTCCGTCTGTATCTACTGAAGAAAATATCCAACGTGTGAGTGATTCAATTATGCAAAATCCACGGATGTCACTAAGAGCGCGCTCGTCGGCTTTAGGAATCGCCAGATCAACATTGCACGAAATAATTAGGAAAAAACTCAAGTTCCATCCCTATAAAATCCAAATAATCCAGAAGTTGAACGAAAATGACTATCAAACAAGATTAACTTATGCCGAAAGAATGTTTGCAACTTTTTCTACGGAGACGCGACTAAGAAACATTTTCTTCAGTGATGAAGCACATTTTAAAACTCAAAACTCAAACAAGTGAGATGCCAGTGATATGTGCTATGGTTTTGGATGAAATGGCTATTAGAAAGTCTCTTTGCTGGGATCCTCAAACTAAGACTTATTATGGAAGAGTTAACGTCGGCATTGATTGCGATATGGACTCACTGGAAGTAGCCAATGAGTGTCTTGTATTACTGCTGACCTGTATAAACGGTAGTTGGAAGTTGCCTGTGGGATACTTTTTCATAACGGCTTTGTCTGGGGAACAAAAAGCAGTACTAGTTAAAACATGCATCCATAAATGTGAAGAAGTTGGCGTCAAAGTTGTGGGCTTGACCTGCGATGGTCCAGCTGCAAATTTTAGCATGTTATCAGCATTAGGATGTGACTTCAATTCAGGCCAGGTGACTTTTACTTACAGTAACAGCATCATACACGCTTTTATTGATCCCTGTCATGCTATCAAACTAGTCCGAAATGCTTTCGGTGAATTGAGAGTATTTTACGATATGCATGGCAGGAAAATAGATTACATTTACCTGGAACATCTGCTAAATTTGCAGGAAGCCGCAGGCCTGCACATGGCCACAAAATTAACAAAGGCCCACATACTTTACCAAAAACAAAAAATGAAGGTACGACTTGCCACGCAGCTTCTTAGCGACTCGGTGGCAGATGCCTTGGAGCATTGTGTTGATTTAAAAATCCCAGAATTTCAAGGAAGTGAAGGCACAATAAACTTCATTAGATTAATAAACAGCGTTTTTGATGTCTTAAACAGCCGATCAATTAGACCACCGGGGTGGAAGAAGGCTATATTTTCTGGAAATATTGGTCTGGTGGAAGCTCTATTCGAAGGTGTTATAGCCTACCTTCAAAATCTAATTCTGCCATCTGAGCAGAAACTCGTCGATTCCAGAAGAAGAACTGGCTTTGTAGGGCTTATTCTGGACATGATCAGTGCAATTGAACTATATAAATACTTGATAGATGGTACCAAACTTTTACAGTACCTGCCATTATACAAGGTCAGCCAGGACCACCTCGAGTTGTTTTTTTCTGCCATTCGAGCTCGAGGCGGCTTTAATAAAAACCCCAATGCGGTCCAATTTAGGGCCGCTTTTAAAAGATTGTTAATAAGAGCTGAAATTAGGGATGCGGGCGTGGGCAACTGCGTTCCTCTGGAGCAAATTAATACAGGATGAAATTGAATAGACGCGACAAATTTAAATATATAATTCAACGTGCTACAAAGAAAATATAGAGTGTGTCATTAAGGAAAATGAATTAAAGATAAAAAAGTTTGCCAAAACCATGAAAACAAAAAAAGTATCAACTAAATAATTCGTCGTATCACGGCTATCGTAAAATTTAGCATTGTAGCCTACGTAGGTACAAAGTACCTATGCTATGAATCAAACGCTCCGGGCTGCCGCGCGCCACCCCGCTCCCCCGTTGCCGCGCGCCGCCCGCCCCGGACTCGACCGGCCACGCTTTTGATTACCGCGACCCCGCGTGCGCATGAAAACATTGTAAAACCAACTTTCCCTTCATACTTAAATCGGCTTAGGACGATCAAAATACAAACTTATTTTTGTAACAATAAAGCAAAAGCACTTAAGTATTGTATTTTAGGCGTATTTAAAAAGTTGGAATCACGTTATTTACAATAATTGTCTTATTTACAATGGTCTTATTTACAATGGTCTTATTTACAATGGTCTTTAATCACTAAAACTTACGTGTATTTCAACAGATGCTCGAAATGTCCTCCTTGATTTTCTACACATAATAAGGCACGGCGCCGTAAATTGTCTTTAAGTTTTCTAAGCACTAATGTCTGGGATTTTACAACTGTAAAAGCACTTAAAATTCTGTCCTTTAATTGTTCTCGAGTTTCGCTCTCGTGTTCGTAAACAAGTCTTTTTATTTCTCCCCACAAATAAAAGTCTAGCGGGGTAAGATCAGGCGAGCGTGCCGGCCATGCTATTGGTCCGCCACGACCAATCCACCGATCACCGTACTCCCTGTCCAAGTATGCACGCACTTCACTAAAGTAATGAGCCGGGGCTCCATCCTGCTGGAAGTACATACCGGCTGTGTAAGACACTGGCACATCTACTAACAGTTCTCTTACTACGGTCGTAAGGATTTCGAGGTAACGTTGGCCAGTTAAGCTGCCATCAATAAAATAGGGCCCAATTACTCGGTCACCAATGATTCCAGCCCACACATTCACACTAAATCGCACTTGAAAAGCGTCCCTGCGCGTTGCGTGCGGGTTACGACCGCGAGCACTCCACCAATGTTCATTGTGGATGTTGAACAAACCGATCCTGGTGAAGGTTGCTTCATCAGTCCAAAGAATATTTTGGTGGAGATTTCGTAATAACCAACTACAAAAATCTCTTCTAGGACGATAGTCGGCGAGAACGATGTCTTGTACGCGCTGGAAATGATACGGATACATTCCCGATGCATTTAATAATTTCCAGACGTAATATTGGCTTACATTAAACCGTCTCGCTGCTTGTCTAGTACTTGCTTGAGGATTTTCATAAAAAAACCTCTTTATCATGCGGTACATTCGATTCGGATGTACCGGTGACCTCCCACTACCTCGGGCGTGTGCTGGAAGGTGGAAGCTTGCGAAGTCCAATAGGTTCTGGGTGGCTCTCAAAATTCTTCCTAGTGATGGTGGAATGCTGTTAGGATACCTAAGTTGAAATCTTCGCTGCGTTTCACGTAAGTTTCTTGTCGTATTATACCATACAACCATGTTTAGTAACTGGTCGTTGGTTAATGGCACACGACTATTTCCTCTCGTCCTAGGCATCTTACGTAATTACGTTACAGTCCGGTACACTAACACTAACACAGGATAATTATCTCATGTACATGAGGTAACAATTTCACGGTATACTATGGAATAATCGCAATGTTGCAAATTGCGTGCGCGACCGTGACCTCTCCTAGAGATGTTTTCGGGAAACTGACCGGCGGCGGCGCGGCGTGCGCGGGGCGGGAGCAGTGCGGGCGGGGGGTGGCCGAGTACAGGGAAGGGATGCAAAATACATGCGCCCGCGGCTTGGCAACGTCGCATGCCCCTACTTCGTGGAAATTGCCAAAATTAAGTAAATGACCGCAAGCGCAAAGCGTTGCCATACTTCACGAAGTTATGAACTCTGCTATGAATGGATTGCATTTCCGACACGCCTAAATTGATACTTTATTTTTTTGTTTGTTTTAAATTTATTTTATTTTACTGGAACGCCAAAAAATCGTGTCTACGTGAAGACAATAACTTAGTTTGCACTATCTAAGCTGATAATTACACCATTTTTTTTCACAATTTATATTTCGGAAATAACAATTTAAAATGATTAGGTAACAGTTACTGAATTTCCCATTTCAATTTGTCGCATGTTTTCAATTTCATCCTGTATACTAACCTGCTCTAGTAAGACCAACCCAGTTACGGCCATAAACGAACTAACAGAAAGAAATTCATTTGTTGAATTGCCAGAGGATGATAGTGAGTTGTTCGAAAAGTTTATACACTGCATGTATAATAACTTACCCAACTACTCCGAAAGCGTAGTTTCTTCTACTTCGCATTTTTTAAGAAAATTCAACATTTTTTAATAAAGTTTATTTACATTTAACTAAAGTATGTAGGTACCATTTTGTTCGATAACTTTTTGCCATCTTGTAGGTAGGGACATGATCCCATTGCTATAGAAATATTGGGACTTCTGGTCAAATTACCGCGACAAGTGGTTTTGGCAGTCCTCTCGTGATGTTAACCTGATACTGCCTAAAGAATTCTGAAGAGACCGAAACAGGTGGAAATCTGAAGGTGCAAGGTCAGGACTATACGGCGGATGCATTAACACCTCCCAGCCAAACTCTCTTAATTTTTGTTGGGTGGCTAAAGATGTGTGAGGTCTAGCGTTATCATGATGAAAAACCACACCCCTTCTGTTGATTAATTCCGGCCGCTTTCTCTCAACTTCTTGCTTTAATCTCATCAGTTGTTCGCAGTAGAGTTCAGAATCGATGGTCCTGCCTGGTGGTAACAGCTCATAATGAATAATGCCCTTCCAATCCCACCACACACACAGCATCACCTTGTTGCGAGTTAACCCGGGTTTCGCCAGTCTGTGAAGCCTGACCGGCCTTTGACCACGACCTTTTTCGCACGTTCTTGTCATACGTGATCCACTTTTCATCACCAGTTATCAGCTTCTTCAAAAATGGTTCGGTTAAATTACGTCGTAATAAAGAATCACAAATGAGTACACGGTTCATTAGGTTTCTTTCAGTGAGCTCGTGAGGTACCCAAATGTCGAGCTTTTTTGTGTACCCAGTTTTTTTCAAATGCGCCAAAACTGTTTTGTGGTCAATTTCCAGTTCTTCAGCTACGTCGTAACTACTGGTATGCCGATCTTGCTCCACTTTTTCAAAAATGGCATCCATTTTATCCGTAATAGGGCGACCAGAGCGACGTGCATCTTTGACATCAATATTTCCGGATTGAAAACGCTTAAACAAATTTGTGCTACTCTCGCAGACACTACACTAGGTCCATAAACATCGCAAAATTTTTTCGCGGCTTGCGTTGCATTTTTACCTTTTTTGTAGTAAAATTTTAAAATGTATCGAATTTCTTCATTAGATTCACTCATCTTGACGGTACGAAAAACAAATGAAAATCACACATTTTCCTAATTTGAATTTGGAATTATGTTCTTTAAAATTTAAACTTTCAATGATACCAAAACCAGCCAGATACAAATAGTATAGCCAAAGAGATTTTATTACAAGTTCATACATACTATAATGCGAAAAGACTTCTCCCCAACCTAATATATTGGCGGTTTTATATCGAGAAAGTTGGCTCGCTCTGTAAAATGTGATATTTACGCAAATTTGTTATTCGGAGATGCCAATGCCTACCAAAAGAGCTTAATAACTTTAAAAAATAGGGGTGGATTGGTTTACCCGTCAAAAGACGTAACGAATACGCTAATTAAAATCGAAAAAATTCTTAAGTAATATGTCATTAAAAAATGTTTAACTATGGATCAGTGACATAGATTTTTCAAGGTGGAAATTATCGAATTTCTTTATGTATTATACAGGAATATTTTTTTGTCACCGTCCAAATTATGATATATTAATATTTTGCGAAAATCATTTAATACGTATTTTTTCTTTTAGTATCACTTAATACAAAAATATTGAGATATCACATCACAAAGTTATCTATAAAAAGTTGATGATTCTGGACACCGCCGCGCGCTAGGTAATAGTGCGGGCTATTACCTAATGTGTACGCACCGCGTTAGGTATTAATTTCGGCGGACTACCCCGCGCGCCGCCGAAATTAATTGAAAAAAAAAACAATAATAAAGTTGCAAATTTTCCCTTCATTCACTCACGGGCGGCAAGTGTAGTATTATTAACGTTTAACTTAGTGACCACGCAGAGCGGATAATTCTTTCGAGAAAATGATTAAAAATGAAAATTTTACGTATAGTTTTTTTTTTTTTCAAAAATGGATTTATTGAATGATACCTAATGACTCCAAAAAATTTGGACGGTGACTAAAAAATCTTCCTGCATATATCGGCGCAACAACAATAGTTCGTCGTTCTTCCGTATTAAGATAATTAAGTTTAATAATTTGATTGTTTAAAATTAGGTTACCAACTGTTGATTGATTATTACGCTTCAAAATTATGTTAAACATGTTTACTGCCTCTTCTATTAGCAACATTCATTATAATTTGAATTGTCCAATACTTAACCTAAAAATGTGCACGTGCGACGATCCCTATATAAACGGCCGCACTGTAGGTGCTCGATTCATTCTACGCTCGACGCTCGCCAAGGAAGGTCGTTACGCTGCCGCTCCGCTGCGCGTATCCCCTCCACCGCCCGCCGCTCGATCGCCCGTCAGTTGTGCTCAGTGCTCACGCCGCGTAGTCGCCCCGACTACTCTCCGTAATTTTTGGGATTTAAATTTATTTAAATCTCAAATATTCGGAAAACTGTCTTTTTCAAGACAACTGTTTCTTTAAACAGAGTCGTCTAAAACGTTATTCTAAGCTGTCTTTTTCAAGACGGCCTAGTTTCTCTAAGAGAAAAGGTCAAAAACGTTGTGTTGTGTAGTGTTGTGGCCCCTTCAGGGCAAAGCCACAGTTTCGTGGTCACTCGGTGGATACCTAAACGGTGCCAACGAAGCCGAGTGGGTGTTGACCCAACACACCCGCCTATCCCCTTCAGGGCTAGGCGAAAGTTGGACGGGTCCCAGATCGCTGGCCTTGGGGGCTTCCCTCGTCAGCCCTGGTGACAGTTTTCCCTTCACAGCCGCGTACTAGTGCCGCGGGTATTTCTATACCCCCCGCACTAGTGGTCAGGGTACCTTCTGTACCCGCCGTTTTGACCAGTTAGGAACCCGTTTGCACAATAAGATTGGCAACGGGATACACTCTTAGGGCACACCAGGATCACCTCCCTGTCTATACCCGACAGAGGAGTGTAACACACACCCCCGGCAACCCACCGGGGATTAGGCTTGTTAGGAATAGGATTTGGTGTTAGGATCGCTCTCATGAGTGATTAGGTTCCCCATTCCTCCAACACCATGTTGGACCTAATAGACGAACTCGCCGAATTTAATAAAATTAGCCGAGATGAAGTGAAAGGCGTACTCTTTGGCTTCTTTCAGTTACTGAAAGAGGACAAAAAGTGGGCCGTTGACTTCTCTCAACGGGTTAAGAAGATTAAAGCGAGGAAACAAGGCAACATCCCGATCATCGCTGAATTCAGCGATGCTCTCGATGCGCCGGCCACCTCGGACCCGTCTTGTGAAATGGACACCGATGTCCCGACCGACTCCGCTCCGCTCACTCCCCCGGCGAACTCAAACTCATCTCCGTCCTCGGACGCAGAAGGGTATGAAGTCGTCGCCCACAAAAAGGGCAAAGGGAGTAAGCGGAAAAAGAACAAAGCGAGCAGCGCCGAACCAGCCGCTAAATTTATAGCGGCTGAGGAATCCGCTCCTTTGTCCCGCGCCTCTTCCCCGAATCCGACCGCACCTGTTTCGGTGACGTCACAGGCGACCCCCGCCACCGTGACCGCGTCTACCCCCTCCACGTCGCAGGCGTCCGACGCCACCGCGACCGCGCCCCTCTCCGTCACGCCGCAGGCGATTCCCGCCACCGCCGCCGCGACTCCCATCCGTCTCACGCCTTCAACCCCCGCGAAGGTTGCCGCGCCCCGCGCTAAAGCTAGCGCTCCGATCCCACCCTCAGGCTCAGCCACTAATAAGAAAATTCCCCCACCCCCGCCTGTGTTCATCCAGGACAAGGCTAAGTGGACGGAAATTTCCAAATGGTGCGTTGAACTGAAAATCAACTACACCAATGCCCGAGCCACCCAGCAGGGCATAAAAGTGTTAGTTCCGAACTCCAATGATTTCCGTGAGCTCACAAGAATCCTCACGGTAAGGAACGTGTCATTTCACACGTACGCCTTACCTGAGGAGCGCTTGACGAGAGTGGTCATTCGCAGGATCCCCTCCGAAATCCCCACGGAAGATATCAAAGCCGACCTCGAAAGACAGAACGTGCCTGTCTCAGAGGTCCACCGTATGCACAGGTCCGGCAAGGGCGTTGCCTTTGATATGGTTCTAGTGGTATGCCCTCCTACGGAGGGTCATCACCCCATATTCAAAGTCAAGGCAGTTTGCAACCTGTCAGGGCTAGTAATCGAGAAGCCCCGAAAATCAGGCATCATAGGCCAGTGCCACCGATGCCAGCTTTACGGGCACTCAGCTTACCATTGTTTCGCCACCCCCAGGTGCGTAAAGTGCCTGGGAGATCATGGCACATCTGATTGCACCCGGCCCAAAGACCGCACTCTCTGCACCGAGCCACCTAGTTGTGTGCTCTGCAAAGAGTCCGGTCATCCGGCCAACTACAGGGGCTGCCCGAAAGCCCCAAAGTCCTCATCCCCTAAGCTAGCGCAGCGCTTCGACGCTCGCCAGACTAGGGAATCCCCATCGGCCAAACTCCCCGTGAGATTGGCCCCCCAGCGTCCGATGGCATGGCCTCAGCTGAGCTCAAGCCAAGCTTTCCCTCCCCTGGCCTCCTCTAGGCCAAAGCCCGCTCCCATTCCTCCCTTAATGGACCCACGTACCCGCGCCCCCGCACCCCTATCCGCGCCCCCCGGTTTTCCCACGGCCGCACCCGCCGCCGCCCGCGTCGCGCCCCCCCCCTGCCCCCATGGCAGCTCCGACAAATAGGAAAGGCCAGGCTCCCATCGATGCGTTTAGCGTCATCAACGGGACCTTTAACACCTATAGCACGTTCCTTTCCCCGCGTGCCCAACAGATGGCTCAGGAACTAGTCGCCGCCGGCGGCAATCTGTTCCGCATCCAAACAATCTATGCTGCGTATCCCGAGATCACGCAAGCCCTCCACGTCATTAACTCCCAACGGCCCCATTATGTATAACGCCGGAATACTGACTAAATTCAAACCCCGATCCCTAAAGTTAGGTTTCTTTAATGCCAATGGCATTCTCCGCCAACGTGATGAGATCGCCACATTCCTCCGCGACCATCACATAGACATTTTACTCATACAAGAGTCATTCCTAAAGCCACATCAACGCGACCCTAAAATTGCAAACTACCGTTTAGTTCGCAACGATAGGTACCGTTGCCACAAAGGTGGCACTCTCATTTATTATAAAAAGTCCCTGTACTGCATACCTATGGACCCACCCCCTCTCTCCCGATTAGAAGTTTCGGCCTGTCGGTTAGGACTGACAGGTCACCAGCCGATCACTATCGTGTCGGCTTATATTCCCCCTCGGATAGAGTCCGAGAACCCCCAACTCTTAAATAGCGACCTCTCAAAACTTTTCGGCATGAGTGACTCCGTTATTATAGCGGGCGATCTCAACGCCAAACATCCAGCCTGGAATAGTACCAGCACCTCGACCAGAGGCAGACACCTCTTTAATCTCTGCTCCACCATGTTATTCGACGTCATCGCCCCGATGACTCCCACCCACTACCCTTTCAACCCCGATCAAACAGCTGACGTGCTCGATGTGGCACTTCTAAAGAACGTCAACCTAAGGTTGGACTCTATAGAAGCTATACACGAGCTCGACTCTGATCACCGGCCAGTAGTAATGCACTTAGCCCCCCGGATAGGTACCCGCGACCCCTCTCAACCCCCTACCACTAAAGTGATAACCGACTGGAAGAAAGTAAGCGAACGCTTACAATCTAACACGTCGACTCACTTAGATTCCATTCCCGATCAGTTCGACACCGTCGCCGACACAACGGCTGCGATCGACTCACTCACAGAGCACGTAAAATCGATCGTGAACGATTGTTCACGGGAGATTCCAGAGGCGGCTGACCGCCTCTGGAAGCTGCCAGACGATATACGTGCTCTGATGACTGAGAAGAACGCAGCCGTGCGTGCTTACAGTAGCTTTCCCTGTGCCGCGAACAAAGCTCACATGCGTAACTTACAGCGTGCTGTAACGTCACGTGTGTCCGAGCTGCGTAACGCTAACTGGGACAAGATGCTGGGCGATCTCGAGCCGACTCACCTAGCATTCTGGGAACTTCAAAGGAAACTCAAATCCTCTGAGGTTTCCACAATGCCCCCCCTGACCCGCCCCGATGCGACCATTGCATTCGACGATATCGACAGGGCTGAATGCCTAGCCGATAGCCTCGAAGCCCAATGCACACCAAGTTCGCAGCCAGTAGACCAAGCGTTCGTCGATAAGGTGAACGCGGAAGTCGAACGCAAAGCGTCGCTCCCGCCCGTCGAAGACCCTGAGGATCCCTTGCCTCCCGTCACACCAGACGAGGTGCACGAGATCATCAAGGGACTGAGACCACGTAAAGCCCCCGGATCAGACGGCATCACCAGTAGAGTGATCAAGCTGTTCCCCGCTCACCTGATTATGCTCATGACCACCATCTTCAATGGTGCCCTGAGTAATAACATATTCCCCCAAACGTGGAAGGAAGCCACCGTCATTGGCATCCCTAAGCCCGGTAAGCCCAAAACCGAGCCCACGAGCTATCGTCCCATTAGTTTGCTCAAAGTCCTCGGCAAAATCTATGAGAGACTTATTTATAAGCGACTCAGGGATTATGCCGAGACGAAGGGCCTCATCCCCAACGAGCAGTTCGGATTTCGATCCCAACACTCGTGTGTCCACCAAGTGCACCGTATCGTCGAGCATATCAATGCTGGTTTTCAGCGTGGTATGTTCACGGGTGCAGTATTCTTCGACATAGCGAAAGCGTTCGACAAAGTCTGGCACAACGGCTTGTTATACAAGCTGTACCAACTCGGAGTGCCTGACCGTCTCGTGCTCATCTTACGAGACTTTCTCGCGAACCGCACCTTTCGCTACCGCATCGAAGGGGCACTATCCTCCCCTCACCCGATCCTTGCAGGAGTCCCTCAGGGCTCTGTACTAGCTCCCCTCATTTTCACGCTATTCACTAGCGACATCCCCAGAAGCAGAAAGGCAATGTTAGCTCTGTTCGCAGACGACACAGCCATCTACTTCTCGGGATTCAGTGATAAAGCGCTGGTTCGCTACCTCCAAACCGCAGTCGACGAGCTCGGCGAGTGGTTCAGGAAGTGGCGAATCGAAGTAAATCCCGATAAAAGTCAGGCTGTCTTCTACACCCGACCGCGAAAAAATCACCCCCCTCCCCGACCCATCTCTATGTTCGGCAAGCAAATCCCTTGGGGAAAGCAAGCCAAATATCTAGGCGTCATCCTTGACGTTCAGGTTCAAAATGTCCAATTCTCAAAATGTCCAAAGGTTTCAAAACGTCCAGTTTTCAAAATGTCCAATTCACAAAACGTCCAATTCCCAAAATGTCCAATTCACAAAACGTCCAATTCCCAAAATGTCCAATTCTTAAAATGTCCAATTCTCAAAACGTCCAATTCCCAAAATGTCCAACTCCCAAAATGTCCAATATTTGAGTATGTGGTAAATTTTGTTCAATAACTCATCAAAGCACTTTTTTAATACTTACGTCAAACAATAAATACAAAATACTGAAAGAATCAAAATATGTTTTATTTAGAAGTAACAAATTAAGACCAGTACAATGTAATCAACATCATAATAACTATAATTATAAATTGAAACAAACATTAAACATAGTTTTATATATAATAACCTAGGTAAAACGAAAAATACTTTATATCTTACCTTGCTTACCTATGCAAGTAAAAATCAATATAATTTTTATTTATAATTAACAAACATTTTTTTTATTAATGTGTTAATAGTCAACATAATTATTTTTATGATTTATGTGATATAATAATTGAACTCTACTAATAAATTACGTTTTACTTTTTATACAAGCTAAGCCTCAAAAAAATATTTTTTTTCGCGTGTGTACACTTTTTAATTCATTTTTTTAAGCCCATAATTATTTTAATTGAATTATTTTTTAAATTCGCGACACATGCGTTAATGTGTATAATATTTAATATAATTTATGTATTTATATATATATATGTATATATAATAATAAAATATTTATTTTTAATTTAATTTGCTACTTCTAAATAAAACATATTTTGATTCTTTCAGTATTTTGTATTTATTGTTTGACGTAAGTATTAAAAAAGCGCTTTGATGAGTTATTGAACAAAATTTACCACATACTCAAATATTGGACATTTTGGGAGTTGGACATTTTGGGAATTGGACGTTTTGAGAATTGGACATTTTAAGAATTGGACATTTTGGGAATTGGACGTTTTGTGAATTGGACATTTTGGGAATTGGACGTTTTGTGAATTGGACATTTTGAAAACTGGACGTTTTGAAACCTTTGGACATTTTGAGAATTGGACATTTTGAACCTGAACGATCCTTGACGAACACCTCACCTTTTTCGAGCACATAAAGAAGGTCCGCTCGCGGGCCGCTTTCGCTCTCGGTAGGCTCCATTGCGTCCTAAACAAGCGTAGTAAACTGTCGCTTCAGTGTAAGAAGCGCATTTACCTCGCTTGTATTAGGCCCATCATGACGTTTGCAAGCTCCGTGTTTGCACATACCAAACCCCGATATATCCATAGGATGCAGACCCTCCAAAACCGTTTTCTCCGACAAGCCACAGGTGCGCCTTGGTATGTCAGGAATATCAATCTCCATGTAGATCTCAGGATCCCTACGATCCAGCAGTACATGAAACGCGCTTCGAAGCGTTTCTTCGATAAAGCAGTGACCCACCGCAACCCTCTGGTTGTCGCGGCAGCTAGCTATACCCCCTCCCGTATCAGTAAAGTCCGCCGTCCGCGGCACATTCTCAGCGAACCCGATGATCCCACTACTCTCCTCCAGGAGAGTCGAAAAGAGACCAGTACAGTGAGAGCAACACACAGACACAAATCGTACCGACCTCGCCGCCGAGGTCCGTCGTCGCGACCCCGACTTAATAGTCCCTCCCGACCCTTGCATGAGCCAGCCCGCGATGCTGCGCCTGTAGCTTTAAATTAGCCCCTAAATAATTTAACCCAGATCCAGCATGTCCCTTGCTGCCCTCCCCCAGTGATTGCCTAAGCCGAGGTGCGAACCCCCCTCGGGGTTACCCTTAGGACTTTCGCTTTAGTTTTTAATTTTACTATGGCCCGGCTGGAGGTCTAAAAAGTTTACTTTTTAGAAATCGCCGGGCAAAAATCCGTTTAAGTAGTCAGAATCTTTTTCAGATTAACTACGAGATGTCCTACAAAAAAAAAAAAAAAAAAAAAAGGTGCTCGATTCACATTCTACGCTCGACGCTCGCCAAGGAAGGTCGTTACGCTGCCGCTCCGCTGCGCGTATCCCCTCCACCGCCCGCCGCTCGATCGCCCGTCAGTTGTGCTCAGTGCTCACGCCGCGTAGTCGCCCCGACTACTCTCCGTAATTTTTGGGATTTAAATTTATTTAAATCTCAAATATTCGGAAAACTTCAGGGCCATCAGCGCCAAGCTGGGCCGGCCTCCAAACGCTCGACCATACGGGGGTGGTGTCAGATTCACCCCCGACAGCGAAGAAGAATATAGGCTGGTCCAGCGCTACCTGACCGGCCTAGAAAAGGACAGCGGCGTTTCATGGTTCGCCTATTCACTCCCAGCGGAGAAGAACATGAAAGTGGCCATCAGGGGGTTGCCGGCGGACACACCCCCTCAGGAGATCGAGGAAGAGCTGCGAGCGCTGGGATACCAGCCGGAGTACGTGCGTCACATCAAGGGCGCACAAGGAAGACCCGGCTGCGTGTTCCACGCGATACTAAAGAAGACCCCGGACGTCCGGGCCATTTTTGACACCTCAGTGTTTATGTTGATGCGGGGTGTCAAGATAGAGGCCTGGCGCGGGAAGCGTGGGCCCGCTCAGTGTCACCGGTGCCAACGCTTCAGACACAGCTCGCACCAGTGCCACCGCCCGCTCGCCTGTGTAAGGTGCGGGGGCGAGCACACCGCAAAAGACTGCCCACGCCCGCGGGAGGAGCCGGCCACCTGCATCAACTGCGGTGGCCCGCACCCCGCGTGCAATATTAAATGCCCGGTCTACCAGGCGGAGACCAGAAACAGGCGGGCGGGGACCGCCGCCGTCACCGCCACTGCACGTCGGCCCACAACGGCCACCGAAAGACATGTGGAGCCAGAAGGGCCCCAGGGCGCGTCGTTGATGGCGGCGGCCAACGGGCCCACAAATAGAAACTCGCAGCCTCCCTCCTCACGACGGAGGAAGAAGAGACGCGGGGGGAAAGGGAGAGGCAAGAAGCCCAAACCCCCCGCGGCGACCGCAACGACCGCAACTACGGATGCTGTCCCGAGGGCAGGCCCTGCCACAAGCGGGGCGCGGGCCGTGAAAGTGGTAACAACCACTAGCGCCGGCACAGCGCCGCGACCGGTTTCCAAGAAACCAAAGCAACAAAAGTACCCCGAGCCCAAACTGAGTGGCGGCGCTGCCGGCGCCCAACCACACAAGACGCCACACGCGCAGCGCAAGGATTTCACGGCCTGCGCGATACAACTGTTAATGGACCTCATTAAGGCCATTAGGCAGGGCCAAGACGTTGAGACTGTGATTCTCGACGGCCTGGCCACATTACTGACGCTTTATCATGGCTAGGCCGTTGAGGATGATACATTGGAATGCCCGCGGCCTTCGGGACAAGGTCGCCCCACTCCGTCATCTCCTGAGGGAACAAGACGTCGACGTGGCGCTGATAAGTGAGACGCTACTGGGCCCCGCGGACAGAATCAGATTCCCGGGGTACCACATATACAGACAGGACGAACGGTCGGCACTCCAGAACTACCGTGGTCTGGTAGTACTGGTAAGGCGAAGAGTCGTCCACCAGGAACTCCCCTTGCCGTCACTCGGCACGTTTTACGCGCTGGGTGTTCAGCTGCATTTAGCCGGCGAGGATATAGACGTGTACGCCTGCTACAAGCCGCCCGCAACTCACTTAGATACATCTGAGTTGCGGGCTCTACTATCGGGCTCTACACGTCCCACTCTCCTTGCCGGCGACTTGAATTGCAAGCACCCGGCGTGGAACTCGTGCCACACGAATACCGGGGGGAGACGGCTCCTAGCGGATGCCGAAGCCTTCGGGTACACAGTGTCCGGCCCTGAGACACCCACCCACTACCCAGACGCTGTCTCGTACATGCCGGACGTGCTGGACATTGTGGTCCACCGAGGGCTACACTGCCAGATCACACAGCATGTGATTGACGACGAGCTCCGGTCCGATCATCAGCCGGTGCTTGTCGTCCTTTCGGGTGTGCCGACCCGTCTGAAACCTGCGGCGCCACGTCGACGTATTGACTGGACCCAATTTACAGAGGAAGTAGAGACCACCGTACCGACTCGGCCGATCACTACCTCCGCGGACGTCGACAGGACAGCGCGTGACGTCACTGCTTGCATACAGAGCGCCCTGAGTTCGGCGACCACCGAACAGCCGCGGGGGGGGGGGGCTATTACCGCCTCTACCTCCGCGACTGACTAGGTTGATCGCTGAAAAGAGGCGCCTACGCAAGCAGTGGCAACAGCTTAGGTGTCCGTCCCTAAAAACGCAGCTGAACCGTCTCGCGGAGAAGGTAAAGGCCGAACTACAGGCCTTGACCGCCGCGGACTGGGAGGAACGTATCGACTCGACGACGGATAGCTGGCCGTCGATTCACAAACTCTGCGGCCAGCTGTCGAACACCCCAGCCCCGGTGCGTCCGCTGTTAAACAGCGACGGGGCGCTTAAATACGTAGCGGAGGACCGGGCGGAGGTCTTCGCCGAACACCTGGAGCGTCAGTTCCGCCCCAACCCGACCAGCGATACGGACCATGTCGCAGCGGTCGAGAAACACCTGGGAGACTACTTCGCAACGCCGATGGCTCCCGATGAAGATCCTGTTTTCTTCTCGCCCAACGCAGTACGACGCGCCATCCTAAGAACGAAACCCAGGAAGGCCCCCGGTGCGGACGGTATCACCAATACAGCGCTGCGCCACTTGCCGTACCGTATGGTAGCGGCACTGGCGCGCCTGTTCACGGGGATACTGCGCACCGGCGCCTTCCCTGATTCGTGGAAGGAAGGGCGCGTCATAATGCTGCCGAAGGCGGGAAAGAACATCCTGAAGCCGGAGAGCTATCGGCCGATCACTCTGTTGCCGACGGTCTCCAAGGTGTTCGAAGCACTCCTGCTGCGACATCTACTCCCACACATCGTGCCACGTCCGGAGCAATTCGGGTTCCGGGCAGAACATAGCACGACGCTCCAGCTGTCGAGGGTACTGCACCACCTCACAGCTGCGCGAAACAAGAAGGAATGCTCGGTCGCAGTATTCCTCGACATGGAGAAGGCCTTCGACCGTGTATGGCACGACGGCCTTGTATATAAAATGGCCACCTCCGACGCGCCCCGTCGCGTCGTTAAGGTGATCTCTACTTTCCTCACACACAGGACTTTCAGGGTGGTGGTTGATGGGGCGCTATCAGGCGTCAGGCCGGTGCTCGCGGGCGTACCGCAGGGCAGCTGCGTCTCGCCGGCGTGTTACACACGTTACACCGACGACATCCCCACCACTCCGGACGTGATGCTCGCGCTGTATGCGGACGACGCCGCGTACATCTCTACTTCGCTAAATGCGAAGTACGCGGCCGTCAAAATGCAGCGAGCGCTCGAGCTCCTTCCCGAGTGGCTCGCCAGATGGCGACTGTCGGTGAACGTGGGTAAGACGCAGGCGATGGTCACCGGCTTCGCGCGCCTCCCACCACCCTTGAAACTACAGGGAGCCGACGTCGAGTGGTCGCCCCGGGCCAAGTACCTGGGGGTCACCATCGACCGTCGGCTCACAATGAGACAGCACGTCCGCCAGGTCGCGGCGAAGGGGAGGGTAGCCCGCCACCTTCTCCGGCCCGTGCTCTCGTCCCGAATGCCGGCGCGCGTCAAGCTGGGCGTGTACAAACTGTACATCCGCCCGGTACTGACGTACGCCGCACCCGCTTGGTTCGCCCTCACGAGCGAGTCGAGCCGGAGGCTGCTCCGCGCCCAGCAACATCTGGCGCTGCGGACCATTGTTGACGCTCCTCGCTACGTGAGGAACGATGTCATCCAGCGGGATCTCGGGATCGAGAGCCTGGATGACCACGTGCGGCGTCTCGCGAAGGGAATGTTCGCGCGTGCCGGCGCGTCTGAATGGCCACATGTCAAACAGATCGCGCCCTGGCATACGCGGCCCCCCGACGCGAGACCTCTGCCCCGCGACCTGGTAAGGGACGACTGACTCCACTACCGGACTTGACTCCCGGGCAAGCCGCAACCAGGTTACACGCGGCTTGCCTGAACAACACGACTCTACATACACAACATACACTCGTTGCGTGATGTGTTCTAAGTTAATATAGGCATGTCACGTAACGGAAATCAGACACCCACCTCTCAACAGGCACCCAGACTCACACGCGCACGCGAGCGGGCTCGCGCGGTCGCGTATACATGGGCGGTGTTACACAACACACTACCGCCCACACGCACATACTGCCCCTTAGCTTAGACCGCTACCGGCTCGCTCTGGGAAACGGGATAAGCGGGGGCGCGCACCCTACTCTGTGGGAGCGTCGAGTCAGCGTCTTGTCGCTGGTCGTCTCTCGCCGGGCCTCCCCCGGGCAACCGGGGGTCTCACCTGGCGGGGACTGACCGCCAAGGCGCTGTGAAGAAAGCGGCGTTGATATAATTCAACGCCGCGGCGCGCTCACAGAGACACAAATAGCAACCACACACAGGGACGCGTTAAACTAACGCGTCCCTCAATATCTATGCCTACATAAGGCCACACACTGAGGGGCCCGTATTAGCGGGCCACCGTGCATCATCCGCGGCCGGGGAGCTGAGCTCCGACGCCGCCCGCCGCGCCCCCTTACGGGGACGTCGCGAAAACCAAGAGAATATTCGGAAAACTGTCTTTTTCAAGACAACTGTTTCTTTAAACAGAGTCATCTAAAACGTTATTCTAAGCTGTCTTTTTCAAGACGGCCTAGTTTCTCTAAGAGAAAAGGTCAAAAACGTTGTGTTGTGTAGTGTTGTGGCCCCTTCAGGGCAAAGCCACAGTTTCGTGGTCACTCGGTGGATACCTAAACGGTGCCAACGAAGCCGAGTGGGTGTTGACCCAACACACCCGCCTATCCCCTTCAGGGCTAGGCGAAAGTTGGACGGGTCCCAGATCGCTGGCCTTGGGGGCTTCCCTCGTCAGCCCTGGTGACAGTTTTCCCTTCACAGCCGCGTACTAGTGCCGCGGGTATTTCTATACCCCCCGCACTAGTGGTCAGGGTACCTTCTGTACCCGCCGTTTTGACCAGTTAGGAACCCGTTTGCACAATAAGATTGGCAACGGGATACACTCTTAGGGCACACCAGGATCACCTCCCTGTCTATACCCGACAGAGGAGTGTAACACACACCCCCGGCAACCCACCGGGGATTAGGCTTGTTAGGAATAGGATTTGGTGTTAGGATCGCTCTCATGAGTGATTAGGTTCCCCATTCCTCCAACACCATGTTGGACCTAATAGACGAACTCGCCGAATTTAATAAAATTAGCCGAGATGAAGTGAAAGGCGTACTCTTTGGCTTCTTTCAGTTACTGAAAGAGGACAAAAAGTGGGCCGTTGACTTCTCTCAACGGGTTAAGAAGATTAAAGCGAGGAAACAAGGCAACATCCCGATCATCGCTGAATTCAGCGATGCTCTCGATGCGCCGGCCACCTCGGACCCGTCTTGTGAAATGGACACCGATGTCCCGACCGACTCCGCTCCGCTCACTCCCCCGGCGAACTCAAACTCATCTCCGTCCTCGGACGCAGAAGGGTATGAAGTCGTCGCCCACAAAAAGGGCAAAGGGAGTAAGCGGAAAAAGAACAAAGCGAGCAGCGCCGAACCAGCCGCTAAATTTATAGCGGCTGAGGAATCCGCTCCTTTGTCCCGCGCCTCTTCCCCGAATCCGACCGCACCTGTTTCGGTGACGTCACAGGCGACCCCCGCCACCGTGACCGCGTCTACCCCCTCCACGTCGCAGGCGTCCGACGCCACCGCGACCGCGCCCCTCTCCGTCACGCCGCAGGCGATTCCCGCCACCGCCGCACAGTATGTCGACTAGAACATGCTAGCTGGACAGAAATCGTTATCAAACACTCGAAAACAAAGTGTCGTTTAACGTAAACAACACCATAGAGGCGCTAATTCTAGGAATTGTTTTCGTTTAACACTGTGGATTTGTTTTGTTTGAAATGTGTAAGTACCCTTTATTGTGTAAATCACAAATGCACATTTATTCAGTTGCAATTTAGCACTACGTTGGTTAACATCTCCAAAGAAATTTTGTGATTGAATCTATTTTACTAGTGATGGATTATATACTAGAAGGTATGTATATTTTTATTATATATACATGATAAAGTAATTTTAACTGTGTAAATTTATAAAAGAAACCTACCCTCATACGTCTTTCAAGGCGTAATTTTTCTAACTTTCAAAGGTTTGTTGGAGGGTAACTAAAAACCCCCAGTCTACCCCAGTTTACTTTTTTTTTCTAAAGGTAGCTACATATTTAAGCTTTTAAAAAATGTATATTTTTTTACCCCGAACACAGTCCAACATGGTTTTATTTTTATTTTTCAGAAGTTACATACAAACTTACTCGTATGGAATTTTTTCAAGAGTGGGTCAAATTAGATAAAAAGGATAAAAATAATTTAATGCTAAGGTATATAAAGCAGAAATGGAGCTTGGAGGATGTTGTAGATACATCAGAAAAAGAAATTAAATTACAAATATCAAGATTTTCGGCAAAATTGACTGAAAAATGGAATTCTTGTCGATTCGATAAAAAAAGGATGTTGGAGAAAAATAAGACGTGGCTGGAAGGTGCAGACTTAGAGTTTAAGGTTGCTTTTCACAAACCACAGGCTTCCACATCGGCACCGCTTAAGCTACATCCTGGAAGACCGCCAATAGATTTCGAAAATGCTTCTGAGAAAACTAAAAAACGCCGCGTAGAAGAACTCGTTAGTGAGCGTAGCGCAAGTGAGCTAACGTTAGCTGCTGAGATAGCTCATAGAAAGGCAGGATACAGGAATGTAGCAAAAGCTATTAGAAGTAGCAACAGTCCAGCCAAGGGTAACCAATCCACGTCGAAATCTTGTGTTGGTGGCAGACAATTAAGTAGTGATGAAGCTTTAGCGTATTATATAGACTCTAAGTGCACCACTCACTCTTACAAGCAGACAAGGAAGTGGTCTATGAAGGCGGGACATCGAGTGTTTCCATCATATTATAGCTTATGTAAGTCAAAATTATCTTGTTATCCACTACAGGAACACATTTCTATAACAGAATCACGCGCGGACATTAGGCTTCAAGCTATTTTAGATTTAACCACCAATCGATTAGTAAAAGTTCAGAATGAAGTTATTAGAAGTGTGCTCTCAAAATCGTCGTCGTTCACATTAGTCAGTAAATGGGGTTGTGATGGAAGTTCTGGCCACAGTACTTATAAACAGAAATTTGAAAACGTGGAAGCTACAGATGAGTTTCTGTTTGTTTTTTCTTTTGTTCCTTTACAATTATATGACGGTGATACCATCATTTGGCAAAATCCTCGCCCGTCATCGACCACCTACTGCCGACCAATAAAGTTTATTTTTGCTAAGGAAACAAAAGAACTTACAACTACAGAAACACAAAAAGTTTTGGATGAAGTTTCTCAACTGCTTCCAACATTATGTAACGTTGCAGGTTCTCAAATTTCTGTAAATCATAAGTTTCTTTTAACCATGACGGACGGGAAAATTTGTAACGCGTTGACGGATACACTATCCGCTCAAAAATTTTATATCTGTGGCGCCACACCCCTAATGATGAACGACGAAAGCAAGGATTTTCCTGCCAAACAAGATAATTTAAGTTTTGGTTTGTCTACACTACACGCATGGATCCGTTCCTTTGAGTGTCTCTTACACATAAGTTATCGCTTAGATTTTAAGAAATGGCAAGCAAGGTCAAAAGCTGATAAAGATCATTTAAAATTACGTTCGGAAATTATTAAAGATAAGTTTAAGAAAGAGTTAGGTTTAATTGTAGACAAGCCAAAACCGGGATATGGGAATTCAAATGACGGAAACACTGCCCGTAGGTTTTTTTCAAACGCAGCTCTAAGCGCTGAAATTACGGGATTAGACGTAGATTTAATTAAAAAACTCGGTATTTTGTTAACAACTTTGTCTTCTGGTTATGATATTGATTTAAATAAACTCGCGAAATATTGTTCAGATATAAAAACGCTTTATTTAAGTCTGTATTCGTGGTACTACATGCCAGTTACTTTACACAAAATACTTGTGCATAGCACTGAAGTAGTCAAATCTTCACTTCTTCCCATAGGACAACTATCGGAAGAAGCGCAAGAGGCTCGCAATAAAGATTGTCGTCGTTTCCGCGAGCACCACACTAGGAAAAGGTCACGTATTGCCACGAACACAGACTTGTTGCATATGCTTCTATTAACGTCTGATCCTTTGATTAATTCCCTTAGAGAAGTCCCTGTTAAAAGGTTGAATAAATTACCCGCAGAAGTTTTAGACATGATTATCCCGCCTTCACAGCCACTATTACAGGTACCAAGTAACCTTGATCATACTGATGAAAATTATTTGATACCTGATTCATCTGAATCTGAATGTGAGAGTGATTAATTATAAATTGGTATTAGGACTTACTATAATTATATTTAATATTTATTTATATAATACTTACAAAAATCTTATTCGGTTTATATGTTTTTTTAGATATAATCAGGTTGTAAATAGAAATTTCTAGTACTTGTACATAATATTAACATAAGTTCTTAGTGGTATTTGCATTTCATTTGAATTTATTTCTGCATTTTCATAAAAAAATAAAAAATCAATTTAGATGACTTTTTTGACGTATCTAATGAGATTGTAAGTAGTAATTTTCAGCCTTTTACATACTGAAACGTTTTGTTTTTGTATTTGTAATGTTTTTGTAGTTATTTTTTGCATAAATTCATTTTAATTTAGTGTGTATCATTATTTAAATAATTAAACCGGTCATTATAATATTTATATTTTTTAATTCATACCAATAACACCAGAACTCAGGAAAAATAATATTTTTGGCTTATTTTCATTCATCATAAGTGATATAAGTCAAAAAGTATTTCTGTCCAGCTAGCATGTTCTAGTCGACACACTGTGCGCCGCCGCGACTCCCATCCGTCTCACGCCTTCAACCCCCGCGAAGGTTGCCGCGCCCCGCGCTAAAGCTAGCGCTCCGATCCCACCCTCAGGCTCAGCCACTAATAAGAAAATTCCCCCACCCCCGCCTGTGTTCATCCAGGACAAGGCTAAGTGGACGGAAATTTCCAAATGGTGCGTTGAACTGAAAATCAACTACACCAATGCCCGAGCCACCCAGCAGGGCATAAAAGTGTTAGTTCCGAACTCCAATGATTTCCGTGAGCTCACAAGAATCCTCACGGTAAGGAACGTGTCATTTCACACGTACGCCTTACCTGAGGAGCGCTTGACGAGAGTGGTCATTCGCAGGATCCCCTCCGAAATCCCCACGGAAGATATCAAAGCCGACCTCGAAAGACAGAACGTGCCTGTCTCAGAGGTCCACCGTATGCACAGGTCCGGCAAGGGCGTTGCCTTTGATATGGTTCTAGTGGTATGCCCTCCTACGGAGGGTCATCACCCCATATTCAAAGTCAAGGCAGTTTGCAACCTGTCAGGGCTAGTAATCGAGAAGCCCCGAAAATCAGGCATCATAGGCCAGTGCCACCGATGCCAGCTTTACGGGCACTCAGCTTACCATTGTTTCGCCACCCCCAGGTGCGTAAAGTGCCTGGGGGATCATGGCACATCTGATTGCACCCGGCCCAAAGACCGCACTCTCTGCACCGAGCCACCTAGTTGTGTGCTCTGCAAAGAGTCCGGTCATCCGGCCAACTACAGGGGCTGCCCGAAAGCCCCAAAGTCCTCATCCCCTAAGCTAGCTCAGCGCTTCGACGCCCGCCAGACTAGGGAATCCCCATCGGCCAAACTCCCCGTGAGATTGGCCCCCCAGCGTCCGATGGCATGGCCTCAGCTGAGCTCAAGCCAAGCTTTCCCTCCCCTGGCCTCCTCTAGGCCAAAGCCCGCTCCCATTCCTCCCTTAATGGACCCGCGTACCCGCGCCCCCGCGCCCCTATCCGCGCCCCCCGGTTTTCCCACGGCCGCACCCGCCGCCGCCCGCGTCGCGCCCCCCCCTGCCCCCATGGCAGCTCCGACAAATAGGAAAGGCCAGGCTCCTATCGATGCGTTTAGCGTCATCAACGGGACCTTTAACACCTATAGCACGTTCCTTTCCCCGCGTGCCCAACAGATGGCTCAGGAACTAGTCGCCGCCGGCGGCAATCTGTTCCGCATCCAAACAATCTATGCTGCGTATCCCGAGATCACGCAAGCCCTCCACGTCATTAACTCCCAACGGCCCCATTATGTATAACGCCGGAATACTGACTAAATTCAAACCCCGATCCCTAAAGTTAGGTTTCTTTAATGCCAACGGCATTCTCCGCCAACGTGATGAGATCGCCACATTCCTCCGCGACCATCACATAGACATTCTACTCATACAAGAGTCATTCCTAAAGCCACATCAACGCGACCCTAAAATTGCAAACTACCGTTTAGTTCGCAACGATAGGTACCGTTGCCACAAAGGTGGCACTCTCATTTATTATAAAAAGTCCCTGTACTGCATACCTATGGACCCACCCCCTCTCTCCCGATTAGAAGTTTCGGCCTGTCGGTTAGGACTGACAGGTCACCAGCCGATCACTATCGTGTCGGCTTATATTCCCCCTCGGATAGAGTCCGAGAACCCCCAACTCTTAAATAGCGACCTCTCAAAACTTTTCGGCATGAGTGACTCCGTTATTATAGCGGGCGATCTCAACGCCAAACATCCAGCCTGGAATAGTACCAGCACCTCGACCAGAGGCAGACACCTCTTTAATCTCTGCTCCACCATGTTATTCGACGTCATCGCCCCGATGACTCCCACCCACTACCCTTTCAACCCCGATCAAACAGCTGACGTGCTCGATGTGGCACTTCTAAAGAACGTCAACCTAAGGTTGGACTCTATAGAAGCTATACACGAGCTCGACTCTGATCACCGGCCAGTAGTAATGCACTTAGCCCCCCGGATAGGTACCCGCGACCCCTCTCAACCCCCCACCACTAAAGTGATAACCGACTGGAAGAAAGTAAGCGAACGCTTACAATCTAACACGTCGACTCACTTAGATTCCATTCCCGATCAGTTCGACACCGTCGCCGACACAACGGCTGCGATCGACTCACTCACAGAGCACGTACAATCGATCGTGAACGATTGTTCACGGGAGATTCCAGAGGCGGCTGACCGCCTCTGGAAGCTGCCAGACGATATACGTGCTCTGATGACTGAGAAGAACGCAGCCGTGCGTGCTTACAGTAGCTTTCCCTGTGCCGCGAACAAAGCTCACATGCGTAACTTACAGCGTGCTGTAACGTCACGTGTGTCCGAGCTGCGTAACGCTAACTGGGACAAGATGCTGGGCGATCTCGAGCCGACTCACCTAGCATTCTGGGAACTTCAAAGGAAACTCAAATCCTCTGAGGTTTCCACAATGCCCCCCCTGACCCGCCCCGATGCGACCATTGCATTCGACGATATCGACAGGGCTGAATGCCTAGCCGATAGCCTCGAAGCCCAATGCACACCAAGTTCGCAGCCAGTAGACCAAGCGTTCGTCGATAAGGTGAACGCGGAAGTCGAACGCAAAGCCTCGCTCCCGCCCGTCGAAGACCCTGAGGATCCCTTGCCTCCCGTCACACCAGACGAGGTGCACGAGATCATCAAGGGACTGAGACCACGTAAAGCCCCCGGATCAGACGGCATCACCAGTAGAGTGATCAAGCTGTTCCCCGCTCACCTGATTATGCTCATGACCACCATCTTCAATGGTGCCCTGAGTAATAACATATTCCCCCAAACGTGGAAGGAAGCCACCGTCATTGGCATCCCTAAGCCCGGTAAGCCCAAAACCGAGCCCACGAGCTATCGTCCCATTAGTTTGCTCAAAGTCCTCGGCAAAATCTATGAGAGACTTATTTATAAGCGACTCAGGGATTATGCCGAGACGAAGGGCCTCATCCCCAACGAGCAGTTCGGATTTCGATCCCAACACTCGTGTGTCCACCAAGTGCACCGTATCGTCGAGCATATCAATGCTGGTTTTCAGCGTGGTATGTTCACGGGTGCAGTATTCTTCGACATAGCGAAAGCGTTCGACAAAGTCTGGCACAACGGCTTGTTATACAAGCTGTACCAACTCGGAGTGCCTGACCGTCTCGTGCTCATCTTACGAGACTTTCTCGCGAACCGCACCTTTCGCTACCGCATCGAAGGGGCACTATCCTCCCCTCACCCGATCCTTGCAGGAGTCCCTCAGGGCTCTGTACTAGCTCCCCTCATTTTCACGCTATTCACTAGCGACATCCCCAGAAGCAGAAAGGCAATGTTAGCTCTGTTCGCAGACGACACAGCCATCTACTTCTCGGGATTCAGTGATAAAGCGCTGGTTCGCTACCTCCAAACCGCAGTCGACGAGCTCGGCGAGTGGTTCAGGAAGTGGCGAATCGAAGTAAATCCCGATAAAAGTCAGGCTGTCTTCTACACCCGACCGCGAAAAAATCACCCCCCTCCCCGACCCATCTCTATGTTCGGCAAGCAAATCCCTTGGGGAAAGCAAGCCAAATATCTAGGCGTCATCCTTGACGAACACCTCACCTTTTTCGAGCACATAAAGAAGGTCCGCTCGCGGGCCGCTTTCGCTCTCGGTAGGCTCCATTGCGTCCTAAACAAGCGTAGTAAACTGTCGCTTCAGTGTAAGAAGCGCATTTACCTCGCTTGTATTAGGCCCATCATGACGTTTGCAAGCTCCGTGTTTGCACATACCAAACCCCGATATATCCATAGGATGCAGACCCTCCAAAACCGTTTTCTCCGACAAGCCACAGGTGCGCCTTGGTATGTCAGGAATATCAATCTCCATGTAGATCTCAGGATCCCTACGATCCAGCAGTACATGAAACGCGCTTCGAAGCGTTTCTTCGATAAAGCAGTGACCCACCGCAACCCTCTGGTTGTCGCGGCAGCTAGCTATACCCCCTCCCGTATCAGTAAAGTCCGCCGTCCGCGGCACATTCTCAGCGAACCCGATGATCCCACTACTCTCCTCCAGGAGAGTCGAAAAGAGACCAGTACAGTGAGAGCAACACACAGACACAAATCGTACCGACCTCGCCGCCGAGGTCCGTCGTCGCGACCCCGACTTAATAGTCCCTCCCGACCCTTGCATGAGCCAGCCCGCGATGCTGCGCCTGTAGCTTTAAATTAGCCCCTAAATAATTTAACCCAGATCCAGCATGTCCCTTGCTGCCCTCCCCCAGTGATTGCCTAAGCCGAGGTGCGAACCCCCCTCGGGGTTACCCTTAGGACTTTCGCTTTAGTTTTTAATTTTACTATGGCCCGGCTGGAGGTCTAAAAAGTTTACTTTTTAGAAATCGCCGGGCAAAAATCCGTTTAAGTAGTCAGAATCTTTTTCAGATTAACTACGAGATGTCCTACAAAAAAAAAAAAAAAAAAAAAAAAAGGTGCTCGATTCATTGCAACGCATACACGTCTCCAATTTACGCTCGTATTTTTTTTTTTTCGCACCGACCCTCACCTAGTACCACAGTGCCCGCGTTGCTGCTTGGTAACAGGCATCGTCGCGAGCACAGTGGGAACCGGCCCTTGCCTCCGGTGTGCCCTCACACCAGGGTCGCGAATCGTCGCGCTCCATTGGGAATGTCCCACCCGGGGCCGACACCAAAAGGCACTCCTCAGGGCCACCATCAACCTCACCCTGGGGAGACAACAAGTGGCAGCCAGCTTCTGCCATTAATTATATGTATTATATGTAATATCATTGTATTACATTTGCATCTAATCATTATTAATAGGTATTTAAATTGTTAATTTTTTTAAATTAAAAATGTGCGAAGGTGGGTACTTCCAATAAAAAAATATTAGTTTACTCACAAGGAAAATAAAATCAGTGTAATGACAATTAGACATTTTGTTATCCTATTTGTGATGACTTATGATGTTGTTTAATAATTAATTACGATTTAAAATGGAACCAGAGTTCAAGATTGTTCGTAATCAAAAGGGATACAAATCTCTGATTTGTGGCGATTATAGATACAACAAACAAATGTTAGCGATCCTCACTTTTAAAGAAAAATAATAATAAGTGAAGGTAGAATTACATTGTTGATTTGACAGATAGTCGAAGCGGAGCAGCCCGGACGGGCATTATCTATTGTAACGTTAGGCCTAACACTTGTAACTATATTTTAAGAAAAAGTTGTAGTCTACTGATTAAAGCATTTCAGGAAATGGAAGACTGTGTATAATTTGACCTGAGTCCGCTCACAGTCAGAAGTGGTAAGAACTTAGAGTGGTGGAGAAAGTTTTCAGGTATGGTGCTTGATTTATTCTTTCAAAACAAGTTACGGTAGTTGACGCCTACCGAATTTTATGGTTGAAAATTAATATCTGTCATGCTAATACATATTCAAACAGATAAATTTATGCGCCTTGTGATTTGTTTACTTGTAAAAAGATGTGTATCATTAACATTATGCTATAAGTTGATTCTAACACCGATGCCCGGCAAAGTGTGTGGCGTGGGTACCTCAGACAATGGGCAGAATTAAACGTAGGTTATGTGTTCGCCCGGTCTGTTTATGTCTGAGGTGAATAGAGAAATTCTGATATTAGCTTCTGTTGAAATATTATACCAAGGTGAAAATTACTACAAAAATTGCACGAAATGATTGTATAAAATCTGAGAAATGAATAAAATTGGAGTGTCTGTTTGTAATATTGGGACAGCCACTTTTTGCTAAGTGTATGTAGATGTATACGCGGTACATATGCCTGAGCAACATTTTTTACAGTTTTTGTCTGTCTGTCTGTTCGTTCCGGCTGGTCTCTGAAGTGGCTGGACCGATTTTGGCGGGATTTTCACTGGCAGATGGCTGATGTAGCAAGGAGTAGCTTGGGCTGCCTTTATTTTGGAAAGGAAAAATGGGATCTCACGAAAAAATATAAAACGAATGAAAAACATTTTGTTAAATACCACGCGGACGAAGTCGCGGGTAACAGCTACTAATAAATAAAAACGTGCGTACGAAATATCTCTGTGCCTACGTACTTTTATTTCCATCATAGAATATCAATCACCCGTCAATGTTGAGTTTAATGTTTACGTAGGTGTGTTTATGATTCAAAGTAGGTACCTAATTATAATTAAATCTCATCATGAAGATCGCCGATATTTTAAAATAATGTTGACATTAAACTATTCGATATTCGTGGGTTAATTAGGTATGACAATGGGTTAGTAGTCGATTCGCACGAAAATTATTCGTACGATCGTGCGAATCGTCCCCTTTCAATAAAAATATTTTTTTAGTAGGCGATTCGCACGGAAGTATTTAAATTGCGTGCGAATCGACCCCTTCAAGAATTAGTAGTATGCGATTCGCACACTTAACAAAATGTGCGAATAAAAATCTAAGTACAGTCATGTACAATATTCTAGAATATTAATATTAAAATTCAATAATTCTCTATTCGCATCGCAGTCAGGCACAAAATACTAGTTAAGAGGTAAGATGAAAAGTTTTGTCAGTATTTAATATGAAAACTTATAATATGAACACCATAAATGAGAGATTTAATAAATTGCCGGTGTATTTTTATACAAATAATACTAACTGTTAAAGATAACAAAGAAACTAATAACAAGAAACGCCCTTAAGTACTCACAATAGCAGATCCCAAAAATAATGAAGAAATATTTTTTATTAGCTCCAGGGGATTAATTTTTATTGCGGCTTGCCGAGTAGCCCTTTGTTTTGTATTTTACTTACCACAAATATTGCCGGTACATGGCGCTTGAGCACTTGCACAAAGAAGTAGTTAAGCAATAAATCAGTAGTGGTAGGATTTGCCAAAAATATATTTTATCTTTCTGCGTATTTTAATCCTTTTAGAGTAGATAATAAATAAACCCAAGTCAAAACAATAGTACCTATATTTAATCCTACCCCGGTAAAAAGCACCGGCATTTGCCTTATACCGAATCTACAGATAACCATAATACTTACGTACAGATGCCCCATCCCATACAAAGAAACGGGACCATCGTTTATTAATCAGGTATAATATAAACAGGGTATTCGCAATTATTTATTATTTAAATGTTCTATAGTTCAAATGTGTTACGATAACTTTGATACAGTGTATAAGATCTAGACGCCTTCATAAGCTGGAGCACAATAGAAAATCAGTTCTAACTCTGAGCCAACCGGGCAACCCTACCTCACTAAGTTGTTGTAGTTGTAAGGTTACGGTTGTACCTATGAACCATTCATTTCATGAGATTGTTTCCGTCGATTTCTTCCCTGTTTTGGTGACAGCGCCATCTATTGGTAGAACCTAGAGCCACAAATTTTGAGAGATCATAGAAATTGGAATTATGGACCCATTATTAGATTTTTCGTACAAGAGAGACTTTTTTAACAATTACATACAATATCCATATCATTTCTTTTACAATTGATATACGCACTATAAAATACAATCGATACAAGTAACGCCATCTATTAGAATTAATTAGAACAAAATATCGATTGTTCGCGTTGGGACCCCGTGCCGAAACTAAGATTATTATTCTGTTTTCGCATTTCACACTGTTCTGAAGTGCGGTCTGTGCTGTACCTACTGCATATTTTTACAGTTACAGTTTAGTGATTTGTTCAGTGATAGTGGATAGCACCATATCCACCGACGACATTGCACATGAGCTTCGCGATATCTTAGGAGATTCCGATGCGTAAGTAATTTAATTTACTATCTACTTATTAATTATGTATTAGTTATTTAGCACACTTAAGTAGACTTATTTAGGGTATTTTATTAGGTTTTCTATTTCAAAATGTATTCCAGCTACAAAATTTACAACGTTTAGCTGGTTCAGCTAACAGAATGAACAAATAGATTCAATGTCTTTAAATACCTTTATGTATAGGGATGAAGAGGTTTATAATACTTCATCTTCTTCTTCTTATAAATAGCATTACTATATGAAAAATTATTACTCACAATTCTGTTATTTTAAGAAACATAGCCTACTAAATAAAACTAAAAACAATATTATTTTTATCAGAAGTTTTAGTGAAGACATTTATTTCTTCCAGATGACTTTGGCATCAACATCATTTGATTTTGAAAAAATATAATGGAAGGGCCATCAACGAGTCAAGGTGGAAAAGGCCAATTCGAATTTATTCAATCAGAGAGGGGCCAAGTAATCTTACTGAGGCACGGTTATAAGCATAACCAACATCGGAAAAATAAAAATGGCATTACAGTGTGGCGATGCGTTAATAGAAAACAATGTAAAGCATTTTTAACAACAAATAGTCAACATGAGATTGTCAAAGAAGATCATCATTTATGTAAACCTAATCATATAGATAATGAGGTCAAGCGTCATATAGACACATGCATTAAACGTGCACAGAATGAAACTACGAGCATGCCTCAGATTTATTCTGATGCGGTAATAAAACTTAAAGATGCTGGATACGATTTAGTCCAGAATATTCCTGACTACAAAAATTTGAAAAGAAGGCTATATCTACATAGAAACAAGGCACTGAAAGTTAGTAAAATAGTAGTTCGTAAAGCTAAAGATATGACTATCCCTCCGTGTTTCGAAGAATTGGTCTTTGCAGATTATAAATGTAAGCAAACCAGACTTATACTCTTCGCAAACAAGGAAGTTTTGCCATTTTTAAATAATGCTGAGAGCGTTTTTTGTGATGGGACTTTCAAGAGCTGTGTACCACCATTTTTACAGCTGTATACTTTACACATCGATGTTGGCAGTACTTCAACACACACTAACATTTTACCCGCCATTTATGCATTACTTCCTAATAAAAAAGAAAAAACATATGAACTATTTTTTAGGCTCATAAAAAGTCGTATACCTCAATTTGCCCCTACTGTAATTACCATGGATTTTGAGAAAAGTGCAATGTTAGCAATTCAAACAGTATTTGGTCCTCACACCAGGATACAGGGCTGCTTATTTCACTTTAAAAGATGTATTTATAGAAAATTAAAACAGTTAGGGATGAATAAATTCTTGATTTATAAAATACACGCATTACGATGTATAGCTCTCGCATATCTTCCTCAAGAATACCGATCAGATGGTTGGCTGTACATTGAAGCAGAAAATGAAAATGAACCAAAATTAACACAATTCAACAATTATTTTGTTAATACATGGCTAAAAGAGAGTGCCTACTATTCCGACAAGTGGACATTTTTTGATGTAATTCACAAAACTAATAATGCAATAGAAGCTTGGAACGCCCGATTTAATAAAATGGTAAAACTTAAACCGAATATTGTGATGCTCTTGAAGGTTCTGCAAAAAGATTCTCAACATTATTTAACAATGTTTCATAGAAACCATTACATCTCAGTAAAGTCATGTGAACGAATAAGACTGCAGAAAAGAATTGAAGACATTGTTAATCAATTCCTTCATGGTCACATAGATCTCCAACTTTGTATAGAAAAATTAAGCCATTAGGTCATGACTAAAAAAAAGACTGAAACTGATTATTCTTTATAAGAACTTTAAAAAAAAACAGTTTTAAAATGCTACATAAATAAATAATAATGTTACATTTTTAAGAACTTTGTACCTATTAATACTACAGATTACTCTGTTTAACAAACTGTGATTTTGTGATTGTTTTAACTTCCAGTGATGCCAATGCTCCTATCATCGTAAAATTTTTGTGTTAAGAAATATTTATAATATTGTTGATTAGTTAAGTGTTACATTTTTAAGAACTTTGTACCTATTAATACAACAGATGACTCTGTTTAACTGTGATTTTGTGATTGTTTTAACTTTCAGTGATGCTAATGTTCCTATCATCGTAAAATTTTTGTGTTAAGAAATATTTATAATATTGTTGATTAGTTAAGTGTTACATTTTTAAGAACTTTGTACCTATTAATACAACAGATGACTCTGTTTAACTGTGATTTTGTGATTGTTTTAACTTTCAGTGATGATAATGCTCCTATCATCGTAAAATTTTTGTGTTAAGAAATATTTATATTATTATTGATTAGTTGATTGTTATTTTTTACCTATTAGAGCAAAATATTGTTGTTATAGTAACTGTGATTTTGTGACTGTTATTTTATTACATTTACTATAATACTCCAAAATTGTACTAGTTAATACTTAATAGAGAAAAAATATTTTGTTTTTGTTTATTTAATTGCCACATTTAAAACCATACCTTAGCTAATTAAAACGATTTTTATATTGTTATTACGAATATTTAAAAAGATTTATATATTTATAGTTTCGTTATATTTTTCGTTGTTTTTAAAATTAGCTTTTAGACCATTATAACGTTAATTATTTAATTTTGACTTACCTTTTTTAAACAACATTATTTTTAACAAGACTCAGGAGTTCATAAAAAGTTGATTTCGGTAAAAACTCTAATAAGTAGTAATTTGTGATGATTTAAGGTAAATGCAAGTGTACGGAAAAAGAGTACTTACTTGTAAAAATGCAAAACCAAATATTTGATTATAAATCGTACCTACTAACTGTGATTTTATTTGTAATCTTGGTTATAATTATGGTTTTAAGTTATTTAAACTGTGAATGATGTAAAATCACTTTCTGATAGATACAAAGTAAAATATAAAAACTTGATTTCCTTAAAAATCGTTTTATTTGTGTCCTGTATTAAAAGAAAGCATTTTGTACGTGATAGTACTTTTTTCTTGAAACTTTTCGATAAAGTATAGGTGTGTGCGAATCGCATACTACTAATTCTTGAAGGGGTCGATTCGCACGCAATTTAAATACTTCCGTGCGAATCGCCTACTAAAAAAATATTTTTATTGAAAGGGGACGATTCGCACGATCGTGCGAATAATTTTCGTGCGAATCGACTACTAACCCATGACAATGACTCAACAAGACATTTTATGTTTTGGTTGAATCACGAGTCACGTACATATAAGTACTTAGGGGCAATACAGCGGATTAACCGCTTACAGGTATTATACATAATAAATTATACCACGCACAATAGCTACGAATTTTGACTACATCAATAAATTGAATTGAGGTAGCTACTAAGGCATGATGGGTTCTGCAGCTGAATTGGTTATTTTTATTTAAGCTTCTTATGGGTGATTTTACACCTATCACGGTGCTATTGTTGCTACCTGGGCGTGTACTTTAATCATAATTATTTGATTTAAGATTTGTATCACTGTTCGTTCGTTAGACGATTCCGTAACTTGCAAATACGGGTCGACTTGGTTTATTTTGTACGTTCATTACTGTAGGTACGGTAGCGAAACAGCACCGACAGCTATTAGTGTTAGTGCGGACACGGTGCAAAATGACTAATAATTGTTTTTATGTTTCTTTTTTCCTTACTAATCCTATTACACGATACTAATTTAAACCACGTCGGCACTCCACTATGTACAAATAAAAATTAAATAAAACCCTGTTATTTGTTTAAAATATTGATATATTGGTTTTCAACTTATCACACATAGTCTCCGCCTTTAAACATAGTTCTGCGCAATGGCTTCCAGTGGTAGGTCCAATTATACTCCACCTCTGGAATTGAATAAACCTAGGAGATCATCACGGAATTCCGAGCGTATTCAGGCACCGCGAAGGAATAAACGTACCACAACAAGGCCGAAACCAAGACTACGGAAACGTGATATTTACCGGAACAGATCTCGTCGTAGTCGGCATCTGTTTCCTCGTCCTCGTTATCATATCGGCCTCATAGGAATAGTAGTACCAGTTCCGAAACCAGTCAGTTAGATTATCACACGAAAAATAGACGCAGGTCTCGTTATGCCCGACGCCACAAGCGTCGCAGTCTTAAATCTTTCTCATCGCGTGATGACAGTGATGATACCAGGACTGGCGGCTCCGAACACAAAAACCGATATAAACGAAAACGGGATTCATCCGATCTCTCTGATAATTCGTCGTTCGTAAATAATATCGAAAATATCAATCGAAAACGATCTCGTTCGAGAATGCGTTCTCACTGGAAAGAAAGATGTTCCAGTACTCACAAAGAAAGAATATAAAAACTTTCCCAGACGATCGCAACTACGCCGACCGACTTACAAAAATGTTTAGCAGAAGAAGTAGGAGAGAGGAATATTTCCATGAGAAGGCCAGGCTGGTGAAAACGAAAACATTAAAGGAAGAAACGCCTTTGATTGCATAATAAGTTGTATCTTTGATAATGGTGTAAGACTAAACGCTCAAGGAGGTAATTTTAAGAGGACATCGGACTTGCTAAAATATTTACGTAGAATATCAAAACGAAATCTTAACTCAAAGAGGGAACCCTTGTTACTTATACAAGAACCACAACATTTACAAAACTCACACTAATCGCAGCAACATGTCAAATAAACCGTTTGTCACAACTGCCCGAACAAGGTCTAGATGTTTTCAATATTATAATTGTGGTGATACTAGGCATACGGCTCGTAACTGCAATAAACCATTAAAAAGATGTGATAAGTGTTCACGGCTAGGACATATGACACATATTTGTGAGCTGATAGGTTTTCGACCAAAACATGATCAAACACAAAAAATAACAACCAATGGAAAATCAAACAGTAAGTATTTTAAAACCTTTTCTGTTAATAGCATATCGGTCTCAGCGTACGTAGACTTTGGAAGTCAATGTAGTTTACTTCGAGAATCAGTTGTTAAACATCTAAATGTAGTTCCAAATAAGATGGCACTTCCTATTATTAGGGGATTCTGTTTTGGAAGTGTCGTACCAATTGCTAGGATATTTGTTACTGTTGTCGTAGATGCGGTCCAAGCAGATATAGAAGCATCTAATGTACTACTTCATTTACGTAAGACGGATGTTCTTATAGGTCAGTCTTTAACAGAACTGCCCACTGTTACTGTTCATAAGACTAGCACTAAACTAGTACTATATTGTGACGATTCCGATATAGAAAGAATGGATGTTTATAATACTAATTACATCTCCGTGAGAGGGTTAATATTTATTTATATATATAAATACACAAGATACGTTTTTACGATCATTATTTGTCCCAGGCAACGCATGCATGAAACCTGGTAACCAATACATTCTATTTTAAGGTGTCTACCAATTTCATAATGGGAGGAGTCGATGTGTAGTCATCAGTTTGTCAAAAATCCAGTTATTCTAACTAATTCGAGCAATAAAATTAAATAATGTAGGGCCATTTACATCAAAACATGAACCCTTGGATGTGAATTCTATTCATCTTATTACCCGGTTATCTGATAATTGTCATAAATCCAACACCATAAAAGAACTTATTACTTTAGATATGTTAAATATTGACCTCAAAGTAACTCAGACTGAAAAATATCAGTTATTAGACCTCCTGAATAAGTTACGGGACTGTTTTGCATTTAATATGTAGGAGCTTGGACTGACTCAAATAACCGAAATTACACCACGTCTCAAAGATGATACGCCCGTGAAGTATAGACCTTATAGACTCCCTTTTAGTGAACGCGCAAAGGGACGGTAAATGATAGGTGACACGTTAGCTAGTAATATTATAAGAGAATCACAGTTGGCTTATGCCAGTCCAATAGTATTGGTTCGAAAAAAAGACAATGTATACAGGCTATCCATAGTTTATCGGGCACTAAATAAAAATACAGTAAAAGACAGTCATCCGATGCCGGTCATTGACGACCAGCTGGACCGACTTAGCGGCAAATACGAGTATATGACGATGCCATTTGGTCTTGTGAATGCCCCTGCCGTATTTCAAAGTATTATTTTCTTAAGAGCTCTAGGAGCACAACCATACGAGCTGGCTATCCCTTACTTAGATGATCTATTATCAACAGGTAGTTCTTTTGATAAAGCATTCGGTAAGCTAGAAGGTATTTTGCCAATCTAACCCTCAATCTGAAAAATGTTTCTTTTTCCAATCGGAAATAGACTATTTTAGGTATGAGATTTCCGAAGCTGGCCTTAAACCTGGCGGGCGGTTTCTGAGTTCCCAAAGCCTACAAATGTATACCAAGTTTGTCAATTTATTGGCTTGGCCAGTTACTTTCGGCGGTTTGTATTTAACTTCGCTTCCACCGCGAGACCACACACAACTGACCAGAACCGATGTTTCCTGGCATTGGGGTCGCGAACAAGACAGTGCATTTAAAGAAATACAACCAAATTGATTGTTAGACCTGTACTAGCTTTGTTCAACCCAGCATATATCACAGAGGTTCATTGTGTTGTGCGTGTTATTAATGGGGTCCAGGTAAATGATATGCGAATTTAGTTTATACTGAATTTGATAAATATTTAATAAAGGTTCACAATAACTTGGTTGATAATTAGTACAGTAAATTGGAACGCGGCAGGGTGATTGTATGTAAGCGACTAGCGAGCCTGGCGCGGGCGTTCCTGTACATTATCAAAAATGCAATTCAGCAATCGCATCGCTAGGGTCGCTACAACTGTGATGCCAGTAAATTAGGAATTGGAGGTATCTTACTTCAAAGACCTAATGAAGCCAGTTGCTTATTTCAGTCACCAAACAACGCGTGAGGAAGCATTTTGGCACTCCTATGAACTAGAAATGATGGCAGTGGTACTTACCTTAAAGAAATTTAGAGTTTGTTTTATTGGTCTAGAATTCAAAGTTATTACAGATTGTAACGCATTACGCACCACCTTGGTTAAGCGAGATTTAATACCTAAAATTGCAAGGTGGTGGCTGATGCTACAGGAATACAACTTTACTATCGAGTATCGGCCAGGTCATAATATGCAGCATGTTGATGCTCTGAGCCGGAACCCATCTCATTTCTGGCGAATTTGTCAGCTTAATTATGATTGTCAGATTAATTAATCATTTCTTAACTGAGAATGAGTTTGTTACGCCACTTCTTCTTCCCAGCTAAAGCACTAGGAAGTGCTGAAGGGCGGGCGTTTTGGGGGGACTGTCTTATGTAATTTTGACGTTCAAAAAGTGCTGATCCTCAGCCTAATTTGAATAAATGACTTTTGATTTTGATTTAGAAAACGATTGAGAACATAGGAGCCGATTATTGGTCCCAAAAATGCACCGTTCATAAAGAAGTACGTTGATGCTTGCTTCAACTGTGCTTATAACAAAGAAATGTTAGAGAAAAAGTCGGGGTACTGAAACCCGATTCCCAAGGTAAACGTAATATTTCACACATGTCCACATGGATCATTTCGGTCCATTTATAAAAAGTAAAAAAAAAAAAAACAAAAATATTATATCAGACCAAGGCATAAGTTTTACGTTTGGCGAATTTTAAAGTTTTGCCATATCGATTGGAGCTAAACATGTCCTAAATGCGGTAGCATGCGTTTCATGAAGGTGAACTCGTCATGATTCCAAATAATAATCCAGACCGGGGCAAGAGCAAACAGCTGCTAAATTCAAAGGTCCTTTTTAGGTAACAGCAGTGCTAGAGTAAGACCGGTACGAAGTATCTAGTATTAAGGGACTTCCTCAGAGACAGTATAAGAATATTTTCCCGGCTGATCAGTTAAAACCCCGGATTAATTTAAGTTTATCACCGTTAGTTAGCGATAAAAGTGACCATAGCGATTCGGATTCGCAAGATGAATAGTATAATATAAAAAAAACAAATGTGTGATATGTTATGTTTTCTGTGTATAATATGTAATGGCATAAATACTTAAACATGATGAAGATACTATAGTAGATTTATAGTGGTAGTGGCCGGTAGCCCTTCACCTAATTTCCATATCATTTACAGCTTAGATCAGTGTCGACAACGGAGAATCGGCAATACCCGGTGATTATAAAACTGAGCGTCGGTTAAGAGAACGCTGGTGACAAACTGTTGGTAGACCGTGGCTCTCGGGTGGCTAAACGGCAGATCATTGATTATTGTTTGTGAAATTACAAGGTAATGGCTCTCGGGTGGCTTGATTAATGTGATTGGTGAATGCTGACCTAAGAAGATGAGCAGACCGTGGCTTTCGGATGGCTAAACGGGAGCTTCCTGAAAATTTTACAAATGTACCGACGTGTTTATTGTTACGTGAGTACGAGCCTTCGGATGACCTCACTTCGGAAGATAACAACTTATTGTTAGAAAATTTGCTTATGTTCTTATATTTTGTGCATCAGATTTTAGTTTATCTTTTTGTGTTTTGTTCTGCATATAGTATGTCATTGATTGATGTAATGTTTAAAACTATGTTCAAGCTGAAATTTATCTGTGGGTAAAGGAAACTTTATTTTACTTAATGTAATTAGACTTACTTGATTTATTTACCTACCCCAATTGGTTTTTTTTTTTCTTGTATTTGTAGTTTTATTTGTTCTGGTATGAGGCCATACCCTGTACGGTAGAATGGCCGAGTTTAATTTAGGAATGTGGACATTCCTATTGCAGAATGGCCGTCTGTTAGCGATCCTCACTTTTAAAGAAAAATAATAATAAGTGAAGGTAGAATTACATTGTTGATTTGACAGATAGTCGAAGCGGAGCAGCCCGGACGGGCATTATCTATTGTAACGTTAGGCCTAACACTTGTAACTATATTTTAAGAAAAAGTTGTAGTCTACTGATTAAAGCATTTCAGGAAATGGAAGACTGTGTATAATTTGACCTGAGTCCGCTCACACAAAGATATATCAAAGGAAAAAAGATTACTGTGTGGCGGTGTGTAAATAGAAAATACTGTAGTGCTTTAATACACCTTGACGATTCAAATCAAGTTGTGACAAAAAAGACGGAGCATAAATGTGGTTTTAATCGCTACAAAAGTGAAGTGTATAACTGTATTAGGTCTTTAAAAAAAGCTGTTTGCAAATATTTTTGTTCTGTGAAAGAAATTTTTGAAAAACATATCTACGATTTGAAACGAAAATTTCCTGACATTGATGACGCATTGCCTACATTTGAATCACCGAAGGACACATTGTACAGGTCACGCAAAAAGTTTTTAAATACAGACAGATTAAAGCACACAAATACAGCAACAGTTAAAATACCCGAAAGATTAGAAAAAAAAAATTGTATGTGAAGACGGTGCTGTAGATAAAATTATAATATTTGCTACAAAATTAGCTAGAAGAGTGATCCAGAACAAAGGAGGTGACTACTATGCAGACGGAACCTTCAACTCATGTCCCGACCCGTTCCATCAATTATATGTGCTACACATGGACGTCAATTCTAATCAAAATTGCACAAATATAATCGCTGTGATTTACGCACTATTACCTAATAAAAGTCAAAGTACGTACGAGCGCTTTTTTTACTTAATAAAAGAAAAAATGAGTGTTGAAATGAATACTTTCAAGAAAGAATTTCAAAAAGTTGGACAAATTAATGCTGTGTCACATGTATATCCATCTGCTAAAATTAGTGGTTGCTACCGGCACTATAATGCCGGAGTATGGAAGAATGCAAGTTTTTTTAACTTGAATAATACAAAAGAAGGACGGAACATTTCCAGAGTTATAGCTATTATAGGGAACATGCAAAATTTTCAAAAAAGATCTCATGTCAACACTAACTCTTTGTAAATTCCTGGAGTCTGCTTTGATAATCCCAACTACCATTTTTATTTAAAAAACGCAATTAATATTCATCATCATCATCATTTCAGCCGAAAGACGTCCACTGCTGGACATAGGCCTCCCCCAAGCTCCGCCACTTCGACCGGTTTTGTGCTTCCCGCATCCAGCGGGTTCCTGCGGCCTTCACAAGGTCATCGGTCCACCTTGTTGGAGGCCTTCCAACTCTACGTCTTCCGGTACGCGGCGATCACCGCATGGTAAGAGGCACATTGAATATCAATATCAAGCTGGAAAGATGTCGGCTGATGAGGTCAACGCTCCGTCCAGCACCGATCCAACTTCAAAACCCCGAGAGCTTTCAGCTCGAACTCCAGAATCGTTTTGAGTGCCTAGGGAGCTCCGTGGACGATTTTAACGATGGGTTCGTGGAAACTGTCCATACGGTCGGGTCTAAGTTCTTCAAGACCCGCCGTACTAATAGGAAAAAGAAACTCTCAGATCCTACATTACAGCTCATGGAACAGAGGCGCGGAATGATCCTGCAGTCTTCAGAAGCTGCGTTCGAGTACCGGCAGTTCAATAGACAGATCTCTAAGTCCTTGAAAAGCGACCTTCGCCGCTATAACACAGAGCGGATCAAGGACGCGATAGAGCGGAATAAGGGCTCCAAGGTGTTTACTAGGGATCTGTCTATTGGGCAGAGCCAGCTTACAAAACTGAAGACCGATGATGGCAGAGTCGTATCCGCCAAACCTGAGCTGTTTAAGGAGATTGAGAGGTTCTATGGACAGTTATACATGTCAAAAAGTAACCCCGTTAAAAATCTGGCAAATGAACCAAGAGCTAGGTTGACCCGACATTACACCGAAGACATCCCGGACGTCAGCTTGTACGAGATTCGGATGGCTCTGAAGCAGCTTAAAAACAACAAGGCGCCGGGTGATGACGGAATTACGGCTGAACTCCTGAAGGCTGGCGGGAAACCCGTTCTCAAGGCCCTTCAGAAGCTGTTTGATTCCGTCATATTCGAGGGCAAAACGCCACAGGCATGGAACAGAGGTGTGGTGGTACTTTTCTTTAAGAAGGGTGACAATGCCCTACTTAAGAATTATAGGCCCATCTCACTTCTGAGCCATGTCTACAAGCTGTTTTCAAGAGTCATCACGAACCGTCTAGCGCGCAGGTTTGACGACTTCCAGCCTCCCGAACAAGCCGGATTCCGTAAAGGCTTTAGCACCGTGGACCACATACATACGCTGCGGCAGGTTATACAGAAGACCGAAGAGTATAACCTGCCTCTTTGTTTAGCGTTTGTGGACTACGAAAAAGCCTTCGATTCGGTCGAAACCTGGGCTGTACTGCAGTCTCTTCAACGGTGCCAGATCGACTATCGGTACATCGAGGTGCTGAAGTGTCTGTACGAAAACGCCACTATGTCAGTCCGACTTCAGGACCAGACCTCGAAACCTATCCTTCTGCAGCGAGGGGTGAGACAGGGAGACGTTATTTCTCCGAAACTGTTCACCGCTGCACTGGAGGATGTCTTCAAGGTTCTGGACTGGAAAGGGGCTGGCATCAACATCAATGGCGAGTACATCACTCACCTTCGGTTTGCCGATGATATAGTTGTCATGGCTGAGACTATGGAGGGCCTCAGTACAATGCTCGATGACCTCAGTAGAGCTTCCGAAAGAGTGGGTCTCAGGATGAACATGGACAAGACAAAGGTCATGTCCAATGCTCGTGTGATACCCACTCCAGTGAAGATCGGAGGCGCTACACTCGAAGTTGTGGACGAATTTGTGTACCTAGGACAGACTGTCCAGTTAGGTAGGTCCAACTTCGAGAAAGAGGTCAATCGTCGAATACGACTCGGCTGGGCAGCGTTTGGGAAGCTACGCAATATCTTCTCGTCCCACATACCGCAGTGTCTCAAGACGAAAGTCTTTGACCAGTGTGTGTTGCCAGTGATGACATATGGAACCGAAACGTGGTCGCTCACAATGGGCCTTATTAGAAGGCTGAAAGTCACCCAAAGGGCGATGGAGAGGGCTATGCTTGGAGTTTCCCTACGTGATCGAATCAGAAATGAAGAGATCCGTAGGAGAACCAAGGTAACCGACATAGCCCGAAGAATTGCTAAACTGAAGTGGCAGTGGGCAGGGCACATTGCTCGCAGAACAGATGGCCGATGGGGCCGAAAGGTTCTGGAGTGGCAATTAATATTACCATAAAATAATATTCACTGTAACAACCACAACCTCAACAAGTCTTCGTATCGTAACCGGAGTGACGTCACTGAACGCTGATTGGTGTTTTGAAATACGTTTCGTTTCAAGTAATTTTTAATACGTAATTATTGTTAAAAATCTACATTATGTAAAATAAAAACATTGCAGTGGCCCTTCTTTTATACTTTTTTAACATTTAAATCATAAAGTTTTCATAAATATTATATTTGCATCTTCCCTATTATATGCCTACCAGAAACACACAGCGTTAGTATGAACAAGCAGTCTATGATTCTGGTTTCTAGGAGCATAGATAATGTAAAACATACCTGATTCTCTATGGATTTACGTTGTTACTTCTCATTTCCGGCAGGGGTCGCCATCCCTGGTTCCATAGCGTTTAGGTTTCATAGCGTTTATGATTTTTGTCGTGTTAGGAGCAAAAATTTTTCAAAGTTCAAAAAACTGACCAAAATCTTGTTAGATTCCAATAATTCATTGTTTTCGGTCTAAAAATAGTGTTAGAGTGATTTTATACTAATAATAAACACGTATTCAGTGTTTTATACAGTGTTCAGTGTTGCGTCATTGACGGCGATTCGGTAAGTACCTACCTACCATTATGAACTCAGAGGATTCCGTCCCTGAACCTGTAGCTCAAGTCGCTGCTCCGCATGGAGAGCAAAGAGCTGTGAGCTCAAGTTCATCGCAAAGCAGTTCTTCGTCTTCGGAAGACGAAGAAGGTTTTGCCTCGCCGCCACCTTATAAAAGGTCTCAGCGGCGCAGGTCCAAACAGGTCGGAACTTGTTCGGATCCTCGCATGGACACTCGAATTAATCAAGTTTCATATTTATCAGACTGTGTAGCTCAAATGCCGCAGATTTTCACTGCTATTAGTACAAATTTTAACAATAATAAAGAAAATGTCGGCAGCCATTTTAATTCCGTAAATTCTAAGAATACGATTAATAATCAGTTTCTAAACAAACCACAAGTTTTAAATAAAGCAACTAATAATAATAATATGTGTTTGGGGGATTTGAAAATAAGTTATGACGAATCTAAGATTGTACCTGTTGCCGATCCCGTTAAATTAGCAGAGTTAAATAGTCTTCAACAATTTAACTCATAGGCCTTTTTTTTATCTGGATGGGAAATCATCAAATGACTTCTCCCGCTCTGGGCGGAGCGGGAGGGCGTGTTAGACTTTTACTGACTAAAACCCACCCGTGTTCCTTCAGTTGCCCATGTGCCAGGGTCACGGTATCTCTTTCGAACAATCTCGCGACCCTGACAGGCATCGGTCTTAGCAGACCACTTCAGTGCTGCTGCCATCTCTTTGAGGCGCGCGTGGAACACTACGCGCCGTCGACCCGAGCCTGGTCCTTACCGGGCGGCGAGTTACCCATTGCTCGCCACCCGCAAGCTCGCGCCTACGGTGGCCGGGAGTCCGCAATCGACTCCCGACGCCCGGGGCGTCTCCTCCTGCGGCGGCTAGGGACGTGAGGGCGCAGAGACTGCCACTCCCTCACGCGCCCCGCCTCCTCCTTCGCGAGCATTACTGCTTCGCAGAAGGAGGTGACGGCTTCCCATGCCCTCTCGCTCCGTACCATGGCTCGCACCAGGGCCGGACGCGATATGTCGCCGCCGCCGATCGCCTCCACGAGGACACGGCGGTGCTCCGCCCAGGCAGGGCACACCTCCACCGTATGCTCCACCGTGTCCTCCAGACGATCCTCGCAATGGAAACACCCGGGCGTTTTCTCCCGCTTTATCCTGAACAGGAACCTACCGAAGCAACCATGCCCGGTGAGAACCTGCGTCAGGCGGAAGGTGAGGACGAAATCATAAATTTATTCGGAATCGGTGGACTGGAAGATGCCGTCATTATTGATGACTCCAATTTAAAAATTTGTTTAAAATGTAACAACGAAACCAAGAGATTTACGTACGAATTCAGTAATATTATTTTATTTGATCTCAATGGCACAGACAAAATTATGCTCCAAGAAACACCTCATTACATCAAAATAAAGCAAAAAAAATATGGACTGATAGGTGCTGTGGAATATGTCCCCCCGGTTGTAGGTCTGATTGGTCATTACAAGTGTCATTGCTTAGTAAATAATTCCATAATGATATGTTACGACGATAATAAAACCGTAACGCACGCAAGTTCTGAACAACCTCTGACAATTCATAATTTAACATATGGTCTAATAGATGATGATTAAATAATAAAAAACAGGGTAAAATTAAACTATACAGTGGGAATAAGCTCCCATAGGTAACAAGTTTTATTCATGACCCAAGGAACCGGTCGAAATCCCAAAAATATTGGCGAGTACCTCATTATTATAGTTTTGGTTTGTTTGAAATGTCAATTTTTTTGCAAGATTTCGACAAATGTTCCAGAAAGTCCTTGGCCCTGAGGTCGTATTAATAAAAAAAATATCTTATTCTAAGTAAATAATCTGTGATTTGTGAGTTTGAAAGAAATATATGTGTTAGGGTAAGTAAATAATCTGTGATTTATATGATTATAAAAGAAATATAAATATGTTTTTTGTATCTTGTCGTTTCATTTTAATTTAATTTAGAATCCTTGAGATACAATTTCCAAAACGATAGGTGGAAAGTTTTCTGTAAACAAAAAGCCATGGTCACCCTATCGAAATATTCAAAACGTATTGAAAGTTATAAATACCGAAAAAATACATGTTTTTTGCCTAGTATCGGTAGTTTTACATATTAATTGGTGTTGTTTACAAAAAACTCGCTTTACAATTACTTTCTTCGATAAATAATCATGACTTATTTCTACGCGATACCGTACTACAGCTCCTGAAATATTAGCCTAGGATTTTTTGTAGTATTTTTACAAGTTTCGACAAATTCAAATCTACGTTTTACAAAAAACTTCAGACCCCTGCGATGCTTTTTCAGCGAGATATCGGCGACAACGTATTTTTTCATCGTTTCGATGGCGCGGCCATGGAGTTTTAGTCTTATAGCTCCCAAAATATAAACCTAGGATTTTTTTCTATATTTTTACAAATTTTTTACAAATTCAATCTGTTATTTACCTGAATTTCAGATCTCTGCAACGCTTAGAGTTTTAAAGATCTCCGTGGCCGCGCGGTTCGCCGCGTTTTAATGGCGCGGCCACGTTCAAACCCTTATAACTTTTTAACCATAACTTTGACAAATTTATGGTTTTGGGAATCAATTTCTACAAATTTTTACAAAATCTTGGCGAGGTTTTTTTTTTTAATTTCGCCGTGGCCGCGCGGTCGAAACGGACACTTGTACATTGGTATTGTGACCTCGCTTCGAGAAGCGGCAGAGGGGAGCTCTAGTTTGTTAAGAGTTAAAAGGGGGGCGAGAAGGGCCTTTCTTAACTGGGTGTGGTATGGAAAACCTCACACGGGGAAGCATTTTCTGGAAATGAGAGAAACTAGAAAAGTGTTTAAACAAAAGTTAAAGTTTTGTCTGAATAACGAGGAGCAAATTAAGATGAACATTTTGGCATCAGAGCATAGGCGCAAACATTTTCAAAAATTTTGGAAATCTACACAAAGACTGAGTCCAAAACCTGCGGTTCCGGTGAGCGTTAATGGCATGACTGAGCCTGATGAAATTGCGAATATGTTTAGGAGGCACTTTGAAGTAACTTCGCGGCTGCAGTCAGATGAACGGGGTTATGTTGCTGAGAGTGGATTGTCGGGTGTTCCTATTAGTATCTCATCAAAAGAGACACGGAACATCATACAGTCTATGATCGGGGGCAAATCTCCGGGTCACGATGGCCTCAGCATAGAGCACTTTCAATATGCTGGTCCACATCTCCCAAGAGTCCTATCTATGCTGTATAATCTTTGTGTGAGGCACTCCTAGCGATGTCTCAGACAGGGATAATTATAGGCCTATATCGTTGGCCACGGTTCCAGCAAAGGTTCTTGACGGTGTGCTTGAGCGGAGAATCACTGGACAGCTCAATCTACATGTAGCACAATTCGGTTTTAGAGCTGGGCTGTCCACGGAAACTGCTATTCTGGCGCTCAAGCACACAGTCAGGTACTATACTGATAGGAACACACCTGTTTATGCTGCTTTCGTGGACCTCTCCAAGGCATTTGACCTGGTTGATTATAATATCTTATGGTCGAAATTGCATGCGCAAGGTCTGCCTAATGAGCTTATAAAGCTCTTAGGCTATTGGTATGACCACCAAATCAACCAGGTCAGATGGTCGGGTGCTTTATCTGGGGCGTATGGGCTGGAGTGTGGGGTGAGACAGGGAGGTTTGACTTCCCCGGCGCTCTTCAGTCTATACGTCAATAAGTTGATCGAGGAGCTCAGCGGCACTGGTATTGGATGCTCTATTGATGGTGAGATAATTAATAGTATAAGTTATGCTGATGATATGGTGCTGCTGAGCCCCTCGATTGATGGACTCAGGCGGTTGCTTGTTATCTGTGAGAAATACGCCGCGTCTCATGGTTTAGTGTACAATGTACGGAAGAGTAAGCTTGTGGTGTTTAGGGTAGGTACTAAGAAACCTAAGACAGTTCCTCCGGTGTGCCTTTATGGTGTACCGCTAAATAGAGTGTCGCATTTCAGGTACCTCGGACACATAGTAAATGAGGACTTGAATGATGACAGTGATATAGAAAGGGAGCGAAGAGCGTTGTCGGTCCGATGCAATATGCTGGCCCGTAGGCTTGCACGATGTACTAGAGAAGTGAAACTCACTTTGTTCGAGGCGTTTTGCCAATCGTTTTACACTTGCAGCCTGTGGTTTAGACATACGCAGAGGGCCTACAATGCTCTTCGATTACAGTACAATAACGCCTTCAGGGTGCTGTTGAGGCTCCCGCGGTTCTGTAGCGCATCGGGCATGTTTGCTGAAGCAGAGACTGATAGCTTTCAAGCTATTATGCGAAAAAGAACAGCATCCCTGATGCGAAGGATTCGGGGGAGCACCAACAGCATTTTGAGGGTAATCGTGAATAAGCCTGATTGCCCATTCCTGGGGCACTGGACCCGTATGCATAGCTGCAGGTCTGGTGCAGCGGGAAGGGGAAATATTTATAAGTATTTAAATTAGTTTGTTAAGTTTTTGAATTCGTTTTTTTTTGGTGTTTTATTTATTTATTTATTTTAGTTTAATAAGAATTGTTTTACTAACATAGTTTTATAACTATTACTAACATCAATATAAATACCTGTATTCGATTTAAATAAAAATAATAAATAATAATAATATTGGTCTTCAGGAGAGAGAGCGGTGGAGGACAGCTATTGCCGATCTGATAGCGACATCTCTGGAACAGGGTTGTCTCCTGATCATCAACAACAACAGCTATCTGATTCCCGAGAAGACCAAGCACATATTCACCAGATGGTACCGTACCATGGCCCACCACATGAGGAGGGTGGACCCCATGCTATTAAAGAATATGGATTCTAGAGGCCTTAAAGATCTTTTAGAAAGAGCAGTCAGGAAATCTCCTCTTCAATCCATTTCTTGGCCCCCCATGGCACTCTCGGAGGAGGAGAGCGTAGCAGGGATTAGACGCCATCCGCGACCAGGACACAGACACATCCGGGCTGTACCAACCCCTATAACCCCTTGCCCCGACAGCATCAGATTAGAAGGTGCTGATCCGGATATGGAGGAGGCCATGTATTGTGTGGCGGGTGGGAGACTGGTTAATCAGCTGTTTGAGGTGATGATACATCTCTCTGACACTTTGAAAAGAGCTGATGATCAGACATTCAACTTGTATACAGTGGGAGACAAGAATGGAGCTCTCTACTCCCTAATAAATCATATGCTAAGGAAATAGGTTAACACCGGGTTCCCCTGTTGGAGGATGTCACTCGCCTCGTCCCAGGCAGCTCTGGAGACGGTACCCAGCTGCGTTACAGGAGATCAGTGTAGTATCCCGTATGATCACAATGGATTTCTAGCTAACATTGGCAACAAGAGCACTATACGGAGACTAGGTAAAGATAATATAGAGTTTTGGGTAGTAAATGGAGACCCCCATGATAGTCTTCCCAGGGATGCAATGGGGTTCCTTCTTACAAATTCCTCACGGAACATGCCTGTCAAGTGGCATAAAACTAACATTATATACGTGTTCCAGTTTGTGAGGGGTGTGCCCCCTGCTACCTGGACATTATGGACTTATGGGATGCAATCGGATCTCCCCATCATCATAAACATAGGTCTCGGCAATAGCTCTCCTGCTAAGTCGCTGGCCCGACCCATGGAGTGTGCCATGATGGCTCAGACCACAAGAACTCCCTGCTTCTGCGTCTTGTTCCCTGTGTACCATCTCATACAGGGTAGCCCAACTGATAGGAAAGCTCTTTCTGCCATGGTTAGGAAAGGCCTATACAGATGCTTGAAAATGGTACCTAGCCTGTTGGAGGCTGAAAGCGTGATGGGCTACTTAGAGCCACTAAGAGAGCGCGATAATGAGATACGCAAGAGTATTGCAGACAGAGTCGCAATATTAGGACTACTGAATGGGCTAATGGATGTAGAAGATGTTAGAGGGGTGGCTAGGGATCAGTGCTATTTCAAATTCCACATTCACTACTGCGGCGGCCATCCCGTGAGACTGTGCCAGATGCGATGTAGCCAGGATGTCGACAGGGTACAGGTGTTCAAGCGTAGATTTTCTTCTAAGCGTCTCTCAGGTTGGTGGAAGGCATGCACGCTCTTAGTGGCCTCTCTAGGAGGGGCGGTAGAGAGATTAGACACAGACATTGTTGCTAGAATTAATGTATCAGGTTAGGTTGGGGCCTACAAGTGTATACCATGAATGTTGTATTGTCTAGTACCTAGTATGTAATTCGGATTGTAATATTGGGTTGGCTAGCTGGCATATAGCAAATCATTTAATTTAATCTAACTGGACAGACAGCTGTGCTGCTGGGGAGTTTGTTGGCCACTTCTTCTTCCCAGCTAAAGCACTAGGAAGTGCGCGCCGGGGGGGCGTTTTGGGGGGACTGTCTTTTGTAATTTTGACGTTCGAAAAGTGCTGATCCTCAGCCTAATTTGAATAAATGACTTTTGATTTTGATTTTGAAAGTGTCTGATATAAACATTTCTTTACCTGGTACATGTATTACTTCTAAATCATCTTTTGTACAGTTAACATCATACGCTGTAATCTAGCGGGGACATCATGCAATGGCTTTTTAAATAAATAGACTAATGGCTTGTGATCAGTATGTACTGTGACAATATTACCATATACATATTGGTGAAATTTTTCACAACCAAATTGAATTACTAGTAGCTCTTTTTCTATCTGCGCGTATCTTTCCTGGGTTTCAGTTAAAGTTTTTGAACTATATGCATAGGTTTGTTTTTCTGTAAAATGACTGCACCTAAAGCTAATTTTTAACCGACGAAAAAAAACGGAGGAGGTTATCAATTCGACGCTTATATATTTTTTTTTTTATGTATGACCACGCATAACTTTTTACATAGTAGTCCGATTGTGATCATTCTTTTTTAATTGGAACGGGTATACTCCGAGGGTAGTCCCATATAAATTTGGAAAACCAAATCGAACCCTAAGGGTCGGAAAACAGGGGATGATTGATTGTTCACTCATTGATAGTAATGTATAACCACGCATAACTTTGTACAGAGTAGTCCGATTTTGATAATTCTTTTTTCATTGGATAGGGTATACCTTGCCAAGTATTATTAGTACATTAAAGCCACAAAAAATTACAAAATCAAAACTTTTTAACAAAATATTAAACCGCCGAAAAAAAAGATCACTCCAAGCGCCGACTCATAATTTTAAGGTTTATTATTTTTTGCTTTTCTGTTTTTTTCGGCGGTTAAATTTTTTGTTAAAAAGTTTTTTGACGAATCGACTGACAAGACTAATGGAATCTTAGGATTATAATGAGCTAAAACTGGTGAGTTTGTAATCTCATCTTTCAATTTTTTGAGACATTGACTATGATTCTCATCCCAAGTCCATACTGAATCTTTTTTCAAAAGATTTCTTAATAGTTGTGTTTTTTCTGACAAATTGCTCATAAAAGGTCCTAAATAATTAATCATACCTAATATTCTCTGTAACTCTTTGTCATTTTTTGGTCATATTGCCAATGGCTTTGACTTTTTCTTGATCTGCCCCGGCACCATCTTTACTGAAGACATAACCCAAAAAACATACTTCTGTGACTAAAAATTTACACTTTGACTTGTTAAATTTTAAATTGACTTGACGAGCTCTTTGCATGACTTTGTGTAATCTTTCATTATGAACTGACTCATTTGGTCCATAAACAAAAATATCATCTATGAATATTAAGACTCCTTCGATATCACCGAATAGATTCATCATGACTCTTTGAAAGATTTCAGACGAGGCATTTATGCCATATGGTAATCTTAAATACTTATATCTACCAAATGGTGTTTGAAAGGTACATAATTCAGAACTGTATTCATCCAAAAACCCGAAAATGCGTCTAAATGAGAAAAACATACAGCCCCTTCGAGCTGAGACCTAATCTCATCAATTGACTTAAGTGCATAAAATTCTCTCAAGATGTTTTTATTCAAATTTATAGGGTCTAGACAGATTCTTTGCTGTGTTCTGACTATTTGACTGACTACTGTGTGCAGTATGATCCACATAATTATCTGAATGACTTTTACTTGACTTTAATTGACTGTTCAACATGCCAACAAAATATTCTTGACTACTATTATCTGAATTAAACAATTGCAACTAACTTTTTTATTCTTGAGACAATATTTAGCAAAATTACCAAAAGATTTATTTAATATTATGTAACGAGAAAGTGATGAGAGCTGTTGAGACGTTAAAACAACAGCATCCTTATAAACTGACGATCAAAGACATTTTTATGATGAAAAACGTCAGAAAAATGCAAATACGGTCACTTCCATCACTCTTGTCCGAAGCATATTAATGCGTGGTTCAAATATTATTTATTCACATCGATTATGTAATGAGAAAGTGATGAAAGCTGTTGAGACGTTAAAAACAACAGCATGCTTATAAACTGACGATCAAAGACATTTTTATGATGAAAAACGTGAGAAAAATGCAAATAAGGTCACTTCCATCACTACTGTCCGAAACATGTAAATGCGTGGTTCAAATATTATTTATCCACAGCGATTAGGTTACGAGAAAGTGATAAGAGCTGTTGAGACGTAAAAACAACAGCATGCTTATAAACTGACGATCAAAGACATTTTTATGATGAAAAACGTGAGAAAAATGCAAATACGGTCACATCCATCACTATTGTCCGAAGCATGTGAATGCGTGGTTCAAATTTATTTATCCACAGCGATTATGTAACGAGAAAGTGATGAGAGCTGTTGAGATGTTAAAACAACAGCATGCTTATAAACTGACGATCATAGACATTTTTATGATGAAAAACGTGAGAAAAATGCAAATACGGTCACTTCCATCACTATTGTCCGAAGCATGTGAATGCGTGGTTTAAATATTATTTATCCACAGCAATTAGGTTACGAGAAAGTGATAAGAGCTGTTGAGACGTTAAAACAACAGCATGCTTATAAACTGACGATCAAACACATTTTTATGAAGAAAAACGTGAGAAAAATGCAAATACGGTCACATCCATCACTATTGTCCGAAGCATGTGAATGCGTGGTTCAAATTTATTTATCCACAGCGATTATGTAACGAGAAAGTGATGAGAGCTGTTGACACGTTATAAACAACAGCATGCTTATAAACTGACGATCAAAGACATTTTTATGATGAAAAACGTGAGAAAAATGCAAATACAGTCACTTCCATCACTATTGTCCGAAGCATGTGAATGCGTGGTTCAAATATTATTTATCCACAGCGAATATGTTACGAGAAAGTGATAAGAGCTGTTGAGACGTAAAAACAACAGCATACTTTTAAACTGACGATCAAATACATTTTTATGATGAAAAACGTGAGAAAAATGCAAATACGGTCACTTCCATCACTATTGTCCGAAGCATGTGAATGCGTGGTTCAAATATTATTTATCCACAGCGAATATGTTACGAGAAAGTTATAAGAGCTGTTGAGACGTTAAAACAACAGCATGCTTATAAACTGACGATCATAGACATTTTTTTGATGAAAAACGAGAGAAAAATGCAAATACGGTCACTTCCATCACTATTTTCCGAAGCATGTGAATGCGTGGTTCAAATATTATTTATCCACAGCGATTATGTAACGAGAAAGTGATGAGAGCTGTTGAGACGTTAAAAACAACAGCATGCTTATAAACTGACGATCAAAGACATTTTTATGATGAAAAACGTGAGAAAAATGCAAATACGGTCACATCCATCACTATTGTCCGAAGCATGTGAATGCGTGGTTCAAATTTATTTATCCACAGCGATTATGTAACGAGAAAGTGATAAGAGCTGTTGAGATGTTAAAACAACAGCATGCTTATAAACTGACGATCATAGACATTTTTATGATGAAAAACGTGAGAAAAATGCAAATACGGTCACTTCCATCACTATTGTCCGAAGCATGTGAATGCGTGGTTTAAATATTATTTATCCACAGCAATTAGGTTACGAGAAAGTGATAAGAGCTGTTGAGACGTTTAAACAACAGCATGCTTATAAACTGACGATCAAAGACATTTTTATGATGAAAAACATGAGAAAAATGCAAATACGGTCACTTCCATCACTATTGTCCGAAGCACGTAAATACGTGGTTCAAATATTAATCAACGAGAGCAATTAAGTTTAGATAAGAGCTGTTGAAACGTAAATAAAAACAGCATGCTTATATCCTAACGATCGAAGACATATTCACATGATGAAAACTCTCCATTTTTAAATAAAGGTAATTTAATGAGAATATCAGCACGCAGAAAGCTTCACCTGGCTACCCTACTCTTTGGCACTATTCTCACACAGAAACCAGAATAAGAACAAAACTAGGGCTTCCTCATACCTCATGTTAGCCTCATCGCACAGAACTGCTGCATTCCGTGGTAGTTTCAAATTTGCTGCGTCTCGTACTGGAACGACTTGCCACCTCCTTTTCGTGCTATAAAAACAGTTGGCACTTTTAGATATAAGTATAAAGAACACTTGCTACGTCTACAAAAGGAAACTGGTCAATAAACTCACCCTGGGACTGCACGCAGTTAGTCTTGTTCAATATTTTCCTCCTCACTTATAATATCATATATCTTACTATACCACATCACAGTCACATTATTTATTTTGCGCCACTTTCTTGTCACAGCATTATTTACACAACTATAATTAATTCTAATGCTATCTTTTGTTGGTCGTCCATGGCATGATCAATTAATCTGTAATATGTATTTCCTGTTTCTTGTTTATAAATTTTGTAATCTGACATTAGAGGTAATAATTTCATTACCTGCCTGCGCTCGCGTCCCTTCGCTTGTCATAGACCATAGATTATTGTCTGTGGCATAGACAAGCGATTTTGGAGCGTCGGGTCTGGGTAGATTGTAAAATTAATTATAAGTAATACTGTTTTTATTTATATCTTAAGTATGTTTTATCATTTATTTTTTTATTTGTATTAATTTTTATTGTGGGATTAATTATTTTGTTACGTCCGTAAGTGTGTCCGAGGCATCACAGTGGGCCCTATCTGTTTGTTTTTTCTTGTTTGTTTTTTTTACAAATATCGCAGCATTATGCTGAGATAGGAGCCTTTTTGGTCTCGCACAGGTCTTATTCTTTTTAATTTTATAATTTTTACCTTTTTGTTATTTCAAAGGTTTTTATGTTCTTTTTATTTTCTTTATATCTTGTGCGTGTCTCAAATAAATTATTTTTCTTTCTTTCTTTCTAAAACCGTGAGAAAAATGGAACTACGGTGACTTCCATCACTATTTTCCGAAGCATGTAAATGAGTGGTTCAAATATTATTTATCCACAGCGATTATGTAACGAGCAAGTGATGAGAGCTGTTGAGACGTTAAAACAACAGCATGCTTATAAACTGACGATCGAAGACATTTTTATGATGAAAAACGTGAGAAAAATGCAAATACGGTCACTTCCATCACTATTGTCCGAAGCATGTGAATGCGTGGTTCAAATATTATTTATCCACAGCGAATATGTTACGAGAAAGTGATGAGAGCTGTTGAGACGTTAAAAACAACAGCATGCTTATAAACTGACGATCGAAGACATTTTTATGATGAAAAACGTGAGAAAAATGCAAATAAGGTCACTTCCATCACTATTGTCCGAAGCATGTGAATGCGTGGTTCAAATATTATTTATCCACAGCGAATATGTTACGAGAAAGTGATGAGAGCTGTTGAGACGTTAAAAACAACAGCATGCTTATAAACTGACGAACAAAGACATTTTTATGATGAAAAACGTGAGAAAAATGCAAATACGGTCACTTACATCATTGTTGTCCGAAGCATATTAATGCGTGGTTCAAATATTATTTATCCACAGCGATTATGTAACGAGAAAGTGATGAGAGCTGTTGAGACGTTAAAAACAACAGCATGCTTATAAACTGACGATCAAAGACATTTTTATGATGAAAAACATGAGAAAAATGCAAATACGGTCACTTCCATCACTAGAAAGTAATAATGTGCAATCAGTGATCTTACTCGGTGATTTTAACGCTCACCCAGGAGAGTTATTCGGTAGTGAACTATTGAGTTTCTGTGAGGAGCAGTGCTGGACCTGTGCGGACCTGGACTTACTGCCGCAAGGTACGTACACTTTCGTGAGTGACGCGCACGGTTGCCACCGCTGGCTCGACCACTGTGTAGTGACCGAAGCCGCGATGCGTCTGCTCGTTAGTGCAACTGTCTTGTATGATACGTATTGGTCAGATCACATGCCTATACAAATAAAATGTAATTTTAATATAATAAGACCAACAATTGTCACACCCAATCTGAGCAAGAACTTAGCGTTGTGGGGGGAACGGGATTCTAGTCAAATAAGTCAGTACAAAGAAAAATGTCATTCAATGTTAAGGGAAATTCATTTTCCATTAGAATTTAAAGAATGTGCTAACGGATGTTGTGTAGATTCCAGTCACAAAGTCATATTAGACAATATGTACAAAAACATTGTATGTATACTTACAGAGGCTGCCCAATGTCCCAGTAATGGGGATACCGCAGCGGGTAGAAGGAATAAACGAGTTGTCGGTTGGAATAGGCATGTTAGGCAGGCTCACGCGGACGCCCGGCTAGCTTTTCAAGCCTGGAGTTTGTCTCGTAAACCAACCTCTGGTTCTGTGTATGAACACATGTACGACACGAGAAAAATCTTTAAGTCAAAGTTAAGATGGTGTCAGAACAATCAAGACAAAGATAAAATGGACATCATAGCTGACAATCACAAGTCTAAAGATTTTTCAAGGTTTTGGAAAAATACGAATAGACTGAATCCAAAGACGGGCGTCCCCGTGAGTGTGGCGGGGGAACATGAGCCTACGGCTATAGCAAACTTGTTTGTGAAACATTTTAAGGTTGAATCTCCACTTGGCTCCGCATCGCAGGTGGTCGATGCTGAGGATGGTCTGACGGACTTAAAGGTCAGGTTCTCAGCAAAAGATGTTGCTACAGTTATAAAAAGTATGGTAAGAGGCAAGTCACCGGGGCATGACTACCTCAGCATCGAGCACCTGCAACATGCAGGCCTTCACCTACCTAGGGTACTGGCAATGTTCTTTACACTCTGTCTAAGCCACGCTCATCTGCCCAGCGATCTAATGAAAACTGTGGTTGTACCTATTGTAAAGGATAAGACTGGGGACACATCAGATCTCTCCAACTATAGGCCCATATCTCTGGCTACTGTCATTGCCAAGGTGCTGGACAGTTTGCTTGATAGACATATGTCTATATCATATGGCGACCCGCATTGAACTGCATGATGCGCAGTTTGGGTTCAGACCAGGTCTCTCCACGGAAACTGCCATATTGTCTCTCAAGCATACTGTACAGTATTATACGTCTAGGAAAACGCCTGTTAGTGCGTGTTTCCTGGACCTTTCCAAGGCGTTTGATCTGGTGTCGTACGACTTGCTGTGGCAGAAACTATCGAATGAATTTCTGTCGATAGAGAAGTTATAGCCATTCTACGGTTTTGGTATTACAATCAGACCAATTGTGTACGGTGGGCAGGCTCGTTGTCGGCTGTGTATAGGCTGGAGTGCGGGGTGCGGCAGGGTGGCTTGACCTCTCCTCGGCTCTTCAATCTGTACATAGACAGGTTGATCGTCGAGCTCAGCAAGACCTATCAGGGTTGTTATGTAGATGGAGTATGCGTCAACAACATTAGTTATGCTGATGATATGGTCTTGCTGAGCCCGTCGATTAACGCAATGATAAACCTGCTTACATGGGCTCAGATACAATGTCAAGAAGAGTCAGGTACTAGTTTTTAAGGCGGGCACTAAAACATACCCGATTGTACCGCAGTTAAAACTGTGCGGAAGTTTAGAGCAAGTGTCTTCCTTCAAGTATCTGGGCCACTGGGTTTCCGAAGACATGAAAGACTGTCTGGATATTGAGCGTGAGCGCAGGGCGTTGGCTGTCCGCTGCAACATGTTGGCTCGCAGATTTGCCAAGTGTACGACTGAAGTAAAAGCTACACTGTTTGCAGCGTACTGTCAGTCGTTCTATACGTGCAGTCTGTGGATCAACTACACGCAGAGGACATACAGCGCTCTGCGCGTTCAATACAATAATGCATTCAGGGTGTTGATGGGGTTGCCGCGCTACTGCAGTGCTTCCAGTATGTTCGCAGAGGCGGGAATAGATGGTTTCCACGCCATCATGCGCAAGCGGTGCGTGTCCATCATGCGCAGGGTACGCGCCAGCCCTAACAGCATCCTGAATGTTATAGCAGATAGGTGGGACAGCCTCATACTGGGACATTGGATACGCCTACATGCCACTGTGGCGTAATAATATTTTTAATTTAATTCATTGGTAGATATAAGTAGGTACTAACATTAGTTTTAAGTTGTTTGTATACTAACCAAATGGACTTTAAGGGTCTGAAATAAAAGATTTTTATTTTTTATTTACTATTGTCCGAAGCACGTAAATACGTGGTTCAAATATTAATCAACGAGAGCGAATAAGTTTAGATAAGAGCTGTTGAAACGTAAATAAAAACAGCATGCTTATAACCTGACGATCGAAGACATATTCACATGATGAAAACCGTGAGAAAAATGTTAATACGGTGACTTCCATCACTATTGTCCGAAGCATGTAAATGCGTGGTTCAAATATTATTTATCCACAGCGATTATGCTACGACGATAAGAGCTGTTGAGACGTTAAAAACAACAGCATGCTTATAACCTGACGATCGAAGACTTTGAAAAATGTGAGAAAAATGCAGTTACGGATACTTCCATCAGTGTTGTGCGAAGCACGTTAATGCATGGTTCAAATATTATTTAACCACATACATTATGTGACAAGATGGGGATTGTGTAGGTGAAGACAAGGGAAATGTGCGCTGGGTAGTACGGAAGGGTGCGAGATTGCAATTATGTTGGATGAATCATGATTATATCGGTTATTTTGGGTTTGAAAAGACTTAAGAACGATTTAAAAATAGCTATTGGTTCCCAAAAATGACACGATTTGTTAAAAGGACGTGAGCGCCTGTATTTAATGTGTATGCGCTAAAAATAATTAAAGTGGTAAAGAAGGTCTTCTTTATCCTATAACGAAAGTGGAGGTACCCTTTCATACACCGCATATTGACCATTTCGGACCCTTCGTGAAGTCCAAGACAGGTTTTTCGTACCTAGTGGTAGTTGACGTTTTTAGAAAATGTTGTTTTTTCAGACCGGTTCGGATTCCGCACACTCAGAACGTAATAAAGATGCTAGAAGACATATTCAGAACATTTAGAAATCCTGATCGCCTCATGAGTGACCGCGGCGGCTGTTTCACGTCGCATATGTTCAAAAGACTTTGTCTAGACGATGGCATTAAACATATTCTAAATGCTGTCTCTAGTCCCCGATCAAACGGTCAATTCGAGTGGTGTAACCGCACAATTCTTGGCTCTATGAAGGCTTTAAGCATGAAATATGACGAAAAAGAATGGGATTGCCATTTAGGAAGGATTCAGTGGGGGCTAAACAACACTATCTAAAAAACGACCGGCAGGACACCTGCCGAGGTGACGTTTGGTACCTTTATGAATGTTTCGGCAAATCTCATTCTTAATGGGATTTGTGATGATACTCGCGAATACACTGATTTACCCACTATACGCCAAGAAGTTAAAAGTAGGATAGACAATGAGCAGATCAAGCAAAAACTGTATTATAATAAGGGTAGGTAACCGACGCGCGCATACGCGGGTACCTTATTTTCTCAGTAAGTGAATTTGTACTGTAATTCTTTATGAGAAATAAAGTTGTTGTAAACCGAAAATGAATAAAACTTGCTTTAATATTGATTGGCGTAAGAAGCTCCTGCCGTCGTATATCGGTCCCCAATCGGGTCGCATAAGTCTTGGGTACTGATCGATATGTTGTGGCTCCAGTACCTGGTTTATGCAATACGCAAGGCAAGCCTCCAACGACTGTTTTTGCGGATCGCATGATGCGTTGGATCCACGTGGCCGGTGTTTCCCAGTGGTCAGATTGACGGTTAGACTAGTCTTTCCAACGGGAATTTTTTGTTCCCGTTGGTCAGATCAGCTCATAATTTTGTAAAGTACTGTTGAATACGAAGAGGTTATAAAACTATTAAATAGGTTTTATTTGTGACATCATGGAATTTGTTGACACTGGTTGAAATTCTTTGCAAGTTGTTTCATGGTTTTATAAAACAAAATTTTCCTGTTTGTCATGAAATGTCAATCACATCATGTACTATACTATTTTTAACCAGAAGTTGAGTAATGTGTATCGGTATTATGGATCTTAATTTTATAAATAGAAAGGGTGGATTTGTCTTGCTTTATAATGGATATCAATTTTATAAAAACAAAATGTACACAAACGGAAACGAATTTTGGCTTTGCGGTCAGTTCAAAAGAATGCGATGCTTGGGATCTGTGACGATTCAAGTGAGTAAACTGGTTGTTACCTCAAGGAGTTAATTCTGTTATTTAGTTCGCAGTACGTTCAAGATCCTTGGTCACACCTTGATCACTTTATTGCCAAACTCATGTCCGTCTCAATGCCCAAGTATTATGTAGGTATAGGTATATGTATGTAGATACGGGTCCCGACCGCTAGTAAGTGTCTATGTTTTTTCAGAACCGCAATCAACTTATTAAGTCAAAAAATCACACCTGCGTTCAAGATGTTGGCAAGAATGACATAGAAGTTGCATTCCATAACATGCGGGAACAAGTTTGCAAGGAGTTTCAACCAGTGTCAACAATTTATAAACACACACAAAAACACACAAAATTAAAAGTTTCCGGCTTAAACTTAACGAATATACCGTCTTTTCAATCTATTAAAAGTACTGTGTACCGTCAACGAAATAAAGCCGCTAAAGTTACCAAAATATTTCATAACAACCCTATTGACGTTGAAATCCCTAAAGAATTTCAAAATTTCATTTTAGCGGATTTTATTGACCAAGGAACACGTATAATTGTTTTTTGTACGCCGCAATCGATGGAATATTTAAAACGAGTCGAACGAGTATTTCTTTTGTGACGGAACATTGAGCGTGGCCTTTACATCATTTTCACAGTTATATAGCATCCATGGTGATATTGGAAGCAGCATTGACACCACTAATATTATACCATTAATTTATGTATTGATGTCCCATAGATCGGAACAAAGCTACATCAGTCTTTTTAGCATGCTACGATCACAACTGCCGTATATGGAACCAAAACAGTTTACCCTGGATTTTGAAGTTGCTGCTTCTAATGCGTTAAAAAAAGTATACCCTGGTGCAGAAATAAAAGGTTGCTATTTTCATTTTTCTCACAACGTGTGGAAGCAAGCAAAAAAATTAAAATTGACAAAATCAAAAGCAACAAAACGCATAATTGCACTTTCGGGAATTCTGCCATTACTACCGCCACATTTAGTGGATGAAGGTTGGCAATATATAATTAATGATGCTCCTGATTCGGCTAACATACAAAAATTTTAAAAATATTTTCAAAAACAGTGGCTAGAAAAGTCTAATTTCAAGCAAACTTGGTCTGTTTTTGGGCAGAGGCACAGAACTACTAACTCTTTAGAAAGTTGGCATAAAGAACTAAATAAAAAAATTACAAGAAAAGGACCCGGGATAATCAACTTACTGAGAATTTTACTGAAAAGTGATTTTACGAAAATAACAAATAAACGGACAAAGGAAAATGTAATGAGAGACGAATTTATAATGTATTCACAAATGATGTTAACTAATGGAGAATTGAATGTTGGTAATTTTTTAGAACGTTTAAGATAAAATTGCGGTTTTGTTCAAATTCGCCCAATAAGCACATTTCTTTAAACATAAAACAAATTCTCCTCTAATACTTTCTAGCCTGCTTTCTAACATGTACCTATTAAAATGCAAAACTGTTTTTACTTTCATTGTACTTTTTTTCTGTTGTTTTTCTAGCTGTCAAATAAATCTGACCAACGGGAAAAAAAAATCCGTTGGAAAGACTAGTCTGACCACCAATCTGACCACTGGGAAAAACCCCACGTGGCTGCATTAGATGTGAACGATAACTCTGAATCTGCTTCTGACACAGATGATGATTAGATATACTTAAGTTTATCCTTATTATAAGGTACCAACCCGCACTGGGCCCGCGTGGTGGATTATGGCCCATTACCTCTCACCGAGAGGAGGCCTGTATCCCAGCAGTGGGAACGTTATAGGCTGATGATGAGGAATTTAAGTTTAGGTATCTCTTGTTAGGCACGTAACTTCAGAATTGTGTGTTGTTTCAGACTGGATGCGAGAATTGATTTGTTCGCGTCTGATCAAGTATGCCAAAGCTACTCGTTCGTCTTGCTCCTGTTGCACAAGCTTAATCGATCGTCGAGGTAATCTTTGAAGTACATTGGCTAATCGATCGTCGATCACCAGGTATCCTGATTAATCGATCATTGGGACCTGAGTTCTTTAATAGATTAAATACAACAAATCGATCGTTGTGATTTCTACACCTTGCCTATGAATAATTTCATGTTCCTCTTCCGTAGAAGTCCGTGCATCCTTATTACTAAACAAATTTGTGAATACGTATTACATAATTAGATATTTCATATGTTAGTTACAACAATAATTGTATTCATTTATAGGTAAGTTCCTAAATAGTCAATGAGGTAAATCAAATTTATATTTCCGTGGCTGGCGGGAATACATTGATATCTCGACATACATGTTTTTTTTTATTCGTTTAGACGCTTCCTACGCCTGTGTTTTTATAGGAAAAAAATTGACAACCCGAAATATTCATAATTTTTTGATATTTTACTTTCGGTAATAACAGAATATCTCAGTCTTGAGGGCTCACTACTTAACAAAACGATATGTCAAACTAATGAATCCCGGTTTACTCTGTTCACACATTGATATAACGTTTTATCAAGTTATGCTCGCTAACCAAAACAAACATTATTACTATACAAAACTTGATAACTCAACTTGTACATTTAACATTTTATTGTTTTAATCATTTATAATTGATATACCGTTTTATCAAGTTATGCCCGCTAACCAAAACACACATTAGTGTTATACAAAACTTGATAGCTGAACTTGTACATTTAACATTTTATTGTTTTAATAATTTGTATGTTAATATCGTTACATATTATATTGTGTACAATCAACCTGCCAATCTTGAAACATGATAAATAATTAGTATGCAGGTATCAAGATACTTGTTGGCTTTACTTTATTAACATTCAACTGGTAAACCTCATTTCTAGATAATACAATAATAACAAAGCATTTAGAGATATCCAGTAAGCATCTATCTAGGTAAGCATAGGTATCTGTAAAAAAAATTGTGCAAATAAATGTGTGATTTATAATTTCACTCGAAGCTTAAAAGGTCATTTATAGTCTTATTTTTACTTATGTTCTTCGCACGATTTATTTTTTGTGTCTAAATTAAACCCATGATCGCCAGACAAGCAGTTATCTTATCCAGTTATGGCCGACTGAAGACAGTTAAATTAATTATGATATCTATAGATATCATAATAGGTAATGTCTACATATTTGAACATTTTTGAATATATTTAGTTATTAAAATAAATCCACAAATCCAAATTAGAGTATATTGAGATATCATGAAATCTTCATAAAAAAATTATAAAGTATCTTTAGTTGATGCTATTAGACCATACTTTACGATTTCATACACTATGGTTTATAGTACAATGAATGAATATTAATTGATAAGAACTTTTCTTGGACTGTCCAGCTACAGGAAGTTAGCCGCAAGCTATTTGCATCCGCTGCGTCTTTGAAGAGATTACGTAACTTTCTTCCGACTGCCACCAAGATTGCGCTTGCACAATCACTTCTACTACCCATCCTTGACTATGCTGATGCCACCTATCTTGACCTTACCCAAGACCAACTGGACAAACTTGAGCGCCTTCAAAACTTTTGTATAAGGTTCATATTTGGTTTGCGCAAATATGACCATGTTTCCGAATTTCGAGTGAAGCTCAAGTGGTTACCAATTCGCCTTCGCCGGAATGCTCATATTCTTTCTCTTTTGTATAATGTGCTATTTACGCCCTCTACTTCTCTCTATCTCAAAAAACGTTTTCAGTTTCTTTGTGATTCCCACACGAAATTCTTAAGGTCATCAGATAACTTGAAACTTAAAATGCCTATGCATTCCACAACTTTCTTCGACCATTCCTTTACTGTCCAAGCCACTCGGTTGTGGAATGCATTGCCTGTTGAAATTAAACGCGCGCAGACGTTACATGTTTTTTAAAGACTCGTAAAGGAACACTACTTGACGTTGTGATCTTGTTCTCCTAATCTAACTGTAATTTTCTATGTACTGTCTTCATTTATTTTTGTGCCTTATATATTTAGTATGTATGTATTTATGTATCTATTATTTAGAATATAAATATCTGTGTAGCAATTTTAGTACATTGTATGTTTACACCATTGACATACCCATTTTATGTCCAGACTTATTACTGTCCATTCCATGGTTGCCTGGAAGAGATCGCATAAAGCGATAAGGCCGCTCATTGTATATTTTGTAGTCTTTGTAATGTTTTTTTGTTTTGTATTTTAATGGTGTACAATAAAGTATATATAAAATAAATAAATAAATAGCGTCAACGCGCCGAAAGTGTATTTTACAAAGTTTATATTGTTCTGAGTATTTGGTTGAACGTTGGTTCCATTCATCAATAAACTTATTTGTGTGAGTTGTATAGTTCTTTACATGCAATGGAAGACAAGGATAATGTGAGTATCTTTTTATTCAGTAAATAGGACGTAATAAAATTATACGAAGAAAGAGGTATTTTATTGTTTTCTTAAACTATCTACGATTTTGTTTCAGAATCAGCTTGAGATTGAGAAGTTAATGCTTAGGAAGCGCAAGTTGATAGAGCTTCGAGAAGAAATAAAGGTGAAATCATCTTTCAAGGCAATAAAAGTAAATGAAGAAGGTAAGATACCTATAACATTGTTTTGTTATTTAACTAGTGAACGCCCGCTTTATTTACGTATTTCACTGTTAAGGAATTACCGCAAATCCTTTCTTAGTGCTTGCTTACACCCCTTAAACCTAAGATTTTGCACGTGCATGCAAAACTGAATAGTTTAAATTTGTCACTACATATTATACAATCAAGTCCTCCTCTGCGTCTGGCTGCCTGTCTGTTCACGATAAACTCAAAACTACTGCACCGATTTTCATGCTGTTTCCACCGATTTTAGTATTTTCTTAAGTTTTTGTATACATTGGCTAAAATATAACGATATTTGTTGGAGGTGTCGGAAAAATAAGCCGTCAGTGAGCTTTCAACAAAAACGCTGCGCGGCCGAAGTCGCGGGCGGAAGCTAGTTTGCTATAAAATAGTGATTGCTTACTGGAACTTTTGCCGTTTTGTTTTAGGTGAACCTACTTCTGACACACCTCGTACCGTTTCGCTGCCATTGGCCTCATCTTCGTCATTGAAGAATGGTGTTAATAATGTTGAGCCGACATCATCTCCTATTCCAGCAATGTCACCAGAAACCCAAGGCTTGTGTTTAAACACCACCCAAAAAAGTACCTATTTTACTACCAAAAAAATTCTAAACGGTTACCAAAATGGATAAATGGTCACCAAATAACGTTTCCTAAAATATTATTAAATAAAACCATTTTTTCGTATTATTGACTACCAAAAAAATATATGGACGCCTTTTTTTTTTTTTTTTTTGGCTGGGAAATCATCAAATGACTTCTCCCGCTCTGGGCGGAGTGGGAGGGCGTGTCAGACTTTTACTGACTAAAACCCACCCGTGTTCCTTCAGTTGCCCATGTGCCAGAGTCACGGTATCTCTTTCGAACAATCTCGTGACCCTGGCAGGCATCGGTCCTAGCAGACCCCTACATTGCTGCTGACATCTCTTTGAGGCGCGCGTGGAACACTACGCGCCGTCGACCCGAGCCTGATCCTTACCGGGCGGCGAGCTACCCATTGCTCGCCACCCGCAAGCTCGCGCCTACGGTGGCCGGGAGTCCGCTATCGACTCCCGACGCCCGGGGCGTCTCCTCCTGCGGCGGCTAGGGACGTTAGGGTGCAGAGACTGCCACTCCCTCACGCGCCCCGCCTCCTCCTTCGCGAGCATTACTGCTTCGCAGAAGGAGGTGACGGCTTCCCATGCCCTCTCGCTCCGTACCATGGCTCGCACCAGGGCCGGACGCGAGAGGTCGTTGCCGCCGATTGCCTCCACGAGGACACGGCGGTGCTCCGCCCAGGCAGGGCACACCTCCACTGTATGCTCCACCGTGTCCTCCAGACGATCCTCACAATATGGACGCCTTTAAAATACACTTTAGACCAAATATTATATATTGTCACTACTTAGATGTTACCAATTATGTAATACGATCGCTAGAATATTTCCCAAATACCAATTAATATACTGGGGTTCCCAAACGTACGTCGCTTATTTATTGTTATATGGAATTCGCTAAATATATTGAGGTTCCCAAACAAACGTCACTTGTTTAGGTTAGGCGTATGTTGAAAGGTGGGCGACGCAGGCAGCGCAGCGCAGAGCAGAGCAGATTTTGTAAAGCATGGAACGTCTTTGAGATACGTATGCTACAGCGCAGGCACGTGCAGCTCAGATGTGTACAGTAACTGCCCAGCTCTGCGCTGTGCCGTCTGCACTGCGGCTGCGCGGCCTGCTTCGCCTGCCTCTCATCATATGCCCACCCTTATTAATGTATGAAGTTAATTAAATATTATTTTAAATAAAACAACAACAAAATCAAATCAAAATATGTTTTATTAGGCATGGCACTCATTGGTGTAACACAAATTTGTTCTTACGAGTATAATTTAAAATAAGAAAAATCATAATCACTGGATCAACAAAGCTTTTTTGGATTTAGCTGGCCGCCCTCTTTTTCTCTTCTCGCCAATAGGGATATTTCTGGCTTCAGGAGGTGGTTCCACGTACTTCAGCCTGATTGTTAGTCCCAATAGATGTTTGCAGGTATACTGTTTTAGGAATGTAGGACCGTTACACCTACCGGATAACCAATCTTCGCTGTTGATGGGTAACATTTACTTCCCATTCACTGAAAAACTGATCTTTAAAATCATCGAAGCTTCTCCAGTGTTCATTGAAAGTTTTGCATTCCATATTATCACCGGCTGGTATGCGGTAGTATTTCGTTGAGTCAGTTGTCTGTTTGACGGGTAGTCTTTTAGGCAGTTTAGCCCATTGATACGCTTCAGTCCATTGTTTGAGAGTAATGGTGGGTTGTTGAGAAATGGACTTATTATTTTTATAAATGTTAGACCATTCGGTCACCATATCTTTTGCGACTACCAGGAATCGCGACAGTGAGTGACGCTCACGTAAGGTATACTCGTCTTTTATAGTTCGATTAAATGCTTCCAGTGCAATGTTAGTTACTGGAGAACCTGGAAGAACTCCTAAATACCAATTGCGATTCATAATCAGCCATTCTTCTTCAAAGTATTTTATAAATTCTTTTTCATCTCTCCATTTCGCCAAAAAACTTTCACAAGCACGGTCGAAGACATCGGAAGACGATGAACACTGCAAAGCGTCTATATCAGATAATATTTGCTTGCGCTGTGATTTGTCCACTAACTTTTCAACTTGTTTTTGGATATATTTTTTTTTGCATGTGTCCAACACACTCTTATTTTGGCATTAGGTCCAAAAACTTTTAAGAATGCATTTTGTATGCTTTTTGCTGCATCAGAGATCAATACTTCTGGAGTCAAGTCTTTTTTGTGTATAGAAGAAACACTGTTCTTAAGAGCCGTAAATACAAATGTAAAGTCAGCAGTTCGTTCCGTGGATGTTACGCTTAGAGCAAATGGATGAAAACTTCTGTCACGATCAGTTGTTCCAACGATGAGTACCGGAAAACCCTGCCAGATTAATTTATAAGTTGCATCAGCGTGAACAATTTTACAATCGCTTGCAAGGCTCAGTAAATATTTAGTTGATAACATAAAACGAAAGTAGGGGTCTTTGTCATCGTCAGAAACTTCGAATGAAACTACAAAGACACAATGACAATCTTCAGGGATTTGTGAGTGAGATATAAGCCACGCCTTCAGTTCACCCAGGCTAATAGTAGACGGCCCGTACTTTTGTTGACGAATTTGAGCCAAGTAATTTTTCAGTTGTGTGTTAGACGATAACTTTATACCTTTTTTTTTCGCCAAGGCACTCATTATTGCCTTTGGTTTCAGTTTGAGCTCAAATAGTTTATCTATTTCTTTGTAGGTTTCCGCAGAGATACCGCGTGCCAAAAGTGATCCCAACGAATCATGGTCGTGATTTTCTTCTGTCCGATATAATATCACTTCATCTGACGTAGAATCAAACAACAAGTAAACTGCCGCCGAACACTGCAACCCGCGACGTTTTACTTTATTGCAACGATAATATCTCTTAACACCTTCTTCAGTGTTGTGTACTTTTTCGACAGACCACACTCCTTCGTTCTTAATGAGAACTTCGGCATCACGTATATTTGAAAATTTCTGCACTATAACCCAAGATCTTCCTTGTTTGCGTCTTCGTTTCATTTGTAACTGATTATTTTCTTGGTCTGTATCAGTATCAGAATTATTAAGTAGCGGAGCTTCAACAGTACTTGGCCCCGCCAAAGCTTCGTCAGACATCGTAAACAAAGCGCGTGCGCTACGAGCATAAACAGTACACAACTAGCTTTTAACCCGCTACAGCGACGACTGAGTGAGAAGCGCGCGGCCTGTGCCTACGCATCGGGGGCGGTTCTCCAGGGTGCGGGGTGCGGAGTGTGGGGTTAAGAAATAAAGGAATACAATTTTATTGTAATTTTAGTCTTACAGTAAAGTAGTCTGGGTCAAATAATGTATTTTGGATGACGACTTACTATTTTGGAGTAAGATTTTTGGTAGTAATATTAATCTTTGAGTTGGATAGAATTTGGTGACCGTTAATCCATTTTGGGAACCAAAAATAATATTTGTGCGAGGTTTGCGATTTTTCTGATGTTATTTTATTTATTTTGAATCATAATATTATATGCTTTAGGGCCCTTTTAATAAAGTCAATTTTTTTTTTTTGGAGTTGTTTATTTTTTTTGGTGCCTCAGCTTAAAAATATTTTTGGTGATCGTCTAAATTATACCCAAAACCCAAATACTATTCAATGTATTAACTGAAGTAGACTTAGAAAGTGAAAATTTATCAGACACGATTGAATGGAAGAAAAAGTTACTATGATGCGGCTAGTGACGACAGCGTCGAGGACCCCGACTTTACAGTGGATAACATGAAGCAACGCGTAGTGAATGAATCAGAAACTGACTGTGACTCGACGAACGAACTCGAACTCGATACAACATACTCGGAGAAACGAAGTATGACTTCTCAAATAATTAATATAGCTGATACTAGTACTGTAAATGAGATTACAATATCTACGTGCAACAGATTTGCAACTAAAACACAAAGTATGACATCTCAAAATATTACTATAGACAAAGAAAATGATAGCTTACCTTTAAATGAAAACCACACACAAAGCTTAGTTGTGAATTTGAATTCTCCCACAGAAAACAGAAATGAAGTTGTGCAAACTATAATTTGTACACATACCAACGAAGAAGCTACTAATACAATAAAGAAAAATAAGGGCAGATCAAGACAAGAAAGAAAAGAATGCAAAATATTAAGAAATACAGGAAAGAGCTATATTACAGAAAAGGGTAAGGTAGTCGCTGAGAGAAAACCTAAAGATTTAGGAGTATGTAGATTAAAATGTGCTGAAAGATTCGCAGAGGCTGAAAGGAAACAGTTTTTTGAAGATTATTGGCAATTAGGACAGAGAGACAGAAGAGCAGCATTTATATCTAAATCAGTTACGATACTACCCAAAAAATCTCAAACAACTGGTTGTAAAGATAAAAACAGGGATTGCTATTGTGTGTATAAACTCTTGATTTCTAATGAGTAGAGAACGGTTTGCAAAGAGTGCTTTTGCAGAGTACTTGGTGAGACCAAGGGATTTGTAAATGTGATAGTCGAAATCAGAGATCAGTGATCAGAGAGGTTGTAAGCCGCCAAAAAATAAAAAATCCATGGAGGAAATGACGTCTGTCTGAGAACACATTTCCAGTTTCCCGAGCTACGAAAGTCACTATTGCAGGAAATCCACTGGCAAGAATTACCTTGCAACCGATTTATCGATTGCAAAAATGTATAGGGAATATAAAAAATCTACTTTAAATCCTGTTTCTTTGAAACTATATGCTAAATGCTTCCATGACCTAAATCTCTCATTTAAACAACCCTCAAAAGACACCTGCAATACATGCGATGTATTCAATGCCAAAATTAAAGTAGCAGACGCTGATCACAAAATAAATTTGATTGCTGAGTTAGCCGAACATCAATCTCGAGCTGAACAAGCTTATAGTGAAAAAAGGATTGACAAAGATATAGTACAGAACGACTCTTCGATTAGGGCATTTACTTTTGATCTTCAACAATGCTTGCCAACGCCTTATTTAACAACCTCGGTATCCTTTTATAAACGACAGCTTTGGTCCTTCAATTTAACTATCCATGACCTAGGAAGCAATGAGGCTACATGCTATATGTGGGATGAGACCATAGGAGCTCGCGGAGCCAATCAAATTGGATCATGTTTGTGGCACTTTTGCAATAGATTGCCACCAAATGTGAAAGAGATAATTTTCTACTCAGATACTTGTGGCGGCCAAAATAAAAATAATATTGTTGCCATGATGTTTATGTACCTACTAAACAATCACCCTACGCTGCAAACAATTCATCACAAATTTCTTATAAGTGGACATACCCATATGGAGTGCGACTCTGATCACGCAATAATAGAAAAAACAAAGAAAAGGACAAAAATGAAGATTAATCACTTAAATGATTGGGTACAGCTAGTCAGAACATGCAAACTTAAAAATCCCTTTAAAGTAGTAGTAATGACTTTAAAAGACTTCTTGGATTTCTCAGAGTTAAAATCCAAGAAAGGACCGTTTTCTATAAAGAAGAATGATGCTTCGGGACAAAAGTTTTTATGGCAACCAATTAAATGGTTGCAATACAATAAAACGAGTTTCGGCATAATTCATTTTAAAGATAATCTTGATCAAGAATCCGTTTATTAACACTGTAAATTTTTAGAAAAGAGGAAGATTGTGTACTGGTGAAACTTTTAGATTGAATCAAATTTCTAAAGACCCATTACCAATCAGTGCCGAAAAGAAGAAAGATTTAATGGATCTTCTGGAGTTAATCGATGAAGTTTTCCATAATTTCTATAAACAGTTAAAAACAAATGATTGTAACCCTACTGATCCAGATATAGATGAGGACGATCCAGATCTAGAAGATAAAGAAGATTGCTAATAGCTAATTTATTATTATTTTGCTAATTTGCATATTAGACGTAGTGGTGGACCAAAGTGGAGCTTTTTTTTTTGCGTATTTTGTGTTGCTTTTTTCTTTTTTTTTTTCAAAATATAGGTTCTCTATAATTAAACGTTTTTTCTTCTTAAAACAATGTTTATTTTGAATGTGATTATAATTTTAAATACCTAATAAAAGTGTTTTCTTTAGTATACAAACAAATGATAAAAAATAACACCTTTTCCGTAAATATGACTACCTATTTTTTTCCTATTAAAGTGGTCAATACATTGATAACTCATTGGTGAACAAATTGATAAGTCTAATATTACAAAAATTAAAATAATTTAAGCGTATTTCTTATCATAATTCGATAGATAGCATTACACTATCCCTAAGTCAAGTGAGATACATAAGTATTTAAGATAACACGATTTAAAAGTCAAACTTTAAAATTGCGACCCTGTAAAAATGACATTTTGAACATGTCAACATATTCACGCCAGCCACGGATTTAATATTGTAATAATTTGTAAAACTTCTAAATAGCAAATAAATGAGTTAAATAAAGGCAGTTGCCCATTATTGGCCAAGAACCAAGAAGGCACATGAAAATGATTTATGTAAAAAAAACGTCATAATTAATGTTAAATTATCAACATACACATTTTATCATAAAAGATAGAAATATTTATCCTATTTTATAACTTTTGAAATGATTGAAACAAGAATCAAAAAAATTATAGCATAGCGGAGTTGCCATTTGAAAACGAGAAACCAATTTATTTCAGTTGCCGATATATTTATTTTATATGGACGGCAGTAAACGACATCAAAACAAACTTTTTTATATGACATTTTATGAAAAATCAGGTGTTGCTTTGTACGTTATTAATAGTTTACTACCTGCCTACCTGCCTGTACTATGGCAACCAGACAACTGATAAACATACTTACATATTTCTAAATAAATACATATTATAGATAAATTACACCCAGACACAGAACAAATGATTGTGCTCATCACGCAAAGATTTGTCCTGGGTGGGAATCGAACCCACGACCTCAGTCATAGCAGTCAGGGTCACTAACCACTAGACTAACAGGCCAGTCGATCATCATTTCAGCCGCAAGACGTCCACTGCTGGACTCAGGCCTCCCCCAATTTGGGGGGCCTTGCCACAATCGCCACCTACCTCGTTTCATAAAAGTGTTCTGTTTTTTTTATATTTTTGTTTTTAAAATGGTAGTCACACGAACTCTTCAAAAATGCCGAGGAGAAAAAATACAGTTTTAAATAGACAAGCAAGGCAAATGGTGTATTCATTGTATTGTTTCATAAAGAGCAACGATGAGTTAGGTATTGACAAATAAAGTATGCTGGAAATTTATAAACACGCAGCAGAGGCGACCAACACCTCTGCAGCAACTGTACGGCGGATCGTCAAAGAAGCTAATGATTCAGAATTTCCGACCGTATTCAGAACGCCAGGAAAGAAAAGACCTAGAGAACACCCTGTCACAGATGTGGATAGTTTTGACCAGGGGGGTTATTAAAAGATGTATTCACAACTACCACCTCACCAATAAAGAAATGCCTACTGTTGAAAAACTACGACAGAAGTTGCGGGAAGATATACATTTTCAAGGGTCTGAACGCAGTCTTCGCCGTATAATCAAAATGTTCGGTTTCAAGTGGAGGAAAACCGAGAATAACCGAAAAATCTTGATTGAACAATCCAATATTCGCTTCCAGGTATCTTAAATAATGTGCCTCTTAATTTTTCAAGCCACGTAGTGTTTCTGTTAATGCTATTATATCAGTATCAGAGTCATAAATCTCATTACTTACGGATAAATCTTAAGATTAATTAACATGTATTGGTAAAAGTAAGGATTATGAAGAAAAAAAAAACTATGGGATTTCGGGCTTAAGTATTTTGAGCTCTTACATTATCACTTGTACACATTTATACTCGTACTTAATCATGACACTTCATTTGGATTCCCAGAATACTTATGTAGAAATTTACTCATTTTGTTCCAGCGAATAACATATTTGCAAAAGATGCAAAAATTCCGGGAAGAGGGAAGAACAATTATTTATACGGACGAATCGTATGTAAATTCGTCCCATTCATCGTCTCGGGCATGGACAGATGGCACAACAAAAGGCCTAAAAAAGGCTATATCAAAAAGGCAACGAATTGTGATAGTCCACGCAGGAACTGAGACAGGTTTTGTGCCAAATGCCCTGCTCATATTTAAAGCAGGTACTAAGTCGGGGGACTACCACGATAATACGAACTGTGAAAATTATGAAAAATGGCTTCGCACGCAGCTAATTCCAAACATTCCTCCTAAATCAGTTTTGGTAATAGATAATGCGTCCTACCACAATAAACAATATGACCTTGCACCAAGCTCAAATGCCAGGAAGTCGGAGATGTTGGGATGGTTAAGATAAAAAGGGATTCAACACGAAAAAAGAATGCTGAAGCCCCAACTACATCATTTAATAAAAATTAATAAAGATCAATACAATTTTTTTATATAGGTAAGATTATGGCTGAGCACGGCCACGATGTAATAAGATTACCTCCATACCACCCAGACCTCAATCCAATTGAGATGGCATGGGCTACAATAAAAGGATATTTTGGAAGTAAGAATGTGACGTGGAACGTAAGTCACGTAACGAATCTTATAAAGGAAAAAGTAAATGTAATGGGAGCTAATGAATGGAAAAAATTAAGTCAAAAAGTGAAGGAAATTGAGAAGGAATACTTAAAAAACGATCACATAGTGGTTGCAATGTCAGAACAATTTATAATTCACGTTGGTGAAGATGACTCCGAGACCAATTCTGAGGATGAGGACAGTGACGATGATGAAGAGATGAGTGATCCAGTGGCCTCTACCAGCACCAACGCAGCATCTACTTTTATGGAAGGCATATTACCTATTCCTCCGGATTGAGGTGAATTTTTGTAAAAAAAAAAAAACAAAAATAAAGACAAAGCGCTTTTAACTAGATTATAATAATTGTTTTATTGACATAATTATGTTTTAGTCACGAAGGCCTCTATCATTACTGTATCAAAGTTAAATTCCAAGTACCACTAACATTTTAATTATAGTTTGCGTAAGCACCTTTCAATAATTTGAGCAAAAGCTGTACTAAATAAATTTGGCCGAAGGTATACATGCGCGAGCTTGCCCCCACTACTGCCCATTTGTGCTCACGACTCATGCCGGTTACTGTATCACCATGTGGTTTATATGTACTTTGTCTCAAGTTGCTGAATGAGGTATAATTCTTCTAGTGATTGAGATTTAAGTTACACACTTAATTATTTCATGTTTTCAGGTGTGCCGCTACACCTGTTCCCGAATCCAGAGACAAGTTCAGAGAAATTTAAAACTTGGATTTTAAATATGGGTGGTGCAATAGCTCTACTGGATCATCATGATATCTTTGGCAACAGACGTGTCTGTCATAGACATTTTGAAGAAATGCATAAGTATCTAACTAGTAGACTATCGAAACTGGTAATTCCAACACAACATATCCCAGGTAATACTATTAATTCTTAACTACATATAATATGCATTCATCAATGCATTTATTTTGTAGAAATAAATAATAAATATCGACAATATTTTATTATTATTCTAGATCTGCAAGCACAATCACTTGGTGAAGCAATGGTTATGTCAACCTCTGATATGTCTCAAGGAAAAAATCAGGTACGTGATTTTCAATACAAAAAAAAAAAAAAAATGTAATTCAATCATTCAAATATATTTTATTCATGCCAACCACTATCAGGTACTTCTAAATACTCAGACTCTAGTCGCCTCGTTCTAAAGTTTTGATTTCCTATGGAGACAAGCGGGCATGAAACTCCATGGTTATTCTTTGAAACTCAAAACGTTGTGTAACAATATTAAGTATATTTATACATTGTTTGTTTTGTTTTGTTTTATAATATTAATAACTTACACAATACTGTATAGAATCAAGTTCTTCTAACTTAACAGACAGCTGTGCTGCTGGGGAGTTTGTTCCGCCACTTCTTCTTCCCAGCTAAAGCACTAGGAAGTGTCGAAGGGCGGGCGTTTTGGGGGGACTGTCTCATGTAACTTTGACGTTCAAAAAGTGCTGACTCTCAGCCTAGTTTGAATAAATGACTTTTGATTTTGATTGATCTCAAACAATAATTATGTGAGGATAATGTAGGACAGAAGAGTTGAGACTTACCAAAGGTCTGTTGGTTCAGGTTTCTTATTTTCTTTCCAAACTGTTTCATATTGCGTTTTTGGCCTCAACTGAATATAGATATTTATTTAAATTTCAGGAATAGGACTCAACATTGCAACTATAACAACCATTTCAACATCAGCTTTACAATCAAACTTTGAAACTATCAGCAAGCCATCCCTAGCGTCTACATCAAAAGTTTTAAGGACACAGCCAAATGATTTGATAAAAGGTTTGTATTATACCTATACTAATATTATAAAGAGGTAAAGTTGTTTGTATTGAGGTAATCCCTGGAACTACTCTATGTTAATCACATGTTCAATTTTTTTTTTTTTTGTACAGATAACATATTGAAACATGATTACATTATAAGCAATTTTACAATAACTATAAATATTTAATTCACAGGACATCAAAATGTAATACAACCTGACCAATGCAGAGAGTGGAAAAGAAAAAAGAAAACTAAACAAAAAGAAAGTATGTATACAATTTAACATAAGTAAAACACTGAACTATTGAATTGCATAGTTAAACTCGAATGGAGATGCAAGCCTCTAAACATAACCAAAAAAAAAAAAAACTTAATTTACTTTTAGAGTGATATAATTTTGAAATCGTGAATGTCTAAATTTCTTTAAAGTTTGATTGTTATTTCTTTAAAATCAAAATAAAAAATGTCGGGTCCTCGTGTAACTTTGGCGCAACATAAGGAATTTAAATCTGTTTTAAACAAATTAAGAAAATGTGAAAGTGATAAGAAGTGTTTTAAAGCCACATGATTGCAAAAAAAATGAAAACTACAACAGCATTTGATATTGTTTGTAAGAATACGTCACATACAACAAAGTTATTTTGTCCAGCCTCTCAAAGTGGAAAGAAAAAGAAAGGAAGGCGATTCACACTTGATGATTTTTTTTAGCTTTGTCTCTCTTCAAGCCATCGCCTAAGGCATATCGCTTACTTAGCAACATATGTGTTTTGCCAAGCAGAAGAACTCTGCGAAATTTACTTCACAAGATCAATCTAAAAGCTGGAATCAATGACATAATTTTTGAAAATGTGAAAAATAGAGTTACAAAAATGCCTAACAATTATAAATACTGTTCATTAACATTTGATGAGATGGCAATTGGAGCAGGCATTTCCTATGATAAAAGAAATGACAAAATATCAGGATTTGTTGACAATGGTGATATAATTGTAAAAGAATATTGTGATCATGTACTAGTATTCATGATAAGAGGCATTGTAAAAAAATACAAGCAGCCTTTGGCTTTTTATTATTGTAGTGGAAGCACTAAAACAGTGGAACTAAAAAAACAGATAAAGACTGACGTTTAGAACATAACCAAAAAAAAAAAACTTAATTTACTTTTAGAGTGATTTAATTTTGAAATCGTGAATGCCTAAATTTCGTTAAAGCTTGATTGTTATTTCTTTAAAATCAAAATAAAAAATTTCAGGTCCTCGTGTAACGTTGGCGCAACATAAGGAATTTAAATCTGTTTTAAAGAAATTAAGAAAATGTGAAAGTGATAAGAAGTGTTTTACAGCCACATGATTGCAAAAAAAAATGAAAACTACAACTGCATTTGATATTGTTTGTAAGAATACGTCACATACAACAAAGTTATTTTGTCAAGCCTCTCAAAGTGGAAAGAAAAAGAAAGGAAGGCGATTCACACTTGATGATTTTTTTTAGCTTTGTCTCTCTTCAAGCCATCGCCTAAGGCATATCGCTTACTTAGCAACATATGTGTTTTTCCAAGCAGACGAACTCTGCAAAATTTACTTCACAAGATCAATCTAAAAGCTGGAATCAATGACATAATTTTTGAAAATGTGAAAAATAGAGTTACAAAAATGCCTAACAATTATAAATACTGTTCATTAACATTTGATGAGATGGCAATTGGAGCAGGCATTTCCTATGATAAAAGAAATGACAAAATATCAGGATTTGTTGACAATGGTGATATAATTGAAAAAGAATATTGTGATCATGTACTAGTATTCATGATAAGAGGCATTGTAAAAAAATACAAGCAGCCTTTGGCTTTTTATTATTGTAGTGGAAGCACTAAAATAGTGGAACTAAAAAAACAGATAAAGACTGTTATAAAAAAAAGTGCAAGAAACGGGACTGAAAGTTGTGGCAACAGTATGTGACCAAGGCACCTCCAATGTGGCAGCTATAAACGCATTACTCGAAGAAACGCGAGAAAAATTTTCATGCAGTGGACAAGAGTATACAGGAGGCTTTTTCTTAGTGAATAAGAATAAGTTTTCCCAAGCTTTGATTCACCTCACCTAATAAAAGGAATTAGAAATAATCTAATCACAAAAGACCTTAAATTTACCGTTAAAGGCCTGGAATGCGTTGCGAAATGGGACCACATTATGAAGCTATATGAAAGATGCCCAGGTTATAAAGGCGTACAGCTAGTGCCTAAGCTAACAGCTCACCATGTGTGTTGCCTGCATTAATCCCGAAAATTAGGGTTAAACATTGTACTCAGGTATTTAGTCAATCAGTTGGAGTAGCCCTTGGACTTATGGCAGGTAATCAGTTTATTATTTTTTCATTAATTGTTTGTAATTTACAGTTTTCATTTGCTATTTGTCTTTAATGTCAGGATTGTGACAATATCAGTAAACTCTACACTTGGCTTGTTGCTGATTGCAGTATGTTCTTAGCACAAACAAAGATGCTGTTGTCCATGTTCTTTACACAATCTCTAATCTCACTGGGTTGCCAAAACCGCGCAGCCAAGTCGCGGTGTCAACAAAATGTATGTAAAGTTGTGCAACTAAGCAGACACCAGATGAGACACTATACTATATAGACTGTAAATATAGCCCTTAGTCGTTAGTTAACCTAACCCGTTAGTCATTGCCGCAAACCACATGGAGATAGTTATGTTAATATGTTTTTTCTCCTTTGCAGAATGTGGAGTCCTTGAAAAAGAAAGTACCGACACAGCAGATCTACTCATGTGCTTCGATGATTTATTCGACAGCGTAAATGGCAGTTTCAGCGCGATAAGGAGGAAAAATTTACAGGACTGCTGTGACCCCAACCTCACCACACCACAAATTGTGGAATTATAGACTAACTATACTAAAAACTATGAAATTTAGTAACGCCAATAACGAAGGAGTAGTGCCTTCTTTGTCAAGTTGGATCAAAACCATAGAAGGTTTTAAATTAATTGTAAAATATTAGGTTGGGGAAAAAGTCTTTTCGCATTATAGTATGTATGAACTTGTAATAAAATCTCTTTGGCTGTACTATTTGTATCTGGCTGGTTTTGGTATCATTGAAAGTTTAAATTTTAAAGAACATAATTCCAAATTCAAATTAGGAAAATGTGTGATTTTCATTTGTTTTTCGTACCGTCAAGATGAGTGAATGTAATGAAGAAATTCGATACATTTTAAAATTTTACTACAAAAAAGGTAAAAATGCAACGCAAGCCGCGAAAAAAATTTGCGATGTTTATGGACCTAGTGTAGTGTCTGTGAGAGTAGCAAAAATTTGGTTTAAGCGTTTTCAATCCGGAAATTTTGATGTCAAAGATGCACGTCGCTCTGGTCGCCCTATTACGGATAAAATGGATGCCATTTTTGAAAAAGTGGAGCAAGATCGGCATACCAGTAGTTACGACGTAGCTGAAGAACTGTAAATTGACCACAAAACAGTTTTGGCGCATTTGAAAAAAACTGGGTACACAAAAAAGCTCGACATTTCGGTACCCCACGAGCTCACTGAAAGAAGCCTAATGAACCGTGTACTTATTTGTGATTCTTTATTACGACGTAATGAAACCGAACCATTTTTGAAGAAGCTGATAACTGGTGATGAAAAGTGGATCACGTATGACAAGAACGTGCGAAAAAGGTCGTGGTCAAAGGCCGGTCAGGCTTCACAGACTGTAGCGAAACCCGGGTTAACTCGCAACAAGGTGATGCTGTGTGTGTGGTGGGATTGGAAGGGCATTATTCATTATGAGCTGTTACCACCAGGCAGGACCATCGATTCTGAACTCTACTGCGAACAACTGATGAGATTAAAGCAAGAAGTTGAGAGAAAGCGGCCGGAATTGATCAACAGAAGGGGTGTGGTTTTTCATCATGATAACGCTAGACCTCACACATCTTTAGCCACCCAACAAAAATTAAGAGAGTTTGGCTGGGAGGTGTTAATGCATCCGCCGTATAGTCCTGACCTTGCACCTTCAGATTTCCACCTGTTTCGGTCTCTTCAGAATTCAGGTTAACATCACGAGAGGACTGCCAAAACCACTTGTCGCGGTATTTTGACCAGAAGTCCCAAAATTTCTATAGCAATGGGATCATGTCCCAACCTACAAGATGGCAAAAAGTTATCGAACAAAATGGTACCTACATACTTTAGTTAAATGTAAATAAACTTTATTAAAAAATATTTTGAATTTTCTTAAAAAATGCGAAGAAACTTTTACCCCAACCTATTATTTAAAATCCGAAGGGATTGACTCTTTATTGCTGCGCGATTTCAATCAAGACGCATTGGAAAACTTTTTTGGGGCAATTAGAGCTCATGGTTATAGCAACATTATGCCCACGTCGTCTGCGTTTGAAGGAGCCTTCAAAACTTTATTAATTAATAATATTTCATCTTTACATTCAACTGGGGCAAATTGTGAAAAAGATGATGGTGTTTGTCTCCAATCACTAAAGTATTTTTTAGAAAATCCAATAGAAACACACACACAACTGAATGTGAAAATGAAATTGACAGTTCTCACTTAAATATAGAGATGCTAAATACAGACGACCTAATACAGGGCCAAACTCCAATGCTTATTGAAAGAACCGCAGCAATAGGGTATTGCATTGGATGGATAGCACAACTTGCCAAAAAGCATATTTATAAAAATTGTGTGGCCTGCAGAAACTGTATGGAAGCAGAAGAGCTACAAAATTTCCATGAATTTATAAAAAAGAAAGAATTTGGCAACAAAAAGTGGTTGTGCTCTCCTACAAGAGCATAATTTGATTTCTTTGCCCGAGTGGAACATATTTGTATTTAAATTTTAAAAGAGCACAGCAATAAAAGAAATATATCAGTGTATATAAAATTAATTATAAATATAAATATAGGTGTATCATTTATTAGTTGTCCAAATCATAAAGACAATTTACGTAATTATTTAATAAATAAAAGCATAATGTTTTTCATACATAATTGGTGCAAAGATGTAAATAATGTTCTCACTGGCAAAATGACCTTTTGGGATGGTAATGATCCAATGAAACAAAAGGCTAATCGACACTAACTAAATCATAAAGGGAGAAAAAGAAGAACTCAAAATCATTTACTGAATGTGTAATTTCCTTATAATAAATATATAATTAAATGTACAATTTAGTAGTATTTTTCCTTTTTGAATTCCTATAAAATTCTTTCCATAAACGCCACTTGACATATAGATAAGTATTTACCTACCTACTATGCAGCGTACAGTACAACCTACCTACCAATCTATACTTATATAAATTAGTTCCCTTAACGAAAAACTATATGGCGCTGCATTTGATCACATAAAAAAGGTGGAGCTGCCTGTCTATTGCCAGTATACTATACTAGTCTTTGCTTATTAGGAATATGTGGTAATTGTAAACTTGGGGCTTAAACTCTTTTAATAGTTATAACAAATAATGTTTGTATGTTCATCGTATATGTGTTTACAATTTTCCGTATTATGCGTATTACATACCTACCATTCATATGATTACGATGAAACTTGGTGTCTTGTTGATGGCGATCGGACTCGCGTGCATGAGGGCACCGTACATACCATCATTACATTACGCACATTTTACGTAATATGACCATGTCGCGGCGCGATTGGTCGCCCCTGTGTGAAGTGTCGCGCAAGTTAAGGAACCCCAACCTACCAATATTAGCTTTATCAGCCAATAAGTATTTACTAGATTGTTATTTCCCAATTTCCCACTGCGTGATCAGCATTTATAATATCTAGAACATACGTCGGTCTGATCACGTTGTGCATGTACTACGTTAGCAATTAAGTTAGTATATAAGATGAATATTTTATTAGATTTGGTTAATTACTGTTTCGCTGTAACTCTGTTGGATAAAGTTATTTTAGCCGGTAGGATCTCTGTAGTCAGTCTGCCGTGTTTACAATTCTACGTGGAGCAGCCGACGTCCGTGTCTACGGTTTAGCAGAGATCGCCGAACAAATAAATGCATTAAGACCCTACCTTGACAATAAATGATAGTTGGATTGTTTCCCCCGCACGCGGGGAGTGGCGGATCTATCTTCAGTGGTCGGCCGACACGTCAGCGCCACAAACTTTATTGACTTATTTTACCAATGGCCAAAAGTGGAACGAAGGAATTATCACTGACCGAAATTTAAAAACGTTGCTTAGCATGGCCTTTTGCTAAGCATTATTCGTGTCACCGTCGCACAACTGTTAAAATAAAAGTGCAAGATAAAGACGGCAACATATTTAAGAAAAATGTGCATGCCAAGTGACGTTAATTTGTCTCGGTCTTTGAAATTTTTGCGCATAGTAAACTATGGAGTAGACAACTAATACAAAATATTTAAAAACCTTAAACTTAAATTTTGATTAATGGTATGCATGGGTAAAAAAAATAAAATTAATTGAAATCGAATAATGGTTTGTTATAGAATTTGAATTCCTGATTAACGGAAAAATAAAGAAAAAATCCCATCACGTAAGATTTTGTAAAAATCTTCATAAATGCTACCATAGTACAAATATGATATGATAACAATTATTATTTTCGGAAGGGCTTGTGGCTAAGTTACAACAGCTGCACGGGTCAGTCGTTCAGGTTAAGCTACGCTTGCCGCGGTTGGCCCGTGGATGGTTGACCATCTTTACAGACCAAGACCCTTCCGTGCCTCGGAAAGAAGTTAAGCCGTTGGTCCCCCTGCCAGGGTCGCGAGATTAGTTCGAACGAGGTACCGTGGTCCTGGCATATGGGCAACTAAAGGGTTTTAGTCAGTAAAAGTCTGACACGCCCTTCTGCTCCACCCAGAGCGGGAGACGTCATTTGATGATATACCATCCAAAAAAAAAATTTGTTGGTCCTGGCCGTCTTTCGTAGATCTTAGACAGTCGTTACGGGTCGTCAGAAGCCCGAAAGTATGACAACCAGTCTTACCAAGGGGTATCGTATTACCCAGTAACTGGGTTGTGGAGGTTAGATAGGCAGTCGCTCCATGTAAAATACTGGTACTCAGCTGCATCCGGTGAGACTGGAAGCCGACCCCAATATAGTTGGGAAAAGGTTAGGCAGATGATGAACAATTATTATTTTCGACTGTAATTTTACTTGTTGGTAGTTATTAAAAATATTTAGTAAATGTGATTGACTGTCGACTGATTGGTCTCTCTATCGACAAAACCGAGCCACAGCTATTTGCACAACCAGAATTAAACAACTTGGTGCGTAAATAAGATCTTTCTAAAATGACAGCAGAACTTTTAGGATCTCGAATCAAAGAAAAAAAAAATTGGCTACGGGCACTACTTTTCCATAGAATAGATATAGAGAAAAAGCTTTTGTCTCAATTTTTGCTCAAGATGGTGATTCAGTTTTACTGTAAAGATATGAAAATGAAAATGTTTTATGTCAAATATGACAAAGAAGCTTCAGTAACAAGCAAATAAGGTATTACAAGGATTTATAACAGTTTATTTCATCGAAGATCTTTATTTTTTTATTTAAGCACGCACTTATGTTATCTCAATTGACTTTAGACATTGGCAGAATAGTCGACATCGGCTTTGTTTGCCATAATAAAAAATAGAATAGAATAGAGCAGTTTATTTTGTCAGGTTAGTGCTAATCTATATTAATATTATAAAGAGGTAACATTTGTTTGTAAGTTTGTATGTTTGTAAGTTTGTATGTAGGGGGTAATCTCCGGAACTACTGGTCCGAATTGAAAAATTCTTTCTGTGTTGGGTAGCCTATTTAGCGAGGAAGGCTATATAACATCACGTTACAACCAAGAGGAGCTGAGCAGTGATGAAAAATGTTGCTAAAACGGGGAAAATTGCACGGGTATGCGATTCAACGCGACGGGAAGGGTCGGGGGAACAAAAAATTTATCGCGGACGAAGTCACTGGCAGAAGCTGGTATGCAATAAAAACAAAACCCTTTACCGCCCAACGAAGTGGGCACAGGTCAGCTAGTCGTTATGAAAATGTAAATGTGTAAGTAGTAGCTTTGTTTGTAATTTTCAAAAAGGTACATTTTGCATACCTTTGTTATTTACGACAATCTTCTAGAGCAGCGGTCGGCAACCTTTTGACAGGCAAGGGCCGCAAGGTGGCAAAATAAACTTAAGGCGGATGTGATATTAACCCTAGAAGCCCAATATACCTACGTATATTGGTCATATCCCACAGAAAAAATGAAAATGATATTCAGATTATTAAAACATACGGAATTGAATTCGTACGCGTAATACTTACATTGTATGTTTGGGCTTCATAGCTAGAAAAGTAAAAATAGAAATGAAAACTACAAATTAACTGATTTTATACAAATTTCAGTGTGATGTCTGGGGTTGCATTTGAGAGGCTATTAAATAGCCTACAATAAATAATAAATGCAAAACATAACATATAAGAAAATTTCTTGTATGTTATGTTTGTAGTTGCAATTTGTAGAATGGCTCTCAAATGCTCATCTGTGAGACGAAAAGCATATTAGTTTTTTCTATATTTATTTGTTCGCATAAATAAGTGCTAACAAAAATTGTAAAGAACTACTTTAAAATTTACAAAAATCATTGATTTCATAGAAAAAGCTTTTGAGAGCATCATTAGATTAGAGATCAATCACGTTCCTAAATATCACACGAAAAAGGGCTTGTAAAAATTTTCAGTTTGCTTGAAACTTTTTCAAAATCACCAAATATGTCGCTGAATTGAGTTTACAGTTGTATTAAAATATCACTCACTTCATTTTATCACTTTTCCAATGAAAATTCATTCCAGCTTCCTTAACAGCCTTTTTACAATTCGGAAAATGATCCAACTTTTTTTCATCAATAGTGTGCATATCAGAGATTAGGTGTTTTTACCTTGAAGCCGGTTGATCGCGGTTCGTTCATGCATTTTTTTTAATATTTAGAATTTTTTTTACAAAACATTCAGGGCCGCAAGTAAGACGTCCGCGGGCCGCACACGGCCCGCGGGCCGCGTGTTGCCGACCCCTGTTCTAGAGGTATATAAATAAAATGGATGTTGATATATAAGAGATTGATAAACTCCAACTTCGTTTCACCGATCACCATACATTTGCTTGGTAAAATCATTACCCTCCTTTGGGCCGCAGTCAGATATAAAACCTCACCTTTTTCACACTTGTAATGCTACTCCATTCCTTCGTTGTGCTCTTGTATTTATAGTGTCAGTACTTGACATAAATATATTGTTGACGTACTTCAAATCTAAAAACTAATCATATATTTTAATTTATTTCTAAATGAACGATTATTATAAGTTTTTGGGATAAAACTGATGTTCTTCTCTAGAAAATAGGATGTTAACTCAATATTACTTTACAAAGTGAGAATATATATCGTTGCTGTAATGCTTTAGTGAAGATGGTGAATTCCTCTTACTGTTATCATCATCTTATTGGTATTGAATTCCCGCAAAATGAATGAATTAATTGCCCTGTGCAGGTACTCCTAACCTTGAAGGTACTGTTCAATTTTGGTTTATGGTTCTTCCCATTTTCATACATAATTTAGGTCGTGACTAAATAGTAATAGAAAAAGAATGTAATATTATTCACAGTCACAAAAATAGACACATATACAGTCTAAATATAAAGTTTTTGGAAAGCCAACACTTATTATATTAAATAATTACAGCAAAATACTTCACTACTACCTTTTTCTGGGAACATAAATATTTAAAAAACGTAATTTTGACCGCACCGATTTGTAAAAAAGTGACATAGATCCGTCGTCGATGAGCCCTACTGGGCGACTGATTTATGAACGGACGAGAGTGATGACACTACTTATTATAGGCAAAAAAAGAGATGGCGATAATGTGTATGCGCTTGGAATAAAATAACGTATGTGCCAAAACGAATCGCCGTCTTTTATGAATGAAAAGTATGATTAAAAGGAAACCTTTTTACAAAAACTTAGATAAGATTATTATCAATGTTTTAAAGTAAACTATGTTTAATAAATCTAACGCATTGCGCCTTGAAGCTAAAAAAATCATAACCATGGATAGAACTTTGCGATTTTTTTGTATCGAGAAAATTTTATCGTATCGTGTATTCCTTTTACAGGATACTAGATCATATAGTCAAAAAACATGCACTTAAATATTAAGTTCGGCTATCATATGGTAAGAAAGGTACACTTAAAAGAAAAAGCACGGTTTTTTCAATATATCACCTTAACCCGGCGTCATGGGGGCTGGGTCAAAATTACCCGCGCTTTTGTAGTTCACTTATAATTTTAAAACGACGCACGCGACGTTGCCGCTCTTCTCAGTAGCTGGAGTTATTGAGTCCCTCTACACGTTTTACCCGCGAAATCAGTCGTGCGGGGACCGCGTTGGGAGTTACAAGTGTTGTATTGGAAAAAAGGTAAATATGACCCATGCCTGTATTCAGTGTAACTATTTTATGCCATTTGTATCAATCAATGTTTAAATGATTTATTGTTGTTTACGATGCTTTTTATTTGTGTTACTACATTGTTTTGTGATTTTGACGTTTTTTATTTTTTTTCGGTAGGTAGTACGAGTAATAATGGACCGCGAAGAACTGGAAAGACGTCGTGTTATGGCGATACTTGAAGAATCGGACTCGGATGTTATGCCGTCTGATCAGGAGTCTGGAGAGGATGATGACCATGTGAGTGAGCGTAGTGAAACCACCAATACGGAGCAAGAGATTTCGGATGAGGACGAGGTTCCATTGACGACAATTAGAAGTAGGGTACAGTCTGACGCAAATCTGCAGCAGGAAGAATATGCATCAACAAGTTCGTCGACTCGTGATTGTGAGTATACACGGCAATATTTTGGTAAAGATGGTACGGCTTGGTTTCGAAAACCTCTTCGACAGAATGTTCGAACAAGAGCTGAAAATATAATCAACCAGTTGCCGGGGGTAGCTCCGGAAGCTAAGGATGCTTTGTCAGAATTTGCCAGCTGGAACCTATTTTTTACTGATGAAATGTTGCAACTTATTCTAAAATATACAAATGAACGCATTCGCCCTAAAATTGCATTGTGTAATAAGTTATCAAAATACACACATATAAAAGAATGTAGCATGGTGGAATTGAAAGCTTTGTTCGGCCTTCTTTATCTTGCTGGCTTAAACCGCTCTGGTAGACAAAACTTGAGTGACTTGTGGTCTACTGATGGCACTGGAGTAGAAATTTATAGATTAGTCATGTCTAAACAGCGTTTTTATTTTCTACAAAGCTGCTTGACGTTTGACAATCTGTCTACTCGCGACGAACGGAAACAATTTGATAACTTAGCACCAATTAGAGAACTGTTTGAAGCCTTTGTTGAAAACTGCAAGAAGTCTTACGTTCCAAGTGACTGTCTAACAATTGACGAAATGCTGATAGCTTTCCGAGGTCGCTGTAAATTTCGCCAATACATACCATCGAAGCCCGCCAAATATGGATTAAAAATAATTGCTTTAGTAGACGCTCGAAACTTTTACATCAAAAACCTAGAAATATATCCTGGAAAGCAGCCTAATGGTCCTTTTTCTTCAAGTAACAAGCCATTTGACATAGTAGATCGAATCGTGCAGCCCATTTCTAAGACAAATCGTAACGTGACGTTTGATAATTGGTTCACCAGCTATGAACTTGTTGAGCATTTACTAAGTGAACATAAATTGACGTCCGTTGGTACCCTGCGTAAGAACAAGAAGCAAATTCCACCTGAATTTTTAAAATCGCGTAAAGGTGTTTTTTCCTCCCAATTTGCCTTCCAAAAAGATATAACTCTTGTTTCTCATACACCTAAAAAGAACAAGATTGTGTTGCTGATGTCAAGCCTTCACCATGATGACACTATTGATAGTTCAACTGGCGAAAAGAAAAAACCAGATATAAACACCTATTATAACATAACAAAATGTGGAGTTGATGTTGCTGATGAGTTGTGCGCTTCGTACGACGTATGTCGTAACTCAAAGAAGTGGCCGCTGACAATTTTTTATGCCATGTTGAACATGGCGGCAATTAACGGACTTATAATACATCGCATAAATAATGAGTCAAACCTAAAGCGACGCCGTTATTTGAAAAATCTAGGCCTTGCTCTTGTCAGTGAGCACTTGAAAGTCCGCCGGAATGTTCTAAGTTTGCCGCGAGAACTTCGCAAAAAAATTGGCCAATTTTCAGGCGAACCTATAGAGGAGCCCCCAGCAAAAAAAACAAATGCTCGTAAGAGGTGTCAGGTGTGTCCTGCAAGCAAAGATCGCAAAACTACACACGTGTGTGAAGGATGTAACAAGCATATTTGTCCTCAACATATAGTACCTTTCTGCGCCAATTGTATTAATAACGATGAGTCTGATTAGCTTTTTTTTATTATTTTATATAAGAACATTTATAAAAGTGCCATTAGAAAACTAAAGACTGGTTTATATTTTATATATGTTAAGTTTTGCTGAAGGAAGCCAAATTTGTTGATTTTTAGTGCATATTTTTCAAAACATTGTTCTTATTAATAAAAATTTATATTTTCATTATGTTTCTAGTTTTTTATTACCCTTATAACAGACAATTATAGTAGGCAACAAAAAATATTAATTTTCTCAAATACATACACAAATATTCACATTCCTTATCCGGGTAATGATGACCCAGCCCCCACGTCCGTGTAACAATTTTCCACCCCCATGACGCCGGGTTAAGAAGCCACTTTGAGTTACGGAACCAGCCACAGCAGTAATTCAGGGAGCATGGAGCTAGCTGCGGAATTGTGAGTAAATCTTTTTCACCTTCCTCTCAGCTCTTCCATCTATATCCCAACCTTGTAATAGTCTATGTGTTTGTGTATTATTAGGGATTGGACAACGCCGTAATAATATTTGCATAGATTTTAATTGTATTAATATTTTAGTAGCACATTAGTGTGATTTTTTTTTTCTTCCTCTGCCTTTGTTACTTTCATATCTTTTCGCAATGGAAAACGTAACCCGTGTTCGACAGGAATTGGTTAACATCATACTAATATTCAGTGGCGACACTAGAATGTTGCCTTTATATATATAAAAAAATGTGAATACATTTTGACTACGTTCTTAGGAACCGCAGCCCAAAATGAATATTTATTTCATGCAGTAACAAGTAGGTTATCGGGCGAAGCAGCCAGTTTGATAGGCGAAAGAGAATCTATAGGTACGTAGTATGAGCTAAAGAAGTTGTTAAACCAACACTTCGGTGATCCACGCACAGAGGATTGTTTAGCAATGGAGTTAGAATCGTGTATAATAAATAAGGGTGAAAGTTATTTAGATTTTTGCCATAGAATACAGCGGATGAGAAGTATTTTATATGCTAAAATATCAGAAACTATCATTGATGACTCTCTACGTAAGGCAAAGCAAATAATTTATAGTAGCAGAGCAATGAATGTTTTCTTGTTTAATTTACCGCCATTTCTAGTTAGATTAGTTCGTTTGCGCAACGTCACAACGTTAGAGGATGCATTAAAAAATAGTTCTAGAAGAACAAAACTTCCAGGCAGTCTATGAGTCGAAAACAAACGACAGGCGTAATTTTAGTAGAAATAACAGACCCAATTTCCTTAATAATCAAAATGCATTTGAATCTAATAATCAAAAGAAAGATTCACATAGCATATTAAGTACACATGTACCGAATAATGCTACAAGCAGCACATCTACACCGAACAAATCGCATCAGCCCAGACATTATAACAATACTACAGCGACAACATAATAATTCTCAAAGAAATCAAGACAATTTTAATCGCAACAAACAACAATAATGCGTCACCGCAATCAAGTAGGTCATCTGTTCCAGTTGCACAACAGAAGCAACAGTTCGCGGCACATGCACCGGGCATGCCGTCTTTTGCAGCGCAAGCATCTACGTCGGGTGCGAATACTGATGTCACCATGCGTACTGCAAGTTCGCGACGTGTTAATTACATAAATAATTCTAGTAATAATGAACAGAGTTCAAGTAATTCGTACAATGAGTGCCAAGAATTTTCTCCCGAAGAACCCGGGGCGGAAAATTTTTGCATAACGGCCTCTACCCTAGAGAACGAATAAAAATAAATTGTAATAAACGCTTAAACTTACCACATATAGTTACACCAGAATTAAAGGCAGTTTTTATGATAGATACGGGGAGTGTTGAATTATTTACAGTATGACCCCTTGGAAGTAGTTAGCACTCACGCATCGAGTGTACTTAGTGAAACGGCTATTATTCCATTACCGGTTACCTTTGGAAGTAAAGAGTTCCATAAGTTTTATGTCTACAGTGTTGACGGTAGGTATGATGGGTTAATAGGTAGCAATTTGCTGAAGCAATTACAAGCAAAGATTAATATGGAAAATCAGATATTACATTTAAAAAGTACTGATATTCCTATCATATATTCACCGCCTATGAGAGAGGTATATAATCTACCATCTCGTAGTGAACTTAGAGTAAGGCTCCCGGTCAACTTACGGGACGTGGAAGCTGTGATAGATTTTATTGCTTAAAATCTAACACAGCTTCCACGGAAGGGATTCGAATGCCCGGCGCGCTAGTTACGTGTATTGAAGGCTATGCAACAACTGTTATTCAGAATTACAGCCATGAAAATAGAAAATTAGTAGTTACGGTACCTTTTCAAGTTGAACCATACATACAGGACCCATCTGTTAGTGTTAATTTCATAGATAATAATAAAGAAGTGGACAGATTGCTAACAAAGAATTTAGAAAAAATACAGTTAGATCATATGAACTCAGAAGAACGTAGTACGGCTATTGAGGGACTTTGTAAAGAATACAAAGATATATTTTATTGTGAAAATATTCCGTTAACCTTCACAAATCAGGTTAAACATAGAATAAGAACAAAAAATGAAGACCCAATAAACATTAAGGCACATAGATTGCCACCTATTCAAACAAAAGAGATCAGGAGTCAAGTTGAGAAAATGTTAAGGGATAACATTATCCAGGAATCTTACTCCCCCTGGAGTGCTCCCGTACATTTAGTGCCAAAAAAAATAGACGTATCAGGCCAACAAAAATGGAGGATGGTAGTTGACTATAGACGGCGCAATGAAATCAAAATTGATGATAAATACCCTTTGCCCAACATTAACGATTTATTTGACATACGAGGTAATAGTACCTACTTTACAACTCGACTTAGCTAGCGGGTATCATCAATTATGATAGTCAAATAAAATTGAGCCCGTTCAAAAATCAGACTTTTAATATTATTGAAAGTGTTTACAAACATCAAATCACAAAGCGAACTACTTATGTAGCGCAAAAGAATGGTAACATTTTTTTCCTAGAAAATAATAAGAAACCAAAATAAATCTAAAGGTACTTTATTCCTTAAATTAAACACCGTACCGTTTGGTATTTGGTCACGTATCTATCTACTAACATCTATAAAAAAAGTTAATCACAGTAATAGCACTTATTTCTGAATGAATACCTTAGTTGTAATACAAACTAATCAACTTTGAAAAAGACCTTGTGAACCTATAAATGAAATTAAGGCTCTTATTTCTAAATATCAGTCTTACATTTAACAATATTTTTAAGTAATTTTATATAAATATGTATAAGGGCACTTGTTTCTGAATTTCAGTCTTAACTTCAACAACATTGGAAGTTCGTACTTTCATAAAATTTGCATAAAGTAACTGAAATAAAAACGAGTCTAAAATGTTTTATTACTTAATACAACGCATACCTTATTAGGTTTAAGATTATATTAGGAACAAATGAAAGAACAAAAAACAAATAATATTAAGAAAAAAAAAATATAAAAAATATTACTAATTAAGGCTCAGCGTACACAATCACGAAGTAGGACCGCGATAAAATATGACTTGAGATATTCAATACTTCCTTTTCTCGCTACAGTACGACTTCAAGAACAATATTTGGTCTAATTTTTTTGGCTTAAGCCTGTTCCTCCTTTGGTTTGTAACCAAACCAGCCTTAGAAAAAGTCGCTCTGATGGGACAGAAGAAGCCGGTATGCACAAATACTTAAAGGCTATTCTATAAAGGTTTGGAAAAATATGTTTTTGCTGTTCCCAAAATTGTAGCGGATTTTGTTTTCTGTCTAAGTAAGGCAAAGCTAAATATTGTTTCAAAACCATTGAAGCGGACGATATTGGTGTTTGTTGTGTTAAAGTTTCACTTAGTTTTTTGTCAAAAACGTTCTAGAAGTTTGTGCCGTAGATCTATATCTACCGATTTTCTTCTTCAACTGGTTGGTGTTGAGCCAGGTATTGAGCAAATTCCTAAAAGACAAATTTAATTGCATTTTCGGTATTGCTCTCTACACCAAAACCTTTATTTTAAAGCGTGGATCCAATAAGGTGGCCTTTGCTGCTGTTCTGTTGGATTCATAGGAACATGTCTTCCAGCTTCGGTTTTTTGAGACTTATTGTGAACCGAACTTTGTAGTCCTCTGACTATTAGGATAATACACGATAGCGTCGGATACGATTCGCCAGATAACACGGACGCGACTTTTTCCATTGGTTGTAAAAGAGCAACACAGTCTTCTATTATCAACCAGTCCTCTGCATTCAAGCTTGGCGGAGGTGACGTAAGCAGAGGTAATGTTGCAGATAGGGAACTTTGGTTCTTAGCAATCTCTGCAACATGTAAAAACTTGAGTTCCACCTCGTTTGGACGTTTTGTCTTAGTTTCACTATATCTAAATTCATTTGTGTTTGCATTTCTCTAAGTGTATTTGAGGATTTTGTGCTCTGCTTGAAATGCGTAACGATGGCGCGACTTTTTGAAATTACGTTTATTTATTTATTAAAACTTTATGCAAAAGTAAAAAATACTTTACAAAGGCGGACTGTTCAAATGTGGGTATGCGTCACTTTCTGCTTGAATGCAGTCTTTGACTGCTAAATTTATAGTGTGCGCAACACAGAAATGATTTCTTTTATTTAAAAAATCTTTAACTTATCTTTATCTTTTTTCCTTCTTTTTTTTTCTTTTTTTCTCTTTAACTTGAGGCATTGTCGGTCACAATGGTAACAATTTTTTCAATAATGTTCCATTCGTTTAAAATTGCGTGCAAAGCGTTTGCTATATTTAACGACGTATGCTGGTCGGCAAGTTCAGATGTTGAAATGACAAGTGATTTTAATTTTGAATTTTGTATAAAATGGGCAGTAACAGTAACACTAATGTAACTTTTTTGGGTGTCTGAACTCCAACGGTCTTATTACAAAAAAATGCTTTAGTACTGGTTTAAACCAAGACTTATAAGTCTAGGATTGTTACGGTACTAAAGTCAGTTCCAGTATCAACTTGCGTCTTTATTACAAAACGAAGACTATCTGAGGATCAGTTAGTACCAAAGAAGGTCCATGGTTCAAATTATTTCTACAGATGATAAACAAAAATGGCATTCTTTCATTCCTTCATTCGGTCTTTATTTGAAACAACGTTCTGTTTCTCTAAATATTGTAATTAGAATAACACTTAAAATGATTAGATCATTGTTTAATAATCCAGGAATACGTCATAAATTGTTCTATGTTTAGGTTACAATATATTGAACAGGCCCCACTTGTACTTTTGACGCGCTTTTTATAATTAAGTGGTCAGGTTTTTAACACCTCTGACGTGAATTGGAATGCATTAAATTCGGCGGCAGCGTTCGTAATTTGAAACGAATGTTTACTTGGCGCCCTTTTTAATAAATTAATGCACTTCTTATTTGTATTCAGCGTTCAGTTACTGTTAGGCACTGTTTTGGTTTGTTCGCGAGTCTTGTTAAATAGTGAGCTACATTAAAAAATGGAACACCACAAGAAAAAAAGGGGTAAAACTGGAGTTTTGAAGAAAAAGTTAGTAAAACATGGCTTTTTTAATTACTATTAGGTAAGCAATGCTTTGTATCAATTTTGTTTCGACTACCTAACACGGATGTTCTTATTATTATAGGAAATATTACGTCGCCTTGTTTCTCAATCGGCACATATTATAGAAGACAAGTCCACGAAAACATCGATAAACATGCAGAAAACCAAAGAATGGAAGAATATACAGACTAAGTACCTACATATTGCTTTTCTTATGGGTACAAGTGCATACGTTATCGTGTACGTAATATTAGTGATCATATTTATTACCTCTACTTTTAGATTTAACGAGATAACGGGTAAATATCGATTAGATGGAGAATTGAAGCTGGCTTGGAAAAGAATGAAGTTGACCGCTAAATCCAACTTATCTACCCATAGGAGGGAACAATCTAAGACAGGCGGTGGCAAAAAACCGCCATCGCCTTCTCCTGAGGACTTAGAAATAGCGGCGATTGCTCCTCACGACTTTGTCATTGAAATCAATGACTACGATAGTGATGCATTGGTAAATAAAACTGCTTATTTATGTCATTTAAACATTTAATTAAAATTGATTGAGTTAACACATCTTACATTACTTATGTAATTACTTATAGATAAAATACAGCAGTCCATGTGGAAATATAGTACTTAAAGAAAATTTGTTTATTTTAGAATCCAGTTCCTGTGCCTACAACTGCAGAAAAAATGTTTACTGACCCTAAGCCTGGGCCTAGTTTTGAAGAATTTGAAGCAATACTTGATGAACATCCTGAACAACAGTTAGTGGAAGTGCAAGGTAAATAATAGTTAATGTTACACATCCTAATATTATCATCACGCATTAAGAGGGCTGCATACATTTGGCTGGAATTTAAACTATTATTATGCCAGTAGTACGTTCCTGTAGAATATTATTTGGAGATTCTTTAGGCGGGCGGAGTCGCGGGAAAAAGCTATTATGTATAGTATAATAATAATAATCCAATATGTACACAAGTGCGTTTTAATCTTTTCTATATTTACTTTTCTAAGACCTGTACCTGATTGTTACATATTTATAATTTTCAGCGATATCCAACAATCCAACGACAGATACAGAAAGCACTAGAATGATGAAAATAACGAATAATGAGAGTGTTTACATGAGAAGCACAACAAAAAAAAAAGAAAAAGAATTTGCAAAATAGATATGTAGAAATAATTACCAAATATAATACAATTCTCTTAGTAACGAAAATATTTGCTTAAGGTGAAGATGCAAAACCTTAAACATTCTATGGAACAATGATAAATAACAAATTTACAATAGGGAACATGCAATATTTTTATTTTTGTTTTCACTTTAAAGAATTCCATGTAGAATAGACCACAAATATATTAAAAAATTAAAACATTGTAATTTATCGGAGAAAATGCGGTTTCAAATTGACAGTTTAAATTTTCCCGCGAAAACGGACCTATAGTTCCGATGACGTCATTCCTATCTGTCACTGGCCGTATTTGTTCGTCGGCTTTCATACTTTTGCATATTTTTTCGACTTTCAAGATATATTTTGTAAAAATTTAAAATGGACTATCCATCAACATCAGGTGATCATAACAATACCACTAATATTCCGAAAAAAGCCGTGTTGACTCATCTTTTGTGCCAATGTGTCCCTGTCTACTTCAACAAAGTTTCGAAATAAATTGTTTTTGACTAGACGTTCTGACCCAAAATTGAGAAAAAAGTGATATTAAGCTGCAAAAAGAAATGACAATTATTCTCCAAAGACCACTATTCGATGCTGTGAAGAACACTTTGACGTAAGTCATAAGGCGAACATACTTGTATGTCGGGTGTGTTATACGTCATAAGGCGAATATACTTGTTATACGAGTATGCTTAGTTAATCTGCTTGTACGTAAAAACATATTAGTTACAGGACCTAATACTTACAAAACTTGTCTATAGTAGATTTTTAATTTTACAGTTTGAGATCGACGTCGATAATTGGTAAAAGTTTAAAATGTGTGGAGGAAACCTTTTTCTGAAAAAAGATCTCATGTCAACACTAACTCTTGGTAAATAAATTCCTGGAGTCTGCTTTGATAATCCCAACTATCATTTTTATTTAAAAAACGCAATTAATATTCCCATAAAATAATATTCACTTTTACAACCACAACCTCAACAAGTCGTCGTAGCGGGAGTGACGTCACTAAACGCTGATTGGTGTTTTGAAATACGTTTCGTTTCAAGTAATTTTAATACGTAATTATTGTTAAAAATCAACATTATGTAAAATAAAAACATTGCATTTCTTTTATACTTTTTTAACATTTAAATCATAAAATTTTCATAAATATTATATTTGCATCTTCCCTATTAGTGATGACTGTTGGCAGGGAAACCATTGCCTTGGTAGGTCAACTGGAAGAATATTTTTCTGGTTCAGTTCCCCCTGGGCACAAAGAAAATTTCAATGTCTTTTCATTTTTAATGTAGTAAAAATGAAAAGACATTGTAAATGTAGTGACTTTTCACTTTTTTCTACATGTTACAAATAAATTATTTTATTTGATTTTACAGAAGTGAAGAAATGCGGCATACAATCACACAAAGCAATACTGATTTCAAAAGAAAACAGCTAGAAATGATGGAGGTGGAACACAAACTTAACATCAAAATTGCTCAATTAAAAATAATAAAAAATGAATTAGAAATAGCTCTATCTTTACCATCTTTGGCATCATTCGACAATGATGACAATTTTGAATTCCAAACGGGTATTATGCAACTGATCCAAAAAATTAAAAAGAAACGCCTTCGTAATAATTTATATGATACTTATGCAAACTATAGTGACTATCAAAACCATTTATCACAACCGACAGGATATTTTACACAAGATCCAGGTGCATCAACTTCGACTAGCAATCAAGTTATGGAACCGGCTGCATCACCAAATTCAGTCTATACTAATTTGTCTGATAGCACACAAGATTCTTTTAATTTTGACAATATAATATACTTTAAAGATGTCTTTACTTATAAAACGTGTAACTCTAAAATAAATCTCTAAATAAATAAATGTATACATTAATAAAGAATTTTCATTTTATTTACTTACCTTAAAGTTATCACTAGTCTTTCTTCGGCACTTATACAATTTCTGAAATGTGTGTTTTCTCTTCTAAGATTGTCTGCAAGTCGTGCCAGTAGGCTATCAAAGGTGGAGACAGTCATTCTTAAATACTCATAAAACTTTCCATCATCACTTTTTAATTCTTCTATATAACTCTGACATAATCCTAATGGAATTCTTTTCATTAACATTGGATGTACCCAGTACTTTCTTTTCATTGCTTGCTTCATTTTCCTTCTTTTCAAAAAGTAATACATTATTAAAATTTCATCTTCGTCCATTGAACTCAGGAGAGTAAACGCACTAGTGATCACCAAGCGAACGCAGAGGCGACTAGGTTTGTAGCTTGCTGATGATGTGTAAACGACAAAGCGACTGCCGGGAAACGATAAAATGTCGTCGCGATCCAATGGGAACAGCTAGATACGACAGTCGCTAAACGATAAAAAATGTTGACGACAAACAATCGTTATAATGGGAACAGGTAGAGAAGACAGTCGTCGAACGATAAATTAGTCGTTACGACATAGTGGGAACGCGCCCATAGAAATACAGCATAAAAAATACAAAGGATACCAAGAGGGTGAAGACAGTGAAGAAGCTGTTGGATCTTCGTCAAGTATGCCATCATTTGTAAAACCGGTAACATTGACAGAGTTGAAAGCCTTACTGGGACTATATTATTTAGCGGGTGTTTTCAAGATGAATGATATGAAAACAAAAGAAATGTTTGACAAATTTACTGGATTGCCGGTTTTCAGGGCTACAATGAGCCGATGCCGATTTGAATATCTAACAAACTGTCTACGGTTTGATGATAAACAAACTCGTGAAGAACGTCGCACAAATGACCGCTTTTTTTTTTTTTTTGGATGGGAAATCATCAAATGACTTCTCCCGCTCTGGGCGGAGCGGGAGGGCGTGTCAGACTTTTACTGACTAAAACCCACCCGTGTTCCTTCAGTTGCCCATGTGCCAGGGTCACGGTATCTCTTTTGAACAATCACGCGGCCCCGGCAGGCATCGGTCCTAGCAGACCCCTTCAGTGTGGCTGACATCTCTTTGAGGCGCGCGTGGAACACTACGCGCCGTCGACCTGAGCTTGGTCCTTACCGGGCGGCGAGCTACCCATTGCTCGCCACCCGCAAGCTCGCGCCTACGGTGGCCGGGAGTCCGCAATCGACTCCCGGCGCCCGGGGCGTCTCCTCCTGCGGCGGCTAGGGACGTGAGGGCGCAGAGACTGCAACTCCCTCACGCGCCCCGCCTCCTCCTTCGCGAGCATTACTGCTTCGTAGAAGGAGGTGACGGCTTCCCATGCCCTCTCGCTCCGTACCATGGCTCGCACCAGGGCCGGACGCGAGAGATCGCCGCCGCCGATCGCCTCCACGAGGACACGGCGGTGCTCCCGCCCAGGCAGGGCACATTTCCACCGTATGCTCCACCGTGTCCTCTAGGCGATCCTCACAATGGAAACACCCGGGCGTTTCCTCCCGCTTTATCCTGAACAGGAACCCACCGAAGCACCCATGCCCGGTGAGAACCTGCGTCAGGCGGAAGGTGAGGACGCCGTGGCGCCTCTCTATCCACTCCTCAAAGAGGGGACTTACCGCCGCAATTGTGGCGTGCCCTGCGCTGGGTTGCGACAATCGTACCCGCCATGTCGCCATGAGATCCTGCCGGAGCTCTGTCCGCCGTGCCGCGATTTGTCGCGGCAGCGGAGTTTCGCCCCGGCGTTACGCATCCTCGCGCCACTCCCACATGTGGGCGAGGACCTTTGCCTCCAGATCCCATGGCGGCACTCCGGCAAGGAGGCTCGCCGCCTCGCAGGAGACCGTGCGGTATCCCCGGAAATGACCGCTTAGCTCCAATTCGTTGAGGTCTTTGATCAAATCACAAGAAGCTGTGAAGAATTGTACTCACCATCCGATTGCTGCACTATCGACGAACAACTGATGTCATTTCGAGGGCGTTGCGTTTTCGAAATGTACATACCTTCAAAGCCCGATAAGTACGGCATCAAAATATTGATGATGTGTGATTCCAAAACGGCTTACATGTTGAAAGCAATGGTCTATGTGGGCCAAACATCTCCACCCCCAAATATGTCAGTCCCTGAGTATTACGTTACGAAACTCGCAAAATCAATATATGGAACTCGCCGCAACATCACCATGGACAACTGGTTTACCAGCATCCCGTTAGCCAAGAATTTACTGCAGAGAGATTTGACTATGGTGGGAACCACAAGGAAAAATAAGGGTGAAATACCGGAGTTGTTTTTGAAACTACAACATCGAGAGAAAAACTCTGCTATGTTTGCGTATGATGGACCACTGACACTTATGTCCTACTGTCCCCCAAAATCAACCCAGAAGAAAGTCGTCATCATGTTGTCAACTCTCCACGACTCTCCAGACAAAAGCAATGAAGTTGAGCTTCCAGAAATTATACAGTACTATAATAAAACAAAAGGAGGCGTCGACGTTTTCGATGCAAGGGCCATGAAATACTCAGTCCAAAGAAAAACTAGACGCTGGTTTATGTGCATATTTTATGGACTTTTAAATGGTATTGGAATAAACTCCTGGGTCCTTTACAAATGCTCGAAGGCAAACAATAAGCCTGATATAAAGTTTCGTCGCACTTTTTTAAGGAACTTGCGTTGGCAAAAGCCATGTTTAAGGGAAATGATTTCCGGAATCCTAAAAAAACCTGTTGCACATCAACGTCCATCTATTGGACAACACACACAAGGACGTTGTGGTTTCTGCACAAGAAATAAAGACCGGAAGACCAAGACCAAATACAGCAAGTGAAATAATCCAATTTGCTTGGAACATCAAATTAAAGTATGCCAAAGGTGCTCAAATTAATTAGAATATTTTGATTTTATAGTTGAGTATGATCTCCGTTCTTAATTAAAGCTAAGAAAAAAACATAGGTGGGTGCCACCGGACGGGACAAGATTTCAACCACCTTCATAAAGAGATATATCTATAATATATATCTATATAGATATATCTATATATCTTTTTTTTCGGGGGTAGGTGTTAAAAAAGTGAAGACGTTTTTTGAATTTGGAATTTTATTTAAAATATATTTAATACGAAATACTGATTAAGTTACATCAGTACTTAGTCTACAAGAGCAAAATATCTAGTACTTACATTTGTGGCACATATATGTGACATAAACACTATATACACAACACCACCTGCCAGCTCAGCACCTGCACTGTCACAAAGCATTTATTACCACTACACATCACAAAATGTCTCAACTTGCTGATGTCCTTGCTGCCCAGAAAACCCTGGAGGATAACTTTTTGAGGAAGATGGGTGAGCTTGAGGCACAAATACAGTGTGCCGGTCCTGCTAAAGACACAGTGGCGAAGATAGCCGAAGAGTTCCGCACTTTCCGGGAGCTCATATTTTCTATGCTTGGTCTGCTTCGAAGTCAAATCAGTGAGTGTGCCAAACAAATTGATAGTCTAGAGACCAGGCAGCGGCGGAAAGCATTGATTTTTCAAGGTCTTGCTGAGGTGGACAATGAAGACAGCACAACAGTCATAATGGAGGTTCTTAATACGAAGCTTGCCCTCAAAAATCTCACGGTGTCCTCAATTAAAGCCTGTCACAGGCTTGGAGTCCAAAGCAAGGAGCATCACAGGCCTATTCTTGTTAAGTTCGCCAGTGTGGACATCAAGGCCTCAGTTTGGAAGGCAAAGACAGGCTTGAAAGGCTCCAAAATAAGAAAAACTCCAAAACTCCTGTGAAGGAGTTTTTGACCAGGGCAAGGCAATCTGTCTTCGGTAGGGCGCGCGAGCACTTTAGCATGCGGTCATGCTGGACTCAAGACGGCGTTATCTGCATAAAGGCCTCTGATGGAAGTCGGCACAAGGTTACTACCATCGACGAGTTAAAACCCTTGATAGCCAAATATCCTAAGGCGGCAGGCGCGACTCCATCATCAAGATGAAGAAGAATCGATGCTGCCGGGAGCCTGAAAAACACATTACGTCATTATGGTGAATGTTTACTTTAATTATTTCTTGTTGTTTTTTCATATATTCATAATTTTTACTTACTGCTATACTGGGTGACTTTTTTTAGCGTCTTGAAAAAAAATGGGGGTAATAGGTGAACGGAGTAGAAGCTTTTGGCATAGAAATTTTTATTATTTTTATTTTTGAATAACATGTAATTAAATTGATCTAGCAATAAGTACTACACATTTAAAGTAACATTTTCATACTAGAACAACAAAAACAGAAATTTGGAAAAAAAAAACAAAAAAATAATAATTAAAATCTATCGAAACTCAAATCATACGCACCCTACTCAATGCGCGGCATGTATCATTGATTTCGGAGCGCGGTCCTACCCTTTGAAGCCGGCCGATAGGCGCCCTAATTGATCTTTCGCAGGCGCACTAGCCGCACACGCATCCCTTTCCACCCGCGTCCCGCGCTCCTTTAGTCACCTACGATGAATCTGAAGGCCTTCCTGCCTTCTATTCTAGTTACCCAACACACCATATGAAGGTCGAGACGGTAAAAAATGTCATCCGGTATAGTTGTCCCGTCTAATTCTTCCATTTGTTTTGTGCCCCGATTGTTTACGTTATTCCTGTTTTTAATACTGAGTAGTGAATTGGTTTTACCCTCATCAATGGTTATTTTGATCAACCTCAACTCATGATAATTTGTTGTAAATGTCATCTTGTCAAAATAGACAGTAATGTTAAATTGACATTGACGGTCCAAGTAATCGTTCTGAAATAACTAGCTACTTAGTATTACTAACGTTTGGTTTTTCTATGCGCTTACTCAATCTGCTGTTGGGTCTTGGGTTTGCAATTATTGTTAATTTTTTTTTTCTTTACTTTGATATTTTTATTCTATTTTTTTATTTGGGAACAACGGTTTAAACTTTGTTAACTAAAAATGTGAGCAGGTTCTGTTTTATGTAATTTGTGCTGAATTTTTTTGTTTAAATTGCTTTTAGTGTTTGTGTTGGCTGGCGGGTGGTGCAGTTGCACATATTGGTTACTGTTTTTTTTTTTAGCTATAGCACATATAAATTTACATTTATATATATATATATATATATATATATATATATATATCAACTCAACTACTTACTTTTATGTCAGACAATGAGTCTTATTTTTCTGCCAATCAATCTACTGCCTCTTCTAGCGATGAAAGCTTTTGTTCTTTCAGCTACACCCTGGGTGACTTTATGCAACAAAATTTCAATGATCAGTCTAATCGGTTGGTGAATGTGTGTCATATTAACGCTCAAAGCGTGCCTAGCCATTACAGCGAGCTTTATGACTCGTTTAATAACAGCAATGTTCACGCCATCTTGATCTCCGAAACTTGGCTCAAACCACATCTCCCGTCCACTACTTACTCTCTCACTGGTTTTGTTCTTATACGGAATGATCGAATTGGTAAGGGAGGAGGTGGTGTGGCCATATACCTTCGCAATGACTTTCCGTATAAAATAATTGCTACTTCCTCTGCAAATTATTCAGCTTCTGCTGAGTTCATTTTCCTTGAAGTCTGTGTCAAAGGAGCCAAAACCATTATTGGTGTTGTCTACTGTCCTCCCACTGTTGATTACTTCACTGAATTCGAATCAGTCCTTGAATCTTTGGGTTCGGAGTACGCACATCATATCATCATGGGTGATTTTAACACAAACCTCCTTGCCCACAACTCCCCTCGTTCTCGTAAGCTCCTCCACCTGATTGAGTCAGCTAGTCTTCACGTGTTGCCACTGAAACCTACTCATCATAACACTGTTGGCGAGGACACCTGGCTCGACCTGATCCTTACCTCAAATCCTTCCCTCGTTTCCTCCCACGGTCAACATGACGCTCCTGGCTTTTCTCATCACGACATGATTTTCCTTTCGTATATCCTCAAACCTCCCAAACCTAAACCCAAGGTTCTGTACAGGCGTTGTTTTGCTCGGATGAATATCGAGAAGCTTAAGGAGGATGCATCTGTGGTCGATTGGGAGCCTATGACGGATGCCACTTCAGTTGACGATAAGGTTGCCATCTTCAACGATGTTGTAAGTAACCTGTATAACATCCATGCCCCCGTCAAAAAAGTCAAGTTAAAACGCCCACCTGCACCATGGATGACTAAGGGTATACAAATGGCTATGCGACGTAGGAATCGCGCGTTCCGCAAATTTAAAAGGGATCGTACTGACGAGAACTGGACATTGTTCAAGGCTGCAAGGAACAGATGTAACCAGATGATACGCAATGCAAAACGCCGCCATATTCTCGATACTATCAATTCTTCGTCTTCTGCCGATATTTGGAAATTCCTTGGAACTCTGGGTATCGGCAAATCGCGACATTTAGATCTTCCTAGTTCAATTGACTTAGACGATCTCAACCGGCATTTCTCTACTGTTTCTATTATGGATCGTCTAACCAAGCAGCAAACTCTTTCTCTAATCTCAGGTCTAATGCGTCCTCATATTAATCCTTTCAGTTTCATTCCAGTTGAACCGGGAGAGATCAGAAAAATCATTCACTCTATTAAATCGAAAGCGGTAGGATGTGACAATATCACCCGTGGTATGATCATAACCATTCTAGATCATCTCCTACCCACGATTACCCATATCATAAATTTTTCGTTGTTCACCGGAGTATTCCCTTCCCTGTGGCGCAAAGCCTATGTTCGCCCACTACCTAAGGTTCCTAATCCCTCTCTTCTCACCGACTTCCGTCCGATTTCTATCCTTCCCTTCTTATCCAAAGTGCTTGAGGCCTGTGTCCACAAACAGTTTTCCAACTTTGTTCATCATAATTCTGTCATTAGTCCTCTTCAATCTCGGTTTAGGCCTGGGCACAGCACTGTCTCCGCCCTCCTTAAAGTGACTGGCGATATAAGGGCAGGACTGGAAGACACCAAAGTTACTACTCTAGTATTAGTTGATTTCTCGAATGCCTTTAATACCGTCAGTCACGACATCCTGTTAGCCATTCTGTCATCTATTATGGTCTCTCCCAAAGCACTGGAATGGTTCTCTTCTTACCTTCAGGAGCGTCAGCAATCAGTTCATGTTGGAGATTCTTCTTCATGCTGGTGTGATTTGAAAGCTGGCGTTCCTCAAGGCGGTATACTTTCTCCACTCCTGTTTTCTATTTTCATTAATCTTATAACTTCCGAACTTCAGTGTGCGTATCATCTGTATGCAGATGACTTGCAGTTATACTCTCAAGGAAAGGTTGATGAATTACCTGACGCTATCGAAAAACTAAACAGGGACTTGTTAGCCATAAAAACCTGGGCTGATAGATTTGGTGTGGCTGTAAACCCTACGAAGTGTCAGGCGATTATCATTGGCAGTCCCCGCAGTATTAGCAAGGTGGCTGGTACAATCTTGCCACCAGTTCTCTTCAATGGTACGATCGTTCCTTTTAGCACTGACGTGAAGGACCTTGGTTTGCATATTGATAGTTCCCTGCACTGGCATACTCAAGTCGCTAGGGTTAGCCAAAAGGTTACTAGAACGCTGCGGGCCCTGTACCGATTAAAAAATGTATTACCATCGAGTACGAAGACAATGCTTGTGCAGTCCTTAATTTTCCCTATCATCGATTATGGTGATGTGTGCTACTATGACCTGAATGCAGATCTTCTCGACAAACTTGACCGTCTTCTAAATAACTGCATTCGATTCGTTTTCAATCTGCGTAAATATGATCATGTCTCTGCGCATCGGTCACTTCTTAAGTGGTTGCCCATACGCCAGCGCAGAGAGCAAAGGGCGCTGACCACCTTGTTTTCATTTCTTGATTCTCCCTCTTTCCCCGTGTATCTTGCCTCCCACTTTCAGTACATTTGCGCTAACCATCATAAAAATCTACGCTCATCGCAGAATCGTCTTCTTCAATGTCCCAGTCATCGCACAGACTTCATTCACTCTTCCTTCTTTGTCCAGTCTATCTCTCTGTGGAATGCGCTCCCCCAAGAAATCAGGATGGCACCCAACCGATTGACTTTCAAAGTTAAAGTTCGCGAGCACATTCGCAAAAAGTTGGCAGTTTCATCACAACGGTAATGTTTCTTCATTGTTTATCTTACTTGATTTTAGTAAGTTCATTTATTTATATATATTTATGTGTGTATATATTTATATATAGTTAGGTATGTATATTGTATTTAGGGTATAAATAGGTTTATGCGTTTATATTTTTAATATTTGTTCCCCAAATTTATTGCACCTACCACTGTTTGTCTCTACACCACCCAAAGGTTGACTGGTAGAAAATGCCTATGGCATTAAGTCCGCCTCTGTACATTTGTGTGCGTGAAGTATTAAATAAATAAATATAGAAGTTTTTTAATTCCACCGATTACATTCATTTGCAACCTTGCCCTAAGTTCCGGAAAATTCCCAAACGAGTGGAAGCTGGCCGAAGTCTTTCCTATTTATAAGAGCGGTGACGAGGCCTGTGTCAATAACTGTAGACCTATCTCCATATTCCCGGCCTTATCAAAATTATTAGAAAGAATCATGAACAAGCGCCAGGTCAGTTATCTAGACAAACACCATCTTCTTTCTCCCTGCCAATTCGGTTTCCGGTCGGGCCTTTCAACCATTGACGCCATACACAACTTGACACTCTGCATAAGGCGGATACAATTAGGTACTTGGGAGTTATAATTGATAGCGCGCTTACTTTCCGTCCACACATCAATCTCATCGTCTCAAGAACACGTAAATTAATTTTCATATTTTAAAACCTTCGCCATGTCGCCAACCCAAACATTATAAAAATGGTATATCTCGCACTATGTCAATCAGTAATTACCTATTGCATTACCGTATGGGGTGGAGCAAACAAAACATCCATGCTGAAGTTGGAGCGTGCCCAGAGGGCAGTTTTGAAAGTGAGTCACTTCTTGCCATACTTACATCCAACGAAAGACTTGTATGACATTACTGGTGTCCTAACGGTACGACAATTATTCATACTGAATGCAACTCTCCGTAAACATTCCCAGCTTCATTACGATCCTTCGGCTTTTGAACATAGACGACGTAAACACTCAGTATGTCCGACGATAAGATTCCGTACAAAATTTTCTCGGCGTCACTTCATGTTTTCTTGGCAGTTACCTGTATAATAGACTTAATGAAATCTTGTCTATTTACCCCCATCCTCGACAGTTCTGTAAAAAAAAGATATCTAACTGGCTGAAATCGCTGGATTACGACGCCACCGAGCAACTGTTTCTCATCACATCATAATTGTTTAGCTCGCACAGGGATCCAATGCGCACACATACTCACAACACATCACACAACATACGCATTTTTTCCTCGCACAACATCAGTTACCGACAAGACACAAGACTCACACCTTACACTGATCCATCTCACACCATACTCACACAACACCACACTCCACACACTAACATGCACCTCATTACACAGAAACCAGACCATAACACTTTTTTTTATTTTTATTATAGTGTTTTTCTTTTGTTTTAATTATTGTTTTTCTCTTTTTATTTGTTTTAATGTTTATTTTACCACATATGAATTCCTTTTCTTCTCTTTTTTAAGATGTAAATTACGAAATGCTAGTGCTTTAAACTTCTGCAATGTACCATTGATTACCTACGGGGAGCCTGGAGATCCGTAACACAGGGTTTCCCTAGTACGGACTCCAGTCTCTCGCAAAGGAGCTTTTGATCACATTTACTGATTGTGGCTAGTCCTAAGATGTTAATTCTAAGCCAACCTTTGTAGAGAGAAAAATAAATTTATATTGTATTGTATAGGTATAAAACATGGTTTTATTTAAAACCAAACATAGTCATAAACTTTGGGGTGCTCCAGCACCCCATGTAGGAAAACCAGACATACCACACTAGTGTAGGGCTCTAGCGTTAAAAAGATTCATATATTTTCTGATAGCCCTGCAACTCAGTACCGCCAAAAACATTTTTTTTTCTTGTTCTAACATAATATAAAAGAATACAGATGGTTGGGCACCTTAAGTGACCCAAATTGACTTGTTAATACTTATTTCTGTTATACCTAAGTATTAGGTCATTTCTTTAGCAATAATTAATCGTTTCAAATGGTTTCTATATGTTAGTATCTGTGGCTATTTGGTTCGCGCGCTTTTCGGATCGCGCGATGGGATTCGCTGAACCTGGCGACAGTAGCGTCATAGTTTTACCACAATGAGAACCCCCCGAGCGTCGACCAATCAGATTCTTCTCCCGTCTGTTTCGCTCGAAATATGTCGGCCGGTGCTTTTCTTGTAATTTTGAAGAAAAGTTGGTTTTTTCACCGTGATGGACAGCTAAAGTTTGAAGAAACTCGTTATAAATACCCAACAGTGATCTGACAATCTGTTTCGTGAAAGTGCTTCACGGTGTGAGCTGCTGATAGTTGCTGGTGAGGCGTCCCGGAGCTGGTCTGCAGGTTAGTAGACCAATAGTTTTGCAGTGCTGACGTCGAAACCATTTATCATTCTTCAGCTCACAGGGTGTTTCATAGGAATTAATATAATTACTATCAAACCATAACTTTTCACAAATGAGCTCCCCGCGTGTGGTTGGCTATTTACACGACGGCTACAACAACGGATTTGAATATGCAACTTGAAATTTTTTTGAAGCCTCTCGCGGCGAAAGGCCAGCTGACAGGGTTGGTGGGGCATTAAAGCGCCTACTTGACAATCATATTTCACATGGCAATGACATAACCAACGCAAAAGAAGCATATGACTATTTAATGGTTAACAGTAAAGTAAAAATGTTTTATATAGGATGTTAGGGTAAACACCGTTATCCTTGAAACCAGTGATTTGATTTCGTTAATAGAACGTAAAACCAATGAAAAAAACAACCTTTTTTTTTTAAAAGAAAATCTGCATTTTTCCACAAGACTATTTCACCCTATGCGCGAGGGCAACAAACTTCGGGAACCACGCCGCGCTGCCCGACGCCGGCACACGGAACGCGACCCCAGTCAGCTGTCAGTCTCGGTAGCGAGCGCACGTAACGCCGCGTCGTAGCGTCGCTCATTTCTCGCGCGTAAATTTAGTGTAAATGTCTTACACAAATGAACAGTGGACCGAAATGGTTCGGCTTTACGCCATTGCGGGTAATAATCTGAACGGGGCGCGTCCGAGCACTTCCGACGTTTGGCCCCCAGACTGGAGCGGGCTGGGGCTGCGTTAAAGCGGCTTCTGCCCAATCTGGGGGGTCCAAACGCCTCCTGCCGGAGGCTCTACACGGGGGTCGTGCGGTCCATGGCCCTCTACGGGGCACCAGTGTGGGCGCCCTCATTGAGGCTGCGCCCAGCGCGCCGGTTGAGTGCGGCCCAGAGGGTCATGCCCATCCGGTTAATCCGGGGATACCGCACGGTCTCCTGCGAGGCGGCGAGCCTCCTTGCCGGAGTGCCGCCATGGGATCTGGAGGCAAAGGTCCTCGCCCACATGTGGGAGTGGCGCGAGGATGCGAAACGCCGGGGCGAAACTCCGCTGCCGCGACAAATCGCGGCACGGCGGACAGAGCTCCGGCAGGATCTCATGGCGACATGGCGGGTACGATTGTCGCAACCCAGCGCAGGGCACGCCACAATTGCGGCGGTAAGTCCCCTCTTTGAGGAGTGGATAGAGAGGCGCCACGGCGTCCTCACCTTCCGCCTGACGCAGGTTCTCACCGGGTATGGGTGCTTCGGTGGGTTCCTGTTCAGGATAAAGCGGGAGGAAACGCCCGGGTGTTTCCATTGTGAGGATCGCCTAGAGGACACGGTGGAGCATACGGTGGAAGTGTGCCCTGCCTGGGCGGAGCACCGCCGTGTCCTCGTGGAGGCGATCGGCGGCGGCGACCTCTCGCGTCCGACCCTGGTGCGAGCTATGGTACGGAGCCAGAGGGCATGGGAAGCCGTCACCTCCTTCTGCGAAGCAGTAATGCTCGCGAAGGAGGAGGCGGGGCGCGTGAGGGAGTGGCAGTCTCTGCGCCCTCACGTCCCTAGCCGCCGCAGGAGGAGACGCCCCGGGCGCCGGGAGTCGATTGCGGACTCCCGACCACCGTAGGTAGGCGCGAGCTTGCGGGTGGCGAGCAATGGGTAGCTCGCCGCCCGGTAAGGACCAAGCTCGGGTCGACGGCGCGTAGTGTTCCACGCGCGCCTCAAAGAGATGTCAGCAACACAGAAGGGGTCTGCTAGGACCGATGCCTGCCGGGGTCGCGTGATTGTTCGAAAGAGATACCGTGACCCTGGCACATGGGCAACTGAAGGAACACGGGTGGGTTTTAGTCAGTAAAAGTCTGACACGCCCTCCCGCTCCGCCCAGAGCGGGAGAAGTCACTTGATGATTTCCCATACAAAAAAAAAAAAAAAAAAACGGGGCGCGTAGGATGTACGCAGAATTGTTCCCTGGACAACCTGTGCCAAACCGTGAAACGAAGTTGGCGGCGACACAAAGGCTACGTACCTACGCCCAGTTCACTGTGCCGGCCGACGCTCAGAGTCGTAGCAACAAGCAGCTGCCAGTTAAGGTTCAAGAACAAATCCTGGAATTCTTCGCGGAGCATCCAGGGGAAAGCACCACGAGGGCGGCGTGCATTTTCAATGTTTCCCACTGGACAGTATGGAGAATTCTCCACATCGATCGTCAACATCCATATCATTTTCAGCCGGTCCAAGAACTAAATGATAACGATGGCATACCACAGATGGTATTTACGCAGTGACTTATCAATAACCTCGATAACATTTCCATTTTGTCTACGGACGAAGATAATAAAAAAATGTATTCAAATCATTTAAAATCCAAAGCCATTTCGAATCAAATTTACATTTAGACTCGTCACGCAAAACCTAACCAGCACAAATACCTACCGTATTTGTGCCTGTCCTAAGCCAGGAAAAGTATGAAGGGAAAGTTACATCACAGGTAATGTGTATTTATGTGTTGTGTGGGTGTCAGGACGGCGGCGATCGTTGTAGTGATTACGTTACTCATGCGCAATATCCATGAATTTGCGGGTGGTGTGGGATAAAGTCCGTACTAAACCTTTTTAGGAACATTTTTTATTTTTTTTGTAACTGGTTCTGTTATTTTATATTTAAGTCAAACTACCCATGGGTTAAGTGACAACGGTGTTTACCCTTACATCCTGTATAAATGAAAACGACATTCAGAAGAGAACCAAACATATCCCTGAAAATGTTATTCCTATAAAAGGAACAATGAAGCTGCATCAAATTGTAACGGATGACAACACGACAATTAAATATAAATTGCTGAGCTGCTTTGATTGCCATAAAAACATCTGCTGTGATTGTTACTACACTGAAGAACATGAACTTCTATCCAACACCCTATCAGAACCAAACGCACCATGCATTAAGAAACGACAAGCCTTGAAAAAACAAAAACCAGCAGCGAAAAGATTCAAAAGAATAAATAGTTCTACTACGACGGAGAGTGATGTTAGTATAAGTTGTCATAGTGATTCAGATCTAATAGATGCGGATTTTTGGAGTGAAGACAATGATTACCCACTATAGATGACAGAGAGAGTGATCAATTGCGAGGATCGTCTGGAGGACACGGTAGAGCATACGGTGGAGGTGTGCCCTGCCTGGGCGGAGCACCGCCGTGTCCTCGTGGAGGCGATCGGCGGCGGCGACATCTCGCGTCCGACCCTGGTGCGAGCCATGGTACGGAGCGAGAGGGCATGGGAAGCCGTCACCTCCTTCTGCGAAGCAGTAATGCTCGCGAAGGAGGAGGCGGGGCGCGTGAGGGAGCGGCAGTCTCTGCGCCCTCACGTCCCTAGCCGCCGCAGGAGGAGACGCCCCGGGCGTCGGGAGTCTATAGCGGACTCCCGGCCACCGTAGGCGCGAGCTTGCGGGCGGCGAGCAATGGGTAGCTCGCCGCCCGGTAAGGACCAGGCTCGGGTCGACGGCGCGTAGTGTTCCACGCGCGCCTCAAAGAGATGTCAGCAGCACTGAAAGGTTCTGCTAGGACCGATGCCTGCCGGGATCGCGAGATTGTTCGAAAGAGATACCGTGACCCTGGCACATGGGCAACTGAAGGAACACGGGTGGGTTTTAGTCAGTAAAAGTCTGTCACGCCCTCCCGCTTCGCCCAGAGCGGTAGAAGTCATTTGATGATCTCCCATCCAGAAAAAAAAAAAACCCGAAGTATGAATATGTACATTATATACAAATCTTTGAAATATATTATACTGTGAACATTATTTACACTGTAGACTTTATATTGTTTTTAAAATGTTTTACCATCACTGTGTTTATCTTTGCGCCAGGAACAGCCGGATAGCAAAATGAAAGAGAATAATCTGAATTCCACCGAGATTGACAATTCTCAAAAAAAAAAAAGACTGGGAATAACAATAATTTGTAGTGACACAATGTAATCAGAGACGACGCCTGCGATTCAGAGCGCGTTCCCCCGCTAGCCAGTCGTCTCCAAGTTTTTGTGTAGGAATGTTGTGTTAGTAATTAATGTATTTTGTGACGTTTTGATAAACCAATATAGACATCAAGTTTTACCTAACTGGTGAACTCTTTCATTTCTGCTACTCCCATCTGAACTTATCAACCGCTACATCAGGGCAGCAAAAGTGGTGACCCGCGTTTGAACATTAGTTTCCTAGTGCAGAACTGTGTGCATGCGCATTTTTGTGAGTAGCAGTTAGTGTAAAATGGCCACACCTCAATCGAGTGAAGTTACCGATCTGGCGTCAATTACCGTGTCATCAAGGATCCCGGAATTTTGGACGCATCAGCCGAGAGTATGGTTCATCAGGGCAGAAGCGACGTTGGCACCACAAAAGCTTGGAGACGCCTCAAAGTTCGACTTGGTCGTGTCGAAGTTGGGAAGTGACGTTGTAGCACAGATAAGTGACTTCCTTATAAATCCGCCAGAAACATATAAATATGAAGCCCTTAAGAGAAAATTACTCGTCATATTCGAAGAAACAAAGAATAGACAAATTGAGAAACTCATCAGCGAGATGGAGCTTGGAGACCAGAAGCCCTCTCAACTTTTGCGTAAAATGAAGGAATTGGCACGAGACAAGGTTCCTGATGATACATCAACGGTTCGTGCATTGCTTGTGGTCACGGAGAATAAAGACCTGGAAATGTTAGCGGCGGTCGCTGACGATGTTCACGAGGCAACAAAACCTAACACCGTGGCAGCAGTAGGTGGTCAGCAAGAGCAAGCCTCGTCCTCTGGTGACAACGCGATTCTCGCTGAAATTGCCAAATTAAGCGCGAGATTCGAGAAGCGGGAGAGACGGCACAACGACAAAAGACCCCGCAGCAATAGCCGCAGTCGTTATCATGCATCAAGAACCAGGAGCAATTCACGAGTCGGTGCGAGGAAACCAAATTGGTTATGCTTTTATCACTTCCGGTATGCCGATAAAGCACGGAAGTGCGTACAACCATGCGCGTGGGATAAGAAAGCGGAAAACTAGGACAGGTGCAGCCGACGGCGGAGATCTGCACCGTTATTACCGCCCACCGCCTATGTGTTTCGGACTCGAATAGTGGTTATCATTTCTTAGTGGATACTGGTAGACGCAGACGTCAAGCAGCCTATACTGGGAGCCGATCTTTTAAGTTATCACAAGTTATTAGTAGACCTCAGCACAAAGAGATTAATTGATCAGGTAACAGAATGTAATATTATCGCTTCAATTGTCAGTAGTTTTCAGCCTTCAATATATACCTTACATAGCAAACATCCGTATTATAATGTTATCACTGCTTATCCGGAGATTACTAGACCTACATCGTTCAATGACCCTCCCAAGCATACAATTTTGCATTATATTGAGACCACCGGTCCTCCAGTTTTTGCAAGGGCCAGACCTCTAGCCCCAGACCGGTACATTAAGGTCAAAGAAGAGTTCAAGCGTATGATGGAGATGGGAATATGTAGACCTAGTAAAAGCTCATGGGCAAGCCCATTGCATGTCGTTCCAAAAAAGAACGGAGAAATAAGACCGTGTGGTGATTATAGGAGACTTAATGCTATTACCAAACCCGATCGTTATCCTGTACCTCGACTACAGGATTTCACCTATGTATTGGCTAACAAAAACATATTTACGCGATTAGACGTAAACAGAGCATATCATTTTATACCAATTAATCCAGAGGACGTAGAAAAAACAGCTATTATTACGCCTTTTGGCCTATTTGAATTTACTAGAATGAGTTTTGGTTTAAGGAACGCAGCACAAACCTTTCAACGTTTTATGAGCACAGTGGTACTGCAAGGTTTAGACTTCTTGTATACTTATATCGATGACGTCATCATCGCTAGTGATAATGACCTTCAACATAGAGAACACTTAAAAACAGTTTGCGAAAGATTTAAACAATTTGGTATCACTATCAACATTGCCAAATGCGAATTTGGACAGGAAGTAGTTGATTTTTTAGGTTTTCAAGTGTCATGTAACGGTATTAAGCCTTTAGACTCAAGAGTTCAGGCAATAGTAGATTTTCCGAAACCTGAAACAATACAACAGTTGCGTAGATTTTTAGGAATGCTGAATTTTTATCGATCCCATATACCAAAGGTAGTAGAGACGCAAATGGAACTTAATAAGTTTATTCACCATTCCAAGAAAAATGATAAGTCAATAGTACAGTGGGACGAAAGCGCGAACGTAGCATTCGAACAATGTAAACTAAGCCTACAGAAGGCGGTCACATTGTCGCATCCCCGTAACGACGTTCCTATTTCATTAATGTGTGATGCATCTGACACGTGCGTCGGCGCAGTGCTTCAGCAACAGTTAGAGGGAAAATGGGAACCATTAGGTTATTTTTCTAAAAAATTATCAGACACGCAAAGCAAATATAGTACCTATGACCGTGAACTATTAGCTATATACATGGCAATTCAATATTTCAGGAAATTATTTGAAAGTCGAGAATTGATTGTGTTTACGGATCACAAACCTTTGACTTATGCCTTTCTAATTTGAACAGTAATTCAGAAATACCTAGACGAACAAGACAATTGTTGTTCATAAGCGAATTCACAACGGATATTCGACACATAGATGGACAACACAACGTTGTTGCTGACTCGTTATCACGTATCGCAGAAATGTATTGCCCGACAGCCATAGATTTCGCAGAATTAGCAGTAGCACAGGAAACCGACGATTACATTACGCGAATGGCGTGGAATAGTAATAAGAGTAGCAAAGTTATTATTAAGAAACTTAGCAATCCAATAGTAAATAAACCTCTTTATTGTGAAATATCAAAAGACTCAGTTAGGCCCTATTTACCAGAAAGTTTCAGACGAAAGGTTTTTGATAAAATACACAACCTGAGTCATTCCGGTATTCGAGCTACAAAGAAATTAATCGCTCAAAAATATTTTTGGCCTGGCATGAATAAGGACATAGGCATATGGGCTAGGCTTTGTATTGGATGCCAGCGAGCCAAGGTTCAAAGACACACAGTTTCGGATTTAGGACATTCTTCTCATAGCGATAGATTCGAACATATTCATATAGATTTAATAGGTCCACTTGTAATTTCAGCGGAAGGGTATAGATATTGCCTGACGATTATTGATCGTTTTACTAGGTGGCCGGAAGCTTTACCGCTAAAGGACATATCAGCAGAAACAGTAGCTAAGGCCCTATATGAAGGATGGATCTCTCGATTTGGTTGCCCTGTAAAACTTACTAGTGACCACGGTAGGCAATTCGAAAGCAATTTGTTTCATCAATTAATGAAAATATTGGGTATAGATAAAATTCGAACTACTGCATTCCACCCGCAAAGCAATGGTATTGTTGAAAGGTGGCATAGATCACTTAAGGCAGCGTTAATGGCTACAATGAGTACAGACTCATGGGTTAACGATTTGCAAACAGTTTTGTTAGGATTACGAGTCGCTATCAGAGGCGATACAGGTTATAGTGCATCAGAATTAATTTACGGTCGGAATATCAGATTGCCAGGAGATTTTTACGATACTGGTCATGATAAAAATATTGATATCGACACATACGTAGGAAGACTACGAGAGACGATTAGTAAGTTCCGATCATCTTCACGGCATGGTGCGATACGCAATACCTTCGTACATCCAGAATTAAAGGTTTGCAAATATGTTTTTGTGCGCAACGATACAGTGCGTAAACCCTTGCAACCCCCTTATGATGGCCCATACCGCGTCATAAGCAGGGCTGACAAGTATTATCATAACACAAGCTCTGCTTAGCTTGGGACTAGATGGCGTTGGGTGATAGTTATGGAATATTATTATTATTTTATTATTATTATTTAGGGAATATGTTAATTTCTTGCATTATATATGTATAAGTATATTTTAGTTTAAGACTTCGCATATTCATATTTTCTCTTCTTGTTTTCACACACTATTGTCTATATTTCTTTTTAATTTCTCCTTTCGCAGGTCTGCTGGAAGAAATTTCTTAAGAAATAAGCAGTACCTTTGTACTCAATTCTATTTCTATGCCTTATCACTCTGTATTTTACTGTGTGTACATAAATAATAAAATAAATAAATAAAAACCAAAAAGAAAACTTAAATCCAAATTCCGCAGCTACTGAAGAATCACTAATTAAAATGACAAACAGCGGCAATATTGCTGGCTATCAGAATGAACTTGTAAGTAAAATATTATATTAATTTTCAATCTAGCAAAATAAACTTATAAACAAAATAAAATTATCGTTGATTATACGATTTCAAAAATCTTCAATCAGCAATGATATGACAGAGAACGTATCTTCGAATTCCTCATCATTCACTGAAAACTCCCCGCAGTGTACAAAGACTAATAGCAGCAACATTTTTAACTTTAGCCACTTTATAGAAACGGTAAGTGAGAAATGTCTCCATACCCTACCTATTACTATAATATAAATATAATCTACTTTACTTACCTAGCGGGTTGGTTCTTTTTTCAGCACCAGAATGATACTTCAGACAATGAGTCAATTCTTAATCGAGACACACTCACCAGAAGACCTATTCAGGAAAAAAGAGTATTTTCTTCATCTTGCAATAGTTCAAGTTCATCTCGTTCAAGTTCCAGCTCCTCAAGTTCCAGTTTCTCAAGTTCTAGCTCCTCAAGTTCGAGTTCATCATCTTCGAGTAACGCACAAAATGTGAACTCTAACGTGATTACCTCTCATATTAATGCGGATGGTGCGAGTACCAGCCAATTTGCTACAAGAAGTAGTAGAGCTATCCCGAAATCGAACTATTGAGTATCACCTGTTAATGCTCCTGAAAGTGACCCTGATTTAAGTGATGATGACCCCACATTTCAAGATCCCAATGAAACATCAACGCGTCTCAAAAGTTTGTCTTCTTCGACAGACTGTATTTCACAACCTGAAACACTCCAACATGACATACAACAACCTAAGACAAGTAACATCAATGAATCGAACACGACTCAAAGAAGGTCAAGAAAAAGGCATCGTAATCCCGCATCATGGAAGCAAAATATTACTAAGGTATTGCGCAACACTGGAAAATCTTACAATTCCCTATCAAAATCTAGAAAAGAAGTTCCAGTCCGTTTTATGAAAAACCCATGCGATCCATGTCGATTAAAATGTCCAGAACAAATTAAAGAAGTCCAAAGGACTGCGATTTTTGAAGGAACCTTGCAAGCATGGAACTTAAAAGATCTTTCATCAATTCTTGCATGATGGACGTCAAACCTAAATACAAATACACCAATGCTGAAAAGCCCAGAGCACCAAATAATGCGTTTTTCTTTACTGTTAGCAATCAGTGGTGTGGTCTTTTTTTTATAAACACTTTAGATATAACAGAAAGACAGATAAGAACTACGAAAGAAAAAACCAAATTGAAACGGACTCATACACTGACTTGTAACTTGTAAATATATTAGGAAAGAAGGATGCTCAAAAAAAAAAAACAGAGTCGATAAAAATAATTTATGAACAACAAAACAGACCTTAAGTAAGAGATTATAAACACGCTATTCGTTTCGCATAAAACCATAACCAAACAGGCCAGCAGCATATAACAATTATGTGTAGCAAGGCGCGTTGAATAAATTGTTTTGTTACTGTGTTTGTTGCTCACTCGTGAAAGAGATGGAGAATATAGATAAGGAATTACATTTATGAGAACGAAAGAGATAGCAGATGTATAAGTCTTCGCGCCATTGTTGTTATCCAGGTAACGAAACCTTGACCGCCCTGTCCCGCGCGCAGTCCTTCGTAATCTTTCGTTGCGACCGTGTTATTTTTAATTATCTCGTTTCTATTTTTACGACGACCACTTGCATTTCCCTTTAGGTACTGAATCTGTTTATTGTGACGAACTTGGCTTTCATTTATGGACACCGATTTGTGCTTTGTGGACTGAATATGGATAGAAACAACCATTGTGTTAGTTGTGACCGTTCACTAGCACGAAGACAGCATCATGTTCTCTCGGCTGATTTCCTTGAGACGCATAGAGCGTTTGTAGAGTATATGTGCAGCACTATTGGGCCACAACAAGAGGTATGTACCACTTTGAATACTTATAGTTACCTACAAGGAATTCAAAACAATAGACCGTTTAAAAAATACTAAATATTCTTAGTTACTCATCTTTAAGTATTTTTATTCGATTAATGTTGGCTAGATATAACTGTTAAACTTCTGGATTACAAATTGGTTGTATACAGTATGCACCGCGGCGATTTGCTATTCTTTTTTGATTGTCTTATGTATTGTGTAGGAATGTATTTTATTATATTCAGAAGTCGTAGGTACGTACCTAAATGAAAAAAAAAGTCTTGTTCGTCGTCTGTGTTAACGAGTAGAACAAAACATTCCCAGTCGTTAATAGTGTTAACGATGGGGTATTAAAGAGCGGGATAACTGGTTATATGGCTTATACACAGTTTTCTTCACGGCTTCTATTAGCCTATTGCTAACAATCGGTATCACTTGGTAACGATTGTTAGCAATAGGCTATTAACACAAAAGTCGCTAGCATTTCATCAAGTTTCACTATTGTTACAGATTGAATTTAATGGTTCGAGATCACTTTGTCATCCTTGTTGGCAACGAATCGACTACGCATTACGTCGTACGCAACAACAAGAAGACCAGCCAGCTCCACCAATTCCACCATTAAGACAATCCATTAGTCCTGCTGGATTAGCACGTACGTGAAAACTGCAACAATCTTCAACTCCGTCAAGTACCTTACACATTAAAGGCTTATCTTCCTAGTTATTATAACTTATATATATCTCCACTCTCTCGAATCTGCCAAAACCATTTGGGCAACACCACTTGGAAAGATTTTGCGACACACGTATCCCGCCGCTTAAACGATTTTAACGCTGAGTATATGCAAGATATCATTCAAATCTATACAAAAGCTCTTGAACAGAAATCGTCACTTAACTTCGAGAATTTGGATGAAATTGACGAAAACACCCTTCATTTTTGGACTGGAGTACACCATACACAATTTAACAGTATTCTCAACGAGGTTCCATCTCTTCATGAAATGTCTAAAACACCCAACACCGACCTAGCAGCATATTTAAGTAAAATACGGACAGGCGAGCCCGGTGTGCGACTAGCAACAGTTTTCGGTATGTCAAGACAGTCTTGAGAGAAAAATACATTTGGCATGCTTGGATCGAGATTTTGTATCTGTTTATTTGGGGTTTGACCACATAACGCAGGAAGAGGTTGTGAGAAGAAACAGACGCATTCCAAACCATATTTTTGGTACGGACCCAAGGACCAAAGCGATAATTATATGTGATGGCACATATTTATATTTACAGAAGAGTACTAACTTCTTGTTCCAAAGGGAGAGTTATAGTTTGCACAAATACAAAGACTTGATTAAACCTTTCCTTATCGTATGTGCAGATGGCTATATCATTGAAGTCTCTGGACCATATGCGGCCACCAAGTCAGACGCTACAACAATGCAGAATAAATATTAAATAACCACAACGGTCCATTAGAAGAGGCACCTATTCGATGGTTTTTAAACGCAGGCGACGCACTGATTTTAGACCGAGGATTCCGCGACGTAATTCCGAATTGAGAAGAATGTGGTTTTGAACCGCACATGCCGCCATCTAAGAGGCGGCATGAAACACAACTCAGCACAGAGGATGCAAACAAATCCAGACTTATAACAATGGTCCGATGGGTTGTTAAGACAATTAACGGTCACGGTTTCCGAATGGATATCTCCTAGAATCGTAAGTAAAATAACATTTTTTATTTGTTGTTCAGCTCTTTCAGTATTGACTTATTAATACTAAGTTTAATAAACACCACCTGCCTAGCGGATTCTCAATTCACGTTAGGGTTGGCTTTCAGTTTAAACGGTTGTGGCTGAATCTAATGTTCAATATTTTATAAGGAACAACAGACTGCCATTCCACCTCCATAATCCAGTTACTAGGAAGTAAGGTGTTAATATATGAAGTCACACTAGTTGGTAGGTACCTACTCGTATTTATGTTTCCGATTAAAAGTAACGTCTGAAAATATCTTTTTATTTTAGATTTTGGAAACTGATTATGTTTGTGAAGCGTGTCTGCGTGATTAATGAATAAAGTAAGAGAAATATTAATGATGGATTTTGTTCCCCTTAATTTGGGAATAAATCAATTAAGTAGGGAACAATTGTTATCAAGAAATAGAATAATACCAAATGATGTTTTTAATAACACAGATAATTGTAAGGCAATTGTAATTTGTGATGGTCTTACATTTATATAAATAAAAGTTCTAATTATATGTTTCAAAAAGACACCTACTCGCTACATAAATACAGAAATCTTTTAAAACCATTTTAAATTGTATCTTGCGATAGATATATTATAGATTGTTTTGGCCCGTATAAAGCTACCACATCAGATGCTCAGATAATGGTTTCACTTTTTAGAGACACTTCATCTCCACTTCGTCAATATTTTCAGGAAAATGACATTATTATTCTAGACAGAGGATTCAGAGACAGCGTTTCATTGTTAGAAGAGTGTGGATATGATGTGCATATGCCGGAGTCTCTTTTGGAAGGAAACCATCAATTAACTACCCAACAGGCAAACAAAAATAGATGCATTACGATTTGCCGTTGGGTAGTTGAGGTGATGAATGGTTATTTTAAAAGAGACTTCAAACTATTCCGTCAAGAATACTTTAATCGTTCACTACCTAACATGATGAAAAACTTCCAAATAGCAGCTAGCATATTAAATTAAGTTTGCCCTAAAACTTCAAAATCCCCCAGAAGCTTCCGAAATTGTTCAGATAATTAGAGAAAGAATAAACCTTCAAAATAACTTAGCTGACTTTGTTGAAATTCATAATATGAATCGACGCTCTTCTAATTTCGTCAGCATCACGGCAGATAGAGACAATTCATTGTTTTCCACGAATGGATTTAAATCAATTAATATTATTCGCTTTGGGTACGTACCAAATTAAACAAGCACGTTCATATTTTGGAGAGCATATCCGTTTTCATGGAGGATATAGAATAGAAGTATGTCGAGAGCTGAACGTTGATACTGCTGAATTGGATTTAGGAAGTCGTGAAGTGTCCTTAATTAGAGGAAAAATAAAATCCAGACATGTTGGCAGACGGCAATATTTTGTATATGTTTTTGACTGCAATGTGTCTGGAAGAGAAGGTATATTAGGATACTGCTGTAACTACCTAGTCGGCCGTCGCACAGTCGGATGCTGTGCGCATGTCATGACCCTGGTGTGGTATCTCGGTTGGGCTAGATACGAACAAAACATAAATGCGCCAGCAGAATTTTTAGACGAAATTGTCATTCGATATGGTTTTGAAGAATAAATCAATAAAAACATATGTAACTGAAAAAAGTGTGCTTTATTTAACCCTTCCTTGTGCCTGTAATACTAAATACTTATTAACGTATTTAACTACATTTCAATTATGATAGTGCATGTCACAATCTCTAGTATGTCTAAAATAATGATTTACAATCGATTTCATCCTTGTGTTATTTGGCTCTAGTGTTACTATTTGATATGTCAAAATCGAATTAACCAATTTCTTTTTACTTCTTATAAAAAAACAGCAAGTTTTTAGCAAACAATTTAAAAAAAAATAGCATTACAACATAAGAACCTAGAAGAATTCGATAGCAGTTGCAGTATACGTTAAACAAAATATTGGTGCCAAGCATGTATGAGACGTCGCCATTCTCCTTTCTCTGTTAGAGTATAAATCGAATAAACATAATTCCATGTTCTTGTTTCTGTACTAAATAGGTACCTACCTAATTAATAATCTAGGAATCCGGTGCTAAGCGGAAAAAACTGAACTTTATTCATTTTTGTTCAGCCCATCTGTCCGTGGATCTGTTACGCCATCGTGTGGGTATTTATTGAATAGGTCTCATAAAATGCAGGTTATCAGGCTTTACTTATTTTTACAGGTATATTGGAATATGGAAGTTACAAGTCAGTTTTAAAGCGAGGTAAAACATTTATTGACCTAAACCCGGATTTGATAGAAAAAAACAAACTTGTAGTAAAGAAAGATAAAATAAAAGATATTGACGCTGTACTAAAAAAAAACATTTTGGCTTGAATTGGAAGTCTAGGGATGATTTAGACTTCTACAAACAGGTAATGCTACGAGCAGAAACCGAAATAGACGAAACTGAAGAGTGTGAAGATGAAGAACTCTGTGAAGTTGCAATGCCTGATACGGCCTTAAGAATTTAATTTGTTTTACCAGACGTACGAATTCATACATAACTGTTGGGACACGTGCAAAGCATGACGCAATAATATGCGTGGTTGCATTACATAGGCCACGACGAGGCGACGCTGCCCGCTCTCACCAGTCATTTCCCTACCGTGTAAGAAACACCTTGTATACCGAGTTCTATATTCCGCGCAAATAAATCCGGTTCACATAACTCGCATTTCATATTCCAACCACCTATAAGGAGTCAGCGAATACAAGTAGGGAAAGACTCAACATTGGTGACCCCGACGTGATCTGTGCGCAAAATTAAATAGAACTTACTAGAACTTTTGCAAAAACCAGTGTACCAATTACGTCAAGATGAACAAGCCTACAGTTACCGGAGCGAGTCTAAGCGACGCCACAGCCACTGTCACGGACTTAGCGGCCATATCCGTTACTGCAAAAATACCAGAGTTCTGCAAAGACATGCCGAAACTATGGTTCGCTCAATTCGATTCAGTTATGGAGCCACAAAAACAAGGAGACAGTGCGAAATACAACTTGGTGGTAGCGAAGCTTGACAGAGAAGCTTTACAACAAGTTTACGATTTAATTATCACGCCACCCGAAGCTAGAAGGTACGAAACCATCAGGGATCGATTAATAGCCGTTTATGAAGAGAGTGCCGAACGACAATTCAACAAGCTCGTCTCTGAAATGGACTTAGGAACGCAACGCCCGTCACAACTATTAAGAAGGATGTCAGAACTCGCAACAAACACACAGGTATCCACAGAAGCATTAAGACGCCTATGGATATCTAGACTCCCAGGCTCAGTGAAAGCAGTTTTATCGGTGGCACAGAGTACAAATTTGGACGAGTTATCAGCGCTAGCCGACAAAATCATGGAGAATTTGCGCCCCAATGAAGTCGCCGCGGTATCGACGCAGCTGGCACCATCGACGTCTGTACCATCAGTGACGCCCAATCTAACCGACCAACTAGCACAAATGACCAAGGAACTACAGACATTACGTGTGGAAATCAACGAAATAAGAGGAAGTCGCAGGAATTGCGGAAAGAGTAACCCGTGGAACAGAAGTAGATCACGATCCCGTTCATTATCCAGAGGACGACCGAGGACTGAAGGAAGCCCAAACTGGCTTTGCAAATATCACTTCCGGTTCAGAAGTCGCGCGAGAACATGTGAGAAGCCCTGCAGCTGGATAGAACCAAGACATCAGAAGACCCAAGGCAGCAATGGTGAGAAGACGGAAAACTAGATGCAGTGCAGTCTAATTCGGTGGCAGACTGCATGGAGCTGGAAGGTAGCCACCGCTTGTGTATAAGGGACAGGACGACCGGAATCCGTTTCCTGGTTGATACAGGAGCCAACGTCTCCGTTTTACCGGTGAGTCAATTTAAATGTGAACAATTAGTTAGTGAATACAAGCTCTTTGCCGCAAATAATACCGAAATCAAAACATACGGTATTAAAACACTAGAATTAAATTTAGGATTACGAAGAGCCTTGAAATGGACATTTATAATTTGTGATGTTAAGCAAGCTATCATAGGTGCTGATTTTTTAGAACATTATAAGTTAATCGTAGACATATACAATAAAAGAATCACAGACAGTATAACTAATTTATGTACGATAGGGTGCGTTATAAAACATGTTCAGCCTTCGATTAAAAGCATACAAAACGACAACCCATATCGAGAAATATTAGAGGAATTTGCGAGTATCACTAAACCTATCGTGTATAAATAACCATCTCATTCCGTTTATCACCACATCATAACTTCCGGTCCACCGGTATTTGCGCGTCCAAGGCCATTACCTCCGGATCGGTATATGAAAGTGAAAGAAGAGTTTCAGAAAATGCAGGAATTAGGCATTTGTCGACCGAGTGAAGGAGAATGGGCTAGTCCATTACACGTAGTTTTAAAGAAAGACGGTCAGTTACGCCCCTGCGGGGATTATAGAAGGCTTAACGCTATCACTAAACCAGATCGATATCCAATCCCACGACTTCAGGATTTTACGTACATGTTGCCTGATAAGAAATGTTATACTAGGTTGGATTTAAATAGGGCCTATCATAATTTGTCAGTTGCCGCAGAAGATATAGAGAAAACTAGCATTTGTACACCTTTCGGCCTATACGAATTTCTCAGGATGAGTTTCGGTTTACGGAATGCTGCTCAAACTTTCCAAAGGTTTATGGATCAACAAGTATTAAAGGGTATAGAACGCATAGCAGATGAAAGTGGCGAGTCAGCACTATTCTGTTATATAGACGATATATTGGTAGCATCTGACACAGAGAAACAAAACAAAGAGCACGTTAGAATTCTATTCAATAGACTTAAGGAATTAGGTATTACGATTAATGTTAACAAATGCGTTTTTGGTCAGTCTAAAGTAGAATTTTTAGGGTATTTAGTGTCGGAGGACGGCATCAGTCCATTGCCGGAAAAGGTAAAAGCGATTACAGAATATACGCGACCGGAAACGGTAGAACAGTTACGTAGATTTCTAGGAATAATTAATTTTTATAGGTCGCATCTACCCCATGCCGCGTCACATCAGGCAGTACTTAGCAATTTTTTACATAACACAAAAAAGAAGGACAAAACCAAAATTAATTGGGACGAAAAAAGTATTGAGGCATTCGAGCAATGTAAGGTTAGCCTTAAAAGCGCCGTTACATTGTCTCACCCTAGTGTAAATGTACCTTTAGCTTTAATGACGGATGCGTCGGATACATGCGTCGGTGCTGTACTCCAGCAAAAGATTAGGGGTAAATGGTTACCATTAGGATATTTTTCAAAGAAACTATCAGTCACACAGCAGAAATATAGCACTTATGATAAAGAGCTAACTGCTATTTACATGGCAATGTTACATTTTAGAAATATGATAGAAGGAAGGCCAGTGACAATCTTTACGGATCATAAACCATTAACATACGCTTTTACCAAAATAAATAGCGATAAAGAAATTCCAAGGAGAGCCAGACAACTCATGTATATAAGCGAATTTACTAGCGATATACAACATATTAACGGCTCAGAAAACACAGTAGCGGATGCGTTATCGCGTGTTGAGTCTATATTGTGTCCAACGACCATAGATTACGGCGAATTAGCCCGAGCACAGGACGCAGAGCGTCAAGTTACAGTCTCAGCAAGCGATAAACACGAATTCAAATACATAGTTGTACCTAACTGTGATAAGCAAATATATTGCGAGGTCTCAACTAATACAGCCAGACCGTACTTACCTAAGGAATTCAGAAAGTTAGCCTTTGATAGTATTCATAACCTTAGTCACCCAGGTATTCGTACAACTAGGAAATTAGTAACTAAAAGATTTTTTTGGCCAGGAATGAATAAAGAGATAAACACATGGGCAAAAGCATGCATACCATGTCAAAAATCAAAGATAAGTAGACACACACTTTCCGGTTTAGCTAAATTCCCACAATGCACTAGATTTGAACACATACATACTGACATAGTCGGTCCGTTACCGACGTCACGCCAGGGATATCGTTATTGCATAACAATTATGGACCGTTTCACGCGCTGGCCTGAAGCTATACCAGTTTCAGACATATCAGCTGATACGGTTTCCAGAGTGATTTATAAAGAGTGGATATGTAGATTTGGGTGCCCTAGTAGAATAACCACCGATCAGGGAAGACAATTCGAAAGCGACCTTTTCAGCGCACTTATGAAAATGTTAGGCGTGCATAAAATACATACTACAGCGTATCACCCGCAGAGTAATGGTCTTATAGAAAGATGGCATCGCTCGATGAAAAGTGCGTTAGCTGCAAGATTAGCTGATAGGATTGATTGGGCAGAGGAGTTACCAACTGTCATGTTAGGGTTAAGAGCTGCATTGAGAACTGACACTGGGTTTAGTGCCGCAGAATTGATTTATGGACAGCCTTTGAAATTACCATCAGACTTTTTCCAACAAAATCAGCATCACGAGAATCACCACGATTACATAGAACAGTTACGTAAAACAATTAGTGAAATGAAACCTCAGATGAGGTCAGTAAGTGATCGAAGAAAAATATTTATAAGCAAAGATTTAAAGGTCTGTACACATGTATTCATACGGAACGAAATGGTAAAAAAGTCCTTAACTCCAACATACGAAGGTCCTTACCTCGTGCTGAATAGAACAGATAAGGTGTATACAATTCAGTTACCCAATAGAACCGTAAATATATCCATTGATAGGTTAAAGCCTGCGTTTATTTTGAGTGAATACGACAGCCAACAGACAGATAACAATAACCATAACAATTCCGATATGAATGATAATATAAAGTCAGCCACAGCACCTATGATAGAAACTAGCAATAAGAACTCTGAATGTAAAATAACAACTAGAAGTGGACGCATAGTTAAACCACGAGTAAGATTTAACTTGTAATTATCTATTTATGTATGTTTATTTGTGGCGTTACCATAGGGGATACTGAGGGCCCCAAGGGGTGTTAATTTTCTATAGCAGAGTAGGCCACTATGGTAACTACCCTTAATATATTGAATCCTCGTTGCCAATAGCAACCTTAAAGACGGTGCTACTAGAATAGCTACCGCAATTAGCATTAGGATGAGTTAAATAAGATAAACAATATAATTTAAGATGTAATCATTTATTAATGAACAAGACAAGATACATAAGTTTTAACGTAATATAAATATACATAGGTGAAACCTGTACATTTACTTGTATTTGAAAATTACAGATGTAACAAATGTTTGAACTCAATATTGATTGTGAAATTGCTAGCTAATTACATAAATAACCATTCAATCTATGAACATACTTATACATTGCATACCTATACTTTGTCAAAAGTGGACGAAATTATTATAAATAAATAAGATCCGTATCATCGTTTGTCAGAATTATATTCAAAATGGGTAAAACCTATAGCAAACAGGAAGAGATTATTATCGCCCAAAACGGTGCGAACAGTGCCGATGTCAGTACAGTAGAATCTTACATGAAGATGTACGGAACCATGTCCATGGTAATTATTATCTTATTATCTGTGTTAATAATATATTTTTGTTGCGGAGCATGTCGAACCCGAACCCGGGGTTGGTTGCGCAAGGAGATGGACAGGACAGTCCAACAGATGACCTCACAGGCTCAACAAGCTGTATAGTTATCATTATATTCGTTATGTAATATTCATATTTTATTGTATTGTATTCATTAGTAATATAAAATTATTATGTTAATCCAGAAACCAGTGAACTATTCAATTCAATTTTGTATAACATAACCAATGAACACATAGGTTTTGTAATAATCAACTTGTTTATATGTAACTTGAACTGACTGCATGCACTGCGTCATTCAATGTAGCATGGTGACGATTTTTACCAACGCAGCGCATTCCTGTGTGCCTTCTGCACTATTATAAGTAACGTTAGGTTGTGAATTATGTTATAACATTTTTAAACAAGGGAAATGATCTTATTTTTATTTATTTATTTTTTTGTAAGAGGGGGATGACTGTTGGGACACGTGCAAAGCATGACGCAATAATATGCGTGGTTGCATTACATAGGCCACGACGAGGCGACGCTGCCCGCTCTCACCAGTCATTTCCCTACCGTGTAAGAAACACCTTGTATACCGAGTTCTATATTCCGCGCAAATAAATCCGGTTCACATAACTCGCATTTCATATTCCAACCACCTATAAGGAGTCAGCGAATACAAGTAGGGAAAGACTCAACAATAACTAAACTTGATTTGTTTCTGTATTGCTGGTTTTTATGAAATAAAGTGACTGATTGAGAAAAAAAAATTACAACTATCTGACTTGTTTCATTGACTGTACTTTTATCTATTAATAATACGCCTAAAAGTAAATGCGCCACTGTCCTTTCCTTTAGACGCAAATTCACCACTGTCCAATGTGAGATGCAAAGTCACCACTGTCATGTCTGTTTTATTGGGTTTTTATCGAATTTATATTAGTTTAGAATACAACGCATATGGATTTCAATTTGAAATATCTTCCTAAGCATTATAAACAAGCATTGGTATAGACAATCGAATATAATGTCACTTTGCTAAAGTTTCTTTGAATGACCTAGATACAATTTTTGGACAATGGCTTTTATACCCCTCAATTGTTCTCTTCAAAAATATGTTAATACCGTACAGTATCAGATGGCTATAAAGTACTACACCCTTAAAATGGTAGCGTCATTTTCATCAGCCTAAAAGCTATGGTCTGCATTCAAATGTACGGCATCATTTTTTCCTAATTTATTTATCTTAATACTATTTAAAACACGGGAAAAGTGTAGAAAATTGCTATATTTTATTAATCTATGAATATTTAAACTTTTGCAATACTTAAAAAAAAAAACAGTTTTGTATTTCTCTAAATTTTTTTAGAACAGTTTCTTTTGAACGGCAATACTATATAACAATTGTATTTTACGACATAATGTTAAAAAAAAAAATGCCGTACAGAGTCAAATGATTTTACAGCTTTATAAATCAAGTATACCATGAAATTAAGATAATTATTAATATACATTCAAATGAACAATAATTTTTTGACGGCATTACTTATAATAGTACTTTTGAGTGCTAGTATTGTTTTGGAACCGAAGCCGTACTTTTTCAAATCACCCCCTGGACCACGGAAAGAGAGGGGGTTGCATCCCTCGATTTTTTCCCCTTGTCGCATGATTTTTGTACGGCGTTGCGGAATAATGGATTAGAAGCTGTTTTGAAACAGTATGCAACTGATGCCGTACAGAATGAAATGACCAAAGGGAATTGTCCAAACTTGGCCATTTTTAAACACGCAGCTATACAAAAATATAATTAAACCAATAATTTTAATTCTATTTTACTAAATATCTGATGCTAATAACTTTGTATCAATATGCACTGTAAAAAATCTTTTTGTTTGGTATTTGTTATGATTTGACTAAGTCTTTGGCTTTGAATTTGACTTCAGTGTTGCCAAACAAAAACTGCATAAACAATAAATTGAAATCGATTTAAAGTGTAGGGTAATCTCTCCACTGTATTTAACGCAGTTTTCATTAAATCATATTATTAAAAAAATACTAATATACGATATAAATGATTAAAGACTTAAAAATTATACCTGAAGAACTTATAAAACAATAATCGATTCCATATGTATCGATACAATTATATATTTTTTTATTTGGCAACACAATGCTTTAAAAATGTTGGGTTAATTGTCAAAATGACAGTTATCATTCACTTTGTTTTTTTTTTGCATCGCGAGTGTTGTTTTTATAAGTTTTATTACGATAACTTTGGCTTGTTTCTAAATGTATTTCAATTCCCTTCTTGACGACCCCGGCACTTCCATGGACCCTGAACCTTGTATTTATGATGAACCTAGCACATCTAAAGCAAGTTTTATTTCATGCATAACCAATTTCAATAAAATGTTAAAAAAATATCTAAATATAAATCTTGATAGAAAACTAGGTTTATATTGGCATTCTTACTGATATTTATTTATTTATTTAAACTTTTCGCACACAAAAAAAAGGTACAAAGGCGGACTTAATGCCTTAGGCATTCACTACCAGTCAACCAAGGGTGGTGAAGAGATTACATGGCAGGTGCTTTGTTTGAGAGGAACAATAGTGAAAAATGTATTATAATGAATTATAAATAAGAGAAAAACACTAGTACTAAAATAGGTTATAAACTAATTATACACATACATATTTGCTATAATACGTACTTATAATATATATATTGTTGTGCAACCACTGACTAATGGAAAAATATTAAAAGTAATGTAAACAATGAAATCATTGTGAAACAATAACAAAATATTGTTTTCGATTCCATTCTAGACAGGGTTGTTTACAACATAATATACGCAGTAACAATGGAATAATTAGAAGAAAAACATGATGCAATCACACAATATAAAAGGCAGCCCCTGCGAGGGCCCATTCATCCCGATTTATCCATAGGATGCAGACCCCCAGAATCGTTTTCTCCGACAAGCCACAGGTGCGCCTTGGTACGTTAGGAATATCAATCTCCACGTAGATCTCAGGATCCCTACGATCCAGCAGTACATGAAACGCGCTTCGAAGCGTTTCTTCGATAAAGCAGTGACCCACCGCAACCCTCTGGTTGTCGCGGCAGCTAGCTATACCCCCTCCCGCATTAGTCAAGTCCGCCGTCCACGGCACATTCTCAGCGAACCCGATGATCCCACTACTGTCCTCTAGGAGAGTCGAAAAGAGACAAGTACAGTGAGAAAAACACACAGACACAAATCGTACCGACCTCGCCGCCGAGGTCCTTCGTCGCGACCCCGACTTAACAGTCCCTCCCGACCCTTGCATGAGCCAGCCGCGATGCTGCGCCTGTAGCTTTAAATTAGCCCCTAAATAATTTAACCCAGATCCAGCATGTCCCTTGCTGCCCTCCCTCAGTGATCGCCTAAGCCGAGGTGCGAACCCCCCTCGGGGTTACCCTTAGGACTTTCGCTTTAGTTTTAATTTTTACTATGGCCCGGCTGGAGGTCTAAAAAGTTTAACTTTTTAGAAATCGCCGGGCGAAAATCCGTTTAAGTTGTAAGAATCTTTTCAGGATTAACAAAGAGATGCCCCACCAAAAAAAAAAAAAGGGCCCATTCATTCATTCAGTACGATTCAGTTAGACTGGTAGTGTCCAGTTAAGTTTCTGTAAAGTGTATTCAAATAAATAAGGCAAGGATCAGTCACATCTTTTTTTCGTCGACCTATTGAAGCACGCAGAAACCTGAATCCTCTTGGTCCCTGGGTAAACCAACGTCCCACACCTAAGAGCCGGAAGAATTCTCTTGGTCCCTGGGTAAACCAACGTCCCATACCTAAGAGCCTGAAGAAGCCACTCCGATCCCTGGGTAAACCAACTTCCTACATCGAGAAGCTTCTATCGCCGAGAGACCTCTCCGATCCCTGGTAAACCAACGTCCACATCGAGAAGTTTCCACCGGAGTCAACATAAGTTACGGACCTTCTTAATAAAAAGGTGCCCTGGTGACCCGTCTTATATCAACAGATACAAATTCAAGGTAGAGAAGTGTTAAGATGACTGTACGCTATTTGTTATGAAAATAACTCTGCAATTACGAACGATACGATACGGACGGATAACGGTACGATATGAACTATTAAATGAATCATATAACGGGTGATTCATTTAGAGGTACTTTTTTATCTATGGATTTGTTGACAGATAAAGCGTCAGTCGTGTTATTCTATCATGATATTTTTGTTCAGTATAGTTTGACATTTCATCATGGAAAGACTTAGGCCGACACAGCGTCTACAAATTATTCAGCTGTATTACGAAAATCAGCTCTCTACGAGGAACGTGTTTCGTGCACTTAGAGCAACTTATGGTCCACATAATCGGCCTACCGAACGCACGATTCGCTATACGATCGAAAAGTTTGAAAGCCAATTTACATTATTAGATAATACACGACCAAATAGACCACATCCAGCACGTAGTGAAGAAAATATTGCGGCGGTAGCTGAGAGTGTACGCGATGACCGCGAAGAATCGATTCGGCACCGTTCGCAACAGCTTGGCTTGTCGTATGCGACAACTTGGCGTATTTTACGTAAGGATCTTCGTTTAAAAGCATACAAAATTCAACTTGTGCAAGAATTGAAGCCGACAGACCTACCGAATCGTCACCGATTTAGTCTTTGGGCTCTTGAAAAGCTTGAAGAAAATGCACTGTTTTCGACAAGAATTTTGTTTAGTGATGAGGCACATTTCTGGCTTAACGGATATGTAAACAAACAAAATTGCCGTATTTGGTCTGAAGAGCAACCTGAAGAGATTCAAGAGCTGCCATTACATCCAGACAAAACAACGGTTTGGTGTGGTTTATGGGCCGGTGGCATCATCGGTCCATATTTCTTCAAAAACGAAACCGGCCAGAACGTAACTGTCAATGGCGACCGTTATCGTGCTATGATAACTGAATATTTGTTGCCTGAAATTGAAGCCCGTAATCTCCAGGACATTTGGTACCAACAAGACGGCGCTACTTGCCATACAGCCCGTGAAACCATGGCTTTATTGCGAGAACAATTTGGTGAACAGATAATTTCGCGCTTCGGACCGGTGAGTTGGCCGCCTAGATCCTGTGACATCACACCCCTAGACTTTTTCCTTTGGGGCTATATAAAGTCCAAAGTCTATATGGATAAGCCGCGTACGATTGAGCAACTGGAAGCCAATATTACTCGCGTCATTCGCCAAATACCACTTGAAACGCTTGGACGCGTCATTGAAAATTGGAACTGCAGGATTGACCATGTTAACCGCAGTTACGGACAACATTTGAAAGAAATAATCTTTAAAAAATAAATGTCAAGAATGATTGTTTTGTATGATAATAAAGATAACCCGATACATTTGTAAATTTTTTTTTTTTTAGTTTTAAAAAAAGTACCTCCAAATGAATCACCCGTTAGTACTAGCTGAACGGTTTGTTTATAAGTGGCCAAAGTCCCATAGAAGTTGGTCAAGGCCTTTTACCCTGGAAATTGTCAGAAAATCAAAAAAAATTACCGACTTTGTGACGCACCATTTTTTTACGGCAATGCGCGCTTTCTTATTATTTTTCATGGATCTATCAATGGTAAAAATGCCGTAAAAAAATATATGACCAAAATGTACTCACTCTACCTGCACTTTTGAATTCTCACCAGCACTCAGTTGGACAGCTTACAAGAGACGGCATAGGCGAATCTTATTATTTTATGCTCTTATATCATCCTGTATACGTCACCTGGTGGTTCATATGACCCATCCATTTTTTGGACATGGGCCTGTAGTCTATAAAGGACGGAGATTCACGCTACAAGAAAAAAATGCAGCTCTGTCTATTTTCAAACAGAGTCCAAAAGCGTATAGGTTTTTAAGAAAAATATTTACATTGCCCGCAACTCAGACATTCGTGAAAGTTATCCAAAAATGCAACCTTCGACCTGGGCTAAACAAAAATATTTTTTACAATTAAAATAAAAAGGCTCATGGAATGAAAACATCTAAAAAAATATGTATTTTGTTATTTGATGAAAAGCACAAATAACTTACAATGAAAGAAAAGATAAAGTAACGGGAGTAGTAAACAATGGTCAGTAAAGACAAGCAGAATTTGCTGACCACACCGAAGTCTTTATGGTGTGTGGTCTAATGAAAAATTTTAAGCAAGCCATTTTTACACCTTCTCGGCAAGTGCCACAAAAGGGCCAGAATTAGCCAAACAAATAAAAAGTGTGATAACTGAGGTGCAACAAGCAGGGTTAATAGTGGTAGCATGAGTCTGTGACCAAGGTACAAACAATCGTCAGGCGATACGAGATTTGATAAATGAGACCAGGAGGGTCTACTTAAGAAGAGGAGAAACTCCAAAAGATAATATAATACTAATAAATGACAAAGAAATCATTCCCCTCTATGACCCCCACATCTTCTCAAGGGTATGAGAAACAATTTATTATCAAAAAAAATAATTTATATAAAAAGCGGTGTGACGAAAACTGCCAAATAGTCTCATTTATTACAACTGCATAAAGAAAACCCCGGCTATAAAGGCATTAGACTGATACCAAAATTAACAGAATACCACATAATCCCTGAGAAACTTAACAAAATGAAAGTTAAATTTGCATCTCAGATATTTAGAGCGCACTCTACCATCCAATATGGGATATTTAGCAGGTAATTTATATTTTTGTACAATACAGACCAGTCATCATGAAGTTAATTATCATGAAATGTTTACTAGATATCTTTATTAGAGATTTTTTGCTCTATGAAGTTTTACAATCATACTACGACAATATTAGAAATCTGTGTATGAATGAATAACATTTTGCTTTCATATAAAGGAATTCTACCCACAGAATGCGAGGACACTGCAGATCTCCTGTTATTTATGGACAACATCTTCGACTCTGTCAATGGAAGTCACAACAAAAATAAAAATGCAAAACCACTACTTAGCCCAGCAACTCCAACATCTGCCCATAAAAAGACTTGGGCAGAACCCAAAAAAGTATTTAACTCAATGCAGTTTTGTGACTTCTGCTGGCAGGATCGAAAATGTTCCAACAATAAAAAATTGGGTGTGGACACTAGAAGCAATAAGTACAAGTTTTATTTAAAAAAATACATGTCGAATATGGGGTACCATCAGTCTGGTTACGGCACTTTAATCAGGATCCCATACAGAACGTTTTTGGGGCAGTTAGAAGTCACGGGTGCCGCAACGTTAATCCGACATGTGACCAATTTGAGTCCGCATTTGCCACGCTACTTATAAATAATTTAAACAGCAAAGTAAAAATTGTGAAGAAGATTTATGTGATGCTTTATGCTCCTTCGTACTCAACGAAAATACAGAAGCCACGTTTACCTGTACAATAAGTATCGAAAATATTTTTGAAATAAATTTTGAAAGTATGGAAAATAAAGAAAAAGACCCGAGAATACTGGCACCTTTACAGTACGTCAGCGGATATTTTTTGAAAAAATCAAAAACCAACATTTTTAAGAATTGCTCGATGTGTGTGAATGATTTCACCAATGAAGATGAAATCGAGTATATGAGATACAGAGAATATGCAGGTCGACGATGGCTTTGTACTCCCAGTATAAATTTAATAAAACTGATTTCGAATCTCCAAGATTGCATTCATCATGTGCTAAAAGAAAATATTGAAGCATATTATTTAAAGGATATAGTTAAAATGTCTATTTTATCACTAATAAATTTTGATTTTGTAAAATGTAATACTCATAAAAGTAGGATGATTGATTATTTGATTAATATTGTAATCCGATTTATGAATTTTAATTACTGTAAAATAATTAATAAAATTTTATCTGGGAGGAGTCTTCGTCATCAAGTTGATGACGAAGACGATAAGATACAAATAAAGGCTAAAAATACTGTAATAAATATTTTAAAAGGAAAAAGTAAATTATGTATGGGTCTCAACACATTCAAGCTGCAAAATAACATGGTTGCATAATGTTCATATCTCAGAAGAGACAAGTCTCAAAACGTTGTAAGTTGCAAAATACCTACATCTAAAAAACTTCAAATTGCAGAATGTTTAAGTCTCAAAACTTCCATCTCGTATGCAATTCTTTTGAGATATGAACGTTTTGCAACCGCATCATATTTTGCAACTTGAATATTTTGGAATATAACAGGTGGGAGGAACTTATGTTTCTAAGACAGTTCGCCAGATTTTCTTGTTTTTACCTATTGGCTGTTTCGTTAAAATTTATGAAACAAAGGTAAACTTCAGCGAAACAACTGATGGAAGCAAATTTAAAATATATTTAAATCGCAGTGTAATATGATAATAATTGCTTATTTTTTACTTATTGGTACTATTTACTGATTTTTGTGATATTATCTATATTTAAAAAAAAAATAAGGCAAATATCACTAAAAAACGATGTAAAATTTCAGTGCTAGGAATTCTTAACTCTCGGTCTAGAATTATTTATGATCCATGGTATAGGAAAGTTTAAGTAATGATTTTTCCTTGCCCCCAATCGTTCCCAGTGTCTGTAAACTATGCTGTAAACTAAATTGTGTACTACTGAACTGTGAAAACCGATAAAATGTGTGGGAATAAAATAAATGGAATAATATTATCGTTTTCCATTTATCAAGACAGACCTGGAATGTTGGCTACGATTCCATTAGCGTGAAGAGTTTGATTGCTCTTGAAGGATTTCTTAAAAACTACGAGGGCAACAATCAAAACACATAATTTTCAAGTCACTTTTCTAAATGGAAAAGATATCGAACTCGAATTCGTTCACTTGCCTTTGCAATGTTTGTAAAGATGTGAGCACCATTTATCAATCTATTTATCAATTTATCTCTCATTGCTTCAGTTTCAGTTACTTTACCTGTTGTGGTATGATATTTTTATTCTAGGTACATCGTCTTCAAGACATATTAATATGTTGAAAACCGACAGAAAAATTCAAATACGGTCACTTCCATCACTATTGTCCGAAGCACGTCAATGCGTGGTTCAAATATTAATTAACCACAGCGATTATGTTACGAGAAGGGGGATAAGAGCTGTTGAAAGGCCAAAAACAACAGCATACTTATAACCTGACGATCGAGTAACTACATATTAATAGTACATACATACCGAGCTACATATCGAGTACTTGCAGTGGATAAAATCATACCTAGATAACAGGCAACAATGCGCTACCATACCAAATATTAACGAAAATAAAGAAGTAACACTACACTCGTCGAACTAAGGTCCTTTATGAAATCTTACTAGGAAGTGCGCGACGGGTGGTCGTTTTGGGGACTGTCTTTTGTAATTTTGACGTTCGAAAAGTGCTGATCCTCAGCCTAATTTGAATAAATGACTTTTGATTTTGATTTTACTCACTAAATTATATGGTTGCGGAGTACAAGGACCAGCTTATTCGTGGTTCAAATCATATTTACAGAATAGGACACAAATTGTACAAATTGAAAATTACGACCATCATAAAAATGAGATCAAAACCATTCGATCACAAGAAAAACAAATTACTTGCTTAATCCCACAAGGAAGTGTGTTAGGATGCCCACTATTTTTAATCTATATTAATGACCTTCCCAAAACATTAAATAAAGAAAACGCTTTGTCAGTATTATTTGCAGATGATATTTCAATATTAATTAAGTGTGGCAATATAAATAACCCAAGTCTACAAATACAAGACACCCTCCAAACTGTATATACTTGGCTCCAGATTCACAACTTAGAAATTAATAGCAATAAAACTAAAATAATACAATTTAGATCATACAAAAAACCACCTCTCAATCTAAAAATAACATTCGTAAACACGCAAATAGAAAAAGTAAATACATTTAGCCTACTTGGTATAAATATTGACACACATTAACTGGAAGTCACACATAGAACATATAAAAACAAAACTCTCCAGATTCTCTTACGCTCTCTTTCAAATCAAACTACTAACTCTTAATAGAATAAATAAGGGTCCTGCACTCGGGGCATCTTGAAAGAGATCCCGGACAAGAATAGTTCCCAAAGGCCAAATCCCAGGCATGGGGTAACCAATCACCATCTCCCCCGTGTACCGCCATCCAACTAAACCATTCCTCCTCATCCGGCTATCCCGGCAGTCCGAAATCCCTAGGCCAGGTCCCAGACCTAGGGTAGCCCCAACGAACCCATTCCGTCCCACAAAACTCCTACCTTCTATCCTCATATCCTAACGGTCCCAGAGGAGAGGTAACGTCTGCTCCAAAAAAGGCTAACCCCAACAAAAAAAAAAAACTTGCAGCAGGTAAATAACTAGCGCCAATCTCACAGGCAGCGATAAATGCGCCCAAATCCTTAACATCAGCTGCGACAAACGCGCCAACAACCACACCCACGGCTGCGACCCACGCGCCAAACCCCACGACGCAATATGCGCCTCCCGCAAGCCTCTGGCAAAAGAGCATCGTGCGGAATAGTGTGACCAACCCCGACAACGACACAGACAGAGAGGGACGAGGAAGGATGCCTGGCAGCTCTAAAACTTTCTCGGGTGATGGAGTACGCCTGCTCCACAAGCGCGGTAAAGTCACAACCCGGGAAAGAAAAAAAGCAAAGGCACAGGTAGTACGCAACCAGACATCGGTTCGCACAGGGGACACCCCGCACGAAAGGCGTCCAGACGCGGAGCCACGCGACCGGCCGTCGGTCCGCACAGGCGAAACCCCGAGCGAAACACGGCCGGACGCGGAGCCACACGACCAGCCGTCAGTCCGCATAGAGGAAACCCCGAGCGAAACGCGGCCGGGCATGGAGCCACGCCACCGGCCGTCAGTCCGCACAGGGAAAACTCAGAGCGAAACGCAGCCGGACGCGCATCAAAGCGGGCGACCAACTGAAACCAAATACCTGGGCATATTTTTGGACAAACAGCTATTCTATCACATACGGCTCAATAGTCTGGTGGCCCAGAACAGACCATAGCACAGCCCAAAAAGACCTTGAAAAGGTGCAGCGGTTCGCTTGTATAGCCATCACTAGCTGCATGAAGACTGCACCCACCGCTGCCTTACAGGTAATGCTCGGGCTACCACCTCTACACCTGATCGTGCGGGAGGAGGCTGCCCTGGCTGCCCTTAGACTGAACATAGCAGGGACCCTAAGCAATGACTCGAGTGTCAAGCACTCACGCATTAGGGACGATGCGACCAAGCGACATCCATTGATGGCATCACCCTGCGATAAAACCCCAAAACTACACTACTTTCAAAAGCACTACGACGTTATACTCACAGAAGAAGAAAACGACCAGTCGGGCCCGGAAGAGCTTAGAGTCTACACTGTTGGCTCAAAGACCACCTCTGGAACTGGAGTCGGAGTTTTCTCACACGACCTTAACATAAAAATATCCAGCCCGCTGGGAATGCTCAACACCGTCTACCAGGCGGAATGTGTGGTGCAATAGTTTTATGTTTACATTGTTTTTATTTGTATGTATATTAGTCTGTAAGGTATTTATGATATGGGTCTTTAGCCCGAAATAAATTGATTTGATTTGATTATACAGGCGGCGTATGCCATAGAAGCCAGAAGAGTTACGGACACCCATACACATATACTCTCCGACAGCGCCTCAGTCCTCCAATCCCTAGCCAAACGATACATAACATTAGTTTCTAATCGCAACAAAGTGACACTGCAATGGATAAAAGGACACAGTGGATCACTAGGCAATGACGCTGATGACGAACTGGCCAGACAGGCATCCAGCGCGTCAGTCTGCGGTGCCGTGCCCATCGTGACCATCCCCTTAACCAGCTACACAGGTGGCTGCAGGAATTTACCTACACACAAGCGGAGAGCTGATGGACCTCGGCACCAGGCTGCAGGCAGTCCAGGGAAGCTATGCCATCCCCGGATGGCAGGCTAACCAGATGTCTGCTACGCCTGGACAGGGGTGGTCTGCGTCTGATAATGGGCACCATCACAGGACACTGCCCGCTAAACAAACACTTTTACACAATAGGCATAACGGACAGCCCCCTGTGCAGGGCCTGCATGGAGGCTGAGGAAACCGTTGCGTATGTACTCTTCGAATGTACAGGCGTCACCCAGATTAGGACAGATACCCTCGTGTCACCCAAATCTTACACGGATGTTCTTAGCAGACCAGGAGACATAACCAACTTCTGGAGGGAGGTGGGCTGGTTGGAGTAAACACCGACGGCCGCCATGGCCCACGCACAATGGTCCGCACTTAGTCCTTTGAGTGTTAAGTTGTTTAAGTGTTATGGGTAACATAGAATAAATAAGGAAATGTTTATTGAGCTCGTGTCAGAATATCGTCCATCCCTGCAGAGACAACGAGCTTACGGATTGTCTGAGGAGTGACAAGTGAGTGTATTTGCATAAATTTTAGAGACCCAATTCATTGTTTTTAAATAATGTATCATACATAATGTTTTAATTTTCCTAATAGATACTGACGACACTAAGATTTTACGGGAGCGGTTGCTATCAGTTGCTTTCAGGCTTGCAATGGGGTTGCAGAATGAGCCAAAAGTTGGTAAGCCGCTGCATTCATGATGTAACCGAGGCAATAACTCAGAGGTTATTAAGGAAGCATATAACCTTCACAATGACACTAGAAGAGCGGCGTGTAGCAAAGGAGAAATTTATTGATTCTCGACACCCATTTCCTGACGCGATATGAGCCATAGACTGCACCCACTTCAAAATTTTTGCTCCAAAGGTTCATGAAGAAGCCTATGTGAGTGGCCACCATGAGGGCCATCCACTAAATATGCAAGCAGTAAGTTTATCATTGACAGGTACCACCAATGTTTAACCAAAATTGTGTACCTTCCTGCATACATATATATTTTTCCGCCCCTGACCTTTTCATTTAAATATAAATGCTCGATGACCAGGAGCGAGACACGATGCGCACATATAGGCGAATTCGTCTGTACGCATGACGATGAAAAGAAAGGAGATTGGGAACTTTACTATGGGAAAAATCCCCATGGCGGACAATGATGAAAAGTACTTTATTTCAAAGCTTTAGACCTGTAGCTATGTTTACTTAAAGCGCTATATTGTGACTTATGGGAATTCCGAGGTATGATGAGTCAAAGTTGCAAATATTTTTGCCTAAAATAATTTGTTTTTTTTTTACATTTTAGGTGGGTTGCTTCGCAAAATAACTATACGTTACACTACTATATGCTACTATATGTTTCACTTATGTTTTCACTGAAAGTTTTTATTATTTGTTTTAAAAAATGTATAAACAAATTACTAATGTACTGTTTTTGACAATTTCAAGATACATTTTGTGCCTTACTAAATAATAAATAATCATCATCACCGTGGTACCGTACTGTATTATTGTTTATTTATTATATTATGGTACTTTTTACTGAATGTTTGTATATTTTATAACATCTATAATTCAAGTCTAAAACAATCATATTAAACAAATGCTAAATAAAAAGAGGAGTTATATGATAATAGGTTTTTATTAGTCATCATAATCTATGATAATAATATCGTTCAAAAAGGCAGCTGGCGCAAGATTGACATCTTCATGTCTGGCCCATGAAAGATAGTAAATCATACTCGCAATATGTGCACAACACCCCACTGTGCGGCGGCCATGGATACAAGAACAATAACAGTTATGTATTCCTTCTCGTCCATTTTGTGTAGTGTCAATTAAAATGTACGTATAATATTGCCTCAGTCGCACATGACGTGACTGGATGCGGCCTCTTATCAGTGTCTCATTTTCGATCAACTCCGGGTGTCGATACACTTCAATTGCATAATTGCTATTGGATCTCAAATGTTCGTTGCAATATGATCGGGCTAGCTTTAAATGGTATATACCTAGAGTTACTGAAAATAGTTCTTCATAGGTTAGCCTGGGGAAATCCGCCAGGTCTGGGTTATTCGCTTCCATTCTTACAAATGTCGCCCTTTGTCTGTTTATGTTATTACTTATAACATAATCTGCCAAAGTATTTTCAGTATTCATATTTTCATTTATTATGTTTATATATTGTTGAGCTCGTTCATTATCTTCATATGGAGTTTGGTTTGCATTTATTATAGCCGCACAGATTCTAAAATCTACCATCATGTTCTTCATTGTTACATTAAAATAATGTTGTCTGAAGATTTTAAAATCCCTTTTAAATCTTCCGTTAATAGCTTCTACCACCCACCGGCACATTGTGACTAATCTTGATTTGTTTGCTTCGATGGTGGTTAATTGTTGTCCTCGTGCTCTAGTGGGTGGCATATGTACTTGAAATCCACATTCTTCAATTGTCGAGACGGCGTCTCGAAAACCTCTATCTAATATGAATGTGTCTCCTGGTCTGAGGAACCACTCGAGACCAGATTCAGTTTCACCATCCAGTAGACGTCGAAGAATTGTCGCATCGGACGTAGTTGCGGCGTAGGGTCCAAAAACATCTATGATATGTCCATCTGCGCACACTATTAAAAAAGGCTTCAGAAGATTCCTGAACTTGTGTAGGCTGTATGTTTTTCGTTGAAATAAGAAATTCATGCTTTTCTGTAGGTAAACATAAGTGCCATCTAATATAACTACAGCGTTAGAGCCTTCATTTCCAAAAAATGCCTTTGCAATACTTAGATTTCTTGCTATAACTTCTTCCCTTGTCAAATGATCTATGCTAAGATAAAGAGGGACATAATCTTGTGTCAAACATTGTCTTGTTAGACGAATATTTTTTTCTAATGTTCTTCTCGACATTTTAAATAATGTTGCCAGTCGGTCATTAGGTTCTCCAGTTCTTATTTTAGACAGATATACTCCCAAACATGTAGCAGGATTTCGTGATCTCGTACTTAAAGATGGCGTATGATGCAAAATGGCATTAAATTGATTTTTTGTTAAAGATGTCCAAAAATGGAATTCATCATCATCATAACTATCAAGGTTTTCGAAATCTTGCTTTTTTTCGAGACCCCATTTGTAAATGTTTATTATGTCTAGCATATAATCACTGTTGAAATCTTGATGATTACCCTGTAGCATCAGCTCTTCCCATACATTGTTTCTGAGGTGCGTATCACAGACTCTGGCACGATAAGGGATATAGAAATTATGATTTTTTAACATATGAAGCTTTATGAATTTCGACACAGAATGACTTGGTGCATTTCGACAGTTGTCAAATATGCAACGTCTTGAAGTATTAGGGGCACGTGAATGGCCGCCAAGACTAAAAGCATTATGGGGCAATAACTGTCCCTCGGGCACTCCTGGTTCATTGTCCGGCTCATCTGGTTCTGGAACATGTTGTACCGGTTGTTGTTGAGCTTGCACTGAACGATCAGCTCTCTGCCAAAATGAAAATACTAATTATTGCATAAATAATAATATACACACTATTCTGCCACTATTTCATTACAGCCTTGAAATGATATAAAATGAATATAAAATCTAAACGTAAATGTGAATGTCATCTATATAATAGTTAATGCATACCTCTCGTGGCGCTATTTCGTGCAAAATAAATTCCACGTGACCTCTGTTTGTCTCAAGGAATGCTTGAGATAATCTATGTTTTCTGCGCCGCAACACAGATCGATCACAACTAACACAACGGTTTGGTATATCCATTTTAACCGAAATCCAATCAAAGAGCAAAATCGACAAAGTCCGTGAAACAAAGCAATCAGTCGGGTCAGAATCAGTAATAAGTTCAAAACACAGGGAGCGCACAGATCACAACGACAGATGACGAAGGACTACGAGTGGCGTATTGGGTGTTCGAGCGATGCGCGCAAGCAGCGAAACCGGTTTGTTTTTTACCTGACTAAACACAATGCCGAGCCGCAGCGCGCATTGTCATAGCCATTTGACGTATTTTTGTGATGACAGTATTAATATTTAGGTGTAATATCAAGTGTAAAAGTAAAAATATTAAAATATTCAAACCTTTTTTTTTTCAATATTCCCGTTTGTTACAGAAAAAAAAAATGCACGGCAATAAAGTGGATGATAGTATCTATCATCTGTGATAGGTTTCGTTTGTGTCCGCTACTTTTCGAAAAGCGGGGCAGAAATTTCCCAATATCATTTTGATAGTGGATTCATTTTGATATGTACGTCGGGTACATGGTTGCTAGGTAGGTAACTGGCCAAAGCTGTTAGCTTGTTTGCTTGAGCGTGAAAATATACCAACCGAGTATATTATCAATGTTTATTTTTTTATGTGATGATGGATATCCATTGGAGCCATGGCTTATGACACCACTGAAACATCAACCGCCTTGCCACACCGGAGCGTCGTTATACAGATGCTCACTGCTCTGCAAGGAACACCGTAGAGCGATGTTTTGGTGAGCTCAAATCTTTGTTTCGGTGTCTGTCACATCAGCGCCAGCGGATGCACGCGCCCTATAGAGCTGGACTAATAATAAACGCATGTGCAGTTCTCCACAACATGAGAATAAAACACAGGTTGATGGACGAACCAGACACCAACACATCAACCAATGATGATGGATTTAATGATGTCAGCCTTGAAGAAACAGGTAAATAATGCAGAATAAATAAAAATTAAAAAAATGTATTGAGAATTACCTCATTTCTTTTGTAGAAATATTATGTAGTGTATGGTAGAAACTCTTGCTCCATGAAAGGATCTTTGATGATCCTGATGAGCCTTTACTGATTTCTATTTAATGTTCTTTTATTGCTGTTAATTAAAATTTTACTTCTTGTTGTAGCGAAACGCCACTATTTATGCAACAATGGAATCGTCTGTTGAAATCGATACTGCGGATTCCTCGAGCCTCTACCACACAACAATACCATTGTACGCGATTGCACTTGCATTGTTAAGTGCAGGTGCACTTCTTACCATCTACTTTATTCGTCGTCATTGAGCAAAAGTCATCAAAATTGAATCGAATAAAGAAACCATCGAGTTGTCGCAGCGGAACAAGAAAGCCGCAACTTTTGCCGTAGAAATTGGCAAATGCTCATCTAAGGGGGAAAGTGTTATATCTGTGAGTGCCTCCCAGATACGTCATCACCATACATTCGGTTACTGTGAACGGATTGCGCAACCCAACTTGAGGCACCCAATAAAACCAACCAGCAGATTCGGCGCGGGGCCTTTCGTCACATACATCGGTTGTTAGGACACCCACTTAGTACTTACTTAATATTAAGAAGTAATTGTAATTTCTTTATAAAATTCATTTCGTGGAAATTTTGGTGTTTTTTTTTTTTGGACTCCTTCGCTGCCCATCACGTAATTAGCTTTATAATATTAGTATAGATGGTATAGATATAATGTTTTGTTTTGAATTTTACATTAAAATTATATTTTAATTTATTTTATTATATTGTTACGAGCTGGGGTTCGGGATAAATTAATTTAAACCAGTTTTATCAAAACACACAAAAACAGTTTAATCAAATAAACACAAATAATGAATAAGCAGGACGTCAAACAGAATCACTTGTTTCGCTTCTACTTCACTGTTCGCTTGTATCGCATTCGATCGCATTCGTAAAGGTGCCCATACACGGGACAATTATCGTAACGATTCGTCGCTCGATGTTAAAATCGAACGACAAATTGTACGTGTGTGGCAATATCGCATCCGATTTTGTGGTCGAACGATCGATTGGAGATCTCAACAGGCAACCCCGAAAATATCGATTGCGATCTGAACATCGGTCGATATATCGCACGTGTATGGCGTGATCGGATGCGATCTTCGTCAGTCTGCCTCTATCTTTCGCGCGACTAGCACGTACGGTACCTGTAAGTTTTTTGCGATGTCGTGGAGCAAGGATTTTCTGGTGGAATTTATAGAGTTACTCCGAGAACACGAGGTTTTATGGAAAATAAAACACAAGGACTACCATAATCAGATGAAACGAACTGGATGTTATGAGGTATTACTTAGAAAAATGAAGGAAGTAGATCCTAGTGCAGACATAAGTAAAGTGCAAAAGAAAATTAACAACCTGCGCACTGTTTTTCGTAAGGAGCTTAAAAAAGTGGAGTCTTCTCGTGCATCGGGAAGTGGTACTGACTACATTTACCCTTTAACCGCCATCGCCGTAATATTACGTGTTGTAACTATAATACCTCAGTCGCCACGTCGGAATATTACGTAAAAGTCCTGTCATTTAAAAAATGTTCAATAGATGTTGAATTTGCTTACTAAATCTTAGTATATTTCGTGTTATTACTTTATTTTTAACAGTACTAGAAACATATTTTAGCTAATTAAATGAAATAATTAATAGTTCTCAATTCGTGATACGTCTAAATATCAACCTACTTCGCCGAACCCGTGATTTCACGCAGACTAGTGTTGTACCACATATGAAACTCCTGATGCTAAATTAATAAAAAACATCGTGTTTTTTATCAAACTATCAACTAAACATTCATTCAAATTTCATAGTTTATTAACGATTTAATTATTTATTCAAAACCCAATAAGCTTAAGTGATATAATATGTAGAAATCAACAAAGAAGTATAAATTACCGACTTATGCCGGCATAAGTCGGTACGTCACTAGTGCAGACGATCCGCGAACGCCGTCGCCGTAATTTTACGTGCGGCTCAAGGTCAACTAAAGTCTTATTTTGAATAAACGTCAGTTGCGCTAGCGCCATCGCCGTGATAACACGTGCTTCATTATTATTATTTCTGAGCTAGTTTCGAGAAGTTGTCGATAATGATAAACGACGACGAAGACCTATTAAATATATTACAGCAATCAATTAATGATATTAGCAGTAGTGGCAGTTCAACGGCGGATAGTGATAATGAATCGGTAAATCACTTTTTGGTTTTTCTAGTCTGTTTATTTATCCTACAGTCAAAAAGACAGCTAGATAATAATAATATGTGTATTTACCGTATTTATTTTGTTTTAAAGAAAAAATAAAGTTGATTTAGTTATTTTATTTGTTGTTAATATTATTTGTGTCCCAATATTTTAACAGTCGACACATTAATCGTAATAAACAGATCAAATTTTGACATATATCATTTTTAAATGTTATGCTGTCATTTTTGTCCGCAGGATAATAGAATAGATTATATAAGTTTAATGTTTTGTTTGTCATATATATTTCGTGTATAATAAGTACTAATCTCATTTTAAATTGCTACAGGAACAGGAAGAATCTTCTACTACTTGGAGTGAGACAGCGTTCACACCTCAACTGTGTGAATTTAATGACTACATAGCAGGAATTCAATCAGACGGTGTTAATTCTCAATCTAAAGAATTGGACTGTTTCTTACATTTTCTAGGCGAAGAAATTATATTAAAAATAGTAGAATTCACTAATGCTCAACATCAAAAATTTATACGTCGCTGTGATTTAAGAGTTTTTTCAAGGCTACAGAATTGGCGAGAAATTTCTGTTGCAGAAATGTATGTATTCCTGGCTGTTACATTTTTATTTACACGAAACAAACATCTGACTATAGAGGAACACTGGGCTACGGACCCCTTATTACAATCTCCAATATTTTCCAAGACAATGTCTAGGAACAGGTATACTACTATACTAGGTTTACTTAGTTTTGCTTTACCAGACACGGACTCTGCCCACGTTCTAAAAGACATACTACCTCTGCTGCAACACATCAAAAACAGTTTCAGGAGTTCTCTTACGCCATACCGAGACCTGTGTATAGACGAAAGTATAATGCCTTTTAAAGGTTACATTTCAATTAAGCAATATATACCAAATAAAAGAAACCGTTTTGGTATTAAGCTATTTATAATATGTGATGTTAAGACTAAATATATAATTGATTTTATAATTTACTGTGGATCACGAACTGAAATAGAGGATCCCAATAATTTAGGAATCACCGGCGCCGTGGTTACGACACTTTTAGAAGGCTTAACCGATGAAAACCGACGAATTTATGCAGACAACTGGTACAGTAGTCCTAAACTGTATCAATACTTACACAATCGAAAAACATATGCATGTGGCACGGTGCGGCTCAATCGACTTAAGAAAGCTGGTGCAGGAAATTTTAAACCTTTAAAAAAAGGAGAAATTCACGCGCTATACAATAAACCTCTGATGGCTCTGAAGTATAAAGATAAAAGAGACATTTATATGCTCTCTACATGTCACACGGCTGTGTTTGGACCTACAAATAAATACAATAGACTAACTGGGCTGCCTGTAATGAAACCGGAAATAATCATAGATTACAATAATAAAAAGGGGACAGTTGATAATACAGATATGTTGTTACATTCAGTTCAATGTATAAGGAAATCTAAAATATGGCATAAAAAGCTCGGGCTGCATCTCATTGACCTATGTATGCTTAATGCTCATGCCTTCTTTAAAATAATTCATACAAATACAAGCTTGGCCGATTTTCAATTAGGAGTTATTAGGCAGTTAATAGAAAAATATAAAGCGCCTGAGTTGGAATACTCGCTCCCGACCACTTCTCGATCCACAAGTGCACTACGATTGTCAGCACAACATCTTGCTGACCATATGCCAGAATATACAAAAGGCAAAAAATCAAGACCTTGTTTTGTATGCCAACATACAAAATTACATGAAAGACGTCGGAAAGAGTCTCGCTTCATGTGTGAAATTTGTCAAGTAACACTATGCATCGTTCCATGCTTTAAAATATACCATAAACAAAAAGAGTTTTAATTTAATCATAAACTTTATCGATAAATAAAAAAAATATGTGTCCAGACCTAAAATGTCTATCTACTCAGTAATAATTTGGCTGATTTTGTTACGTCATTCGTATTTGGCTTTCGAAGTGAGCGGACGTACATCATGTCAGCATCTGAAAAATCTCCTCCGCTATCACCATCTATTCTCAAACCAAACACATATGAAAAGAGAAAAAAATACACCGATGGATCGACGCAGACAGAGTCATATTACACGTGTTATGTGAAATCGAAAGAAAATGATTGTACGGCCCTATTTAATTTACCCGAATTAAGATTTTTTAATCAAAGACCGCAAGATCCTCGAAACGAGCATTTTGGTGCACTGATAGCATATGAAATGGAGTCTGTTCAACCAGAAGTTCGGTCACAAGTGTATATGGACATCATAAATTTAATACGTAATGCTCGTGCAGAAGACTTAACAGAAAATCAAGGGACTTTCAACCCGTGTCCATCTCCAGAATATTAATTTTTTATGAAGAATTAACAATCAAGACTAATTACCTAACGTATGTTTGAAGACTGATTAACGTAATGGCCCGGCTACACGCTCCGTCTTGCCTGCGAGCATGTCTGCACAAACTAGTTTGCGCAGGTAAGCGAGTGCGTGTGGACGCAAGACGGTAGCTCGCGCAGTCGCAGAATGTTCAGTATTTTTGTACAGTCATGACTGCACAGGCCTGGACTGCGCAGACAAGACGGAGCGTGTAGCCGAGCCATAAGATATTTGAAGACTGATTAACGTGTTTGAAACAAGAAAAGAAATAAACCTTTGATTAAAAATGAGTAAGTTTTATTTATTTCATTAGTTTGTTTATCGATAATTATATTTTACAACATTATGCCAATTGTACCTAAAGGTTGCTGGCGCTAGATGCATTCCACGCGAATTATGACATGGCGGTTAAAGGGTTTATGTACCAAAGTTGTGGTACTATGAGAAATTAATGTTTTTAAAAGATCAAGAGCAGCCATAGGGAGCGACAAGTAGTTCAATGGATACAGTAAGTACACAATATTTATTATTTTTATATATTTCTTATTATGTTTATACATTTATAAAATTATTTATTTATTATTTCTAAAATTATTAATAAAGTCCTATGAAGTTGTTCTGCCAAGGTACAGATCCGGCATTATTAAAATAGTCGACAAATAATTCTCTTACTTGATTACCAGTATCGTTACTACGTAATGGTCGCCTTCGGAGTCCTAGTAAATCACACCGGAGGCCTTCTTCAAATTCATTATTTTCAAAGTTTTCTCTATCAAACACAGTTAACGGTGTATAGGTGTTAGGACTATTACGGCGTAAGTAATTATGCAGAGCACAGCAAGCCATTACGATTTTTTTTATGTTGTCTAAATCCATGTTAATTTCTGTTTTTAATACACCAAACCTGGCAACTAAAATGCCGAATACATTTTCTATTATTCTTCTTGATCTAGATAAACGGTAATTAAAAATTCTCCTTTGAATGTTCAGTTGTTTTTTATTAAAAGGTTTCAAACATAAAGGCTTCATCGCCTACAAAAACATAAGGCAAAGTCGTACCATTTACTGTAGTAGGATTTGGTAATTTTAAGGAATTATTTAAGAGGTTTTTGTAGAAGTCCGTTTCATTTATAACACCACCATCCGAGACTCTGCCGTTTGTACCAAAATGAAAATAAATAAACTCATAATTGGCGTTAGCAATGGCCATTAGGACTTGACTATGAAAATGTTTATAATTATAAAAATAAGATCCAGCTCCTGGAGGAGGTCTTATCCTTATATGTTTCCCGTCTACAGCGCCCAAACAGTTAGGAAAATCCCATCTATTTTCAAAGTTTTTCCCAATTTCGATCCATTCGTTCTCGCTTGTTGGAAACTGCAACAAATAAATAATTATCTTTTATTAATTGTTTCAGCAATCTGATGACGACAGTATTGAAACCACCAGAGATGAAGTCGCTTCACCAAGATCAGACATCGCATCAGTTGAAAGGTTTAGTGAGCCTCAACAAGATCGTAGTTTTAAACGCCGGAAAAACCTGTCAGTTTCCCAAAATGTTGATCGAACTATTGAAACTATAGGCAATAAAATATGTGAAATAGCAGAGGATGACAAGTTTGATGCCTTCGGTAAAAACGTGGCACATAAGTTGCGATCTTTGCCTACAAATCAACGCTTATTTGCGGAAAAAATTATAAATGATGCTCTGTTTGAAGCCGAAATGGGTAATTTAAACAAACAGTGTTTCTTTCCCCCTCAATCCTTTCCTATTTGTCACTCACAAAAATTACAACCACTCTCTTCACAAGTACTCAATTTTCAAGCACGTGAGCCACTCATACTACAGCCACCCACACAAAGATTCGTTAACACAACTCAACCATCCACACAACAGGAACTCAACTTTCATATACGGGAGCCACTCATATTACAGCAACCCACACAAACAATAGTTCATACAACTCAACCATCCACACAACAGGAACTCAACTTTCATACACGCGAGCCCGAAAAAGAATCTCCAGTCCATGTTCACATACCAGATGACGCGCAAACATTTTATAATACTTTTTCCGTTGAATGAAAGTAATTTAAGCCAAATGTTAAGATATACTATTATGTAAGATGTAAAACAAGAATTTGTCGATAATATAATGTTTTAAATATATTTATATTTCATTATACCTAATTATCATCACTAACAGCGCATAATAATCAACTGCTATGGTAAAATTATACTTGCCTTACAGTAATCCTTTAATGCATTGAAAATGGCTTCGAACGTTTCTGGAATGATCTTTCCCAAAGACTGTGGTGAAATCAACGTTGTAAATTTTAAATCTTCGTAAGTCCTTCCAGTAGCCAGGAAACGCAGTGTTGCAGTTAGACGTTCGTGAGGAGTAATAGCTTGCCTCATATTGGTATCATTTTTTATTATTCTGGAAGATACCTTATGCAAAAGCTCTAAGTATGTTTCCTCTGTCATCCTAAGGTAGTTATGCCAATCTTTAGGATGAAAACGTAATTCCTCAAGAAGATTGATGTGAGAATATTGATGTCTTTTCAGAAGCCATCTCTTAGTCCATTCTCTCCTAGTCTTCCTTTTATTTATTGTAGAAAGTCTTTTTTTATATAAAATGAGCGCCAATGCGCTTAAGCAAAGTAGTTGCGACTTCATCGCTCACCCACGTACGTGCTAAACGTTTTCACTCCGCACAGAGACTGAGAATCGTACGATCACATCGTTCGTGTGTGACGGACGGAAATCGAAAGATAAAATAGTACGATTTTCTTGACGATCGATCGAAACGACAAATTGTCCCGTGTATGGGCACCTTTACCGAACTGTCCCCTCAACTCTTGGAAAGTGGCGGGCGGCGTCGTAGCATCGACCGCGGAAGGTATACGGTAATAAATAGGCAAGCCGCTAAAACGGGCCCCTCAATGTGTTGCCTTTAAGAGGCGAGCAATATGTGGAACGCGTTATTAAACGCTTCCCTGTGTGTGGTTGCTAATTGTGTCTCTGTAGGCGCGCCGCGGCGATGAATTATGTATCAACGCCGCTTTCTTCACGACACCTTGGCGGTCTGTCCCCGCCAGGTGAGACCCCCAGTTACCTGGGGGAGGCCCGGCGAGAGACGACCAGCGACAAGATGCCGACTCGACGCTCCCACAGGAACTGTCCCCTCAGTCCAACAATCCGCTATTTATAAGCCGAGCTGATCTCTCTGGAATATTCGCGAATGTTTGCCACAGTTCACAGTTAGCGGCGAAGCTTCGAGACAGTACTAGAGATATTTGTCTAATTATTTTCCGTTATTCGATAATAGATGGCGGTGGCGTCTAAGTACAATCGTGCGTGTAGTACTTGCTACTTGATAATAGATGGTGACAGCGGGTCGTTCCTAGACTTTTATTTGAATTTTCCTGAGAGCTATGGAAAGTTCTAGGCTTTTTGATCCACGTAACAATATCATTTTGTAGGACAGTACCCAAGTAGCAAAATTTGGCCCTCAGCCTCGCCCAAGTATCCTAGGAGCATGTATTTTGTAGCCCTATATAAATCCTACAAACGATTACAGAACCGCATTTGGGCGCAGTTTATAAGACTAATACGCCCTATAATCGTTTTTTTTTTTACAGTCTGGTAATGTGCAATTCGATTTTATAATTTTCTTATTACTTGGTTTTACACGATATAATTGTCTTATAAAGATCCGGTAAACACACTGAATAAGCGCGATTAGTCCTCTAACGATCTGGTGCGTGCAGCTACTGGTGTAATCGATCCAACAGTTGTCATTGCGATGCCATTACTAGAGCATTCGTTCTTCATTCATTTTGTAACGGTGAAGTGCTGGTGTCATAAGAAAAAATATAATTTTTTCAATGGGGAAATTTCTAATCAACATTATAATATCTATTTGCTTAACATACTCGTAGGTAACTATTGTCATTTGACTGTTGTGTAAAGAATGCCTACTCAACTTGCGAAATTAATTTTATTGGTAAAGTGTTGGACGATAATAAACATATCTTCATGCCCCTTTAAAACTAAGCATATTTATTATTTGTTCATTCGATAATAATTAACAAATACTTAAGCCGCCATAGGATCTGGAGCACGTGTCATATTATTGCATTACCAAAACTTATATAAAACAATTTAGTCAAAGCTAAGACTACCACAGGATATACCTACTTCGCCACCATATTTAGGTTTTAGGATTCTTTTAGAGAAATACAACAGAAAGAACCCCGCAAGCCAATACATGTAGTATAATGTTTTAATCAGAACTACTATTTTCAGAATAGTGACAGAATTACTTGGAAACGATTTTACATTTCTCTTTAAAATTGATTTCGACATAGATCAAGAGAAGTGTAGGGATGCAAAACGGTGATATATTATGTCATGTAATTTTAAGTTATTTTTTTCGGTAAAAACGCTTTATTTGCGTTTTGATATGATTATTACGAGAATGGGATCAACGACGCGATTACTTTTTTTTACATTGCAAGAGTTGTAGCGAGACGGTTGAGAAAAAAAATACCAATTCACCACTTTTAAAAATTACTGTATAATTTTGAAAAATAAGAAAAACAATAGTATATAAAAAGGTATATGTTAGACTGTAGATTGAGAAAAAAATGGATTTTAAAAAAGAGGGACGAGTCAAACTTAGTGGTTAAACAGATATAACGGAAATTATCTTCGCGCACGACCTATCCCTAAAAAGATTGCAATCGATTCAAAATATAGGCCTATGCACGTAGATCAATATGATCCTTTTTGTAACGTACACTAAGTTAAACCGTAAAATACACGTTATAATTATTAGTATGCGAAGTTAGATAACAGAGTAGAAAATAATTATTAGATAATCTACTACAGTAAAATGAGAAAATAGGTAATGTAAAGAGGTCCCTTAAACTAGCTGGATGTGACGCTCTGGAAGGTTGCCGTTGGTGCCGATGTCTAGCGACGCCAATGGATCGGTGTCAGCGAGGTCACCAAAACTCTGCGACGGGAGTCGAATGTCCGCAACTATGTTACGACGACGTCGACTGGACACGTCGTAGACCTCACAATGAGCCGGTTCCCAGAAGCCCGTCGGGGAAAAGCCGAAATTCGGCTTGTATGGTCGTCGTCTAAAGACAAATAAACAGAACGATCAGACCAAGGTTACAAGCAGAATTTTCGATATAGCTAGCGAGAATCGCCGGTAGAACAGATTAGAATAATAAAAGGAGAAGAACTGAAGTAATACGTACCAGCTAAACGGATGAGTTGCACACAGAACTTTTCACTTTGAGCGGATAGCACTTAATACAACGTAGACTTATTTAAAATATAGGGCTCAATAATAGAAATTTAGGCCTGGAGGTTCCGAAAATAAAAAATTCATCTGATTCGTTCGGATTCAATCTGCAGTCTGCCCGTTGACAAGAGAAAATTTTCGCCTTCAATTTTTACAGGTTCGAAATTTGAGGTAGAACAAAAAATATAAAGGCCAGTGTTTCAAAAAAAGGTTGATTTAGAAACCAAAAAGTTTCGTCCGCAGCGGATTTACGCTGCAGTACCCCTTTTCCAGCAAAAAAAAAAGGTGTGTGGCAACCCTTAAAGGAAGTGACAACCCTAAGTGAGTGACACCATATAAGAGTGCCAAACCAATAACACTCAAATGTATAAGCAGGAGACAACCCTACAGGGGAGGACTGAAATAAACTAACCTAAATAACCTAACTTAATAAACCTATAAATAATATGACTCAGCAAAGGTATTAAAAACTAACAACATCGCAGTGCAGCTGATACAGAATAAAATTGAAAGTCGACCTTCACTTAAACGTTATCAGTGCGAGCTCCAGATGTGTCCACTAAACCTAACAATAACGAAAGACATAAAATCTAGGAATTAATTAATGAAAATAAACGACCTAATTAAATCCTGGAAATCCCCTAAATATATACAAGAACAAAGAAAAATAAACGACTTGCAGTCAGACATAACGACATGCAGTAAGACAACGACATGCAGTCAGACAAAACGACATGCAGTAAGACATAACGACTTGCAGTCAGACATAACGACTTGCAGTCAGACATAAAACGACGTCAGTAAGAAAAAAAAAATGACTTCAGTCAGAAAAAAAATAAATTAATTCTTATAAGAAAGGTTAAATTAACGTAATTAATCATTTAAGAATATCTTTTATATGATATTTGCCGGTATGAGAGGAATCACAGTCTTGTAGGATATATGTAGTCCTAGACACGACCCTGATCACTCGGCATTTAATGAAGCGAGGAGCAAGCTTTCCAGAAAAATATTCACTAGTTGAAGACTTTGAAAAATTACGCCTCCATACAATGTCGCCAGTGTTAAGTGTAATTGCTGTCCGGTTTGTATTATAAGTTCGAGAATTTCGTAGGAAAGCAGAAGAGAGATTGTCTGCCACTTTCGCATAAATCTCAGCCAGGGAAGTCAGATTCTTCGCATGTTGTTCCCGACTTTCAGCTAAATTAGTGCTTAGAGTCTGGCTATTAGCGCGAAATGAATCCATACAGACCTCTCTACCGAATATGAGGAAGTTTGGCGTGAAACCTGTCGCTAAATTAATACAGGAATTAAGATAAAGTTTGACTTTGGGTAACAATTTTGCCCAATTTCTTTGGTTCTCACCAACTAATATGCTCAAACACGTCACGACACTTTGGTTATAGCGTTCTACCGTGTTGGCTTGAGGAGTATAATAAGGGGTATACGTTGGGGAATCAATGTGAAAAGACCTAAGAAAATTTATAAACTGATTACTACGAAAAACTGTAGCATTATCACACAGTATTGACCGCGGAACTCCGAAATTAAAAAATATTTCAGATTCCAAGGATTTAATAACTGAACTTGCGTCAACTTTTTTAAGAGGAACAAGCCAGACATATTTAGAGAAAACGTCGACCATAGATAGAATGTATTTGTACCCAAAATAAGCGATAGGTAAAGGTCCTATGATATCGATAGAAATCATTTGTAACGGCAAGGAAACCTCCTTGGGATAACACATTTGACCACGTGGTTGAGTATTCGCGATCTTATAGGCTTTACATGCCTCACATTGCCTTAATGTTTCTGTAACATCCCGATACATGTTCGGCCAATAGAAAACATCCTTGAGCTTAAGATAAGTCTTTGTGACTCCAGGATGTATGGAGTAAGGATTATTATGAACTTCCCAAATCGCAGATGGAACCTTTTCAGTGGGTAAAACCATGCGCCAAGGATCAGAACACAAAGGACTAACGATCGGCATGCGTCTTAGAAGAACACCGTTCCGAATGGTGTATGCTGGAAACATTTGTGGAGTATCGCGAGCACCTAAATAAACCTTTTTATACCACCTATCATTAGTATGGTCTGGACCTTGATCGAAAGTAACTGGACAAGCATACATTCTAGATAGAGCGTCTGGAACGACGTGTTGTGCACCCTTGCGATGAACGATGTCAAAAGTATATTGAGAAATAATAGTAGCCCATCGAGCTAAACGTCCGGAAGGGTTATTCAGCGTAAGGAGCCATTTTAAGGCCATATGATCCGTTATAACAGTGAACTTCATCCCGTCTAAATAGCAGCGGAAATGTTTAATAGAATCAAGAACAGACAAAAGCTCACGTTCAGTAGTACTATAATTACGTTCCGCTTTGGAAAATAAGCGAGAATAATAAGCAATAGGATGTTCAACGTTATCAATTTTTTGTGAAAGAACCGAACCAAGACCAACAGATGATGCATCGCATTGTAAAATGAAAGGCTTCGAAAAATCAGGACAAGCCATAACAGGGGTATTAATTAGCGCCTCTTTTAATTTGATAAATGCATTATCGGCGGCATTATCCCAACTTATAGGGTCACGACCCTTCCTTTTTCCTATAAGGGCAGTGAGTGGAGCTATTATGGATGAAAAACCATCAACGAAACGTCTATAATAGGAACACATTCCAATGAAACCGCGCAGTGATTTAGCGGTAGTAGGAGTTGGATAGTCCCTAATAACATCAAGCTTGCTGGGATCAGTTTGTAAACCCTTTTCGTTTACAATATAACCCAAATATTTTAATTCGCTTTTACAGAATTCACATTTTTTAAGGTTAATAGATAAGCCGGCTTCTTTGAGGCGTTTTAGTACCTTTCTAAGGAGTGCGAGGTGACTGTTGAAATCTTTGGAAATCAAAATTAGGTCATCAACGTAACCGAAAACATAGTTATCACTAGTTGAAGTAAATTCAAAATTGACAATCATATCCGTAAGACGTTGCATCTCAGAAGCTGCATTTGTGAGACCAAATGGCATTCTGACAAATTCGAATAAACCACGTTGAGGTACTATAAAGGCAGTTTTCTCACAACTCTCCTTATCGGCAAGGGGGATCTGCCAAAATGCGCTTCTAAAATCAAGCGAGCTCATATATCTAGCACCGCGAAGGTTATCAAGGATATCGAGAATACGGGGAAGAGGATAAGAATCCCTGGTAGTAACGCTATTCAACTTCCTACTATCGACGCAAAAACGAACAGAACCATCCTTCTTAGTAACCATTACCACTGGACTAGCCCAAGGAGAACGAGAGGGACGAATGACACCCATCTCCAACATCTTATCGATTTCCTCATTGAGAATCTTTAGTTTAACGGGAGAAAGAGGGTAAAATCGTTGTCTAATTGGTGGTCCTGTTGTGTTTATTTTGTGTGATAGCCAAGTAGTCTTACCAAGGCCAATTTTATCAGATGAAATATCTTCAAACTCATCAATGACCTTTTGAAGGCTTAACTCTTGATCAGGTGAAAGAATGTTACGAGGATGAATATAACGAACCTCTTCAATAGAAGAAACTTGAGGAGGAGAATGAGTATCGGAAGGAAGGAACATATTACCTTTGATATTTTTGTTAAATGCTCGGCTAAAAACGGAAGTTAAACCAAACTTGTTCCAGAATTCGATACCTAAAATTACAGAAGAAGACATAGAACGTGCTACTAAAAACTCATGTACAAAGGTTGTACCATTAAACTTAACTGGGAGATAAATAGTTCCCAAAATATCAATAGGCGAATTATTAGCGGAAATAACACGAGGACACGAATCATTTGTGTTCAGTGAGATACCTAGTTGCTGAGTTAAACGATCACTAATAAGGGACATTTGAGCACCAGAGTCAAGAAGAGCTCTAACAACTTGGTTACACAACAAAATCTCGATAAAAGGGCGGTTATCAGATGAATCGGACGCTATCACCGGTGACACTGTACGGAGTAATGCGTGTCGCCGGTGGTTTAAACATTTTTTGGACTGCATTTTGGGCAATCTCGAGTTATAAAACCAGGTGTGCGGCACTTAAAGCATAGCATACCAGGAAAATTAGGGCAAGTACGATAGGGATGCCCGGTTTTATTGCATTTTGGGCATTGTTGTGTACTGGTTACGCTTGAAACGGATTTAGTTGATTTGGTTGATTTTGTCAAAAAACTTTCGAAATGAGAAACTGTATCGACAAGTTCATCCAAGTTTTTAAACTTGTGAATCGATAGACATGGAAAATATTTATTGTGCATATTATGAATAATTATTTCTAATAAATCATCTTTACCGATCGGTTTGCGCAATGAATCGTTTAATCGCGAGATTTTCCTGGTAAAATCTCTAACAGATTGATCAGGTTTTTGTTCTAGAGTTCTAACCTGTTGTTCAGTTTTGAACTCGAAATCTATAGGTCCAAATGATTTCAAAAAGTTTTGTTTTAATTCAGAATAAGTCATATCAGGTCGGCGAATTGACCTGTAATACTCCAAAGCGTCGCCAGTCAACAGTTCATAAAAGCGTTTAAGGAGATAACCGTCTGATATGTCGTCTCCCTCTTTTCGTTCCTCAATAGACGAAAAGAACTCCCTAACAGACGTATCGCCAGAGAAACTAACGTGCCATTTCATAAGTGAGAATCTTTTTTGGGGGTAAGGCGGACAATCTTCAGATTTCATAGGAGATGGAAGACTAGAACCTGGAGTTGCCCTAGGTGGGATCGGTGGTGGTCTAGAAATAATCGGGCTTTCGCGAAGGGGTGTCTCACTAATAGAAGCTTCTTCTGCCATGTTTATAACTCAAAAGGAAAATCCAGAGATAAATGACAAGTCTGCTGAAACTAGCTGGAACGCGTTAGATACCGAGTAGTAAGATCGATAGGGAGATAGGACGACAAATAAACGACAAAGGTAACAGCTGGGCTCAGAATCTAAAAAAAGGAAAATAGACACTAGCAAACCAACATTCAAAAAACTTACCTTATTATCGCGACGCCTAAACATCCACACATCAAACACACACTACGGGAAACTAACTACAGCTACCTATAGGAATGGAATAAAACACGGGTTAAATATGTATTTCTTTGGGGGAGAAATAAAAGAGAGATATTGGGTATGGTTACAAAATTATTCTTTGAAATAATAATGCACAAACATCACATTAAAACAAGGAAAAACTTCAGTAAGCAGTACTGTAGTCCACACGCGTATGAGGTATATTCAACGAAGCATCCGAGACAAAATCCTTTCTAGTTCCACACCGGTTTCTGCCGATTGTAAAATCTGAAACTCACAATAAAATTAAAATTTGCTCATATGGAGCAACCACACACAAGGTAACAAAAAAAAATAAATTATTAGTAATGAACTTACCTTTAGTTCGGGCGCCATTTTGTAGCGAGACGGTTGAGAAAAAAAATACCAATTCACCACTTTTAAAAATTACTGTATAATTTTGAAAAATAAGAAAAACAATAGTATATAAAAAGGTATATGTTAGACTGTAGATTGAGAAAAAAATGGATTTTAAAAAAGAGGGACGAGTCAAACTTAGTGGTTAAACAGATATAACGGAAATTATCTTCGCGCACGACCTATCCCTAAAAAGATTGCAATCGATTCAAAATATAGGCCTATGCACGTAGATCAATATGATCCTTTTTGTAACGTACACTAAGTTAAACCGTAAAATACACGTTATAATTATTAGTATGCGAAGTTAGATAACAGAGTAGAAAATAATTATTAGATAATCTACTACAGTAAAATGAGAAAATAGGTAATGTAAAGAGGTCCCTTAAACTAGCTGGATGTGACGCTCTGGAAGGTTGCCGTTGGTGCCGATGTCTAGCGACGCCAATGGATCGGTGTCAGCGAGGTCACCAAAACTCTGCGACGGGAGTCGAATGTCCGCAACTATGTTACGACGACGTCGACTGGACACGTCGTAGACCTCACAATGAGCCGGTTCCCAGAAGCCCGTCGGGGAAAAGCCGAAATTCGGCTTGTATGGTCGTCGTCTAAAGACAAATAAACAGAACGATCAGACCAAGGTTACAAGCAGAATTTTCGATATAGCTAGCGAGAATCGCCGGTAGAACAGATTAGAATAATAAAAGGAGAAGAACTGAAGTAATACGTACCAGCTAAACGGATGAGTTGCACACAGAACTTTTCACTTTGAGCGGATAGCACTTAATACAACGTAGACTTATTTAAAATATAGGGCTCAATAATAGAAATTTAGGCCTGGAGGTTCCGAAAATAAAAAATTCATCTGATTCGTTCGGATTCAATCTGCAGTCTGCCCGTTGACAAGAGAAAATTTTCGCCTTCAATTTTTACAGGTTCGAAATTTGAGGTAGAACAAAAAATATAAAGGCCAGTGTTTCAAAAAAAGGTTGATTTAGAAACCAAAAAGTTTCGTCCGCAGCGGATTTACGCTGCAGAGTACAACCCCCACCACCGCTCCACTGCTCTCTTGTGTCTGAGCCGGATATTGTCTTCTCAAATCGTCAGTCTCGCTTAAGTAAGTGTTGTGAAAGGTTGCGGTTTGTCACTGGCAGGGTATTTGTATTTGACGACAACGCGACACGAAAACCTTCATTGGTTCTGGCCTTAGGTAGCAATATATTTGCTTTAAAGCAGCAAATAATGCATACATCAAAGAACACCACTGGTCACCGATAACGTTCCCGTAATAATCTTTATAAATTAACATAAAATATTGTTATTTTACGAGCCTACGAGTATAATGTTATAATTATGCCATTTTGACTCCCTAGACTGGTGTCCAAACAAAATTTAGGTACGCATCTACTTAAAAAACATAACTTTTTGTATCTTTATTTCAATAAAATATACCTACTTACCTAAAAAATAAATATCAGCGTGCCACATTTGAACCTGGACTGGAAATGGTTGTACTAATGGATGTCGATGATTTTTTGACCAAAAAGGACTTCCGTAAGGTCAAATATTCGAAATATCCATGGAATATTACACACTTTTTATTAGCAGAAAAATGTTACGGTTGTAACTATTATGTTTCTAATGACACAACCAATAAGCCACACTTCACTGTGGCTGAAGGGAAAATAATAAAATTGTTAAACCAAGATTTTTTTTGGTGTCAGAACTGCAAGCAATATGCGATTTATAATCATTATCCTACTGACGAGTGTGAATGTTGCTGTTAATATTTTTTAGGTACCTTTCATTCATTTTGTCTTTAACGTATTTAAAATATTTAATATTGTAATATGCATTTATTTTGGTATATTATTGTGGGGAACTAGGCATATTAAAAAACGATGTTGAAACCGTTAAGAGGTGATGTGAACACATATTATAGCACCAACTACGAAATCCCAAAATAATCAACTGTTCCTTTGTTCTTAGTATATATTCAGCAATTAGGTATACGCCAGAATAGAATAGAATATCTCTTTATGATTATATATCTGTTTGTTTGTGTGTTCGTGTGTATACATTGGTATAGGACAGCTGTTTTTCTTTTCTAGATTTCGTGAGGCGAGGACACGACGCGGCTCCTCCCAAGCGGCACATTCTGCCAGCGTATGCCGCGCCGTATCCTCCCGGCAGTCGACGCAGTGGTGACACCGGGCGTCCGGCTCCCTGTTTAAGCGACACAGGTACTTCCCGAAGCAACCATGCCCCGAGAGCACCTGCGTCGCCCGAAACGACAGGGAGCCGTGCCTCCTTCCGAGCCAATGCCCGAGTACTGGCCGGACCGCCTCGACGGTCGCGCGGCCGGCAGTAGGGCGTGAAAGCCTGTCCTACCAGCCCGCCACCAGGGCTGCGTGGAGCTGCGACCGACGAAGCTCCATGTGTCGCTCCGTCAGTCGCTCGCCTCGCTCCCGCGCTTCCTCGCGCCACCGATACAGTGACGGGGGCGCCGACGGCAGCGGTGCCGGGAGCAGCGAGCCCGGGGGAAGCGGTGGCATGGCGGGTCGCGTCAATGTGGCGGCTCTGGTGAAAGAAGCCAAGAGAGCCTCCATAATTGACGGTCGGCCCGCCAAACGGCCGTACCTCCGACCGGACGACTTACCCACGCACAAAGGGAAGGGCGTGGGAAAAAAAAACAAAAAAAAAAAAATTGAATCATTTAACACTTGATTTTTTATTGCACGCTCACAAATCAATGTCAATAATTGGCATAAAGAACACGTTAATCAAGTGTCTTCCCCTTAACTGTCAGTGAGTAAGAAAGACGTTATTGGACGATTTCTTAGTTATATAGTTGCTTAGCAGTTTAAGTTATATTTAAATTACTTATTAGCTAATAGGCTAGATTGTAATGTGAATAAAGTATCACCTAATGTGATACTTTATAAAGTAAAAAAAAAAAAAAAAAAATTGGCTACATAAAGACACGACTCTGAAAACGATTTGTGGTGGGAAGACCAAGAACGAATATTATTCCACCCACTCGTAACATATTCCCATTGATTGTTTTGCATTCAACGCATACAGACGTGCTCATAAATGCACAATATCAGTAAAATAAATTAACGCTTACGTAAACAGTGACCCAGTTTAGTGTGTTATAGCGTGTTATTCAATAAATATTACAGTAATAAGTTACAATAATGAACTGACGATAATATATTCCTATAAATTGGTATATGGACGGCAGCCCCTTTACTCGCAGCGCCATGATACGACGTAGCCCGCCACCGACTCCGACCCCGGTACCAATACCGGCAAGGACACCACCCCAACAACCAAGACAAGACCAAGATGACGCTGTTGAAGTTGTATCCACTCCGGAGATTCAGAACTGGATGACGTCTATTGAGCAGTGCCTGAATGAGGTAGTTGCTATAGCTTCTGAGGGAAAGCTAAACGCTGATCAGAAGCTGAAAATAAGCAACCTTTGCCGGAAAGTTGGACATGGAACTTCACAAATGGCTGTGCAATACCAGTCACTAAAACAAAAGGCAATCCAAACACATGCCACCATTAAAACCATGACCGAAGCTCGAGACCTATCAGATTGTCTAATAGAGATGAACCGGACGATTCAGGAGTCCTGTACGAAGCGGGAAGCAACTTCATCGTCATTTGCAGATATGGTCAAGAAGGGGTCCAACACCTTTGTTCGTCCTAACACTTTTAGCTCCGTAGCCATTTACCCCAGCGACAACTCGAAGACCAGTGACGAAACCAAGAACATGGTCCAACAAATCATATGCCCTGGAGAAATGAAGCTGAAAGTGCGAGGCGTACGCAAAATTGGAAAAGGAGGCCTTATAATAAGCACGGAGACTAAAGATGACCTAGATAGGCTCAAACAAACAGTCCAACTTGCTTCGTCAGGCCTCACCGTCGACGAACCTAAAAAGCGCAAACCTCGCATTATAGTTATAGGAGTTTCTTCATCGATGGCTGAAAATGAGGTTTATAAATGTATTTATGAACAAAATTTGACCGACAAACTGCCCACTTTATCTTTAGATACATTTTTGGCCTCAATAAAACTTAGCCACAAATCAGGCAGGAAAGATGCTGAGAACTGTAACTACATTCTAGAAGTTCCAGCCGTCGTACGCAAAGCCCTCATTACACAAGACCGAGTTTTCATAAATTGGACGTCCTGCCCGGTACGAGACTTCACACTAGTAACGAGATGTTACAAGTGCCAGCAGTACGGTCATGCAGCCAAAACCTGTAAAATTGCTGTTTCTACATGTGGACATTGCGGTGAAGAAGGACACGCAATACAGGACTGCGCAAAAAAAGCCGAAACGCCTAAATGTGCTACCTGTTTGCGCTTTAAAAAACAAGCCAACCACCAGACGGGAGACGCAGATTGTCCGGCCAAAAAAGCTGCCGAAAACAGGTACATAAACTCAATTGATTATGTAGGCGCCTAAGAGCGCCACTTTTTTGTTTATATTATAGACCTAATTTTTATTGTTATCTTCTTTAGTTTTAGTATGGATCCTAACTTATTTACCGATATAGATAACTCATTTTTAACTGTGTCAAAAACATGTGACGTTGAGGATTGCAGACAATATCTTTCCGATCATGAAAAGTCACTAACTATACTAACCCAAAACATTCGTAGTATTTTTAAGAACATAGATAGCTTTAAAATTTTCCTGCATAGACTTAATTTTGATTGTGATGTAATTGTACTAACTGAGTGTTGGCTAGCCGGCCGCTTAGATAATCTCCCAGTAATACCTGGGTATAACTTATTGTATACCACAATAAACAGCAATCAAAATGGTGGTGTGGTCGTTTTTGCTAAAGAATGTTTAAAGGCAACAATCGAGGAACCTACTCTACAAGACTGTATGAGTAATTGTTTACTTATTAAAATTGGTGTGACTACAGCAATAATCGCTATGTATAGGTCACCCTCCACGAGAAACTTGGAATGCTTTCATAATTCCTTAAACCAGATATTTCTAGCGTTAACCTCATTTAAGAATGTTATCCTCACAGGGGATTTAAACATAAATATTGCTTCCGAAAACTGCGATGCAGGGACCCAAAATTACCTTAATATCTGCTCATACCATGGCTTTCTCCCCGCTCATACATTGCCTACTCATCAAAGCGGTTCCTGTCTCGATCATATGATGATCAAAACCAGCTTATCATATATTACACTTGTTACTAACGCAACAATTACTGACCATCACGCTGTCCTACTTTCCGTAAATTTAACGCTGCCTAAGGTAAATCGTCCCTTGACTAAAAGCAAATTAAACACAAATAAACTTGAATATGACTTATGCAACCTCGATTTATGTTTTGTTTACAATACCGCTGACGCTAACTTGGCTTTATCGTACTTAATACAACATGTCCAACAAGCAATATTACGTAACACCACTGTTTCTATAGTGGATAAGAAAAGTTATAATATTAAACCATGGATTACTCCTGGACTAATTCGATGTATAAGACACAGAGACAAACTCCATCAGAGAACAAAAAGATTCCCTGATAATTTAATCATTCTTACCACCTATAAAAGATACAGGAATTTCTGCAACAATCTGCTAAAGAATTTAAAAAATAATTACGATAAAAACGAATTAAGCAAAGCAGGTAACAATAGCAAGCAACTTTGGAAACATATAAAAAGCGTGACCAGTATGTCTAAACCGCGTGAATCAAATTCGAGTTTACTGCTTACTAATCCTTCGCCACTCCTGTCAGCTAACAATGTTAATAACTTTTTTGTCAATGTTGGGAAAACTCTTGCCGAACAGATTCCGAAACATTGTTGCGACCAACGTCTCCAAAAATCAAGCAAAATGTGTCACTTGAAATCTTTTGCTATGCTCGACACCGACGAAGACGAAATAACCCGAATTATTTCTGGTCTAAAAAAAATGATTGTGCTGTTGGATGGGATAACATAAGCAATAAGATCCTTAAACTCTATAAGCATATTTTGGCACCTCCCTTAACGCACATTTTTCGAATCTGTCTTTCCAATGGAATTTTCCCTAGATGCCTAAAGAAGGCAGTTGTAATCCCTGTGTTTAAATCTGGAAATAAGGACTTAGTTAATAATTATAGGCCAATATCGTTACTCCCCTCAATATCAAAAATATTAGAGAAAATTATAAACAATAGACTTGTGAACTATCTCGAACACAATAACCTCTTATCCCCTTCGCAATTTGGTTTTAGAGCGAAATTATCTACAGCCGATGCGGTACATAGTTTGACCAATTACATTTCAAAAGAACTTGACAAAGGGAACCAGACCCTGGGTGTCTTCCTGGATTTAGCCAAGGCCTTTGACACAGTGTCTGTTTCTGTTCTTCTGGACAAATTACATAATATAGGAATAAGGGGAACGCCACTAAAACTATTCGCTGACTACTTACATGACCGATACCAATGCGTCAGAATAGGTACAACCTTGAGCGATGAGCAGAATTGTACGGGTTTCGGTGTTCCTCAGGGAAGTATTCTGGCCTCAACGCTCTTCCTGATTTATATTAACGACCTGTGTAACCTTAATATTAAAGCCGGCAAAATTATATCATATGCAGACGACACGGCGTTAATATTTAGCGCTAAAACCAGTACCGAACTCTTTGAAATCGCACAACTAGGTTTTAGTACTGTGACAAATTGGCTTCAAACAAATTTACTAACATTAAATGCTGACAAAACAAAATTCATTCACTTCTCCATGCGCAAGCCCCAACTTGACTTTACTAACCCTCACCTATATGCCCATCAATGTGGTAACCGCTCAGTTAACATGTGTAATTGTCCTGTTATCCTCAAAACAAGCAACATAAAATACCTCGGTGTAATAATAGACGACACTCTGTCCTTCAGAAAACATATTGAAAGTCTCGTTAAAAGAGTGCGCAAATTAATATATGTTTTTAAAAAATTACGCACAGTCGCCGATTCAAAATTAATCACACAAGTTTATTTGGCCCTCTGTCAATCAATAATTCAATACTGCATCACATCATGGGGTGGCGCACCAAAAACGAATCTACTTCCTCTTGAAAGAGCTCAGAGAGCAATTTTAAAGGTAGCAAACTTCCATCCCTTTTTCTTTCCTACAGATCTGCTATACAAATCCTGCAACGTGCTGACTGTTCGCCAACTTTTCATAATGCACTTAGTATTAAAACAGCACACCATGCTTACCTACACTGCTGACAATACTAACAAAAGACGGAATGATATAGTATGCGCATCAAATGCAACCTCAAAACATGTTTTTGTAGAAAGGTTTTTTACATTCTTAGGCCCATATCTGTACAATAGGTTAAATAGAAAACTAAGTGTCTTTAAACTAAATTACTTTAGCTGTAAACAAATTATACTTAAATATTTACTAACCATCGATTATATACAGACGGAAGATCTACTTGTTGTCTGCAAATAGACCGACTAACATAAAATGCTATTTCACTTTTATTTTCCTAATTTTAATTTAGTTTTTACTTTTTACTCATTGTTAATTTATTATATTAAGTATTAATGCACTTACTAGCCTGAAACACAGGTTCAACCTAGTTCAGGCAAATGAGCAACTGTGCTCTATTTTAATTTTTTAGTAATATTGTAAATGTGCCCATTTTTATAAATAAACGATTATTATTATTATTATTATTATTATTATATTACTTCTGTAACAACCAAACATCATATGTAACATTTGAAATAACTTGTGTGAAACACCCTTACCGATCCTTCTTTTACAATGTTTACGAAACAATAGAGATATAAAATGAACGCACAGGTGCGTCGCGCCGCACTCGAAGTTATGTAAATTGTATGGACGCGCATACGCGCCGTTAGCACATGGTAAAAGTCCGAAAAACGCTAGAACGTCCGAAAGTCACGGAAAAGTAAAAAAAAAACCGGCCAAGTGCGAGTCGGACTCGCGCACCGAGGGTTCCGTACAAACCTGCAGGTCATCATCATCATCATTCGTCATCATCGTTTATGAAATGAAATGTTTTTTTTTTAAATTTTTATATATATTATTGTTTAAAAAAAAAATGATATTAGAAACCTCAATATCATTTTTGAAGACCTATCCATAGATACCCCACACGTAAGGGTTTGATGAAAAAAAAAATTTTGAGTTTCAGTTCTATGTATGGGGAACCCCAAATATTATTGTTTTTTTTCTATTTTTGTGTGAAAATCTTAATGCGGTTCACTGAATACATCTACTTACCAAGTTTCAATAGCACAGCTCTTATAGTTTCGGAGAAAAGTGGCTGCGACATACTCGGACAGACAGACAGACAGACAGACAGACAGACAGACAGACAGACATGGCGAATCTATAAGGGTTCCGTTTTTTGCCATTTGGCAACGGAACCCTAAAAAGTATACAAATTGATTGAAAATGACATTTCTATTACTGATAAAAATGACGTAATAATTTACCTCCCAAATCCCACTTACATTCAAAATAATTCACAAGTGGTAACTTTTCCTAACGATATTGATGTTCTTGAGTATAAGTAACTGAAACAATGTGATTTTTTACAATTTTACTGTGATAATTAATTCTTACCTTTCATAAAGACTGCCAACTAGTAAGTTTTCACGTCGTAGTCACGATTCATTGCAGCAAGTGCAGAGCCCGCGTCAGCTACAGTAAAATGCCGGTAAAGCTGCAAGTCATCTGCGTAGAGATGGAAACTAGAGGAAATAACCGTGGTTACAAGGTTTATGAAAATTGAAAAAAGGAGAGGAGAGAGAACGCTACCCTGGGGAACACCCTCATTGAGGCAACACCAGTCAGAGAAGGACTCCTCCAGGCGAACACACTGAGAGCGTCCTCGGAGATAAGAACTGAACCAGGCTAAGGAGGGAGAAGAGAAATTTATAGATTGGAGGATACCTAGTAAAATGTCGAAATCCACAGAGTTGAAGGCGCTACTAAAATCAAGCAATACGAGAACAATCAGAGACTTATTCTCCATTGCCCAGCGGATGTCATGTTTCCTTAAGAAGCGCGGTTACAGTACTGTGACCCGAGCGAAAACCAGATTGAAAAGGAGAAATTAATGAGTTTGAGGCCAAGAAAAATGATACCTGTCTATGAACTATGTGATAATCTTCAATGGTAATGAGTTCCTCTGTCACCCATGCTGGCAACGTCAAATGAATGTCCCTCAACATGTACCTCCCACACCCGCGGATGGGGCAGCTCCTGCACCACCAGAGGATGTGGTTTCTCCGAGACCTGCTGCACCTCCTGCGCGTTTCCCACCTCTAGTGCCCGAAGCTCAAGAACAGCCTGGAACAGTGACCCTTGAATACACTCGTTCTCCAAACACATCAGACACGTGTGTTTTTTGGATGTAATCACCTCACTTGCAGGCGTGTACCCATTACTTTGAAGAAATGCCTATTATTTGATTTGAAACATTATATACCTCCAGCTGCAAGAGTATATAATATTCATTTGGACTCAGATGATTGGGATGATATCAATAGAGCACCTAATTCCACTCAGAGTTTTAATGCTGAGCAAGTTATGGACCTGTTAAGAATGTATGACGACGCTGTTCGAAATAAATCTCGATTGAACTTCGAAGACATGAACCAGCACCCTAATTGCGAAACGCACAATTTATTAGAATCTCAATGGGATTGAAGATTATTTCTAAACCATTGCGTCATTTGAACGAATAAATTGTCGGCTCAGCAGCGTAAATAACGCAATGAATGTTGTTTAACTATAAATATTAAACCAATTCCAACCGATAAAAAGTTCCGCAATTACCCCTCTGGTAGATACTGACGAATTACATTATTTAACTGGACGGACACGTGAAGAATTCCTAAGAATTGTACAGGAAACGCCATCATTACAAAATTGTAAAACGCCTAATACAGCTTTAGCTATTTTGCTTACAAAATTCAGGACAGGAGATTCTAACGAGAGGCTGAGTTTGATGTTTCACATGAGTCGCCGTAAGCTGGAGCGTCTCATGAAAGTTGCAAGAAATGCTCTGACACAAGATTTTGTTCCCATTCACTTAGGGTGAGATCATATAAGCAGAGATGATATTGTGCGGAGAAATCTGGCTCTGCCCGATTATTTATTTGGAAATCCAGATGCTGAACCTGAATTAAGAAAGGCTATACTAATCTGTGATGGCACATATGTGTACATACAAAAGAGTTCGAATTTTTTGTTTCAAAGAGACAGTTTTGAGGCACATATGCCGGAAAGCCTCACTAGAGGCGAAACTCAATATACGACTGCTCAGGCAAATTAAACACGCAAAATCACTTTGTGTCGATGGGTCGTGGAAGTCGTAAATGGACGTTTTAAGCGCGACTTCAAGTTATTTCGCCAAGAATATTTTAATTGCGCGATGGCACATATGTTCGAAGATTTCAAAATAGCAGCTGTTTTAATTAACGCCTTCCATGAACCCATCAGTGATAGTTTCTATACGCCGTTATTTATAGACAGAATAAATGAGAGGATGAACTTAGAGAATGCACTAGGGAGTTTTGTGAACGCAAATCGTCTAAATAGGCAACGTGTAGCTTTCCAGAGTACGTCAGGAGAATTGCCAGCACTAAATGATTTCCCGCGTCTTACCGAAAGCGAATTAATTATTTTTGCACCAGGCACTTACCAATTAAAACTAGCCCGAAGTTTTTATAGTGAGCACGTGAGAAACGGGATTTATAATGTCGAATTATATAGAGACACTCAACGACTGAGCACTGCCCTTAGAGACCAAGGCATTGAAGGTTCGTGGTTACTAAGAGGCAGGATCCAGTCAAGACATACGCGCGCGCGAATTTATAATTGTTACATTTTAGTTGACGAAAGCGAGCGTGGGTTGAATGCAATAAAGCAATATTATTGTACATACAAGTCTGGCATGCGTACTCTGGGATGCTGCGGTCATATTATGACGATTGTGTGGTTCTTGTCTTGGGCTAGATACGAAGACAGAATATCACGTCCTGCTGAATTTTTAGATTCTATTATCATAGACGAACTATAAATAAAAATATATTATGTATAAAAAAGTTGTTTCATTGCTCTGATATACAATGTATATCAGGACAACTTGTACAGTCAAGAGCACATCAAGTTTAACACCACCAGTGTAAGCTGAGCTCGCATTTGTACTGCGCGTCATAGAATACGCGGCCGGTCCAAAGGTTGAAGTTTCAAGCTCAACGTGCTCTTAAGTGTACCAGTGGAGCACAAAAAAGATTTTTTTTGTGCTCCACTGGTAAGTAGTCCTCCCTTCTTATGTATCGTATTGACTTTACTTAGCAAAAAAACACAACAATGGAATATAATACAGTCAGAAGTACCTGACTAAAACGTTTCTCAACTAAAAACTATAGTAAAAAACCCTATTCACACTTAAAAGTATATTACACTAGTAGAAAAGTATTCTTGTGTTCTTCTTTATTTTGTAGTATTTTTTTTTTGTTATTGTTGTAGCGTTCCATAGACTTCCTTCCTATTATAAAAAAATACCCAAAATCCAAAAAAATATGAAAGTAATTATAAATCAATGCCATTTTGCGTACTTTATTCGGATTTTATTTTTGCATTTTTATGTTCTAGATTCCTCATTTATTTGTAATTCATTACTTTGGTTCTTCGTTGTTCTGTTCATTAAATAGATACAGATTAAAAAACAAAAAAAAAAAAATAAGGAAAATACCTAAAAATCAGAACAAAAAGTATCACAAACTGTTGTAAAATACGTGTATTCTAAAGTACTATTTTTCTCAAAACTGCCGGGTCAGATTTTGATGAACCTTTACACAAGGGTGTAGTTGAGGTATCCCTACATAAGTACCATAACAGTGTCGCTATTGGTTCATAGACCACTTCCCATACAAATGTGCCCAGTCTCCTTTATTAATCTTGAAAGCCACACGGAACAAAATATTTATCTGCAAGGATGTTTACAGGAAGTCAATCCTAAAAGATTTCGTCCACGGAGTAAGGGGGGGGGGGAGTTTAACGACGTCTAAGACAAGAAGAGTATTCGAATATGTTATTAATTTACCAAAGAAGTCCGTCAAAGTCTGCCGAAAAGCATTTCTGGCGATACACTGGATTAAACGAGAAAGGTTGGTATGTAAAGTCCAACATCAAGAAAAATAAATTTCTGATAGTAGAGGACGCTAAAGCAATCCAAAGATTGATGTAGAATCTGTGAATAAAGTTCATAAATTCATTGAGAGTTTACCAGCCCGACAATCACATTACTCTCGTGCCTCGAGTAAGCATAGAAAGTTCTTAGATTCGCATTTAAGCATTGCTGAATTGCATCGAAAATTCCGTCTTGAACATCTAGAAGCCCATCGATCGTGATTTGCTCTTATCGAAAGAAAAAGGAAGAAGTATGACAAAATATATCCACCAGAATATTATGTTCAGCTCATTAAAAATAGTAAAAATACAAACAAATTTGAAATAGTATTCTTAGGGAAAAGTTTGATGAAGGAAAGTAGCCCTCATGATTTTCTGAAAGTAAAAGACTATAAAAAACTGTACGATGAATGAATAAAAGCGAGTCTGCTTGGTATATCCAAATGCGTTAGAGTTATTTTCAAAAGAAGCGGTAAACCAGAGTTTGCTGTATCTATGAAAGGTCAAGAATTTAAGCCGTTTTCATTATATAAGGTCGGTTACAGCAGATTAGAACGAAATGCCTGATGACTGCTACGACGCACCCTTAACTATAAAGGCTGCTAAATTGCAAGATGTAGAGCGGCTGCTAGAATCTGTTCCTGAATCGGAAAGGTATTTTTATGAGAATTTATTAAATGGAACTCAGAACAAACAAACTCGCAACGGATCTCGCACGGCCAAAAGAGTTGTCGACGGTGCCGTATGAAGATATTTTTGCGATATTGGACGAACATTTCACGCCGAAGCTTTGCGGATTCGGCGAGAGATACAAATTTTACTCTGCCGTACAAAACAATGGCGAAAGCTACCAAAACTGGGCGGCCCGTCTGCGTGGTTTGACAGCAAACTGCAGGTTTCAGAAAGTTGAGGAAGCATTACGGGATCGTTTTGTAATGGGAATGCAGCCAGGACCAGAGCGTGAAAAATTATTTGCACAAGACCCTACGAAATGTACATTGGTAAAGGCGGTCGAGTTAGCCGAGAGCGTGCGATGTGCGCGCAGCGGAGCGGCGGGGGCTGCGCCCGCGGTTTTGGCCGCGGCGCGCGATGATCAACTTTTCAAAATGGATAAGAAAAACGGAACCAGTGATAAAGTGCCGTGTTCAGTGTGCGGATATAAAAATCACACATCAGTGCAGTGTCGTTTTGCAAATTATAAACGTAAAAAGTGTAACGAGAAGGGCCATTTGCGTCGTATGTGTAAAAAAGTAAATTATATAGGAAGCGAGGGTGTTACTGAAAACTGCGATGACGGTGAGTTTTACAACATTCGTACGCTAAACGGAGAACCTATGATTGAAACAATTAATGTCCGTGGGGTACAATTGAAATTTCAAATTGATAGCGGGTCGGCTGTTACTGCGATTTCTGAAAAAACTTACGTAAAACATTTCAAAGATGTGTCACTGGCCAAAACGAATAAAAGATTATTATCATATACAGGTAATCATATTGAATGCTTAGGATTAGCACGTTTACCTTTTACATATGCGGATACAACGCGGATATTCGATGTTTATGTTTTTCGTGACGGCGGTCCACCGCTATTAGGTAGAGATTTTATATCTGAGTATAAATTACAACTGATGCCAGTAAATTATTGTGAAAAACCGATAGATGTTATTGCGCAACTTCAAATACAATTTCCCGCTGTATTTTCTGATGAGCTTGGAACATTTAAGAAATATAAAATTAAATTAAATTTGAGAAAAGATGCAAAGCCAATATTTTTTAAGCCGCGACCGATAGCTTTTGCTCTGCGGGATAAAATAGATAGGGAGTTAGATCGCCTAGTTCACGAAGGTATATTAAAACCGGTCGAGTACTCCGAGTATGCATCGCCCATAGTCCCCGTGTTTAACACGGCGTGACGGTTCCATTCGTTTATGCGCGGATTATTCGGTTACGATCAACAAACAGCTGTTAGTGGACCAATATCCGTTACCTACGGCTCATGAATTGTTTACGAGGTTACACGGGGGGCAGCAGTTTAGTAAATTAGATTTGTCTCAAGCTTACGCTCAATGTGTTTTAGATGAAGAATCACAGAAAATTACTTGTATTAACACGCATAAAGGATTGTTTATGTATACGCGTTTAGTATTCGGTTTAGCTTGTGCGCCAGCCATTTTTCAACGGGTAATGGAGTGTGTGTTATCAGGCATGGAAGGGGTGTTGTGTATGTTAGATGATGTGCTTATAACGGGGATTGACAGGGAAGTACATCTAAGTATATTGCATCAGGTACTGCGACGTTTGCAGAATGCGGGTTTGACACTTCAAAAAGCAAAGTGTGACTTCATTAAGGATGAAGTTGAATATTTAGGATATTTAGTGGATAAGCAGGGTTTAAAAAAGTCACCTCAGAAAGTGACAGCTATTTTAAAGGCTCCTATCCCTAAAGATGTCAGTAAATTACAATCTTTCTTAGGTCTTATAAACTACTATTGAAACTTTGTACCCAACGCGTCGTCAATACTTAGCCCATTATATAGTTTATTAAAAAAAAATACGAAATGGCAGTGGGATACCAAGCATAACGACGCATTCAATACTATAAAGACAATACTTGTGTCGGATCAGGTGTTAGCACATTTCGATACAAAGGCAGAGTATATTGACAGTTGACGCATCACCTAATGGGTTAGGTGCGATTTTAGCACAGGTTGACGGTTGGGGTGGAACGCCCAGTATCGTACGCGTCAAGAACATTAAACCCGGCTGAGTGTCGTTATTCCCAAATACAAAAAGAAGCGACAGCAATCATATTCGGGGTACACCGGTATCACCAATATCTGTATGGTAGATCAATTCCATTTATACTCATAACAGATCATAAACCTGTGATCTCAATATTTGGCCCCCATCGTGGCATACCAGAGGTTTCTACAAATAGGCTGCAGCGGTATGTTATGTTTTTAAGTGGTTACAATTTCAAAATTGAATATATTCGTAGCGCCAATAACTGTGCTGATTATCTTTCTCGCGTCAGCCTGAGTGATGAAACAGAAGGCCGCGAACTGGGCATGGCTGAGTTTATAGAGGATAGAGCCTCATATGTTAATTTTGTTGTGGATTCTAGTTTGCCAATTACACCAACCTTACTACAGGATGAAACTCTTAAAGATGTTAAGCTGGGCAAAGTTATTGAGTATGTTCTAAATGGTTGGCCAAGGAAGGTTTCAGATCAAAGTATTTTTCCATACTATTTATGTAAAAGTCAACTATCAGTAGAAAATAACATAGTAATGCAGGGTCACAAAATAGTTATACCGGAAGCGTTGCAAGGAAAAATTCTATCAGAACTTCATAAGTCACATTTAGGCATTGTAAAATGTAAAGCTGAAGCTCGGAGTAGAATTTGGTTCCCTGGTATTGATAAGGCTATTGAAATGATGATTGGGAGCTGTACCATTTGTGCTCAACTCAGACCGTCTCCGGCACGAGCACCGCTTGCTGTGTGGCCACATCCTCCACACCCGTTCCAGAGGGTACATATAGATTTCCTTGGACCAATTAATGGTCAGACTTATTTAGTAATAGTTGATGCGCATTCTAAATGGGCTGAAGTATATAATACTAACAGCACTTCTACATCTGCAGTTATAGCAAAATTATATGACTTCATGTCAAGATTTGGTCTTATTCACACTTTGGTCAGTGACAATGCAATATGTTTTTTATCAGGTGATTTTGAACAATTTTGCACATCAAATGGAATATTGCATGTGACATCTCCCGCCTACCACCCCGCTAGTAATGGTCAGGCAGAGAGCTATGTAAAAGTTGTTAAGAAACGTATTAAGTCTTGTTTAATGATGTCTAATAATTTAAAACGAAACAATGAAGACTTATTGAAATACCCATATGATTACAGAAATTCTATACATACAACAACCGGTTTTTCACCTGCAGAATTAGTGTTCGGCCGAAAGTTTCGTTCACGCTTAGATTTGTTGGTTTCTTACACGCCATCGCCGTCCTCACCTAACACCCTAGCTAAAGTTGCGGAACATAATCAGTGTTCACAGAGTAAGGCATATGGGGGAACAAACAAGCAATGTTTCAACCCTGGTGAAAGCATTATGTACAAAAAGTATTACATAAATAAAAAGTATTCTTGGCATAGAGGCATTGTTGTAAAACGTATGGGTAAAATGACCTATTTAATTAAAGATTGTCAAACGTTAGTTCAAATAAAGAAACATAAAAACCAACTAGTAGCTTACAAGGGACTGGACGACACCAATAATACTATTCCCGACAGCCCTGTAGATACAGCAAATTTGGCACGAGGTGGCAGAGCTACCAGCGCATCGTTATCTGACACAGATGGAAATGAGTCACAGAATGAGGGGGAAAGTGGGTATGCACAGATCACTGATTCAGTGCCACTTTAGGACGAAAGAAGAGAGAGTCAACTGGGAACAACAAGCACCACAGAACAGTCCCCAGTTACTGCAGCAACGGACGAAGAAAATGAAGAATTCTTCGAGGCTTCAGGGATGGATGACAGGGCTGTATCAGATAGGGTGTTGCGTCCAGGTCGATATGTTGATTACAAACCATTCTTTTGTACTAGGTTGAAATAGTAATTGTGTGTCATACTAAAAGAGGAGAATTGTTGTGTATTTATGATGAACGCAGCCATAGCTGCGTTCCAACTGTCAGGCTGACATAAGCCCGCCCTTTGTAATGGCATTTCTCGAATAAAGCGTCAGTGCGTAAACCACCTCCACTAGTGTGTTATTTGCTTCCCACTTACGAACCTAACAATACCTAAGTCCACCATTTATCGCTCTAATATTACTAAGTCCAGGGAATAAAAAAAACCGGCCAAGTGCGAGTCGGACTCGCGCACCGAGGGTTCCGTACAAACCTGTAGTTTTAAAATTAAAAAAAATATTTTTATTATATGATGTAACTAAAAATTTACGGTTTTCGCAAGTTTTCCTTTATCTGTGCTATAAGACGTTGCTTCGTACCAAATTTCAAAGTTCGAGATCGACTGGAAGTACCCTTTAGGTTTTGATTCCCTTGCGAGTTTCGAAAATTTGCTGAAATTTGCGGCATAAACGGCTATATCTTTTGATTGCGTTAGCTTAGACGTTTGGTTTTTTTCACAGGTCTAAGGGACAGTAGATTTGAGTATTTGATATAAATTTCAGCTTGATACCTCCACGCGTTCCTGAGAAAAAGGGTCTTGACAGACGGACGGATGGACGGACGGACGGACGGACGGACAACAAAGTGATCCTATAAGGGTCCCGCTGTTTCCTTTTGAGGTGCGGAACCCTAAAAATAGGTCCAAGTTTTTTTTAAATATTTTATCAAGAGACTCCTGTTACATATATCGCACTGCTAACACAAGACTGTATCAACTCAAAAGACAAAAACGAGATAACTCATTCTTCTTATGTAAAATTTAATTCTCAACGTGTCAATAAAACCGTCACTAAAATAGTGCAAGAAACAATTACGAGATGGCGCTATAAGTCTCTGTTCATGATAAATTACCGACTGTTATTACCCCCCGCGCAACATTGCGTCATCTTCAGTTTCGGTTAAAATTTGAGTGGTGAGGGCATATCGCTTTGCGTAAAAGACCGCATTATTTTGAATTGCTGCGTTATTACTGAATCAGGTAAGTAAAAATTGATGTATTTTTACGACTTAATACGTTATTGTTGTTTGAAACCTAGTTATGTAATCGGATTATTTCGAGTTGTTACATTGTTGTTGGTTTAGTTAGAAGTTTTAGACATAATGCAGTTTTGTTGAAATAATTTGTTTACTAAGTTTTAAGGGGTTAATTATTAAAATTTCAATTACATAATTGCTGTTACTAATAGTATTTAAAACCGCACGTTCAATAAGTTATGTTAAAATCAAAATAAAACATTTCTCCATGTATTACAAAACAATTTTGAGTTACCACATTATAGGTGAGGAAAAAATATTTTCGCTTCGTAAATAGGTACATTACTTTTTGTTTACTTGTAGCATGAACCGTGGGCGTCGTGTAGATATGGCGACCAAAACTACCTCCATCGACGAAACGGACAAGGAAAATAATATTAACGAAGAAAATACTGCATCTGACCAGAGAAATTACTACATTTCACCCCCGCACAGTGATCAGAGTGATTTTGACGATTCGGACTGCGACCCTCATTTTATTCCTGGGTCAACAGGTAATATTCCCGTTTACTTCAAGGTGCAGCCACGAGACCTCCAAGTAGTTCTTCCTCAAGTAGTTCTTCCTCAAGTAGCTCTTCCTCAAGTAGCTCTTCCTCAAGTAGCTCTTCCTCAAGTAGCTCTTCTGCAAGTAGTTCCAGTTTATCTTCATCAAGTAGCTCAGATGATGAAGCAGAAAATAATTCAGACCACATTGCTTCGACTAGTGTCAGCAGGTCAAATAACTACAGAGGCAAATGCTTCAGAGGTACAGGAAATCGTACGAGGCAAGAAAAGGGTGAGAAATGAAAAGAATTGGAAAAGTAAAATTGCATAAACACTTCGAAACACAGCTAAAGACTACACATCAAGTGTTAAAAAACAAGTCCCAGCAAGGAAGATGGGTCCTTATTGTGGAGATAAATGTCGATTAAATTGTCGAGCAAAATAGAGGAGACTTCGAGACAAGATATTTTTAATGATTACTGGCGTTTGGGAGACTTGCAAAAACAAAGACAATAAAACCAAAATACAGATACTCATCTACTCAAAATTTCCGCAAATTAAATACTGCATTTTATTTCGAGGTAAATCACACTAATATTAGTTTGCAAAACATTTTTTTTTTAATACTCTCGCAATAAATGACAGACCGATTGCTACTGCATTACCCAAAAAATCAGAGACTAGTTTTGTAGAGGGTGAATTACGCGGGAAACATAATAATCATCGCACTGTGGATCTAGAGGTCTATGATAACGTGAAAATGTTTATAAATAGCGTACCACAAATTCGGTTTAAAGAATTTTATTCTCATAAAAAACACAAACAGTTCACTCATAATATGAGATATAAAAATAAAGCATGCAGTTTTTAAATAACATAATGACTCCATGAGTCGACAAAAGGTAAACAAAGTATTTTATATTATTGTTCTAAATACTTAAAATCTATACAATAAGTTATTTTACTATCGTAAGCAAATACATATATATATTTTTTTTTTTACTAACTAATGGTAACTTTATTTTGAACATGATTTTTTAACATTTTTTTAAAAATATTTCCAGTTTTTGCATTCACAATTGTCTCTGGCAATTTATTGTATTGGTTCTGGGTGGTCTGAGTTCGAGTTTATTGCGATTTCTGGTGTAGTATCCGTGGTTTGTTTTTTTGAAATTCAACTGCGAGTGCGTTTCCTTTGTTATTATTTTTCTAATTAGGGTACATGTTTTGTATATATAAAGTTGTTTTATGTTGTATAGTTTAGTGTCGTTATATATTTGTTTAGTTGATGTTAGGTAGTGGTAATTGTATAGAGTTTTAATTAATTTATTTTGTATCACTTGAATCTGGTTTATATAGGTTTTAGCGGCGCATCCCCATACTTCAACCAAGTATTCTATATGTGGTTTCACGAGTGCATTATAAATCAAGTTTCTAATTTTGTGCGGAATACAACCAGAAAGTCTACGTAGTGCTCCCGTAAGTGAAGAAATTTTTGTTCATATTTTTTCTATGTGATTAGACCAAGTTAGTCTTGGATCTAGGGTTAAGCCTAAATATTTTTCACTTGTTGACTTTTGTAACGATTCATTATCTATAGTCAGGTTAATGTCACTCGGTATTTTTTTATTTTTAGCTGCAAAGATCATGTACGACGTTTTTTTCGGATTAATGGTAAGCAGGTTATACTTGAACCATTCGTTAAGTGATGATAGATCGTTTTGCGCTTCTCTAACAACTTCTTCAATATCACTTCCGAAATAAAACAGACAGGTGTCGTCAGCGTACAGAGTAGTGTCGCCAGTAATGTTGATGTTTTTTATATTATTTATATATACAAGGAAAAGAAGAGGCCCCAAATTGAATCACATTACCGTAGAGCCCAGACATCAAGAGAATACATTTCCTGTGATAAATCTGTGTACAAACCATTATGGAATACATTACAACATCAAATAATAAACAATAATAATATATGCATGTATTATTAATCATATTAAGGTCGATTTACATCAAACGAGCGAATGCTCATTCTATCCCCACTACAGCTAATTCTTCTAGTGTGAACAGGCGTAGAGCATTCCTTCGTTGTTCTTAGTGCGTTCGCAAAGATTCTATGGAATATTCTAAGAATGCTCGCTCGCTTGATGTAAACGGCGCAAGAGCGCGCGAACAGTTGCTTAGAGCGTTCTAGCGTGTTCGGACGTGCTCGCGCCACTGAGCGGTCTCATCAAAGCGTTCTTGTGTTCTAGCGATTGTTTACGTATCTTATCGATTAAGTTATGGATTGGTCTCATTGGTCAAGAAAAATGTTTATTAATGATAGAAGCCGACCGGAATTTCAGATGTCTGTGGGATCCGACGTATGAAAACTATAAAAATACAACTTACAAACAAGATGCTTGGCGGGAAATCGCAAAACAACTGGAATGTAATGTTGAAGAGTTAAAAAAAAAGATGGACTCGCTTCTTGCCTCTTACCGCCGGGAAAGGCAAAAAACAATGAGTACGAAGTCAGGCAGCGGTGCCGATTGTATTTATAATTCTAAATGGTTTGCATTTAAAAGCATGCACTTTTTGCTGGACAAATATAAACCGAGGAAAACAATTGATTTCGACACTAACCAAAATAAAAACATGGTAAGTAGGTAGTTATGTTTATTTATTGGGTATTCTACCATAATTTTAGGTTGGGTTATTTACGCTTTTTATAAAGTAACATATCGCTTTCATTATGCAATATTGTTTTGCCATGGCAAAATATTAGTCAAATTAAAATAGTCTGAAAATTCTTTCCGGATATTTTCACATTGCAAAGTGTGTCTTCGTCCAGTGTTGGGTAACGGGAGAAATGATGATAAACGGTCCATATTCCTCCACTGGCCTGGAATGACGACGTCATCTTCAATTCTGTCCATCATGCCCGGTGAATTATACAGCTTCCTAGAAGCTTTCCTTTTCATCAAATAATTATGTAGGTACACGCAGGTTATTACGATGAGAGATGCTTTATCAGGTTGTAGCAACATAGGTTTTCGCAATACACGAAAAACTGCTGAAAGAATGCCAAATGCATTTTCTACTATTCGTCTTGCTCTAGACAAACGGTAGTTGTAAATTCGTTTTTCGGATCCCCTGGCATGAGTACCAGGATACGGCTTCATGATGTGTCTTTGTAATGGGAATGCATCATCTGCTACAAATACGAATGGCATATTCTGTTGTCTTCCTGGAAGGCTTTGGTCATTGGGCAAATTTAATTCATTATTTTGTAGTTTCTGATAGAAAGAAGTGTTTCTGAAAACTCCGCCATCTGATATTCTGCCCTGACAACCAATATCGGCGAATATAAAATTGTAGTTAGCGTCTACTATGGCCATTAACACCACACTGAATGTGGATTTATAGTTAAAAAAGTCGCTTCCGCTGTTAATAGGTGCTTGTATGACGCAGTGTTTCCCGTCTACAGCGCCAATACAGTTTGGAAAATTCCACTTCTCATTGAATTCCTGAGCGATTGATAGCCATTCTTCTTCTGTTGACGGTGTCTGAAATGAATAAAAAATTATTTTAGGGTGTATATTAATTAAACCGTTTCTTTACAGGCTGATGAGCAGGAGAATGAGCGAATTGAACAAGAAACTCCGGTAGTGGACCCTAATGCAGATACACAGTCAGATTCAACAACACATTCTCAACCTGCAGCTTCAGTAGGGTCAAGAAACACCACACCACAATGGCAACCATCAACATCACTGCAATCTGGCCACACAATACCACCAAAAAATCAAAACATGAAGACCCTCGAGTAGCCGAAGCCTACCGTATTTTAAAAGATACACATGATTCAAAGATAAGGGACAAGAGTCAAGCTTTTGGAAATCATGTTGCTTCAAAACATCGCGAATACTCAAAAAGGACGAAAGCGTATGTTGAACATTACATAAATAATATACTGTTCGACGCTGATTTGGGGAAATTTGATTATGAGTCAAATTTAGCATCAACTCCGATGTCTTCATATTCAAACAGTTCACAAAATACTTGCATTGTGTATTCTGTAGCCTCAGATCAATCCCCTCCACCCAACCAAATGGAAGCCAGTTCAGAAAGTAATGTCAATTTAGGCCAACAATTACACATTCCGGATGATACCGCAACTGAAGAAACCAGCGAGTCTTTGCTGCATTTTATTAAAAATTTTAAGTAACATGTATATCTTTTCTAGTTACTTTTTGTTTATTTAAGTTCTCTGATTGTATTTTTTTAAATAAATATCTTAAAATAAATTGTCTTAGTTTATTTACTTACTTTCACTAATAATTACGGTCGTGATAATAGGTGTGTAGGTATGTATAAAAGTAATAACTTTATTTACCTTAGCATAGTCTTGCAATGCTTCATTTATTGCAGCACATACTTCAGATATAGCATTACATATTATCGATTTAGACATTTTAGTAAAATACATGAGGCTTTCATAGGAATCTCCAGTTGCCAAAAATCGCAAAGTCACTGCTAGTTTGTCATATGCAGGAATCGAGTCTCTAAAATTCGTACTTGATTTTCGAATTTTTTCGCTGGTCAGAGATAGTAAATGATCAAAATCCTCTGGCGCCATTCTACAAAAGTTTTGGAATTGTCCACTTTCTTCTTGTTTTTGCATATCCGTCATTGTTTCACCTACATTATCCAGTTTCCTTCGATGCATTAAATTTGTAACCCACCAACGTCTCTTCCTTCTTTTATTTTTGAGTTTTTGCGACAAAATAATAAATGCAGCACTTGCAATAATGATATCGCTGTCAGAGTCAGACATAACGAAGCACTACCAATACTAACCACAGAATTGACACGAATGAGCAAAGAACATTCGATCTAGCTTTTGTTTACACTAAAAGATTACGAAAGAATGCTCTTGTTCTAGCTCTAACTCTATGTTCGTTTGATGTAAATCGATACCTCGTCGTTTACACTAAAAGATTACGAAAGAATGCTCTTGTTCTAGCTCTAGCTCTATGTTCGTTTGATGTAAATCGATACCTCGTCGTTTACACTAAAAGATTACGAAAGAATGCTCTTGTTCTAGCTCTAGCTCTATGTTCGTTTGATGTAAATCGATACCTCGTCGTTTACACTAAAAGATTACGAAAGAATGCTCTTGTTCTAGCTCTAGCTCTATGTTCGTTTGATGTAAATCGACCTTTAGAATTATGTGCACGACAGCAACATTATCTAGCGCCGCTTGATAGTTTTAAGTAGGTTTTTAAGTACATCTTGTAAAGTGACGGCGCCGCGTGCCATGCGAGTTGCGACAAGTAAAAACCTGTTCGCGCCGCTCGGTCACTCCACGCGTTGCCATTGGTCGATCACAAAAATATGGCGGATTCCCGCCCCCCGCGGATCAGTGCATTTAAATACCCCGGACCCTGGCAGCGCGGCCCCAGTTGACCGAAATTATCTACCCAAATGTACTCGCTATTGTAATGTGTAATAACTAAAATATGTCATTCTGCTTATAACTATAAATAAAGCCATTTTATGTACCTACTAGCGCATTTTTAACCGACTTCCAAAAGGAGGAGGTTATCAATTCGGATGTTTATATGTTTTTTTTTTTTTTTTTTTTTTTTTTATGTATGTTCGGCCATAACTCCGTCATATATAGACGGATTTGCAAAATTCTTTTTTTGTTCGAAAGGAGTTTATTCCGAAATGGTCCCATATAATTTTCATATAGATCTGATGATGAGTTCGGGAGACAGACACCGGAACTCTTTAAAAAATGACAGAAAATCAACCGCGATTTCTGCTATCGCATAAATATGCATTGTTTGTTTGGAATTCGTGCAGGGTGAATACCACAACTAAAAATTTAAAAATAAAAACTTTTTTGCAAAAAAAAAACAACCGACTTCCTTAAAAACACTGCAAAGTGAAAAATAACTTTAATTTCGGAAATCGGTGGCAAAAAAACCATAAATACAGATCCTAAGACACCGACTACCGAAATTAAAGTTATTTTTCACTTTGCAGTGTTTTTAAGGAAGTCGGTTGTTTTTTTTTTGCAAAAAAGTTTTTTTCAATCATACAGTCCACACGCTACACAAAGTATATTTAATTAACTTGACGAAAATACAGAGTTAGATATAACAAAAATAGACCCGAGCTTGGTCCATACCGGGCGGCGAGCTACCCATTGCTCGCCACCCGCAAGCTCGCGCCTACGATGGCCGGGAGTCCGCAATCACTCCCGGCGCCCGGGGCGTCTTCTCCTGCGGCGGCTAGGGACGTGAGGGCGCAGAGACTGCCACTCCCTCACGCGCCCCGCCTCCTCCTTCGCGAGCATTACTGCTTCGCAGAAGGAGGTGACGGCTTCCCATGCCCTCTCGCTCCGTACCATGGCTCGCACCAGGGCCGGACGCGAGAGATCGTCGCCACCGATCGCCTCCACGAGGACACGGCGGTGCTCCGCCCAGGCAGGGCACACTTCTACCGTATGCTCCACTGTGTCCTCTAGACGATCCTCACAATGGAAACACCCGGGCGTTTCCTCCAGCTTTATCCTAAACAGGACCCCACCGAAGCACCCACGCCCGGTGAGAACCTGCGTCAGGCGGAAGGTGAGAACGTCGTGGCGCCTCTCTACCCACTCCTCAAAGAGGGGACTTACCGCCGCAATTGTGGCGTGCCCTTTCGGAAATACTCTTAGACTGGCATTTATTATGGCGAGTTCAAAATCAGAAATGATTATTTCGGGATTTAAATCTATGTTCAATTCATTTTTGCAGTAAACTCTTATTAATTCAAAAATACTAAATACGAGTTCTCTGATTTGTTTGACAGCAACCCATACGCGAGTGGTACAATTTTTTGTGCACCGTACTCAGACCCGACCATCCCGTGTACCTACTGTAAAAATTTGAGAGAAAAGGTTAGGGCAGCATTTGAAAGTGCCATCAACGGTCCAAAATTTTTGTTAAGTAAACGTAAATTACGTCCAGTGCTAAAAACAAGAATCGATTCATTCTCTTTATCATTGCCTATACAATGACCAATCAAAAATTGTTCAGGACAAACTACAGTATACTGATGAGGAACGGTAAATGAGTTTAACGATCTTGGTAATACTGGTTCAGTTCTGACTCTTTCGCGGTGTAATATCATTCGCATCGCCTTTTACGTGGGCATATACGGGGCAACGTTTTTAGGAACTTCTTGGATTACTTTTTGAATTATTTGTCCCGGAGAATCGAAACTGTCAGCTGCTTTTTTCTTTAATGATTTCCTTAATACAGAAGATCGTGCCGTGTCATGGTCGGGTTCGTGCCTATGCTTTATGCAATTTTTATATTGTACATAGTGATGCTCACCAATCTATTTGGTTTTGACCACTGCGAACACTTCGGAGATCCTTTTCTTACACAACTCCAATAGAAATTGTCTTCAGACATTTTATTGAACTGTACAGAAAATTATCCAAAAACAACTGGTCTTTGCCTTTTCTTGATTTAATAAACAAACAAGGAGTATCCATGATTACAATTTTAACCTCGAACTGATTTACTATAAAATGTCAACACAGAATCGAACAAAATCTCCAACTACCCTCATTATTAAACTCGTATCAAAATAGGAAATGCGTAATAAAATAAATTTATAACAAAAACTTGCATACTGTATGGTATGAATATATATATATATCAATATAATTATTATTATAAACAAATAACACATAGCATCCTATAGATCATTAAAAATAAATGTACATGCATTTTACAGATTAACACTTAGGAAAAGTAGATAGAAAAACACAGATCCACAGATAGCAATTATACACGAAAATAATTTGGTCACAAAATTCCGGAGGCCTCATAAATTGCTGTACCAAAATTGATTACATCTTACTAAAATTGAATATAATGAAATGTAAAATAGATTTTATTTATTGCACATAAAACAAATTATTATAAAAAAATCAAATTTCAAAACGATTTCAATATAAATGTTGGCATGGATATTTCAACGGTTTCAGATGGCGTTGCATGCATATGCTATAAAAAAGAAGAAGTAAACCTATTTTTTAGGGTTCCGTTCCCAAATGGCAAAAACGGAACCCTTATAGATTCGTCATGTCTGTCTGTCTGTCTGTCTGTCCGAGTATGTCACAGCCATTTTTTTTCCGAAATTATAAGAGCTATGCTGTTGAAACTTGGTAAGTAGATGTATTCTGTAAACCGCATTAAGATTTTCACACAAAAATAGAAAAAAAAACAATAATATTTGGGCTACCCCATACATAGAACTGAAACTCAAAAAAATTTTTTTCATCAAACCCATACGCGTGGGGTATCTATGGATAGGTCTTCAAAAAAACTTTTTAACAAAAAATTAAACCGCCGAAAAAAACAGAAAAGCAAAAAATAATAAACCTTAAAATTATGAGTCGGCGCTTTGAGTGATCTTTGAACATTGATTTTTCAGCGCTGACTCAAAATTTTAAGGTTTATTATTTTTTGCTTTTCTGTTTTTTTCGGCGGTTCAATTTTTTGTTAAAAAGTTTTTATTTTGTAATTTTTTGTGGCTTTAATGTACTAATAATACTTGGCAAGGTATACCCTATCCAATGAAAAAAGAATTATCATAATCGGACTACTCTGTACAAAGTTATGCGTGATTATACATTACAATTAATAAGTGAACAATCAATCATTCCCTGTTTTCCGACCCTTAGGGTTCGATTTTGTTTTTCAAATTTATATGGGACCACCCTCGGAGTATACCCTTTCCAATAAAACAAGAATTATCACAATTGGACTACTATGTAAAAAGTTATGCGTGGTCATACATAAAAAAAAAACTAAAAAAAATATACGCGTCGAATTGTTAACCTCCTCCGTTTTTTTCGTCGGTTAAAAATGATAAAGAGGTTTCTAGTATAATTTTTTTCTAAACCGAATAGTTTCCGCGAGAGACACTTCCAAAGTGGTAAAATGTGTGTCGTCGTCCCCCCCCCCCCGTAACTTCTAAAATAAGGGAATGATAAAACTAAAAAAAATATATGATGTACATTACCATGTAAACTACCAACGAAAATTGATTTGAACGAGATCTAGTAAGTAGTTTTTTTTTAATACGTCATAAATCGTAAACCACAATTTACATTTCATTCAGTCAACTCAAATATAAAAATTTAAAAAATAACCATTTAATTTCTGCAGGTTTGTACGGAACCTTCGGTGCGCGAGTCCGACTCGCACTTGGCCGGTTTTTTTTTATAATTTTGATTTTATTAGATAGGTACTAGCTTTTGCCCACGGCTCTGTAGAAATGATTTTTTGCGGTAATCGCGGTAAGCGGTGCATCAAAATCAAGTAGTATCGCAGTAACGTGTATCAAATTCAAGAAGTATCGCAGTGAAGATCTATCGCGGTAACGTGCATCGAAGTGCAGTGGCTTCGCAGAGACGGTCTTTCGCAGTAACGTGCATCGCAATTTTGTAGCATCGTATTAGCATTTGAGGGGTGCCAAACCAAAACGTTGTTTATTGCAGCAACGCGTTGTATGTGCCGGCGTTTACTTGCACTCTTGAAGTACAGGCTCAGTGACACCCCCCCCCCCCCCCCCCACCATCAATATTGACATCAAAAAGTCATAACGTTGTAAGTGCCTTGCGAGCTGCAAAAGTCAGTTTACTCAAAATGGCCGAAGAAGGAACTGCGTCAGTGTCGGGTTCGTCGAAAAAACGGGTTTTAAATAAAGCTAAATGGAAAAAAACTATAAGAAAAGTTAATAAAAACAGCGGTTTTAAGTATGTGAACACGAAAAATCAAGAAATAAGCGAAAAAAGTGAGCCACAGGAGGTATGTTTGACGAAAATATAATATTACGAGAGTGTAATAAGTATTTACATTATCTCGATGTTTTGTTGTTACCTGCTACTCCACTCAAGTTTATATATTGATGACTAATATCTCATTATCTGTTACGATGCCTCATTGAGGTGGATAACAATTAAAATTCTATTGTGTCTCGTTAATGACAGTTGAAAGGTTATGCAGAGAATAATATTTCGTGCTAATTATGGGTTTTTTTTACTTGGTTCTAGGTATCCTGTAAATGCCAGTTTTCTTGTACTTGTTTGACCTTGGATTACCGTAAAAAGCTATTTCGGGACTTCTGGAATCTAGGTAATTATAATGAACAGCAGATTTACCTAAAAAATCTAATCCGGATTTGCCTAATAAACCGAAGGAGACACAGCAGTTATGATGAGGCAGCCAAGAGCCGGCGACAACGCACATTCAAATACGTTCTTCTAATCAGAGGCATGTCTGAAGTTCAGGTAAGCGTCAATAAATTATTTGTATTGTACTGTAATTAGTACACTAATTATGTTCTGTAGTTTAAAGTTCCTTTTAATTCCAGGTTTGTAAAAAAACGTTCTGTGAAACTTTTGGTGTCAGTCAACGCCGTGTGCAGCTTTTGTCCGCGAAAATTGACAGCAATGACGAATCTGTGAAAGATAAACGAGGTGGAAAAAGGCAAAGACGGGAGTCTCAATGGAAAAATAAGATTATGGAGTACATATCGTCAATACCAGCTCAAGAAAGCCATTACAGTCGAAACGACGCACCCAATAGGAAATATCTCCCAACAGAGCTAAGTGTGGTCAAGTTGTATAAAGGTTTTTTGGCAAAACACCGTGATGGATCTACTGAGCCACCTGTATCTCGGCAGTGGTTTAATGAAGTATTTTTGACTGAGTTTAATCTTTCTTTCAAGCCTCCGCGTGTTGACACATGCCCGACGTGTGACTCTTTTAAAGTCGAAATAGATACTGCCCCAACTGAAGAAATAAAAACCTTTGCTAAGCAAAGATTGGAAATTCATCACAAACAAGCTGACATGGCAAGAGAACAAATGAGTAAAGATGGAATACAATCCAGTAGGGCTATTGCATATCTCTGTTGACAGTTAATAATGATGATCATTTGGCAAAGTGTTTAACGATCAACTGTCAAATAGCAACTTTCGTATTGGCTATCTTCAGTGCCTATCTAGGATGACGTCATAGGCACTCAGTGTCGTTGATAGTTGGTTGATAGTCACCGTAACTCATTTTGACAGATGTTTTTGTATCGATAAATAAAAATTGCGATTGTTTAAGCACAGTGGACATCAAACTGATAATCATTTAGTGAATCGTAGCTTTCGTGAAAGACACTACTCAAAGGTAGTGTTTTAGAAATTCTTGTGATAAGCACCGAGGCCGGTAATTAGTGAAGCGTATAAACATTACGTCTTTTGTTGTGTTATTGTGATTCCTGTCGTAGCAACGCATTGCATTAAGTATTGTTGTCGAAAAATATTAGTTAAAAAAAAAAAACTAAAAAACACGTGACACAACGGAAAAAAAGCGTGGGGTGCTTTTAAGGTATTTTTTTATTGATATCAGGCACCCCACGCTTTTTTTTCATTATTTTGTACTTTTTAGTTCGGTTTTCAATGAAAGTGTTTTTTAGTTTTTTTAAACTATTATTTATTTTCTATTTTTTAGGGTGTTTCGGATTTTGAGACGTATGTCAGCGTAGTTTGTGACGTATGTCAGCGTAGTTTGTGACGTATGTCAGCGTAGTTTGTAACGTATGTCAGCGTAGTTTGTGTCGTATGTCAGCGTAATTTGTGACGTATGTCAGCGTAGTTTTCGAAGACAGTTTTTTTGCTGTCCTGGTAACCCTGGCAAGGATAATCGCACAAATTTATGAAATTATTGCATTGTCATCGGTCCTTGACAGGTGTGCAAAGTTTGAATGAAATCTGGTCGTTTAAAGTGGGTCAAAATCGCGGTATAAGGAGTCGGTTACAAACAAACATACATACAAACATACAAGTGAAGCTAATATAAAGCGTGTAAAAAAATAATGAATAAAATGATGTTCAAAATGATATGACAATGTTTTATTTATTTATTAATTTAACAATTTAGCTTTTGTATACAATTTATCAAAAGTGTAGATAACAAGCCTTGGGCTTATACAGTCACCAATTACAGTTTAACAGCATTCTCTAAAAGAAGCGTTAACACAGATAAATACAATCTAGTGGCGCTAGAACTAAGGTATGGCAAAATGAAGACAAACACAATATATGAAATAACAAAACAATACAAACGATATTGCATTTTGCCCATTTATTTTAAACTAAGACAAATAAAATAATAATAATTACTTAAATTTGGTACGCTTATGAAGTTATGAGTAACTAGCTTTTACAAGCGGCTTCGCCCGCGTGGAGGTCGGAAATTATCCCGCGGGAACATTAACGCGAGTAGTACTCGCGTTAATTTTCAAAAACGTACACTTTGATAAGATAACACAAAGCGACACACTGTTTATTACTTCTGGCAAAGATTGAATTTACCGCCCGCATAATTTTTCAAGTGTTTATAAACCGTCAAATATAAAATGTTCCATAAAATGAAGTATTGTCACGCTCAAAGGCGTTATTGAACTTAGCCGCATAATAGTCGATAGGAAATAGAGGCGTCAAGAGCTAAGATGAAGAGCACCGTCCCCAGTCCGTTAGCCACCGTAACGTGATATCCACTTACTATGATACGCAATACCAATGTTATGAAATTCTCAGTTGTCATCAAAGTTCGGTGTACAACTGAAGCCTGTTAGTCACTGGCAATCAAAAAATTAGCCAATAGCCCTGCAGAAGCCACGATTCAGACATTCGAGTTGTACAATTTGATCTCCAGCAACAGATGTATCTTCCAACATTAACTCATACACAGATGTACTATAGTCGTCAGCTTGCCTGCGTCATTATGGGAATTCATTTGGATATGAAGGAAAGGGTATCATGTTTCTCTGGAATGAAACTGTCGGGCAAAGGGGATCCAACGAAATAGCTTCTTGTTCGAACGAAATAGTTAGTGAAGTAGGACACACTACAAGTAGACAAAAACTAATCCTATGGTCAGATAATTGTGGTGGGCAAAACAAAAACCAGGCTGTACTTGTTATGTTCCTCGTTTTGATTGCAAAAGGGTTCTTTATGGAAGTTACTCATAAATTCCCCGTGAAGGGACATACCTTTGTCGCGTGTGATCGTGATTTTGCTATTATAGAAAAAGCAAAAAGACGTGCAAAGTCACTTATTCCAAAAGACATCATTGAGCTTGTAGCGAATGCTGGAAAGAAAAATCCATGCCTAGTAGTGGATACTAAAAAGTTTTTTGATTGGATGAATCTTGCTAAAACGATGATTAGCACTAAAAAGCTGCAGATATCTTCGGCTACTATGATTCGGGTAACATCTGAAAATTTTGGTGTAATTTATACAAAGAAAAGTTACGGCGAATACGCCCCATGGATCGTAACTTCAGTGCCTAAACCTGGAATCACTAAGGCGAGTTTCGAGGGCTTGGAAATCGAAATGAAAGAAACACCCGTACCTTTACCTGCCGAGAAAAAGAAAGACATAAGTACCATGTTGCCGTATTTAGCAGGAGAAAGTAAATTGTTTTATGAAATAAGTAATCTTAAAAGTGTAAGTTAAGTTTAGTAAGTGCAAGTAAATTACAACGTTATGACTTGCATAAATAATGGCACTTAAAACGTTTTGTCGTTTTGGTTTTTTTGTTTTAAATATTAAAATGATTTCTGTGTTTCGGAAAGTTACAAATTCATATGTTAATTACGTGTATTGAATGCCAGTTTAATAATAAAAATTGTAATAATTAATTCGTTTTTTATTTAACAATTAAAACAGTTTTATGTGTCTACTGAAAACTTGTTTTTTTGGCATTTAAAACGTTATGGTTTGGCACCCCTCATTTATCGACATTTTGTGCGACGAAACTCCGTATTCTACTCACAAATAAGTAATTAAGAGATTTTTGTTCATGTTTTGTTTAAAAAGGATTAGTTTTTATTTAAATATAAGTCCAAAATGTAAAAAAAAAAAACGTTTTGGTATCCAACAATATGTAAAACTGGAGTTCAGTCCTTTAGGAATAATAACAACTATCTTTAAAAAAAATGATTTGCCAGTGAGAAAATAAGATTTAAATTTGCAACCAGTAGAAAAGCCAGAAATAAAGGACGTCAAAGTTAAAGACGTTTTATCGTTGACGCCTTACATGAAAGCAGAAAATGCGGAATGGCTCAAACAGATTTTGACCTTCCAAGGGCAGGACCTAGAGGAACCTCTACCTGGACCATCATCTAGGACGTCAGTGAGACCTGCAGATGATGAGTCTGACGATTCGGTTGCGTCGAGCGAGTTCGGGGAATATTAAAACATACACACACAAATATGTTTAAACTTTAAATAATGAAACCAAATGATTGCTGTGATTTACTTTAAAATAAAAATGATTCTCTTAAGCACCCAGTTTTTATTTATGCCTTAATAACCTTTTAAAATATGAACGCCCTATTAATTTACGGGTTGGATGCAACAAGGGCGGATAACATGTATAAAAAAAATATGTTATTCTGAAGTTTCTAACTATTAAAAAAAAAAAAAAATCTTATAACTGACTCATTGTACCCTTAATTTTAAAAGCGCTAGAGATTTATCTTAATCTGTTTAGAATTTATAACACATTTAAAAGTTTAACTTCAATTATCTCAAAACTCACTTTTTTCAGTTACGCCCTTGTTGCACCCAATGCTTCAATTGTAAAGTGACTGTTTACTATTGCCCAATAATACATTATTTTTTTTGTTTTGTTTAAAAAGTACATATTTTTTAATTTAATAATAAGTCCAAAATGTTTGCATAACATGAGAATTTACTAAGATTTGTGATTATTTGTATGACTGAAGTAAAATTGCCTAAGAATAATAAATAAATAAGAAACTTTAATTAATATAAAATACGTACTTCATTCATAATGTTGATTTTCACTGTTGTAAGTGTCATAATTATAGGTTCTGTAAATTATTTTTTATGGCTTCTTTTGATAAATACAATATTTGACTTCTACCTTGCTTTATTTATGCCCTAACAATAGTATCTAAAATAACAGATCTAATGAAAAAGTATACTTACTCAAAATACGTTACCTAAAATCATTCAAATAAAATCAAAATAAATTGTAGGAAATCAAAATTATATCACTTATAAACTTTTTTAATTTCTCACATAATACTGTATTAACTCCAAATTTGGAAATAACTAAATAACCCGCAATCTCAGAAATTACTCATAATTTTACCTTTTGTGAGCCGTCCTTCATTCATCCTCTCAACATGACCAAACCATCTAAGCATACTTTTTTCAATTTTTGTCACTACATCTTTTAAACCATACCGTTCTCTTATCACATCATTCCTCACATGCTTCGCAAGGAACGCATTTCCACAGCATTTACAGTCCCCGGCCCGTAACTTGGCAAGAGTCGTTTAAGGGTCAATTCCCACTGAAAGAGCAGCGGCCGGCAGCGTCTTTTTGAGGCAAAATATTACAAACTATTTTGAATCTTATCTACGTGATTAAAAAGTTCATAGTCATTTGAAGGCAAAGGAGGGGTAGCGTGGCGTCGCGAGGCTGCACGAGCCTTCTACCGACTAGTCAAAAGAGGCGCCGCGCGGCTGATCGCGGCGCAGCTAGCTGACGTGCGGCCGACCGCGGTGCAGCTGACAGACTCGCGGCTGCGCGCAAGCGACCATTTCCTACCCGCCCGCCCTGCCGCTTGCGCATTTCGCGTCATTTTATTAGAGGGTATCAAGTTAGAACGTGCTACGCTCCGTGAGAAAAAAGAAAACAACGAATATTGAAGAGAATTTAATTTGTAATGTACAAAAATACGAGTGTTTGTACAACATGAAATCCAAATATTACAGTGACCAACACGTAGTAAATAATGCTTGGACAAAAGTGAGCGCAGACTTGAATATGTCTGGTGAGTATATTTATTCCACAATGTATCGTGTTTTGCATTAAGTAGGTACCTATACATTAACTTCGGCTCCTTACCTAACAAAATCCAACCTTTCGTTTTGCCACGTTATCGCCCCATTTGGAGAATTGAAAAAAGACTTGAATTTGTTTCTAACGATTATACCACTATTATTATTTTGTAGGTCATCATTCTCCTGTTCATCTACAATTTGTAAAATACTATTTGTTGCAGCAGATACATTTTCCAACTGATCCCCAAAATCATTTTCAATTTCATGATTTCTTATGTAATTATGTAAACATGTGCATGCAAGAATCATAATGTCGACATATCTCGGTTGCATTCGTATTCTTTTTTGGAACACTTCAAACTTTTGTTGTAGTATGCCGAAACTGCTTTCTACAATACGCCTTGCGCGGCTTAACCGATAATTAATTTTTTTTTTTCGTTATCGCCTGTTAGTTGGTTGCTAGGATAGGGTCTCATCAAGTGTTCAGACAGGGGAAAACCTTCATCCCCAACAAAAACATGAGGCAATTCCTCTCTCGCACCTGGCAAACATTTATTAGGTGGTATACCGAGTGTTTTATTTTGTCTCCCAAGTTTGGAACTGCTCAAGATGCCACTGTCACTATTGCGTCCATACGATCCGATATCCACTACAATAAATCTGTATTTTGCGTCAGTGATGGCTAGCAAAACAGTACTGAAAAACTTTTTGTAGTTATAGAAGAGGCTACTGCTATTCCAAGGTGCCCGAATATTCACAAGCTTGCCATCTATCGCACCAATACAATTAGGAAAGTAATAGTGTGTACAGTACTGTGTCCCAATCTATAACTATGAGATAGTGCCTGAAAACTGATGGCGGTAGTTAAAAATCTGAAACAAAAACATGTCACCGGTTAAAACTCCGAAAGGTTGTATAGTGATACATACATATATTTACAAAGGCTGCATGTTCTCCGAACGTTCGTCAACCGAACGCTGTCTTGGACAGGCGTACACCACATATTGTTGTGTTGTTGTTATTATAATATTTTCTTTTTTTTTAGTGGTAGAATGCAAAAAACTTTGGAAAAAATTGCGAGACAGCTACAGAAAAAGCCTCTATTACGAGAATCTAAAAGTGGTTCTGCAAGGTCGAATGATCGCGCTATAAAGTATGAAAACTAGCTACAATTCATTAAGCCTTTTATCCAGAACAAGAAACAGACTACAAATTTGGATAGTTCGTCAGAAGTTACAGACATTGAATCTCAGTCTATTCCGTCTCCACGACCTTCAATATCAAGACCGCCATCACAATCATCATGGACACCTACTCCTCAAAATGAACAACCAAAACTGTCAACAATGTTATATAAACAGTATATGGAGTCAAAGCTAAAGGAAGATGACCCCACTATCAGCTTTTTTCTCACCATGGGCCGTACTGTAAAGAGAATGCCAGCAAAAGTGCAAGCTGAACTAAAGAAAGAAATTTTCCGCCTTGTCAATAATGAAGAGATTAAACTGGCGTCATTTGAAAGTAATGAAGCTCATAACTCATCAACTGATTTGGATACTGGTGCCACAGGAATTTACACAACCGACTCACCGCCATCATCTTATATACCACAACCAATATCTAGAACACCACAAACGCCTTCAACTTACACACCATACCCAATACCTAGGACACCACAGCATACGCCTTCAACTTACACACCGCATACAATTTCTAGGACACCACAACAGCCATCTTCAACTTACACACCACAACAGATCAGTAATTTTTCATTGATTGACAATATAACAGAAACAAACTACTCAAATCCTTTGAACGACATGGTCAACGAAATGTAATCAAAACAAGTTATATAATTAGGCAGAATATTAATTAATATTATTATGAAAAATAATTGATTAAAACGACGAATATAAAATTTTTAAACAGTCTAGTTAATTAACTGAAGACCGTCTGGGTCAGTGGTAGTGTGCTTGACTTCCGATCCAATGGTCGCGGTAGTTAAATTATACAAAACAATATAATTATACAAAATAATACTTACCTGAGGCATATAGACAATCGTTCTTCAACAGATACAGGTATTCGAAAATTTGTTTCGTGTCTCTTGAGGTGTGGCTTTAAGATATTCACTAAGGTTTAAAATTGAATACAGGTCATTTTATAATAATCGTAGTACAAATCTAGGGTACTGATTTAAATTTTTACAAAATGTTTCAAATTCACCAACTTCTCTTCTTTTCTTCCATAAATCATGTACCCAAAATTTTCTTTTCCTTTTTCTTTCCGTTTTGTTTGTTTTGTTCTTGTTCTTTTTCTACAGCCAGTGCTATGATACATAAATCCAAATCCACCATATTTATTGCCACACAACTTTCGTTGAGATAAGTAGATCGCACACTAGTTTTCAAAGCTACCACGCGGACGCTCATTGCGGCGCCTCGGGATGCCGCGCTGCCTCTCGCGGCGCCGCACTGCCCCGCGCGGCGCCACACTGCCCCTTGCGGCGCCGCGCTCAGTCACTTGCTCTTACGGCCGCTGCGCGCCGCTGCTCTTTTAGTGGGGATTGACCCTTATGGGTCTCTTTGGTGGTCAAGCGGGACGCGGGGTATGAGGTAGCGCCGATCCGAGCGCGCGATTCGTCCGTCAGTCGACCCCTGCCTCCCGCACCGCGTCTACATTCTGTTCGCTCCCGATTACACTTACGTGCACGAAAGTTGAACCCTTTGTTTTTGTTGAGTTTTTGTTACGAGTTGTTGTTGTTGTTTTAAATTTAGTTTTTGTAACGTTGATTACAATGCCAGGACCAAATACCGTTTTACGCAGACATGCCAGAAAAATGGTATACGATGTGTATTGTTTCATGGAGAAAGATGTTCGAACTGAAAAAGGGACGGTAAAACGGACTGCAGAAGCTACCAAAACGTCCGAAAGAACTGTTAGACGTATAGTCAATGAAGGTAGAAATTCTGAATTCCTCACTGTCTTTAGGACACCGGGAAAAAAGAGGAATAAAACAAAGCTGATCACGGATATCGACACTTTTGACCAGTCGGTGGTAAGAACCTGTGTCCACAATTACCACATAACAAATAAAGAGCTGCCCACAGTAGAAAAACTAAGAAAAAAATTAAAAGATGACATCAATTTTAATGGGTCAGAACGCAGTCTACGCAGGATTTTAAATAACTTAGGCTTCCGGTGAAAAAAATCCGAAAACAATAGAAACATTTTAATAGAAAAATCTAACATTAGATTACTAAGCATAGAGTTCCTTAGAACTGTTACTAGATATAGGGAAGAAGGAAGACCTCATTCAGGATTCATTCAAGATTCATCTCATTCAGGTATGTATCATACTTTTTTCTCGCATATTTGTGTCCTGTGAAATTGTCTGGACGCTAAGAGAGAAATACTTATGAAAAATAATCATTATATCTCTTATTATAGGTTCTCAAGCGTGGTCAGATGGATCACTAAAGGGGCTTAAAAAGCCCATTTCGAAAAGACAACGTATTGTGATAGTGCATGCTGGATCCGAAGCTGGATTTGTTCCCAATGCGCTGCTTTTATTTAAACCTGGAACAAAGTCACGGGACTTTCATGACAAAATGAATTACAATAACTATTCAAAGTGGCTTCGCAGCCAACTAATACCGAACCTGCCGCCAAATGCGGTGTTAGTGGTAGACAACGCCGCAATAAGCAGTACGATCCTGCACCTACCTCGAATGCCAAGAAAGCGGACATGCAGAAGTGGTTTGCGGAAAAGGGCATAGCATACGAGGAAAGTATGCTCAAACCCCAGTTGTACAAATTAATTAAATTGTACAAACCACAACACAAAAAGTACAGTATTGACCAAATACTGGCAGAACACAACCATAGTTTTCTGCGATTGCCGCCCTACCATCCGGACTTAAATCCAATAGAAATGGCATGGGCGGCAATTAAAGGTTATGTAGCCACTAAAAATATTACGTGGAATGTGACCAGTGCAATGGAGTTAGTTAGGGAGAAAGTGGCATTAATGGGCACCGATGAATCGTCGAAATTATGTGGGAAGGTCAAGAAAATTGAGGCGGACTACATCGAAAGCGACCATATAGTCGACACAGTCACTGAAAGTTTCATTATTTACACCGGTGACGATAGCGACTCCTCCGACGAGAGTGAAGACAGTTTTGTCGAGGATGAGGAGCCTACTCCTTCCACCAGCTCAGGTGGTACTTTTAATTTGATGCCAGGCGTATCGTTTATCAACTGATAGTGACGACGAAACCACCTAATTTTTTAATAAAATTTAATATTTTTTTAAATACATTTTTTTTTTTACTTTGCTTATATATATTTTATTTATGACACCTAATAAACTTTACGAATTCCTCTCCTTTCTTTAATAATGACAAGCAAAAACAGTGACGAGTTTTTTGTTCAACTAAGTGCACGATGCGCGAACATTCCCCCACTGCGCCAAAACCTTGCCAAGTTACGTGCCGGGGACTGTATTCTACTTTCAGCGCAGCGTAGAAATGTTGGCACAACAATGCCAAAAAAAGTTTTCGCTCAAGCGCTGGCAGATACTTGGCAAGAAACAAAGCCCGATATAATCAAAAAAGCACCTCAACAGTTCCTTCAAGCCCAACCACTACCCGAGCCATCATGCACATTCGAAGAATTGCTTTTAAGAAAAATACAACAGGACACAAAAGACAATCAAACGACAAAAAAGAAACGTGTCACTAAAGCCGCTGAAGTAATAACCGCAAAAATAGGTAAGAACATTTTAGAAGAATCGAAAAAAGCTCAAAATTTGAAAGCGATAGCTAAAAAAACAGTATCATCATCATCATCATCATTCCAGCCGTAAGACGTCCACTGCTGGACTTAGGCCTCCCCCAATTTGGGGGGCTTTGCCATAATCGCCACGCTTGGCAGGCGGGTTGGCGATCGCAGTATGGTGGTAAAATGCAGTATAATTTACAAAAAAAAAGAACAACAAGAGTAAAAAAAGAGGAAGATTCTGAAATAACTTTTTTTTTAACTCTTCGGTAATGTACTCATTTTTTAATAATCTGCAGTCATTTTATCCATTTTTATCGGGCTTAAAATAATAATATTAATTTAAGCCATATAAAAAGATTAAAACAACTACTTTATTATACTATTCCGCGCAGAGATCTGTCAAGTATCAGCTCGCATAAAAGGCAACTTTGATAATTTTTCTCACTTGCCACCAGTAGAAACAAATGTACTGGGAATAAACTGCGTGACAATTACTAGGAGTAAACCAAAAAACCTAACTTATTTAGACTGAAATGTTGAGAACCACAATCTCTTCTTGGGGTAATTCGGAAGTACAGAACTATGAGAAATCATATTAGCGATACTATTACGAAAACTCATGATATTTTGTGTAAGGGGTAAATACGATTGAAAAAGAAATGTAAACCTTCGGTCAAAGTGCAATAAAATCAAGTTTTGGATAATTTCGGAATAACCCCAGCACGCGTAGCATGACCACCGTAGAAATAGGTTTTGTCGACGGAAGAATAGACAAAATTACAGATTGTAGAAAGATTAAAGACAAAATTAAATATTGTAGAAAGATTTGTACCGTTTTAAGCTGGCGTAGCATCACAACTCTATCTCTACTCTACCAAGAATAGACAAAACCCATTTCTACGGTGGTCATGCTACGCGTGCAGATAGTGCGTAATTTCCCCTTTATCAAAAAAATATTACTCGAAAAATAATAGAGCATTTTGAATTTTCGAGTAATATTTTACTAATATAAGAATCTAATATATTCATAGGTTAAATCTTTTCGGTAAGATAACAGAAGTCTCATACTATTGGCAGCACATATGAAACTACTTTACATATCTAACCAAACTGTAGACCTCTAGTCATCTCGTAAAAAATCCCATCGGAATTACCCCAGTGCACCCGAATCAAATGTTTTATATTTTTTAAATTTGATTAATAATAACTATAGAGGCGGTTCACTTAATTTTTCATTAGTTATTTTTAATAAATAACTTTTTTTCATTTGGGTGCCACTGAGGGTTGAAATAAACCCTTAGGAAAACCAAGGATGTTTCAAAGACTCATAAAAGAATAATTTTAAATTACTGCAACATCTCACCATAATGCTGGCATGATTTATGTACAGAAGTATACAACTAAACGAAAATCAAAGAGAATTCAAGACTTTTAGTAACAAATTCAATCTTTATTATTTTCTTGCTTCATTAGCTCAAACATCAATAGGCAGAATAAATAGAGCTGATATTTAATTATCAGCTTCTTATTATACCATGTCTCACTTGCTGGAGTCTCCTAAGAGCCCATTCACTTGCACCAAAGAAGACCTAATGAACTCCACTGATGCCACTGCCATTAACATGGCTGCCTACTGGGCTCAAACAATATAAAAACAAATTACCATCTACATGAAAAGAAGATCAAGCAATAGTTCAGAATACCTAAGCAACATACTAAGACAAGGGACATCAATTTGAGAACTGCAAATCCATTACAATATGTTACATGGAAATATTTTCTTTGAATGATATTCAGATGTTTGTATACTTGAATTTTACCCTGAAGAATATATTATTCAGTATCCTGCTGACCCAACAAACATTGTCTTGTCCAAATTTCAATAATTCTTACAAAAGTTCCATATAAAAAGAACTTTCACTTTATTCAATTTTCCAGCCAACTTTTTCAATTACTTTCCCCAAAAACCCTATTCAGACTATTAAGAACTTCAAAATAAATAGTAGCCAAATCATTGCAGCCATTCTCAATCTCACCAACCAACACTGGGCCCAGTTGGAAGATTACGGCTCACTCCATCTCACCAAGAAGAGACCTGTGTCCAGGCAGAGGGCACATTACAGTAGAATCCCGATTATCCAGATCAAATAAAACCAGGGGTATTCTGTATAATCGAAAATCTGGATAGCCAATTTCAAAGCAAATGAAACAATATTTAAATTTTAATAATTTTTCGTTATGTAATGGGTTTTACTTAGATAATGAGATATATAAATAATGAGCTATAACGATAGATAATGAATTACATAATAGCTATGTAATTTAAAATTTTGGTTGGAAATAACTTGTTATTGATCATTGACGTCATGAATCACATCTTTTCATTGCGGCCAAGTCCCTGATGCGCTTCAGTTGTAACAACTGTATGAGTCCGGATGATCGGATGTTCGGATAATCAATGTTCGAATAATCGGGATCCTACTGTATAGGCTGACTATGATTCTCAAATGATGTGGTTGCCAAGTAACAGCATTTCAATTTTATTTGTTTGGATAGATTGTGTTCTAGAACTAGTTAAAAAGTTAGAATAATAATAATAAACATGATACTGAAAGTGTAATTTGGCTAACAAAAACATGTGCATTAAGTCAAGAGACCTGAGATTCTATTGAACTAGGGAATATTATAGTACGAAAAGTATTATAGTAATATAATAGATTCAAATTATGTTTTTTTTTTTACATGATTGATAACTACAGAAGAGTTTCACTTAACTTTTCACAAGATATTTTTAACAAATAACCTTTTTTCATTTGGGTATCACTAAGGGTTGTGACACACGTACAGGAAAAACCATGGATGTTCTAGAAACCCTTAGACACACAATTTGAAATGACTGCAACCTCTCACCGTAAAGCTGACATTATTTAATGTACATTAGTATGTTACTCAACGAAATTCAAAAAGAATTCAAGACAAAGTTCAATACTGTATTGTTTCCTTGTTTTATTAGTACCAACATCAATAGACAGAACAAATAAAGGCGATAATTAAAACTAATTGTATCACCAACATCATTTTAGACAACAGAATACTCTGGAGCACACTCGCTGGATTTATAAATAGATCTCTGTTAAATTGTCTTTTGACAGATTCTAAAACTTTTGCTGTCACAAAAAGAAACATTAAAGACTGAGAAAACAATACATGATATTATCTCAGTCTTCTATAGCAAACGCCACTGCAGAGAAAATAGCAGACCACACTACAACCAAATTCAGAAGAATATAGTTAACACGGGGACCGTGCCTCAAATAAATGTTCGAAGTTTCGGGAACGTTTATTTGAGGCATTGCTCGCCTGTACTTATCTCCTCATCCTTTTATTGAGTTGTACAAATATGGTAACAAAAAATTAATATACGTAATTGAAGACAGGCCGAAGATGCGACCGACGAGTTTATTTCTGTGACATCACTACATGGTTTGATGGACACGGATTCTCTTAACATAGCTATCCCAGTTTAAACATTGATCTAAGTTGACAAAACAAAGATTTATGTTCCTCAAGCAGACGGCAAAATTGGCAAACTGGATATTTCATGATCACAAATTCCCAGATTACTGAACACTAGCACGTTATTGGCCTCTTTGTTTGTAAGTCTTTTCGGCATGAGTTCCCTGACAGTTCTTGTCTGACAGTTGTAGTGACGTGACCTAACGAAATATAGTCGATTTTTATATAATATCAATTCAGTTGGCACAGAAAATGGAATAGGATGATCGATTTTACATTTTCAAAATATTTTTTTAATAAACTGGTTATCCTACTTCCTACTAATATTATAAATGTGAAAGTAAGTATGTGTGTGTGTGGATGTTTCTTACTCTTTCACGCATAAAGTACTATACGGATTTTGATGAAACTTTACAGTAATAAAGCTTATACATCAGAATAAGACATAGCTTACATAACTCCCGACTTTGGGAATTTAAAACCGTATTTTTTGGTTTTTTCGGCATTGTTTTAACAAACAAAAACAACAAAACGAAAAACTTAACAAAAAAAAACTCAACAAAAACAGTAACAAAATTAAAAACAAACAAACACTCTGAGCAGACGTAACGCAAACACAAACAGCATACAAGGCAGTCGCCCTGGTAACTTAGAACATTAATTTAAAATCGTGAACAGCGCCATCTATCCCGTATACTGGGGACTTTTTATTACAGTGTTACCACTTTTTCCTCTTAAGAGATTTGGTATTGTACTCGGTTTGTTATTTTTTCTATTTTTCATTAATTAGTCCAGGTGCACAAATAAAAATTATTTGACAACCTTGTGTAATTTATTTTCAAAATATTTTACTAAACAATGTACTATATAAGTGATGATTTTTTAAGATGATAGAATCAGAGTAGTTTACGGATATCAAACGCTAGCAACATTTAATCTTAACGTCACAAGAATTTTTCCACCGGTGTGTTTACGTGCTCGTGCGCATTTTTCTTGTAATTTTTTGGTGTTTTTGTATTATTACGTCGAGTTGAGCTTTAGTTCCTCCGTATATTTCAGAAATACTGAAATTCCAGCATAGGCTGTACTTTGTGAAAGTGTTTGTGACATACATGTGTAGATACTTAGATAGGCCCTCCATACGGAGTTTGGACCAGGGCTTGTTAACGTTACCAAATTCACACTATAAGTATCGTTAAGTAACGTTATTTTCATAAAGTTAATTTTTTAACGGTAACACGGGTAACGATACTTTGTTATCGAATCCATAAAATAACGTTACTATTACCGTTACTAGTATCGATACTCTTATCGTTACTTAATGCGTTGTTGTCAACCAGCGCAACCTAAGCGGCACGCCATGGGCGGCGGCGCTCTACGGCAACATCGCCAATCAAACGATGCAAATGCAACTTCATGAATGTAGACGAAAGAAAGAGACGAAAGAAAATAAATAAAAATTTAACGTTACTCAGTTACCGGTAAAACGTATGCCAAGTATCGTTACCAAGCATAACGTGACCTCTACTAATAACGTTATCTTCGTCCGATGAAAGTAACGATACCAAATTTTTAACGTTATTCAAAGCCCTGGTTTGGACCATATATCCCGTTTAGTGTTATTTTACATTTTACACAATGCCTCGAAACGTCTGCTGTGTTCCTGGGTGCCCAGTAGTAGCAGATGATGGTAAGTGAAGTGCGTTTTTATATTCGGAACTTAATGATGTTTTAAGCAAATGCTTTTAAGCAAATGGTCAGTTCTGACCATAAACTTTGTATTGTTACCGACCTCGAGAATGTCGCTCAACAGATAAGGATATACTACACACCATATCGTCGGCCTAGTATTTAAGTTAACCTGCACCCTAATTGCGAAACGCACAATTTATCAGAATCTGAATGGGATTGAAGATTATTTCTAAACCATTGCGTCATTTGTTCGAATAAATTGTCGGCTCAGCAACGTAAATAACGCAATGAATGTTGTTTAACTATCAATAGGAAACCAATTCCTCTCGATAAAAAGTTCCGCAATCACCCCTCTGGTTAATCCGTGTTTTGAACTTTATAAAGCAGTGATTAGTAGTAGAAAGTGATTAGAGGTCATTTAAAAATCATAATACTTCATAATCATAGACACACACATAGTCTGTTGGCTTAGTTTACCTGTAGGTCACTTGTAGTAAACCTTAGAAAAACGACTAAAGCATGATAAACTTGTAAACAATCTTGACATGTCTTTTTTCTCAATTTGCGCTTAAACTATCAACAAACTTACCTACTAATAAAATTTATTAAAGTCATAAAGCTTACAGATTTTTTAAAGTTCATAACACGTTTATTTGTATTTTATTTGTCTGTACACTAGCTGACCCGGCAAACTTCCAATAATAGCTAATAAAGTTTGTCTGAACTTTTTGTGAGACTAACAAATATGAATAAATTTATATAATAGATTTTCTTTATATTTTCTTACCTTTTAAACCTTCCGTGGACTCCTACAAATATTTGTCAACCAGAGTTAGCCAAATCTGTCCAGCCGTTCTTGAGTTTTTGTGAGATTAACAAATGTCAATTCATTTTTATGTAATTAATATATAGATTTTCAGACAATTTAAATGCAAGTTTAGGTAAAGTGAATAGATTTGTCAAGATTGTTTACCTGTTGTAAATTTTGATGTATTTTTTATGATAATATATTTTTTAAACAAAACATGTATAACGTATAATAAAAAAAAAAACTAAAATACGTCTTAGTTTTTTTTTTACTATATTTAAACTGTATTATTATTTGTTTTGCAAAATAATTTATAGTTACTAGATTAAAAATCAGAGGTCAGTCAGTCCCTACATTTAATACTTTATTTTTTCAGGTGTACCTCTTCATTACTTTCCTTGTCCTGAGAAAGATGCAGAAAGGTTTCAACATTGGGTAAAAATTGTTGGAGGTGATATTGTGAGTCTGGACAGCACCACTCTCCGCAAAACTCAAAGAATCTGCCATCGGCACTTTCAGAAAGAGTTCCTTTACCCAAAAAACAGACTTTGTAAATTGGCTGTACCATCTTTGCTTTTATCCTCTACAAATGTATCAGGTAAATCTATTTTTGATTAAGTTTATTTTATTCTAGCAACTGCAGTGGACATTTCTCTTAAAAACAAAGAATGAGCTACTTATACTATTCCAATACAAGACAATAATGTTTTCAATCTTTCATACAGTAGTTTTTTCTAAGTGAAAATATTAACCTCTTTTATTCTGTACTTTTCAGCACCAACTATGGGTCCATTAATTTCGGATTGTGTACCATCTAAATCTCAAGAAGCTATAATGCATCGTAATGTAATGCAACCTATGACCACCAGAACTGTTGAATACTTCAAGCCTTCTAGTTCAGCTATGTTATCAATATCTTTTTGATCACTTATCTAAGTCTGTCTACAATTGTTAATCCTTTAAAGTTCAAGGTTAAGCATGACATTCACTTAAGCCGAAATTTACTTTTCGATGCATCTTCCATAAACAATGTTGTTTAAACTGTATTTTATATTTTCAGTACCCTTTTTGAAACGGAAGTATGAAGAAAATAAGGTGCAAAAATTGGAACAAACACTTCATCGGGTTCTTAGAGACAAGCAGACCTTTCGCAAAAGATATCTGCTAGCAAAGAAAATAAGAAAATCGAATGCTTTCGAAATTGTAACCAAAAAGATGTCATCGGCGCATCTAAGTCATTATTTTACATGCAAGTAAAAGGAAGTGGTAAAAAACCTAGAGGAAGGCGTTTCACGCTTGATGAAAAAATCTTAGCATTATCGCTTTATAAACCATCACCTAAAGCATATCGTTTGCTAAGCCAGCTTTGTGTTTTGCCAAGCCGAAGAACACTTCAAAATATTCTTACAGAAAGTAGATCTAAAGCCTGGCATTAACGAAAAAATATTTGATCACCTAAAAAAAAAAAGTATCCAAAATGCCAGACAAACATAAGTTTTGTTGCATACTGTTTGACGAAATGTCAATTGCTACAAATTTAAGTTATGACAAGGCACACGACAATATAAATGGTTTTGTCGACAATGGCAGCAAAAGAGACCAAATATTCGCTGATCATGTACTTGTTTTTATGGTGAGAGGCATAGTGAAAAAATATAAACAGCCAATAGCCTATAGTTTTTGCTCAGGCACAACAAAGACTACAGATCTGAAATCTGAGTTGAGAAATATTATAGAAAAAGTCGAAAGCTCAGGTCTAAAAGTTGTGGCTACAGTATGTGACCAGGGAGCCACAAACCTTGCTGCAATCAATCAGTTGATGCAAGAAACAAAAGAAAAATACATAAGAAAAAATGAGGATTACAGAGGTGGATTTTTTGAAGTGGGTTGTGTTAAAATTGTGCCTTTATATGATCCACCTCATCTAATGAAGGGTGTACGCAACAATTTGTTAAATAAAAATTTAAAATATGTCATGGATGGCAAGGTACGCATGGCTAAATGGTGTCATATAGAAAACCTATTCCAAAGAAGCCCTTCTTTCTGGGGTGTAAAGTTAGCCCATAAGCTGACAGCTCAACATGTGGTACCCTCAATGATACCGAAGATGAGGGTTAAGTATTGCACACAAGTGTTCAGCAAGTCTGTTGGTGTGACACTTGGATGTCTGGCAGGTATGTCTCGCTTAACCATAAAGAGTCCCTATCAATTTATAATCATAAAACAAAAAATAACATCATCATCACCACAGTTATAATGTGAATCTCAAACTCACATTATCTAATAAGTCTACAAATTTTCATATTTGCTACTAGTCAATTAAAAAAAGGAATTGATAAGCAATGTAAACGCAAGCAATGTAATATATTTTTCAAGTAGATTATAGATAAACTACTGGAAGTTTAGGGTGGCCAGTAAAAAAAAAACGACCATTTGAATGACGTACTTAACATTAAATTTTCATTTATAGAAACTGGGTGCTTGCCAGAGGAAAGTGTGGACACGGCAGAACTTATAATGCTGTTCGACGACCTGTTCGACTCCGTCAATGCAAATTTCCATAAAGAAGAAGGAAAAATATACCGATCAGCGGTCACACCAAATTCACCACATTTAAAATTTTGGAACAAAACGTTACCGATATTAAAGTCGATGAAATATGTTAATTACAAGTGTTAAGAGGTAACTGTACCATCTCTCACCAGTTGGGTAAAAACATTAGAAGGATTTAAATTAATCACTAATAGGTTAAGGTCAGAAGGCATAAATTCATTGTTATTACGCAATATAAACCAAGACCCTTTCGAAAACTTTTTTGGGGCGATAAGAGCTCATGGCTATAGTAACGTAATGCCCAACTCGACAGCTTTTGAAACTGCATTTAAAATATTATTAATAAATAATATAACATCCCCACACTCCCTACAGGGAAATTGTGAAAAAGATGACAGTACTTGTTTAAATTCATTAAAATCTTTAATATACCAAAATTGTAATGTAGGGGATGTTAATGATATTATGGAAGTTATGGATGAACATTTATATATGAATATAATAAATACACAAGACATTCTGGAAAGCCGTTCTCGAGTTCATGTAGAGAAGTGCGCAGCCATAGCATATTGTAGTGGGTGGATGGCAACCAAAGCAAAAAAGTTTGTTTTTCAAAAATGTAAAATTTGTCGAGTTAATTTAATTTCTCCAAATACAGAAGATTTCCACAATTTTATTATAAAAAAAGAATATTGTGGCAAAAGATGGCTATGCTATCCTACCCGGGCATTGTTCGACTTTTTTGCCCAAGTAGAACACATCACATTAGATATTTTAAATAAATATGGACATTTAGAAAAAAATGTCGAATACATAGTGCTAATTGCAACAGTCCATGTAGACTTGAATTTTATAAAATGTAAAAAACATAATGAAAAATTAAATCGTTATTTGCTCCATAAAAGTGTTGTGTTCTTCACTATGAACTGGTGCAAAGAAGTCAGCAATGTCCTCACTGGCAAGAGCTATCATAATTTTTGTAATGAAAGTGACGAAATTGACCCCATCTTCCTACGGGCTCAAGAATATTACAATAAAACAAAGGGTGCGAAACGAAAGAGGAGTCGAAATAAATGTTTAATAAATATATTCATTCAATAACATATTTGTGTATTATTAATCTTATTTTCTTTACCCCATTACCCAAGGTACACTTGTGTATCTAAAAACATCCATAAAAATATGCTTGCATATTTATATCTATGTTTTTAGATACTCAATTTATGTATCGAACAAAATTAATTTAAATAGTATCTATAAACATCGACATAATATACGCACCTACCTACATAGATAGATATTTAGTTCATTGCGTGGCGTTCAGAGGGCGTTGGTCGCTAACTAAAGTCAATAACGTCAGTTGCCAGTCTATCTCATTTTATATATATTAGTCTACGCCTTAGATTATATAACTCAAGATGTAGCCATGAGACTGTAGGGAAGTGTGGAAGTGAGAAGCATATATACGAAATAAGTGAGTAAATTGAGACAAAACATAATATGCTCTGTCTCATACGACGTGCCGGTTTTTCGCTTGGCGAACTTTGAAAAGTTAGCCAAACAAAAGTCTGTCACTGTCACTGAGAGCTCGACTTGAGTCAGTTTTTTATGTTTTTAGAATAAATGGTCGATGGAAATTACCGATTGGATACTTTTTCACGAATGGTGTGAATGGGGAGCAAAGAAGCGCTCTTTTAAAAAATTGTATCAGCCTGTTAAGTGATTGCAGCATTATAGTATCTTCTGTGACGTTTGATGGTTGTCCTGCAAATTTTGCAATGGCAAAATACTTAGGAGCTAAATTAGATAGCTTAAATAATTTAGACCCTAAAATTACAGTGGAAGGTCAAAGTTTTGTAATTTTTCCTGATCCTTGCCATATGATTAAATTGGTGAGGAATTGCTTAGCGGAAAAAAAGAACATTTTAGATGGAAATGGTGTCATATCTTGGCAATATATTGAAAAATTGCATAGTTTGCAAGAGTCTGAAGGACTTCATTTAGGAAATAAACTAAGGAAAAGTCACATAGAATTTAAAAAACAAATAATGAAAGTCCGATTAGCTACGCAAACATTCAGTAAGTCTGTAGCTGATTCTCTTTCTTTTTTAAAAGATGTCTTAAAGTTAGAAGAATTCATTGGTGCCAGTGCAACTATAAATTTTGTCACTCAATTAAACAATATTTTTGACATACTAAACAGTCGCAAATTGTATTCTTACAAATTTAAAAAACCTATCAGTAAAGAGAACTTTCATATCATCAACTCATATTTCCAACAATTTGAAACATATCTTAATAGGTTGCATTTCAAGAATGGCGAGTTAGTACTCATATCAGGGCGCAAGACTGGTTTTATTGGGCTGTTGATTTGTATTAAAGCATTGCAGATTATTTACGAAGACTTAATAGTATCAGATAATCTTAAATATTTGCCAACATTTAAACTTAGCCAAGACCATTTAGAACTATTTTTTAGTGCCATCCGATCAAAAGGTGGTTTTAATAATAACCCGACAGCGAAACAATTTCAATCTGCGTACAAACGGTTACTGATTCACGGTGAGCTAAAAAACATATCAACTGGAAATTGCATACCCCTTGATTCAATAAATATTTTAAATTGTAATAAATCAGCTATAAATAGAAAAATTAATAGCACCAGAAATAGATTAATATCAATTGATGATGCAGATGATGAGATGGTAGATTTGCGTGTTCCAGAAGATATTGACGTTCCAGCTACACACGATTATTTGGTGAACAACAATTTAACAGAATTTTCGACTGAAGTCACTAAATATATTGCTGGTTTCATTGTATCGAAAATGTTTAAAATAATAAAATGTGAAGAATGCCTTGCCTCTTTAATATCATTTGAGAAATATAGCGGACTTATATCTCATAAAGATGTTGGAGGCCTTCACTATCCATCTGAGGATGTGGTAAACATCTGTTTATATGCAGAAAAGATTCTAAGATCTTTTTTGGCCGAACACGGTCCATCTATTCTAGACAAAGAAAAAGTGATGCCTAAAATGATATTGATCGTGCAAAAAAAAGTAGGCAAACCTTTATTTCCCAGTTTAAGGGAACATATATCCGAACAAAGTCCCTTTGATAATCATTTGATTTTATTGTTAAAGGCAATTGCTTATAGATATTTTGAGGTCAGAATTCATTTTGTAAATAAATGCATGAGCAACCAAAATGAAAAAATCAGAAATTTTCACAACAAATTAGTGTTGTTCAAGGGACAATAGTAATTTAATATTTTATAATCAATAAAACTTTATAAACTTTTTTTGCGTTTTATTTTCAGTAGTTGTTACAACGAAACACCCTCACGTTTTTCGTAATATTTAGGGAAAAGTTTCCGTAATGGCAACATTGAAGTTTTATAGTGCTGTCTCATGTGCGGCCACGAGGTGGCTACATCTAGAGGTATATAATCTAAGGTCTACGCACTCGTACTGACGCGACGCGACCGCGATTGCAAAATGGCCGCTCTAATTCATCTATTTTTTTGTCGATTAGTGTAATGAGTAGTGGCAATCTCTATTGGCCGACGTTCCGTTCAAAACATTCGACATTTATAAGATTTATACTTTTTTATTTTATTTACTTAATTTATTAACAGTTAATTATAACTACTATAATTTACTTAGTAATTTACGAAAGGCAATTTTTTTTTTTTTTTTTTTATAATTTCTTTTTTAATTTTTTTTTGCCAGTTTATTTTTTATTCGTCCAAAGTAGTATGCGTGCCACGGAAAAAAATGAACTGTTAGGGAACTCATGGCGAAAAGACTAATAGTCTATGGTCTCTTAGAGTATTATTGAGACTAGGCAAGAAAATAAATGGATCATTATCACTGATAGTATGAGTGTATTGAGAGCACTAGAAAATCCCAGTTGTAATGCAAAAACAAGTTACATAATTTATAATATCAGAGAAAAATACAATAATTTACATAAGTTCAAAGATATCGTCCTTTTCTGGACTCCTTCACATATCGGGGTAGTTGGAAATGAACAAGTTGATTACCTGGCTAAATTCATTGTTAATCATCATCAGGAATGTCCAATTTTGCATAAGCCCATTCCAAATTCAGATGCGTTGACTTATTTCAAATCAAAACTGGCACGTGAATTTCACAATTTCTGGCAGCATGTAGTTGAAACCAAAGGAAAGTGGCTAGCTGAAATTAAAACAAAGATTTCTCCTCCTTGGTTTACAGGAGGAACTATCTATCGGAACAGAAAGTTTTATGCAACGATTTGTCGTCTACGGCTAGGTCACTGTCGATTTAATTAATGCACATCTGTTTAGAATTGGCATTCTGTCTTCCCCAAATTGTGATTATTGTAATTCTGCTATACAAACATTGGATCACATTGTATTTGATTGTCCTAATTTTGCTCTTCAAAGGATCATTTTAGTTGATCGCCTGCTAGGTATTTATGAAAATGCTGAAGATATCCCGCGCTCGCTTCAGCAACTTTTGACGAAAAAAGATTGTTTTTTACCAATTTACGATTTTATTGTATCAACTGTTGATGAAATTTGAATTTGACAACTACTACACTTTTGACATAAAATTATATGATATTGAGATAATATTAAATAAAACATGAAAGAAGACTCGGCTCCGGTCTAACAAAAGGTACTGAACTTGAATATATTAAAAGAAGACTTGGCTTACGCCTAACTATTGGTTATTGAAGACATTGATAAAAATAAGACTTGGTTTCGGCCTGACTATTGGATATCGAAGACATTGAATAAAGAAGACATGGTTTCAGCCTTGATTATATTATAGAAAGACAAGAAAGAAAAAAAGAAGAATTGGAAGAAAAAGAAAACTAAATCAGACTTGGCTGTATGGGCTCAGCTCCCTTTGCCTGTCCCAAAGAGGGACGAAAAGAACCAAAAAAAAAAAATCTCTATGGTGACTGTCGGTTACTATTGATAAGAGCACCGTTCGTGATATATTCTAATTCGGAAAGCAGCCTCGAGCCAGTATAGCTATATTCAGTATAGCTTAAAAAGTTAAATATATTGTTGTAGTGATACTCGTAACGGTTTTAATGACGAAAATACTTGGGTGCATAAATATAGTTTATTGTCACAGTACTATATAGTTTACACATCAGATCACAAAGTAAACTACAACTATGAGAATATGTGACCATTTGCGACAGCGGCACAGAACACATATACTCAAGAGAAGAATAACAAGCGCATAGAAAAAAAAGGGACCGGAATTCACGCCATCTAGTGCGCACCCCCTTAAAACTTTACTAACCAAACTGAGGCGGGAAATTTGAATCTTGTCTATATATATGTTACGGCTAAAGGTGGGTGTGAACATAAACTTAAGATTAGCCGGCTAAACTTAGGTTTATCTTCGAGGAGGTGTTAATGTTAGTTTCTTCTATCTTTAGCCGGCTAAACTTAAGTGTAACTGGAGGCCCTTGGCTAAAAATGTAGAAGGAAATGAAAAAGGAAACAATGTAATAATGTTTACTATTTATAATGTTTAATATGGAGGTATTTGTTGGAACATGATAAACTAGAATGGCATATCGAATTACAAAGGACATTATTTATTCGGCAGCGGCATTTGCGTGTACCACATATTGTCTTGCAATTACATCTTTGAAAGCCTTGTCCACCTGATGTTGACTGTTCATTAGCAAGCTAGCGAACAGTCATTTTCACCAAACTGTAACGGTTTACCAACAGTCGATTGGTCCATGAACCGTTGGTCAACATTATTTTTAACCCACTAACTTTTCATCCAAAGGACTTTTCACCCACGAACGTTTCGCCAACATAACTCAACGTCAGTGATACTTGAGCTCACATAGTACACTAGGTTAGGTTAGGTTAAAACTGTGACCTCCTACGCACGAGCCGAGCGAGCGAAGCGAGCGGTGCCGCGGCAGCGGCCGGCGAGTGCTAGAAACGACTGCGTGCCGCACGGTAAAGCATTCACTGACGTTGAGTTATGTTGGCGAAACGTTCGTGGGTGAAAAGTCCTTTGGATGAAAAGTTAGTGGGTTAAAAATAATGTTGACCAACGGTTCATGGACCAATCGACTGTTGGTAAACCGTTACAGTTTCCATTTTCACTGACGACACTTTTTCCAATTCTACGAATTTTTGTTCACAAACTGTAAACTGATTTTGCGGAAATTTTTAGCCGTTTCATTTCGGTTAATGTGCACATTAGCCGGCTAAAGATGGAATATCACGACGCAAACTAACATGATATCGAACTTTAGCTGCTTCTCGAAGATAAACCTAAGTTTAGCCGGCTAATCTTAAGTTTATGTTCACACCCACCTTTAGCCGTAACATATACATTTATTTGTATAGGTTTGTTATGGTTATACTTTCAAGCTTTGTTTACAGACAAGCCCGCGAATTTGAAATGTTCCTTGATATTTAATAGCTAGGTTTGGGTGTAGTCATTAAAACAGAGCAGATTAAAACAGAACCATTTCAAATTTGCAGTCTGTGTCCGACCAACGATAATAATAATTGAAAAAAAAAATACAGTTTTAAGTTATTATTTATTTCTGTAACAGAATAATCAGTATACACTCATGAGTTGTATGAAAATTATAAACAAAATGTTTAGTTGCTTGGTTATCAAATTAACATATATCCATATGTTAATTTGATAACCAAGCAACAACAACAACGGTTACTTATTTACTTAATAAAATATATTCCCAATGACAGTTGTGAAAATAGTTCATCAGCCTATTCTGTGTGTAATAAAAGCTTCTCATAATATGGTTAAGAATGATATACTGGTAATTAAAACTATAACAGCATAAGTAGCGAGGCTTGTTTCAACATTAAATTGAGTTAAAATTATCTTGGTTTTTCATATCCAGTCCATGAAACGTTTTCTTTTTTGTTCGGACTCAACAAGATTGCAAAAAGATAGAAGAAATGGATAGAAAAAAACAAATATTTTCACAAAGATTTCATGCTTCGTGTCTTGACAATAAATCTGTGGCTTTATTGAATTTGATATGAAATAATTTCATAAAGACATCATGTCATGTTGCATGTCTCCATAATTGTGTAGACAAATTGCACCTCAGGTACATATTTTTTTTTATTACTCAGTGTTCTTATACACTGAGCAATAAATAATAATCATAGATGATATTATACTGTATAATAATATGATGTTCTTAAACACAGGTTACTACCTGTGTTGAAGAATATCAATTTTTTTCTTTAGAGAAGCCATATGTGTGTCCTGTGCGAACTGTCGATTTTTTAATATGCAAAATCTCTTCACACATATATGAAACACACTATTTATTACATACTCAATATTATAACGTTTGTGTTCATTACATTTATTGAGGAAATCCCAATCTATAGATTCTTTTAATAAATCTGTAATAGCTATTTTTAATTTTCTTTTGTACGCCTCTTTTTCTAAGAATTTATTTACTATAGTTGCACTTTTTTCAACACAATTTACTAAATCTTTTGAGGCGTATGTAAGGGAACTTTTTATTCCTTCATATCTTTTAAAATCTATAAAATTGTGGACTTCTTCTTGCGTAAGTGAGACAAACGCTTTTTTACAATTTTCACAAGCATTATTAGGATTATTTTTAATTATAAATCCACAGACATAGGCACAAGCCTCCATTTCACCAGTTGCTTCTTCCATAGTTTGCTCTATTTCATTTAGTGCTATAGCATTTTCTAATGTGGCAGTATCCGCTGTGCCTATGCCTGTAACTGGAGTCAATAGAGTTTTGAAATTTGTCAGGATGACGTCATTTTCGTCAACTTCACAATTTCCTGACCCGATCTGTGACAAATTACTTAGGACAGCAGTTTTTAAACCAGCAACAAACTGCCCAGTAGTTGGGTTTGTGTTGGCTCCACAGTTACTGCGAATGCAGCCAAACAGATTTTCTAACGGGTCCTGTTGGATTCTTCTTGTTGATAAGCTTTTAATGTTTTTGTGTTTTTCTTTGAGGTTTTTCCATAGTCTTTCCAGCCCATTCAAACTCCAGACCCAACCTTCCTTGGATGGGGGAGAACTTTTGCAACCCAAAAAAGTTAAATTTCTAAAAAAATGCTTCATTTCTTTAAAAAGTTTTAACTGTTCAGTACTGTCCTTTAAATTTGTGGACATTGGTTTCCCCCTTCTAAGGTCTGGTGTGTATGCATTAACACTATCAAATAGTTTATCCATATTTGAAATAACATTTGCTGTAGTAGTGGCATCGCTTGATAGTTCTCCTGAAAAAACAAAACAAAACTTTAACACAATCGTAAGGCAGAGCCTTCATGGGTGGCAGCACAGTTCAAAAGATTAGCCAGCAATACCTGGAAAGTCAATTTTATTGACCAGCCTACTGACTGGCTAATGTTTTATCACAATACATCATAATTGTATAAAATAAAATGTTTGATGAAACAATTTTCAATCATACTGTCAATAATCTATTATTGGTCATACAAACATGAGGAATCCAAAATAGATTCACAAACTTGGTAAATTAATCAAATGTGACATTAGGATAAGATTCATAGTCTAGATGTTTGTCTGTGGACCGCCGGTAATCCAGCCCCTGTCTAATCCGAATCCTCTTTTGGTAAAAAATCCGGCCTATAGGGGGGCCTTCTTAGGCAGTACTCTATAATCCGACAAATTCGATAGTCCGACACTGCCCTGCAAAACGTTTGTCGGATTACCAGGGGTCCACTGTATTTGAGTTAAGCTCAAAACGGATGATCACAGTAAAAGATTCTTACCTTTTGCTATTTTTGCGTACATGCCTGCTGCTACTGTGTGGCTTAAAACTTGAGCAGCAAGTTTAACCTTCATTTTCTGTTTAGTGTTTGGATTAAGGTGGTCTGGTTTAAGAGATGGTGCAAACACAAAATTGGGGTTACTGTTGTCCAGCTCATAAAACTCTTTAATGTAGCTCCATTTTGCTATACCTGTAACACAAATATATAATATTTTTAATATCATCATCATCATCATTTCAGCCGAAAGACGTCCACTGCTAGACATAGGCCTCCCCCAAGCACCGCCACTTCGACCTATTCTGTGCTTCTTGCATCCAACGTATTCCATATGGCACTGAGACGTGGTCGCTCACAATGGGCCTCATAAGAAGGCTCAAAGTCACCCAAAGAGCAATGGAGAGGGCTATGCTTGGAGTTTCCCTACGCGATCGAATCAGAAATTTTTAATATAAAAAGCTTTAATCGTGCGTTGTCACAAGAACCAAATGTGTGTGCCAAATTTCAGAATGTTGGTTTCAGTAGAAGTGGGTGAAATATTAATTGTAAAATGCCAAGCCAAACAAGTGAAGTTAATTAAATGCTTTTAAATAAAATAAAAGAGTATAGTAGGTTTATTAAAATTTAGATTAATTTATTTGCTGAGCATCTGCACTAGAGTAGACTCATCGCAATATGTATTTTAAGGAACACTCAATTACCTTCCTATCTATAATTAATATTATAAAGCTGAAGAGTTTGTATGTTTGTTTGTTTGGTTAGTTGGTTGGTTGAACGTGCTAATCTCAGGAACTACTGAACCGAATTGAAAAGTTCTTTTTGTGTTGGGTAACCTATTTATTGAGGAAGGCTATAGGCTATATAACATCACGCTATGATCAAAAGGAGCGGAGCAGCAGCGAACAATTGACGAAAACGGGCTGGCAATTTGACGCGACGGGAAGGGTCAAGGAGAAAAATTTGACGCGGGCTAAGACGCGGGCAGAAGCTAGTTACAGTAATAAAGATAGAGCTTTGTAACAGACAGACATATGGAATAAGCTTATTTATCCTACCTGTACTATTATATACCTGGCACATGGCACCCTCTTAGTTATAGAACTCTAAAAAAGCTGATAATATCATATTATTATGTTATAATGATCATGAAATAACGAAAATTAAGTTATTTAGCAGTTACTTACCAATTCCACAGTTGTTGCTGGATGTTATATTGCTTTCACATTTAATGTCATATTTTAGAAATAAATTTCTAAAACACTTTAAGAGATGTGGAGTGTCAAAAATGGTGACAATTTCACTATCACCTATTTTAATATAAGGCTGCTCTACAGTAGCTCCCACGATGGTTACAGCTCTCTTGTTCACCGAGTCTAGATCACATACTGTGGCAGCTATATTAAGCCCGGAATCAAAACAGCACCTTAAAACCTGCAATGATAAAATATAATAATGAACTGCTTGAGGAAAAATTTCATTAATGATTAGGAAATAATATAATCTTCATCTCCTGAGTCAACATCAGCTGTACAATAGCTAGACAGATGGTTGGTAGAGGAATTCATTAAAGAAATTATTATGCTCACCTCTTTTAGGAGAACTGTCAGTCTATCAGCAGTTACAGATCCACCAGAAAGATAATAGGCAACTGGTTGTTTTACTTGTTTTCTAATACCAGCCACCATAAAAACAAGTGCATATGATGCAATTTGTGCAGATCTACCCTGAGAATCATGATCTTGGTAACCTTCAATTAAATCATCCTTTGTATTGTACCATAAATTCTTTTTTATGGACATTTCATCGAACATCAATACATACTCTCTGTCAGATGGTATCCAGTTTTTAACTGTTTTTTTCAAAACATTAAATATATTTTTGTTGATACCAACATGCAGTTTGAATTTATTTAAGAGGGACTTTAATGTGCTAGGAGCTGGTAGACAAATCATTCTTCTTAATAGCTTGTAACATGTTGGGGATCTTTTGTAAAGCCTTAATGCTGTGATTTTTGCCTCTGTGTTCCATCTACGGGCTCTTCCTTTTCTTTTAAAGTTTTGTAACTCCCCTTGCAGTTCTATGTTCTATGTTCTATGTTATGGGGGTTTGGTTTCCGCACTTAGTCCTTTGAGTGGACCATTGTGCGTGGGCCATGGCGGCCGTCGGTATTTACTCCAACCAGCCCACCTCCCTCCAGAAGTTGATTGTGTCTCCTGGTCTGCTAAGAACGTCCGTGTATGATTTGGGTGTCCCGAGGGTATCTGTCCTAATCTGGGTGACGCCTGTACATTCGAAGAGTACATGCGCAACGGTTTCCTCAGCCTCCATGCAGGCCCTGCAAAGGGGGCTGTCCGTTATGCCTATTGTGTGAAAGTGCTTGTTTAGCGGGCAGTGTCCTGTGATGGTGCCCGTCATCAGACGCAGACCATCCCTGTCCAGGCGTAGCAGACGTCTGGTTAGCCTGCCACCTCCCCTTGCAGTAATAGTGCAAAGGTTGATGATACTTTTGATCTCAAAATGTCATTGACTGTTTTGTTTTTGCATAGAACATTGAGAAATGACTCATTTTTCAGGTCTTTGATACTTCTTTGAAGTCTACTAACTTTCTTCATATTTCTTATCATCTTTGTGTACAATTTTCTTTCTCTGTCATTTTGCGGTTGCTCTAGAGATATTACAACTGGTTTACAGATACTTGTTGTATTCAACACATTTATATTTTCAGTCATTGGTTGATTTATTCTTGACGGGCCGGCTACTGGTACAAACATCGCTTGGTTCCAAAGGAGTACCAGGATTTGTAACCTATAAATAAAAATATTAGTCATTGAGTGTGAGTTGGCAAGCTTTTGAGATAGTACATACAATATGTGCATGTTAAGTTGGTGGGCCTGGCTAAAGTTTTCCAGGACTAAATGGCGACAGATGGTGCGAGACAGTGGTGTCTTAGTGACTGCACATGGTTAAATTTACAAACTGGCTAACTTCAAGCCAGCCTACTTTGATTATTGGACGGATTATCAGCCTCATACCATTTGGAACATTTTCACCCAATTCCCCAACCCCCATGGTTTGCCTTTTTTTTTTTTTTTTTTTTGATCACGAGGTGGAAATCCTCATGGATGTCCTCCGCCCTGGGGTGGGCGGAGGGGTCTGTCAGACTCTTACTGACTAAAACCACCCCGGTGTTCCGTCCCACACCTACGTCGGGGACCACGGGAACCAATATGTCTTCCGCGATCCCCGACTGGTGCCGGCCCGCCTTCGCGGGCCTCCTCACGTTGGGGGGGAGTGAGGTGTTAAACTCCCCCCCATACATCACAGAGAGGCGCGCGTGGAACACTACGCGCCACCATCTCGGGTCCGTACAATAGGGGGCGACGGATGTCCCCAGATCCGTCGCCCCTGGACCCATTTAGGGGGGCTGGAAGAGGGCGTTATCCGCCCTCCGCCGACGCCCGGTGCGCCTGCTGCGGGCAGGGTGCGCGGAAGATATCTCCCGCTCCCTTTCCGCAGCCTCCTTCTGCGAAATGACTGTTTCGCAAAAGGATACCACCGCGTCCCAAACCCCATGGTTTGCCTAGGTTATCTTAAGGATGACACAACATCTTCACTTCCTATTATTAAGTTACAGTCACAATATTTCCTTTTATCTACAGCTGAGGTGGATCCCTAAGACTACCCACTGACCGATTTTCCCACCCACATATAAAATACCAGTGTTGTTACACACAAGCACATTATCTGTTGTAAAAATGTTTATTGACTGACCTCATCAAATTCTTCAGACGGTACTGCAGTTTTAAAGAGCTTCTGATCGATGAAACATGTCTTTAAGAAATGTTTACTGCACAGCATTTTATGTTGAGAAAACAGTTTTCCTTGGAATTCAGGAGATGACCATGGTTCACTGGGGAAGCAGTATTTCGCCCATAATTCACAACTGAAAGGAGTTTTAGAAGGTGAGAAACTTTTACTTCATAAAATCATTTGAAACTATAACCAAATAGGCGGTAGGCAGTCAAAAAGCAACGAGTGGGTAACTAAGTAATACCAACACATACCGAAGACTGTTTGTTCTGCCTGGTTTTGGAAAACGATGTAACGTGATGCTGGCTTCTTGTGAAGATGAGGATCCACACTTAATGCACTTTCTTAAGTTTTCCTTCATTGTGATACACGATTTGCAAACAGAGTCACTATCTCACTACGAGTCACTATATTACTTTACTCTTTGGAGTCACTATCTCACCAATAGTCACTATCTCGTTAGAATATCTAACACTTGACAGTGGAACGGAGGAACTGGATGCTCGACTCAACGTTTTAATGGCACATTAGGATAATTTGTTTATTTAAATTTAAATAAACACAAGAAAATCGACCGACCTCAACGGAAGACATTAATCTTGTGGTGCTACCATGGCAAACCACCAAAGGTCTATTTAATATTTTTGGAACTGATAAAAATAACGTATTGTTCTAAATGGAGTTAATAACTATATATAAATTAAATAAATGAACGAAATATCATTTAAATTGCTATTTTTCAGCTTCTTATACTAAAGAAAAAACTTTTATAGCACATCGATATTTTCATTTATTTTACTTGGCAACATTATAGTATATGACAGCCTGTTGGATAGAGTCGGCAATATTAAACATTCGCTGTTCTTGTCATATTTTGTGCCCCCCGTCGATTCCAAGGTCACTCATACAATGTTGACTGGGCCTGGACAGCGGTGCGTGCCGGAACTGCCGGACTAAGCGCGCCAGTGTTACCAACACCCAAAAATATTTACCCATAAAGCTTACGTTAAAACCCCTAAAATTGCCACAATTACTGAAAAAATCCCGTAAAAACTAATAACCAACGAATGTTCAGTAATCATAGACCGGCACACAGTAGTAATATTTATCTAATTTATTATGCGACATTTGTTTATCATCCACTCTTCATTCTTAGTATCGAACAACCGTACTAGATGTCGCTAATACTTTTATTGTAATCAAAAACGTAATGAGAAATATAAGACGCCAATAAACCCCTAAGAATACTCCTAAAAATAGAACGCCCCTAAAAAATCTCATCGCTCTTATTTACCCCCTAAATTTAGGGGGAAAACCCCTAAGTTGGTAACCCTGAAGCGCGCCAGCGCGTGTTGCCACCAAGTCTGATCTCAGGTCACCCTAAATTTTCAGTTCAATGAAAAAAAAAAAAACCCTAATAATTCGCGTTCCATCAATGTTCTATCTATATTTAAAACATTTCATGCAAGATCATACAGAAGACGAGACAATACAATCTATAATATAATTATAGACAAGTTTTACTATAAGAATATTTGAAACTATGAATAAATCTGGTGTTTTCCAAAGATCCTATTCGTACAAAGTACTTTGCGAACAATGCGAGTGAGCAGCAGGGCAGGGTTGGTAGGAAGGAACATGACAAGCGGAGAGGCGGGAGCGGTCAGTATGTAGTAATTTAAATAGGTACGTCCATAAAATCTCGAATCGACGATATTAGATGCGTTCACAAAAATTTAAAAACGTACAGCTAATTTTAATATTTAGTTTAACACTCAATCATGAGTGCTATATAAATGTTTAAATTTACCTTAAAATTACCCTCACCGAGTTTTTACCCTAAAAATTACCGTGTTGATTAAACTTAACCCTAAGTCTAGGGTAAATTACCCTAAGTTGGCACCACTGGCCAGCGCCAGCGCAGACTTGCAGCGTTGCGCGGCGTGCGTCGTCGATACCTTGCTTGCCTATGGTTTACCGCACCTACTTTTTGTTGTTACATTGTTTTAATTTAAATTAATTTTTTTTTTACAGAAAAGGTAACGTTCTGTCCAAAGTTGACGAAATAAAAGAACGATGGGAGGTTTATTTTAAAATCTAATGAACGAAGATAATAAATAGAAGGTGTGCCCGGTACCGCATTACCCAGTACCTGGGTTGTGGTGAGATAGGCAGTCGCTCCATGTAAAATACTGGTGCTGAGCTGCATCCGGCAGATTACGATGATGCTGTGCACGCAGAGGTACAAATATGAGTTTGGTGAAGGGAAATTAGCATGGATGAAGTTAAAAAGGCAGTTCGAGGTATGAAAAAAAACCGGCCAAGTGCGAGTTGGACTCGCGCACCGAGGGTTCCGTACAAACCTGCAGGTATTCACAGTTTATGCATAAGGTTTATGTTTATGAAATTAAAGGTTTTTTTAATTTTTTTTATATTTGAGTTGACCGAATGAAAGGTAAATTGTGGTTTACGGTTTATGACGTATTAAAAAAAAAACTACTAACTAGATCTCGTTTAAACCAATTTTCGGTGGAAGTTTACATGGTAATGTACATCATATATTTTTTTTAGTTTTATCATTTCCTTACTTTAGAAGTTACGGGACACACACACACACACACACACACACACATATAACCACTTTGGAAGTGTCTCTCGCGCAAACTACTCAGTTTAGAAACAAAATATATTAGAAACCTCAATATCATTTTTGAAAACCTATTCATAGATACCCTACACGTATGGGTTTGCTGATTGCCGTTTTTTGCCATTTGGCAACGGAACCCTAAAAATGGAGAGGCTATGGGCCAAGATGATATACCCATAGAAGTATGGAAGTGTTTAAAAGAAGATTAATACAGTATTCTTCAATCAGTTGTTGCATGAAGGAGGGATCTCACAAGAATGGTACAATAGTTCGCTAGTGCCCATCTTCAAGAATAAAGGTGATGTACAGAGGTGCAAGGACTATCGAGGGATAAAGCTCATGTCACATGGTATGAAGTTATGGGAGAAAGTAATAAAGAAAAGACTGCGAGAGGAGAGTGAGATTACCCCGAATCGGTTTAGGTTTATGCCAGGGCGAGGAACAATGGACGCCACTTGTGGCACTCCGCCAATTGTGCGAGAACTACGATTGTGTCTCAGATCCAGAGCAGATTGGAGAAGTGCCAACAGAAGCACTAGAAGCAGGCGAATTTTGCCTTGAAAATCAGATGAACCAAAACCGAATAAATGTTCTGCCATGGCGCTTGATAGTGCGCTTCTCCCGGTCTCCTCCGACTTTTGGTATCTCGGTTCACTCGTGCAAAGCAATGGCGAAGTAGATCGGGCGGTTAGGCAAAAAACCACAAATGCGGCCGGGATCAACGGCATAACGTGCTTTCCGAAAACCACAAGCTCCTCCAGCAGGCTTATAATAAAAATGTCACTCAATTTTCTCGTTTCCGCCTAACCTTAATCTTTCACATAAAAAGATAAATTGATTAAAATGATACGGAAATATGGAATTGATTACCACTTGAACTTATAGAATAGAGTTCGTAGTGGTACCTACTGGTTAAACCATTGAGAAATTCGTAGTCAAAGTCATAGTAGACTGTATGGAGGGTAGAGGTAAGGAAAATCATCTCATATGGGAGAAAAGTTGAAAAAGAGTCCAGCTGTAAGCTGTTAAGGCTAGGTGATTCGACACTCATACAGATTTGAGGGGGTGAGGTGCGTGGAAATCCGCGGGGCGCCTCCCGCGCGTCCTTCTTGTCGAACACGATAGCGCGCCAAAAGTTCGGGCGGCGCGGCGGCGGCGGGCGTAGCACAGACAGGTCATAGTGTAGCGACATCAGTATGTCCACAGTATTAGAAACCACAGAAGAAACGATAATACAAGACTAATATTATAAATGCGACAGTTTGTGAGTATGGATGTATGGAAGTATGGATGGATGTTTGTTATTCTTTCACGCAAAAACTACTAAACGTATTTGGATTTTTAGCTTGCAGATAGTTTATAACCTGGACTAATATTATAAATGCGAAAGTTTGTGAGTATAAATGGATGTTTGTTACTCTTTCACGCAAAAACGAATGAACGGATTTGGATGAAATTTAGCACGCAGATAGTTTATAACCTGGAATAATACAAAACACACAAATAACTTACTTACACAAAAGACTTAGTCACACAAAAAACAAAAAAAAAATTATAATTGCGAAAGTTTGTGAGTATGGATGTATGGATGGATGTTTGTTACTCTGTCACGCAAAAACTACTGAACGCATTTGGATGAAATTTTGCACGCAGATAGTTTATAACCTGGACTAACATTATAAATGCGAAAGTTTGTGAGTGTATGTATGGATGGATGTTTGTTACTCTGTCACGCAAAAACTACTGAACGCATTTGAATGAAAAAAAAAAATTGATGGGGTTACGTCGTTTAATTACCGAGTTACTATAGCCACCTTCAAGCTTCATCATCAGACCCTGGTTACCATATAGTATCAAAGTACTCGTCAAGACGAATCAAACGAGCCCAAACTCGATGGGGTTGCGTCGTTTAATTACGGAGTTCCTATGGCCCCTTCCAACTCCATCATCAGACCCTGGTTACCATATAGTATCAAAGTACTCGTCAAGACGAATCAAACGAGCCCAATCTCGATGGGGCTGCGTCGTTTAATTACAGAGTTCCTATGGACAACTTCCAGCTCCATCATCAGATCAGCTCTATGTCATAATAATATTGCATTGGATTGCAACATTGTTTTTAAAGTTTTACAAATATTTACACAATGAGAACCACACACACAAAACAAAAGCTTAACCAACTATGGTCTATATAAATTCTTGAAAACAATATTTATTTACAATTTATTTTGTTTTCTCTTATTATTACTGACGCAGCAGAAAGGAAGCGCGCGCGCAAAAATTTGTCACAGGTCTCACCTCGATAACGTCTCGCAGGACACTGGCAAGTAGTGGCAAGCGACGCGCCGATCAAAAATCACTTGAACGATCGATATTTTTTTTTAGAAATAAAATGAAAAAAAAATGATCGGGTTCAATCGATTCTAAAATAAATTACCTATACATTGATACTAATTATAGAAAAATAGGAGTATTAGTACTTCTTTAAAATGAAATTAGGCTTGTTAAAAAACTGCAAATCGAAGTAAGTTCGGCTTTTTTTTCTATCGAGTAAATTTGATTGTATCGTGTTTTGATCGGGTACAAGCTAAGGAGAAAGAATGTATCTTAAATATATATTTTTTTCAGATTCTGGACGTTATAATTTGCATATTAAAAACCAATTCTAAAACAGGTGAAAACGGTGCCACCCGGCCTTAATAACAGTTTCAAAATCCACCAAAATGGCGCTAGCGTCACTAGAGGGTATGGTATGAATGTAGCAGTTGTTACCAGAATGAAGTGTGTCAAGTAAGAAAATATTATTATTGACTAATATATTTAATATTGTTATAGACTTTCAGTTTTTAGTGACAGTTCAGTATACAAAACTATTCACGTAGTGCAAAATAATTTTGTAAACATAAACTGTAAACATAATACCTTGTAACTTGTAAACATAATAATTACTGCTGTCAGAAATTTACCCTGATGCGGATCTGGCGCTGCCTTAATTTAATACATTTCAACGGACACTTTTTCATAAACAGAGATCATTCTCCCTACCTCTACCCTCCATAGTAGACTGATCGTATGGCTCAAACAAACCTCAAATTTTGGCTTGAACTAACCGTACTTATTTATTCCAGAGCTTGAACCACTATAGACGTGTTAGGTTAGGTTGGTTTTTATTGGCGTTGTTCAGATGGACCTTCCGCTTTGGTTAGACAGCGACGGACTATAATCCAAGCATAGATCGTATTTCCCATTTTTTTTTTACACAGTGACGTCCGAAGGTCCCAATACCAGGACAACAAGCCTGGGTGGCCCGATAACAATTCAGCTGACTCACGCGATTTCAAAACTCTTATTATTAATTAAGGTCTACAGCTTGGCAAAAAAGAGTCTGGAAAAATTGAGGGCGCCTGTTTAGCAGGTATGGCCACCCTGTATACTAGGACTAAAAGTGATAAGATACTTGGTGTTTTAATCAACAAACACGAGATCCCGGGAATTCTCAACAGACCAAATTTCAAGACTTGATAGGCAGCTTGACAGGCTTTTACTTTTATTGTATCTAGTAGATTTCGCATTATTTCGCTGGAATAACCTTTTATCTAAGAGATGCGAATGCCATCATGTAAAACATAATGAAAACTTATTCAAAATAAAAAAATAAAAATGAAATCACACTCAGGGATTATCCATTGAACCCGACACCCAAGAAATAATGTTCAACAATCGCATTTGCGGCCATTATCTAAGGTATTCACAACGATTCGATGGTTGATATGCCTGTATCTTATTTGACGTAAATGATGATGAACAAATTCTGTTAATGCTGACAGTTTATAGTCGACAAGAAGGCTACTAACAGCTGCTTACTGTCGAAAACTAATCGGAAGTCGGAAACTATCTATAACATGTCGCATTTAAAAGGTACGGGCCGTATCAAATAAACTTGAGCAGATGAATAATGAAGCCGTCAGATATGTCTATGTGGGGTACATACCACTATCACTATCGACATGACAATGAAAATAAAAGAACACGCTAAAATGTAGGTTTTATTTAAAAAGATAAGCGTGGCATATCATCATTCGTGTATTCCTTTTCGCAACTATAATAGATTTTTCCATTAACACTGATCTGGTCAGTTTTACATTTCTTATTTATGAAACTTAAAGAGTGTAAATCTGTCTTAGAGGTTCACGGCTCCTATTATAACCTGAATGTTCTCAAACTATAGGTAATAAATTACGTAGAGTAGAAACCTGAAAAATAAAGTGTTAAATTTTGCTTTTTCACTGTGGTATGCGATGATAGCACTTACAAAAATACTTGTCTGTTTCTTTACAGTGTAGAAAAAGTGAACTTTTTATCTCATTGCATACAAATCTTCTTTCAGGTGACATTTTCAGTGTTTTCCGGGTGTAGAAAAAAAAATCTATTATTGTTCAATTCAAAAATCAACTTTTCTAATTGTATTGACAAAGTTACCTTAAAGAAATTAGAAAAACAATCATATTCACTCTAAGTACATTTTTCAATTTCAAGTATCAACCATGAAGAGTCAACGTACACGCGATTTGTCATACTAGAAAATATAACTTCAATAATCTATTAGTGAATAAAACAATAAAATGGCTTGAAACTTAATAGTACCGATAAAACTAAGTATTATTATAAAGAAAAACAATGACTGGCATTGACTAAAAGATAAATTTCTTGGATACATACCTGTCATGCCGGGAGTTTTTTCGAAAACATTGTCATCGGAGACAAAATTTGTTCCGCTTCCGATTCCGCCAAATATCCTACGAAAACTTGTTGTATCACAGCTTATACCACTACTCCTTATTGTTTTATTCATGTTGTATATGTACAAAAGCAATAATAATTGATAGGTAGTTAATTAGAAATAAGTGAAATACAACTGCCCCCCTAGCCAAGTTTCGTTTCGTTTCGTTTTCGTTTCGTGTCGAATTCCGTTCTCCAATCGGTAACGCCTCGGTGTCAGCAATTGTAGAAAACGATAAGTTGTTAGCCATGTTGACGCGCCTGAGTCAGCCGCTCGTTCTACAATGTATTTAGAAAAACGACTTTATAACAAAGGATGTAGCGTTGAACATTGTAAAAACGATAACAATTAATTCTATCATTTTTAACGATGTGAACTAGGCTACGAATTTTCTATTCGTTTGTTCTAACCACGTGACTTAACGTTGAGATGATTCCATTCCCATACATTTGATTAGTTTTCGACTAGCGTTAACGATTGCAGATTATCAACTTTGCTAGGGGTGCTGGCATTGATATATATGTTACACTAGATTAGCAATTACCGCGTCAAAGCGTTGCCACTGGACATAAGGCCACAGCCTTATGCGTAGCTGACGTCAGTTCAGTGCTTTATGTGACGCCAACCGAGTGACACGTGACAGAAAATATCCCCAAAATGGGTAAATGCGTTGTGAAAGAGTGTGATTCAAGATCTCAAAAACATAATAAATTAACCGGAATTACTTTCCACACGAAAGTTTATTGTTTCAGTGTTTATATCAACGTAAAAACACAATAAAATGTAAAATTTTGTAAATTAGGTTCAGTGTTACCACTAAAAACTTAGTTTTAGGTTCCCACATTTGTGGGAGTTTTTAATTTATTGAATAAAGGATTTTAAATATTTTTTTAAATAATAAAATCGTTGCAGGGTGCCTAAAGATGCAGTACGGAAATAAATATGGCGGTTAGTTAGTTTGTTTCCTGTTTTAAGCCCTTCAATTTCCTGAATTTCTTGTAAACCGTTTACGTACTTCCATTCTATTTTATCGTTATTTTTTGTTATAAAACGTTTTCTTTGATGCAAACCATTGCGAAATGTACAATTTGTCAGAATCTGAATGGGATTAAAGATTGTTTCTAAACCATTGCGTCATTTGTTCGAATAAATTGTCGGCTCAGCAACGTAAATAACGCAATGAATGTTGTTTATCTATGAATTTTAAACCAAATCCTACCGATAAAAAGTTCCACAATTAACCCTCTGTTTCCCACTAATTCGAGCATGTGACAAGCGTCTAATAAAGCAAATTGTTCACTTACAAGAAACGAGTCTAAAAGGCAATAATATACAAAACTAATGTTACATAGCGGAGTATGATTTCACTATTATTTAATAAATAAAACATATCCAAAAAGAAAATGTCTTAATTATTTTCATTACAGATAAACTTCTGACGCACATTCAATAAGAAATACATAATTCAAATATTTTAAAAATAATTTAACGAATAACGTTTCATTAAACGTTTTTATGGCTTAAAAGTTGGGTAAAATTTCGCATGGGTAGGCAACCCCATCCCGCCATTGCATGTTTATATTGCGATCTTTTTCTAATCTAAGCGCCAGTATTATTCTTGCGACTTGTGTGAGTGAGACAGATATATATTTACTTTAAATGTTTAGTAGTGTCAAAGTTACGTCGTCGCGTTTAAATAGTGGTAACAGTTTTTTGACACATTTTATTGAGGTTTGCATCTCTAGTTATTTAACTCAATGGGTGCTGGGCTCATAACACAATGACAGAGAAGCTACCTTTTTTTTTTTAGTTGATAAACAAAGCATTGTTGTCACAATAATATATTTTAGTTCCAGTTGTCACCGCGTCAGATTCTTTTTGCAAAGCTGTAATATCGTCTGTAATAGTTTCACTTTATGGCACGACGGATATTCTCGTCAATTGTTAAATACATCATTCAAAACCAAAACATTGTCTGTAACATAGAAAAAAAAAGTAGAATGTGACAGTGACACTTCGAAACTGTTCGTCAGTATAATCAGTTGGTGCTGTTTTTTTTTTGGTGCTTTTCATAGTTTTTGTGCATATTCGACGATGTGTGGATTAATATTCCTTTAGAAGTATTAATATATTTCGAGTTATGTTCATTATGAGTTGAATCAAGTATTTCAAAAGTTGGAGTAGGTGCATCCTAGTCACGTTAAATACATAGTATCTGGGTTTGTTCTATTATAATCGCTTCATGTCCGTCATTCTGTTCGTTATGTCATGAATACCTTAAGAATCCTCGTTAAAGCATTTTCATATCCGATCAGTATCCTGTTAATTCTCTGCCACAAGAAGCTAAGAATTGCATTTTGCGAAAAGCATTGAGGTCGTTCCTATAATATCGGATGAAGAAAACATTATACTTTTCAGTTGTTGTTGTCGTGATCAGCGTCCTGAGGGTTCTCGTAATCAGCTCATAATTTCCAATAGAAGAAAGCAGCTGTGACTGGGATCTACTTGTGTTGGAAATGCATAACGTGATATGTTGTGTACTTGTGAGGATAGTGGCATTTTAGGTTATGTGGTTTTAGGGCGAGTGTGGCAATTAACAATAAGTGAGTTGCCTGTCAAATGCCTTCTCTAGCAGGTGATCAAATTTTACTTGCATTGTCAGCAGAACAGCTGCAAGACTTGGTGACTGGAATGGATTAAGCATATAGGATGAAGGTCATGGTGTGTGAAAGAGAATAGAAAATATTGTTGTGTGATGTGAAAACAAATGTTAAGAGTGTGGAGCAAGTAAGTTAGATCATATACTTGGGGAGTATGTTTACAAGGGGATGGAAAGATTATTATAGATGTGGAAAGGAGAGTAAATGCGAGAAATAAAGTAAACAGTTAAGGTTAGAAAAGGCTCGACTGGTTGTTAACAATGGAGTGCTGGTACCTATGCCTATGTATGGAAGTGAATATTGGGTGTGGCAAAAGAAGCATGAAAGCGGAATAAATGCTGTGGAAATGCGTTCCTTACAAAGCATGTCTGAGAAATGATGTGGTAAGGTTATAGTGCGGTTTAAAAGATGTAGTGACAGAATTAAAAGAGTATACTTAGATGGTTTGGTCATGTTGAGTGGATGAATTAACAAAGGCTTACAAAAGGTATTCACAAGCATTAAAACATAATAGTGACCTTATTGGTGATGTTCTTGAGAATGGTTAGGTGTGTAGTACTCACAATTGTGTGCGTATGTGACCAGACCTATGAACCTAAACGAGGTTAACAGAATATGTAAGAATCGTAGCAGGTGGCGTTCTGTAGTTTCTGCCTACCCCCATGGGAAAAAAGCATGAGTTTATGTATGTATGCGGTTTTATAATGGCTGTTCTGTAATTGTAAGTAATTAAATATCTTGTTAAGCATTTTGACAATGTAATACATGATTATCTTTAAATGCTTAACATGAAATTCTATTAATAGAGAATTATTATTAATATTACAAAGCACTATATAAGAGTACAAAATATCCGATTGAATTGTAAAATGCAAGAATTTAAGAAACCTAATCTAATGTAACTCGAGGGGGTTGGCACTGTAAGCTGAAATACAGGTTCCTCCTAGTTCGGTTCCAATTGGTAAAACTTTTTGTGTACATAATATTTTTCATAGCATCAATATCTAACATATAAAAATGTAAAAAAAAAAAACAGAATTTGGTGAAATTGACTCAAGCCTTGGTGAGAGCGTTGATGCCCATAAGCTTTAATCTTGACCTACCTAGATGAGGTAGGAGCAGAAAGTGCATGATCAGTGAGACATACCTTGAAAAGTATCATAATATATTTCCCGTTGCGCTACAGTCTAAACGTAACACTAATAGAATAGTTGACATCGGCTCAATTTCCAAAAAGGAAAATAAAAATATCTTATACACATGTAATTAGGGTTAGGTAAAGGTATGCAAGGCCATAATCTTTATGATAGGACTGATGTTGGTTTATGTATGTTTGATGGCAATTTGTTCATTGATTGATTTAATTTGGGAAATTAATTAAGTTTTGTGATGGACCTTGTATGTTGGTTGTAGAAAAGTAAACAGATAAGGGTGGTAATTAAACAGACTTCTTTTTAATAGCATTATACACCTCTAAAAATCTACATTGCCTTCTAAATTACTAAGTCAGCCACAATCAACACGCGTCTAAATAATACTATCTTAGCCACTAGTTATCTTCTATATAAGACACTCTAAATACAACTTAGCACGGTGGTTATTTCTTAGCATCTAAATTTGTAATATGCATTCAAGCAGTAAACTTCTAAAATATTAATAAATGACACCAAGAAAGTAGTTCAATTAGCTTCTAATTTTATAACTCAGGTTTAAAATTTAACTCTTCCTACATTAATTAATTGTCAAAATTTACCTAAAATGTCATCAAATAGTAAATTATGGCCACAAAAATACCCAGAAACTATTGAAGGAAAACAAAATAAAAGGCTTTAAAAAAAAATCAATTTGTGTACTTTGAAATACCATCATTTTACGTATAGTAACTAAAATAAATATATAGTAGATAGATAATAAAAATAAACCATTATTGGATAATTAATGCAGCTCGCGCTTTAGTTGGCCTTCCATGCTTTCTTTTTAATCCAAGCCGTTGTGGCTTTGCCTCTAATGGTTGTGTCACGTATTTCAGTCTGATTGCCAGGCCTCTCATATGCTTGCAGATGTACTTGCGATAAAAGTCTGGACAGTCATAGCAACCAGTTATCCACTCAGTCTGATTGTTCGATAGTGTTACGTTGCAAGATGAAAAAAACACTTTTTTGAATTCGTCAAAATGCTTGAATCTTTTCTCAGCTTGATTATTTTTGAGTGATCCGTTGCCTGGAATTAAATATGTGGTGCTGGCTGGTGTTGATTCTATAACTCTAATTTTGGTATCAGCTTTGGCCCACTGATATCCTGTTATCTAATCAGATAACTGCAATTCCGGTTGTGTCGCGAAGTTTTCTTCTTGTTTCTTTCTGTTGTGACCAGCTATTAATCACTTCCTCTGCCACCACTAAAAAACAATCCTTAAAAAACGGCCCAACGGTATACGCTCGCGGAGGGTTGTGGTCTTTTATAACTCTTTTAAAGGACTCGAGTGCGTTGTTCGTCGCTGGTGATACTGGTGCTGCTCCCAAATATTCTTTTTTTAAATATGTTACGAATGGTTTCTGATCTTTCCATTTCTTCAAAAACAACTTCGAAGCAGCAGAAAACACTTCAAGAGATGTAGCTGATTGCAGTGCATCAATGTCTTCCAATATGTGCTTCCGAAAATTCTTCTCTGTTGTTTGATCCAATTTAGTACAAATCTTCTTTTTAGCGTGAGCCCTGCAAATTTTCACAACAGTTTCTTCTCCAAACACGTCACGAAATGCATAATGTATACTTTTAGCTGCATCGCAAACTAGGATCTTCGGTTCATAAGTATGAGAAAAAATTGGTCAAAATTTCCATTAGGGGCCATCGATTTACGGGACGGGGAGGGGGGGGGGGGAAGGCGGGGGGGGCTGGGCTACCCCTGTACCTTCCCCAACCTACAGGACCCCATGGTTATGGAGATAACGAAGGTTAAAAATTTCCATAAATGTCCATCAATTCATGGTGCGGGGAGTCCCAGCTACCCCCCTGTACCATCCCCACTCTGCAGCACCCCATGGTTATGAAGATAAACACTCATAATGGTTAAAGTTTTTAGGTTAGAATATTTCGGATATAGTGAGAATAAAACACAAGGAATTTTATTATTGTTTTATTCAATCGATTTTATAAACATGTTTTATACTGTTAATCAATTCTTCATAGGCATCTAAATGGTTCACCATTATCCTACGCCTTCAGGAGTACTCGCACAACCAGTCTGTGAAATTATGTTTGTTTTGTTGTTGTCGAAATTGCTTCTTTAAACCTCTCCACTGGCTCTCTATACGCTGGGTGTGTGTCCCGTCTGGTGCCACAAATTTATTCGTTGGGTCACTATGATTTACTCTTCTATGTGTATACCCATGCTGAGAAAGGCTCAGATACGCTCTCCAATAATCTGTGTGAATGATGGAGCCTTCCTCCACATGTTTTCTTATTAATGGCACCAATATGTCCGCAGATCTTTCATTATCGGGACACATCTCCAGCCGCAGATCGTCGCTGCCGTCTTCTATCATACCAATTACCCAATGTCCTTCTATGTGGCTACCACGATTATATTTGCGTTTTCCAAACTTTGATTCGTCAATTTGCACCACTTTATTAGGGCCCCCTATTTTCCCTTGGACTCTTTGGTCTTCCAACTCATGTATGGCGATTGTCTCCCGGCAATAGCTGAACCAATCTGCTACTGTTCTCGTGGAAACTACCGAACTATCCTCACATGCCAATTCTTTCCTTGTTTGATGATAAGTCAGTCCCTCACTAAATGCATACATAATTTGGAATATCAACGTAAGGGACAACCGTGCGTTTTCAAACCAAGTCCCAATAGCACGGGAGACTTGTTTTGCCCGGCAATTACTTTTTCGGCATCTAAACTTGCCAAGTTGCCCAGATTGTTTTGAGAAAGACATTGGTGAACGGTGATAAGAACACATTTTTTGTCTCGGGATGAGTCCTCTCTCCTCCGCAAACTGGATGCACTGGTCATGTGTTCCCAGTTTGCTGAAGATTTTTCTCCAGTTCCACATAGTTCTGAAACAAATAAAAAAGTGATTAAAATTAGTGATTGCTGCAAAAAATTTTTTTTTTTTAATATCACTACGGTACGACTTTACGTCGAATTGAGGGTGGGAGGTGGGGCACGCATAGTTTTTTTATAGTAAAGTCGGCGGAGCCCCGCTTCGCGGGGCTCCTACTTCTGTGTGGTTTAAAAAAAAATAACCACGAAGAGGATGGCGGGGTCTTTGTTCGCTCGCTTCGCTCGCTCACTAGACCCCGCCATCCTCTTCTAACCTAACCTGTCCGAGTTGGGGTGCCCCAAGTCCAGAGCTCGCTTCGCTCGCTCTTGCATCCATGTTCTCCTAGTACTCTTACCACATCTGGGTGTAATTTGTGATATTCACTATACTTTCTGTCAAATCTAACCTAACCTGTCCGAGTCGGGGTGCCCCAAGTCCAGAGCTCGCTTCGCTCGCTCTTGCATCCATGTTCTCCTAGTACTCTTACCACATCTGGGTGTAATTTGTGATATTCACTATACTTTCTGTCAAATACTACAAAAATACTTCAATTTAAACTGTTTCGTTTCCACAATTTAAAACTTTGTGTGCAGTCTTCTAATAATACAACCTATCTGTGAAAAATATATCAACCCCCAACTCGACAGACTTCATTGGAAAGCTATGCCTTATTCAACCTTTTCACATTGGCGTCTCCATCACTTCCACCAGGCGATAACAAACACATCTCATTAAATAAGCTTCGAATAACGGTCAAGTCAAATTAATAGAAACGTTTTACCTACCAATAAAACGCTTATTAATTTACTTACCTTATTCGAAGCTTATAGTCAAACTCTGCCTGGTAATTAGACTCAATGAAATCAAAAAATAGCAAGGCTCGCTTCACAAGCCCGCCCTACTACTGCCAAGTGGAAGTGACGTATTAGAAAGAGATAGCAATATTGGAAAAAGAGAAGAATAACAAAGGCGGGAACCGTACAGCCTATCTCATTAAATAAGCTTCGAATAAGGTAAGTAAATTAATAAGCGTTTTATTGGTAGGTAAAACGTTTCTATTTAATTACGGGTGAAACAATTGCAACACGAACGCACGAACGAATATAACCCTTATTCAAACGCGAGCCTGTGGAGGAGTTAACAAAAAGTAAGATACGTTCCTGGGTAATTTTGGGTCGTAGATTTCAAAAATACACACAAAAGAAGGGTTAGTGGGGGGAAGTACCCTTTTTTTGGTGGGAAGTATATATCCCGTCGTCTGTTCTCTCTTGTAAAAAAGTTGGAAAGGTGGGAACTATAGCTCCCAGTGTCCAGTATGACCTCAATATTTTAAAACACTAGCTAGCGGCCCTGGCTCCACTTGTGAATTAAATTTTAACGTAAAAAATTACATAGATCGTGTTTTTTTAATAAAGGAGGTAAAAGTACTCATCAATGCAAGTTCTTTTACTAAGGGAAGAACTCGGAAATTTAAAAATGAATGACTTGATCATTCATTTTTAGTTGAGTACCTACCTAGCTCTAGCTAGATATGAATTTGTAGTAGCAAGTTACTTGTATTGGTGAGTACTTTTTGTGTAATCAATAAAATAAATTATTATAATAGAAGTTTTTTATTCATTTTGCTTGAAATTATACTTATACTTATTACGTATTAGGGACTGTTTCTATCACATTGATCAGAATATCCTTTTCCTGTCAGTCTTTCATATATCTTAAAAAATAAAATACGAAGTAATTCTACCCTATTCAGTTTCAGTGGTATGAAACATTTCAAAACATTCCTTGATGCATAGAGGTACGGTGCACGTGGAGCATACATTTTTTGTCCTTTTCTCCCGTTTTCTTGTGCTACAGAACCGGCATCTCTTATAAGAGTTACTCTCTTGGGGCATGTGTATACCTACATTTGATAACCGAATCTCTTGCGGCACTCCGAATGGGCCCCCTTTCTTGCTTGTAAAGGGTATATTTGGGCGTGCTTTTTTTTGAGAGTAATTGTTTATTAGCGCACGCGCCAAACGCAGTCTAAATTCACGGTGTGAATGTGGTGTTACGGTATGTGTTACACTGTACGTTATGTATGAATTAATGATGGATGCATCAAACATAAAAAAGAAAAGACGCATCCAAAACTTGCGGGATTTCCTATTGATTGGGTAAGAGGATCTATAATGATCAAATAGATCCACCCCGCCCATGCTCATTGTGTAAGAAGCAATTGCTTTTGGGCAAAGAACTTCTACTCTTGACCCATATTTTTGAGTTCTTTTTACATACATGATGTCTAATGGTTGATGTGCTGTGGTAAGCAATGTGACTTCTTTTGTGTCAAACCATTTTATTGCGGTGATAGGTTCTGATGTCATAGCCGAGAATTGATGCTTTTGTAGTCTTAACTCTTTTGGTTGCTTCTTCATCATAGCTGGGAGGTCTTTTCGATTTGATCTTACCGTTCCTACAGCATAAATATGTTTATCATATAGCTGTTCTAGTAAATTGCAACCAGTGAAGAAATTGTCAAACGCTAGAAGTGTATTCATGGGGAGGTTGGTGCTGAGTTTCATTACGACATTGTAGCCCAGACCTTCGTTTTCGATACTGTCCCCTTTTCCCGTATATATCTGAAATTGGTATAGGTATCCAATTTTGGCGTCGCATCTGGCCCATATTTTGAAACCCCTTTTAATGGGTTTTTTGGGCATGTATTGTTTCAATGAGCATCTGCCTTTAAACTTAACCATACACTCGTCTATAGACTGTACACTTGAATTGTATGCCTCATTCTGATAGACTTCATTTAATGTTGTAATCATGGGTCTTAATTTGTATAATTTAAATTAATTTCACAGGCTCTTTGATTTTTGAATCCTCACGTCTTAAATCGGGGGTCCAGAATTGTGCACTCGGCGCGTATTTCCAATCTGTACAAGGCTAGAACGCAAGGGTGTGAAACTAGTCGCGTATAGATTGGAAATCACTTTTTAATCAAGGTCTTCCAATCTATACAAGAGCAGTACGCAAATACTCGTGTATACTTTGTAGTGACCAAAGTAACTAAATTGTTCCATAATATACAGTGCTACTCCGCATGCAAACTAAACTTGTATGTATAGACGAGCGGCCGGCGAGTGTCAGAAACGACATGGTTTGGGGAGTTTAGGTTAGGTTAGGTTAAAACTGCGACCTCCTACGCACGAGCCGAGCGAGCGAAGCGAGCGGTGCCGCGGCAGCGGCCGGCGAGTGCCAGAAACGACATGGTTTGGGGAGGTTAGGTTAAGTTAAAACTGTGACCTCCTATGGAATCGCCTTGATCTTGTTGGCGAGCCCTGTCAGCGAAGTGTCCTGTCGAGCGTTGTTACTTCCCCTTCATTTTATTCGTCAACCCCACACCTCTTCCGGCCTTTAAATCGATATCGATACACGAAAATTCGAAAGTTAGGTTAGAATATTTACAAATTTTTCAAAAATGGGGGGGGGGGTACGAAACTTTTCCTTCACAGGAGAGGCTATACACCTCCCCCCTCCTCCCGTAACACCCCTTAAATCGAAGCCCGGCAATCAGAAGTCCTACCAAATTCCTATGGTGGCATTCTGGCCTTGTATAAATTGGAAACATGCACGTGCGCGTCTACGTTACAAACTATATACAAGTAGTACGCAAAATTCGTGTATACATTGTAATCACAAGTTTAAAAAATGCATTACAAAATATACGCGAGCAGATTCCTATGGTTGCGTTTTGGCCTTGTACAGAATGGAAATACGCGCACTCGGTGTATAAAATATTACTCTCTATGTCTATAAAACAATCTTCCATGTTTTTCTTTAAAACCACACAGCAAATATTTTTACATTTTCAGACATGCTTTTGCAAAAAACTTTTAAGTAAATTACTGAAAATAATTACTTTAGACAAAGTGACGTTTTTTCCTTAGAGCATTAAACCAACCGGAGACGCAATGAGCACTAATATCTATGCGAATAAGTCTGTCACTTTCATCGCGGGGGACGAGGCAACGCACACAAATAGTGATAACACACTAATGCATTTTCGATCGCGTTGTTACGCACGCACACGAAAAAATAACCAAATACAAGCATAAACTATACGCACACATGTACAAACACACACAGAGACGCCCTGTCAGTGTACAAGATAACGTCATTTTTATGTAAGCGATGATAGTGCTTGACACTATCGATATTTTGCTGTCGATGAGTTCAGCCAATAGTTATGATAAAAAAGATAAATGAGCTTTTTTATATCTGGCTCTTCTTTATTGATTTTTTTTTTCATATTTACTTATCAAATTGATCTTCAATGCAGATCAATTCTTTTTAAATAGGTAATTTTAAAGTTGGTCTTTAAGGATTCATTGCCACGGTACAAGAACTGCCTCGATGGTCTAAGGCTCTAAAGATCGCAAGCATGAATGCTGAACACGACGTTCCGAGTTAAATACCCGCGTCGGGCAGTGTTATTGGTTTTCTTATTAGGAATTTCTCAGTAGCAGCACGGAGTCTGGAATTTGTGCCCGATAATGGCAAACAGACGTGACTCTATAATATTATGTTATGATGTTCCATTTGACTAGTCCAAATCTCGACAATCAAGATATGATTTCTTAGGTTGCAGAAAAAAAATTAATAAGTTAAAAACTGCATAAATAATTTGTAAATTTTTATTTGAAATAAATTTTGATTAACACATACTTTTAATCACAAGAAGACCAGCAGGCCTAGCCAAGTTACGACCGTTTCGTGTCGAATCTCTTTCTACAATCGGTAACGCCTCGGATAAGTTGGTAGCCATGTTGACGCGCCTGAGTCAATCGCTCGTTCTACAAAAATTATAACTTGGTTACCATTTATACCATAAAACTACATTGTGAACTTGGCTAGGAATTTTCTATTCGTTTGTTCTGACCACGTGACTTAACGTTGAGATGATGTCAGTTTGATCAGTTTTCTACTAGCGTTAACCAAGGGCGTAGCCAGGATTCTACATAGGGGGGGGGGGGGGGCAGATAAAGAAAATTCTACACTATAATGTTTTAATCGTGGTTACATGTGAGTATCTCACGTTAGTGATGGACGTGAGGCAAAAATTAAAAACAAAATGTAATCAAAAAATAACTTTATTTGAAGAGTAATCTGCGTGGTTCTTCACAAAATCTGTTTAAAAGTTCTCTTTCAATTTCTTTTTTTTTTTCTTGGACTATTTTTCGGTGTACGCTCAACATACATAGCCCGTTTAAACGGTTTTCGGTCATCGTAGATCTGAGCCACGTTTTGACACGTCGCAGTGTAGAAAAAGACCTTTCTATATTACTAGTGGTACACGGTTGTGCCAACGAAATAAGTATGGCTTTTTTGGTTGCCGGGAAGAAAGCGTCCGCCTCCTTTAATATATCAGTAAAGTCTAAAATTTCTAAACTTTCTCTTTCCATACCTTTATCTTTCCATAGTTTATACCATAATTCCGCTTCATGCTCAAAAAGAGGAAGATCATAGTACTTGCAGAAATCTTGTGATTTTTCTTTAAAATCAATCAGCGACATATTTAACATCGAACTGGGATGTATCGACATTAAGCTAAAAGCTGGTAAATGTTCATTAGAAAAACGCTGTTCAAGTGCGGATATCAAAGAATCTAAATAAGGGATGATAATTGACCGCTTCCAATAATCGCATACACTTTCAGCTGGGTGATTAGACCGATGTTGTTGGCGACATGCTATGCGCGGTATTTGCAAATCAGTATCAATGGCATTTGCAGTTACATGTGAAATATCTAAAATATTCTGACTCTCTCTGTCTGCATTGCCACGATGATCTTTAATAAGAGAAACAATTCTCTCGATATGATTGACGCATGTGTACATATCAATAGCCTTCGATTGTAATGCATTCGCAACAGGTTCCAATATACCTGAATATTTGGCTATCATTGCAACGCATATAACGAATACTGGTTTAGTAGCAGCACAATGTAACTGATAAGCACTTTTTCTTGCAGCAGCATTTCCTTCTGTAGATAGAATTGCAAGTCCATTAATTATTTCTTTAAAATTTTTGTTAAAAATGGCAATACTTTTATATTTTTGCGACCAACGTGTCTCACACAAAGCCGGAATATTGGGAACGTATTTTCTTCTTAAAGAAGATTCTCGGAAAACATTTATGATATCTTTTATCGTGCCGATTGTGTTCCGTATTTCTGGCACTTTATTCAAATCATTTATCACTAAATTAAGTCTATGGCTAGCACAATGAAAATATAAGGCTTTTTTATATTTCTCTCTGAGTTTTTTTTGAACTCCGCCAATACTTCCAGCCATTGTAGAACACCCATCGTAACCTTGGCCAATGCACCTATCTGGTTCAAGTCCTACATTTTCTAAAAACTTATCAATTTCTGACGCTATAGTATTAGCATCCATTGCAATCAATTCTACGAATCCTAGAAATTCTTCTCGGATCATATTTTTACCTTCGTCATAAAAACGGATTCCAATGGAAAGCTGCTCTCTTCCTGCTATGTCACAAGACTCATCTGCCATGACACTATAAGCAAAAGCTTTCTTTGCAACCTGAATAATTTCATTCTTTATGACCAAGCCACACAAATCAATAATTTCGTTTTGAATCTGTGGGGAAGTATACATAGCATTTTTTTTGCCACGTTCTAAATGTTGTTGTAAATCTTGATCGCCAGATTCAATTCTCAGATTTAAAAGGTCTTCAAGAATGCCTTCGTGATTCTCTTTACCCCTCAAAGGCAAGTCATGGGAGCCACAAAAAATAACCGAAGATATTATAGATGCCACTATGTTTTTATTTTTCTCTATTTCTTTCTGATGAGCCGTGTTCATCATTACATCCACAGGCATTTGCTCCGATAAATTTTTTGCATCATTGACCGCAGATTTATGATATTGTGATGAGACATGCTTAACGCAGTATTCATGGACATTTTTAAAACGACAAAACGATCGAGTTACAAATGAACCCAAAACTCCAGCTACTATTTTTGGTGGAAATAGTACGCAATATAAACACAGTGCACCTTTTAGACGTTTAGAATAAACCAGCCAGGGTGAATAAGTTTGCAACCAACTATGATTAAATTTTCGCTTCAGATGAGCAGTTTCAGCATCTTTGGCAAAGTCGTAATTCTCAGGGGGTACCCAACAACGTTTAAGCATGTTTAATTTTTGACTTGTAGTCATTAATGAAGTTCGCCCTACCCATTCTCCCAGATCATTATCGCAAACGACTTCATCTTCAAGTTTATTTTTGACTCTAGAAGGACCAGCTTGAGCCAGTGAACTCTGTGGTATACTTTCGACCTTTTTTTCTTCATCACTTTCACTACTACTTTCTTCTTTTTTCCTTTTCAAAGTCCCTGAAACAAAAATACTTATATTTATGTATACTTTTTTGTAAATAAATACATATTATACATAGAAAACTCATATACCAATACAAACATATATTTTCATGCTTACAAATGTTTGTATTGTGCGGGGATCGAATCCACGACCCTTGTTATCGAAGTCCGTTGCGCAAACCGAGTCGTAAAATTTATTTTATAATAAACAAATCTTTTCCTATAACATTGATAAAAATATTCGCATTGAAAAAAAAGACAACCCTTTTTTTGTAACTTCATATTTTTCGTAACTCGCACATGTGTGTGCCATTCAACCTAAGTGTTGTCTTTCTCTACCACACGAGCGTAACACACGGACACGAGAGAAAAACAATAGCACTATGGTGTGACTATGGGTTGGAAGGCGCGCGCGGTGGCCACCGCCCCGCTTGATGGGTTAAGACTCACGTAATCTCTCAAATAATTTTACTTTTCTTTGCTGTTATTAAATACATTATTGTTAACTAGCTTCCGCCCACGGCTTCGCCCGCGTGGTGTGTTAATAAAAAGCAGCCTATAGCAAAAATAACAAAATCGAAGTATAAATAAATTAATTATGTCTCATTTTTAAGGTTACGTCCCCAAACCCTATTACTAAATCTCCGCTGTCCGTCCGTCCATAGATGGTACCATAAAGTGCGTTTTCAAGAAATTGCTAGTGCTTTAAAAATTCACGTTACGGAGACAACCGTCAACGACGTCTGCGCACAGCGCGAGCGATGAGCGACTTGTTCCCCCACCCCGCCCGCGCGGGCCAGTCTAGTCACGGCGACATGAAATTAATTTTGTTGCGCGTTATTTTGATTTTGCTATATCTCCTAAAGTATTTATTTTATTTGCATGATGTTAAGGGAAAAAATAATCTTCATGAAATGCTCAAGCCAACCAACCTATTTAAAATGATAAGGATTAATACTGTATTTGTGTAAATAGCTTTCCAAGTCAGCACTTTATAATTGCCCATTTTTTAAAGTATTAAAATGAATATATTATGTTATCTTTAAGAGATAGACATATGGTATCGCGGACTTTTCTGTAGACCTATATAAGATACACAATTACACCATACATTATTTTGTTATATCTTAAAAGGTTAAGGCAGCGTTTTCGTTGAAAGCTCCCAGACAACTTATTTTTTTCCAACATTGTCAACAAATATTGTTACTTATACGCTTTCACCCCTGTTGACCGGGATGAAAAGGTAGCTTATGTGTTAATCCAGGGTATAACCAATCTGTATACCAAATTTCAGCCAAATCGGTCCAGCCGTTTTTGCGTGAAAGAATAACAAACATACATCCATACATCCATTCTCACAAACTTTCACATTTATAATATTATTAGGATAATTGTTTAACTACTTACCTTTAAAAAACTTCCTTAAGGTCACCCGGGGCGAAAGCAACTAACAAAAATTATTTTGAAACTTTGCTACCCTCCACCGTGAGCTACTTAAATAATAGGGATATTCTAATAAATGTACTTCATTGCACAGCTTTCGATGAACAGTTTCGACATAAATTAAGTTACAAATAAACTATGGTTTTTCATTAATTTGCATTATTGTTGAATAAGACCAGTAAAAGTTACATTCACCCCACTTTGGGGTAAATGTGACTATTCGTTATAACTCTGTTGTAATCTGTTTCTAAATGTTGTTGTCAAGAGTACATGTAGATGCACACAGAATTATCTGTAAAAGCTATCTATAGTCGCTGAGATACAGTTCAGTTTCAAGCAAAGGACCATGGGCAAAAATGTATGAAGCCTGGGCTCACCCACCAACAGAGATGAGACCACTTTGAATATATTTGTAAAGCACTAAATATAAAGATTTAAACTCATTTTTGCGAAGAATCTATGGGGTTATTTTGCTATAAATATTTTTCTCCGACCATAAATAAACTAAAATTCTGCAAAAAGTAGTGCTGTTATGGCATTGTAGGTTTTGTTATTGAACATATTTAACTAGTTTTAAGTCCAGGTTTAATGTATACATAAAAAATAAAAAAGCTGCTAACAGTTAAAATTATTTTTATTAACATTTCAATCAATATCAATAATAATGTCGTCTAAATATCCTGCCGGTGGATTAAATTGTATGTGCCTGCCTAACCCTAGATACCATATTATTGAAATGGTATGAGCACAACTTCCTACTGTGCGTCTACCTGTTAGACACGAGCAGTAATACTGAGCGATGGCATCTCGACCCATTTCGTTTCTGTTTACCAGAATGTATACGTAATATGTACGTGCACGAACATGTCTTGACTGTATCCTTCCTCTTAATAGCCACACATTTTGGTGACGGATATTGCATGCTGCTAAATTATTTAATTCATTTTCACGACATACTTCTATCGTATATAAACCATTGCGTAAATGTTCGCTGCAATATGATTTAGCAAGTTCGATTTGATATGACCCAAGCGATATCATGAAAATCTCGTTTATTGTTAGCCGAGGGAAGTCTTCCAGCTGATTTGCTTCCAATGTAATAAATGCGGCTCTTTGTCTATTCAGGTTCCTCAGTTGTACATAGTCGTTTAAAAGATTAGGTGTATGGAGCCTTTCATTGGCTATTCTTAATATTTCATTTGCATGTTCATTATCAACAGCTACCTTGTAAAATGCGTTAATAAGAGCGGCTGCAATTTTAAAGTCAACAAATAAATGCGGCAAGGCTCTATTAAAATAATCCTGTCGCAGGAGTTTAAATCTATTTTTAAACTTCCCATTAACAGCTTCTACAACCCACCGACACAATGTTATTAATCTTGATTTGTTTGCTTGAACTGTGGTCAATTGAGTTTCGAATCTGTCTTTTGTCGGTGGGATGTGTGCCTCATATCCCAATGCCTGTAAGTTTTCTACGCTATCTCGAAAGCCCCTGTCTAAGATGAACACATCGTTCCGGTGAAACATCCAGTGGAAAGGATTTTCCTCGTCGTTTAATATATTGTTCATAATTGATGCATCAGAATCCGTAGCCGCATACGGACCATAAACTTCGATAATGTAGCCGTCACTACACACCATCAGAAAAGGTTTCAAAAGATTTTGAAACTTATGCAAGCTGTAAGTTCTTCTCTGAAATAAAAAGTTAGAGCTTTTTTCGATGTACATATAGGTGCCGTCAGCTATAACAATGGCTTTTGTATTTTCTTCGTTGCCAAACAAGCCTTTTGGTAATAGCAGGTTTCTTTGCAGTATATTTTCTCGCGAAATATGGCCAATACCAAGGTGTCTGTTAACGAAGTCATTCATTAAACATTCTCTGGCTATTGCAAGTTTTCGTTCCAGTGTTCGGCGAGATATATTAAACAATGTTGACAATCTCTCGTTTGACTCTCCTGTTCTTAGTTTTGTCATATAGATACCGACGACAGTCCGTGGACGATTACTTCTTTGTGCTAGAGAAGGAGTCTCTTCCAAAATTCTATTGAATTGTTGCAAGTTTAGTCCAGTCCAAAAATATAAGTCATTATCCGTTAATGCAGCTTCTAATTCAAAATCAAATCTCTGGCCTTGGGTAATGGATCTTACCAGCATATTAGTCATGTCTGTGATCTGACGTACATTAAAGTTATGCGTAACATTACAATTATCAATCAAAAAGTTCCAATTGTCGTTACCCATCAGATGTTCTTGGCAAACTCTTGCACTTTCAGGTATGTATAAGCGGTGCTCACAAAGAATATGTACTTTAATCGTAACTGGGATTCTAAGACGTACTGCGTTAGGGCAGCCATTAAAAATACAACGGTAAGCAACATTAGGCGCTCTCATATAATCAGGAATAACGACTTGTTGTAGATCTTCTGCTTGTGGTGGTATTCCCGGCTCTTGTGGGCCTTGCGGTTCTTGTGGGCCTTGCGGTTCTTGTGGGCCTTGCGGTTCTTGTAAGCTTTCCGGTTGGACATCCTGACGTAGTGGCATTTCTGGTTCTTGTTGTCGAACTGCATTTTGCACTACTTGCCAACACCGATGGCATGTGGCTTGGATGTTATTAAACGCAACCTAAAAAAAAGTAAAGACTATTTTAAAATAACATTCAATAAATAAAATACTTTCTGCGGCATACTATTGGGTTTATTTTTGACTAGCTTTTGCCCGCGACTCCGTCCGCGTAGACTTGATGATCATTCCCTTGGGATTTTTATAGCCTATAGCTGTGCCCGCAGCACAGGTCACGTAAAAGTCGGATTTTTTAAATCCGACTTTTATAGCGAATGGGATTTCTAATTAAACGGCCGTTTTTCCCTGACCTCTCTCATATTTAACCTCTCTGCTTTCCCCTTCGATAACTTAGCGTGATGGTAAGTAGCCTATAATTATGTATTAATGAAACAAACCGTATTAAGATTGGTTCAGTAGTTCTCAAAATATGAGCAGATAGAATGACAGACAGACATTTTAAATACAGATTTATAACAGGTATATGTGCCGTATACAGGAAATGTGTACACTTACCTCGGTGAGCGCATTTTGTTGAATATATTCTGCATGCCGGGGTTGTCTTTCTGGTAAGTGTTCATCTAAAATATGCCGCCGTTGTCGTAAAACAGAACGTGGGCACAACACACAACGCCGTCCTTCGGTAGCCATTGCAAAAACAGGAAGGTAAATCAGTGTCCATAAACAGTCCAGGTCAAGTTAACAGTTTTAGTATAATAAATAAATCACCAAGCGCACCAATACGTAAGCATAAACAGAGTCCAAAATAACAAGCTAGGGTCGGTAAATCACAGAACAAGAGAGGATACACGGAAACACAGCTAACAACGTGAGAATCACGAGTCGACTGATTGAGAGTAGACGGGCGCCCGCGCAGGCGTCCGGGAGGTGTGAAAGGGATGGAGAGTGTTGTAAATCACACGGGCGCAGGCGCATCTATTGTTTACCACTATTTTAAGCATTTTAAGAATGAGTATATTGTTTCAATAAGTTTTACGACTCCTAACAATTGTCTTTTTCTACAAAACCTATTTAGGTGCATATCTTCTTTCTGCAATGGAATTGAAGGTGGTGCCCATAGTAACAATTTTAGTACAAACAAAATCCTTCACAACGGCATATGCTATAACTCTGTTGGACACTGAGCCCAATTTGACTCATGGTCCTTTACTTTTCTTTTTTTATGGGGTGAATGCGACTGTCTTCCATACTGACTAGTGTTGAGATGTAGTACCTACCTACTACTTATCGATAAATATTTGTGATCGATAATTAACAATAATGAAAGGTTTAACACAAAATCGTAAAAACGCAAAATCGATTTGAGTGTTCATTAAGAATAAGATCAATAAAGTATATTATACTCAGCTAGAGTAATTCTATTTTATTAATGGAATTTAGGACATAAAATAAAAGCAAGAAAAGATTTCTTGTGACTTGTGTATGTAAAATGCTTTGACAAATATACGATAAGTACGCATTGTATTGATGACTAATCTAATGGATTTAGGTAAAAAAAAGCGATTTCTGTGTGTAATTTGAAAGTTTATTTAAAAATTATTTAAAAAAACTTAGGATAATTCTCAGTCAAAATCAAATAAAATCTTTCCCAAAGCAGAGCTGAATTTTGCTAATATGAAGTCACCTTCTTTTGGCACGAATACAAACTCCTGTTTTGAAGTGGATGCTACGCTTTCCAACATATTATAAATTACGCACTGGCTTTCTTCTTGAACATCATTTCCTCTTTTGCTACTTTTATTCTGTAAGGCATGTTTTCTTTTGGGTTTGTTTTGTTTTAGTTCCTTGTTTAGATATTTGGCATATATCAATATTTTTATTTCTTGTTTCTCGCTTTGGAGTTTCAAAAGTAACATTGGATGAATAGTCTTCAAGGTATATAGAATCATTATCCGAGTTATTTTCCAGCAAGCATCTGGACAATACAGTATTTTTTCCAGGATTTGCCTGTTTTTGCCCGCGCGTAGCGTATACATGTGATAATATTGTTGAACGAGGAAAGCGTTCTGCAGCAGCATAACTGGTCAACTGTTTTTCCTTTACTAGTTGTACAGCTTCAAGAAGTGTTTCAGAGCAATAAGTTTTCTCCTTTTTTCTTTTATAGTTTCGGACCATCTGATAACAAAATTTGTATTTTGTATTAACTTAGTACAGTTTTTATTTAAGCTATTTCATTTTGTTAAAACTACGCAAAATCTAAAACACTTCATACTAATTGCAGCTAAACATTTATGCAAATACGCAAAATTCACTTATCGAAATATCGACACGGAACGTCACTAGTAATTTGCAGTTTTCGTACAAAAAGCATGGGGCGATTGTAACTGCAAAAATAGTTGCAATAACCCACGTGCATGAAAAGTTGAGGTTAATGTAACTATATCAATAAAATGTTAATTATAACACCTAGAGTTTAACGAAATATACCAAAAATACTTACGTTTTATCTTAGTTTTAGGATACACTTCTATTTTTCCTTGCAACGACTTGAAATATTTCTAATGCCACAAAATAAAACACAAGACGCGGCAACACGTTGCTTCAAAATAGCGGCTGACAGAAAATGATCTTGCAGTACTAGAGTAAGTAAACTAGCGATGCCATCTATACTTTATTTGAAAAAACTATGATTCCGCATTACTCCAATAGATAGAGCTATCTACAAAAATGATTAGATTGAGAGAAAATTGAATTAGTTGCTTTAGCCCCATAGTTGCTTTCGCCCCGGGTGACCTTATATCCATTTTTAAAAACACACGCACAAAAATTACAAGTTGGCAATCTCGATTCACGATATGGACGGACGTAACTCACGTAACGTCCCGAGTAGTGCACTGAATCTCTCTGACTGATGCACGGCGCAACAACCGTGCTAGATTGGCTGAATAAGTTGCATCCCCTCTCACCCCGCGTTCCGCTCTTCTCTCCTCTGTGGAGCGTAGACCATGCGCGCCGAGCCGAGCCAAGTCGAATAGCAGAAATAATAACTAATAAATAATACGCTAATGGACGCACTTCTATTGTTAATGTATAGCATAATTTTAAAAAGCTTGGTAAACTGTAAGGGCCTCGTCGATTAGGTACCTACTGCTATACATTAACAATGGAAGTGCGTCCATTAGCGTTTTATTATTGTTATTTCTGCGATTGAACTCGGCTCGGATGTGTAGCGACATATATGATGTCACATAGGAACTAAAAATTTCTGCACTGGTAAATTTTACCAGTGACCGGCTGGTCTTCTAGGGGGGGGCAGCTGCCCCACCCTGCCCGTACCTCGCTACGCCCTTGGCGTTAACGATTGTAGATTATCAACTTGGCTGACTCTGCAGATGCGATGACACAGCGTTGTCATTTATCGCAGCCTTATCCCTAGCCTTATAACAAAAAGAATAAGTTTACTTATGAGACAAGAAATTTAAAGATTATCTTTAAAATAAGATTATACACGTTAATAAACTACTTTTATCATATTTTAGAAAACATTGCACCTGCAACCGTGCGAGCGAGTGCGCTCATAAGTTTGTCAAAGAACTTATAACAAAAAACTATGTACCTATGAGAACCTATTGATTTTTAAAGTGTATTAGTTTTGTGTAAATATGCCTAATGCATTTCTTGGGGTCAGTCTTCTTAGACAAATAGTTAATTCTAATATTGGTATACTTTTGTGTTACCGTTTTCGCAAGTTCAATATTGTGCACAGTAAAATCATTATCAAAATAATGACTCTCGATGTTTGGGAACAATTGTCTGCCAACATAATGTTTTAAAACTTTGTTTGTAACACTTTGCGGTGAGCAAGAGGGGCTAACTTTTTTGTCATCAGTTAAGTGTTTCCGTATCTCCACTTCACAAAGGCGACATAAATCAATAACCTCTTTCGATGCATACTTAAGGCCACCTCTACTTTTTTGATAGGTTAAACTTTTTTCATTTGGCTCTCCACATAAACCTTTTATACATGTACTACATTTAAGTTTTTTAATAATAGAAAATACCACGTATCCCGCTATATATTCCACAACCTTTTCTCCAAAAGGGGACAAGTATGTTTCGATCTCTATTTCTGAAATAATATTACTTTCTTCAAATGGGTTATCATTTAAAAATGTTTCTGTTTCTTGTTGTCGGGAGGTAGAATTTATTTTTTCAATTGCTGATGTACAGTTGAGTATTGAAATTTTTTCTAATGGGATACAGTTCGTACCCCTTTCATTTCGTATTAACTCTGTGTGGATCAATAGCTTTTTATATATAGATTCAAATTGACGAGCAGTCGGATTGTCAGAATAGCCACCGTGGCTTCTGACAACTGAAAAAAAAATATCTCAACGTGGTCCTGGCTAATTTTGTGTAAAGGCAAATATGTTAATTTTGAATTCGAAGCCAAAACTAAGTTTTCGAATAGGCGTTTTGCACTTTCGATACATACAAGAAATCCGAGAAAACCTGTGTAACGAGGAGATTTTAAAAGATTGATTCTATTGAAGTCATTCTTGCGATTTTTTATATCAGTCTCCAAATTCAGCAGAACTGCTTTTGCTTCATCTAATTTCGCAAAAGCAGTTTCATAGTTTTTTAAATTCAAGGCTTGTTTAAAACCTTTGCCCCAAGTTTTTGAATCGAGGATGTCGAATAAATCATTAATTAATTTCAGAAAATCCGCTGTCGCATTAACATTTTCAAACATGGGCAATGTCATTACATTGTTAAAAAAATTAATGCATCAGCTACACTTGTACTGAACAGCTGGGCTGCAAGGCGAACATTCATAATTTTTGTTTTGAAGAAAATATGATTAGCTTTTAATTTATTTGCCATATAAAACAGTTCCTTTTCCTGTAATTCATGTAATTTTTGAATATATGTCCATTGAATTTTATTTCCTGAGTTTGGTTGGGCAAAGAAGCTAAAATGTTCGAATGCATTACGAACTAATTTGAGCATATGGCAGGGATCTAAAAAGAAAAAGCATTGTTGCCCCGTCTGTGGATCTAGAATTGTGGTTTGTAAATTGTTTACATCTAAACAGCAGCCCAACTCTTCAGCCATGGCAAGATTCGCTTTAGTACCGTCACACGTCAATGCTTTTATTTCGACACCAGTTTCATGAACTAAATGAAAAGCTTGTGTCACAAGTCGAGCTTTTAGTTCAGCTTTTACGCCTTTTACTAAAAAGTACGCAATGGGTAATTTCCAAGTAGTATTTATACCTACTAATAAAAATACTAAAGCGTCAGTTGCTTCTTCAGAATTATCAGAAGTAAAGTCAAATCCATAGTCCACGTAACCATAATGTCTTTGAGTGCTTGCTATACCTTCCGTCAATTGTTTTATTTTCATTTCATCCATTACCATAGTACAATAAATTTTCTTGTCCGGGTTACTTTCAGCTCGTAATTTTAATGCAACTAAAGCTTCCTTTGTAAATCCTGGTTTCCCTTCGATGGAACTGTACCATTTTGTTAGAGTCCTTGGAGCAGGTAAACACGTTCCAAAAGTCTTTCGCACATATCTGTATGCTTTTGGAGAATAAAAAAAATTGGTTGCCTGTAAAGTCGGTATACGGGCGTAAGTTTTACGTGACAACGACTTTGAGTGGTAAAATAATTTTAATGTGAATATTAAAATCACAATAGAAGCGCAAGACATGAACCGGTGTGTATGCCTATCTCTCTCACTCTCTCTCTCTCGCTCTGTCTCTCTCGCTCTTAGGCGGGCTAACCATGCCCGAGTGGAAGGGACGCGTGCCTCTCACTCGCTCTCATTGTGAGCGCATAACGTGAGCGGAGCGTAACGCAGTTTCTTGAAGTGTCACCCGGCAAACCAATTTATAAGACGTTGTCACGTCAAAATTTAAAGTTAAAGCAAAACATCGAAGTTCAGGGGAATATTTGTTTCTAGGGATTTTTCCAGTCTTACTTTTAAGTAGCTGTCTAGTAAGAAGCTCTTTTTCCTCTACACCAATTTTGTCTAACACTAAACGATCTTCTTTATTAATTAAGGACTTTTCTGTCAGGTCATTTAATAGTTCTTGCAGTCCTGCAACCTTCTTCTTTAAGTATCTTTTTTGAGTTTGAAGTCTTTTTATTTGTTTATTTTTCATCTGTAGACGCTGTTTTAATTTTTTTTTCCTTGGTGTATCTTGTAATTGTGGATCGTAAGTCAATTTAGGTGACTTACAAATATTAATTCTCGATTGCGACGTACAGGGCTGATCTTTGGTGGTTTTGCATTCTCGAGTTTGGGTTGGTTGAGGATCTTCATGTATTTCAACCTTTCTTATTTTAAATGAAAAAGTTTCTGGTTCACACTCTTCTCTCTCTGGGTCAACCTGAAAAAATTATCAATATTTACCTATACTTTCTCCTACTAGTTACTGTATCTCTCGATGACCACACCTGGACTTTAAAAACCCGTGAATACAAAAGTAAAATAGGTAATAGCTTTAAAAAAAATCCATTAACTAGCATACGTCCACATTTTTTGTTGTGCTCGGCATGCGCGTGATATATGTAATTATTATATGTAGTTATTATGTATCTAATATTTAATTGTTGAATTTACTAAATGATTTGTATAACAAACTTATTTTTCTTAAATCAAACACTGATTTGACTCAACGGTCACTTTTTGAATCATAGTAGTTTGTTAACGGGTATAAAAGGCCGGAGCCACAGTGAAACAGTCAGTTGCTTGACAGATGTCGAGTTGGTTAGTTCTAGTGCTGTTATTGTGTGAAAAGTATCGACCAGAGGTCACGTAAGTTAAGTAATTGATATTATATCCTAATTATTGCCTATTATGATAATGTTGTTGTACTGGTTATAGTGTTGCCATATTGCTAATGTTTTAAGTCATATAAATGGAATATTCATATTCTTTTCTAGATATTGTTGTTATTATGATTATGTTGGTCCAAGAGGTAGTATTAATGTATTTAAGATAATGATAATGTATGGCAATGTAAGAAATGTGTTGATATAATACTTCAGTACTGTTTCCATGGAGTTTCTTGTCCTTCTTCTCCATGAAGACCTAGTTTTGGAACGGACGACTAGCTTGCTGATTAATACTGACAAGCCTAATTGAAATATACGTGTAGTCTTGTCTATCTGTGCTTTACTTATTGAAACCCTTTCCTATACACAGTAAAGAGGCCGTTATCATTCTGACATTCAAAGCTTGATAATGGATATATATATATATATCCAGTTATAGTTATATACTGCTTAATACAACACGCGCGTATGCGCGGTTTTGAGTGTGTATGCGAAAATAGTTACTCGCGTAAACAATTAAGCATCTGTGCAACAGAAAAAGACAGAACTACATAAAAATGCGGAAGCATGCTGGTAATTAGGGGTTTCACCCTAAATACATATCTTGTATCTATAAAAGTTCTGGTATTGCACAATCTCAATTTTCCACTATATACAGTTGAGAGACGTGAAACGTGGACAAAGTCACGCCCAAAACCTAGTACCAAAATAAATTTAAAATTACCTTTGCTAATTTCAAAGTTGGCGAGGCGCATTGTTTTAATTTCCTCTTGTTATTACTTTGTACTATAAAACATGAATCTTCAAAATGCTGTGAGCAAATTGTACTAGTACGTTTAGGAGTCCACGAAACATGATTTGCACAAGCCCGAATCCAGACATCCCGAGTCATTGCATCTTTTGGAAATCTGAAAAATTAATAGTCAGAATAACATACTCATAAAGTCGATATCGATATTTGTTTCTGTGCTGTCACAGCCCTCATTTTACTACAGTGTGGCCAATTTTTAAATTAAAATTGCGTATTTTCGGGATAACTTGACCCGCAAATATTTTATAGTAATATAAAGAATAACGATATGAAAAAAATGTAAGAGATTTGTGGAACATAAGTTTGATATCATTAATCAATTATTTGATAATAAATAGCAATTTTTTAAAGGGTTTAGTAAAAAAATCTTATAAAGTAAAAAATAAATTGTAAACAGTAATAAATAGTAATAAGAATAACAAATGCGAAATAGAAGTTTGAAATAATTGTCAAGCTTTTTAAATGACCACTTCAAAAATTACACTAAATTAGATCTTGTACGATTTCGTGGCAACATTTGTTGATCGACAATATTTCTTGATTTTTTGCTAATTTATTGCATTATATGTTATTATTAAGACAAAATAATACTTACAGATGGAAAGTAACGTTATCCTTTTGTTTACTAGATGTTTCCGATCTCTTATTACACGAAAAAACACTGCAATTCGGCATTTTTCACTTAGCTTCGTTCCGCGCTACTGTGATTTGCTGAATGACGTGGAACGCGCGGCAACTAGTTTTATATAACTGCTATGACCGGCGGTCTCGTACCTTTGGCAGGGGAGAACGCCTGACAATGGCGTCTCCGGTTGGTTTAATGCTCTAAGTTTTTTTCGGCACTTACGTTCCACTCTGCCATAACATCTTTCAAAAATTCGCACAAGTTTTGGCTAGTATGTCTCTCAATATAATTAATACAACCAAGTACTGCTAAGTTTGGTGTTTTCATTTATAAAATGGGCTACAATAGTGTGGTATTTGTCAGGGAGTAGAGGCGTAATATACCAAGTAAACACCGTTGTCCTTATTAGTCTTTTATTCTAAGATCAGATCAGAACTATATGTCTCGAGACGTCATTGAGGAATGTCAGTGTTGCCAATGTTAGATGCGATATACTACCTGACATCTTCCTTCTTTAAAAAAAGACTTAACACTACTTAAGTTTTAGGAAATTATCCTAACAAGATTCCATGGCCAGCAATTGGTTTATAAAACAAAGTATCCAATCCAGTTCCTTTTATTTTTTTAGCACAATCGCAAGTAGTCAAGCCATGAAAACTTTTACAAAAGTTTGAAACGGAACGCAAGAAAATCGCGGGAATCATTGAATTTGGCGGGCGTGATTTTTCTTTCGTTTTCTTCTAAATAATAAAAAACGTTTGCGTTTGGAGATAAGTTGTGTAGATGTATGTAAATATTCATTAGATTAGTTAATTTAATTGTTTGTAGATATCATTCTTCATATATATTATATATTTTTTCAGGCCAGTGGCCACAATGGACAATGAACCGCCTGATCCGGGGGGCACAGTCCCCTCGGTCGGGCTTAATATTACAATCCATGAATCCAGTATGGATACCGACTCGTCCATAACCAGATCGGAGCGGAAAAGGACTAGAGCTCCACGTAAAGTATGCAAAAATTGCAATAAAAGAAGGTGAAATAGTCATTCACACACTATAACTGAAATAAATAAAGGAACTCATTGTCATTGCGATAATGAATCAGTCACATTCAGTCAAAGTTCAATTGTAGTTCAGCAAGAATCCACTCCACGCTCTGTGGACCCCAGACTGAAAACCTCATTAAGACAGATCTTCCCCAGAGGGCGCCACAGGTTGCTAGGGCTTTGTACGAAGCCACAGACCTGTCGCCATACGTTGTACACATCTAAAAAATTTTTGATACTCAAAACTCGGCCCTAACATTACACCCAATAACTTTAGGGCATTTTATTAATAAACGCAGTTTCAATAATATAATTAACGGTTCATTAAAACGCATTGGTCGTAATAGAATATCATTGAGCTTCTCTCGTTACGTAGATGCCAATTCTTTTATAGATGACCCAAGTTTTGCCAAAGAGAAATTGAAGGCATTTGTTCCATCAATTAATGTGTGTCGCATTGGAATTGTTAAAGGCGTACCTACCGAATGGTCTCCGAAGGAAATAATCGAAAATATATCTGTTCCTGCTGTATGCGGGAAGGTTATCAAGGCAAGGCGTCTCAATTATAAAGTGCACGAACCGACCCCTGTGTGGAAACCATCGCAAACAGTCGTGCTCACCTTTGACGGACAAACTTTACCAAAACGCGTGTTTTGTTGTTACAATTCCATGCCAGTGGAATTGTATACATTTCCAACAATTCAGTGCTTTAATTGTTGTCGTTTTGGCCATACAAAGGTACAATGCAGGTCGAACCCTCAGTGCTTTAAGTGTGGGAAGAAGTATTCTGCTGACACTTGCAGGATTGAAAATGAGAGTAGTAGTAAGTGCTGTCATTGCGGTGGCACTCATTACGCCATCAATAAAAAAAACTTTTTAACAAAAAATTAAACCGCCGAAAAAAACAGAAAAGCAAAAAATAATAAACCTTAAAATTATGAGTCGGCGCTTTGAGTGATCTTTGTTCATGGATTTTTCAGCGCCGACTCAAAATTTTAAGGTTTATTATTTAATTATCACAATCGAATTACTATGTAAAAAGTTATGCGTGGTCATACATAAAAAAAAAATTATACGCGTCGAATTGATAAACTCCTCCGTTTTTTTTCGTCTGTTAAAAAATGCCCAGAATTTGAGATGCGAAAATCAATTAAGCATTATATGGCCCATAGCTGCGTGTCGTATGCTGAAGCGTCTCAGCTACATCCACCTATAACAAAATTGTATGCAGATGTGGTAACATCTGCCCCATCACATACCATTAAAAATTCATTTTTTTCACAACCTTCGCCCCAATCACGTAACCCACCAATTGTCTCCTCACAAAGAAAAACGGTATTCCTTAAACCTCGGGATCCCCCAAAAACAGCTAAGGGATATGAACGTACAGCTCATCAAGCATTAATCAATAACGAAGTTTCTGTGTCAGGGAATGGTGTTGCATTCCAAAATAAAACAACAAATAATAGTGAAAGTCAAATTTTAAATTTAATAATCATGTTACCACATTATCTAAAAATAATAATATTGAACCGTTCAACGTTGCCACTGTAATTGATACGCTGTTTAACTTATTTAATCTTAGTCATAATGGATCCAAATCTATCCAAGATTGTTCAATGGAACAGTCGCAGCATTCAGAATAAAAAATCTGATCTGTCCTACATTATTAACAAATACGATCCCTTTGCAGTCGATCTCTGTGAGACATGGCTTAAACCAAGGTTCCCTTTTAGAATTCCTGGCTATGCGTGTCTAAGAACAGACAGAAGCGATGGGTATGGCGGTGTCGCCATACTTATAAAAACAACTTTCCTTTTCAATCCATAGAGTATATTCCACTGACTGATAGACCAAATACCGAGCGCAGTCTCGTGTGTTCCCGACATTAGTTGATAGTTCAGTTCAGCGCCGGATTTAGACTTCGGCGGCCCATAGGCAGAGCATGTGGTGGAGACCCTCAAATCGTTTGTAGTTAACTGTTGAAAGTTTCTATTATAGTCAAGGTAAAGAAGAAAGCAACTAAATAAGTTGGCTAACCGAAAATATATTCAAAATTAAACTAGAAAACAAATAAAATAATTTTAGTTTAGCTTCTACAAGCGAAATTATTTTTCGTTAGATTTTCACATCATCGAAGTCTGTTTCCCTCAAAACATCACTCTCTAAACTAAGGAGAGTTAAAACATTTAATCTGTCCTCGGTCATGGAACTTCGGAGTTTATTTTTTATAAGCTTCAGTTTTGAGAAGGATCTTTCAGCCGTACAATTTGTCACCATCAGTGTGAGATAAATTCTCAGAATTACCTCAACGTTGAGAAAGCACTCTTTAACATTGTTTTTACACAACAATTCATACATCCATCTCTCATAGCTAATCTCTTCTCTTCTGTTCAAATTCTTCATACTGAACTATAAATAGTTTGAAATGTATGAATTCGTTGCCAAAAGTATCATCTACGTCGTCGCAGTAGGATTTTACCAAGTTTTGGCTGGCAGACAAAATTACTTGATCAGAAATAGTATCAGGTTGGCACAAAAGTAATGAGACACTTGATTTACGTTTTATATTTTTTATTATTATTACAATACAAAAATCTTAGTCAATGATGTAATCACCATTAGTATCTAAGACTTCTTGCCAACGATCCGGCAAAGTTTGGATGCCTTTCGCCCAGAACTCTGATGGCTGTGCCTTGAAAAAGTTGTTCAACTCCGCCTCTACCTCAGAGAAATCATTAAATTGTTTACCCCGCAAATGTTGTTTCAGGGCTCTAAACAAATGGTAGTCTGATGGGGCGAGGTTTGGGGAATAAGGTTGGTGGGGTATCGTCTCCCAGCCCAAGTTCTCCAACTGCTGCCGAACGGCAGATGCGACGCGAGGTCGAGCATTATCGTGTAGTAAAACTACATTACTCGTCTTCGTCGTTTCTTCTTGATAGTAGCAGATAGTTTGGTGAGCTGGGTTAAATATTTGTCAGCGTTTATAGTTTCATTGTGTAATAGTTCATAAAACAGTATGCCTTGCGCGTCCCAGAAACAGCAAAGCAGAACTTTTAAGCGGTTCTTTTGACTCAGCTGCGGTTGAGTTGGTGGCGTTTCTTCTCGAGGCAGCCAAAAAGCACGACGTGTATCGTTCTCGTAATGAATCCATGATTCATCTCCAGTAACCAGATCAGACAAAAACTCTTTACGTCGGGGTCGTAGCAAAAGTGATTGACAGATAGCGACACGGACTGCACGACTGGCGTCTGTAAGGTTGTGCGGTACCCACCGAGCCAAAACTTTTCGATACCCAAGCTCATGCAGATGGTATTCTACGGCGTATTGACTGCAGTTAAGTGCTTCCGCTAATTGACGAGTGGTAGCATTCGGATTCGATTGCAGTTCGCGACGTAAATCGTCGTTATTCACTGCGGGTTGTCGTCCTGAGCGTGGCTGACTTTCAAGGCTCCTGTCTCCCGATTTAAAACGATCAAACCATCGGGACACCGTCGCATGGCTTGTACTTCCAGCGCCCAATGCAGTGTTGATATTGTCAGCAGCAGCCCGCGCACTGTGGCCTAACAAGTACTCGTATAAGTACAGTGTTCGAACTTGTCGCTCGTCCATTTTCCTTCAAACTGACTAAACCGATCGCGAGGGCGGCTTTATATACCCCCACATCAGAAGTACCTAGAATGTTCTACAACATTCTAGAATATTATCGAAAACAATTAACTTAAAAAAGGAAACGTATAGAGTTTTGTAGAGTGTCTCATTACTTTTGTGCCAACCCAATAGTTAAATTTTTAAAATCCAAAACGTACATTTAGAAGTGAGTACGTGTCCATTCTCTTCAGAAGAGCAGTCATGAGCTGGTCGACAATTAGTATATAGCTCTGAGTCCTAAATTTGTCCGAGGGTGATATCTGAATTTCCGAAGCTTGCGGGCAGTCTAATGTGGACAATCGGACGCTTCTTTTTGGTTTTCTCCTTTCTTATTCTTCGTAGTTTCGGTAATCAACTACCTCGAAAGCTTTTTACTTCATATTCATTAAAACTGTCTCTTTTATTTTCAATGGTTGCCTTTAATGAAGTAAGCAGTGCTGCAGCAGTATTCAAGTCCAACCTAGGATTTTGTAGGCTTTCGCTGACTTTGTTTTTATGTCCCAAAATATCATCCCAAAAAACTGTATATATGGCTGTTTCTAACTTTGCCATCCTATCATGCAAACCGACAGCTGTTGCTATTGATTTAGCTGTGTCTTCTTCGTCGTCAATAATTTCTTCGAGGGCTTTTATAAAACCTTTATAGCCCCGCAAGAGTGCTTTAGTGGCCTCAACTCGACATGACCAGCGAGTTGTTGTCGTTCTTTTCGGCACAAGAATAGGTTAGTCAGTTTTCGCTTCTTTTAAACATCGAATAACTGTATTGTACCTGTTAGTTGAAGTCGTAAAATATATATACAGCTCTTCTAAAAAATCAAAGAAACTTATTGCTTTTGTTAATCGCTGAGAGAGTTGCACTCACTCAGAAATAAATCCGTCTTCAAATTAATATCATCATCAAATCGGCGCGCAGTGGTAAACAGCAGTTATATTCTCGTAATAGCCCGACGATGCTGAGTTTTAAACACTTAACGTGTGATGTTAAGCCATCCTTGTTTTCTACACTACATACAGCAAGTTAGAACAATTTAGGTATAGTTCGTTGAAATATCGGTCAAAATCTGTCGTCGAAGTGGACCAGACTCCAGGAGGACGATGCTTTTAGCCATCGAACTCTAAGAGGCTGATTCACCTTGTCTGTCCGGATAAAGTAAATAATAATACCAGCCCTTATACTGTCCCACTGCTGGGCAAAGGTCTTTTCTCATGCAGAGAAGGCACGAGTAGTAATCACCACGTTTGGTCAAGATGAGGTGGCGATTTCTGACTTTCATTGATTAATTTATTATACAAGTCCAGGATTTCTCTTGATGTTTTCCTTCACTGTAGTTCCTACGTAGGTATTGAAAAAAACACATTGGCCCGGTATTGAACTCACGCCTCGTGCATGAGGTGAGGTGTTAACCTCTGGGCCATCACGACATAAATATATAACTAAGTGCTGCATGTTTTTGGAGAGGTAGGGAAAATTAAATAAAAAACAGGATTTGATTTATTATTATTTATTCAATGTCTTCTCGTACAACCATTTCATCTAAAAATGCCGCTGGCGCCACAATGGTCGTTTCATGCCTAGCCCAACCTAAGTACCACACCAAAGTCATAACATGCGCACAACAACCTACAGTGCAAGTTTTCTTTGAGAATGTGGTCACTTTGACGATTGAGCAATGATCGACGACAAACGAGGCATAGGTACTTAAGTATGACCACGGCGAGATGAACCAGTAGATGGGTCACACTCATTGTTTCTATAAATCTGAGCATTAACAGTCTGCATGGATACATCAAAACACTCTTTACAAATGTAATCTTCTTCCATTATCTGAATAACAAATCAATTATGAGATTTAAAAGCCTGCAATGGAAATAAGTATATTTAATTTGTATTTTAACATGTTTCGCTTTAAACAGCTGCCTAAAAGAACACTTTAGCTAAACATGGGGAAAAGCTACATGCAACTAACACATTCGGTCAGCGGTTCGTCTTAGGGGCGTCACCGATTCCTAGTAGTACTAGTTCTATATTTCATAAAACTTGAAAAATATACATTAGCACTTCTAAATATCAATCCTTTTTTATAAAACAATCATTCCACTAGCATCTGTTGACTGAATACTAAATAGTTAGGTACTTGATTGTTATTATACTTACTATTACTGGAGATATCCAACTGCTAATTAGCGAGATGACTCTGCTATGAAGCTGAAGGGCCCGATAACGCCGAAGCGTATTAACACTTATGTTACAGGTAATACAAAGCCATCTCATAGAAGGCTCATGTCCATAGCTCTTTCCAACAAAAGCGACAACGTCTAGATCCCAACAAAAAGGACTAAATCGGTATCCGTGTAACACAGGCCAAAGTAATCGTATGTGGTAGATATCGGGAGTCCGGAGAAAATGAAAAACTTGTTAGGGTATCAGAAAATCCAAAATCGCTCACTACAATACGTAGTGACAGCAAACGAACGACTGCAAAACGTTAAACAAGTGACAGCCTGTTATTCACGTAAAGAAGTTCGTTTTATGCGCCCTATCCACTGTACGTTTATTTTTCTTTCCACACCCTAATATAAAACTATAAAAAATCATAGCTAGTCATAAATTAAAAAGTGAAGTAAAAACAAAAATACCACTTCGTTATTTTGAACATTTATTTACCACATAAACGAACAAGTTTTTTCGTATTATGTGAAACGAAACGTGTGTAAAACACGTTACGTTTCCAAAAGTCTTTTAACCCTAGAAGCCCAATCATATTTTGCTATCTAAAAAGCCCAATCATAGGTCAAATTTACCTATATAAATAAATACACGTATAGGATAGTTTATGATGTTAAATTGACTAGTTTTCGTTATTATTTATTTTTATTGGTTATTCATGAAATTAAAAAACGCATAATTATATTAATATCTGTTTATTATATCTCTGAAAATACAAAAATACGTAAACGTATAAAAATTTGGCACAAAATGAGACCCTTCCGGTTTTCTTCTTATAAACTAAAAATGTCAAGAAAACATAAAATCTTCTCTTTTTAACTAATTAATAAATGTTTCAAAACAATCAACAAGTTTCGTACAATAATTATCACATTATAAACAGTTTTGACACATGTCAATATTGTGCTCACGACAAATTGCTCTTTTGCATTTTGTACACTGCGAATTTATCTTTCGCTGTTTTTTATAAGAACAATAACCACAATAGCGACGCTTTTTTGGCTCTGGTTCTTCTCTGGTATTCTCTGGCAATGGCTGCGGCTCCTTTTGAAGGATATTCGTGATATTCTCACGTACTGAACGCTTCAATGTAGGGGCTTCCAGACGCTGTTGCATCCATGGCCGAGTCAAATCAGTGCTCAATTTTTTCATAAAGTTTTTGCGACTTAGCGGTTTTTCTTTGTTAGATAGCTTGTTATGGCAGTGTATAATATAAGAATTTACGAAAGACATATTGAGCATGCCGTAAAAAACAGCCATGGGCCACCTATTCGTCTTCCTATTAGTAGCCATAGAGGAACACATTTGATCAAAGGAATCGACACCCCCTTTTGTTTGATTATAAAATAAAATCATGTCTGGCTTTCCATTAGTACGGTCGACTACAGCGTCCTCATCACATGATGATAAAAGGTACACAATCTTAGACGGCTTAGGTTTATAAGATACTAGGGTCAACGGACCATCGAAGCAAAATATAGAAGATCCTACCGGACGGGTACGAGTATTTTTTAGTTCTTCTGGAATTTCCCTTTTATTCGATCTTATGGTTCCAACCAATGTCAAATTATATGGAGATTTTAGTAAGCTTTTAGCCAGTGGTACAGAAGTGAACCAGTTGTCACACGTAATATTTCTATTAGTACCGTGCACAGTTTTCGTCAGCTCCTTTACATAATACTCGCCAAGAGGGAGGCCATTAGTCTTAGTACTCTTACCAAGGTAAGGTATTGCATCCACCATATACAGGGTGTAAGGGGAACGCTTCCGAAAACGAAAACAGGTGATAGGGCTAGTTATTCTCGATACTTATGCATAAAAAAATTGTATTTTTTTTAAAACAATTTTTACCAATTTTTTTTGCATTTTTTGTGGACTATTCTGTGAGAACAGTTAAATGAACCATTATTTGAGATAAAACACATACACTTGAAAAAAAAAAATTTACAGCTTTAGCAAGCGATGTAAATTCAAATGTAAAAATCAGCTGATCTCGGGTTCACCGCGCACGCCGACAGGCGCCTGGACAACGACCCCCAAGTACACTCGGTCACTTTTACCTATTCTTTGTATAAAGCCGCCAAAATAAAATAAGTAAATTGCAGAAGTATCACAAGTTTTAAATTGATGGACTCTGTCTTAGATTTAGTTTTGTATGTTAGTTGATAATGGATAGTGAATGAAATAAAGTGAACGATCGCCAACATTAGCTGTGATTGACTAAAACATTTTCATTACGACTACAGTTTCAAACAACTAGCACACGTGAATCAATTGAATTTGAACTTTATACCAATGTGATTAGAGTCACACGACGCAAGCTTGTTTATTGCAATGATTGTATCCTTCATTTAGTAAGTAAACTCAATTAATTTAAAGTGGATAATTTGATTAATTTAATCTAAGAAAACAGTTCGATTTAAAGCATAGGTCCAATTTCCTAACATTTGAAATGATTTGGTTTTCTGTTTCGTCTTTGTATCTTTTTGATCATTCACATGACAAGACAGCGCGGCGCCGCACAGTGGGCGATCGCAATCGCGAGATTAGAAAGCTAATTCATAATTACTGTTAGGTTGATAATTGTCTCAGTAGATTCGCAAATCACATATCCGCATAACTAGCTATATGTACGTCTCATTTGTCTTTAAAACTAAGTGTTATTATAATATTGAACCAGTCGCCAATATACTAGCTTCTAAACAACACGTATTTAATTTATCAAAAACCCTAACAAGGAAAAGTGAACCTTAACACAAACACCATATGATGTTTTTGTGTTTTCGATTTTGTTTATACAGGGTCGCCGTTGCGGTACCGCCCTTTCTAATTTAAAATTACTCAACACTACTTAACCCAATACACAAATGGTGTCGGTGGGTTATAATATTTTACGACTCCATCGTCTATTGTATTATACTTATGTTTGTTGTATATAGGCGCAAGAAACAGCACCAACTTAGATATAATACATGTTCTACAGTCTAAGGCCTTGCTAAACACAATATATACTAACATTGTTATTGCTAGTGATGGAATAACGGTTGATAATAATACTAAAAGCATACTCAGCCACAACGAGATTTTCCTTATCGTACTACGTCCTTTCTGTGATGCAACGTCAACTGATATTGATCTGTCAATGTTCTCTTTAAATGAACATAAGCTTCCACACACACTTTCACTTGACAGGTTTAGATCCAATTTCGCAATTATTACTATCAAGAATGGTATTAAGAAATGAATGTCCATTTCACGTGGCGAACCATCATCGGCTGTGGCTGATCTAACTAATATAAATAACAATAATATAATCCATAAAACTAGCCTGATATCTCCTCTCGTGAACATTATCGCTACTACAATTAAAATCATTACTCCTATGTTCATGATGTTCAGGATAGTAGATGACAGTTTGTTTACAATTGACTTAAGCGACGATGTTACCCATGTCATTACCTCGAATGGTGAACTTCCTCTAATTGTGGAGTTGTCATAAAACGATTCCCACGTTAGTTCCAGGTAATAATTAGGATCTACTGCAACGCCGCTCACGCCCACTGTATATTTCTTGTTACCATTTATACTTAGCGTGTCGCTGCCCGCTAGTGTACATATCAATATTACCTGTATGTCGAATTCACCTCTCAACAAAAAGTCAGTGCGACCGTTGATATAACACCAAGTTGGTGACACATGCACCAGGCACTCTGTTTCTACAGATCCTGTTATAGATATAACAGAACTTGAGAAGGCGTGCTTCTCTCCAGCCTTTGACACATGTGTCCTCAACCCCTCTATAGTATCACATAAATGGGCTGATTGTGAGTCTAACTCCTGCTCATGAAATATAGTCAATCTTGCGCCGGGTGATTGTAACCATACTATTGCCGATTTTGGGTCATCGGCATTTATGGCGTGCTCGGAACAGTCTGTGAAACCGTAACTAGGTGCATGGAAGTTTTCGCTCCTATATTCTAACTTCGACTTCATAGAGCTTCCGTCTGCATATGCCACTGTGTCCTTGATGCGTAGGCACGAAGTATCTATCTGAGTGATATTAGACTCCATTCCGTACCATCCGCAAAACTCCTTCATGGGCATTTTCTGCCGCCTACACCATGTGGCAGCTTTGCATTTTGCTACTGTGCCTATAGAATTTGTTTGCATTATTTCGACATCAGTTATCTTTATTAAACCGCCAGTTGCGTATGCATCTTCTCCTACGCGTACGACATGTTCTTCGCTCCTACCTTCATAATTGTATTGCAGTACTATTTCTCGATCACCTACGTTGCTAGGACTGTTAAATATGTGACAAGAATCAAGTGTGCTAAAGCAGAGGTGTTCGAAATGAGCTTGAACATGCATTCAGGCGATACATTACGCATGGGCAACGCCACAGTAACAATAAAGTCTATACGACAAAGAAAGGAGTATGACTACGCCTATACATTACCAACCACAATAGCACATAGAGCAATGTGCACCAAATGGGATTGCACTGACACTGCGCCAAATTGCGAAAACGTATGTGACGGAGACTGTCAAGGAATAAAATACAAGAGATGCACCAAAATGAACATGTACAATTCGTGCGTATGGTCAGCATTAGGATGTGCGAAATGCCAAGGTGTAGGAAAAAAAATATAAAAGAACATCCATAGGTCGCTGGTTCAAATCCGGCTCGAAGGACCATATGTTAGGTTGATAATTGTCTCAGTAGATTCGCAAATCACATATCCGCATAACTAGCTATATGTACGTCTCATTTGTCTTTAAAACTAAGTGTTATTATAATATTGAACCAGTCGCCAATATACTAGCTTCTAAACAACACGTATTTAATTTATCAAAAACCCTAACAAGGAAAAGTGAACCTTAACACAAACACCATATGGTCGCAATCGAGCCGGATCCATCCAGTACGGGCACCTAATGAGAGAACAAAAGGCTCACATTCCACAGCAGCGATAAGCCGACCCTTTTTTTTGCGCGCATCGTTTTCTAAGAATTAGCAAGTTGTTTACTACGACTCGAGGACTGCTAATTACGTAACTACTTTACGCATCGGAAATCAGCTGCATTCAAGTGTTTTTACGTGACAATGACGACGACTGAGGAACAACAGAAATTTCTCTCCGTGTTAGAAGATACTGCAAACCTGCTACGGAAAACACAAGTTAACCTGAGGAAATGTCCTAAAGCACGCTTAACACGAGGATATATCGAGGCACGTATAAAAATCATTGAAGACTATTGGGATACCTTCAAAAGTGCACATAAAGATTTAGTAAAAGTTACACCGAAGGAACAGAAAGGAACTTTACCTTATTTTTTAAATGAGGAGTTTTTTATTTATGAAGATTTGTTTAACGTGCTTCAAGGTGACTTAAAGGACATGGTTATCGCGATATCTGAACAATCTGTAGTGCAATCAAAGTCAGCAAATAGTAGTTTCGGCTCCACAAGTCCACAAAATAACGTCGTGCATCTACCGAGGATCGAGATACCGAAATTTTCCGGTGATTATGAATCATGGCAAACTTTTCAAGATTTGTTTACGTCGTTGGTGCATGATAACAGTTCGCTTAGTGATGTTTTGAAGACTTGTGTGTGTCAAGAAGCCGAATCACTATTGAAGCATATACAGGTAACTGATAAAAATTATGTAAATGCATGGGATATTTTGAAAAAGAGATATGGCAACAAACGCTTACTTTTGAACCATTCTATGAAAAGGTTATTCAACCAAAAGAAGATGTCTTCTCAATCAGCTTCCCAGTTAAAAGGGTTGTTAGATACAACCACAGAGTGCCTTAACAACTTAATTAATTTAAATATTGACGTCGGCTCTTGGGATCCATTCCTTATATATCTTCTAGTACAGAAGATGGACTCAGAGACGCACAAAAACTGGGAAGAACATGCATATAAAGAAGAATCTGAAAACTTACCTACCTGGAGTGATTTCAAGAAGTTCTTAGAAACGAAGTACCGTACCCTAGAATTAACAAATCACAATAATACATCAAAGGACAATAAAACAATAAAGGAGCGTTCATGCCATGTTGCTACACCAGTTACGGAGAAAGTTTGTGTGATGTGTAAAGAAACTCACAGTTTAAGTCATTGCAAGGAATTCAGCAAGAAGGAACCTGCTGAAAGAAGAGAGTTTGTGAAAACCAAACAATTATGTTTTAACTGCTTAGTACCAGGACACTCGGCATTTAAGTGTAAAGTGCCAGTATCTTGTCGTCTTTGTCATAGGCGCCATCATTCCCTTTTACATGAAACGAGGACCAAGCAGCTTGGAGAATCATCAGTCACCTCACCTCCAGCTGCAACACATGTAAATGAAGAGCAAGCATTACAAGTCAATACAATGATGGCGTCGCATTGCAATACTAAGAAGAAAGTAGCAGCACTGTTAGCAACTGCAGTAGTGGAAGCAACAAGCGAGCAAGGTAACACCATTTTACTGCGGGCGCTTATAGATCAAGGTTCCGAGGCAGCTTTCATTAGCGAGAAGGCGACTCAACTATTGAAGCTCGAACGACAACCTGTAAAAGCAAGCATTACCGGGGTGGGATCCCAGAAGACTGAAATAAAACATGTGGTACAGCTACGAATAAGATCACGATTGGACCGAAACTATTGTTTACCAATCAAGGCATATGTAATGTCCAAGCAACTGACCGCAAAGATACCCACCAAATCAATCAATAAAGAAGATTGGGCACACATTCAAGACCTCAACCTGGCTGATCCAACTTACTTCAAGCCAGGGTCAATAGATCTACTCTTGGGTGTGAAAGAATGTGCGGAAATTCTGCAAAACAACCTAATCAAAGGTCCACCAGGCACACCAAGCGCTCAGGAAACCAGCTTGGGATGGATTCTTTTTGGAGAAGTTAATACAACGCATCAAAACCAGTATGTTGTCATGCATCATTCAGTTAACGTAGAAGAGCTGTTGAAATCAATATGGGAAATTGACGTAGACAATAATAGACACTTAACAAAGGAAGAACAACTGTGTGAAGAAATATATGAAAAGTCAACAACTAGAAATGAAGAAGGAAGATACATTGTTAAATTGCCTTTTAATACATACAGTCCACAATCACCAGATGGTAATACAAAATCGAAAGCAACACATAGATTTACACTATTGGAAAAGAAGTTCAGGAAATCGCCAGACCTGCAAAAAGAATATAGTAAAGTTATAAATGACTATATAGAACAAGGACACATCGAGAAGATACCTGATAATGAAAAGGATAAAAGAGCGGTCTACTTACCTCACCACGCTGTTATCCGAGCCGACAAAGAATCCACGCGAACACGCGTTGTATTTGATGCGTCGTGTAAAGGATCAAACAACATTTCATTGAATGATGAATTACTCGTGGGTCCTCAGCTGCAAGAAGACTTGAGAAACATTTTGATGAGATGGCGTATGAAACAAGTCTGTTTTATGGCGGATATAAAACAGATGTTCCTCCAAGTATTAGTAACCAAAGAAGACGCAGAATTTCAGCGAATCTTGTGGAGGCAACAAGAATCAGATAACCTGGAAGAATATCGATTACTCAGAGTCACCTTTGGCACAGCGTCTGCGCCATATTTGGCCGTTAAAACGCTTCAACAGATAGCTAAAGATGAAGCTAAGAATAATACTCTTGTTGCGCAAACTATGAACGAGGATTTCTACATGGACGACCTTTTATCTGGCACAGACTCAGTAGCTGAAGCTAAAGCACTTTCTAAAGATTTATCAGACATACTAGAAAGAGGCGGTTTCCAACTTACGAAATGGGCATCCAACAGTATCGATTTAATGAAGTATATAAAAGAAGATAAAAGATCTGCAAAAGCACATATTGATTTAAATCTCGATGGAACTCTCAAAGCATTAGGAATAGAATGGAACTTAAAAACAGACCAGTTTCAATACAATCTTAAATTGACACCCACAACCAAGTCAATAACAAAGCGAAGCATATTGTCTGATATACAAAGAGTGTTTGATCCCCTTGGTTGGATAGCACCGAGCACTGTTATGGCTAAAATCTTAATACAAAAGCTTTGGCTTGAAAAGGTTAACTGGGATGAACAAGTTAGTAACACATTAGAACAAGAATGGAAAGAAATAAGATCAGACCTCGTTAACATAACTAAAATACAAATAGATAGATGGCTTGGTACAATGACAGTTAACAAAAACAAAATACAAGTTCACGGATTCAGCGATGCTTCAATGCGTGCATATGCAGCGGCAGTCTATATAAGAATTGAAACTCAAGACAACAAGATTGAAACAAAACTGATAGCTGCCAGAACCAGAGTAGCACCATTGAAGACGATTTCGTTACCTCGTCTAGAACTTTGTGGTGCCCTACTTCTATCAAAATTGATGAAGCAGGTTGGAGAATCAATGAGGATACCGACAACACAAATGTACGCATGGACTGACTCTTCAATTGTTATCGCATGGCTTAGTGGTGAACCTAACAGGTGGAAACCCTTCGTCGCAAACCGTGTAGTCGAAATTGATGAAAACATTAATAACAAGCACTGGTTCCATGTTCAGTCACACGAAAATCCCGCTGATTTGGCGACCAGAGGAATGTTGTTATCCGACTTGAAGAAATGTAACTTATGGTGGCACGGACCGGGCTGGCTGTCTGAAACAAAAATAAATATTAAACATGAAATAACAGAAACAGATTTGGAAATGAAGAAAACTAAAATCAATACTTACCTGAACGCAGAACGGGTTGAAGAACCTGAAACAACTTTAATATCACAATTTGAACATTTTGAAACATTAACAGATTTAATAAAAGTGATTACTTACTGTAGAAGATTTTTAAACTATAAGAAGAATATAAACAGTGAAAATCAGAATTTAACAACGCAAGAATTAGAAGATACTCTACAGATCTGTATTAAAAAGGCTCAAGAAGAAGAATTTAAAGAAGAAATAGATAGAATAAAAATAGGAAAACAAGTTAAGAAAAACAGTCAGCTGCGATGTCTAAATCCATACCTAGACGAGAAAAATATACTCAGGGTGGGCGGTCGCTTAAGACATGCTAACTTACCAGATGATAAGAAGAATCCTGTGGTCCTGGGAAATAGAAACGCACTGATACAGCTTATAATTGCTGACACACATGACAAAACACTTCATGGTGGAGTACAGTTGATGTTATGTCACTTGCGTTTTAAATACTGGGTTATAAGAGCTAAATCACTGGTAAAGAAACATATTCATAAATGTATGAAGTGTGCCCGAATGAATGCTACAACGAAAGGACAAATAATGGGAGACTTACCAGTGGAAAGAGTAACTCCGACGAGACCGTTTCTGCATAGCGGTGTAGATTTCGCAGGACCGTTTCAAACACTGGTGTCTAGAGGAAGAGGCAACAAAACTAAAAAGACATATGTGGCAATTTTCGTATGTATGTCCACCAAAGCAATCCACATAGAACTAGTTGGAGACCTCACTTCAGAGGCATTCATAGCAGCCTTTAGACGATTTGTTGCCAGAAGAGGTAAATGTGCCCACCTGTGGTGTGATAACGGCAAAACCTTCGTGGGTGCCAACAGAGAACTTCATGATTTGTGGAATGAAGCACAGATGGCAGGAGAAGTTACATCCACGCTAACTACAGATGGCACACAATTCCACTTTATTCCAACATATAGTCCGAACTTTGGTGGTTTATGGGAAGCAGGCGTGAAGTCGATTAAGTACCACCTAAAACGCATTATTACAACTAACCTGACGTTCGAGGAAATGACTACAATATTATGTCAGATAGAAGCCTGCCTAAATTCACGCCCGCTGTGCCCAATAGATAGCACTGACCCAGAAAACTTAGATCCATTAACTCCTGGCCATTTTTTGATTGGAGAACCACCGATTATAGTACCTTCACCTGATCTGCAAGCCGTGAAGGTTCATAATTTGTCACGATGGCAACATACACAAAAGATTCTTCATGACTTTTGGGGACGCTGGCAAGAGGAATATTTGACTAGGCTGCAGCAGCGTCCCAAATGGATGAAGAAACAGAAGGAATTTGCAATTGGTGATATTGTGTTGATCAAGACTGAAAATCAACCACCTAGCAAATGGTCCTTAGGACGTATCACAGATAAACATCCCGGCATGGATGGTAACACCAGGGTGTATAGTGTGAAAAGTGGAGGTTCCATAACTAAAAGAACTATTACCAAGTTATGTGCATTGCCAGTTGATTCTACTTAGTTTGTCTTTAATTATTAAGCTACTTTGAATGATTTTAGTAGATATAGTGGATTTTAGTAGCATTTTAATATGTATAGTTAGAATTTCATATTTTCTTTATTTGTATTATTTGTGCTTTAGACTGTCAATTTGAAGTTAGATACTTGATAGTTAAGTGGATAATTGTTAGAACTTAATTAAGATTATAAAAGAACTTAAAGTCCTTTTGGTGGGCGGTATGTTAGGTTGATAATTGTCTCAGTAGATTCGCAAATCACATATCCGCATAACTAGCTATATGTACGTCTCATTTGTCTTTAAAACTAAGTGTTATTATAATATTGAACCAGTCGCCAATATACTAGCTTCTAAACAACACGTATTTAATTTATCAAAAACCCTAACAAGGAAAAGTGAACCTTAACACAAACACCAATTACCATGTGATTTCAATTTAGTGAAACGAACTTTTGTGAATTTTTAAACTGTCTTGACCCTTAGTATAAAAAAATATTGTGAACTTGAATAAGCATACTCATAATTTAAAGCATTTAACCATAAAATTAATCATCAACATTATTTTATTTTTAAATTTAGAGGATTAAAAAGAAAGATGAAGTATGTCAAAAAATTACAAATAAATGGTACTATCTATGTGTACGGATATAATGGTGAACCTTATGAATCCAGAGACAGACTCATTTTTCATGTCAGCGCCATTCATTTCTTTCTTTAAAAAATTATAACTCCGTCATTTGTACACGCAATTGCCCCATACGAAATTTTTAGAATAGTAATGATCAGCAGAATCCATTTCTAGCCAAAAAAGGACCCTTCAAAATTCGAGTCTCAATGTCTATGGAAAGCGATTTGTAAATTGTAGCCCACCGTGCGTCGGCGCCGCCGACAGCGCGACGCCGGCGGGGCTTTTGTCGGCACCACGTGCAAGCCTGCGGCATGTTTGATCTTGTGTTAGTTCTCTAGTAGTCTAGTTAGTTCCTTCCCGACTCGGTTCGTGAGCGAAAGTAGTACGTGTAACTGATCGATAGATATTGAGTCGTATTTAACACTTTAGTTTAAAATTGTGTCTTGTTATTATTGTTACGTTTTTAGTGTTTTTTTATTGTTTTTGTTGTGATAAACAATGCCTGAATACGTGTACAGTGCTCGTGAAAACGGTAACATGTTGATGTGTTTAGAAGCCCGTGGCAAAGCTATTCCTTTCGTTTTGAGGATTTACCGAGACAGATTTTCAAACCTCTGACATTCTTCTGAATCTCGCATGAAAGGCATGGAGCACAGTTCGACAAATTAAGCCAAACCTCATAAGATCGCAAAAGATTTAGAAAGGTACGTAAAATGCCTCAGTCAGTTTCAATGTTTAACGGCTACTAATACGATAAAAATTCATAATTTTGTAAAGCGCTTGAGGCTAAGTTACAACAGCTGCACGGGTCGATCGTTCAGGTTAAGCTACGTTTGCTGCGGTTGTTCCGTGTATGGGTGACCATCTTTACATACCAAGACCCTTCTGTGCCTCGGAAAGCACGTTTAGCCGTTGATCCCGGTTGTCTTTCGTAGATCTTAGACAGTGGTCACGGGTCGTCAGAAGCCCGAAAGTCTGACAACCAGTCTTACCAAAGGGTATCGTATTACCTAGTATCTGGGTTGTGGAGATCAGATAGGCAGTCGCTCCATGTGAAATACTGGTACTCAGCTGCATCCGGTTAGATTGGAAGCCTCGGGTCGGCGACATAGTTGGAAAAAGGCTAGGCAGATGATGAATTTTGTAAAGTGTAAGAGTGCCACCCTTGTAAATTTCCTATAAAATCCGGGAAGTTGTCGTACGGAGACCGTGGTTCGGCGGCGCCGGCGTGGCAGCGCATGCGTCGCGTCGTAGAAGCGCCACACGCGTCGCGCCGTCGCGGCGGAGTACCTACGCGTCGCGCCGTCGTGATCGTGACGGGCGCTGCCGGTGCGGTGCGTGCCAGTGACCTTACATTTTGTATGGTGTTCATTGCTGAGTAATTAAAAATGAAGGCTTGTAAATAATCAATTTAAGGCGAAAGGTTATTGGTATCCGTTTGCATTTAGGTTGTATATAACCTATGTTCTGTCTTCGGAAGCGTTCCCCTTACACCCTGTATTTAGTTGCAGCGTCGCATATCATCGGGAATTTAATTCCGTATTTATCTGGCTTATTTGGGATGTACATACGAAATGGACATCTACCCCGAAATCCTAGCAATTGTTCGTCTACCGTTAAGTTTGACCCTGGTGTATAATTTATCCTGCATTGGTTGATGAAAATATCCCATATCTTTCTGACAGGTAAAAAAGCATCGTCCTGTCTATGAGTTGGCCGTAATGACTTATCGTCCATTCTGAAACATCTTAGTAGAAATTCAAACCTTTCTTTACTCATTACACTAACGTATCGAGTACCAGCGAATGATGCATCGAATAACTCATCAGTGGACAAGTGGTTATCCTTCATCACAGCCGTCAACGTAAGTATTCCTATGAGCGCCCAAATCTCTGTGACACTAGTATCTTTGTAACTTGCCGAAATCTCTTTTATATTTACTCGCTTTCGTACCATTTCTTCATTAGTCCATTTCACTACCTCTTCTATAATTTCATCTTTGATGAAAAGTTGAAAAAAAAGGATCGACGATATTCCGGTTCATTCGTGTGGGTCCTCTATTTGTACGTACTACATTGATTGAAGAAGTCCTACCGCTAGATCTACCCTTCACAGTGCTCCAAATATGTTTGTTTTTTGAGCGTAATGTACGTTGCGGTAATACAATGATTCTACCTGATGATGACTGAGGTATATCTGTATTAGTTGATTCAATAGACGTACCATCATTTTGAAGAGTTTCTTGGCTAGTTGACTCGTTTGAACACTCAACATAGTCCACAACCTCGTCTTCCACGTCACTATTGACTTCGTCATGAGTCACGCAATCTTCTTCTCCCGAGTCTGAGTCGCATGTCTCCGAGTCACTTATATTTTCTAAAAAGGACGCTATCTCTTCAGTTCCCAGTTGTCTAGAGGACGCCATCTTGATTTTCTACCTAAAACAATAATTTTTTTTTTAAACAAACTAAAACATAACGTTAAATCCTCCTAAAATAACTATCTCCAAAAACTCAAAACCAGTGTAAAAGTTACACAAAGCCTAAACATAGGCCAAATTGACCTACAACATTACGATATCTACAATATGGAGGTACTTACCAAGGCAATACGGCCGTCTCCTGTTGGCTCGCGGGCTGTACTAAGTTGGTTCGATCAATCACGGCGACCGAAAGAAGTGTGCGAAAGAGAAAGCAATTATTAGTTTTCGTATAGGTAAAAATTACCCAGATTGGGCTTCTAGGGTTAAGAATGATAAACATTTTTTAGAATTACTTTTTTTCCTGGCTTTATTTGAAAATTCAATTATGTGATACGAAATAAGCAAAAAATTAGCAATTTTTTAAGATATTTTACATCACTAGACGCGTTAAAAAAAACAGGTCAAGATTGGACATGATTCTTTAAGACTAATATGGTTTTCACATGGATCCCATTGTCCGAATGGAACCAAATTAAAATGAGACCAATAAGGAAGCACCAACTATCAATTTAAAAAAAAAGTCAGCAAAATCGGTTCACTCAGTAAAAATTATGAGGTAACAAACATTAAAAGAAGTACAGTTGAATTGATAACCTCCTCCTTTTTTTGAAGTCGGTTAAAAAGTACGATAATTTTGCTCCATGTACATACGATAATTCTACGTTACTGGTACGATAGTTGCCTTGCTTCAAGTTGTTAACACTGGTGAGAAAACGGCGCATACATTAGTATGGCGGTTGGAGTTGTCACAACATTATGTCGTGTTGATGTTGTGTTGGTTTCGCGTAGTGAGAAACCGGCCTTAGTGCATAAAGAGTCCATCCAATCAAATCCAATCCAATCCATCCTCATCCACACTATATATTTATATATAATATTATAAATGCAAAAGTAACTCTGTATGTCTGTCTGTCTCGCTTTCCTGCTAAAACTACTGAACCGATTTAAATGAAATTTGGTACACAGATAGTTTAGAGCGTGAGAAAGGACATAGGCTACTTTTTATCCCGGTAGTACGTTCCCGCGGGATAGTTTCCGACCTCCACGCGGGCGAAGCCGCTGGCAAAAGCTAGTTTCATATAAATTTCCTATTTAAAGTGGGCCTACACCACGTTCACGTCCCTTTATTAACCGTTTCTAATTTCTAGTACGACTGTTCGATTCGTTTCTTTAAAAATTCCATTTTCAGGCCTATAGTATCTTGTAACTCCCCTATATGCATGGTTATTTATTGTGTTCATAAACTCATATTTGTTATTTCGTGTTCACAGCTTCTTGTATTGCGAGGTCGTGGTAGCTGTTGCCTTCTGCGGCTAGGCAACTTGGACAGTTGGGCTGGCCACGTGTTATGGTCTCTTGCTAACGCATTACACTGCTTGCTTACTTCCTTGCGAATAAAATTTAAGTATAACCTTGCACTAATTACTAAGATTTTCGAAGCTTATTTTAAAACTTAATTTCATTGAATGGATCGTTATCATGGATTACAAGTCATTACTTAAAAAAACGTGCAACCTTTAAAGCTAAATTAACTCAATTTAAATCATATTTAGAGATAGTAACAAGTTGTGATGCTTTAAGTTCCTTACAGATTACTGAATTCAAAATAAGGTTAACGAAAATAGAGGAGTTATATTCTGATTATGATAGTATTCAAAGTGACATAGAAAATATATCTGATATTCCAGAGGACCAGTACAAAGATCGCGAAAACTACGAGACCCAGTACTATGCTGCGATTGCTGTTGCCCAGGAGCTGTTGAGTAAGCCGAAGGCCTCTGCGGGCACTGGATCGGTTACAGATGCTAGTACTGTTTCTGGAAATAAAGGTGGGATAAAACTTAAACTTCCTACAATACACTTATCTATTACCTACCTATTTCGGGTCAATATCACAACTGGCTTGAGTTCCATGACACATACGAGGGCGGGTCAAAAAAATCGCGGAATGGAGGGGTCGGAGTGGGGAGGGGATATTTTTTTTTCCTGACACTACTTGTGAACTCAATACAACTATAAATACTAAGTTTCAGCCAAATCGGTTCATTAACCTTTGAGATATCGCTTGATACACACATCAATTGGGAAGAAAACATCAACTATGGAGAAATTGGATTATCGTGGCGTGATTCAGTTCCTTACTAAGTAAGGAAAACCACCATAAGTGATTATGGAAGAGATGTTATCTGTTTACGGGGACTCTTGCCCTGGAAAAACAATGATTTATAAGTGGCACACTCTTATCAAGCAAGGTAGAGATTCGATTGAAAACGATTCGCGAATAGGTCGTCCGATTGAGGCAACGTCCTCAGACATTGTCGAAAAAGTTGAGTAACTTGTTCTAGAAGATGCCCGTTTAAAGAAAAATCAAATCGGAGAAATGATTGGAGTATCATCTACAACCATTTTGAATTTCCTTCATCATCATCTAGGCATGTTTAAAGTCAGCGCAAGATGGGTTCCGAGAATGCTCACACCGCTTCAGAAACAGCAACGCGTCGAGTGTTCGCGAGTGCGAGTTTTTGAGTCTGTATAGTGAAAATAAGGATACATTTATGAACCAAAGTGTTACTGGAGACAAAACTTGTAACATCATTGATACAGTCAATCGTAACATTAGTGTTTTAAAAACGCTTAAATTGCCCACAGGTGGTTGGGATGTGCTCATTATACACATAGTCTCAAGTAAATTGGATTCAGTGACAAGTAGGGAATGGGAAACTTACCGTAATGCATTAGATAACTTGGTCACACTTGAGGATTTTAACAAATTTCTTAAGAACAGAGCAGATTTATTAGAAACTATTGCGGAGGTCCATAACAACAGTGTGAAAGGAAAACATAGTGGTAGTACACACAAACAAGATGAAAGTACACATAAGCAAAAGACATTTACTGTCAACTCAGAGTCTTCAACAAATATCAGACCGTATAGTTGTCCATTATGTAAGGGTAACCATGCCATTTATCAGTGCTCTAGTTTTAAGTCGTTTTCCATTGATGACCGCATTCAGAAGGCAAGATCCCTTAACCTGTGCCTTAACTGCTTACGTAGTGGTCATAAATCATTGAAGTGCAGGATGGGTGGCTGCAGCCACTGTCATAAACGACACAACACCATGTTGCATTTAAATGGGCCATCCAGTACACAGGATACAAACAGCGGTATTACTGATTCTCAACCTACTTCTACACAACCTACTCCTAATACTAGTAGTGTAGTACTCTGCACAGCACAGTCAAACACACAGCTGTCAACAATATCACAAGATAATGTGGTTTTGTCAGCCACTCATAATTCTCAGTGCGTCATGTTGCTGTCAACGGCTACCATTAATGTTATTGATCACAGTAGTCACAAATATAGAGTCCGTGCATTATTAGACAATGGTAGCACATCAAGCTTCATCACAAAGATTCTATGTGACAAACTCAAGTTACCAACTCATTCAACCTCAACATTAGTTGAAGGGTTAAATTGTCAATCTGGTTGCATATTTCTAAGTTGTGATGTCGTTATATCATCACTTATAAATTCATATTCTGAGAGTATACATTGTTTGGTGGTCCCACACATTACTCAAGCATTACCTTGCAAACATGTCAACTATAAAGGGCTAAATATACCCCCAAATATTACATTAGCGGATCCTTTATTCCACACACCGTCACAAGTAGATATGCTGCTTGGAGCGGACTTATTTTGGGGTGTATTGTTAAACAATAATATTTCTTTAGGTAAAGATAAGCCCACATTAAGTGAAAAAAGTTTGGATGGTTCATATCTGTGCCCACACACTCATTGCAACATAGCATAGATACAGTCCATTGCAATCATTTAAGTACACATAATGATGATCAACTTCAGGATCAGTTAACCAAATTCTTTGAACTTGAAACGGTCACAGTACTCAAACCTGTGTCCAAAGAAGAACAGGACTGTGAATGTAATTTTATACAAACTACTACGCGTGAGATGATGGTCGATTTGTTGTAACAATTCCATTTAAAGAACCGCCTCAACAGCTGGGTAGTTCATATGAGCAAGCCCTATCTAGATTGATATCGTTAGAACGTATATTCAAGTGTGACCCTTTATTCAAAAAGCAATATGCTGAATTCATTAGGGAATATACAGGGTTCTTCCCCTTTTTTTTTACAAAAATTGCTCTTGAACTTCATGGTGTGTTAAAAATTGGGGTTAAAATTAGAGAAGAACCAACTTTTTCTTCAAAAGAGCTGAATTTACACAAAAAATCATAATTTATCTCTATAGATAGCTCTAGTATTCAGAAGTAATTAACAGAAATCAAAATGAAAAATAATGGTTTTTGTTGAAGTTACAAACAAATATGTAATAAAACGTAGAAATTTCGTAAATAAAAGACAAAAATGAAATATTTTCGGAACCCTTGGGTAAAAATGTTTAAAATTTTTAATTGTTATAGTTAATTATCTGGTTCATCGAGTCCTGAACGGTGGACCACTACTTATGCCACGATATACAGGATATCATTAGGTCACATGACGGAAAATACAACTCCAGATAAGGATGAATACACATACATTTTGCCACACCATGGAGTATTACGAGAAACAAGTTTATCAACTAAATTAAGAGTTGTTTTTGATGCATCTGCAGTGTCTTCGTCTGGGTTATCGTTTAACAATATTCAATTGGTCGGCCTTACAGTACAAGGTGACCTTATTAGCATATTAATTAGATTCCGACAATTTAAACATGTAGTCACTGCAGATGTTGAAAAAATGTATAGAATGGAAAGCCAACATGAGTTACAACAGATACTGTGGCGTTTTGAACCTAATGAATAACTTAAACAGTACAAACTCAAAACTATCACTTATGGTACTGCATTTGCACCATATCTTGCAACAAGATGTTTAGTTCAGGTAGGAAAGGAGTGTACTAATAAGTTCATATCCGATGCTGTCATTAACGGATTTTATGTTGATGATTTTATTTATGGGAACAATGATATATCAAAGCTGATAGACATCTGCAGAGGCGTCATTAACTAACTTGAAAGTGGACAGTTTTCTTTAAGAAAATGGAACTCAAATAACTCATACATTATACAACAACTTGTAGGTGAAAATAGCAAAGATCAATTACTTAAATTAAGTAACTATGAGTATTCAAAAACATTAGGATTACTTTGGGGGTGTAAAGAGGATGTGTTGCTATTTTCAGCAAACATTAAGCCACACGAACACAACACAAAACGTACAATCTTGTCTACCATGGCTCAAATATATGATCCACTTGGGTTCATTAATCCTTGCATATTACATGCTAAAATCATTCTACAAAAATTATGGTCATTAAAAATAACATAGGATGAAAATGTTCCAAGTGAGATTCAAGCAGCAAAATCTTCGTTAATAGGAGTTCACAGTTGCACTTACTGGTGTGACTCAACCATTGTACTAGCTTGGATTAATACTCCCAAGACCAATCTATTAAAACCAATTATTTGTTTGCAGATGCTTGCTATCTAGAATTCAGTAGCTTGTGGTGGTCAGGACCAGCATTTTTAACAGAATCAAAGTCTAACTGGCCGGGCCTACCTACAAACATTAAGGAGGAAGACTTGCCCAAAGAGTAAAGTAACTATAGAGCGAAAGAGTAACAACTCTGTGGTAAAATTTGCTTGTATGGAAAAGTGCTGCTACCTTGAGTTTTGTGAGTGAACTAAAGCTCCAGGATGCATAGCTATAGGTAGGTGTATACAACTACCTATAGCTATGCATCCTTATTACCTACTATGAGGATTTAATATAATCCTATTTACAGACCTCTCTCTCACATCTCAATTTAAAAAAAAAACACGTATTAAGTTCTAAATAATGTCCTTTTATTATAATCAAACAGAAATTAATATTTATTCGTTTTATGCTTATTATAATAAATTTGAGCTGCTTTTTTTTTTTTTTTTTTTATAACATCCTCATCTTCATAGGTGATTTTACCTTCTAGAATTTTGTTAACAGATCTGCACCAACTATAAATAATTATATGAATAGTTGTGTCTACAAAACATTGTTTTACTTTTTCTCTATGTAAATCACAATCTATAAAACTAAAATCGGTGAATCAATCAATGAAGGTTTTTATTCTTTCTTTGATATTGTTTTTGTGGCAATCACTATTTAAAAATGCAACAGTCGTTTCTTGTATTTCCTGAAAACAAGATACTAGGCAGTCGGAGGAATAGCAAAGCCACTTCTTATTTTCGCTATATTCTCTGGCACGTATGTATTTGTACATTTCATCGTCCGAATTGCCTAGTAGCTTGCTTCTACAGTTTTTGCATCCTTTGACGACTTTTTGTAGACACTTCGTCAAGGCCCACCCACAGACGTAAGTTCTTTGATCAGCCCCTGGATCGGAATTTTTTCTTGTATTTTGCATAACATTCAGAGGCTGATCAATTACAATACTTTGGGATTGCAAAGGAGCATTACTTTTTTCTTTATTTTTAAGGAAGAAGGACAGAGATTGTAGACATTCATTAGAATCCTCTTCGCAATTAGAGCCTACGGAATGATTGGTGCTGAAATTATTTAATAATAAAGTTTTAAATGCTCCCTCAAATCCCACACAGTTGGGCATAACATTTCGAGCCCCCAAACTTCGAACACTTCCAAAGAAATTTTCGAGCGGGTCTTGGTTAAAAATGCGTGTTTTTTGATAATAATTGCCAAATCGATTTAAAACCTTCGATTGTTCGAATGAAATTATTGACAGTTGGTACAGACTTTTCGATTATCTCCTCATCACTTTTTTCACCATAAATTTGGCGGTTTTTAACATTTTTATTACATCTTGCCATAACTTGTGATGAGGAGAATTTCGCTTTACAGCAGCTCTGTATATTTTACCATTTGGTGGCGTAAAAGATGACGCGTTAAATGAATCAAATAATTTATCAATGATCAATATAAATGGTATTAGATCCCGACATTCTGAGGGACAATCCCCTCTTGCAATAACATTATCTGTGGCAACTGCCATACTGTAACTTAATACTTGAGCTGCAATTTTCACCCTCATTTTCTTTATTTTGCCAGGATCGACGTGTTCATTGGTCAAATTGGGCAGCATAAGCAACTCTCCATGCGACCTGTCGGCTTCAAAAACCCGCTGAAAGTATTCCCACTTTACTACTTTTAATTTATTTTCGTGCATATAATGCATTTTTTATTTAATAAATTATTTGTAACTCCTTTTAACAAATGACATCAAACAGGGGAATTATTTCGTGATTACTAATTTTAATTATGTCCTTTCGCCATTCTTTTCCTGCTTGGAAATATGCAGTTTTTGCTTCGGAGATTAAGCTATTTATAGTGCTTAAATTTGCCGAGCTTTGGTCGCATACAGTAGCGATTATCTTTAGACCAGTAGCTTGTACGTTAGCTATAACGTTTACTAAAATTTCTTTAAGTTTTGACGTTTTTAGTGTTTGCGTAAAGTAGTAAGCTACTGGTTGTTTGTAATTTTTCCCCCTTTACCCCTTTGACCATGAACACCAAAACATGATTGGCAAAATGTTGCGTCTTACAGTTCCCATAGTTCTCAAAACCTACAAGATCGTCAGTGTATACATTGTAATGAATTTGGGGAGATATGGACATTTCATCAAATATTAACGTACACAGACGATCTTGTTGTAACATTTTCGACACTGTGGACTTTAATTCTTTAAAAACAATTTCATTTATGCCTGGAGTCAATTTTACTTGTGCAAGCAAAGACTTCAGGACTTTTTTTGATGGTAGTGTAAAATCTTTGCACATTAACTTGTAGGCTTTACGGCTTTTCTTAAAAATTGAAAGTGATAAAATCTTTTCTTCGTGAGTGAATCTATGCCCCTTCTTTTTCTTCCGTCCTTCTATGCATTGCATTGGAGTAAACAGTTTAGCTGATTCAGTCATGTTACGAGATAATTTCTCAAAATCCCTGTTAGCACTTTTGTTTTTAAGTTGCTTAATGCTCAACTTGTAAGTTTTAAGTTTTTGGCGTAATCTTCTCACTTCATTTTGCACTTGTCTTGTTTTTCTGGCACACTGCGTTTCAGCCTTTTTTTGCAAATACTCGAAAGTTTTACCTGAAAGATTAAATTTAAAATCATATATACATAATATGTTCAGGTTTATTAGATCAAATTGCTCACACAAGTGATTAAAGATTTGCTTAATTCCATGGAATATGTTTAATGGATGGTAAGTTAATCTAAATCTCAAGGTGCTGCACAATCTACCACATATACCAAGAGTTTGGATAAACTCAAGCTCGAGTGGCTCTTGGCTAAGACACAGAAGAACAAACAGGCCAGCACTCTAATTACGTAACACACCATCAATCCCAATTGGATTGATTTTGAAGATATTGCTAATTCATTGCTTCATGTTCGAAAACTTTGTCTGCTCAACAAAATGCAATGAATGTTATTTGTTGAACTGTCAAAATGAAACCCATTGCTACTGTTAGTGTTTTACACAATTAGACTACAATTCATATTTTTATTATAATAATTAAAGCTTGGACCCTGTTCTCGATAACGGTGGGCTACAATTTTTTATATATTTAAAATGTTTTTATATTGTTATTTATAAGAAATATTTAAAAATGTAATTGATTTGTAAAAATATAAATAAAGGAAATAATAGTGATAAAAAAACAAAGTACCTGCATCAAATTTGGATATTGGTGTGCGAACATGGCACTTTTCACTTGATGCCAAACAGGTAGATCCAGATGAAGGTTCAGATCTCGATGAACCAGGTAGGTATTAAGTTTGTAGCGATGACTCAGGCAAGTTGGTGACATCAATCATAGGTCCAGCATGACCAAATTCTCTTCTAGGCCGACAGTAGCTATGGTCTGTCTCCACAAAGGTACTGACTGTTTGTTGAACACCTGTAACATAACATTGCAATACTATCAGCAGTTGAATTACTTTTTTCCAAGATTTTTAAAATCATATATACATAAGATGTTCAGGTTTATTTGATAAAATTGCTCACACAAGCGATTAAAGATTTGCTAGATTCCATGGAATATGTTTAATGGATGGTAAGTTAATCTAAATCTCATGGTGCTGTACAGTCTACCATATATCATCAAATGACTTCTCCCGCTCTGGGCGGAGCGGGAGGGCGTGTCAGACTTTTACTGACTAAAATCCATCCGTGTTCCTTCAGTTGCCGTTGCGCCGTCGACCTGAGCCTGGTCCTTACCGGGCGCAAGCTCGTGCCTACGGTGGCCGGGTGTCCGCTATAGACTCCCGACGCCCGGGGCGTCTCCTCCTGCGGCGGGTAGGGACGTGAGGGCGCAGAGACTGCCACTCCCTCACGCGCCCCGCCTCCTCCTTCGCGAGCATTACTGCTTCGCAGAAGGAGGTGACGGCTTCCCATGCCCTTTCGCTCCGTACCATGGCTCGCACCAGGGTCGGACGCGAGAGGTCGCCGCCGCCGATCGCCTCCACGAGGACACGGCTGTGCTCCGCCTAGGCAGGGCACACCTCCACTGTATGCTCTACCGTGTCCTCCAGACGATCCTCGCAATGGAAACACCTGGGCGTTTCCTCCCGCTTTATCCTGAACAGGAACCCATCGAAGCACCCATGTCCGGTGAGAACCTGCGTCAGGCGGAAGGTGAGGACGCCGTGGCGCCTCTCTATCCACTCCTCAAAGAGGGAACTTACCGCCGCAATTGTGGCGTGCCCGGCGCTGGGTATGCAACACCTTCATGGTATAGAAAGAATCTACTTTCTTTAGATTTTAAATTCTTAATACAAAATGGGTATAATGATAACTGACGGTAATAGAACATCTCTTGAACTGGAACGTAGGGGAGTGATATATTTTGCATGTAATTAAAAGTTAAAAACATAGCGTCTAAAAATCATCCGCATCGCTGTCGACTGGTAGTGTACCCAAGAGACTGGCGGCATTACCACGTTGTATGGCAATGCTTAGCCTCTGGCCAAGGTAAAAACCAGCTCTTGGGTCACGGAAAGTGTCCACCAGCCGTTTAGAAATTTCCTTAAATAGGATAAGAGCACTCGGACCCCACGGCCCGAGCGTTTCAACCCCAAACGGCAAATCTGTTCCGCCTCGCTAAAACGGCGCAAAAACGGTGACCTTATTGTCTTTGGTAAATAACCGATTCATATATTGAGATTTATACACAATGGTCGTTATTCACTAAACAAATGTATTTATTTATTTATATATACTTTATTGTACACCATTAAAATACTAAACAAAAAAACATTACAAAGACTACAAAATATACAATGGGCGGCCTTATCGCTTTATGCGATCTCTTCCAGGCAACCATGGAATGGACAGTAATAAGTCTGGACATAAAATGGGTATTTCAATGGTGTAAACATACAATGTACTAAAATTGCTACACAGATATTTATATTCTAAATAATAGATACATAAATACATACATACTAAATATATAAGGCACAAAAATAAATGAAGACAGTACATAGAAAATTACAGTTAGATTAGGAGAACAAGATCACAACGACAAGTAGTGTTCCTTTACGAGTCTTTTAAAAACATGTAACGTCTGCGCGCGTTTAATTTCAACAGGCAATGCATTCCACAACCGAGCGGCTTGGACAGTAAAGGAATGGTCGAAGAAAGTTGTGGAATGCATAGGCATTTTAAGCTTCAAGTTATCTGATGACCTTAAGAATTTCGTGTGGGAATCACAAAGAAACTGAAAACGTTTTTTGAGATAGAGAGGAGTAGAGGGCGTAAATAGCACATTATACAAAAGAGAAAGAATATGAGCATTCCGGCGAAGGCGAATTGGTAACCACTTGAGCTTCACTCGAAATTCGGAAACATGGTCATATTTGCGCAAACCAAATATGAACCTTATACAAAAGTTTTGAAGGCGCTCAAGTTTGTTCAGTTGGTCTTGGGTAAGGTCAAGATAGGTGGCATCAGCATAGTCAAGGATGGGTAGTAGAAGTGATTGTGCAAGCGCAATCTTGGTGGCAGTCGGAAGAAAGTTACGTCATCTCTTCAAAGACGCAGCGGATGCACATAGCTTGCGGCTAACTTCCTGTAGCTGGGCAGTCCAAGAAAAGTTCTTATCAATTAATATTCCTAAGTTTTTGACTGTATCGCTGAAAGGAATAGCTGTGTTGTCAAAATAAATTTTGGGAAGAGCACTCCAGTCAATCCTTGAGACCGTCCTTGAACTGCCTACCACCACAACTTGCGTCTTTATTGGGTTAACCATAAGTCCATATCTCTTGCTCCAGTCGCATATACGGGCCAAATCACGATTTATTTTTAAAATAGCCTCGGACAGATTCCCAAGAGGAGCTCGTGAGTAAATTTGTAAATCATCTGCATAAAGATGGTAGGAAGAAATAAGTTCGTCGGAGATTGAGTTTATAAAAACTGCGAAAAGTAAAAGGGGTTAAAACACCACCCTGAGGTACACCGGCAGAAGTATTACTCCAGGAAGACAAAGTCTCTCCAAGGCAAATACGTTGCCGGCGACCGGACAGGTAACTGCGAAACCACTCAATTACCGATGGAGATATATTAAGAGAGCATAGAATCCCAAGCAGCACATCAAAATCCACAGTATTAAAAGCATTACTGAAATCCAATAAAGCTAAAACTGTAAGATTACCGCTTTCCATCGAAGACTTTATATCATCCGTAATGTTCAGAAGCGCTGTAGTGGTGCTATGACCAGGACGAAAACCAGACTGGAAGGGGTTGAGGAGATTATTTTTAGTGAGGAAAGTGCTAATTTGATTGTGAATCAACCGTTTAAGGACTTTGGATAGGAATGGTAAAACGGAAATTGGACGGTATTCAGAAAAGGATTTAGGATTTGACTTTTTAGGTAAAGGAATTATTTGAGCTTCTTTCCATGAGCATGGAAAGGCACCACTAGCCGCAGAAAATTGAGGATGTGACAAATGACAGGAAGTATAACATCCAGCACAGGGACCAACATATTACGGCTGATACAGTCACTTCCCACTGCATTGGAAGTAATCGATAGTATGCTCTTCTTAATATCACATGCGGAGAACTGAAGGCAAATGTTATTTCTGTTCAGAAGGTATTAAAAACAAAACATGATATTACCCGGACTTAAATGGACATCAGAAACAAATCACTTCTTCAATGCAGCAGCCCGCTTCAACCTAGCGGTTTTTGGAGCAGCAACGACCGGGGCAGAGACTGGCACATCCGCCACTGGATCACATTGCTCGGGCTCACTGGAATTCGGCGCAATCTTGTCCAATTCAGCGAGGGACTCAACTCGGTGCCGCGAGTCATTGGGACCGAGGACATACACGCAGCCTGCCTTAGTCCAGCTCTTGGTGACGCCGCATCTTTCCCTCGCAGCCAAGAACACATCATGCCGCCCCTTTGTTAGGAACTCGGACATGGTGACGCCTGTACCCTTTAATTTGGATTTTGAAAACCAAATCCTATCCCGAACCGCAAGACTACCAAGCTTGAACAGGATAGGCCTGGTTTTGTTAGCGACAGCTCGTCCCATCCTGTGACATCGGCTGATATCCGCAACAGTGAAGTCACTCAGCTGTAGTTTGTTGGAAATCACCTCAGTGATGACCTTAGCGGTGTCCTCCTTCTGCTCCTCTTCAACACCATGCAGCAGCAAGATTTTCCTTCGTCCCCGCATCTCGATTTGGTCGACACTACGAGCTAGTAGCTCCACCTGTTGCTGAATGCTGTTGAGGGCTTGTGTGATAAAACTCCGGAACAATGCGAACTCTGCAGCAAGGCTAGAAGTTGTGACTGCTGTTGGAGGAACCTTCTGTAGCTCATCTTCAAAGGCAGACATCTTGGTGTGGAACAGTTCCTTCAATTCGCTCAGAGTGCTTGTTAATGAGTCCATTGTGATAAAGTGAAGTGACAGTAGATAGTAAGAGAAGACTTGTGAAGAGATAACGCTACACCAGCAGGTACTAACTATTAACTTTTAAAATATAGCATAAATAATTGTAAATAAAGTTTCTATAAAATTAAATTGAATTTTATATGAGAGCAAAATTTTCTTTGTGTCACTGTTACAACTACCCACAAGCGAAAAACAATGTATAGGATTTTTAACTTTACGTGAACTTAATCAGTCTTTGATTACATTATGTAGAATTTCACAACATGAATCATTTCATCAGGAGTGTAAATTATTAGAAAACAAACAACAATTGCCATTAAAAAATAAGTAACTAATTTGAATCCATTTTTACATTCTGATGGTCTCATTAGAGTTGGTGGTAGGCTCTCTAACTCACATTATAGGTATGACATCAAACATCCTATGTTACTACATACATCTTATCACATTACAGTGCTTATTTTTAAACATTATCACAAATTACTCATGCATGCTGGTCCACGGTTACTGCTGTCAAACATTCGTCACAAATTTTGGGCATTAAATGGTAAAAACCTTTCTAGAAAAACAGTTCATAACTGTGTCACATGTTGTCGTTTTTCAGGCAGAATCATACAGCCAATAATGGGCAACCTTCCTGAGCAACGCCTACATGCTGACTATCCATTTGTAAACACAGCAGTAGATTATGCGGGACCAGTGATGATTTTGAACCGAAAGGGTCGAGGTAGTCATTTAATTAAGGCATATATTTGCATTTTTGTGTGCTTAGCTGTTAGAGCAGTACACATCGAGCTTGTGACAGATCTCAGCTCCGAAACCATTATTTCTGCTTTAAACAGATTTATTGCCCGCAGAGGAAAACCTGTCAACATCTTCTCGGACAATGGTACATGTTTCGTAGGAGCATGTAATTAACTAGCTAAGTTTTTAAAATTAAATGCAAGCTACTTAAGTGCACACGCTGCAAGTTTATCAATAGTCTTTAAATTCTCTCCAGCCTATAGCCCACACTTTAATGGTTTAGCTGAAGGTGCTGTGAAATCAGTTAAACATAATTTGAAACGTATACTAGCTCTTGCAAACCTTACTTATGAGGAAATGTACACAGTACTTACCCAGATAGAGGCTATCGTGAACTCAAGGCCTCTAACTCCTATATCTTCTGATCCTTCAGATCTAGTAGCCCTCACACCTTCACATTTCTTTCTTGGGCGAACATTAACTGTATTTTCCCTATCTGAAAACAACACACCACCGCTGGAGGTTTCGTTTTCAAAACCAAACCTCCAACAAGCTCAAAACATAATAAACGCAACCCAAAAATGAAACTACAATCACTTTTTCTAAGATTCCCAAAAAAGAACGTTAGTGCATGATGTATCGAAATCGATACATGGATAAAAACGAACTTTTGAGAAACAAATATAATATAATTGTGCAAAATACAAACATCTGCGTATAGATTTCAGACTTACCTTCCATCCTGGTATTTTTTCAAGAAAAAATATTCGTAATTTCCCGGTATGGCACCAGATACAAATTAGAGATTTTCACAACAACTACTTGCTTGCTACCATAGACATTGTGAGCAAAAACCAAAAGGCAAATTGTCAGGACTGTCACATGTCTATTCTTTTTTTTTTAGTAATAGGCAACGATAAGATTGGCCATTCTACCTGACAGGTCAGTTTAAAAATAAAATCGGAATATGGCTCTGAAGTCTTAGTATCGTTTTCGATACTTTATGCATTTAGAGCCATGGTACGGAGCGAGAGGGCATGGGAAGCCGTCACCTCCTTCTGCGAAGCAGTAATGCTCGCGAAGGAGGAGGCGGGGCGCGTGAGGGAGTGGCAGTCTCTGCACCCTCACGTCCCTAGCCGCCGCAGGAGGAGACGCCCCGGGCGTCGGGAGTCGATAGCGGACTCCCGGCCACCGTAGGCGCGAGCTTGCGGGTGGCGAGCAATGGGTAGCTCGCCGCCCGGTAAGGATCAGGCTCGGGTCGACGGCGCGTAGTGTTCCACGCGCGCTTCAAAGAGATGTCAGCAGCAATGTAGGGGTCTGCTAGGACCGATGCCTGCCAGGGTCACGAGATTGTTCGAAAGAGATACCGTGACTCTGGCACATGGGCAACTGAAGGAACACGGGTGGGTTTTAGTCAGTAAAAGTCTGACACGCCCTCCCACTCCGCCCAGAGCGGGAGAAGTCATTTGATGATTTCCCATCCAAAAAAAAAAAAAAAAAGGGTTAAAGAAGTGATAAAAATAATCAAGTTTTTTCAACATACCCTGTATGAATTGTTCATCACGTTCAATATAATATTACTTTTAAACTTTTATATGTAAAAATCTATAAATTACAAAATAGTCTTTTTGATACATATAACTGCCCTTGTATTAAGTAATAATAATAATAGATGTTAGTTTTTTTTAAAGTTAGATGTCCATTTTATTGTAAGAGGACTGATTTCTTGATTTCTGGAAGCATAAGAACATTTTACTTCAATTGTGGTTTCTAATCCCAGTAAACCATCAGGAGATGCTCCTAGATAAGGCCTTTCCTGAGACAAGAATAATCCACATTCCACTACATGCAGATCATATATCTCCAAATATCTTTTAATGGCTACTTTTTCATTTATAATACCATGTGCCATGGCTCTTGTCTGGACTATGTTTTTATTTAATATTTGATTGCAATATTTAACTAAAGTTTATCTTTTCAAATGGCAAACAGTGTGGAAAATGCTGGCTGTAATGTGAGTTTTTCTGTAATCATGCCACTTTGGATTGGAACTTTGTCCTCTAGTCTCTATTTCAATTTCTGTAATTCTTTTTTCTGACACATTAAGTACATTAATGGATTCTAAAAAAATCCAGTGCATTTTTTTCCTTATATTCATGGTCCAAACATATTCCTCGTTGGTTAGCTGCAGGATATAATAATTGTTTTAGAGGCATTGATGAGGGTGGATAATTTAAAATTATAGACCGAAACCTGAATTGAAACGCATTCTTATCAAAATTAGGGTTTTGTTTCAGGTATGGAGAGTAAACAGCAGTATGTATATCTCTTTTTGATGGCAATCTGGAGGCTCGCAACGGTGTGGCATAATATTTCTTTGATGACTTTGTAGAAGTATATTTTTTTCCTGGACAACATTTTCAGCAGCAAGAAGTACCACAGCTATATGTTTACAATGGGCTTCTTTTCCTTTTCCTGCAGCACATTCAAATTCAAAATATTCAAAATAATTATTGGAACTAAAAACAGATTTACAATTTTTTGTGTTCGTTAACAGCTACGTTAGTTTAAAAAAACTGTGTTGCAGCCATTAGCGCCCACCTCCGAGAGGGGAGACGTCGGCGTTCCAACATTAATAACTAAAGCTACACAATAAAAATAAAAACGATTATATCAAAACTTAAAATAAAAGTAAGTTTTTTAAACTATAAAGCTAAAATATGATTGATTAAACATTAAATTTAACACTTATAATTTTTATCCTAAAAACAATACAAAAAATAATATAAGATTAAGATAGCTTTTTTCATTCACAGCTTGCTTCTTCAGGCATTCCATCATCACCTAGTTTGATGTTTACGTCATATTGACGCTGTTTCATAGATGCTTTGCAATAACCTGGAAGAAGAATTGTTATGTTTAATAGGCAAATTACTTTACACATCAATATTTAAAACTTCATTATCTACTATTATAAACCATGGAAGAACTGACCTAGGCACACTTTATTTACTAGACATCCATTTTTTGATGAGTTTTTAATAAGAGACTACCTTTTAGGTATGTATTTTGGCAGGATGTTGTTGATCGTAAAACAAGAAGGTATCTTGATTCATATAATCTTACAGCATCACTAATATTCTTATTGAATCTGAAACAAAAACCATTAGTTAAATACGGGACGCACGAAGGTATCAAACAAAATGCACCTGTATCATTGGAAATATGTACCTACCTGTCAAAGTAACTTTGAATATGTTGTTTGGTAATTTTCGGCAATATGGTGGAGTTTTTAACGTCTTGGTAAAGTTCTACAGCAGGAACGTCAATTGCTTGGCTTTCAGAGGCTTGAGGACTTTGATTGCCGAAGTTAAAATTTCGGTCATAAGCTTCTAACTTAAAAAATTATGAATACCATTTATTTTATAAAATAACGTTCTCTCATTTCTCGTATATTTTTCTATCATGGGTCAAGTAAGCATTAACACGTTACAACTAAAAAAATATCCAAATCTAGAGCATATCACTGATAAAAAGTATTTTATAAGTTTAAAGTCTACCTCTTAATAAGATCGGCTTTCTTTTCAGTTATCCTTCCTCCTCGTTTTTTTAGTTAGTCTTTCAATTCTTTAAGCTTCCAGGTACAATACATTGTATCAAAAACGATGGTGGACCGGTGTCTCTTGTAAGAGGTCATCATCCCAATACTTTTGTCGAAGCCTGTCCACATGGTTGACTTCTTTTTTCCAGTCACTCTCACTTATGCTGGCAATTGCATCTCTCGTTAATTTTTCAATTTCCCTTTCTGACAGGTTGATATTTTTATCGGCTACTCTTTGCTTGACTAAATTCCAAATATATTCTATTGGATTGAGGTCACACATGTATGGTGGTAGACGAACTACTTCGTGGCCATGCTCTTTAAAAAGTTCGCCAATCAAATATTTTTTTGGGGGCTTATTTATGTGTAACAAGTGATACATTTCAGATTTTGTCATTCTTTCATCAAATGTTATATTGTGGTCTAATAACCATTGACGTATAGTCCCCTTCGTCGCTACACTTGTGGGTGGTTTTTCTAATTGAGTTGAGTGGTACGGTGCATTATCTAGTACCACGATGCTGTTACGTGGCAAATTAGGAATTAACTTTTCAAGAATCCATTTTTTAAAGTTTTCGGTATTCATCTCATGATGGTAATCTCCCGAGTTGCTTTTGCATTTGTATATAAGCTCAGCCCCATTCACGAAACCGTTCTCTCCACCGCCGTGTACAACAATCCATCTTTGACCGGGATTATGATTTCTTTTTATAGACGCATCAGTGTTATTTTGCCAGCATTTGCTCACTGTATAGTGGGAATGTATCCACGTCTCATCTATATAAATGACTGGCTTTTTCCCCGCACCCAAGTCATCATTTTGCTTAAGACGTCGTAGGTACCTTGCTCGCCAAGCTCGAATATCGGGTTTTTGAGATAGAAAATGTCTTTTATCTTTACATTTTTTGAATTTGTAGCCCAATTTGTCTACTAAAACTTTTCTTAAATATGTTTTTTGCCCTTGAAAATTGAGGTCTCTTTTAGCCACAGATAATATTTTATTTAAGGTAGGTATTTCTTTCCTGACCGTGTAAAAGCTATTTACGATATTTCGCAAGGCACATATATCAAAACTATCCAATTGGATACGGTTACATTTTGGCTTTCGTTTTTTGCCCGGTGTTGACAATTTCACTTCACTTACTACCGTAGAACTTGCAGAAGTACCTGGTGTCGGTGAAGTATTTTGTAAGCGCTTGGCTTCGTTTTTTATTCTCATCAACGTGGTTTTCGATATTCCCGTTGCCATGCATGTCCTTTTTACTGCCTGGTCAACAGGTAAACAAAACTGTTTGTTCCGTTTTTCGTTTTCAAAAAACTCTAGCACTTTAAGCACGAGGTTTCTTTCTCCGCTATGCAAAGGTTTACCCTTCATAATGATAACAAAAACACTTAACAAGAACTATAACAACAAACTATAACAACAAAAACTACAACAACAAAACAATAACACAAACGAAAACTAAAAGAATTCCAGAGCGCGTCGTTACGTGACGTAGGCCAGTACGAGACTAAAAACCCTAATAAAAAATAGTGATGCGAACGGTACAATACGGGCGCCATCGGGGAAGTGCAGGGGAAGCGGGTGGGGAGTCGCATTCCTAGCAGGTCCCAACTTATCGCGCACGAGTAGTATGTAGGTACCATTTTGTTCGATAACTTTTTGCCATCTTGTAGGTAGGGACATGATCCCATTGCTATAGAAATTTTGGGACTTCTGGTCAAAATACCGCGACAAGTGGTTTTGGCAGTCCTCTCGTGATGTTAACCTGACACTGCCTAAAGAATTCTGAAGAGACCGAAACAGGTGGAAATCTGAAGGTGCAAGGTCAGGACTATACGGCGGATGCATTAACACCTCCCAGCCAAACTCTCTTAATTTTTGTTGGGTGGCTAAAGATGTGTGAGGTCTAGCGTTATCATGATGAAAAACCACACCCCTTCTGTTGATTAATTCCGGCCGCTTTCTCTCAACTTCTTGCTTTAATCTCATCAGTTGTTCGCAGTAGACTTCAGAATCGATGGTCCTGCCTGGTGGTAACAGCTCATAATGAATAATGCCCTTCCAATCCCACCACACATACAGCATCACCTTGTTGCGAGTTAACCCGGGTTTCGCCACAGTCTGTGAAGCCTGACCGGCCTTTGACCACGACCTTTTTCGCACGTTCTTGTCATACGTGATCCACTTTTCATCACCAATTATCAGCTTCTTCAAAAATGGTTCGGTTTCATTACGTCATAATAAAGAATCACAAATGAGTACACGGTTCATTAGGTTTCTTTCAGTGAGCTCGTGAGGTACCCAAATGTCGAGCTTTTTTGTGTACCCAGTTTTTTTCAAATGCGCCAAAACTGTTTTGTGGTCAATTTCCAGTTCTTCAGCTACGTCGTAACTACTGGTATGCCGATCTTGCTCCACTTTTTCAAAAATGGCATCCATTTTATCCGTAATAGGGCGACCAGAGCGACGTGCATCTTTGACATCAAAATTTCCGGATTGAAAACGCTTAAACCAAATTTGTGCTACTCTCACAAAAACTACACTAGGTCCATAAACATCGCAAATTTTTTTCGCGGCTTGCGTTGCATTTTTACCTTTTTTGTAGTAAAATTTTAAAATGTATCGAATTTTTTCATTAGATTCACTCATCTTGACGGTACGAAAAACGAATGAAAATCACACATTTTCCTAATTTGAATTTGGAATTATGTTCTTTAAAATTTAAACTTTCATTAATACCAAAACCAGCCAGATACAAATAGTATAGCCAAAGAGATTTTATTACAAGTTCATACATACTATAATGCGAAAAGACTTTTTCCCCAACCTAATATATTATTTATATTGCTATAGAGAGAGGTTTATTATTCCGCGACGTACACCAGTCTTTTTTGTACAATTCGTATAGGGCTCTTTTTGATGTCCATTCTGGTAACAAATAAAGCTTTGATGTAGATTTGCGGCAATAGTGGGATTCCGTTTTTGGTATATTGTTCAAAAACTCTTTAAGTGATTCTACCTCTGCTTCGTGGGGATTTTTTCTGGCAGATATCTTTTGGTTTTCATTGTGAGAGGTATTTTCTTTACCTTTTTTCTAGTTCCAGATGGTCATTTTGGTGATACACACAGTGTTTTGAAACATCGTTTTGCAGACCCTCACACGACGTCCGTCATTCAAATGCAAGTTATAAATCATTGAGCTTTTTCTCTTTGTAATAGATGGGTCTTTTCTATCTGTTGAGCGTTTTGTAGGCATCTCTTGTACAAGACTATTTACGGAAACCTTCTTTTCTCCCCAAGTCATCCCCCAAAACTTTTCATATATCACTTTTCTATCATCTTCTGTAACAGCATTTTAAAGCACTTTTGTCATTTGTCTTACATTTGCATCGAGGTTTAAGCACTCGTTTATTCTTTAGTGTTTTTTCCCATTTCCCGTCAACTTTTTTTCGTCCAATATACTGCCTCCCCTTTTCCCGATTAAGTTTGTTTTAGTATTCATTCCATTTTGCTTTGTTAACCTGACACCTTTTTCTTCTCTTAACTCCCATTGGTTGTTCTTCACCAGTAGAATCCGAGTGCTCAGAATAGGGTACATGTTGTTCATTATTGTAGTCACTGTCATCGCTTATATAGTTGTCAATCAAGGCAGCATTGTTATCATGACGTGGTGTAATCTGTGAATTTGTAGCTGCTCCGGATGATTCCATGGATGCTTCACCTAGTGGCTGAATTTCCATGATCACTTCTGTAACAGCATCAGATATTGCCGCACCATCAGCTAGTGGAGGAATTTCCATGACCACTTCTGTAACAGCATCAGATGTTGCCGCATCATCAACTAATGGGTCAATTCGCATAATTACTTTTGGAACAGCTTCAGATAATGACGAATCAGCAGCCAGTATAACAGGCATATATTCAATCGATTCCTTTGTGAAAAATATTATGTAATTTTGACGACTTCGGTTACAAGCAGCTTTAACCATTTTTTTCGCCCTCGACATTTTCTTTGTCTACAATATAAGTAACAATAATCCCATTAAATATTTTTAACATTAATTTACCTATAAAACCCAAAACTGGTAACTCCCAAATCAAGAACAAATTGTCACAATAAAAAATGGCCAACTCCATCATATTTATATTTATTTATATTTATATATACTTTACTTTTGTAGGTTATTTATGGCTTTCTTTTTGAGTATTCACAACATTTATAAATTATTTAAATGAAGTCACTTACAACCAATTGCATGTATTGTTTTCAGGTTAAACTATTTGTTATTTACGCACATTGACAAAAATATAAACTCAGGCCACGAAAACCTGTTCTTTCTTGCACGCCGTCCAGTACAAAATGGCGGCTGGCACCGGAGTTAGCCACTTTGACGTGTTGCTATGTCAGTGTTGGGAGTTGCCCAATTTATGTGCACGCGATTTTTTCGGTAATTTTGAAAGCTAGGGAGTTGTTTCATTTTGCATACCGTAAATGGCAACTCCGCGTATTCGATGTCATCAAAACATGATTTTGGGTCAAAAGTGGAGTTAGCCGGTTTGCAGGTTAAGCCAACGATATGCCCAGTAAATGTTGGATCAACCTATTACAACTATAAAAAAGATCATTCAATCGTATTGCTTGCTTTAGTTGATGCTCAATATAAATTTGTTATAATAGATGTAGGGGCGTATGGCCGTAACAGTGATGGTGGTGTATACAAAAATTCCGTGATGGGGAAAATGTTCGAACGGAACACACTTCTTACATTGCCATAAACTAACATTATCTCAAATACATTTAATTCTATCTCTTGGACAATTGTCCAAGAGATCTCAGAATAATATCAACATAATCACAATAATAACAAAAGCTAGGCAAAGAAAGAATATGAATATTTAATTTTATATGATTTAAAACATTAGTAATATTGCAACAATATAGATGATATAACAACATTTTCATAATAAGCAATAAGTGTTACATAATATCAAATTACTTAACTTACGTGATTATCTGGTCGATCTTTTCCACACAACAACAGCACTAGCACTAACCAACTAAACATCTTCCGAGGAACTTCCCCGATATCCGTTGGATGTCGCGACGTCCCCGTAAGGGGGCGTGGCGGGCGGCGCAGGAGCTTGGCTCCCCGTGCGCGGATGGGACACGGTGGCCCGCTAATACGGGCCCCTCAATGTGTTGCCTTGTAGGCTCATGATATGTGGGACGCGTTATTTAACGCGTCCCTGTGTGTGGTTGCAATTGTGTCTCTGCAGGCGCGCCGCGGCGTTGAATTATGTATCAACGCCGCTTTCTGCACGACGCACAGAGCGGCCGCCCCATACTTGGAAGCGGACAAAATTATTTTTAAGTAATTCGTTAAAAAAAATATGCACAATGAATTAAAACGTGTTAAGTTATTTAACTGTCATTATTTTAGTTAGTCATCATCATCATCATTTCAGCCGATAGACGTCCACTGCTGGACTTAGGCCATTTTAGTTAGTGAGGTGACAATATGACCCACTATTGAGTAGTTTTATAAGTTCTAAGAGAAGTGTTCGTTGTATTATTATTACACAGATTATAAAACTTAAAAAGTTATTATTAGTTCGATTCACCTCTTTATTAACAGTACTGTAATAGACATAGTGTGACTATAATTTGCCGTTTCTGCTCGATCAGTTGTATGCAAAATAACTTGTTCACATCTCATATCCTTCTTTTGTAAATGAATGAATCGCGAATGTAAATGAGGGTGACCTGGGTCTCCTTGTTAGCGTAATTTTTTGACGGTCCACTAATTATGTTCTTCTTACACACATTGTTTTCTCTTCTGATGGCACCTATTTTAGAATACTTGTCGAATATAGTCTGTGTCTTCAGTTCCACTCGATAAACTGTTCCGGTCGAAAATAAATTCATGAATGGTCAAGGCTTTTTCGACATACCCTCCGCTCCATAAATAAATTGCGATTATGGTTTTTAAGGTATGTTATTAAAAACTTTGCAGTGTTGCCAAGAAAATGTGAAAGAAAGTTTGCTGCAGCCATTCAGCGTATTTAATATACAGTACATAATCCTTTCTGCACGCAGTACAAAAATATCTTCTAAAAAAATTGAAACTTATAGAATGTTGTTGGTCAGGGGGGCAATTAATTTTCAATATAATTAAGTTTTTTATATTCTCTCTTTATATCACATTTTAAGATCCTAAAATATCAAGTTTGCCAGTTCACGATGAGTAAAAATTAGTACGTGCCCTACAGTTAAAAATAATAATTACCTCAAGATTAGCAAACTTTAGCAAGTTTTTTTTTCATTTCATAATAAAAGAAGGTTTAAGGTATATTTTCATATAGGTTTTGTTGCAAAGAGTAATGACATGCTATAACTTTTACTCTCGTAAAGTAAATTTTATTTGTACAATTAGAGCTTGTTAAGTTCACTGCTACTATCACATTAAGTAAATGCTTTATGTAAAAATCTATAGTGTTATATTAAAAAATATACTTTAAGCTACAGAATCCATATTTCAAAACTTCAATGACTTTTGTTGGTTTGAAACTAAAAAGCAACAGAGAACTGCAATTTTTAGTGAACGCATTTTAGTCGACCGATTGTAAAATATTTGACCGCTGTTAATTTTAAATTCTTCCTTATGGTTTATACCTACCTTTATTTTTGCGCATTTTTATGAAGCAACTATTCAAGTAATATAAGCCATAACTATTTTTGACCTACCTTCAACTTTTCAAAATAGGTTTTTGTCCGACCCCGGCCGTTCTGTGCGACGCCTTGGCGGTCAGTCCCCGCCAGGTGAGACCCCCGGTTACCCGGGGGAGGCCCGGCGAGAGACGACCAGCGACAAGACGCCGACTCGACGCTCCCACAGAGTAGGGTGCGCGCCCCCGCTTATCCCGTTTCCCAGAGCGAGCCGGCAGCGGTCTAAGCTAAGAGGCAGTATGTGCATGTGGGCGGTAGTGTGTTGTGTAACACCGCCCATGTATACTCGACAACGTGAGCCCGCTCGCGTACGCGTGTGAGTCTAGGCGCCTGTTGAGAGTTGGGTGTCTGATTTCCGCTACGTGACATGCCAATATTAACTTACAACACATCACGCAGCGAGTGTGTGTTAATGTGTGTAGAGTCATGTTGTTCAGGTAAGCCGCGTGTAACCTGGTTGCGGCTTACCCGGGAGTCAGTCCGGTAGTTGGAGTCAGTCGTCCCTTACCAGGTCGCGAGGCAGAGGTCTCGCGTCAGGGGGCCGCGTACGCCAGGGCGCGATCTGTTTGACATGTGGCCAATCAAACGCGCCGGCACGCGCGAACATTCCCTTCGCGAGACGCCACACGTGGTCATCCAGGCTCTCGATCCCGAGATCCCGCTGGATGACATCGTTCCTCACGTAGCGAGGAGCGTCAACGATGGTCCGCAGCGCCAGATTTTGCTGGGCGCGGAGCAACTTCCGGCTCGACTCGCTCGTGAGGGCGAACCAAGCGGGTGCGGCGTACGTCAGTACCGGGCGTATGTACATCTTGTACACGCCCAGCTTGACGCGTGCATTCGGGACGAGAGCACGGGCCGGAGGAGGTAGCGGGCTACCCTCCCCTTGACTGCCCCGATAACATGATTACAATCCTTTTTATATCCTACCAACGTCGAATATCGTGAGGGAATGCCTCGCACTACACCTACCGTCATTTTGAACAAATTACAGATCATTACACATTTTGGCTTAATAACTTCTAACACATAATAATAAACCATTGTCATGTACTGAAACAGCAATTCAATAAGAACTGATTCGTAACTTCTCAGTTACGACTCAATTAAAAGAATGTCAATATAAACTGACAGTATTGTGAGTCATTTGAATCATCACAAAGTAAAATGGCAATATTAAACCTAGGATATACTACAAGTAAAATTAAATACTTCTTAATTATTTATATTTATAAAATCTTAGTTATTTTCTACTAGTTATAACAATTAGTTTTTGTAAACACTTTATCTAGTCAAATTAGGTACTTCTATATTGGTTTAATGTTCCGTTAATGTGACAGATGTCACTAACCAACCAACCATTATAAAATATCAAAATGAATAATCTAACACACTCCAAAAAAGAGGTATATATATAAATAAAAAAATAATAAATTATACATGACGAGTACAGACTACACAAGTAAAAATGTGTAAATGTTACTTATAGTAGCACGAGAAATGTTCAATATGTAATCATGAGCAGTACTTGCGTGAACTGGAACGTTAATGACAGTTGACAGCTGACGGTTGACATTTGTCAGATTTGACAGCTGTCCTCCGAGTGTCAAATGTTGTCGTCGGAGGGCGATAGAGAGCGCCAATGCCAATGGTGCTCTGTGAATGGCGTGCGACGAAACGAATTTGAAGTGGTCAGGGTTGGGTTCGACTACCTGAGTTCACCACTTGAATCCCGTACGGTCTATAATTTTAATGCGCAATTACAAAAAAAAAAAAAAAAACGGTGGAGATGAGCGATGTCTTTGATGGGCCTAAGTCGCGATCCGCAAGTTCCGGCGAGTAGTCGGTACCTGAGTGTCCAGGGCGTGGTCGGCTTCCTCCGGTGTTCTTCTCAGGTTGACGCAATCGCAGATCACGTCAGGGTCACGCCTTTGGGGACATAGGTGAAAGGTATTCTACCTGTGTCCTCTTATTCCTACTGTAGTTGAGGTTGTGGAAGCCGGAAGTGAAAATCTTACTTGTAGGTAATAATAATATAATTGTCACACACGTATTACAGTTTAGAATTACATTCTCTATTTATCACAGATATATAAATAATTAAACTACAGAATAAACTAATTACTTAAAATCTAGTCCGGTCCCGTTATGGTTGAAACAAGAGAGAGACGCAGTGTTGCCAACTGCTATTGTAAGAAATGCGCTAAACAAACTCTAAAATGCACTAGGGTTGTACTAATTTTGATAGAAAAGCACCAAATAAATAAAATCAATCAAAATATTTAAAAAAAGAAGTTTTTATTGAGTATATTAAGTTGTTATTACAAAATTAGATCGTCGTCCGAATCAGAGTTGGAATCATGGTCTGAATTCACGGTTGCTGTGGTGATTGTTTGAGAAGTTGAGGGACCAGGAGTTGATTGTTGGAGTTTAAACTTGTAGATCTCTTTCGAAGCGACTTTTTCAAGAACTTTCTTTGGAATATCTAATTGTAGCAAGTTTTATTTGCTGCTCGTAGCCCATTTCGAATATATAATATTGAATTAAGTGTATGAAGACTCATTCGATTTCGTTGCTTTGTTTTTATTATGTTCATCTGGCTAAACACTCTTTCAACATCGGCATTTGAATGTGGTAATCAGGGCCGTCTGTAACTTATTGGAGGCTCTGGGCGTATTAGGATAATGTGGCCCCTATGACTTTGACAGATTACTATTTTGTTAGAATAAACAAAGAAAGTAGATAAGTGTTCATGACAGACACAAATAGCTCTTTATAGGGAGCTAGTTCGGCTGTAGCAGGAGTTTAAAGTTCAAGTTTTTTCACCAAAAATAAAAATACTAAATACTTTTCAAATGGCTTATAATAACAACTTCTCTCACGCAATGCACAATGATACTGACGGCGAACATTTTCGCGTCTTGGTTTTTATAAAACTTACAAAGTACCAAAAAATTATACAATAACAATGGAAAATTTCGGCAAGCTGGCCGTAGAGCACCGGCAAACTCGCGTTTGCAGTGCGTCGTGCACACATGTCCCGCCGTCGCCGTCAGGCGACTCAATGGGAAGCACGACGATGCGTTTGGTAGGCCTCCGCAGGACGTTGCCGCCTTTGGTGATGACGTCGACTACTCTAACCTCACCGTCCTTGCCTGGGAGCACCTGGGTTATGCGTCCCTTGGGCGAGATGTTGCGCGGGAGGTTAGGGTCACAGATTATTACCATGTCTCCGACCTTGGGTGGGGCGCCGCTGCCGTGAGGCTCCCGCCGGTTTTGTAGTAGTGGCTGGTACTCTCGCACCCACCTTCGCCAAAATATATCGGCGAGGGCTTGGGCGCGCCGCCATTGTTGGCGCGCTGTGATGTCTGATTCGGTGAAGATGCCCGGTGAGGGCACGTGAGAGTTTGGGCCAATCAATATATGGTTTGGCGTGAGGGCCTCGGGCTCGTTCAGTGCTACAGTTACGTGTGTCAGAGGTCTAGAATTTACGGTGTTTTCTACCTCAACCAACAGCGTATAGAGTGTCTCCTCTGTTGGATGAACCTATTTTTTTACGTTAACTGCCATGTCAGTCACCGGTGCCTGACAGAGTCACTACCTGTTCAGGCCATGTCAGTCACCGGTGACTGACACCGAAGCATCAAATTCAAAAGACCATTGTGTGCCGTCTGGCACGTCTACAGTGTTCTTTTCTATTAGAAATGACTGACATGGCCCCAAGCAAGACATATTCAACATGGCCTGCGCCTTTTATATCTAGAACAAAAGATATTAATTTACTGAGGTGATCACATATTTTGGGGAATTATTACGTTAAGCAAACAAAAGATGTGTTAAAAATTATTGTTTATGTGCAATATTATAACATTCTAGACATAAATGAGGTTCATTTGGGCATTGAGTTAAAACTTGCTTGTTCTTAGTCAGGCAAATCTGCCGTCCTTACGAAAAGTGCAATAACTAGGTTAAACCTGATTTCGAGAAAAACGCGCATAAAGATTTTATTTTTGTTTTGTTTGTATCTCCAACACCATACATGGTATCGAATTGAAACTTAATAAATATAATAAAATAAAAGTGTATAAAAAGAATATATAGATCTCATTCTGCAAATTCCGAATATGTACTTACGGCATTCGGCACAAAACTCGAGTTATTGCACTTTTCGTAAGGACGGCAGAAATATCCTATCAACTTTTTGTACATTTATCTTATAACATCTAGAGCAGTATTTCCGAATTTTCTTCACAGCCTTCTTTTTTTGCTAACATATGCTTCTTCCTGGTATTTCTTGTAAATAACAGCTCTGGTTAAATGCAGAAGGAAGCGCGCTCGAATTCGTGAATTTTTACCTTCGTGCCGGACAAAATGCTTGACACGGCGCACGGACTGCAATTTGTACCATTTGGGCCACGTCAGTCACGGGTGACTGACAGTTATTATTTTTTCATTTTTTATTGAAATAAAGAAAAGGGAACAATTTTTTATACATAATTATTCAATTTAAACCATTTGGAATCAATTCGCAAGAAACTAAATTTGACGGATTTCAAAATATGGCTTGGCAGTTAACGTGTTAATGTGACGTTCAATGCTTCTTTCACTGCTCTCACCATCCTCTCCCATGCTCCGCCCATAAACGGCGATGCGGGAGGTATGTACTTCCATCTTATAGACCGCGCATCGGACTCACACTCTAATGCACTTAAGGCGCTTGCACCTAACTGTTTATCGGCCGTCTTAAAACATGTGGCGTTGTCACTCCAGATTTCTCTGAGACAACCTCTCCTAGCTATAAATCGCCTGAGCGCAGCGATGGCTGAGTCTGCACTCAGTGTTTGCGCTACCTCCACAATAGTGCATGATTATATGATACTAATAAATATATTAACAAAAAAAAAACACTTAAATAACAGACAGAACCATACCAAAAATTTCGCAAAAGTCTCGCAACGTGTGTACACCCTTGCGCTAGCGATTTAGTATTATCGCAGAACATGTGAGCGGGTGAATGACCTTTAGGTATAATCCAGTTTCCCTTCATACTTTAAACCTGGCTTAGGACAGGCAAAAATATCTAGGTACTAAACAAAACATTAAAAAATCTTCAGTGCAAATGTGAATTATGATACGCAATAATTTAAGACAAAGATATGACGAGACAAAGTTAATAATTATGAACTTAGTATTTTTGGCGTATTAAAAAAATGTAACCGCACCTATTTACAACGATTAACTTGATTGACTATTTACAACGAATAACTTGATTGACTAATCTTAAAAAAAAAAACTAAATGAGCACCTCCTCGTGCTATGCATAGTTCAGCACGTTTTCGCATATTGTCCTTAACGCGGTTAAGAACAAAAGGATCACTTCTTATACTTCTAAAAGCGTTCGTGATACGTACTTTTAACTCATCCCTGTTTGAGTACTCCGTAGCGTACACAATTCTTTTTACTTCACCCCATAAATAATAGTCTAATGGAGTGAGATCTGGAGAGCGTCTGGGCCACGGCACTGGCCCACCGCAACCAATCCACCGGTCACCAAAATTATTATTTAAAAACTCACGTAAGCGCACCTGATAGTGCGCGGGCGCTCCGTCATGTTGGTAAAAGAGATCTTGATAAACGCTAAGAGGAACATCGTCCAACATTTCATCCACCACACTATTTAAAATGTTAAGATATGATACACTATCAAGTCTTCCATCAATAAAGTACGGGCCTATTAACACTTTCAGTGCCAGGTCGAAAAAAGAATTATTCAAAAGTAGACTCTATTCACACCTAGCTTATTTTTGTGATTTGCACCCGGTAGGCGGGTGCACGGCATGGTCGCAAGGTACAAACTACTTATACGTAGGATTCCGATGCGAGTTGTGGGCATGCAAACGGTAATTCCGTTGGACCCGGATCCGGGTTCTTGGCACTAAAAGTGTCAATTATTTAAAATACCTGCCTACACATTTACACTAAACCGGTGTTGATAAGCGTCCTTTCGCGTAACATATGGATTTTCATTACTCCACCAATGTTCATTATGCACATTTAATATCCCCATTCGTGTAAATGTGGCTTCATCAGTAAATAAAATGTTTTTGTCTAGATTAGACAAAAACCAGCGGCAAAAATTCACCCGTGGTTCGTGGTCGTTAAGCCCAAGTTCTTGAATGGGTCTAAAATGGTAAGGGTGCATTCCTTCTCCATGCAGCAAATTCCACACAGTCCAATGCGATACACCGAACCGTCTAGTATTGCATAATGTGGTTAGCTAGCGACCTCGACAAGTAATCATTCAATTCTTGCTTGAGCAACCGGCAGCAAGTTCGTCATGCTCCCTTAGATGTCAATGCTTGCGGTAGCGTCGGGGGTGCAATGGCTGATCTTTGCGTTATGCTCGTGAACGGGTGCTGCTTGTGGTGACTGATCGTCTTGCTGACTTTGATGTGGATATTATTATTAATATTACTTACTTACCTGTTTAATTTATTTTACGTCGATGGTCCTAGTTTATCATTTGTGGCCTCGAGTTGTAACTCAGGTCGTAACAGCTATGTGAACATTCAGCATTGCATATGTAAGCTGTCACGCCCTTTATGCCAGTTTTTTTTTTATTTTTGCAGCCATGTTTCTATACAGGATGCAATCGAAGTCATGGGCATTATTTTAACCTAAGGCACTACTCACGATACTGATTGCATTAGGCCTATTAATACGCAAATCAAAAATATTTTAATGCAAGTATGTAAAACCTTAAAAATGTAGTAAGTCATATTGCAAAAGGCTTATTATTGCAAATAAACACTTAAAGTAATTAAAACAAAATACTTCATAAACGCTAATAAGTCTTGAAATATCAATATCATTAAAGCGCAGTACAGCGCGAAACGAAAAGTAAACAAACATCAAATAATACTAATAACTAGTCATTGCGGCCAGCCGGCGAGCGCGCGGCGTTTCCTTACAAGCGGTAACACAATCACAGACAATAGGCTAAAAGGCATGCCGCCCGCCGACAACTCTCTCCGTCCCGCTCCCTCACTCGCAAAAATACGGATATCACCATCGCGCGGGGGCTGCTTCCCGAACCAGTGTCATAACGACTGCGCAGGTGCGTTGACGCATGTAATTGATCCCGTGACGTAATCGCCGCACGCGCATCTCACGTCTCGATCATACCCTTGGATTGCAGTGTATTAAGTGTTAGCGGTAATGCAGTGATTGTGAATACGATCTGGACTTTTTTTTTTGGGGTGAAATTAAAAGAATTGTTTACGAACGTGAAAGTGAGTCAAAAGACGATTTAAAAAACAAAATTACTAACGTATTCGACACATGAAAGCGCGGGACTTTGTGTTGAACAGTCTGAAAGACAATCACAGACGTAGGGCTCAATTGTGTATTGAAAAAGGTGGTGGACATTTTGAGCATCTTTTAAAATACGTGTAAGTGCTAGATAATAAGATAGGTAGTTTAAATTAATGTTAATACATTGAGATTCCTGAACAATTATTATAAATACTGTTATTCCAACTTTGTAAATACGCCAAAACTACAGGAAATTAATTTTAACTAGGTAGATACGTAAACATTTTTTTTTTTAATTTATGTAAATAAACGTAGTTTTGACCGTCCTAAGCCGGCAAATTATGAAGGGAAAGTTGGAATCTAATATGAATCAAGTCGTTAGCAACTTACGTACCTATGTCACGTGGGTCGCGTAGGGTCAAAGAGTTCACGCGTACGGCGTAGGTACCTACTGCAGCATTCGCTATCGCGACGCGCAACGAATTGATACTTTGTATGACTTACTACATTTTTGAGATTTTCCATGCTTGCATTGATACTATTTTTGATTTGCATAATAGTAGCCTTAATGCAATTAGTATCGTGAGTAGTGCCTTGGTTTAAAATAATGCCCATGACTTCAATTCCACCCTGTATACATATTTTTTTTTGCTTATGCTTGAGTATAGTTCTCATTTTATTTGTTGGTATATTGGGTTGGCTAGCTGGCATATAGAAAATCATTTAATTTAATTTGTGTCTCTTAATGTTTTACTATATACCATTGTATAGAATCAAGTTCTTCTAACTGGACAGACAGCTGTGCTGCTGGGGAGTTTGTTGGCCACTTCTTCTTCCCAGCTAAAGCACTAGGAAGTGCGCGACGGGTGGGCGTTTTGGGGGGACTGTCTTTTGTAATTTTGACGTTCGAAAAGTGCTGATCCTCAGCCTAATTTGAATAAATGACTTTTGATTTGATTTGATTTGATTTGATTGTCTTGCAGCATTTCGAGTACTGTGGGTGATGCTCGAAGTATTCAAAAATGGCTTCTTGTAGGTGCGCTGGGTATGGCTCCCTTTCTCGTACTTGGGCATGCGTCAGTACGGTGAACTGACCGAATGTTCGCAATCGTTGGTTGACACCTAGCATAAGATTGTACGACGGAATCTGGCGGTTGGGAAACATCTCTCGGTACAAATTAATGGCTCCTCGCACACTATCATTAGATAACACATAGGCACGAACCATATCCCAATATTCTTCATTGGAATATTGATAAGACGTCATTTTTGATTATTTAACAACACGTTTACAGGACACACTTATCGCGAAGTAAGCGGGGTTGTTTATGCGATACGCGGAAGCGCAATATAAGACATGCAGAAGTACCGACGCACTCGCATAGACTGCGTGCGGTCAGCGCGGGAGTGTGTCCTGTCGGTGCAACACAAAGGAAAAGGGCGGGGTTTGCGCACGAGTTTCCTTTTCGGCAGAATCGGCGCGTGTTTTGCCGCGTGATTATTTTACTGTTTACAAGTGCATTTCTTGCGCGCTCAGTGTTCATGAATATTTTATTGGACAATTACGTCACAAATTAAGGTTATAGGTTTTTTACATATTTGGGACGAGAATCGAATACTACCCTCCCTCAATAAGTCCCTCGTTTAACCTAACATACTGTATTTATCGGTATTTTCTTGATTGACTCGCTAAGTCCAAGTTGCTGGTAGTAAAGATCCTCCATTATGCTGCTAGCTTAGAATAATAACGCATAGAAACCTAGTACGAGTGCAAAAAGTGAGGCAACTAAAACTAAGCCATATTTGGCTTACTTCTCTCGGCGAGCCGTCAGTGCTCAAGGTCACGTTCCGTCGAACGTAGCTCGCGAGTAAATAATTTAAAATAATTGAAAATGACAGTTTGTAGCGTGAAGGGATGTCATAGCACTTCAGGAAAACAAAAAAATATGTGATCAAATTACATTTCACACGTAAGTACTTACATTTGATGCGTTATTTTTACGTAAATCGATCATCAAACAAAATTTTTATTTACCTAACTAAGCACAATACAGTGTTGCTATTTGTGAGGAAAAAATACCCACATTACTTTCAATTTTGTTCTTAGTTTTGTCCAACAAAAAAATAATTGTTTTTGATGTACCTACGCTATTGAATACGATATAATATTTTGCCAGTTTAGAGAAACTAACTTGGCATTAAGTATTTTATATTAGTCTTTGTAAATAGGATACTGGTGGCGATTCTGTGTGCGTCAAACTAAACTATAATTTTTTACAGCCTCTAAATTATGGTCGTTATCGACACTGCTACCTAAAGTGTTTTTAAACTAAAAGTTAATTAGTAATTTACTGTAGTTAAATAAAACCGAACCAAATAACTAAGTTTGTTTGTGATTATTTTCCTGTAATTGTTTGATTAGGTACATAAAACAAATGCTGTATCTATTACCTGTATCCTAATTGCGTTATACAACACAATCACAATCTGTTTCGTTTTGAAACAGATTGTTAATCCAGTGCTTAATAAGTTGGAAAAAAATCTGCTCAAAAACGTAAATAACGCAATGAATGTTGTTGAGCTGTCAAAATGAAACAAATTAGGCAAAATTGCAATTAGGGTACTGGTGTGCCTATTCTGATTATGTACTTAACTACTTACGTGTATTTAATGCAATATGAGCATTCCATTTATTGTTTTTTTTTTTAGTTTTCCGGTCGATTCTGTGATAGCCAATCGTTGGATACAAATAATTTGAAGTAATCGCAAAGAGAATTCATGGAAACCAACTAAAAATACAAAGATATGCTCAATGCATTTCCGCCACGAGGATATGTATTCAACGAGAAAAGGTATGCGAAGAATACGCCGTGGTAAATACTATAAGAGACGTTGATTCAAAGCGTAAACTCTTTAGGAAGCAGTTGCAACTGCAAGGTTTTTAAATGATAAGCATAAACTGTTGATTTGAAGAGTGGTATTATAAAGATTACAATATTATTGATTAACATGTTTTTAATTTTTGTAATTTTCTCAATCATACTTTCTTATTTATTATACAATTAATTGATATCAAACCCAATTTTTTTACATGTCAGCAATTAAAGCATGCCTATATTATTATTATAACACATCAAACATCCTTATTTCCTTTTATTTTTAAATAAATTGAATTTTACTTTCCGTAAAAATATGTCATATTACATGAAAAATCATCTTCATCTTATCGAGTTCCTGATAACATATAATACTTGTCTTGATTTGATCCAGTTACATAGTAGTGCGTTTTCCCATATTTTGTGGGTAACGGCCTGGTAATGGTATCACTGAATGCTATATTTGTGTGCGTTTGAGGAACGTAGACACATTCGGCTCACGCACACAAAGAAAATGAAGTGGACACACGATTTCGCTCATGTTTTGTTCTAGACGCGGCTTCTATGCGTTATTATTCTAAGGCTGCTAGTTTGTTGAAGAAAAGATCTTACTTGTGCAAAACTAGCTTCCGACGGTCGCTGTTTTGATGTAGCACACCAAATGCTGCTGCTCTCGTGTAGCTCGACACCGACGCTCTGCTACTGCCGATGCTGAGAGCTGCTGCTGCTGCTTAAATACCGATGAGCTGCTTGCTGCTCAAGACGCTGATTGCTCCGTCCTGGAGGCGCTGATGAGTCGCTGCTTGAGTTGCTCAAAGACGGTGCGTTTGCTAAAAAAGCAACACCACCCTCACGTGCTGCTAGTATTTAGCTACAACGCTTTGCTAAAGTTCTGTGGTTATGAAAGTATGTCCACAGTTTACACGTATCACTGTAATCCAATTTGCTGATTTTCTGGATGATTTCACTCACAAGTTACTCAGTACACGTAACTCTCCAAAGAAAAACGAATACTAAAACTCGCGAGGTCCCACCCGATGGCTCGAAGGACCATGTAGAAGTTAGTAAGATGGCTAAATGATACTGTTGATAATAAAGTCAAATTAGATATATTGTTCGGACCAAAGGTTTGGTGATACAAAGGAGCGAGGGAGCACACGCGATGCCCGCTAATCTAGTACTGATTGCTTCACTTATATTAATTTGTTAGTTGAGGTAAAATGCACGCGTAAGCAAAAGTGGTTTCACCGTACACAGAGTTTTTGGAAGGCGAGTACAACAACCATTTTCTTTTGACGCTTTCATTATTCCTCAATTTGCGAATAAATAATGATTTGTTGAAATACCTAGTTACTGATTTATCATCATCTTTGTATGCTCTGGATGTCTTGGAAATATTTTGAAAATATGCAGGTCCCTTACGAATCCAAATTTCGCGATATTTTTCTGTAACTGATATTTTTCTGTTTTTCTGTGACTGAAGTCGTGGGTTCGATTCCCACCCAGGACAAATCTTTGTGTGATGAGCACGATCATTTGTTCTGTGTCTGGGTGTAATTTATCTATAATCTGTATATATTTAGAAATTTATAAGTATGTTTATCAGTTGTCTGGTTGCCATAGTACAGGCTCTGCCTAGTTTGGGATCAGATAACGGTGTGTTGGTTGTCCTAAGATATTTATTATTTTATTATTATGGACATAATGCGCAGGATCGTGTGATATTTCTTCCGGGTTGGAAAATTTTTGTTGTTCTACTGACACACTTGTCGCTATTCGTGAAGTAACCAAAACCAACAACGTCACAATACCACAGAAAAATACAGGTGAATTCCCGATTGTCGAGTCGGTTTATTGTAATTGACAATCTGCCATTCGAACTTCATTTGCCTGGTTATAACTATTGCGGACCGGGAACAAAATTCGAGAAGCGATTGCTGCGAGGCGATCGAGGTGTGAATAAACTAGACGAAGCTTGTATGCATCACGACATTGCATATGCAAACCATACAGACTTACCCAATCGTCACAAAGCCGATTTACAACTACTAAATATGGCTAAACAAAGACTTAAATCAAAAGATGCAGGGAAAGGCGAAAAACTTAGTTCATGGTTAGTAAGCAAAGTAATGAAAACCAAACTAAAATGTGGTTCCGCTGTTAAAACGTTTAAAAGTTACGTGTCAAAAATAAGAGCGAAAAAAAAAAAACTGAAACCAAAGGACAGTAAAACTTTAATTAACGCTGCTTACTTGGCAGCAAAAAATTTTTCCAAAGATTCAGAAAATTCGAGTACCGCGAGTTATACCTTTACCTAAAACAGGTGGAATTTTGCCTTTAATCCCAATTTTTGCGGGGTTATCAGCTTTAGGAACTTTAGCTGGTGGAGCGGCTGGTATTGCAAAAACTGTTAACGATTACAAAGCAGATCAGCAAAATTTGCGAGAAACACGACATAATAAGGCTATGGAGTCTTTAAAGTTTGGCCAAAGTTTATACCTTAAGTCACATAAAAATGGTAAAGGTTTATTCATAAAATCTTCAAAAAACTAAAAAATAAGCTACCTAATCGTGCTCTAAGTAATGTAGACATCCAAAGACACGCACGTGACATACCATACTTTCGAGGACTCTACATGAAGGATCAGTTACCAAGGACGCCAAAACGGATTTAATGTGGTATCGTTAACTAAGACGATTATAAGAACGAAGGCACGCATTGAGTAGCTTATGTTTAAAATAAACAATTATTGTGTATACTTTGATAGCTTTGGAGATTTGAAACCTCCAATGGAATTAATGCACTACTTTAAAAATTGTGATGTTTTTTATAACTATACTAGATTTCAACAATTTAACCCTTTACCGCATGGAATTTTTAAATTTTTTCATTAAAATATATGATACTTAATAGGCTTAGTATGACTCAAGAAAAATATTTAAAAAAAATTACGTACTTTCAGGAAAGTTACAGTCAAAAAACCGTTAGTTCCTAATCTGGAACAACATGCAATAAAGCATACGTAAATTATAGTTCCAAATTCGGAACATCATGCAGTTTAGATAATTTGGAATAGGTGGGGTACTTACAATAAAAAAAACACATTATTTTACAAAGGATTTAATAGAATATTTTAGATAGTATGAAACTGAGTAAAACAATTACGATCTTTGTTTAGGCACAAATAACATTTGCATTTTTGGCAATATATTTGGGACTTTTGCTACTATTAACTATACAATTTACATCATCACCTTTGACGGTCAGACTTCCACTGGGGCCAGTGGTTAAATCCATCCACTGCTACTTCGATTGGAGGCATATCCAGGCGTCGACGTCTTTTTATTTTATTGATGTTCTCAATGTCTTGGTTCAAAGGGCGTCCTCTTTTACGTGTCGTAGGTGTAAAAACTCTTACATCTTCTTGCATTAAAATATCCGCCAACATTAATTTGAAGTCTAGTAAAGGCAAATAAACTTGATCATCTTTCTGTTTCGTACGTCGTCTCCATAATAACCAACTGTTGACACAGATGAGGTCAACAAAATGGAAAAATAATCAGTGGTACCATTTTTTGCTCCTAATCTTTATTCTATAAAACCCTAACATTGAATCAAGCAAATCCACACCACCCATGTATTTATTATAAATTGATATAGACTTTGGGCAAGGAATATCAATTCCAGTCTTATCTTTCCTTACGCAGTGCCGGTTTTAGTACTACCAGCGCCCTGGGCGAGATTTCTACGGCGCCCCCTAACTGCAATTCAAACCCATACGAAAAAAGGCGAAGGATAATAATGAAATAACCATTTATGAAAAGAAATAAACATTTATGAAAAAAACTAATAAAATTTTACTTTTCTAGCCTTTCTATCGGCGAACTCTTTTATTAAGTTATCAAAGTCGATGTTTTCAGCAATTTCATTTTCGATTGACAAAGTTGCCAAGTTTGTCAATCTAGATTGAGATATTGTCGATCGCAGATAGGTTTTTATCAGCTTAAGCTTAGAAAAACTCCTCTCTTCACTAGCAACCGTTACGGGAATAGTTAATAATATTCGTAATGCTATCCAAACATTTGGATATAGTTCTTGTAAGTTGCGGTCTTTGATAAAATTTAAAACAAAAACAGGAGTAACCACTTTCTGATCAGGCAAAAACGATTTCAGACTTACGAGTTCATCGCACAACATACATCCATCTATATCTGATTTGGAATTTACATTTAATTTCAATTGAAGATCACTACAGAGTTTGATAAGGTCGTGTTTTTCTGGAATCTGTTTTAAATTGTACAAAAAAGACCAAGATTCCGAGTACTCACATAACTGTTCAAATCTTTCGTTGAGTGAAGTTAACGTCGTGTCCAAAAGACAGTTGAAAAATTCAACCTCAAATTTTTTTTCTGGAGAAGTTATAGGCTCATCTTGGGCAGTTTCACCAGCTTGGCGCTTAACACGTCGAATTCTTGTTGTCGCTCTAAACACAGGTTCTATTTCTAACTCTTCAGCCAATTCCTTCGCAGTTAAAATGGCGCTTATAAAGCCTGTATTTCTATATTCTTCCAAGAAATTGCAGCATTTTTTCAACATGTCTGTGCATTTACCGAGATCCATGTCTGTTGATTGTAGAGATTTACTAACGATACCAGACAACCAATGAAACTATGAAGCCGAAATCTTTTAGCTGTTCGGCTAGAGTAGTAGCCTCATGAGAGACTTGAACATCAGTTTGCTGAGTTTCAATAGCCAAAGTGATTAAAGCGTCATGGACGGCGCTAATTTGATAACGGACTGCTTTAACACTGCCTATTCTTGCTTCCCAACGCGTGTCACTGAGTTTTTTTATAGTGTACAATCCCAAGTGATCGGTCAGAATTTTCCATCGATGAACAGAAGCTGAAAACAACGTAAACAACCTCTGAAGTACTCCAAACAAAGTGACAGATTTTACAGATGACTTAGCGGCATCGCATAGTACGAGATTGTAGCTATGACAGCCACACGGTACATATACAGCTAAAGGATTTATGTCCAGAATTCTCCTTTGAACTCCAATATTTTTTCCTTTCATGTTTGCTCCGTTGTCATAGCCCTGACCTCTACAATCGTTCAATTCCAGTCCGTATTTATTTAAAATATCAATAATAACTTCAGTCAGCCTTTCACCAGTCGACTCATTAACAGGTATAAATTCTATGAAATGCTCTTTTACTGATATTTTATCGACATCTGATGATAAATCAACAAATCGTATTGTCAGTGAAAGCTGTTCTATATGACTAATGTCCGGAGTACAGTCAGCTATAATAGAATAATATTTCGATTTCTTTGCACGTGATATGATTTCTGACTTCACTTTTTCACCCATCAGCTCTATTAATTCATTTTGAATGTCTTTTCCGCAGTAGTGGTCAGAAACATCACCCTTTACAGCTAATCGCAAGTGCTCCTCCATAACTGGATCAAATTTGGCTAGTAATTGTACTAAACCCAAGAACTTTCCATTATTTGGCGTATATCGTTTGTCGGAAGTACCTCTAAACGCCATATTGTTTTCAGCTAAATACAGTGTAATATGCATTAATCTAGACAAAATATTATTCCACCTTGTAGTTTCCTTTCTAATCAAATGTTGCTCTTGACAATCTATTGTTTTTCCCGTTTTTAATCTTAGTTCAGCCTCAATCCATGAGAGGTAAAACTTCTTATGAAAAGTGCTACTTTCATGAACTTTTAACATTTCTGATAAGTGTTTCCAGTCGTTATATCCTTCAGATGCTAAATTCGACGTTGAGCTGCTATCAAATAGCCGGCAACAAAAACAGTAAACTCGATTTTTCGAAACTGAGTATATTAACCAACGACGCTGAATTATTTCATTGTTTGCAAGTTTTTTGGTAAAATGAGAATTTGAGAAATGTCGCCCTGTATCATTCTTTGGATAATTATCAATGTGAGTTTGCACAGGGCCTGCAGTCTCGACATAGAAAGCGACACTATCGCAAAATACCGATTGCTAAATAAAACCGAAAAAAATCGGTTGCCGTAACAATGCCAGCGACAAAATGGAAATCTCGACATCTGAGATACGGACCAAAGTCATACATTAACTTGAACAAAACGATGTCAGTTGGCGCAAAACGTATTCATAGTTCGGTTTAGTAGCAATGGTACGATATTTGGTAGTCTCGACACTCAAAGTTATTGATTGACATCGACATTTCGATGAACTTTACCGTATTTTCTTAATGTTTACGAGCATGTGTTGCGTCCATTTTTGAAAGCCCGCAAAGTGATTCGTTAGCAACGCCAACTAACAAAATGGCGTACCCGAAGGATGTGACTGTACTAATGAGGCTTTAAGACCATATATTTATGGGTTCCGACAAAACTACGTGCGAACGAGCGTCGCCAACAACCATCGTATTAGAGGGAGCCACATATTAGAGCCAGTATTAGAGGGACATTTAGTATCTTTTTGAAGGGAGCCGATCGTTCAGTTTTAATATACATATAAATAAATAACACAACTGCAAATCATGTTTCCAACTTTATTAAATCTCCATTAATCCATTGAATGCAGTAATTACAGACACAATTAAAAAACCATTGTGTCTGGCGAGAATCCACGTTTACAGCATATGAAGAGTTAAGTATCATCACAGACAATCATCTCCTAATTACACACGTTCGTTTTAGCTAGAATTTCTACATGAGACATGTTGCATTCATACCCACATGACATTTCCAATGCATTCTGCAGTTTAATAAAGTAGCTCGACATTATTAATCTAAAAATATAATATTTAGTGATTGATGATGATTATATAAATAATACACAACAGCAAATAATGTTTTCAACTTTATTAAATCTCTATTAAGTTTCAACAGTTCATCACACACAATCATCTGATTACACACATAATTTTAATCTAAACACTTTACACGGCACATGTTGCATTCCTATCGGCATAACATTTCCACACTTTAATAAAGAAGCTTGACAATAATAATTTAAATATACATATCCAAAAAATTGATATCATGCACTATTACTAAAGGATAGCCGTGAGAGACTTGTCATAAATTACAGTAGTCAAACCGTTAAACTGAATAAATAAAAAGTATTTATCATTTTGTATATAAAAAACATACAACGGCAAATCATGTTTTCAATTTTATTAAATCTCCATTAAATATCAACAGTTATTCTCTCTCTATTCTATAAAGTTTCAACAGTTCGTCACACACAACTGTATTAAGTTTCAACAGTTCATCACACACAATAATATAATTACACACATTCTTTTATACACTTTACATGTCACATGTTATTCCTATCCGCATAACATTTCCACACTTTAATAAAATAGCTTGACAATAATAATTTAATTATAAATATCCAAAAAAACTGAAATCATGCATATTAGGTACTAAAGGATAGCCATGAGAGTCCTGACATAAATTACAATAGTCAAACTCACTGTTACTTTATAATTTAAACATTGCAATCTTAAATCTCCACTACGTACAGAAGAGCACCATATTCACTACATTATGCGCAGACAATAAAGAAATGCAATAAACTGGTTTATAAATAAAAAAGTTAATCTGGCGACAATATGGGTGGCCTTCCATGTTTTGATACTTCTTTGTCTCCCTACAAGGAGCCATACTTGAAGCTAACAAACAATATTTTGTACCTCAAATGTAGCAATGAAGCGCAAGGCACGGATCGGTGCTGTTTTTCATTCGATCCAGCCATTGTAGCCAACTTCAGGGCGGCCAAGAAGTTTGGTAAGAACTATAGTTAACGTCGGATCTCAATATCAAAACTAATTGTGAATAAACATCTGTACTCAAGAAACATTTTGTATTTTATTTTTTTGTTTTATGCCTGTAGTTATAGACTTTTAAATAAAACACCTTCCAAAATTGAAAGACATACCATTGCAAACATTAATAACAACAGGTACAATAATTAAACATAAAACTTTTTAATATTTTTGCACAAGATTTCTTAACCGACAAGAACTATTAAAATTTTGTTTTTGTAATTTAAATGTACTAAATTTACTAACTTAAATAGGTAGAAAGTACATAGATTCCTCACAACTGTAACAACTGATTGTAGTACATACATTCTTTGCAATTAAATATATCTATTCTATTGAAAAATACATAAATAACACATAACCGCAAATCATGTTTTCAGCTTTATTAAATGTCCATTATCAGAATCATCTAAGTTCACACATTCTTATAATTAAGATACTGTTTACATGAGGCATGGTGCACACCTATTGAAAAATCTTTATCAATTGTTTACACTTTCACTATCCACTTAGTTCAAACTGTTTTCTTCCATGTTGTGCTTTCCTTACAGCAGACAATGACTCAGGTACTACAAATGATGCATCTCCAAGCATAGTTCAAGCTGTGAGGCCTTTCAAAGTGTGGACCGCATGTTTCACAATGCCTGTCCTCCGACAGTCTTGATATGGCTATGAGACGGCAAATCTCACGCAAATGAAAATCCTTTGGACTTGTTCATATCTGTACATTTACAGAATAACAGTAGAGGCGTTAACCAAGCTCTTAACTAAACATTAACCATTTCTTCGAATACAACAACCTCTCGGAGTTCTGTGTCTGTACGCAGCTATGATATGATTTAATAAGAAACAATATGAAGAGAAGTCGCCGCTTGATTAAAAATGGGTTAGCCGAGTAATAATATGCTGTAACCTTGGCTATTAATGAAAAATTATCATGTTAAATACCACAAAATTTGCTATATCAACAAATTATAAGACTTTCCATAATTATTTGACACTTGACAACTTTGGCATTATGTTAACTGTTTCATTTTTTTAATGACTTGAATACGGGGCTTTTGGCTCCGTTGCATTTTATGTATCTTTTTGAAATTTTTATCTTGTTATGTGCGTTTTGTTTGGCAGATTAAACAATTTTTCTTTCTCTATTTGTTTACAATGTTGCAAGGAGGCAGATTGTAATGACCATATATTTTTTTTTAATCCTAGCTGACCCAGTAGTAATAACAGATTCTACAAATTTTTCTCTCATTATTTTCATACAATCAAATTCACCTACTTAAAACCATTTCATGAAAAAAAAAATCGGCCAAAATTTAAAGTGATAAGTAGGTACAGTATCGGAATGTTGAAATTGAGCACTCAGATATACTCTTTTTGAATTAACATTTCATTTATCTCATCTTAGTTTGTAATCAAATTAAAAAAAATTAATTCACATTAACCTACATGGGCACTTATGACATGTCGGATACTAAGTGCACGGTTCCAAATTGTTGATTCCTATGGAGAAGAACCGGTAAGAAACTCCACGGTTACTCTTTTAAAAATAATTGGTTTTTACGATGGTTTCAAATTACAGTTGTAAGTCAATATCACTTTAAATAAGAATAACTAAATAAATAGGCAATAGACTTGATCACTTTTTATTTACGATCAGTTAAATAATTAAAACAAATATGGCAATGATAAACAATATAGTAATATTTCTATGGCGAAGCGTAAGCAGCCAGTAAGTCCAGTCCCCTGAGCTCAGGGTCTTTTAAAGACTTTGTATTCTCCCGCCGAAGTGACGTCAGCCGATGCAGACTGCCAATCACTCGCCAGCGTGTTCAAACGTCCGGTCCGGTGCAGATGGCAGCACTACGCCCCACAGTGCGTCGCTTAAATCGTGATATTGGGGCTAAGTTAGGTCGCCCGAAACGGTGGCGCCAACACAGTGTTAATATCGAAGGATATCATTACCTTGATTAAGTCTAATCATGTTTTTTAAACTATTCTTCATCATCATTTCTGCCGAAAGACGTCCAGTGCTGGACATAGACCTCACCCAAAAACCACTACTTTGACCGGTTCTGTGCATTTACAGGGGATGTTGCCATTATCGCCATGCTTGGCAGGCGGGTTGGCTATCGTCGCATTATGGTGGTAAGATTCATAGAGAACGCTTTGGCCACTTTCTAGTAAGTCCCATAGTCGCCTTTTACGACACTCACGGAAAGAAATAGGATGATGCTATTCTTTACGTCCGGCACCACACGAAAAACTATTATTTACTTTGTAATTTTTTAGTTCAGCTAGCTACAAAAGCGTATATTTTTTTTTTTATCTGTCCTGATAATCCTGGCTAGAATAATGGCACAAATTTATGAAATTAATGTATTGTCATCGGGTAATAAGCATCTTATAGTAAATTTTAAATAATTCCGATGTTTTGAGATGAAAATCACTTTCAAACATTCCGTTACATACACACTTACATACTTACACCCATACTAAGTCAATGAAATCATTTTAATAAAAATTAAATACAAAAAAAAAAAACAAGCATGAAATACTTACACGTTTTTGAGGTAATATGGAGATTAATAAACAAAAAAATGTGTCTATTAAGTTAAAAAATAATACACTTCATAATATTATACAACGATGTAAGAGAGTTGTATCGAACTTACACCGCCATCTATTAGTGATTCCAAGAACTAACCAATAAATAAACACTATTGTCGCTTAAATGATACATTTTCCAAACTGTATCGTTTGGAAAATAGTATCATTTAAGCGCAATTGCACAATTAAAATACAATACACACTATAATAAAAAAAAAAACATTCACGAATAATTAAAATAGTATTGTTATGTCGTGAACATTACTTACATCACCATCTTTTAGGAATTCCTAGAACTAACCAATAAATACAAACTATTTTCGTATAATAAACATTTTTTTTTTTCAAATATAAAGGACAGTAATAATTGAGATAAAAACTATCCTATCTTTTAGGTTGGATCAAATTATAAATAACTAAGAAGTTTGTTATGAGTCTGTTCAGTAGTTTCGGATTTTACCCGTAACAAACATGGTGGCCCGAGATTTTTTTTTTATAATGTTTATCACTCCTTCTAAGTTTCTTTAATAAATAATTTCCAAGATATGGTTTAAAAAGTCACTATACAGTTTGTAGTAAAAAAATATTTTTTTACTAATCAATGGTCTCCAATTTTTTTCAGAATTCAATGAAAATTTCTCGCGGCCAATAATTGAAGTCGAACTATAAATAGTAGTCTTCGGTAGTGTCTCAACATCATTTTATACGATTTTGCGAGGTATCTCCGATGTAGAGACTTGCTTTTGTCGTATGCATCGGTACGGCAAGCGGGGTGTTTTCGGTATTATCTAGTGAACCGAATGTTCGATGACATAGTAGCGGCCGTAAGAATTTCTCCTTGAATTCACGGAAAATTGGAGAACATTTATTAATAAAAAAAATCCATTTTTCTAGAAAATTGTGCAGTGGAATTGTTAATCATATCTTGCAAATACTCGTTTTTTTATGGAATCTACTAAGTAGCAATAACTGTTTTACAGGATTAAAATAACTTGTTAAAAATCTGAGGTCATTACAATCTGCATCCTTGCAACACTATAAAACTAATGCCAAACTTGTGAAGTCATGTCTATTTGGTATTTGTTTTCATTGATTTTCTTTCTCAAGTGTATTTTACACATATTTTCATAGATAGCCAAAGTTACAGCATATTATTACTCGGCTAACCCATTTTAATCAAGCGGCGACTTCTCTTCATATTGTTTCTTAACAAATCATATCATAGCTGCGTACAGACACAAAACTCCGTGAGGTTGTTGTATTCGAAGAAATGGTTAATGTTTACCTAAGAGCTCGGTTAACACCTCTACGGTTATTCTGTGAATGTACAGATTTGAACAAGTCCAAAGGATTTTCATTTGCGTGAGATTTGCCGTCTCATAGCCATATCAAGACTGTCGGAGGACAGGCATTGTGAAACATGCGGTCCACACTTTGAAAGGCCCCACAGCTTGAACTATGCTTGGAGATGCATCATTTGCGGTACCTGAGTCATTGTCTGCTGTAAGGAAGGCACAACATGGAAGAAAACAGTTTGAACTAAGTGGATGGTGAAAGTGGAAACAATTGATGAAGATTTTCAATAGGTGTGCACCATGCCTCATGTAAACAGTATCTTAATTATAAGAATGTGTGAACTTAGATGATTCTGCTAATGGACATTTAATAAAGTTGAAAACATGATTTGCGGTTATGTGTTATTTATGTATTTTTCAATAGAATAGATATATTTAATTGCAAAGAATGTATATACTAATATCAGTTGTTACAGTTGTGAGGAATCTATGTACTTTCTACCTATTTAAGTAAGCAAAAGTACATTTAAATAATAAAAACAAAATTTCAATAGTTCTTGTCGGTTAAGAAACCTTGTGCAAAATACTAAAAAGTTATGTTTAATTATTGTACCTGTTGTTTTTAATGGTATGTCTTTCAATTTTCTTAGGTATTTTATTTAGAAGTTTAGAACAACAGGTGCAAAACAAAAAAAAAATGTTTCTTGGGCACCGATGTTTATTCACAATTAGTTTTCATATTGAGATCCAACGTTAACTACATGGGTAGTTACATTAGAGGTAGAAAATATTGTTGGTTAGCTACAAGTATGGCTACTTCTTAGGAGACAAAGAAGTACCCAAATATGAAAAGCCACCCATATTGTCGCCAGATTTTTTATTTTTATGTATTAACTACTTCATAGTCTGCACATAATGTAGTGCAAATGTTGCTCTTTTGTAAGTAGTAAGGAGATTAGACTTAAGATTGTAATGCTTAAATTATAAAATAACAATGTATTAATAAAATAATTTCAGTTTTTGGGATACTTTTAGTTAAATTATTATTGTCAAACTATTTTAGTAAAGTGTGGAAATGTTATGCGGCTATGAATGCAACATGTGCCATGTAAAATGTTTAGATTCAAATAATGTGTGTAATCAGATGATTGTGTGTGATGAACTGTTGAAACTTAATAATAGTTGAAAACATGATTTGCCGTTGTGTGTTATTTATATACGAAGTGAAGAATACTTTTTATTTATTCAGTTTTCATACAGTTTGATTGTTGTAATGAACTACAGAATGCATTCGTAATGTCAAGTGAATAGGAATGTAACATATATAAGCAGCATCTAGATTATAAGAATATGTGTAATTAGGAGATCATTTTGTGAGATGATGATGATACATGGAGATTTAATAAATTTGGAAACATGATTCGTGGTTGTTTGTTATTTATTTATAAGAGGCGATCGTACGATTCACTCCCTACAAAAAGATATAAGGCTCCTTCTTATGCAGTATTTGTTGGCGACGCTCGTTTGCACGTAGATTACCCGGAACCCATAAATAAGTGGACTACAAGCCTCATCAGTATAGATACTCAGACACACTTTCAAGAACCCCCATTCCCCATAATTTTTGTTTATATTTACTTCCAAACACCTAAAAAACATAGTTTATGATGCTAACAAATTGCTTTACGGGCTATCCAAAATGGCCGCAAAACGACTCGTAAACATCAACCGAGCTCAGTTGCGACAGACCAACGACAGTTGATAACTTTGAGTGTCGAGACTACCAAATATCGTTCCATTCCGATCTTCGGGACTTTGCAACTTTTTCGTTTGTTAAAATGGTCGCTATCTATGTCGAGACTGCAGGCCCTGGGCCATTAGTTATTATATGATCAATAATTTTGCTATTTCGAGTGAGTGGCCAAGTGGCTGGATCCGATATATTTGGAACAAGAGAACTAACGTCATCTAGAATTTGTATTTGTTGTACATCACCAATAGTGTCATCCTGAGCAGCATCTGTAATTGTAACACAACTTGTCTCCTCACTTCGGGAAACTTCGTCCACAATCTCTTCAACAGCTAACTGATCTGACTTGTCAGACAGAGACTCCACTACCGATGCATTCGCTTGTATTTCAGATGTAGATGCCACATTAAGGTCTTGATTTTTTGTTGAAATATATTTGCCTATATTCATAAACTTTTTTGTTTTTTCAAATTCCTTCTCTTTTTCTGCTTTTCGTTTTCTATATTTTGACCCAGATGGTTTTCTTTTGAAAGGATCAACGTGTTCAGACATTTTGTACTAATCAAATCTGCAACAAATTAAATCTGCGTAAGTCCGATCATTTCTATAAATTAATTAAATATAACGCTATTGAGTGAGGACGACCAAAAACGCTTTATATTCAGGAAAGCGTTAGCATACACGTGAACTACGATCGAAAAATCTAGGTAAGGTAATATTGTTATGGCAGCGGAATAATTGTGAAATGTTATATTTAAAAGCTTGTGTTACGTGATAGTGCTTAGATTTGTATGAAAAAAATCACGATCATCCACTCGTTCCCGAAAAAATGACTTCTATGTACAGTCAGATGCAAAAGTCGGTGGACACTTTTCACCTTTAACACAAAGGCTTACGAATGAACAGTGTTCATCCACTTTTACACTTGACCGTACCTCCTCGACATTCATTTATTATCTCCGTGTTAAAATTTCATCAACATTATATAATCAGTTCCAGAGATATTTTATAATATATACATACATACATACATAGAATCACGCCTTTTTCCCATGGGGGTAGGCAGAAACCACGGAACGCCACCTGCTACGATCTCTACACACTTCTTTTGCCTCGTTTAGGTTCATACAATTGGTCATACACACACGCCGGTTGCGAGTACTACGCACCTGACCTTTCTGAAGAACATCACCAATAAGGTCCCTATATGTCCTCCTAGGGCGTCACCTCCCGGTGTTTCCACTCACATCTGCCTTGTAAATACCTTTTGTGAGCCGACCTTCATTCATCCTCTCAACATGACCAACCCATAGCATACTTTTTTCAATTTTTGTCACTACATCTTCTTTTACACCACACCGTTCTCTTATCACATCATTCCTCAGCTTATCATTCATAGTCACACCACACATGCTTCGCAAGGAACGCATTTCCACAGCATTTATTCTACTTTCATGCTTCTTTTGCCATACCCAACATTCACTTCCATACATATGCGTAGGCACCAGTACACCATTGTGAACAGCCAGTCGAGCCTTATCGGACATCAACTGGTTGGTCACAATCGCATGTAAAGCACCGTTTACTTTATTGCCCGCATTCACTCTTCTTTCCACATCTTTATCAATCTTTCCATCCCTTGTAAACAAACTCCCCAAATATACGAACTCACTTACTTGCTCCACACTCTTATCATTTATTTTTACATCACATACCGATACGTTCTCTTCTCTTTCAAACACCATGACCTTCGTCTTATTCACATTTATATTCATCCCCTTCATCTTAAATGCTTCATCCATTACAGTCACCATGTCTTGCAACTGTTCTGCTGACGATGCAAGTAGAACTTGATCGTCTGCGTAGAGAAGGCATTTGACAGGCAACTCACTCATTGTCAATCCACACTCACCCTCTTTCAAATCTGTCAGACAACTATCCATGTACAAGTTGAACAGCCACGGTGACGCTACACAGCCCTGCCTAACACCCCTCGAGATGCAAAACCAGTTCGTGTATGCCCCATTTATCCTAACACAAGCACTGGAATCCTTGTATAAAGATTTCAGTGCCCGTACCAAGCGCCAGTCCACACCGTACATGGATAGTTTTGACCACAGTTTTTCTCTGCACACACTGTCATAGGCCTTCTCCAAGTCAACGAAAGCGCAGTAGACTTTCTTGTGCTTTGCCAGATGTTTTTCGGCTATGCACCTTAGGGAGAAGATCTGGTCCATACAGCCCATCCCCTCTCTAAATCCTGCCTGCACATCCCATATTTTCTCACCGGTCACTCCTATCACTCTATTTATCAAAACCTTCGCATACAGTTTGCCGACAACACTCAAAAGACTAATGCCGCGGTAGTTTTTACACTCCTGCTGTGAGCCTTTTCCTTTATATAGTGGTACGATTACAGCCTTACACCAATCATCCGGTACACGGCCATATCTCCAACACATATTAAAGATCCGGCACAACAGGCTTGCTATCACCCCGTCACCACTCTTCAGCATTTCAGCAGACACTCTGTCATATCCTGCAGCTTTTCCAACTTTCATACCTTTCAGCGCTCGTACTATCTCCTCTATTTCTATTTCATTATCTTCATCTACCTCTGAGTAAGGGTCTTCTAAACTGGCATCTGCCCAGTTGCCCACTCCTTGCACACTGTCCTGACAACTGAATAAACTTTCAAAGTATCCCTTCCAACGTTCCAAGACCTTACATTCTTCACTTAATAAACATCCATCTTCTGCTCTTATAACATTCATACTTGATGTTCCTGTTACTCCACGAGCCAATCTTACCTGTTTCCAAAACAGCTTAACATTGGCCCTGAAGTTATCAGAGAACTTCCTGTTATACTTTGCTTGCCTTTCATCCTTTTTCATTTTTACTATCTCTTTCACTTTTACTTTCATTTCGGAGTATTTCCTTTTAACTCTTTCCAAACCATCCGTCACATTCGCCGCCTGATTCATCCTATTTTGGGCCTTATAGGCTAAAACATTAAGCCAGGCCTCTTTCTTCTTCCGCACAACCTCTTTAACTTCACCATCTACCCAAGAATCACTCATTCTACTACCATTTTTTCTCCGTGCCACACCACATACTTTTGTGGCTACTTGCACCATACTATTTTTAAGTATATCCCATACTTCCTCCATACTATAATCATTCGTATCATCAAATATTTTATCCGTCTTCACCTTTACTTCCCGCTTATATTCCTCTTTTACTTTCAAATCTTGCAGTCTTTCTACTTTCAAATCTTGCAGTCTTTCTACTTTTATTCTTTCAAGTGCAGTCACAGGAACTGGAACTCGGTGACGCCAAAGTCTGAACAGACCATCCACCCGACACGTTACCAGATAATGATCTGTCCCTACGTTAACACCCCGATAAGCTCTAGTATCTGTCACTTTACTCTTTAATCTTTCATCCACAATCACAAAGTCAATCATACTTCTACTGTCTTGCCTTTCCCACGTATACCTATGAACTTTTCTATGATTAAACATAGTGTTCATAACAGACAAATTCTTCTCTACACATATCTCTAGCAATCTCATCCCATTCTCATTCACCCTGTCATCCCCAAATGCACCTAGTACTTTTTCGTACCCATTCCTCTTCACACCAACCCAACCATTAAAGTCACCTAGCATAACAATCTTCTCATTTGCTCTACATTCATTCACTAGATCCCTTAAGCTGTTCCAAAATTCATCCCTCTCCGACGGTGAGCTTCCCATATCGGGTGCATAGACGCACAGCATAAAGATAGGGTTTAGGCCCACCTTCGCTCTCATCCATAAAATCCTGGGACTCACACAAACATAATCTTTCACACATTTCATCATTCGCTCGGAGAGGACAACTCCCACACCCTGACAGGCCCTTTGTGTCTCTTGAACACCAGACCAGATAGCGGTCAGAGATCCGTGTTTAGTCGTGTCCACTCCCTTTCTTTTCGTCTCATTCACACATAGCACATCAATCCTTTTATCCTTCACCATGTCACACACCTCATCCATCTTATCTTTTATACCTCCCTGCACATTCAGCGTTACTAAGCGACATTCCGCTGCTCGCTTTTCGCCCCGTGGAAACAAATGACGTGGTGTGTGGCGAGCATCACCGCCGCCTCCGAGTTTTATATTATTATTTATACTCATTCAGTTCCCACGAAAAGCAGAGGAATACAATCTGTCGACACCCTACAGAGCCTCGCATGTAGGGGTAAGGCTGGTTAGTGCCTGGGGGCGCCCGATCCCAGACAACAGGCACGCTCGCGACTAGGCTCCCCCCTAGCCATGCAGCTCTCGGCACGGCAACCTTAGCTTGGGTGTGAGGAAACTAATGGAATCCTCCAGCAGTTACCTTAGTCGCCTTTTACAACGCCCACGGACTGTGATGGGGTGGTCCTATTCTACTACCCGGAGACCACGCGGGGTATAATATAATAATATATAATTTACTTTAAATAGATTACCCCACTCCAAACATAACATAAACAAACAAACAAATGTTACCTCTTTAGTATAATAAGTAAAGATAGTTAAAATAAAATTGTACTTACCTAATTAGTGAAATAATCCGTCATAAAGCAAATACCTACTTAAACACTATTTGTATTTCAACTTTTTGGATAAAACCTATGTCACTCTGTAGTCGGCGACAAAAAGTAAAAAACATGCACTTCGTAACTTAGCGTGGACCGCCTGATTACTGCGTCTGTTTGTTTTAAAATATGTAATTGCGATAACTGTTTTTAAGTGCGTGCACCGATTGAATGAATAAGAATGAGCTGTGTTCCGCTCCATCAAAAATAACGCCAACTCTTTTGAACTAAAATGTTAAAAAGAGATAGATAATGTGTTTCTCTGTGGTCGGGGATTCCCAGTAAAATGAACTGTATGTATGTAGTGCTCCGACCGAACGGATTGAGCACTGCGTTCCATTCTAGTGTTGCCAACACATCGTTTTTTTTTTTCGCTTACAGAGATGGGAATATAAAGGGGCGCCGCTTAACGGCGCCCCTTAAAGTCCGGCGCCCCTGGGCGGTCGCCCAACCGCGCCCTACCCTAACGCCGGTACTGTCCTTACGAATCTATTGACTGTCGCCATTGGTTCTTTGCCGACATAAGATGAACATAAGCTAACTACCTTGTTGTCGACCCAAGTAGTAACCGATAATTGGACGTCATCTACGACTGTAGATTTCTCCACACAATAACCACGTTCACTTTTCTTGGCAAACTTGTGTACCAGTTATCCACAAATATTTTGTAATTTAAGTTATTTGGAACGGTCTGCAACAACCTTTGAACGATATTTCCCGGTACTCCTAGATCAGAACAATTTTCTGGTGGCCCAGAATGCTTTCCCGTGAACACTTCAAAGTCATAACTAAATCCACTAGATCCGCTCAACACGTAATTCAAATAACCCCACTTATGTGGTTTTTTGGCATTATATTGTCTTATTCCTGAAGTACGAGCTTTAGTAGGGATCATTTGCTCATCAATAGCTAAATATTCTTCCTTTGGGACTTTTAAAAGCCTATCGCGTAATATATTTAAGAATGGGCGTATTTTCTGAAGCTTGTTATAATTGGGATCATCAGGCTTTCGCTCTTCATTTTTGTCAAAAAAATGTAAGAATCTTTTTATCTGCTCGAATTTATTGCATGTCATTACGGATGCCACCTTTTCAATAAATGTCCCGTCTTTCCAATAATGACGCGTGGTAGGAAGGTGTACTACTGACATATAAATTAAAATTCCAATAAATTTCCGGATGTCTTCATGGGTCACTTCAGTCGAATTTTCTGGTGCAGTTTGAGTTGCATATATATTACTCTGAGTTTCTATTAAGTTTATCACTGATGATGGAAAAAGAAACTTGAAAAAATCCATGGGTGTTTCTAGCCGCATAATTTCGTCGGGAAGGGATTCACATGCAAGAAAAACGTTACTCGATTCATTATATTCAATGCCTTCATCTGTCCAGACTGCCTTAACCTTCTTAGTTTTTTTCACTGTCGAAGATGAAGAAGAAGGCTGATTCCTCATAACTTGTTCCTCAGCACCAGAATCAGTATCGCTTCTGCTTACTTCACTTTCTGGTAAATAAACACTTTCTAAACGCTTAGGAATTCTATACTCATCATCATCTGAAATATCTTCATCCTCACTAGTGTCTGGGACAAAGGTAACAACACGAGGTCGAGTAGACATTTTGTCTGTAATAAAATAATAAACAACTTAATGCATGATGTTCCAAATATGGCCATAAGTATTTTAGTATGTATTTTCCCAGAACTGCATGATGTTCCATATTTGAAAAAAAAAGAACATGTTACTGCATGTTGTTCCAAATTTAGCACAAACTTCGGAATACATTACAATCAAGATATTCATGTCATTACTTACGTTTCTTACCATAAAAGTGTCGGGTATCCATTTTTCTATGTCGTTAATCACTTAATTATTTTATTTTATCCTTTAAATGACTTCAATTCTCTCTCCGTAACTTTGCAAACTCTCGAAAGTACAAAATGGCGGAATCGACTGTTTTACCGATCCAGTATAGTGATAAAGCAGTACAATAAAACTGCCATCTGTTGGTGTTTCGATAAAACTGTTCATGAAGTGACATATTAGAGGCAATCATGATACAAAGATGGCATCAATAGTCCTCTGCGACGTATATAAGTTAGTGTGACAAATTTGGCACTGTACGCGGTAAAGGGTTAAAACAGTAAACTGTGGACACTTATGTCTAGAATATCTATGGAAATTTTGGAACAAATACGTATAAATTTAATGTATTTCTTTTATTTCAATCATTTTCATCATGTCACTCACCTTATTGATAACGGGAAACTCGTCCGATTTATGTACATATTATCCTAATACATTGCAACTTCACGGACATTATGAGTGTGCCTTATTGCATTTCTCAACATTTAATTCAATTCCAAACATTGAAAAAATGAATAATAAATATTATATTATGGCTCAAATGAATTATCTGTAGGTACTTATGAATTACAAGATATCAGCGATTATTTAAAATCGGAAATAAAAGATTGTTCAATAAAAGTACGATGTAATAACAATACTCTAAAAACTTTGATATAGTGTACTAAAGATATCGATTTTACTAAAGAGGGGACTTTTAGGAGATTATTAGGGTTTAAGAAGCAGATCTTGAAAGCAAATAAATGTGTCCGAGTTATCAGTCAACATTTTACCTACGACCGTGATCAGGATAGAATGTGATATTGTAAGTGGTTCGTACATGAATGGTATTACCTAGTCACATAGTACATGAATTCGCTCTCAACGTGCCTCCGGGATATAGAATTATTGAAATTCCGAAAAACACCATATACTTTCCAATCAACCAAAACAACATAAGCAGTATACATATCAGGCTATTAGATATAAACAATCGCTTAATAAACTTACGTGGTGAAGAAGTGCAGCTATATTTACATTGTAGAAAAAATGATTGACTTCAAAAAATATGTACATCAACAAATTGGAAATGTCAGTTCTACTAAAGCAATCAAGCAAATAAGACCTCGGTCAAAGAAAAAAAAAAAAAAATATCACGAGAAAATAAGGAATTTCTTAAAACAATCGTTTTGCTTTAATGAATATCTTAGATGTTTTATCTGCTCCAACTTACGACAACACTGGTGAGGGGATCGAATTTCATTCTTACAAACTCTACATATCGTATCGTGTGGTGCCGGACGTAAAGAATAACACCACCCAATTTCTTCCTGTGGGTGTCGTAAAAGGCGACTAAGGGACTTACTAGAGAATGGGCAGCAGCGTTCTCTATGCATTTTACCGCCATACTGCGATCGCCAACCCGCCTGCCAAGCGTGGCGATTATGGCAAAGCCCCCCAAATTGGGAGAGGCCTAAGTCCAGCAGTGGACGTCTTACGGCTGAAATGATGATGATGATGAAACCCTACATAACAAGCTTCAATAGAAACGATGAAATCCGCATACCTATTAATCAACAGGATCTGTATATACTACCTTCAGCGAGCACTTTGTATTTGGAAGGAACAATAATCGTTAGTAAAAAAGATCCAAAAGAAAAAGCGAGTAGCGTTTCTTTAACAAAATAATTTTCTACTCTACTTGTTTATGGAGTAGAAATTGATAAAATAAAAAACGCTGGTGTGACTACTACAATGAAATCATTAGTGTCAATGAATGAGAGTGAGTCAAAGATATCTTATGCATGGGGTTGGAATATCGTTGGCACAAAAAATATTAATGGAGGTAGTTTTTCTGCTTCTATACCACTTTGTAATATTCTCGGGTTTGCAGAAGATTTTAAGAAAGTAGTGATAAATAGTAGACACGAATTGATATTGTTACGAAGCAATACTAACCTGAACGCGGTAAAACTGAATACTGGTGAAGTTGTAGATGATGTTCAAATAAATAAAATTGTTTGGCGTGTACCGCACGTTAAAGTGTCAGACAAAGAGAAAATAAGTTGACTAAAACTGTTAGAGAAAGACCGTCTACTCCAGATGATTTTTAGAAATTGGGATCTGTATGAATATCCTACTTTACCTAAAACAACGAAACATACTTGGTCTATTAAAACATAGTCACAAATAGAGAAACCGAGATATGTTATTATTGGTTTACAGACAAATAGAAAAAACAATGCAAGCTCTGATATGTCTCTGTTCGATCACTGTCATATTCGTGGCGTTAGAGTATACCTCAATTCAAACTACTTCCCATATGAAAATCTAAATGTGAATTTTGCTAATAACAGAATTGCTTTATTATACGAACAATACACTAGATTCCAGCAGTCATATTACGGTCGTCGCGCGGAGCCTTTATTAAGCGAAAAACAATTTAAAGACTTGGCACCCCTCTTTGTTATTGATTGCTCCAGGCAAACAGATAACTTGAAGGCAGGTCCGGTTGTGGATGTAAGAGTAGAAATTGAAACTTATTTGGATATACCCGATCAAACTTCAGCAGACTGCCGTATATTAAAGACTGTATAATTCAGTATAAACCGTTGAGCAATACCGTAAGGAAAATATCATGAATCCCGAAAGTATATTATTAGACGTTCAAGGATTTAAGGACTTCTACAACAATTTTATAGTAAAAGAATAGCTTATTATTTTTCAAGTGACTAATAACTTAAAAGTCGACTAAATGTTTGCAACAAATAAAATAACTTGCCAGCGATTAAATATTTTCGCGACTATTATATTATGTAAGTTCAAAATTAAGGGTCTTATAAAACTAAAAACTAGCAGCTGCGTTTAGGTAGCAAATAAACTATACCAGTCAATTGAAATATTAGGCGAGGAGCAATATATAATTACTTGGTGACTAATAATGTCAGTAGGGTGGCAAAGATTATATTACCAAGTATTTCGTGCCGTCTAAAAACCCACTTTCAGGCTTCGCTTTGCGGGCAGCTCTAAATGTTAAAAAACTGAAAAGCAAAAAATAATAAACCTTAAAATTATGAGTCGGCGCTTTGAGTGATCTTTGTTCATTGATTTTTCAGCGGCGACTCAAAACAACTCAACTTAGTTTTGTATATTTTGTGTAATATTTTAGTGAATTACCAGTATTTAGTGATTTATATGTGGAGATGAGTCAGTAGAGTTAGCTGGACCAAGTCGTGAAATAAATTGTGATGAAGGAGTGCCGGATTACTATTCAAGTGGAGCACAATCAGAGGATCAAGGACCAACGAAACCCAAACGTGGACGAAACAAACTTTGGGTTTTTAAATCTACATTTTCAAACTTGAAAGAGGCGGAAGATTTCGTGAATTCAAAAAATACTAGGTTTCGTAAATTTACGCAAATGACAGGTGTAATAAAGTTCGGAAGAAGGGACCACAGTGTGCGGCGGAACTTTATTTGTTATTTGAGAGTGGAACCGAAAATGTTCTTGCATATCATACAAATGCTGAACATAATCACGAAGATATTGGCACTCGAGGCGACTACGGCATCGACGCTCATACTAAAACAGAAATCAACAGACTCTTTGACTTTCATTTGAAGCCTAAAGCTATATTGGCTTCTCTTCAAAAAATTGATGTAATAAAGTTGCCTACGAAAATTCAACTAAATAATTATTTAATTGATAGGCGGCGCGTGAAATTCGGTGTGAATACTATTCACTTAGGTGAATTAGAAGAGTGGATTCATGATCATGAAGCTATTCCTGAAGATTAGGATAAACCATTTCTTATGAAGTACTGTATATTAGAGAGTGACCAACCGATCTTCAGATATGTTTTGACAACAAGAAAATTATTAAAGTTTGTATGTTCTTCTGACGTTTTTCACGCTGATGCAACCTACAAATTGATATGGCAAGGCTTTCCTGTTTTGATTGTTGGAACTATAAATAATGAAAAAAAAAATATCCCCTTTGCTTAAGAGTTTCCACTAATGAACAAGAAGAAGACTTTGAGATGATTTTTAGTGGATTAAAGGAGAAAGTTCATTCACTGTTTGATCATGATTTACAACCAAAAGTATTAGTGTGTGACGCAGCTCAAGCAATAAAAAATGCTTTTATCCATGTTTTTGGTTCTGATACTTCTGTGCGTATGTGTTGGGCGCATGCTAAAAAAAATATGCAATAATCTGTTGAAAAGTTTGTAGAAAAAAGATACAGAAAAGATATTTTACAAGATATTTTACACCCTTTGCATAATGCATCATCAGTTGATGTTTTCAATGCTGCTGCCCATGCTTTTGTTGCCAAACATGCTACTAAGACAGCATTCATTCAATACTTTAAAAGGGAATGGCTAGTCAAAAACCCTAACTGGTACTTTGGGGCTGCAGCAACCCTTTCACCGACCACAAACAACGCTTTAGAAGCATTTAACAAGACTTTCAAAGATCATAATACGATGCGGGAACGTTTTCCCCTTTCACGTTTCCTTGTTGTGGCGAGTGATATGGTCACCCAATGGTCAAACCAAATCTCTGAAGACTTATTCCCAGAGACACACAACATTGAACTCAAAGAATGGACAGAAGGATATTGTTGGGCAAAGCAGAACATTAAAGTATAGACTTTAGCATCGGATTATTCAAACAATGTATATATAGTACCTAGTGAGAAAGCTAGGGCTACGGATATGACATATAACGAAACATGGCATACATTTGATGAGTATAAAGAAAAAAGCTTTGCGTTCTGGAAAGTTGTACTGCTAAGAACAGAATGGAAAAAAGGCATGTGCAATTGCCCTCAATTTTTTTAAATATATGTGTGTTCAACATAATAGGCCTTGCCATAAGGTTGAAACTAGCCACTCCGCCTTTAGATGCCAAATTGATTCCAATTGGTCAAAAAAGAAAGCGAGGGCGTCCTGCCAAATCTAAACCTGCCCTAATAATAAAGTAATAATAATTTTTTTTACACGCTTTATATTACCTTCACTTGTATGTATGTATGTTTGTTTGTAACCGACTCCTTATAGCGCGATTTTGACCCACTTTAAACGACCCGATTTCATTCAAACTTTGCACACCTGTCAAGGACCGATGACAATGCAATAATTTCATAAATTTGTGCCATTATTCTTGCCAGGGTTACCAGGATAGCAAAAAAACTGTTTTCGAAAACTACGCTGACATACGTCACAAACTAATTTGTGCCATTATCATTGCCAGGGTTACCAGGATAGCAAAAAAACTGTCTTCGAAAACTACGCTGACATACGTCACAAACTGCGCTGACATACGTCTCAAAATTCGAAACACCCTAAAAATAGAAAATAAATGATAGTACTAAAAACACGCTTCCATTTAAAACCAAACTAAAAATTATAAAATAATAGAAAAAAAGCGTGGGGTGCTTTTTTAGGTATTATTGATATCAGGCACCCCACGCTTTTTTTCTATTATTTTATAATTTTTGGTTTTCAATGGAAGCGTGTTTTTTAGTTTTTTAAATTATTATTTTTATTTAATTGTGTCTACCTGCGTAGCTTTTTATTGTGTAACTTTAATACTTATGTATAACTACTGTCTTCTATGATTTTTAAAAAATAAATAAAAGTAATTACTCTTTTTATGTTTTTAATTCATTCGCCTATAATTTTGAAAATAAAAGCCGCAAAATATTTTTTCTTCATGCCATTTTAGAGTTTATATATTTATTCTTCATACAAACAATTTTAAATAGAATCTGATTTGTTTTATTTATGAATGCCCATTTTCTATTTTATTTTCATCATTAAGTTTTCGCTTAGTTAATTCAGTTCCCAAAAGAAAAACTTGATGCTAGTTTAAATTAAAACGGAGCTTATAACTGATTTATTAATATGCTACCTTTTACTTATTACGATACTCCTTATTAGCTGCCAACCCATTATATATGGTACCCACTCTATTTTTTTTAAACCTATATTCATTTTACTTAGTTGCTGCATTAAATACATGCCTAAAAGAATTAGTTTTAGCCACTCGTGATTACACCCAAACCTTCTTAGTAAAGCCTCCATACTTATTCAGATACTTACCAAGCAATGAACTGAAGCAAGTTAAATGGATTGAAAAAAACAGAGGCATTTATTGGAATGAAGGATATGTTGACTAAAGAGAATTCCATCGTATAATCGTTCCATACTTACAAAATAAAGAAACCATTGTAAAAGGTTTGGAGAAGGTGCAGTGGGTAAAGGATCTATGGGTAAATTGTAAGGTATCAGAACTTGGTGAAAAACAATGTCCTAATTTATCTATTTTGCATAAAAAATACTGTAATGTAGATTCGAACTTAAATTGTAATAACCATTTAAAGCAATGTCCCCTTGTGTTGAGTATTAAAAAGTATTTAGACTGGTAATAAAATGCTTACATATGTTTTATAAATAAAAATCTTTTATTTCTAAAATAATCTTTTATTTCGCTATAATAAACCTAACCAAATAACATAATACATACCTAAGAAAATAAAACAATACATTATAATATTACACAAAATGATATTAAAAATCACTGTCTATCAAAGATTTTGATATTTTCTTAACTAATTGCTCATTTATTATAACATTCTCACTATCACTTTCACTGTCACTGGTTTGAGGATTGTTAAAGAGATCTACGACCGAAATTTTTATTAGCCTTATACCTTGTTGCCGTATTCGGCTCATAACGAAAGATTTTGTTGGTTTTTGTTTCTTTAACGTTTCTCTGCGCACTGCGTACTGGCTGAAGACAACCTCAGATTCAGACATCTGGAACAATTAAAAAATGTTAACGCTGTTGTGAACACAAGTCTATAATTAGTTACGTCTTAATAACAGGATAAATGTAATAGTTTACTTACCGTTGACTTAATTGTGATGCAGCACTTTTATTTTAATAATAACAACAATTAGATAAAATTAGAACAGAAAAATGTTACACAATAATGTAAAGGTTGTCACTCACTGAGTGTATAATTCAAGCATTAAATCAGTGAATACGTTCGAGCTAGTGTTACAAGGCGCGAATGCTTCCTAGTAAGTACATCGAGCGGGTAAAATAGTTGCACACATGTTTCCAGTCAGTGACTACCTTTAACTATAAAATGTTCATAGTAAGCATTTTTGTCTCCAAGTTTAGGTCAATGAACTGATATGTGTTTGTTTCTAAATAATTATTTCGATACGGATGTTGTGATCATATTACATGATTCTTACTTATGATGTTGCGAAACTTCAATAGTCTAGATTTAATTACATGTTATTTAACCGACTTCAAAAAGGGGGGATGATGTCTTTGAATAAGTTTCTAATAAATAAAACAAGTAGTCAATTGTTTCACATTTTATTTATATTTCTACAAAACAGTAACTTATATCCAAACAATGAGTAATATTAAGTAATAACTAATAATTATAACTAATACAGTACTGTCTAAAACACCAAATTTTTTAGAAGAAACGCGTGACCCCAGGCTTGCGTTAATATTTTCCCTACAGATATCGCCCGTTTATCGTCATTGCTAGACAATGCAATTTTGTTGACACTCTGAGTAACTATTACATGCTTAATTGATTTAAAAATTATATTTTTTCTACGTACCTATAACTCCACCTTTAAATAAAGTATTTTCATAATCTGTGATGTCTAAGTCTCTTACTACGCATGATTTCACACCCTTCGCTTTTTAAATTATTCTATCAAGAGTTTTTGTGGAGTAAAGTTTTGATCTCAAACTAACAAAATCAGATATACATTTCCCTGCCATTTCATCTTTGAACAGGCCTGGTACTTTTTTGTTCATTAAGGGTATCTTAAAATCATTGTTATTATCATAGTTACTGGTGTCAAAATATTTAAAAAAAATTAAACTTTAAGTCATGATAAAAATCATTAGTATTTATTTTATAGACAAAAGAATGTGTATCTGTATAACATAGCTGTACTCTATCTTCATAAAAAGGTTTTACAATATTGAAATGAAAGTCATACATGTGTGACTTCATCATCATCATCATTTCAGCCGTAATACGTCCACTGCTGGACATAGGCCTCCCCCAATTTGGGGGGTGTTGCCATAATCGCTACGCTTGGAAGGCGGATTGGCGATCGCAGTATGGTGGCGAGATGTATAGAGAACGCTGCTGCCCATTCTCTAGTACTGACTGTACTGTTCTGTGTGTGACTTAGAAAGTTCTAATACAGTGAATCCAATATAAATAGGCTTATCTAAAATAATTCGATCAGGTTTCATTTGTATTGCAACTAAAGAACAATGACCACTTTCCATACATTTCAAAACCTGACAATAAAAGTTTATGTTTAGTTATAAGGTATAGTAGACAGACTACCTGTAAGTTTAGAAAATAATGCCTCATGGTCATTTTTACGATTTAAACGCTACGAAGTCCAAAAAATATTAATGTTACTTTTTAGGTTAGGACTTGCCGTTAAGATGTTAGAAGTAAATAATTATAAACTCTCGAATTGTAATCTAAAATAGGAATACTTAGGTGTGGTCGAACTGTCTTTTTTATTTTGTGTATACCTTCAACTTACGTCGCTGCTTAGGCTCTCGATGATTGGCACTAATAAATAAATCGAGTGTTGAGCATAATAATTTCTGTTTCTCCAGCACAAATAACTTGTACTTACTAACTAGTTAATACATTTTTAGTAAAGAAAAACGATAAATAGTATCTTTTACCTGTTGTATGTATTGTTAAAAGTGATCACTTATGTACCCAACACATTTTATTGGCTTACGGTATGTACACAGTAGCTACATATAGTAAAAAAAGGGAAAAACAAATTATACGCTATGTTTAAGTGAAATGGTTTATTAATTATCATCATTATCATCTAAATCTTTTATAACTACATCGTCCAGAAATTCTGCTGGAGCAGAGATATTTTCCTGATACCTAGCCCACCCAAAATACCACACTATGTCATAGCGTGAGCGCAACATCCAATGGTTCGTCGACCGACCAAACAATTACAACAATATTCGACTATACCAGCTCTGCCAGACACATAATTTTTCATTAAAATGTAGACATCATATTGTTTTCTTGAAATATGTCTGGACTTAATTTTTCCTCTTATTAATGTTAAGGCACTACTTCCTCTCTGATTGTATTGAGAAAAATCTTGTGTGTCCCTACATATTTCTATTCTATATGATTCATGAGATCGATCCTGGTCGAGATAACCCTGAAGCTTGAGCATCATCACTGCTTGTCGTTAATTGAGGAGTTCATTATAAGGTTCACTAATGTCAATGTCATCTTCTTCAGTCATCTGAAATAGGAAAGACCATATTTACTTTTTTGATTTACAATTGATATAGGTAATAGTTTAATGCCAAGATTAACAGTTCAAAACGAAACATGAAATAACAACACAAATCTGTATTAGTTTTAACCCATCTTTCGGTAATTTGCTAGTGTGTTGTCATACATTATAAAGAAGCGCCACGCTGTTAGTTTGAATAGGACATGATAGATAGTTTTAGATTAAACATTATAAAAATAAATACTTACGATTACTGGTAATAACCACTTCCATTCGCTAAGAAGCGAAATAACTCTTGTGTTGAGTTCATAAACGAGATAACGTCGAAACGTTTTTAAACAGACGTTGCAGTTTATGCAAGGTATATGTCGACTCTTTGTTGACGGCGGCATTATTAAGAGGGCGGGTTTACAACAATATGGAAAGCAAAGGTCGTCAGATGAGGAAGGTATCGAGGTCCAGGGGACAGCAAATAGAGTCGTAAAAAGAAGTAACACATACAAAACGACACAGTGTACAACGAGATGCTAACGCACCAACTAAGGACTGCGCCAATGTCCCTCGTAGAACTGTCAAATGTCAAAAAAATCCGTTTCAGTCATCCAAACTTAATTACATACTGAATGATTAATTTATTTAATCAATATTTTATTTTCAATGAATCTGTATTATACAAAGACTAATAAAGAAATACATAATGATTGAATAAAACCTAGAATAATGTGTAAAACTCAGACACAGAGATGTATAAAGTTAGGTAGTAGTACGTAAAATGGAACGTCGTAGAAAAAGGTAATTGAGATGCGCTCAAAACATGGTAATATGTGTACCTTAGACGTAAAATAAGCTTATGGAAAAACTTGAAAATATTTTTTCCCTGCGTTTCTTTTAAAATTGTTATAAGTGTATTTGATACATAATCCAATTAGATAAATTTTAACATTTATTTCATTACTATACATAGTCAGGTGAAAAATGGTCATTGTTCTTTTCTGAGAAGATAGGGGCACTATGGAAATAGGGGTTGGCTACAAGTCTCTCGGCGGATATTGATTTCTTGGTTCGGTTAAATTTGTCGCACTATTGATTAACTAAATGAACAGTTACTCTATTTTCAGTATTTTCTAATGTCTTACCAAAAACACTGTTGTTTAACAACTTAAAGAAGTCTTGTTCGAAAGTGTTTAATTCTATGTACTGTTTTAAATAGGGACTTTGTCTGAAAGTAATAGCTTTATGAACTTTACGTAATATTAAACCATGTTCTAGACACTTTTTTAAATGATCGTAATGTATAACATAATTATTGTTTTACCGCCTGGAGGTATACATTTCTCGGGACAAAAAGGTAAATCATTATGATGATTGTGTAAATGTTCAGCGTACAAGAGATCAACTTCTAAAATAAAGCCCCACTCAGCCCTTTCATCTTCACTAAGAAATCTAAAACCTGAATATGGCAAATACTGACACATGCTGAAACCGTAAAGATTATTACAATCTATATATGCAATATAACTCTGAGGCTTTGATGTATTATACTCAGGCATGTATTTATTATTGGCTTTTGCATACCTATGGGAACACATGCACAAACCTCCTCGTATACCACTTTGAATCATTCTGATGGTCCGACACTAGTTCTAACTGAACGCCTGTTTTAAGCAACATTGCGTCAAAGGACAAACTAGGTGCGGTAATGAAAACGCAGGATCTAGTTTATAATGTTGTTTGCATATTTTACGAAACTTTGGAAATATATCTGTCAATAAAAGTACGTCTGTTTTTAAGTATAAATCCGTATACTCGCCTAAATCCTTTACTTTAAATTCGCTCCATACAGTCTTAGCATGATTATAATCTTCATCGCTAATATCTTCGTTAGTTAAAGAATTATGAAAACAAGATTATACCTTTCCGTGTTAACAAACTAAATTTTCTTTCATCAGAAAAGTTAGATAGAAGATTGACAAAATCTTCTGTCTGCATTGTTTTAGCAAGTTTCTCTAAACTAGTTCCTAAAAAGTTAAGGGAATCTAAAAACCTTATTTGTATATACTCATAATCAGCAATATGAATAAAGTTTGTGAATGTAATATATTTTTCCTTGTTACGCGGTATTATTTTAATGTGTCCGGGAATTTCGCCTAAATTTTTTATAAACAAATGACAGTCGTATCCAGATAAATTATGAAAAAATATTGGAACAAACTTTGGTATTTTATGTTGTAGATTTCAATGTTGATGTGCTGTGCCTCGGTATCGTCCTGTAATATGACAGTGATCCCTAACTCTATCGGTTAACAGTAAATTTTCACATATATAACACTTAACAGCGAGCCTAAAATTAAGAGCATCTTCTTCTGTGAATATCATAGGTTCGCGTTTGGTTAGAATTCTATACATATATTGATTTAGCATCTTCAGTCAAAAAATTTACAAATTTTGTATCACAGTTATTACCGCGATAACTTCTATAGCCTTTAACAGTCCCATTAAATGATGATACATTATTATGTGCAAACGCAGCTGGCACGTGTCGTTGTGAGTATGACGTATTAGCGGAGTCAAATTCATCGTTGGAAATAGGTTCCAGCAATGTTTCGAAATCTGCGTAAGTAACGAATGGAATGTCTTGTTTTCTATCATAATTTTTAAATTTTAAATGAGATCCTTGTTCTGGTAAATCTGTCACAACCCCTCCACATAAATGTGTTTCAATTTGACTGAGAGTTGGAAAGAACAATAAGCAAGTTTCGCAGAAGTATAGTTTACCATGATGTTTAGTTAACTGATTTCTAACTAGTCGAGGTAAATCTTTGATTAGACAATAATGAGAATTATCGTTCTTTTCTAAAAACAAGAGATGGATGCTCTTAGACTTATTATTCGTTGATGTATGCAAAGGTCCGATGATTGTCTTATAATTTTCGTCTCGCATGGAACATCATTCCATTCTGTATCTGGAGAAGGGCGTTGTTAGCTGCGCTACAGTTTATACTTTTGCAGCTACCATCGTTTTACTTGTCAAACTTGTCCTGTGTTATTGCCCCGAAATAAAAAAATTTAAACTTTTAAACTTTAAACTATATTAAAGTAAAAATAATAGTATTTAAAATTACCTGCAACATATAAATACAGGATGTAAGGGTAAACACCGTTGTCACTTAACCCATGGGTAGTTTGACTTTAATATAAAAAACAGAGCCAGTTAAAAAAATTAAATATTTTCCTAAAAAGGTTTAAAATGAATTTACGCGCGAGAAATGAGCAACGCTAAGACGCGGCGTTACGTGCGCTCGCTAGCGAGTAGCGAGACTGACAGCTGACTGACTGGGATCGCGACCCGTGCGTCGGCGTCGGGCAACGCGGCGTATTGAGACGCAAGTTTGTTGCCCTCGCGCATAGGGTGAAATGTTCTTGTGGAAAAAAGCATATTTTCTTTAAAAAAAAGGTTGTTTTTTTTCATTGATTTTACGTTCTATTGACGAAACCAAATCACTGGTTTCAAGGATAACGGTGTTTACCCTTACATCCTGTACTTATATCAATTATCCAGATGTCAATTGTCCAGATGCGTAAATATTTATTTTCATACGAAAATTTTAAATTCCCGGTAAATACCAATAACGTCTTTTGAACAGGTTTCACACTCCGTCGTTGATTTTAGATAATACTAGCTTTTGCCCGCGGCTTCGCGCGCGTGGATGTCGGAAATTAATGCAAGAGGATGTACTACCGCGATAAGATAGGGCTTGGTTTAGTTGAATATAAGTCTTCCTGGTTTTTCTTAACGCTCCTATTTTACCTATACAGACACTCAATCATTTACCAGATACCGAACATAATTATAGGTGTTGAGTTCCGGACGCGGAGGATGGTCACTCAGTACTTTTGAAGTTTGAACTGATGTCGAGGAGAAATTAAAACAACTGATTGAGTTTGTCTTAATTGTACTATAATATTGTTTTCCTTAAGTTGAACCTTGTTGACAATGAGCCTAACTAAACGGCGGAGAATCTTAACACCGACTTCTATTTCGCCGTCAACACCATCTAGTTATGCAATGTACAACTTTGCGAACTTTTGAACTAAGATCTTGGTGAGCGGGTTTTGAACAAGCATGGTTCTTAACAATAGGAATAGTACTGTTAGGTCTTGAGGATGATAAAAATCAAACGACTGGGTTGAGACACTAAACAGTATTGGTTCTTTTTTTTCTTTTTTTTTTTGAAGGACATTTCGTAGTTAATCTGAAAAGATTCTGACTACTTAAACGGATTTTCGCCCGGCGATTTCTAAAAAGTTAAACTTTTTAGACCTCCAGCCGGGCCATAGTAAAAATTAAAACTAAAGCGAAAGTCCTAAGGGTAACCCCGAGGGGGGTTCGCACCTCGGCTTAGGCGATCACTGGGGGAGGGCAGCAAGGGACATGCTGGATCTGGGTTAAATTATTTAGGGGCTAATTTAAAGCTACAGGCGCAGCATCGCGGGCTGGCTCATGCAAGGGTCGGGAGGGACTATTAAGTCGGGGTCGCGACGACGGACCTCGGCGGCGAGGTCGGTACGATTTGTGTCTGTGTGTTGTTCTCACTGTACTGGTCTCTTTTCGACTCTCCTGGAGGAGAGTAGTGGGATCATCGGGTTCGCTGAGAATGTGCCGCGGACGGTGGACTTTACTGATACGGGAGGGGGTATAGCTAGCTGCCGCGACAACCAGAGGGTTGCGGTGGGTCACTGCTTTATCGAAGAAACGCTTCGAAGCGCGTTTCATGTACTGCTGGGTCGTAGGGATCCTGAGATCTAAATGGAGATTGATATTCCTGACATACCAGGGCGCACCTGTGGCTTGTCGGAGAAAACGGTTCTGGAGGGTCTGCATCCTATGGATAAATCGGGGTTTAGTATGTGCAAACACGGCGCTTGCATATGTCATGATGGGCCTAATACAAGCGAGGTAAATGCGCCTCTTACACTGAAGCGACAATTTACTACGCTTGTTTAGGACGCAATGGAGCCTACCGAGAGCGAAAGCGGCCCGCGAGCGGACCTGCTTTATGTGCTCGAAAAAGGTGAGGTGTTCGTCAAGGATGACACCTAGATATTTGGCTTGCTTTCCCCAAGGGATTTGCTTGCCGAACATAGAGATGGGTCGGGGAGGGGGGGTGATTTTTTCGCGGTCGGGTGTAGAAGACAGCCTGACTTTTATCGGGATTGAGGTTTTATTTTATAAAATGTTGGGCTATTTATACACATGAGTAAATGTCAAGAAAAAGTGGGCAACAAGTAAAGTTTATAATTTAGGTTAACCAATCACTGCACAGCACGCATTAGTCCGTAGTTTCACAAAACTAACGACAGGGGGCGCCACCATCGCGGTGACGGTAGCTAAGCGCTAGGGCTCCCCGGCCGGTCGATGGCGTGGCGCGCGCGGCGTGCGCGGCGCGCTGCGAGTGTCGTAGGCAGTTATGATGATGCAGCTACAGTGCTCCCCCTCAAGCGAAGCGTACGGGTCGCCGGACAGTCCGTCCGGATGAAGTCTTCTGTACGAGATCATCAGGTGGCAATGTCGATGAGGCGTCGTCGTTGACCGTGTACGCCGGCTTCAGCCGATCTATTGACACTGAACTTTGCCGACCTGGTAGCTGCAATGAAAAAACACTTTGTTTTCACGCTTCAACACGGTGTAAGGCCCGTCGTATGTTGGTTGCAGTGGTTTGCGTACTGCGTCAACTCTAATGAAAACTGAGTGGCATCTATCTAGGTCTGAATGCACGAATATGGTACGGTTGTTGCTGTGCGGCTTGATGCATGTTGGCTTGACACTGTCTATTGTTCTGCGTATTTTATCGACGTATTCTGAGTCCATGATTTCACTGCGTGGTGTTGGTGAGAAGAAATCACCTGGGAGTCGTATGTTACAGCCGTAGGTGAGCTGCGCAGCAGTAACACCAGTATCAGTGCGACAAGCAGCGCGCAGTCCAAGCAGTGTGGTCGGTAGCTCGTCGATCCATGTGCTTCCCTTTGTGAGACGTGCTGTGAGCGCGGCCTTGAGTGATCTGTGCCAGCGTTCTATCATACCGTTGCTTTGTTGGTGGTACGGCGTTGTACGTACACGGTGTATTCCCAGTAGGTTGGTTAAGGCGTTGAACAGCTGACTCTCAAATTGCCGTCCTTGGTCACTAGTCAGAGTCTCTGGGCATCCAAATCTCGCGATCCACATCTCATATGTTGTCCTCGCGATGGTTTCTGCAGTAATGTCCATGATCGGCGTTGCTTCAGGCCAACGGGTCTTATGGTCGATAATGGTAAGTAAATAACGATGGCCGGTTGATGACGTAGGTAGTGGGCCGACGATGTCAATGTGTATGTGCTTGAAACGCTCGGTAGGTGCGAATGTTGATAGCTTGCTGCTGGTATGGCGATGCACCTTCGCTCTCTGACAAGCTATACATGACTTGGTCCACTTGCCGATATGTACATTCATGCTTGGCCAGAAGTACTTCTCTTGCATAAGTTTTCGCGTTGGTCTAACACCAGGATAACTTATTCCATGCAGCGCGGTAAAATCAGCTAATCGGAAATCCTGTAGTAAGTATGGTCTTACGTTGTTAGTCGACGTTTCACAGTATATTTTATCATTACTATCTGGCAAAGTAATTTGTTTGAATTGAATATTTTTTTATTTTTTCAATGTGGGTAATTCTATATCTTTATTTTGTGCTTCTCTCAGGCTTGAATAATCTACGGTTGTGGGGCAGGTAATCGTCTCGATGCGTGATAGTGCGTCTGCCACTACGTTTTCCTTTCCACTGATGTGTCGAATATCGGCCGTGAACTCACTGATGAATAACAACTGTCGTGTTCTTCGTTTGGTTTCACTGTCCGATGAAAGTTTCGATATGGCGTAGGTAAGCGGCTTGTGGTCGGTGAACACGATCAATTCACGTCCCTCGTGCATTTTTCTAAAGTGCTTCACTGCCATGTACATTGCAAGTAGTTCCCGATCATAGGTACTGTACTTCAATTGCGTATCCGATAATTTCTTTGAAAAATAACCGAATGGTTGCCACATGTTATTTACGTGCTGTTGAAGTACCGCGCCGGCGCAACTGTTCGATGCGTCGCACATGATTGCGAGTGGGGCGGTGTGGCAGGGATGTGCGAGCAGTGCGGCGTCGCGTAAGCTCTTCTTGCAATCCTCGAATGCGTGTGATGATTCATCAGTCCACTGGATAATTGTTTTATCGCGTTTTTTTGAATTATGTAGATAGGCATTTAGCGGCGCTTGTAAACTTGCGGCGTGTGGAATGTTATCACGGTAATAGTTAAGCATTCCAAGAAAACCGCGTAATCCTTCTACCGTCTTGGGTTTGGGATAGTCGTTGATGACCTTGACTTTCTCTTCTGGTGGTCTAATGCCTTCGCTTGATACTGTGTATCCTAGGAACTTGACTGTTTGCTGGCCGAAAACGCATTTTGCTGGGTTTATTGTTATTCCATTATCTTCTAATCGCTTGAGTACGGTGCGCAAATGTTCTCGATGTTCGCTGTCGTTTGTTGACACTACCAATAGGTCGTCGACGAATGGAAATACAAAATCCAATCCTCGTAGGGTGTCGTGTATAAAACGTTGGAATGTCTGTCCCGCGTTTTTGAGTCCGGGGCACATTCTCGGGAATTCGAACAGTCCGAACGGTGTGATGATGGCGGTTTTTTCTATATCTTGTTCTCGGACGATTATTTGTTGGTATGCGCGGTTCAAATCGATTGTTGATAGTACTTTCTTGCCGGCCAGGTGGTAGGTGAAATCTTTGATTCTAGGTATAGGGTAGCGGTCCGGTTTAGTCACTGAGTTCAACCGTCGGTAATCGCCACAGACGCGTAGATCGCCGTTTTTCTTATCTACCACGTGTAGCGGGCTTGACCATGGGCTTTTGCTTGGTCTGCATAGGCCTTGATCAATCATGGCTTCGAACTCGTGTCTGACCTGAGCGTAGCGGTGTGGCGGTATTGGCCGTGCTCGACAATATATTGGCGGTCCTGTAGTTTCGATGTAATGTTCGACGTTGTTCTTCGGGCTTAATTTCATTGACGTCACTCGAGTTGTGCCCGGGAAATCAGCGAGCACGTCGTGATATGATTGCTGTAGGTCGACACTACGTACTGTGGGTAGGTTTGAAACACGTGCTGGTGCTGCGATTGAAAGTTTGGTTTTAATGTCAATCAGCCTTCGATTTCGTAAATCGACATTAAGATGGTGATGATTGAGGAAATCAGCTCCGATGATAGGTTTGCTGACGTCGGCGACTACAAACTTCCATCTATATGGCCTGCGTAGGTTCAAGTTCAGCTCCAGCGTTTTTTCTCCGTACGTGGGTATGACGGTGTTGTTAGCGGCATACAGGGTGAATGGTAATTTCTTCGTGTGTTGGCCTTTTGTCCGTGATAGTACCGATATGTTCGCACCTGTGTCTACCAGAAATGTGAGTCGCGATGTCTTGTCATAAATGAATAGGCGGTATGATTCGTTGTAGACGCCAGAGTCCACCGCATCTAGCGCTTGTGCTAGTTTTCCGTATTCTTAGGATGTTCCCTGTTGTCATAAGAACATGGTTGACGACAGCGTCTTGCATCTCTGCCAAACTTTCTGTGGTAATAGCAGAACGGTGATGGTGTACCTGATCGTGAGCGAGACGGCGTGTATAAATCTGAGCGTGCGCGTGTGCGCGATCTGTGCGTGGAATGTTCTCGACCGCGGTATCGACAGCGGCACGTGTGATGTTGCGACGACTTTAGTGAAGCTACCTCCAGTGATAATTTTCTAATTTCTTCGACTAGGTATTGTGCATCGCTTTTCGGCTGACCTTGCGTTCTCGGTTGCTCACATGTTAGAGCTGCGACTTCCTGTGCTTGTTCAGTCTTCTTGTCGGCTAGTAGCGATAACTCGTCTAGGCTGGTTTCTTTAGTGACGACGAGAACGGATCGTACCTGGGCTGGGAGATGATTCATCCACATGAGTCGCAACGTGGAATCTGGTAGAAAGAAAAGAAAGAAAGAAATAAAATACGTTTATTTGCGGTAAATATGACGCAAAGACAAACTAAACACAACACAAATATTAAAAAAAAATTGCTGGGGAAAATATGCGTCAAATCCACGCAAAACGGCCATCGCTCAGCATAATACTGCGACTCTGTGCGAGACAGAGCCCCAGCGCTGGTTTTTAGCGACAGCCGGCGCTGACGTGTGACGTCGGACGGTACAGCAAGTCATGACTAAAAAGAAGTAACAATACTAAATCTTAAAAAATAAATAACAAAATATTAAAGAGTAAAAGAGATACAATTTTAAAACTTAAACAATAAAAAACACATTATTATAAAGTGGCAACATTTTGTTGCAACAGCAATATGACGCACGCGCCGCCAGATATTATTTATCTGTGCCATTCTTGACAGAGACCATGCATAATGTTTGTTTATTTTGACTGTGGTTACATAATAATAAAAACATCATGGCGGCGCTTAGCAGGCATTACATAATTAGCAATATTGATTCGAGAATGCTATGCTATCTTAGGAAATTGTTAAGTGTTATTGATTGTGGAAAAGGTGTGTATGATAGTGTGGGATGGTGTAGATCACTGACTCGGTGAATTAAAACTAGGAGATCGAACACGGATCGGTAACAAAATGGTAAGTAAAATTACAAAATAGAATTAGTTAGGCACAAATGCATTAGATAAGTACTTAATTGTAAATACGTCATGTGATACAAAATAAATGAATATTATTATTAAAACACAAATTATACTGGATGATTAATTAAATAAGTTAGGATTAATTTAAATGTATGTTACATAGATTGTTTATTTAAATTACAGGGACAAGGGATAAAAGAAGAAGTTAGACAAACAAACAGTTCCACTTTCAGAAGAGCGAAATGCTAAGCCACACAGCCGACGCTATAGATGATCCCAAACCAGAGCCTGCGGGCCATGATACCTGAAGTATGAAACAACACTTAGATTTTATTGTTAGGAGTTCAGTGAAATTTGCTTATGCATAAGTAACTTTTTGTGTTGAAATTTGAAAGATTGTATTGATTCCAGGCGTCGCATTGGTGGTGGGAGATCATTCCAACAGCGCGTGGCCGCAAACTTGAAACACCCCCTGAAAGCTGTAGTTCTATGCATTGGCACTGTCAGAGGGCTTACCATGGAACGAAGACCATACCTCAAATGGTTTTGCTTCCAGCTCAGCTTTTCATAAAGATAGTGTGGTTTTTGAGAAGTAACAATGCCAAACAACAAGTTGGCCAAATGAAGCTTCCTCCTGGCAGCCATTTTTAATAATTTGAGTTCATTAGCAAATGGAGTAACATGACTTCTTCGTGGGACGTTGACACAGAAACGAACACAGGCATTTTGAATGCGTTGGATCACACGCTCCGTTCTTGAAAGCAGGCATGGGCCATACACTGTATCACAGTAATTTAACTTGGATAGGATGAGACTATCAACAAGTTGTTTCCGGAGTGGTATGCTCAGGTATTTCCGTATTCCTAATACTTTTAGCCTATAAAAACAATTACGGAGGACGTTGTTTACATGGGCCTCAAAGCGCAGCTCTGGGTCCATAATAAGCCCTAAATTGCATGTCTGCTCCACTCTCTCAATTTTCTCTCCCATTATGATTATCTCAGGGTTGGTAGACAGTATTACACCAACTTGTTTCTTAGAACCCAGTACCATGAATTTAGATTTAAGGGGGTTCAGAACGAGTGAGTTCTCCTCTGACCATACAACCACCCTATGCAAGTCCTCGTTCATTTTTTGCACTGCTAAAGATGTTTCATCCCCTTTGAAAGATATATACAACTGGATATCATCAGCATACATATGATATTTACAGTTAACAAACTGCCGGTTCTCTGACTCTTCGTAGACCGATATCAGGCGTTCTTTCAACGAGTCGTACTGTCGTGTTGCAGGCGGGTCGTATAGCAAAACACAAATTTGTTCTACATCTTGCTTTTTCAATCGCGCGATTACCATCTGCGCTAGCTCACGCTGTCCTTTCTTTAAATCATGCGTGGCGGCTTCAAAGCTAACGAACCATAAACGGGCTCGGTCGCGCCAGAATGCTGGGATCCGTAGCGATAGCGAGATACCTGCTACTTCGGGGATGTTCAGTGCTGTAGATTCACTTTTAGCGTTTTCTGGGTGATTGGCCATGATGTGCGATGGTTGCGATTAGTTGTTCTCGGAGTCACCACTGTTAGGTCTTGAGGATGATAAAAATCAAACGACTGGGTTGAGACACTAAACAGTATTGGTTTTATTTTATAAAATGTTGGGCTATTTATACACATGAGTAAATGTCAAGAAAAAGTGGGCAACAAGTAAAGTTTATAATTTAAGTTAACCAATCACTGCACAGCACGTATTAGTCCGTAGTTTCACAAAACTAACGACAGGGGGCGCCACAGAACAGATAAAGAGGTTAGAAAGGAAATAGTTCTGATTTGTATTAGAACGCGTGTCGCCGCTTGTCTCCCACTCTTTAACTCCACTACAAGCAAAGGTCCCGAACGTACGCGAATTACGCACACTAATAAATTACACACACTTAGATCGCGAGCTTGCTATTGATTGTCACACTAACGCAAACACTGTACTTGACGTGCACTTACACACACGAAAAGCAATTTATTTCTCATACATGTTACGGTGAACAAAAAGTCGATAATCGATATCGATAAAATTACTGTAATTCTTAAAATGTTTGTTATTTAAGTTTTGCAATTTTTTGCTATAAAAAAAAAAGAATGTGTTTATTATCTTAAATCTATCTAGATTTAAGATAATAAACACATTCTTTTTTTTTTGTATCTACAATTAAGTTGCCGGGGCTTCCCAGAAAGTAATCCGAAGATACTTGTGATGCTATAATATCGGGAGAGGGACGGGGTTGGAATAGTGTGGACATTCTAAATACATAATAATAGGTCTTTACCTATGAAATTGCCGTTTTGTATGAAATAATTAACGAATTTTTTTCATGTATTTTTATTTGTATTAATCGAAATAATCACCCATGCAATCAATGCATCTTTGCCAACGCAGTGGCAGTTTATTGATGCCCTTCTTAAAAAAATCAGCTGGACAGGAGGCAACAAATTCTTCAAAGGCATTTTGTACTGCCTCTCGGGTATTGAATTTTTTTCCCGCCAAGAAGTTATCCAAATTCTGGAAAAAGTAGTAGTCTGTAGGCGCAAAGTCTGGTGAGTAGGGCGGATGACGGAGAGCTTCCAACCCCAGTTCTTGCAACTTGGAGACCGTCTGCTGTGCAGTATGAGGTCGCGCGTTGTCGTGCAGGAGCAGCGGAGACGAGCGATTGACCAATGCTGGTTGGAGATGTGCCAGCTTCTCCATCATTGAGTTCAGTTCTTCACAGTACACATCTGCAGTAATGCTCATAAGAAGCTGTGGTGAATCACACCGGCGCTAGACCACCAAACAGTGACCATCACTTTTCTAGGGGTAAGTTTTCGTTTAGGGCATTGTTTAGGTGCTGAACCAGGATCCAACCAACTTGCTGAGCGCTTGCGGTTATCAAAGAGAATCCATTTGTTGAAAATTGCGCTACATTTAGTAGGTATCCATTGTATTCTACCGGTTGGCTCAATCCACAATTTCCTTATATCTGGATCTGTTGGAAACCTAATAATAAAATATATGTTTTCATTATAAACAGCTAACCTCAAACCAAATTTTTGACGAAAACCCCACTCAGAAACTATATTGATAACCACAATTAACAATAATTGGTGTTAATTAACAATGGTATTTTAATTCCAATATTACTGATAATAATCAATTGAATACATTCGTAATATCGACAGTGTTTACAACTTGGTGCAACACTATCGATACGCATGGAATTTCGCGGAATTCAAGCATTGGCTCGGCACACGCGACTCTCGCAATGATCGCAATACATCGCGCGATCACTCGCGTAGTACAAGATGGTACCCATCCGTTGCAAGCAATGTATAATTTTGCATCTTTTTTTCGATTGTGTCGTTTTGTCTACAAACTACATAATACAATTGTAATAATTACAAATAACACTCGTATTATAAGGTTTTAGGACTTACCGGTGAAAAGAAATCTCTTCTCGGGCTACACTACACATCTGGCTTCTTTTCCGACACGTTATGATAGCGCAAGACGGCATAATTATTATTTATTCGCGGAGCTTCGTACGTTGTCACAATATGAGCGCGACTGTTGGCCGGTTACGATAATTTCGGTCGACATATGAGCGTTCACAATATGAGCGGCGCGCGCGCCCCGCCCACAAGGCCCTTCTAACCTCTTTATCTGTTCTGTGGGGGGCGCCACCATCGCGGTGACGGTAGCTAAGTGCTAGGGCTCCCCGGCCGGTCGATGGCGTGGCGCGCGCGGCGTGCGCGGCGCGCCGCGAGTGTCGTAGGCAGTTATGATGATGCAGCTACAGTACTTTTGCCAGTGGCTTGGCCCGTATAGCTGTCGGAAAATATAACCCGGGAACCTACTACCGGGATAAAGTAGGTATCCTATGATTAATATCTGTTACGTATCCATGATATAATATATCTTTTTGCCAAATTCGATCTAAATCCGTTTGGCCGTCTTTGCATCATTGAGAAACAAACATCCAAAATTCTAAACATCTAAGCCATTTCGCGGTCTCTTACTTGGAATAATACTATTAGGTTTATTTTGAGTATAATGAACACACATGATATTCGCAATTACTATGAAGCCAAAGTAATATGAATTACAATCCTACTTATCCTGTACTACCCGGCCGCTGCCAACGCGCTCTGCGCCCGCTTTTCAAATGTCTAATATCTTCTAAGATATTCATTTAAATTACATGCTGTAAAGGGCCATATTGATCTATATTAAATGCACAATGTATTTAAGGTACTTAATTGGATAAGGATTAATGCCGTATTGCTTAAAATCGCTTCGTAAATAAGCCCTTATTTCTCGTAAAAAGTAAAAGATAAAAAATGGTTATTGTGGGTTATCCCTAAGAGATAGACATATACCATTGAGGACATTTTTGTAGGCCTTTTTAAGGTGTACAATACCCCAGAGGGTCATGGCCATTCGGTTAATCCGGGGATACCGCACGGTCTCCTGCGAGGCGGCGAGCCTCCTTGCCGGAGTGCCGCCATGGAATCTGGAGGCAAAGGTCCTCGCCCACATGTGGGAGTGGCGCGAGGATGCGAAACGCCGGTGCGAAACTCCGCTGCCGCGACAAATCGGGGCACGGCGGACAGAGCTCCGGCAGGATCTCATGGCGACATTGCGGGTACGATTGTCGCAACCCAGCGCAGGGCACGCCACAATTGCGGCGGTAAGTCCCCTCTTTGAGGAGTGGATAGAGAGGCGCCACGGCGTCCTCACCTTCCGCCTGACACAGGTTCTCACCGGGCATGGGTGCTTCGGTGGGTTCCTGTTCAGGATAAAGCGGGAGGAAACGCCCGGGTGTTTCCATTGTGAGGATCGTCTAGAGGACACGGTGGAGCATACGGTGGAAGTGTGCCCTGCCTGGGTGGAGCTCCGCCGTGTCCTCGTGGAGGCGATCGGCGGCGGCAACCTCTCGCGTCCGGCACTGGTGCGAGCCATGGTACGGAGCGAGAGGGCATGGGAAGCCGTCACCTCCTTCTGCGAAGCAGTAATGCTCGCGAAGGAGGAGGCAGGGCGCGTGAGGGAGTGGCAGTCTCTGCGCCCTCACGTCCCTAGCCGCCGCAGGAGGAGACGCCCCGGGCGCCGGGAGTCGATTGCGGACTCCCGGCCACCGTAAGGCGCGAGCTTGCGGGTGGCGAGCAATGGGTAGCTCGCCGCCCGGTAAGGACCAAGCTCGGGTCGACGGCGCGTATTGTTCCACGCGCGCCTCAAAGAGATGTCAGCAGTACTGAAGGGGTCTGCTAGGACCGATGCCTGCCGGGGTCGCGTGATTGTTCGAAAGAGATACCGTGACCCTGGCACATGGGCAACTGAAGGAACACGGGTGGGTTTTAGTCAGTAAAAGTCTGACACGCCCTCCCGCTCCGCCCAGAGCGGGAGAAGTCATTTGATGATTTCCCATCCAAAAAAAAAAAAAGGGGACAATACTGTAGTACATTATTTCGATCTATTTCGTAGGATTCAGCCAGGATTTTACGAATTTTGAGACGTATGTCAGCGTAGTTTTCGAAGACAGTTATTTTTTTCTAAAATAAAAGAATCTTTCTAAAATAAAAGTAGCCTAAGTTACTCCTTGTTACATCAGCTATCTGCCAGTGAAAGTCCCGTCAAAATCGATCCAGCCATTTCAGAGATTAGCGGGAACAAACAGACGTCTGTCTGTTCAGACAGACAAAAATTGTAAAAAATATTGTTTTGGTATATGTATCGTGTATACATCCATATACTTGTCGGCGTCATATTGTGAGTGGCACGTGCATTGGGCTACGCGATAGCGCCGTAGCGTCGTAGCACGCTACGCCATTCTCCCACCTCATTGCTGGTGGGCGGAGTTAGAGCGCGCTACGTCGTAGCGTGCTACGTCGTTGCCCCACCTCCAATACTTCCGTATAAAAGACGCCGCACGGCGGCGAATTGGCATTTGTGGGTAAGACGCAGGCGATGGTCACCGGCTTCGCGCGCCTCCCACCACCCTTGAGGCTACAAGGAGTCGACATCGAGTGGTCGCCCCGGGTCAAGTACCTGGGGGTAACCATCGATCGTCGGCTCACCATGGGTCAGCACGTCCGCCAGGTCGCGGCTAAAGGGAGGGTTGCCCGCAACCTCCTCCGACCAGTGCTCTCGTCCCGAATCCCGGCGCGCGTCAAGCTGGGCGTGTACAAAATGTACGTGCGCCCAGTACTGACGTACGCCGCCCCTGCCTGGTTCGCCCTCACGAGCGAGTCGAGCCGGAAGCTGCTCCGCACGCAACAAAATCAGGCGTTGCGGACTATCGTTGACGCTCCTCGCTTCGTGAGGAATGACGTCATCCAGAGGGACCTCGGGATCGAGAGCCTGGATGACCACGTGCGGCGCCTCGCGAAGGGGATGTTCGCGCGTGCCGGCGCGTCTGATTGGCCTCATGTCAAACAGATCGCGCCCTGGCATACGCGGCCCCCTGACGCGAGGCCACTGCCCCGCGACCTGGTAAGGGACGACTGACTCTATTACCGGACTTGACTCCCGGGTAAGCCGCAACCAGGTTACACGCGGCTTACCCGAACAACATGACTCTACATACATAACACACACTCGTTGCGCGATGTGTTCTAAGTTAATATAGGCATGTCACGTAACGGAAATCAGACACCCACCTCTCTACAGGCACCCAGATTCACACGCGTACACGCGAGCGGGCTCGCGCTGTCGCGCATACATGGGCGGTGTTACACAACACACTACCGCCCACACGCACATACTGCCCCTTAGCTTAGACCGCTACCGGCTCGCTCTGGAAAACGGGATAAGCGGGGGCGCGCATCCTACTCTGTGGGAGCGTCGAGTCAGCGTCTTGTCGCTGGTCGTCTCTCGCCGGGCCTCCCCCGGGCAACCGGGGGTCTCAACTGGCGGGGACTGACCGCCAAGGCGTTGTGAAGAAAGCGGCGTTGATATAATTCAACGCCGCGGCGCGCTCACAGAGACACAAACAGCAACCACACACAGGGACGCGTTAAACTAACGCGTCCCACAATATCTACGCCTACATAAGGCCACACATTGAGGGGCCCGTATTAGCGGGCCACCGTGAACCATCCGCGGCCGGGGAGCATAGCTCCGACGCCGCCCGCCACGCCCCCATACGGGGACGTCGCGAATACCAGCATTGGTGAATTGGCATTCTAAGTTCAGGCGTGGCCCGGTGCACAGGTCGTATTGCTCTCGATTATTATAACTCTGCCTCACTGTACATTGATACTCTTTTATATGAACTGTAATGCTGTGACTGTATTACTGGGTGTCATGGCTATTTTAATAAGGTGTTAAATTAATAATTATGGAAACTGATTAAGTGCAGTTTCGTATAAGGTCTATTGAATAAATAGTTCCTTAATATTGAAAGAACCTCTTTTATTTTACAATATGACCCTCTGCCCTTCATACTCTTAGTAAAAAGTGGTGGTATCTTAATATTAAAAACAGACACTCCAATTTTATTTATTTGTATATATAGATAATATAGTTAAAATTTACAGCTTTCCAATTTAAAAGTGTTGAAAATGTTGTTAAAAAAAAACTAATAAATCATAACAGGATGTTATTACATACAATAATACGATATTTCTCCAATAAAGCAGTAAAATATTTCATCATAATACTTGTTATTGCACAAATATTTGTTTTTAGGTCAACTAAGTTACATTTGCATCAATCATCTATTTTAGGTAAGGTTGACACGAATTCAACATTTATGTTACTCAGATAATTTGCGCAATGGCTTGAGCGATTGACTGCTGTACAGCGTGTCGCGGGTTCGATTCCCGAACGGAACAAATATTTGTATGAACTACAAGTAGTTGTTCTGGGTCCAGCTGTTTGTGTATATGAGTTTAAATGTTTGTAAACGCACTCATGACACTGGAGAAGTTCCTAGTGTGAGGCAAAGTTCTTACAAAAAAAAGAAAATTATGTTGTTGGGGTTCCGATCAACCAAAGGTTATCATAGAATGTCATTGCTAAGTCTATCCACCCATGTTTCTGTATGGATTATCGAACCAGTTAATGTTATGGATACTACTATACTACGAATGACAAAAACAGAAAAGAATAAAAATTGTGTTTCAAATTTTTTTTTAACTCTTTGCCAATAAACTTAGTCGTTATGTTAGGTATTGGTGCCGATTCTGTTGTACAAAATTCTCTAAACTAAACTAAAAATCACTAAAATTTGGTTTATTCCTGTTGTTGTGATGTAAGGCGTTCAACACGCATACCTACTTAGCAATAACTATGTATAGGTCATTAGGATATATTTAATAGATGGTTAGTTTAAACGAAACTAGTCGCCTAATATACTTGTAGTGGAACACACGCCTTTTCTTATTAAATCTTGTCAAAGTAAAGTGAACCTTATAGTGCTCTCCATATGGTCGTATTCGAGCCGAACGCAGCAAGAACGGAGCGGTCAACATCTGGCCGTTTGAACAAAAGAACCACATTCCACAGCGATAAGGATTCGTACAAAAAACACCTCGTTACTAATGGATAGTTATGAATATGTTTGCAACTAAGTAATTAGCACAACAACGGAAGATTCCCAAGTTTTACGAACTATTTTATTGAAGATTGTATACAGTGAAATATAGTGGATTAAAAATGAATACTACAAAAGAACAACAACAATATCTGGCTGTGTTGGAAGATGGTGCTAATTTGTTACAAAAAACGCAAACAAACCTAAAAAAGTGTCCAAAAGGAAGATTGACAAAAGGTTACATAGAAGCACGTGTGAAAATTATTGAGGACTATTGGATGTCATTTAAGAACGCACATGACGGGTTAGTAAAGATAACACCTAAAGAACAAAAAGGAATTTTGCCATACTTTTTGAACGAAGAATTCTTTATTTATGAAGAATTCGAAGGGTTCGATTCCCGCACAGGACAAATGTTTGTGTGATGAGCACGATCATTTGTTCTGTGTCTGGGTGTATTTATCTATAATATGTATGTATTTAGAAATATATAAGTATGTTTATCAGTTGTCTAGTACCCATAACACAAGCTCTGCTTAGCTTGGGACTAGATGGCGTTGTGTGATAGTTGTGGAATATTATTATTATTATTATTATTATTATTAATTATACAGCTCATTAAAGGGTGATTTGAAAGATATGGTTACGTCGTTAACGGAACCGCCATCGATGGATTCAAGAAATTCAAGTATGCACGTAACATATGCATCGCAAAATATAGTGCATTTACCAAAAATAGAATTACCTAAGTTTAATGGAAACTATGAAGGATGGCCGACTTTCAAAGATTTGTTTACTTCCTTGGTGCATGAAAATAATAACCTCAGTGATGTACAGAGACTACATTATTTAAAAACAAGTGTGAGTGGAGAAGCTGAGGCTTTATTGACCCATATACAAGTGACATCCAGTAATTACGCAACCGCATGGGAAGTTTTGAATAAGAGGTATGGTAACAGACGCATTATACTAAATTGCATCATGAAGAGATTATTTTACCAGAAGAAAATGACTTCGCAATCAGCCGTCCAATTAAAAGGTTTGTTAGACACAACTACAGAATGCCTAAATAATATGGAAAATTTAAAAATAACTACGAGCTCTTGGGATCATATAATAATATTTCTACTAGTTCAGAAGTTTGACCCAGAGACGCATAAGGGCTGGGAAGAGTATGCATACAAGGAAGACAGCGAAGCATTACCTACTTGGAATGAATTAAAGAACTTCATGGAATCCAAGTTCCGCACCTTGGAGTTAGTTACAGGCGTTACATCTAACAATAATGCAAGAGAGAAACAGGTCAAGGAACGTTCTTATCATGTTGCCACACCAAATTCAGAAAAGACATGCATCATGTGCAAAGAAAACCACACGTTGTGTCACTGCAAGAAATTCATTGATATGAAACTAGATGAGCGAACCGAATATGTAAAGAACAAACATTTATGTTTCAACTGTCTAGCACTTGGACACTCTGTAAAGAGATGTAAACTACCGGTGTCCTGTCAGAAATGTCACCGACGTCATCATTCTTTACTACATGAGACTAAGAACACAGAACCAGCGGCTACACCGAGCACTTCACAACCGTTGGCTTTACAGCATGTAGTAGAAGAGAAGGAAGCAATTCACGTGAACACAGTGATCGCGTCGCATCATACAACTAGACATGGAATAGCACTGTTGGCGACTGCTGTAGTGGAAGTTACAAATGAAGAAGGTCAAATCATTTCACTACGCGCGCTGATAGACCAGGGTTCTCAAGCTACATTCATAAGCGAGAAAGCGACTCAACTTTTGAAACTGAAGCGACAATCATTTAAGGGAAGTGTTGTCGGAGTGGGATCTACGAGAACAGAGATCAAACACGTGGTACAATTTAATATAAGATCACAGTGGGACCATAACTATAGTTTACCGATCCAAGCCTACGTGATGTCGAAACAACTGACCACTAAGATACCCACCAAAACAATTGTCAATCAGTCATGGCCTCACATCGAAGGTCTTAACTTGGCTGATCCAAGTTACTTAACACCTGGTTCTATTGATCTGCTATTGGGAGTCAAAGAATACGCGCAGATTATACAACCAGATTTAATAAAGGGTCCACCAGGCACTCCAACTGCACAAAAGACAAACCTGGGATGGATTATTTTCGGAGATATCTATGAAAAACCACAAAACCACACCTACCTTGTTATGCATCACCAAGTTGATATAGACGAAGTGTTAAAGTCAATATGGGAAGTAGAGGTTGACAAAGATAGACGTTTAACAAAGGAAGATAAGATTTGTGAAGATATCTACGTGAAAACAACAACTAGAAATGAGGAAGGAAGGTACATAGTCAAATTACCTTTCAAAACTTACAGTCCACAACTAAACGAGATGAGCACGAGTACAAGGTTACGATCACCTCAAGGAAACACAAAGGAGATAGCCCAACAAAGATTCATGCAACTCGAGCGGAAATTTAAGAAGGCAGCAGACCTGAAAAAAGAGTACACAAAGGTCATAAATGATTACATAGAACAAGGCCACATGGAGAAGATACCTGAAAGAGAAAAAGAAAAAATATCAGTTTACTTACCTCACCACGCTGTAGTTCGTACGGATAAGGAGACTTCTAGAACACGCATTGTCTTCGATGCTTCCTGCAAAGGCACAAACAACATTTCACTAAATGAAGAATTATTGGTAGGTCCGCAGTTGCAAGATGATTTGAGGAACCTGCTTATGAAATGGAGAATGAAGCGTGTCTGCTTCATGGCCGATATCAAACAAATGTATCGCCAAATATTGGTAACTCGTGAAGACGCAGACTTCCAGCGAGTTATTTGGAGATCCGATGAAGCTGATGATTTCCACGAATACCGTTTACTAAGGGTCACATTCGGTACAGCATCTGCGCCGTATTTAGCTGTTAGAACACTCCACCAAACAGCTGATGATGAAGGAAGGGATCAACCTCTCGGTGTGCAATCCATTAAGGGAAATTTTTACATGGATGATTGGCTAGATGGTGCTGACGAAACCGAAACTGCCATTTGTTTAGCCAAAACTGTCACAAAGATATTACAAAGGGGTGGTTTTCACCTCACAAAATGGTCATCGAACGATATTAATTTTATGAAATATATAGATGAAGAAAACCGATCGACCAACGCACATATAGACATGAATCTTGATGGAACAATCAAGGCATTGGGCATTGTTTGGAACCTGAAAGCAGACACATTTCAATACAACCTGAATTTACCAACATCTGAAAGTACTTATGTAACAAAACGAAGTATTTTATCTGACATACAAAGGCTTTTCGATCCACTTGGTTGGATTGCACCGAGTACAGTGATGGCAAAAATACTTTTACAGAAACTATGGCTTGAGAAGGTCAATTGGGATCAGAACGTAAGTGAAACCTTACGTGATGAGTGGAATCAGATAAGATCAGATTTTGCTAAGGTGAATGATGTACAAGTGAACAGATGGCTTGGTACAACGGAAACAAACAAAACAAATATACAAATACATGGATTTTGTGACGCTTCGGTACGAGCTTACGCTGCAGCAGTATACATAAGAACTGAAACAAAAGACGGGGTTGAAACCAAACTCATTGCTGCTAAAACCAGAGTAGCACCCCTGAAAACAATAACCTTACCAAGACTAGAGCTGTGTGGGGCATTACTTCTCTCCAAGCTTATGAAACAAATTGGGCAAGCAATGATAATTCCAACTTCAGAAATGTATGCATGGACAGATTCCTCTATAGTTATAGCGTCCGATCCCAACCGATGGAAAACGTTTGTTGCCAACCGCGTTGTCGAAATTGTGGAGAATCTGAATAACAAGCGCTGGTATCATGTACAGTCGAGTGATAATCCTGCAGACGTAGCCTCTCGAGGAATGTTGCTGTCTGAACTGAAGAAATATGACTTGTGGTGGAAAGGCCCAGGTTGGTTATCTGAAAAGGAAATAAAGATTAGTAAACAGGTAGTTATGACAACAGATATAGAAATTAAAACAAAGAAGATTGTTACTCACCTCAGCACAGAAGAACAAGAGAAATCCATTACTACAAAATTTGAGAGTTTTAACAACTTACCAGAATTACTCAGAGTTGTTTGTTACTGCAAAAGATTCTTGAACTATAAGGTCAATGTGAACATAAATAAACAAATAACCACACAAGAAATAGAAGATGCACTGACAATTTGTATTAAAATAGTTCAGCAACAAAAATACATGGAAGAAATAGAAAGGTTGAAGATAAATAAAGAAGTGAAAGGAAGAAGTCAACTGCGATCCCTCAACCCTTATCTTGATGATACACACATCCTCAGGGTGGGCGGTCGCCTCAGACACGCAAGCTTACCTAATGAAAGAAAACATCCCATTATTCTCGGAAATAAAAACACATTGACGCCTCTGATTATAGCCGACGCACACATTAAGACACTTCACGGAGGAATTCAATTAATGTTATGTTATCTACGTTCAAAATACTGGATTATAAGAGCAAAATCATTAGCTAAGAAACATATTCACAAATGCCTTATTTGCGCTAGACTTAGTGCAACTACTAGAGCTCAAATTATGGGAGATTTACCCAATGTGAGAGTGACTCCATCCAGGCCATTCTTGAATAGTGGAGTAGACTTCGCGGGGCCTTTTCAAATTTTGTTATCTAAAGGCAGAGGAAACAGGACAACGAAGGCTTACGTTTCTATATTCATTTGTATGTCCACAAAGGCAATTCATATTGAGCTAGTAAGTGATCTTACGTCAGAAGCATTTATCGGCGCCTTTAGACGCTTTGTGGCCAGGAGAGGTAAATGTAATCACCTGTGGAGCGATCAAGGACGCAACTTTGTCGGAGCTGACAAAGAGCTTCGAGATGCCTGGAACGAAGCAAGCTTGCAGTTTACTGGACAAATTGCAGAGACACTAGCCACAGAGGGTACTCAATGGCATTTCATTCCCGCTTACAGTCCCTCTTTCGGTGGATTGTGGGAGGCCGGTGTTAAATCTATAAAATACCACCTGAAGAGAATAATTTCAACTCACCTGACATATGAAGAGATGACGACGATACTCTGCCGAGTAGAAGCTTGCTTGAATTCCCGCCCATTATGTCCCATGAACGACACTGATCCAGACAACACGAACCCACTAACACCAGGGCATTTCTTAATCGGAGAGGTACCTATTGTTGTCCCATCACCCGATATGAAAGACATAAGGCTGTCCAGCTTGTCTCGCTGGCAACACACACAGAAACTTGTTCACGACTTCTGGCGGCGATGGCAGGATGAGTACTTATCCAGATTGCAACAGCGTCCTAAGTGGCATAAAAAACAAGAAGAATTTAAGATCGGAGATGTCGTCTTGATAAAAACGGATAATTTGCCACCTGGAAAATGGTCCTTAGGACGAATAGTCGAGAAGTATCCTGGTCCAGATGGTCTAACGAGGGTTTATGGTGTCAAAAGTGGTAGTTCCGTAACAAAAAGAACTGTAACAAAATTATGTCCATTACCGCTTAATGGAACTTAGGGTATTTATTGTTTCCCATAAATTAAGGAACATTATTGTTTGTTGATTCACATTTTTTAAATTATGTTTAGAAATGTAGTAGGTACTAATTTCGCTAGAGCATATTTCTTTATTATGTTAAATATTAATATCATAGACCCCCACCTATAGATTTATATAACGTTGTATAGTGGTAGTCTCTTAATTATGTATCATTTTAAATCATTGTTTCTTAAAAGACTTACAGGCCTTTTGGTGGGCGGTATGTTGTGATGTAAGGCGTTCAACACGCATACCTACTTAGCAATAACTATGTATAGGTCATTAGGATATATTTAATAGATGGTTAGTTTAAACGAAACTAGTCGCCTAATATACTTGTAGTGGAACACACGCCTTTTCTTATTAAATCTTGTCAAAGTAAAGTGAACCTTATAGTGCTCTCCACCTGTCAAACGACGATTTCCTATTCTGAAATAGACTAAAGTGACACAACTTAACTATATTTTAGTTTGAAAGCACTAAGATTGCACAAACAACAAATGACAATTTTGCTATTCTGAGTTTACCGGTTTTTTACCAAACATATAGACTATAATAATTTATTTTGACTAAATCTGACTATTTTTAATCGCGATTAAAAAGATGTGGAATAAAACTAGTGGTCATGAACAAAAATTCACACCAACGCCTCGCCTTCACGTGCAAAAACCGTGCTGTATTTTTATTTTTTCTTTTGCTTATATCTCGAAAATGGCGCGTCCTATCGCAAAAATAATGAAATTTTCGACCCCCTCTATGAAACCCCGGAACATATTAATCTCAACACGAGTTAGGTTGTGGGCGAAGGCGAACGGCTTTTTAAAAAGGAACGAGAGGTGTGTTCCGCTTGAAGAGCAATGCAAGACTAACTTTATTTTATATAAATTCTTATCAGTTAAGCTTATATTATATCTTAATGCTTCCTGTTATCGCAGTACCAGGAAGTTTCACTTAATGTGATCTAATCATCTAATTACAATGAAGGTTATTGACTAATATCCTTGTTACACTTATATAACTCTTCCCCCCTTAAGATGGAGACGTGCCGAAGGCTGCGACTGGAGCTGGAGTGCTTCAGCTTCTTGATGTTGCTGGACTGAGGTATGCGCCGACTTGGGTATCCACCAGAGTTTGTATATTGCTGCTGCTATTCCAACTGATAGGAGTATGATGTATAGAAGTATTGATGACCAGCTAGGTGTGTTGGAAATGGTTGCTGGTTCTTCTATTGCTGACTGGATTTCTTCTGATTGCTGTATTGCATTTTTCAGATTGACTAGTTCTATGTCTTCTAGTTTTATCTTGATTGGAAGTACTTTTGGAGTTTGGGTAGCGCGAGGCAATGGTACGGTTTCTTTAATATTGATGTACCTTTGATGTGTTGATAATGTTCTATCCATAACTTGTATTTTACAGTTGTTATCGGTTGTTATTAGATAAACGCCTTTGTTTCGCTGGTATTGTATATCGTTGCCGCATATGGTTTTTATCACTTCTTCTTGTTTCATTATGACTATCCAGCTATTATCCTTGATTTGCTGGATGATGTTGTTTTGGAAGGTTGCTGTTGCGTAAGTGCAGTTATGTGGTTTCTGATGTTGGATCAATTGAGCTATGCAGTCGTTTGAATGTAGTAATGTGTTCCATTCCAAATGTTTGCAGATGACTTCGTCTTCTACTATTTTGGTGCATGGCTCGTGAGGATAGGCGAACTCGTTATTTCCCAAGATAAGGAGAGGATTTTTCGGGATGAGGATTGTGTTATTATTATTTGGGATAGAAAAGAGATGTAGAAGGTTGAAGGGTTGTTCTGCAACTATTGGTATATCCAGTATAAAGTTAATCGTTTCATTAGTTCTATATGCTTTTACTGTGCTAGCTTTTTCCCATAGTTGAATGTTGTTTAAATTTGGAGCCAAAGCTAGATTTCCGCTGATTTCGTTTGGGATGTGATTTAGTTCTTCTATTAAGTAAGACGGGTCAATTATACTAGGATGCATTTGCTCAAGGTGTAAAATATTAATGCGTTTTCTAGTGTTTCTAGTCTATCGTATAGCTGTTGAAGCGAGCTCTCGATGCTATTAAAAATATTGGTTGTTAAAACGTTGTTTTCAAATGCTGTTCCCTGGGCTGCTGTTACACTAGATGATTGTACTAAATTGATTTCCTGTATATTCGATGAAGTCACGGGAATTATATTATAAATCTGTAACTGCAGATGGTAGAAAATCATCCTCATTGAAAATGTTTGTATTCAAAGGATATATGCCAGTGTTTTTGAAACCTGATGTTATGTTTTGCATGTTGAAAGCAGAATAATAGGCATCTTTTGCAAATCCAGCTACTTTGTAAATCGTTACACCTTTTCCAGGATTAGATGTCATCCAATCATTCATTGAAGTTCTGTAGCGGGACTTAAACGGGCCGAAAACTGTAACATCAAGCGGTTGAAGGCGATGACTACAATGAGGTGGAAAAGTCAAAATAATCAAATGGTTTTGCCTCGCAAATAAAATAACATTTATAGTAATATGAGTTTTGTGGTTATCAAGGACAATTAAAGCAGGGTCTTCTTTTGAAGGCTTAACATGGCTTACAAAATGCTTTAACGCTTCCAAAAAACAGTCTTCAGTTATCCAATCTGACTGATTTGCCAAACTCAAGGCGCCGTTAGGCCCATTTAGTAACATATGGGATTTAAAATTTACTCGTGAGAATATGAAAACTGGAGCAATACTACCGCCTGCAGCATTTACAAATGCCAACATTGTGAGCAAAGAGCCACGCTCTGCTGAACTAATTTGACCAACACGTTTGAGGCCCGCTTCAGCTACGACTTTAGGTACATTAACCACTGTAGTAAAACCTGTTTCGTCCGTATTCCAAATCATTTTCGGCGGGAATTTAAATTTTTGGTAACATTCTTCTAAATTATTATAAAAGTTTGTCACATTGACTATGTTAAAAGCCGTTGTTCGTGCTAATGACGTGTTTTCGGGCTTACGAACACTTAACGACTTTTGCCTTTTCAAAAACTTCTTGAGCCAATCAACTGTTGCTATTTTGTTTTCATGCCACTTTTCAGGCGCAATTTGTAATTTCAAAGCATATTGATATGCTAGTGAGTCATATAAAATCAAACCTGGCAATCTCCACTACGTCAAAATGTTGGGGAAATGTAAAAATTTAATAAAAAAGTCATCATCATTTCAGCTGTAATACGTCCACTGCTGGACATAGGCCTCCCCCAATTTGGGGGGCTAGCAATAAAAAAGTAGTATGAAGGTATTATTAACGTAATTCTAAATATTTACATGCAAATCTCTAATGTAGACTATTATTGACCATTATTTGTAAACATCTACTTGAAAATCCTGTCTAAAAATGCATAAAATGTTTGGAGATTGCCGTCTTTGTTTTGCTTACAAGGACATTGCCGTTTCTGATCTGATTACCTTTGGAGAAAGCCGTCTTTGTAATGGCTAATTACCTACACTACATTGCCAACCAATTTAGATACTTTTAAGAGTGTGAAATAAAAAATACGTAGTTTAGAGTTTGAAATGATTTATTTTATTTAAACAAAAGCTGACTTATATTCTCAGATTATGGTCTTCTTCTTAGGGTTCACAAACAATGTCTTGCGGTGAACTTTCTGAATCTTCAGAGTTTTGAGCAAATACGGTTTTATAAAAAGACAGTCCTTCCACTTTTTGCCATTCGTCACCATAATGGGTATTGAGAAGTTTTTTGACGTCATTAATTTTATTTATGTTAGTTTTTATCTGACACTTAGCAATGACATTTGGGTTTATATCTTTCGCCAGCTTGTTTTTTCGAGTGACCTTTTTATACACTCCTTCACTAATTCTATAATTCACGTCCCCATTAAAAATAACGTTTCTTTCATTTTTGGACCGCGCGATATAAAATCGTTTGCATTTTTTAAATTGAAAATGCCAAGTTCCTACATCTTTCATAATAGAAGACATAGCGCTTTTAAAGTCATATACTTGACATTCAGCACTTCCCATTCTGACAACTGTACTTTGCTGGCTTATAATTTCTAAGTACTCTTCAGGTCCCACTGTAGTTTCTCGTTTACGAACTTCTTTCTCTATTTGGGCAAAGACTCGATCTGGAGGTATGAAAGAATGTCCTACAATAGGAAACACCAGTTCCAGAGTTATAACATTGCTAGGTGCAGATTCTACCAACCACTTGGAGCACATTGCTAACATAATTGAATTTTTATTCTGCCCTCCGCATCCATCTGCTATTAATCTCACGGTTTCAACTCCAGTTAAATCAATGTTCATAAGTCTATGATACACTATTGATGCTATCTCATTTGCCCCTTTGTTAAACTCGTTTTCCGTCCAGCAGTATGCAAAAACATTTTTCTGTGTAAGTTGGGACTTAGACCCTTCAACGACTGTACAATTATACAAATATATCTGGCGTGAGTAATAAGTGCTCTGGTCGGGTATCTTAGGTAACGGCATATTTTTCTCGCAATCAAACGACAGAGTTTTTAAATCTGGTCTTTCCTCTTTTACCAATGAAAAAAATGCTTTTGCCTTGAGGCTGTGTCCTCTTTTTTCAATTATAAGTGACTGCAGTTTTCTTGGATCTGTTTCTAATTTAATTTTTTCGAGAAGCTGTAGGCATGTTGAACAGACATCTGTTCTAGGACTGCCAAATCCAAGCGAATAGTTTGTATTGAAAATTCTTCTAAAAAACCCACTTTTAACTTTTAAACCTTCCTCTGTCTGTTGGGCATTGTATCGTTTAAACATTTTGTTTATGCTTAGTTCAGCTGCCAGGTAATGTCTTTGAGATTTCCCGCGGCAAAAATGTGTTTCATCTACATGGAATAGGTTTATAAAAGCCATAACTGCTTCTTTTTTACGTTTAAATAAGTGCGATTTGTGATCTCCGCCTCTTTTTTCCTTTACTGGTTCTCCTGTTTCTAAAAACTTCCTCATAACATACTGAATTCTATGTTTAATTATGTCTAGTATCTTCAAAAAGGCTTTTTGACATACCCGTACATGAGTCTTCTTTGATTTACTGTAGATCTTAAATTTTGTTTGAATTTTTTTTTTTCCGTGTGTTTCTTATTTTTTGGTCTTTTTCTTTTAGTGGGTTCTGCATGGCAGCACTTAAGTAAGAATGCATCTTGAGTTTCCTTGTCTTTATATTTATAAAATGATCCATGAAAAGCTTGCAAATCATGCATTGTCAATGTGTCGCACTGATATGCATTCTTATTATGTTTACATAGCGGTTTAATCGGTAACCTCTGAGGAGAGTATCTGAAACAAAATTAAATGAGAATCGTTGAAAATTCACTTTAAAACACATTTGAAAATAATGTAAAACAAGACAAAGGAAATTAGTTTAATAAAACGATAACAACTCCAAGCATAGACTCATTTAAAAATAAAACTAGATCGCGTGATAGATATACTACATGGACAATAGGGAAAATGTATTTAATTTTTTCTTCACTTTAACCTATAAGATAGTAGTTAGTACTTTAAAAAAAAATATAATTGTTCTTCAAATAAAGTATTACGTTGACACATAGATTATGACAATCATCACTACTGGCATAATCGAAAAAATGTGTTATAACTTTCGTTTTAACAAAATGACGTAACTTAAAATAATCAATTGCAAAATAGATGATGAGTTAAAACTCAAACATGTGCATCACATTCTTTCTGTGGACCAGTATAACCCATATTTAAAATATGAAAAGTTTTGAATTACATGCATATTCGATATTTATTTATATATTCCAATTTGCAAACGGTTATAATTATGTACAATACTCGTTCACAAACTTTTGCCCTTTTTAATCACGATTTTAAAACGGATCAAAATTGTTAAATCATTGTGTACTTACCGGGCTGTTTTTTCCAAATTTTTCTTCCACTTTTCTGGCTCAGCCTTACGTTTTCTCGTATGTTTGGTAGTACAGGGAGATGCTGTCAGCTCCATAATACGATATGCATATACTTATTTTATAGATAACTATCGAAAAACAATTCCACACCACCATACAAACAATACTAAAATGGCATCTATATGCCGTACTATGATTGGCTGATTTGGAGATTGCCAACATTGAAACGTATGATGTTGGAGATTGCCGTGTTTGTATTGGAATCAGAATTTGAACAGCTTATTTCTATGGGACATTGCCGACTTTTCTGTGTTAGGGAGTTTTCATTAGAATCGTAAACCACAGATAAAAAATCCTGCATTCAAAGTTCGATTTTGATAAATTGTGGAGATTGCTGGGTTTGATTTTATATGCCTCAGTTCTCTAACCTGTACGGTAGTTAACCCATGACACATTCTGGCTGAAGTTTTCAAATAGTCGGCTAGCATATTTTCTTGATCAGTTGTGAATATTCTACGATTTCCAATATTTGGGCAGTACTCAAAATCGTTTTCACTTGCCTTCGCCTTTTTGACCAGTCTCCGTAAGTGGGACTTACTTATGTTGAATGCATTTGCAACGCATCGCAATGGATTTTTTTTTCTATTACTTCTTTTACTGCTTCTTCGATTTTATACGGTGGAACGCGTTCCCTTTTCTTAGGAGTCATTTTTTTTTACCTGGCACAAAAAAGCCAGATTCCACCACCATATAAATAAACCAGTCATGAAAGGGACAGTCATGAAAGGGCCGTCCCTTTCAAAACTGCACACGATGTCCCATACATGACTTATTTGATTTTTGCAATTTAACCTCATACCAAAAATATTAACATGACAACTTACCAGGTGTAGCACTGTCCTTGTAGGGAATAAAACAATGTAGAATCTGTGCTATCTCTAAATAATACCTTATATCACACCTTTCCGCAATGTAAACTTTAGAAACAACAAAAAATAAGGTTTAAAGCGCAGAAAAACTCAACGACGCTCTGCCATTTTGTTATGTTTGACAGCTAAATTACTTTTGTAGAGCGTTTCAACAAATAATTCCTAAGCCGTTAAGTTAGCAGCAATGGATAACCAGTGTTACTACATTACACAAAATGTGTTTCCTTGTAATTAGGGAAAGGACATCATCTTTTTTGGTCCAAATATGAAAGTGCCGGCCAATAAAAAAATATGCTGTATTCCGTTAGAACTTGTCCCCCTGAGTATTTATTATTATGACACCAAAGCTGTAGGGTCATTGTCCTTGGTTTTATTGGAGTTCAAAAATTCAACATCTTCATACATTTTCAGTGAATTTAATAAACAAAAACAAATGATTTGTTCTACCATATTTTTATTTTGAACATCGTTTAGTAAGATATATTGGTTCTTGACCTATTTTGGACATGTTGATCTTGTTTTGTGTTTTTGAGGATTATAAATAAAATACCTAGTCTTGCCATAAATATTGTCACGAAGAAAAAATTTTTTTTTTTATTGCGTATAATATTTATTACTTTTACAGTGTGTTAGTTTAATACATAAATATAAAACAATTTAAAATATAATAAGCTTATTCGAAGTAGTCTCCATTGGCTGCAATACAGTCCTTTAAACTTTGAGGCCAGTTATCAATAGAAGCACGCACTCTTTCCATGGGAAAATTCTTCACTGCCAATCGTATGGATTGCAAAATCGCAGCAGCATTTGGATTATCTTCAATCAAAACATGAAAACGATTTATGATCGCCGCTGCTATCTTGAAATAGTCGAACATGCTGGGAAGGGCTCTATTATTATATACATTTCGCAACAGGCGAAAATCTCTTTTGAAACAGCCGTTGACCACTTCAACCACCCAACGACAGATTGTTATCAGTCTGGACTTATTGGCCTGATCCGTGGTTAGCTGTGTCTCATTTGGATACTTTGTTTCAGGCATATGTTGTACGTATCCGCAAGATTCCAGATTTCTTGCTGAGTCTCGAAAACCACGGTCCAGAATAAAAACATCTCCACTCCTATAAAACCAGTGGAAGGCACTGTCAGCATTATTAAGCATGTCATTCATTATATCTGCGTCAGACGTGGTGGCAGCATATGGTCCGTTAACTTCGATGATGTGTCCATCACAAGAAACCAAGAGGAACGGTTTTAGGAGGTTTCTGTATTTGTGATGGCTGTAAGACTTGCGTTGGAAAAAATAATTTCCACTTTTTTGCAGATAGATGTACGTGCCATCACAAATCGTGATCGCTTTCCTGTCATCTTCTGGGCTCGATGGGTTCCCAAACAGATTGTTGGGTAGAAAAAGGTTCTTGTGTGCTACATCCTCACGGAAAATATGGTCAAACCCAACATTTAAGGGCACAAAATCTTCTAACAGAGCGTTGCGTCCGATTTTTAACCACGTATGAAACGCTGCACACAGGAGTATTTCCATCTCAAATCCGGTCAAAATTATTTAATGGCTTATTTAGTAATAAAACATGGTAATACTATTTAATGTAATCTTTAATGATATTAAAAAGTGCATTCATATAAAAAAAATGTTTTTGCAACTTAAGTTCTTAAAACTATCTTAATTTTCCTCTTCCTCTTTATCGTCTTCATCTATATTTTTGCAGTTGGATTTCCATGCACGTTTCAGTAACGCGTATGATATCTTCCTTGGGGTAACAATCCTTTTTTGCCTTTTGTATTAATGAGTAACATGGATAGATACTCCTATTAGCATTATAAAGGACTAGCTTTTGCCAGCGGCTTCGCCCGCGTGGAGGTACCGGTACCGGTACCGGGGTAAAAAGTACCCTATGTGTTATTCCAGGTTATAAACTATCTGTGTACCAAATTTCATCCAAATCCGTCCAGTAGTTTTTTCGTGAAAGGGTAACAAACATACACTCACATCCATCCTCACAAACTTTCGCATTTATAATATTAGTAGGATTTCCCATTGCCTTCTTGTGAAGTCACCTTCAATATAAATTGAAAGTGCCTCTTGTGGCGTGTGCTTTTTCACACTTATTTACTTTTGGGATAAAGTGTAAGATTTACGAACTTTCGACGCTCTTGTTGGCGTTGCCACTATTTCTTTTATCATAGCTGAGGTATTACTGTTTCCAATAATGCGTTGACTGACTCCAGCTGCATATATTAGTTCTTCAGCAGGTATTTGCTTCCGTATCTCACTAGTTTTTCATCGCTTACTACGCTCACTTAAGTTTTCAAAAGATTTTGTTGGCCGACCCGGCTTAAGCTCTGCACTGAATTTCTGCAACTGTATAGACGATTTGAGCCATTTGTCGTTATTACGCAAAAAACGCTCTTCTTTGCGACTGGCTGCTATCCATTTTCGTTTGAATTCTGTCATAAAAAATCTCAGAGTACGATCCAAGATAGTTTTTTTATAACCAGGGCATTTGGTTATTTCAACTAATTTTGTTTCCAAAAACTCCAACTTTTCCTCAATTTTCTTTCCTTTACAGTCACGCATAGTGTCGTAAAAAGCTCTTCTGTTAAAACTAAAAGTTGATTCTACATTATCTGAAAATAAAAAATATATCAACGTTAAGTCAAATATATCCACATTTTAGACTATCATCTTCAAAAAATAAAAAACAAAAATGGCGCGCGCAGGCGCGGCAAATTTTTATTGTTTTTACTAAAACATATTCTAGGCAACATATTAATCTTAAAATAAAGGTTTGACAAGCCTTATAAACAAAAACACGATTTAAGAAAATATTTTACACAATTTATTTCGAATTTTTGGTTCATCTTTCTACATTTTTTTGAACACATAAATAAAACATAAAGTAAATAATTGTTATGTTAAAATAATGTGCGTACCTTGTATTTCCACATTCACAATGTTTTTTTCCACAATTTATCACACCAAACGTACAGTCCAAACTCCAATGCAGTGAAAATAAACAAGGGCCGAGAACAAAGACATGCGGTTTAGACAACGACTGGGTTCCGACTGCTTGTGCGGGAAGGGTCGACTACCTGAGTCACAGATGTGTCCCTTTTTCAATGGACCGGTTATTAAGCTGCAAAAATGTGTGGCTTTGATAGGTTTTTGTTTAAATTCGTAAATTCGACTTTTGACCGGATTTTAGATGGAAATACTCGTATGTGCGCTGTTTCGCTACATTTAAAAATATTAGCAAGCCGCGCATTCGAGTCACCTGTTCTTAACTTGACTAATACTGCCGCCAGTACGGTTCTTTTATTCTTTTTAGTTCTCAGACTTGGTAAACTGTCTAATAATTCAGTAAACTGATCTTGAGTCAGTCCTGTCCAAGTATGAAACTCGGCCGGTGCTATATTTTCATACTGCTCAAAATCAAGTATTTCCTCCGTAATATGTCTTTGTAACATCGACACGATAGTCATTATTTGAGCTGCAGTGAATTCCTCAGAAGAGTTGTCTTGTACAGGAAGTAAATGCCACTGATTTTGCTCCACGTGTTCATTACAGACACGCGCGCTTTCTGGCACGAAATAGCTGTAGCGGCATACCATGCGAAAAATTATGATCTCTGGAACACGACGGCGAGATTCATTCGTACAATGTTGGAAAATGCAACTATTTGCGGTGTTTGGAGCACGAAGAAGACCTGGCAAAATCAGCGAAATTGGTCTTGGATTTGGAACTTCCGATCGATCACGGTCTTGATCAGCTTGCTGTTCAGCCTCCCGAATAAGTCGCTGGTGCATTCGTTCCGTTCTTTGCCAACAGGGTCGACAAATGAACGCAGTAGGCTCCAACTGTCGAGCTACTATATCTTCTATCACTATTTGGGCGATATCAAGATGTTGCATTTCTCTGGAAACCCAATCATATCTTCGCCGATTCTCTGTCGATGCACGGCACGAGATACATAACTCTGCCATGACTCGCAGCAATGTTCAAACTTAACAACGGAGATAACAAAAACAAAACAAATCAAAGCACAAGAACTAGTGGGCATCACACGGACATACACGGCAGCGTTGCTTTCGGTACTAAACAATACACGCGAATGCGAGCAAACGAATGAGCATAGCGCGATGGCGGTGGTGCGCGGGAAAGAGAGGGGCATCTGCTCGCTGCACCGTATTCCATTGTTCGCGTGAGTGTTTACCTGCACGGCCATTGTTATTGCCATTTTTTAGGCAAAAGTCCCGGCATCCCAGCCGATTATGCCACTAATGATACTCATTAATGGTTTAAATGAGATATATGTTATCTTGTCAGAAATAGGTCAAGAACCACTGCATCTTACTAAAAATGTTCAAATGTCAACAAGGTATGGTAGACAAATCATTTGTTTTTGTTAATTAAATTCACTGAAAATGTATGAAGATGTTGAATTTTTGAACTCCAATAAAACCAAGGACAATGACCCTACAGCTTTGGTGTCATAATAATAAATACTCAGGGGGACGAGTTCTAACGGAATACAGCATATTTTTTTATTGGCCGACTTTCATATTTGGACCAAAAATGTTTGAAATCGCGATGATGTCCTTTAAAAGGAGATGACATTCCGTGTATGTATAATTTTATGTGATATCACATAAAATTATACATGAATGGAATCGGTGATAGTAGCATTTTTTACAATCAATTGGTTACTCCTCATTTTGTGGAGTTAGGAATGTAATAAAAACAAAAATATTAAAATTATTTTTTATTATAATTATGATCGTCTAAGTAGATTTTTTACTATAATCATGCTCATCTAAGGACCTACACCTGAGATGTTGCCATCATCCTCATAATCCTCATCATCCTCATCTTCCGAATCAGAACTGTCACTTTCATCTCCTACTTCAATTATAAATATGTCCAATCTGTTCATTTTAACAGCTGGGCCGTCAGCGTAATATTTGTCTTCAATCTTCTTCAAATGCTCGCATTCCTTTCTCCATTCTTCCTGAGTTATAGTAAAAAATGCTTCTTCTGTTATTTTAACTACATTTCTGGCTTCTTGCCCCACATTCTTTTCAGCAATTCGTCTTTTTAACAGACTCCAAACGAGTTCAATGGGGTTTAAGTCGCAATGGTAAGGTGGAAGCCTTACTACTTCTTCTAATATTTGATCTGCCTCATATATGAGCGGTTCTTTATGCTCTTTGATGAGTTCAAATAATTGGCCTTTTACCATAGTTGGTAAATAAGCAAGACCTTTACTAATAATCCAATTTTGCATGTCTGCCTTTGTACTTGACATAGTTGGTGCCTTGTTGATGGCTACGGTATGGTAGGAGGCATTATCCATGACAACAATTGACTGCGGAGGCAGATTTGGTAAAAGCTTTTCGACAAGCCATTTATTAAAATTGGCTCTATTCATATCATCGTGACAGTCGGCTGCTTGCGACTGAGATCTAAATATAAGTTGGGCATTTGGTATAAAGCCCATGTCGTCTACCGCATGGACTATAATCCACCGTGGCCCTTTAGAATCAGAGGTTAATACACCTTCTTCTGATTCGCTTTGCCAACATTTGCCTGCGCAGTACGTTGCGTGTATGTAAGTTTCGTCCAAATACACAACCGGTCGCTGGTCTGCAAGACGATTCTTCCTTAGTTCTTCCAGATACCGAAAACGCCAAGCGACAATATCATATCCCTCCATCAATAACTTTCTTTTGGATCTGCACTTTTTAAAATAAAATCCCATCTCCTTAAAGATTCTCCACAAAGTTGTGCGGCTCCCTTTGAAATCTATCTCACGTCGCATTTCATGCAATAACTTAGTCAGTGTAGGCAATTCTTTTCTGACAGAATAAAATTCATGTATTTTGTGCCTTATAGTACAACGTTCGAAATCATCCAATTCGATAGTTTTACGTCTAGGACCACTTTTGCGTGGAGTCGATATTTTTGTCGACGTGCTAGCTTCTACTTCGCCTTCTTTAGTAATCTTTGAAACTGTTTTTTTAGATACACCTAAAATAAAACTGAAAGGTTTACTAAGTGATAATCATGAGCACCCATCTAAAAAATTGACTTCAATTAAAAAATAATAATGATTTAGAAAAGTAGGTACTTTTCTAAATTAAATATTATCTATACATTTTACACAAGACATGGTTTATCATTTACGAGTACAAATTGGAAAGGTGGGGACTTATTAGACTTCCTGGTAACCCTATTTCACTAACCTGTAATAGCGGCAACTCGAGCCTGAGCTCATCTTATCGGAATAAGTGGGGCCTCATTACGTTTTTCACGCTCACAAAAGTTCTTAACTTTCAACACCATCTATCTGTCTTTCACCAGACTTCTTAAAGTTTTGGGCATGATTCTAACACTAAAATCTTAAAAAACGTAAACAATCTGCAAATCGTTTTCCCGCATCTACTATCTTGACAGACAGGGGAGCCAACATTACAACATAGGAACTATTTGGTGAAACGCTCTCTACGTCAGTATTATCTATGACTGAGTGTTGCCATTATTTAAAAAATAGAAATCTACTGCTACGTTTCTAGGGAGCTAAATTTGATTTGTCCCAATCAAAACCTGTCCCCTTCAAGGCACTTTCCCCCTAATGTAAGGTGCATTCACAGATGCACAATACGTGACGCCACACTATCGCTCGCAGTAAAATGAATGTCGCAAACTAACTTCCTTTGGTAATACGCAAAATCAACTACTGTTTCTAGTTTTCTACCAACAAGATTGCCCCAAGCCTTAAGACAATCTGGGAATCTATCAGCATTTGGATAGCGTTGCATTGGAACACCTGAAATTGGAGAGATAAAAGAGATGTAAGGCTATTTGAATAGTTATTGTTTTAGCTTTGAACAGTTATTGTTGTGCCTTCCATGGAAATCCATGGATATGCGAGATAAGCTCATATCATGCAAACCTTGAATACTTAAAATGTATCATTGCATTGCATCTATTGGGTTGGCCAGAAAGTCTCTATCTTTAATTTAATATATTTCGTACACAATCACAATGAATATTAATCGACAATATATGCACCATCATTATCTATTACTTGTCGCCAACGTTCTGGTAGAGATAGTACCGTCCTTCCAAAATTTCTCGAACTGAGATTGGAAATTTTTTGCGAGGTTTGATTCGAGGTCTGCTCTTTCATGGTATGTTTTGTCTCTTAAGAAGTTCCCAAGAGAGCGGAAAAGATAATAATCACTTGGAGCGAGGTCTGGTGAATATGATGCATGAGGTAAAACATCTCATCCAAGTTGTACAATTTTAAGCCGTGTCTTTTTTGCAACATGGGGGCGGGCGGTATCATGTAACAACCTTACTCTTTCATGTTTCGGTTTTAATTTTTCTATTTTTTCAGACAGTCTTTTTATTTCTGTGTAGGCGTCTGCAGTAATCGTTGTATTATCAGGAAGAAGCTCCCAATGATAGATCCCACGAACGCCCCACCATACACTGAGCAGTACCTTTTTCGTGTGTATGTCGGTTTTCGGCTCTGGTTTTGGTTTTTCATGTCTGTCAATCCATTGACGCTTTCGGGTACGGTTCACATAAAGGCACCACTTCTCATCCACAGTAATAATATCGTCCAGCAAATGAAAATGTCGTTTACTCGATAAAAGTTGTATACAGCAGTTTACCCTTTGTTGACGATTAGTATCAGACAGACCACGAGCAACCCACTGAGCTAACTTAGAAACTTTTTATATGGCGTGAAGGGCGTTTTCAATGCGTGACTTAGAGCATCCTACCGTTACTGCAAGAGAACGTGTTGTTTTGTATGGATTTGTTTTAATAAGAGAACGCACGAGGTCCAAATACACTTCCGTTGGTCGGCCAGTCCTCAAGTAACTATTGAGATTGTAATCACCCTTTCGAAATCATTGGAACCAAACTCGACATGCAGACTCGGAGATTATATCCTAATATAATCTCCGAGTCTACCGTGGGACCTATCCCATTGCATGCACTATATATCGGTATGCTTGGGCTGCATTGTGGCCAAACTCAAATTAATATAGAGCAGCGCGTGGCGCACATGTAATCTGATTTTCGGCATTTTTGTACTGTCTCTTAAGCGATTTTAATACAACACAACTAAAGTGCAACTTGCATCGGCCCGCTTATATAGCTGTATTCGAAAACATCTAGAACCTTTCGAGATTTTTCTAAACAGTTCAAGTAAAATATCGACAAAAACTTTTTGGCCAACCCAATAAAATATAAATGTCCCTTATTTGCTATTTAACTACTGCAACCCAATATTTGCAGTGGTCATACCAATGTTTCAGGGCAAATAAAAAACTGGTATTCAATTAATCAATTTGCATCTTTATACTGGAACGGTGCACGGCCGCACTGGTACGGTGGCAGCGACGCGAAAAAATAGGTGCATTGCAAAAGCGAGAAGCTACCGAAACGCCGCTACGTCGCTTAATGGGTGGCCACACCGTGCGGTTAAGCCGATCAGTGGCGGCCGTAATCAGTAGCGGCAGTCTGAAACTCGGATTGCTTAGAAGTTGTACTTTGGGGTACAGAGGCGGAGGCAGCAGTTTGAGATTCAAAGTTGTTGAGAATCTGGAGAGATTTCACTGGTACGGTACTGGAGGACAATTTTGTGGCCGGTACTGTAGGAAACGGAATAAAATATTATGTTACCTCACAGACAAAAACGTATATAATAAGGTTGATTTGAAACATATTTTGTAATAGCTATATAAAAAGCCAATACATACCAGGTATGACTTCTTTTGAACTTGTCCTCTAAATACCAAAATTCATCCACAAAACTTTAATTCTGTAGCATACGTCCGCCACGCGCAACACAAATATTTGCACTGACAGTAAACAAGTTGCGACAGGTCGGTGCCGCGCGGGACATATTATATCCTTGGGAGCACGTATTACAATAATGGCGGTAGGTTATAGCGTCATCTAAGGAAAGTTACCAGAAATTACAACTGGCCGGTACTGGATGCCTGCCGGTACTGTGGGACTCTCCCCTACTACCAGCTATTATGTTACATTAATGATTTTTGATGTACATGATGTGAGCTAGCCCACCTAAGAAAGTTTCTATGCTCATCTCACTCTTTTGGGACAAGTGCTTTTCTAGTCTCTTTTCATATTCAATCTGCGACGAACGACGACGCTTTGGCACTGGCTCAGATGCAGTGATGCGCTCGATTTCGCAGTCGGTATATTTTTGTTCTTTAGCAAACTCCTTAATAGTGTTGAAGATAATCCTCTTGCGATTTAAAAGTGTGTTTCACCGGTTATGCCATGATTCCAGAGCATTTTATGTTTTCGGAATAGAATAAGTACGATTAAACACTGACCACGTAGCTGGTGAGAACAATGGTGGATTTTTGCTCAGAATTAACTTCGTCCCTGGGCCAGATTTTTTAGTCAGTCCCGTATGACTAGAATCATGTAATGGATGGTTATACGGAAAGTACATGAAATATCTTATTTAATAAAAAAACGTGTTTATTTGTGTCTTTTATAGCACTCATTCAACTTTTTAGCTTTTAATTGCAACTTGTCCTCATCATTATCAACCTCTTTTCTCCAGCTAATATCTTATTAATGTTTTTACAGTTATCAAAAATCATACACCTAATAACAATGTTAAGTCACCTTTTCTTTGTGTAGTTCACATTTTATAAATTTAAAGTCAATAAGTATACTTACAGCTGTATTAATAATTATTTTAAATCAGTTTTTTCAATGTTTTCCTTTATTATTTCATTGATTAAATGTTGTAAATTTGAAATCAGCTCTATTAAATCCTTGCTGGGAGTGCAAAGCCATCATCGACCTGCGTATTCTCTATATATAATTTCATTCTTTGACATTAAATCATTAGAGCAATCTGTGCAAGATTAAAAAAAATAGTTTTTTTTTTCTCCAGAAAATATTCGCTCATGTATTGCAAAGGAGCAATAATGCGGGATCTCTTTATCTCAAATCGTGTAAAATAAAAAAATGGCAAAGTCAAATGATGAGCAGGTCGACGATTCATTTTGTTTGATGATGAGAGTGAGCAATGCATCACAAAAATCTTTTTCGCAGTTACCGTGGGTCCGGACCATGCTTATGTTATTTATTACGTGGCGAAAGAGGCATGTCGGGTTAGTGTTGCGACACCCTTGGCTTCTCACTGCTCCAAAGAAATTTTGCAGTGGGTCCTGATTAAGATGCCGCAACCATACTGACGACACGTTAAAATCATTTTAGAGTTTTTTTTTTAAAGTATTTTAATTCCATTCAGTGTCCAGATCCAATTGGTTACAGAAATAATGGTTTGATTTTTACCACTTGACGTTATACATTTCATCGTTTTAAATATTTGCACGCCCTCCATCCGTTTTATGGCGTGCAGAGTTCGGCGTTGCTGGGCTCAGTAAGGGTTTCGCGCTTTTACTTTTCTGTTGGCTTCCATTCACACGAGTCGAAGATGTCCGTGAATAGAAGCAGATCAGCAGAGTCCTTGAACTCTGTGGGAAGTATGTTCTTACCTGAAACAATTAAAGGATAGCTCAATAAACTGCAGTTTTGTAATTTTTTATTCTTCATGCAAATTTATTTACTTGAAGTAATTGTAAATACAATGGTAAATCATAAAGAATGTATCGAAAAATAATGTTATATGACTGACTTTTATTCGTTTTGCAAAGTACTGGGACTTTTTAAATTTTGAAATAATAAAATGGTCTATTTGCTTGTGACGGTATCACTTTTTTTTTTAACTTCGATACAAAATATCATCATCATTTCAGCCGAAAGACGTCCACTGCTGGACATAGGCCTTCTCCAAGCTCCGCCACTTCGACCGGTTTTGTGCTTCCCGAATCAGCAAGAATATATAAAATATACTTATCAGAAAAACATGTAAAAATATTATAATTATTGAGAATTTGCACAATTATAACTTTCTGTAGCTTTTTTTTCTACTACATACAATTTTATTGCATTTGTTTATACAGTCCGGGACGAAAGTATAACCCATCCCCTTAATTTTGTAATATCTGATAACTATATTTACATTGATAAATTACTATAGCACTGACATCGTTTTTTAGTTTATAGTATAATAGTATATGAAGGGCACAGGGAAAGAAGGGGCTCATCAACAATTAACACAAATTGAATTAAACGCTAATTTATACTAAAAATCTACATGGTGTGTCATCATTTCAGCCGTAAGACTTCCACTGCTGGAGTTAGGCCTCCCCCAATTTGGGGGGCTTTGCCATAATCGCCACGCTTGGCAGGCGGGTTGGCGATCGCAGTATGGTGGTAAAATGCATATAGAACGCTGCTGCCCATTCTCTAGTAAGTCCCTTAATCGCCTTTTACGACACCCACGGGAAGAAATGGGGTGGTGATATTCTTTACGTCTAGCACCACACGGTAGATGGTGTGTAAGGATACTCATTTTTAATGATGTTATTTACATGTTTTGGACATTACGTAGTCCAACCAATGACGTATTATACAGGGTGTCCCGTAAATAATGGATCAAACGTAACGGGTAGGTAGCTTACCTCATTTCCAACAACTAATTTGAACAGTAAAAAAAAAACCGATAAGGTAACCAAGATATTTTTTTTTTTCGATTTTTACTATTTTCTGTACCAGCATTCAGTGTTTTTAATGCTGTTGCTGCAAATGGTATCATATTTAGGTGTGATTTTTGTCAAACATTTCTGAATAGTTTACTAATGTTATAAGATACCATTTTTTTAAATAACATTTTATTTGCCTTAGAAAAAAAATCTTGAATCGAAAAGTTTTGTTTTTACGATGAAAAGACCAGAATTGGAAAAATTCTCCTGTAAAAAAAATGTATGACACCAAAGTGTACCATTATTTTAAAAACTTGTAAAATTACTAAGGTTTGCAAATTGGTATAAAACTTACGTCTAGTCCTTGCGGTTACAAAGATATTGCTATGAATGTGATGAAGAAGACAGAACTGAAATTAAAATGGTACTATCTAACTTTTCTTTCTCGTAATGGCTTATGCTTGTAATCTAAGCATGTGGTTAAGCGTGTAGCGTAATTCCGAGCCGATGACGTCATCTGTTCGGAATTTGGGACCGCTACCTGCGGAGTTGCACCTCACTCAGTGTGAAAGGGATAGATAGCGCCGCTTTTGTATTTTTGGTAAATCGGTGTCTTTGTGCAGGTATTTTTTTTCCTTCACCCTTCACTCATACAGGGCTTCATTGTTGCATGATTTTATTTGTTTAGTTGACACGAATCTCTCTTCGAGTTGATACGTACGTCAGACTACTTTCGCTCCCGCTGTGCCTAACTGTTGTGTTCCTTAAAATTAAACTTGTGCTGTGTATTTGGACTTTGCTTTGCCTAACGATTTGGAACTGTTTGTGTTTTGGACGAATGACTTGGCAATCCTACGGACTTCGAAAACAATCGTTTGTGTGAGGTTGTACGTGTGTGCAGTAGTACGATGCCTCGTTACGAGTACACGCCACGGGAGTATGCCGAAATGCATTTTATCTACGGAGAAGCAAGAGGTAATGCCAGGGCGGCCGCAAGATTGTATCGTGAAAGATACCCGAACCGGGATCGACATCCCGACTATCGCGTATTCATTAGAGTGCATAACGCGCTTCTTGAGGGAAGAATTCTTGGCACCGGAGTTGGGGGTGCCAGTGAAGGGCGACCGTCACAAGTCAATGACGAAATTATTATTCGAGAAATCGAGGAAGATTCGTCGGTCTCAATTCGCGTCATAGCGCAACGCACAGGTATTCCAAGATCGACGGTACATCGAGTTCTAAAAAGGCACCGGTTGCACCCATATCACGTGCAACGTGTTCAAACGCTGACGTCACGTGATTACCCGCAAAGAGTAGCATTTTGCCAAAGGATGCTTAGAATGATACGGGCGGACCCACAGTTTTTTAATAAAATTTTATGGAGTGACGAGTCTTCATGCCGGCGAGATGGATATCTCAATTTGCATAATTTGCACAGTTGGCAGCTGGTAAACCCACATTTGATGCGAGAGGACAGGAGCCAACATCAATTTAAAATAAATTTATGGGCAGGAATAATAAATGGGCAAATAATAGGGCCCTTTGAACTACCAGCAACTCTAAACGCCGAATACTATCTGCATTTTTTAAGGAATGAGTTGCCAACGTTATTAGAAAATATTCCAGAAGACGTGCGGCAAGCAATGTGGTTACAAAATGATGGTTGCCCCGCTCACTATGCGACGGCAGTAAGGGCGCAACTCAATGAAACTTACCCTGACAGATGGATCGGCCGATTAGGACCAATTTTGTGGCCTCCGCGATCTCCTGATTTAAATCCCTTAGATTTTTTTTATTGGGGATGTTTAAAAGACAAAGTTTACAAACAACGAATAACGTCGGAAGAAGAATTACGTCAGCGCATCCAATCTGCTGTATCAGAAATAAACAACAGTCATTTTGTCCGTCGGATAAGAGCTTCCTTTATTAGGAGGTGCAGACTTTGCATTCTCGTAGGGGGACGTCAGTTTGAACATTTACTGTAAAAACAAAATAAACGATTTATTTGTATTTTTTTTTAAATTTAACCTCCTAATTTTTTTCATACGCTGAGATACCTAAACATTTTTAAGAAAATAGTTTAATTGTGCACACTTTTTCAAATTTTATTTTATTTCGTAATTTGGCACCTCTGTCAGATTCATAGCAATATCTTTGTAACCGCAAGGACTAGACGTAAGTTTTATACCAATTTGCAAACCTTAGTAATTTTACAAGTTTTTAAAATAATGGTACACTTTGGTGTCATACATTTTTTTTACAGGAGAATTTTTCCAATTCTGGTCTTTTCATCGTAAAAACAAAACTTTTCGATTCAAGATTTTTTTTCTAAGGCAAATAAAATGTTATTTAAAAAAATGGTATCTTATAACATTAGTAAACTATTCAGAAATGTTTGACAAAAATCACACCTAAATATGATACCATTTGCAGCAACAGCATTAAAAACACTGAATGCTGGTACAGAAAATAGTAAAAATCGAAAAAAAAAAAATATCTTGGTTACCTTATCGGTTTTTTTTTTACTGTTCAAATTAGTTGTTGGAAATGAGGTAAGCTACCTACCCGTTACGTTTGATCCATTATTTACGGGACACCCTGTATATAGACACGTCATGAACCAACATCGCGGCGCTTAAAAACGGCGAAAATACTAGAACTACTTAATACGCGTGAAGAAAGAGAAAGAAAATATGACACTGTACGGCGGGATGCCTGTTGCTACAGGGAGATAAATATACATCTTCAGTTACGTCACAGGATAAGTAATAGTCAAATTACATGCTCATTGGTCGAGCGCATGAGTGACGTAGCTATCAGAGGCATTTGGGGAAAAAAGGACATTCGATTTTCTAGAGTTAATAAAATAGTTGATATAACGTATTACCTACTTTACGAATAAAGTAATAAAAATATTAATCTTTAAAATATGAATGCTGTATTCCGCATCAGTAATTATTGTTACATATTTATTAAATAAAAAATAAAACAAAATATCTTTATAAACATAAAAAAAAAACTTTTATTTAATAATGACAAAACATTAACATTCTGATAGGCAATCGAACAGTATGGTAATCGAAGTCATATATTATCGACTTGTGTTGCCGATACATATTTTTAAATCCCTTCAAACAAACTTAATTTATTTCTTTTTTGCCTTTTATAATTTGATTCAGAGCTTTTGTGTGCGAAATGTAGGCGAACATTGATAAATTTCTCAATGACCGCGCGAATAAGGTGCACTCTATGATCAAATGTGGGATGTTGCTCTAAAGAATGTTGATGTAAAGAACCAAATACGTCATTGGAGCTGGTAAACGACTTTAAAATACGGTTTTTTAAAATTTGGATATCTTTGTGATCGGGAAGGATAATGTGACCCATTTCTTTAATGTGGTTTTTAATTATAGATTCTGACTTCAGACAGATTTGGAACACATCCTCACTCGGGAAACATAGTCCACCAATATTTTTTTTAAATAATCAATTTATGAAACCACAATTTGTTATTACAATACAGACTATCGGTGCATGTCGAACATTTCAATACTGAAGCCAGTTTTCTGGATACCCATCCTGAAATGTAACCGATAATCTGTTCAGTGGTTTTTTTAATGCTTTCTTGATTTAACATTGTCGAAAACACTTCGACATTTGTGTTAATAGCATTTTCTTCAGCAGTTGCATTTATTAACTCAGTGTCATTCTCGATAGAGTCAATCTCCTCATCCATAGTTCTTCTACTTAATGTAGAATTAATGTTGTGAACTGCAGACGAACACGTTAATACAGTTATGTCTTCTAATGGTTTAATGGTTTGGATTATTGTTATAACCTCCATGTCGTTTCAAACTACGTGGACAATTCACGTCTTTGAACCCTTATTATGTTAAGCCACTTTTCTTTTATTAGCCCATCTCTAGGCAATCTAAAATAAAAAGGAAAACTATAATTAATATTCATAACATAACAAGTACATATTATATTCAAACAATATTATAAATTCTATCAAAAAAAAAAAACACTAGTGTAATAGTATCCCAACCTCCCCTAACGGCACGTGACTACTAACTTCATACGCCGCGCCGGCCGCCATTAGACGGCGGCGTCGAAAATGAAATAAAAATAGGTAGTTTTGTGAACTTACGTATGAAATGACACATTTTTGTCTTTAACTTTTGGGGTATAATTTGTACATCGTCTGAAAACACACGACGGCATGTTTTCTTTATGATTTGCACAGGTTTACACACACGAATAATATTAAAAACAAACGTAGCGTCGCGCGACAGGTTGGTGCGTAACTAAGCGCGATGTGGCCAATTGGCTTCATTTCATGTTGTCATTTTAAAGTGCGAACAACGTATCTATAGTTTTTTATATATCATTGAGTCCAACTACCTATTTTTGAGGATTCCGTTTTATTTGACCTATTCAATCAAAAGTTAAACAGACTTTTCTGGCCTAAGCCAGAAATGAACAGAGCAAAAAGGGGTTGATTGTAATAATGAGCTCCTTCTTTCCTTTTTGGAAAAGTAAATGTAGGCAAATGGTTTTGAAAGAATAATAAGCAATATTTCTGTTAAATTCAATGTATATTTCAGTATGTATTAGTTATGTGGAACATTTGTAAAATATTCTTGAGCTTCAGGGGAAAAGAACTTCTTCAATTCCTGTAGGTCTTTAAATTTTTCATCTGAAATAGGCAGTTCTGCCTCATAGCGTAGACCAGGTAATAGGAACTCTTGGTTGTGGAGATTTCTCAGACTTTTATTTCGCCCTGCTATTGATGTTTCTTCCCATAGACCATTGTATGTTGTACGGAATAATATTTTCTTATTTGATCGTTCTATTTTTAATTCCTTTGTAGGACGTGATGGAAATGTGAATTTTTTAGCATAGATTTGATCGAGATGGGCTCTTTTTTTTTTTCTGGATGGGAAATCATCAAATGACTTCTCCCGCTCTGGGCGGAGCGGGAGGGCGTGTCAGACTTTTACTGACTAAAACCCACCCGTGTTCCTTCAGTTGCCCATGTGCCAGGGTCACGGTATCTCTTTCGAACAATCTCGCGACCCTGGCAGACGTCGGTCCTAGCAGACCCCTTCTGTGCTGCTGACATCTCATTGAGGCGCGCGTGGAACACTACGTGCCGTCGACCCGAGCCTGGTCCTTACCGGGCGGCGAGCTACCCATTGCTCGCCGCCCGCAAGCTCGCGCCTACGGTGGCCGGGAGTCCGCTATAGACGCCCGACGCCCGGGGCGTCTCCTCCTGCGGCGGCTAGGGACGTGAGGGCGCAGAGACTGCCACTATTCTTCTTTATAAAAAAAAAAACATTACCTTTTAGAAATCCCATGTTAGACGCTACAGTGCGACTGAATGTTTACGAGGCGAATTTCGGTTTAGAACAACTTTATTTCTCATAAAAAATTGCAGTACAAATTCACTTACTGAGAAACAATATTTAAAACTAAGATTAAAATTAGAGCGCACAGATGTACGCATATAAAATAACAAAACAAAACAGCAAAAAAATAATAATTTAATTATGTGGGTAAACAGATAACAACTCGATCGTAACTTAACATACACAACATGGATGTGAGTTTGATTTTTACTGGATGTGGCATTGATGGCATAGTCTAGAATTTTACTTTCATTTTATTCATTTTTTCCGGGTTCACGTGATTTTCTGTCAATTTTGGAATTAATCTAACGCCTTTGTAGCCAGGGTTTTCATTGTGTAATAATTTTAAGTGCGCCCATTTTACGATTTTTTACGCCTTCTTTTGTAAATTCTAAATTTTTATTGAGGAAGTTATTTCGAATTCCTTTGAAAAGGTGTGGGGGTTCATACAATGGAACAATTTCTTGACCATTTATCACAATTATATTTTCAAAGGAGAAGAATTTAAGAAAAAAGAGAAGAACCAAAGGGTTCCTCTCTTTTTTCTTAAATTATGTCTTCTGGTCTCCGTAATTAACCGGTTGAGTGCCTGTCTATTATTAGTACCCTGGTCACATACTGAAGCAATCACTATGAACCCTGCCTCTTTGTAAGCCTCTTGTGACTTTTCGGATTTGATTCGCTAGTTCAGGACCTTTAGTTGCACTTGACGAAAATGTGTAGGATACTGCCTGCTTATAATTATAAATTAGACAACGTACCATGAAAACTTGGGCGTGCACTGCAAACTCATTTTTCCTTTCTTGCTCATTGTCAACAAGGCCTGTGATTTTGTCTTTACTCTCATTGTAAGTAACATTGTTCATCAAACAAACTTCGTCAAACAACAAGCTGATTAGCTTTTATTCTGTTTTCGTTATTTCAGCTCTATTTTTCAACTCAGAGATAACATTTGGGTTAATCCAAGGCTTAATGTTACTAATTTATACCAATTTAGACGAGCAGGCAAAATAAAAATAGTACAAGTACCCTTTGGGAATTTGTTTGAATATGGATCAAGTTTCAATTTTTTCTTGCAACGTAAAACATCACAGCCAACAACACTTCGTTAGTTACCAATTCATCAAAGTATAGATATAAATAGATTTAACTACATAGAGCCCTGAGTGAAAAGTTAGAATCAATTATGTAATATTTGACCACCATGGCCAATATTTAGCCTGGCTACTGCAATAGGACTTACACATCAATCATGACTAATCCAACTTTTAGTTGAGTCCTTGTTATGTAAATGAAAAAAAAAAGCCAACGTCATGAAACATCTCCATAGATAATGTATGACGAATAGTGTGCATATTAATATACTAACTAATGCAATCAGTACTCACAAGCTGTTTCAGGGATTTCTTTGGAAGTGCAAAATATGTTTTATAATATGGCAATAATGGCATTGATGGCATATAACATTCTTTTTATTTACATGATGATGTCGTTGGCAGGTCAGGAAACGATATTATTAAACTAAAAATCGAAACAATTCCCCATTAAATTCGGTGTAATGTGTTTTGTGTGTATTGAAAGTTTGAGGTGCCATGGAAGAATTTTTGGAGAATCTCCGTGCCAAAAAGAATAATATTTTTACCTTCCCGTGCATTGGTTTAGTGTTACCAGGTCACCTACGGTGTTGCAGTCTTCGTCTATAATTTGTGCGTGCCTGTTTTAGTTGATATGTCCCACATGCTATTAATTTTAAAGCATTAAGCATTTTTTAAGTCTCTGTTAGGGTCTCAGTTATGTTTTCTCTATCTACATTTATGTTCACGAATTGTGTACGCCTTCGTTTTAATGATTTGCTTCTAAAAAATCTGCTTAATTATTATTTACATATTAAGAAACGTTTGATATTTTAAAATATTAAACTGGCATCTAGTCTGTCTCTCTAATCATACGGAGATGAAAACGGTTAATTTTTGAAGCGGCAGTGGCAAAATCAATCATTATGTCTTTTGAAGTATTGTATTATTAAAAAACTCGTGCCTAAATAATTTAAAGGAATGGTTGAAAATTCCATTAACCGCCTCAACAACTCATCTACATCAGGCGTGTGAACGGAATAATTACATGTTCTTTGTAATAATGGCACTCAGTCTCAGCCCCTATCCAAAATAAAAACGTCATCAGCCTGAAAGTATTGTCTCATGGGACTGTTTTCCTCACTAAATTCATTTAACATTATTTGTGCGTCTGAGGTAGTTGCTGGATAGGGGCCCAACACACCTACAACGTTACCATCACAACAGACAAAGATGGCTTAACAAGGTTCCTATATTTATGAAGTGAGTAAGTGTTTTTCTGATATGTATAATTTGAACTTTTTTGGATATAAATATAGGTACCATCCAAAATAACAATAAGCCTTCTTTCTTCGCCTCCAAAGAGCCCATTTGGAATAATCAAATTTCTAGATGAGATTTCCTCGCGACTTACCTAAGTCGTGCGTTACCCTAAGATGGCGAGGCAAGAAATCTTGATTTAAGAGTTCCCTCACTTTTCCCATAAGTCTTTCTAGGGTACTCCTAGGTATGTTTAATAATGAAGAAGTCCTATCATCACTGTCTCCAGTCTTCAATTTCATTTAATATGCTGCAAGAGCAGTTTTGTCTCTGCGCATAGAAGATAATCTTGGTACTTCTCTAATTATATTTAAGAAATCTTCTATTGATAGACCAAGCCAGTAATGAACTATTGAACTGTCCATAATTTCTATATTTTCGAAGTCTAAATGAACTGACTGTAACTGTTTTAATAAATCAGTAAAGTCTTCTATTTGTCTTGCTGTGAATGGATGGATTGGATTTTCCACTTCAGTTGGATAATTTCTAAAAGTATTTTTTTTCTTGCAAGGAAAAATAACAACAGAATACAACAAATGACATTCCGCTTGAGGCAGTCAAAATTGCATTCCAACGAATTGACCACAATACGCACAACATAACGAACTACCTAAACAATGCATTATTGGAACATTGACTGGCCTGTTAGTCTAGTGGTTAGTGACCCTGCCTGCTAAGACTGAGGTCGTGGGTTCGATTCCCACTCAGGACAAATCTTTGTGTGAGGAGCACAATCATTTGTTCTGTGTCTGGGTGTAATTTATCAATAATATGTATGTATTTAGAAATATATGAGTACTTAGTCTGGCCATAAATACTGTTACAGTTAAAAATAAGAAAGATATTACATTTGAATTTGGAATCTGTCATTTTTATACGATTGTTCATTGAGTTTTCTAATTTTGGCGCCAATACATTGTACAATATTTTGCGATATTAAAATGAAGTGGGGTGATAAAGAGAACCGAATCGTTGTGATTGCATTACACAAAGTTGGTATGGAGCCAAATGCAATTTTTAAAACTCTCCATACGCTTGGTATTAATCAAATGTTTGTGTACTGGGCTATTAATAGGTACAATGAGACCTCCTTTGTCTGTGACAGAAAAAGATCTGGATGTCCACGTAGTGTTCGTACGAAAAAGGTGGTCAAAGCAGTAAGGGAAAGAATTCGAAGAAATCCTGTCCGAAAGCAAAAGATTTTATCTCGGGAGACGAAGATAGCACCCAGAACCATGTCGCGTATTTTAAAAGATGACTTAGGGTTTGCAGCCTATAAGAGATGCACTGGTCATTTTTTAACTGATAATTTAAAAAAGAATAGGGTGGTAAAATCGAAACAACTACTGAAGCGGTACGCAAAGGGAGGTCACAGAAAAATTTTGTTTACGGAAGAGAAAGTCTTTACAATTGAGCAACATTTTAACAAACAAAATGACCGTATTTATGCTCAAAGCTCTAAGAAAGCTTCCCAATTAGTCGACAGAGTGCAACGTGGGCATTATCCGACTTCAGTGATGGTTTGGTGGGATGTTAGCTATGAAGGAGTGACTGAGCCATATTTTTGTGAAAAAGGTATCAAAACATCGGCACAAGTGTATCAAGATACCATTCTTGAGAAGGTAGTTAAGCCCCTTAACAACACCATGTTCAATAACCAAGTATGGTCCTTCCAACAAGACTCGGCACCGGGTCATAAAGCTCGGTCCACGCAGTCTTGGTTTGAAGTGAACGTTTCGGACTTCATCAGAGCTGAAGACTGGCCATCGTCTAGTCCCGATCTTAATCCGCTGGATTATGATTTATGATCAGTTTTAGAGAGTATGGCTTGCTCTAAACGCCATGATAATTTGGAGTCCCTAAAACATTCCATACGATTGGCAGTGAAGAATTTTCCCATGGAAAGAGTGCGTGCTTCTATTGATAACTGGCCTCAACGTTTAAAGGACTGTATTGCAGCCAATGGAGACCACTTCAAATAATCTTTTTATATTTTAAATTGTTTTATATTTATGTATTAAACTAACACACTCTAAAAGTAATAAATGTTATAAGCAATAAAAAAAAATTGTTTTCTTCGTGACAATATTTATGGCAAGACTAGGTATGTTTATCAGTTGTCTCTCTGCCTAGTTTGGGATATCAGATAACGGTGTGTTGGTTGTCCTAAGATATATGAATGGCGAAAGTGCATAAAAAACAATACTTTGATTGCTTAATACACTACTGTAAAAAAAAAATGCTTGTTCCATTTACAGCGCCAATTTCATATGTAAGGACATTATAATCCAGTTTGTTGGTAGTTATTTAAAAGGTTTTTCTTATGCTCCTAAAGTTGATTAAAATCATGTTTATCAACATACTTATACATTACACGTTTTCAAGCTTGGCAGCGCCGGCCGTGCCTTCGCCTTCACACGACTAACTAATTTATATATTGGCACTGCAACTTCATACACAAGAAAAGACAACAGCCTCGTCACAATTCGCCATCAGCACACGCGTCATCCCAAAGTCAAATGACATGGGTACAATACGTACAATAGGTACCACATCTCAAGGCAAAATGCCGGATGAACAAACCCAACGACACTAATACTGCCTACCAATATCGAATCCGCGTCCTACGTCATATTTCCAGACATCGACGCCGACAATCCTTCCAATCATCATCATCATTGTTATAATAAATCATTTAATTCAGGCAACAAAGACCCATCACATAAATACCTTATAGACTTACATACATAATTATAAAAACCACAAAAACACACTACACTTGGAAGCTTGGTTTCGGTCGTGCTTCCCTGTAACGTCTGTACACAACTCCTGCCGGCCAGAAATCTGAGCTAAGGAGACTGATTTCTGCATCACGGGAACCTGGAGGATGTAGGACTTAAAATTTATAGTCCTGGTTGACTCCAACCGCGACAACTTCAGCAACTTCCATTCTTCGGCATCGATCTGAATCTGGCTCCTCTTTGTGATGTGTTGGAGGAGCTTATCTCCTGACGTCTGGGGGTCTAACCGGGAAATATATAGAAACATCGTGGGTACAGCAGCGCGAACTTCCTCACTTGAGGGAGCGGTACCGCGTTTGTTGCGGTTGCATCGCGAACGACCCCTCTTGCTCTCAACCAGGGTATAACCATCCTCACCCACTTTACTGGTTTTAGCAGCCGGCGCCTTCCGCTTCTGTCTCAACAGCCGATGTCGCACCAGCAGAAGCTGGCTGAGAACTTTGGCAAAGGCGTGAAGCCTTTTTCGCGTAAGTTTTCTTACGCGGCTGTATTTTTATCGTTGCATTTTGGACCAAGAATTGCTAAACTGAAGTGGCAGTTGGCAGGGCACATTGCTCGCAGAACAGATGGCCGATGGGGCGCCGGGAGTCAATTGCGGACTCCCGGCCACCGTAGGCGCGAGCTTGCGGGTGGCGAGCAATGGGTAGCTCGCCGCCCGGTAAGGACCAAGCTCGGGTCGACGGCGCGTAGTGTTCCACGCGCGCCTCAAAGAGATGTCAGCTGTACTGAAGGGGTCTGCTAGGACCAATGCCTGCCGGGGTCGCGTGATTGTTCGAAAGAGATACCGTGACCCTGGCACATGGGCAACTGAAGGAACACGGGTGGGTTTTAGTCAGTAAAAGTCTGACACGCCCTCCCGCTCCGCCCAGAGCGGGAGACTCATTTGATGATTTCCCATCCAAAAAAAAAAAAAATGGCCGATGGGGCGAAAGGTTCTGGAGTGGCGACCGCGTTCCAGAAGACGTAGAGTTGGAAGGCCTCCAACAAGGTGGACCGATGATCTTGTGAAGGCCGCAGGAATCCGCTGGATGCAAGAAGCACAGAACTGGTCGAAGTGGCGGAGTTTGGGGGAGGCCTATGTGCAGCAGTGAACATCTTTCGGCTGAAATGATGACGATGATTTTGGGCCTGTGACGTAATTGTATCACTAGCTACTTGCACATCGCGGTCATTGCTTCGCGTTCTCGTGGCGCAGCACTGTGGAAAATAATGGTCTGTTTCTGATTAAAAATCAATAACTTCTTTATTTCTGAATATTATCTTCTAAAATTTTGCACAAATATAGAATAGTGTATATGGCTTCAAATAGAATGTAATTTATTATGATTAAAAAAAAAAATTAAAAAAAAAAACAAATTCAAAATTATAAAAAATCTCCAATGTTTATTTCTTAACAATGAATACTATTATTTTAATGTTTACAAAAACCAAATATCATCAAAATAAAAATCAAATAAAATAAAAAAAGCATTTTTTAAAGATTAAAATCGAACACAGATTAATTAATTAATTGTACTGTTTACTAAATGTTATGTTATTTATACTTGATGAACTTTGGGATCTAAAATTAATTCGTTCACTTTCAAAAGATCTAAGGTGTCTTCATCAAGTTCCTTCACGTTTTTAGTATACGGTTTTCTAATGCTGGTAATGTAAGGATCTGAAGTATAAAGAAGAGTATGAAATACATCTTCGTTTGTAGCGGATCTTGAGCATTTTCTAGCATGATGAAGACGAAATTTTTTATAATCCTTATTGCGAGATTCTTGTGCATCTTCCGAAAGTTGACCAATAGGAAGTACTGCAAAATGCTTTATGACACTTTCTCCATGAATCAAAATTTTGAGAACTGAAGATGGCATGTAATACCATTCATAATTGCTCACATAGATCCTAGCAGTCTCCATAGCATAACTGCCAAATTTTTCAGCATTTATCATTACACCCGATGAAAGAGCTTGCAGAATTATGTAAAGTCGTTTAATCAAATTTATATCCACTCCTGTAATTTCAGCAGAGCAGCTTGCATTGTGAAAAAATCTTCTGGCAGTATTACCGTCATTAGAATTACCACTTACTTGTCTTGGTTTGTCGATGATCAATCCTAGCTCTTCATGGAAACGCCTTTGTACCAGGGTTTTCTTCTCTTGCTTTAGTCGTTTCTTTTCTTCACTTGTGGCTGACCATGTTTGGAAAGACAGATTATAGGAAATATGTAAAATCATTTCCATACAACGAATCCAAGCGTGCAAAGTAGACAGTCCGTATTGATAAGAATCTTCATTTTCGGGCCTAGCTGTCACTTTTGTCAAATCGTTCATTTGGCGTGGAGTAGCTCCACATATTGTACATGTGGAACCCGAAGGCGTATCTGTTAATACCTGAGCTACTTTACCATCTATCATTGTAAGGAAGAGATCATGCTTCACTTGCACTCCCTCACATTCTTTGTTAATTAATGATGGACTCAAGGAATTTATTTGACCCTTTATTTCATCCACAACGGCTTTAGTTTCTTTACAAAATTCTATTAATATAGGCCGGCAAAAACGAACAGAGGAAGGTACCGGATTTTGCCAGACAAACTCACCTGTTAGCTCGTTAATTAACTTAATAGGCACCAAAGAAGTGATAAATAAATTCGAATCAGAAATAAGTTCAGACTCTTCTGGCAGTTTCTGTTTGTACTGGCTTTGACCGGATGAGCCATCACAGCCCCATTTACTATACAGAAGTTATTCAATCCATTCCTATAGACTGAATCTATTGTCAATATTCTAGCTGCAGTGTGATCTAATAAATCTTGAAGTCTTACTATTTTTGCACTTGTGTCTGTAATTTCTATGGCTGAAGACGGTGGATAGCAAGTAGTTTTAACTTCTTGCACTTTGTAATATGGCGGAAGCACAAAACATTTTCGTTCGTTCGTTAAATTTCTCTAGTACAAATATTGTGCTTTCGTTAAATCCAAGTCAATAAATACCCTCAATGCTTCTTCATCCGTTAACATTTTGGTCTGCCTTGCGTCTTCTATGAGACTCGAAAATAAGGTCTTATTTTCACTGTCAGCAAACCTTAATGTTTCCACAAGTTAAGCTTCTGTTCCTTCTCCTATCGAACGTAACCCTTGAAGATATGCACTATAGACGTGTTCAAATCCATATTCATTAAGTAACATTGTATTTTTTCTTCTTTTACTGGATTCTGACAAGTCTGGATAAGATACGCACGGTCTTCCACGTTTCCCAGAAGAAGTAGATGGGGTGGAGATGGTTGTAACGTCTTCAGAGTCCGGTAAAGTTATTGAATATTCTGATTCCAACCAATTACTGTTCTTCATTAAAAATGTATCCTTGTTCCGTGAAGCTTCGTTCCAGCGTTTATTAAAAGCGGGAATAACATGTCTTTGAAAATCACTGAGGATGAAACATAAGTTGTCTTCAGACACATGATATTTTTCTTGCAAAACTGTTGATAATGCTTCCAACGATTTTCCTCCTTCGATATACGAAAGTATTATTTCACGTTTAGAACACTTGAAAGTAGACATTTTGAAGAGTCAACAAATGTAATTACACTTCTGTTAATTCACCACTATTTTGTTATTTACAATGGAATGAAACCACTGTTTATATACTATTTGAAATATGAGGGTAGTGTGCATTTTGTTGATTAATATTTTCACACGCAACATGTGTGCAAAAAAGATAAATGCCCTAATATCAATGATAAATTACAAAACTGACCGCAAACTATTGATGTAAACAGCAACATTTCAAACCGCAATAGATAGCGAGCGGTTTTCCGTTTTCTGACTCTTATCACATTTTTATTAATTACTCCGAAACCCGCAAATATCCGCAGCTGTTATTATTTGATTATGTTTATGGATAGTTAGGCTACAAATCAACATTAAATGTAAAGCAGGGGTAAACGTGGGTAACTGTCAAAAGTCTCGTTGAACTTAAAAAAAAACTTTTTTTTTCACCATATTTTATTTTGCAATTATTTTAAGGTGAACCTTAACATAACATTAAATACATATTAGCTGTTTCATATTCTTCAAAAAACGAAGTTTCCAGAAATATATAATACATTATACCTTTTCCTGTAACGTATAACAATAAAATCAATTTAAAAGTGATGAAGTGAACGGGCCTGACATGGACGTCCGTCAAAACTTTAAAGTTTGTGGTGTTGTAAAAAAATCATTTCATTTAATATTTATAATTTTTTGATATTATAGTCTAGTTTGGTCCTTAAACTATTGAGTAAAATAAAAAAAGCATGCCCGTAGCGACATTGACAAAAACCATTTTTAATCAGCAGTTATTCTACGATTTTCCATAGTGCGCCGTCCGTCACAGTTTCAGTTTCACTGACGGGCGAAAAGTAAGCCGCAGCGCCTCGACGCATGTTCACATTCTGCGAAGGTGACGGTGTCTGACGCAGCATTAGATCTCAGCTTTAGTAGTTTCCAGTGTTTTGACTTGTTCTCCAAAAATAGATAGAAAATCTATTCAGACTCATGTCCTCTAATGCCGTTTTCGTTGGTATTTTAACATTCATAATACATTTTATCTGGTCTAGCTCTGATACGAGCACATGGTGAAAAATTTAATTCGTTGGATTGTTGTTGTAAAGAATACAGCGTGAAATCTTTACTCTTAACGAAGCATTTCGGTGTCATGCTAATGACCCTGCTCGAGTCAGCTGACGAACGGTAACTTGATCGTCGCATATGATTTTAATAGAATATGTGTCACAGCAAAAGTGTAGGTATTGTGACGTTGAGTGTAATTCTACCTATCTGTTTTTGCACGCTGTTGCCTCCCGCATGAAGTCAAGAAGGTGCGTTGATTGCCATTAAATTTGTAGCTATGTTATCTCTTTAAAGAATGACCCTTTTAAGACATTTTGAAGATGGTCGAATTGTTTTTGCAGTATTCTGTTGGCTCCAACAAAACTGGTTCCATTGTCGCGATAGATATAACGTTGGGCTCCGCGTCATACTGCTATTCTGTTTATTATGGCTAAGAAAGCTTAGCTGGTTAAATTTGAGACGAGTTCTAGATGCACAGCTTTCGTCACCATACATACGAACAGCGCCATGTAGTCTTTGGTAGTTTTTATTCCGCGCCGTTTGTATGCATTCACTTCCACAAAGCCTGTGTAGTCGATACCACAATGATAGAAAGCGCTCTCAGGGTTCCCTCTGGGTGATGGTTGATCACCCGTGAGCTGAAATTGTTGGATGGGCTTTTGCATGTAATACACTGTCGTATGACTTTCTTTGTAGCTGAATATCTGCTGATTATCCAATAATTTTGTCGAATGTTTGATGAATTAAGGCGCGCTCCAACGTGGTAGGTTAGCTCATGAGCTTATTGGATTATAAGCGTGGTAGTTCGATAGTTGTGTGGTAAAATGATTGGGTGTTTCATCTTTGAATTTATTTGTGCGTTTCTTAATCTGCCCCTACTCGCAGAATACCATCTTATGATAGCTGATGGCTCTTTGTTTGAACTGCAGATTCAATAACAGGCATAAAATCATTCTCAGGTTCAGCTGAACTTACGTTGTAATGGCTAGAAAGCTTCTATAGTTTTAGATCTTTGTAAAAATGTTCCTATCGATATAATTGTATTAAAATGTCTAACTCTTTTTGCTAATATACTTTTGTGATGCCTGGAATAGCATCCAAAGGATGTGGTACGCTATTTTTTTTTCAATCACGTCGTCATCTGGGATTACCTTTACTTCGACAGCAGAGTTTTTGAACAAATCAACGGATTCTGAGGCTGTTCTAACGTCACTACCCATCAAGACGTGACTGTCAGCTGTTCTTTTTAGGTATCCTCCTACGCCACCCAAAGGGCCCTTACCGTGCCCATGCTTTGCTAAAAGTTCAAGTAGATTTGGGTACTTGTTGAAAATCATTAATCAATGTTTGTATCCAAAGAGTTGCGAGTTGCGAGTATTGCGACGTTGGACCCTATGAGTAAATATGAAGTGTGTCAATATGTATGTATTCTAAAATTGTAGTTAATAGTGGTTTCTTATAAGCCCAATGTGCTTTATTATCAAAATTTTCATTTACTGTAGCAAAAGACTTAGATTTCAAATCACAATAAAAATAATAAATATAAATAATAATATACTATTTACGTACCTCGTGTTAAATATCAGTGAATAAATTGTGTTATTCACAATTCCTGTGATTAATAGTGTGCAATATGAAGTAGCCCTTTATTGTGTTACGTTATCTACAGGAACGAAAAAGGAATAACCTCTAAAATCGATACTCATGAATAACTTTAAACATCTTACCTTGATCATAAACCAGTGTGTCCTACAATCACTATAGTATGCTCTAACTGATAACGTATTTAGATTTCCTAAATTCACATCAAAACTCGAAAAAACTTCTCGTTTTTCACAGGAATATTTTTTGATATTTTTTGTGTGTGTACACTTTTTCATCCAAAACTCAAATACGCGACAAGATGGCGTCTTAAAAGTCACGTAATATTTAGAAAAGTGTTGCTAGAGGATAATAAAAATGCGAACTGGTAGTTTTTATTACTGGGTACAACTAAACGCCGTTATCTACCTGGAGTTATTCACAGGATACTTTTATTTTAAGTAAGAATTTTATAATGGAATAAATGACAAATTACAATTTTATATAAAGAAAACATTTGTTGCGATATTGATTTACATTTTTATTAAATAAACGAAGCATAAAACTGTATAATTTAGATCATTTTATTATTTTTTTATTGGCAGAACGCGCGAGGACACTTTCTATTTGTATGGACCAGAAATTCATGACTTATGTTAAATATTATTTTTTCGGTTTAATTAGATCCGAACCATGATTTAATTATATAGAATATTAATGGACTTTAAATAAAAATTTGGTTATTAGAAGCTTTTGATCTCTCTTGATCTTCAAATAGGCCATTAAAGATAGAGGACATGTGATTTTTTAACCCATGTACGATTATTTTGACTTCTACCCAAACACAATTGTTGAACTAAAAAATAAGATTAATTTAGCATTTCACAAATTAAAGTGCTTAGCGACGGACAGTTATTTAATTAGAAAAATAAATAACATTCTTCGTTGGTATAATTTGTGCATTAACGTGAATGGAGGACACATCGAGAATTTAAAAATTTAGTGTTTTTGTTGTGATTGTTGTTGTGCGCGTATTTTCAAAACCTAACATTAAAGCCAGCGCGACCGGCGGGTTAGCCCGCCCGCCGCCCGCCGGCCGCCCGCTATGACACGCCGCGCTCCGGTGCGCGACGACGTTGCCACTCTTAACCTAGGTATCTAAGCTCAGTTAAATTTATTTACACAGGGTGGTTGCGTTTTACTCTGATTTGTAGTATAATTAGTTTGTTTGAAAAAAAAAAAAAAATGTTGGTGCTTTTTATTTTTATACCGTATCGAATTAATACTAAACACGTATACGTAGTGTAATTTAATGCCCCTCTGTCATATCAACTCTGTATGTTGTGCTACAAAATTTACTGACGGAAACGATTCGCTGCAGAACCGATTCCACGTAGTCTTGTCTGCCCTACCCCTAGAGTGTTATTTAAGCCCGCGTAGGTGCGGAGGGGCGAGGCGGCTCGCGAGCTGAGGAGCAGGTGATTATGACGCGCGCCGTCGCGGCTGAGGCTGCCCGGCTTGCCGGCCAGCAAGCCGAAGCTGCGGTGATGAGCGTAAAACCATCTGCGACGATGAGCTTGCGTGGGTCGGCCGGAGCCACGCAGCGCCGGAGCCGTGACAGTAAGCATGCATGCTGTGAGATTGCTTGCTTCCTGCATGCTTGCTTGCATACTGCATGCATGGTGTATATGCTTGTTCGCATGTCTGCATGCAGCTTGCTATGATTTTTTTTGTAATGTAATAGATGAGTGTTTCAATTATTATGGATATGAAATGTATGCCAAAAGATGATTCTAACTGTAAAGTTTCTGAGATATGATAGTTCTGACTTTTATTGACTGTCGATATAAAACAATGCCAAGAGACGATTCTGACTGAGAACTTTTGTGCGATATGAGATGGTTCTCCTTTTTCATTATTATGGATATAAAATTTATGCCTAAAGATGATTCTGACTTATAAAATTATACGTTGTGAAAGTATGATAAATGAGTGTATGCCAAACGATTTTCTGCGAAATGAAGTTTATGCTATCCGCTGTTATGCAAAATAATATTATGAGGAAAAAAATCTGCCATAAAGGGTGGACCCTTTTTATACCAATGCAATATTTGGAATGATTTTAGTACGCACTTTTTCATTTGGTCAAATTTTCACCCGGCAGAATATTACCAAAGATAATGTCATTATGGCATAAAGTCTTTAATAAAATGATTTATTACAGCAAACAATCTTAAGACAATAAACGTTAGGTCAAATGATTTGCTTTGCCAAAAAATAAAAAAAGGTAAAAATAAGATTTTTTGGGAATTATATAATTAAAAAATGCAATTTTATTTTTATATAATCATTTTTTTAATACAAAAGATTTGTAACTTACAATTTTATTTTTTTGCAATGGACATTAGAGTCTGGCAAATGAAAGCGTGATTTGAAAACCGCGGCAAATTCAAACAATCTTAATGTGGTATCACCAACTATACCTTTAGCTAAATGTTTTGATACTTGCGTATTATTTATATTTATTATAATTTATTTTTTTGTTTTTAATGGCTCCGTTTAGTGTAGTGTAACGGAGCCTTGACTGTCATGGATGTGAGTAAAAAACGAGTGTGTAGATTTATCTATTACTATGTACATAAATATGAACCTACTTAACATTTGATTTATTAATATTTAATCATCATTCTCAAAATTAGAGTCCACCTCCATGGATTCATCTGTATCAGTAGTGGAGTCATCATCACCTGCACTTATTATAAATTTTTCCAATACTTCTTCTGTTATATGATCACTTTGTTTATATTTATTTTCCACATTTATTACATGGTTCGTCATTTTTTTCTAATCTTCTGCAGTTATTCTGCCAAATTTGTTTTTTATAAGTGCTTTTGTTTATTTTGCTGGCAGATTAATGTTTTTTTTGCCACCATACGCTTCGATAAGCTCCATATCAGCTCGATCAGCGGCCTAATTGCGGAACACATTATTGGCAAATGATTGAGACTAATTGGTTTCGTTTCCATCGCAGTTTGTTTAAAATTACGAATTTGGTATTGCGGATCTCCAATAACGTGTTAACCAACTACTAGTTTGTTTGACACGCTACAGAGTGAACGATATGTGCATAAAAAGGCTATTATCCGAATTGCGGAACTATTTTGACAGCTGTCAGTTTGTTTGAAACCAACGAGTAGTTTGTTTCGCAAACCGAAGGCAGCGTACTCGTTGCTATCATTTTTCTTCGTAATTTTATTGGGAATTTATACATCAAACCTCTGGAATTATTACGAAAACAAATAAGTGAACATCTTTCTGGCAATCTGTGAACGTGTTTTTGTGTACAACTGTAACGCTCCATCAATATTTGAAAACCGGCAATATCGTCCGGTAGCCGCACGTAAGTAGTGTTAGTAAAACTTACTTTTGTCCATCTCCTAATTTATTTTCATTACTGTTTCAGCTTCTACAATGTCACGAGGATATTTGTTGCTCATCGCGGAAGAGCAACGCCTCAAAGACGAGCTTATCGTCAGCCGCAGAATATTAAGGACTGATAGCAACCCGCTCGATTTGCCAGCAAACAATTTCATAGCCCACTTTAGGTTAACAAAGCCCCAATTCTTGAAGTTGTGTGAGGAAGTATTGCCACTTCTGCAACAACGTCGTCATAATGCTATACCTCCCAACCTAAAGGTACCTAACTTTTGTAACATAATTTGATACCTTCAGTGTCCATAAAAGTCAGGAAATTGAATAAAGCATTATATTTCATTTAAACAATTATGAGGCAGGCATGGAGTTGGTCACTTCGGTAAATGAAGCTAATTGCTTGTTCCAAAACATAAATCCTAATGATGAAATACAGATAAAAACTACATGGAAACTCTGTTAAATTCAATTTAGATTACAGAGTTCAAGTAAACAATTAGTGTGTTCTAAAATGTGCTTAGAGAAATAACATCATTCCCCATTTTACTTTAGCTCTTAGCAGCAGTAGCATTTTATGCCAATGGGGCATATCAAAAAAATATTGGTGCTTACTACCACTTAGGGCTGTCACAGACATCAGTACATGATTGTCTATGCGAGGTAAGTGCTACCACAAACTATTCATTTATAACCCTTAATCGGGCACAGGGAACTATTTTCCCACCCCGTCAATCTAGCTAAATACACGAATATTTTTAAAATGACAACTCCCCAGACTCAATTTTTTACCCAAATCTAAACTTGGATAATTACTGATTCAGGTTTGGGTAAAAAATAGAGTAAGGGGGGGGGGGGGGTGGCCTTTTAAAAGATAAAAGATATTAGTGTATTTAGCTGGAATGACTGGGAGTTCCCTGTGCCCGATTAAGGGATAACATTATTAACAGTCTTTACTCACATACTTTTCTTTTTGTTAGGTTACAGTGGCTCTCAACAACGCTGACATCCTAAAAAAATATATTAAATTTCCTTTGACACAGGAAGAGAGGGATGCTGTGAGGAGGAAGTGAGTATGAAAGTAGATATCCATGGAAACACATAACATGAAATATAAAGCGATAGCGATAGATCTATGACTATTACCTTTATTTTAATTAGTTAAAGTAATCTAATTTTTCCCTTTCAGATTTATGGATGTATTTCAATTCCCTGGTGTGGTGGGATGTATTGATGGGACCCATGTTGCAATAATCCGTCCTCATGAAAATGAGGAAGCATATTTCAACAGAAAAATGTACCATAGTTTGAATGTACTAATTGTAAGTACATAATCATTATCTTTTATGACAAACAAATTTATGATCACATATACATAGATAAACTCATGCCTTTTTCCCATGGTAGGCAGAAACTGTGGAATGCTACCTGCTGTGATCCTTACATACTCCTTTTGCCTCATTTGGGTATTTAACAGGCAACTTACTTATTGTCAATCTACACTCGCCCTCTTTCATATGACAGACAACTATCCATTACAAGTTGAACTACTGATGCTACACATTTATGATCAGTGTATACTATATTTATATTACAACTAAAATAGAATAGGCAATAAATAAAACGTTTAATAGAACACTTTTTGACTGGCCTGTTAGTCTAGTGGTTAGTGACCCTGACTGCTAAGTCTGAGGTTGTGGGGTCAATTCCCACCCAAGACAAATTTTTGTGTGATGAGCACAATCATTTGTTCTGTGTCTGGCTGTAATTTACCAATAATATTAGGTTGGGGAAAAAGTCTTTTCACATTATAGTATGTATGAACTTGTAATAAAATCTCTTGTATCTGGCTGGTTTTGGTATCATTGAAAGTTTAAATTTTAAAGAACATAATTCCAAATTCAAATTAGGAAAATGTGTGATTTTCATTTGTTTTTCGTACCGTCAAGATGAGTGAATCTAATGAAGAAATTCGATACATTTTAAAATTTTACTACAAAAAAGGTAAAAATGCAACGCAAGCCGCGAAAAAAATTTGCGATGTTTATGGACCTAGTGTAGTGTCTGTGAGAGTAGCACAAATTTGGTTTAAGCGTTTTCAATCCGGAAATTTTGATGTCAAAGATGCACGTCGCTCTGGTCGCCCTATTACGGATAAAATGGATGCCATTTTTGAAAAAGTCGAGCAGGATCGGCATACCAGTAGTTACGACGTAGCTGAAGAACTGGAAATTGACCACAAAACAGTTTTGGCGCATTTGAAAAAAACTGGGTACACAAAAAAGCTCGACATTTGGGTACCTCACGAGCTCACTGAAAGAAACCTAATGAACCGTGTACTCATTTGTGATTCTTTATTACGACGTAATGAAACCGAACCATTTTTGAAGAAGCTGATAACTGGTGATGAAAAGTGAATCACGTAAGACAAGAACGTGCGAAAAAGGTCGTGGTCAAAGGCCGGTCAGGCTTCACAGACTGTGGCGAAACCCGGGTTAACTCGCAACAAGGTGATGCTGTGTGTGTGGTGGGATTGGAAGGGCATTATTCATTATGAGCTGTTACCACCAGGCAGGACCATCGATTCTGAACTCTACTGCGAACAACTGATGAGATTAAAGCAAGAAGTTGAGAGAAAGCGGCCGGAATTAATCAACAGAAGGGGTGTGGTTTTTCATCATGATAACGCTAGACCTCACACATCTTTAGCCACCCAACAAAAATTAAGAGAGTTTGGCTGGGAGGTGTTAATGCATCCGCCGTATAGTCCTGACCTTGCACCTTCAGATTTCCACCTGTTTCGGTCTCTTCAGAATTCTTTAGGCAGTGTCAGGTTAACATCACGAGAGGACTGCCAAAACCACTTGTCGCGGTATTTTGACCAGAAGTCCCAAAATTTCTATAGCAATGGGATCATGTCCCTACCTACAAGATGGCAAAAAGTTATCGAACAAAATGGTACAGTCACCACCAAAAGTCGATGAACAGAATCAACATAACAAAACACCTGTTCACAATAAAATGCCATAAGTTATAGTCGCAACTAGGAAACAAAATAGCCTGTACACCAGAAATTTACAAAAGTCGTTAAACACGACTATTTCAAAAGCTAAATAATTAATATTAATTATTTAGCTTTTGATTCTGTTCATCGACTTTTGGTGGTGACTGTACCTACATACTTTAGTTAAATGTAAATAAACTTTATTAAAAAATGTTTTGAATTTTCTTAAAAAATGCGAAGAAACTTTTTCCCCAACCTATTATGTATGCATTTAGAAATATATAAGTATGTTTATTAGTTGTCTGGTTGCCATAGTACAGGCTCTGCCTAGTTTGGGATCAGATAATGTTGTGTTGGTTGTCCTAAGATATTATTATTATTTACAATACTTTTAGGTTTGTGATGCTGAACTACGAACCCAATATATTGATGCGTCATTTGGGGGAGCTAGCCATGATTCCCACATATGGAATCAGAGTCCAATCCAAAATTTTATGCAGCGTTTAAATGAACAAGGCGAAGTGTGCTGGCTACTAGGTAATAATTTTTTTTATTAAATAACTATTTACCTTAAAAAACATTGTTGTTAATAAAATTAAATATGCATCTTTTAAACTGACATAATTTTATCTGATAATTTATCGACTATTATTTTTACATTTCCAGGAGACTCTGGTTACGCTCAAAGGCAGTTCCTGATGAGACCAATTCTTCATGCAGCCCCGGGGTCACCAGAAGACCACTATACGCAATGTCATGTTCACACTCGCAACGTGGTTGAGCGGTGTATTGGAGTTTTGAAGAGTCGCTGGCGGTGCTTGTTGGCTCATAGGGTGTTACATTATTCTCCCGTGAAAGCAAGAAAATTTGTAAATGCCTGTGCAGTTTTGCACAACTTGATCAATAATGCACGCTTCCCCATAGGCGACGATATACGTCTCGAATCTCGTCAAATAAATCTACCTCATGAAAGGCATGGCTCTGCTGATGAGAGTAGGCAAGCTGTCGTAGACTGGCTATGGCGTAGTCGGGATTAGGATGCACTGTTATGCCCACTGGTGGTGGTTTGTTTTGGGGCATTCAATTCCCTTCAAAATGGGTGAGCATATATGCCTGGAGGCATTTATTTAGGTATTTCGTTCAGGGTTTTCCTTTTGCTTAACAGCAAATAATAAATTATTTACTAGCTTTTGCCCGCAGCTTCGCTCGCGTTAAAAATAACAATAAATATAGATTTCATTTTTTTCATAAAAAGTATCCTATATTACTTCTAATACCTCCAAGAATATGTGTACAAAGTTTCATGGTGATTGGTTAAGTAGTTTTCGCGTGAAAGCGTAACAACCAAACTTACATTCATATTTATAATAGGGATTTCTGCTTGAGTTTAGTTTCAATGTTTTTGGCTAGTATATTGGCGTATTCTAGCTGACATTTGGCAAATAATTTGTATTTCGTTAATTACTATTATTGTATAGAACCAAGTTCTTGTTTAAATTATAAATAAAAAAAATTCTGCTTTTGATTGAGTATAGTTTTCATTTTATTTGTTGGTATATTGGATTGGCTAGCTGGCTTATAGCGAATCATTTAATGTTTTGTGTCTCTTAATGTTTCATCATCATCATCTCATCAGCAGCCTAAAATGTTCCCACTGCTGGGACACAGGCCTCCTCTCGGTGATAGGGAGTGGGCCGTACCACGCGGGCCCAGTGCGGGTTGGTAGATGTCACGTCTTCAAATTTTTGTTTCTAAGGCATGCCGGTTTCCTCACGATGTTTTCCTTCACCGTTTCTAGAGCAGTGGTGATGAAATGATTTACACAAAGTAAAGCGCCTGCTTGGGTTTGAACTCACGACCTACTACTCGTAAGTCGCGGCCGTTGCCACTAGGCCACTACTCTTAATGTTTACTACTTACCATTGTATAGAATCAAGTTCTTCTAACTGGACAGACAGCTGTGCTGCTGGGGAGTTTGTTCCGCCACTTCTTCTTCCCAGCTAAAGCACTAGGAAGTGTCGAAGGGCGGGCGTTTTGGGGGGACTGTCTTATGTAAGTTTGACGTTCAAAAAGTGCTGACACTCAGCCTAGTTTGAATAAATGACTTGATATTTTACCTATCTATTTTTTATTTGATACCTACTACATAGGTACCTATTCTTTGTATAGATAGGGTAATTTAAATAAAAACAAAATGAGGTTCTGGTAACAAAATATATATAATAACAAAATATAACATATAATATAGCTCTTATTCATATTTATCAAAATACATGAAAAAGTTAAGCTTAAGTTGAGGTACTCTAAATTAACATGCTCACACAATTAATAATGTTTGGTGTGTAGTAGTTATGCAGTATGTAGTATATTTAAATAGTAAGAAGAATAGTGACGAAATAGCTGCTCGTATTATTAACTTCACTGGAGAAATCCGACACATTTTAGCTGTCACTTGGTATGGTGTGGTCACAAAAATGGGTACAAAGGTATGAAGCACAGGGTCGAATGTTCTTCATCATCTATAGAAAAGGGAGGACCCTCTGACCACATTGGTTTTGGGTCTGGTAGGTTAATGCCTAACAATTTATGTTCAGACGTTAAATATACAGAATGATTTTGTGTCCGTTTAGACTGCTCGGACATGTGTCGTAGAAGAAAAACGACTACTTCAAAATTACGAAGGAATTTGTAAAACACTAACAATGAAAATTCGTAGATCCAATATTCAGAAAGTTATAAAGGTGAGACGGGCAGTAGAAGGGTAGGTATTTTAACTATTGTTAGGTAGAGTCAAACAGAATAATTTCCTACCTTTTTGAGAATTAACTGAGATTCGCATTCTCAGATTTTAAGGTACACCCATCTTACAAAATCGGTTGGATTTCTCTAGTGAGTTAATAAAACATGTTTAGCTATGCAGAGCTACATCTCGTCAAGTTTGCTGTAAATACCCTGCAGGGTCTGCGACACGGACTCCATCGCCACTCGCATACCGTGCAGGGTCGCTCGCATTGAGCTCTTGAAGAGCTGTAGCAATGCCCTGTTCCGTCACTATTCTTCTTTCTTCTAAATTCATCACCCACTCTGGAGCGGCAGGTGTCACACGATTATCTGAAATATTAAATAAAATTTAGATTTTAATTTTAGTAACAGTATAACTTGATAATCTGTAAAATAAATAGGTAACACATACATGGTCTTCTGGATGCTGGACCTGACAAACTTCCTGAAAAAGAAAACCCAATTGTTTTCAACTCATCAAAGAATTAGTAACTAGTAACTCATTCCTACTTAATAACACTGGGAATTGAACCCCTCATGGTCACCGGCATTTCAAGTTTGTGATCGTTAGACCAAAGAGTACGTCTTTATTAAATGCAAAGTGTAACAAGTTATAAATGCAAGTTTTGAAACTAAGTTTTCATAGTTGACTACTAAATTGAATTCAGCAAGTTTTAATATGGTTATTTTTTAATGCAGCATAACAACTAGCGACGTACTATCTTGCAATTTAACTGCAGCAGTTAGTAATCTAAAAACATTGCATGTACCTCGTCTTCCGTTGACTACTAAATTGAATTCAGCAAGTTTTAATATGGTTATTTTTAATGCAGCATAACAACTAGCGACGTACTATCTTGCAATTTAACTGCAGCAGTTAGTAATCTAAAAACATTGCATGTCCCTCGTCTTCCGTTGACTACTAAATTGAATTCAGCAAGTTTTAATATGGTTATTTTTTAATGCAGCATAACAACTAGCGACGTACTATCTTGCAATTTAACTGCAGCAGTTAGTAATCTAAAAACATTGCATGTACCTCGTCTTCCGCCTCTTCTCCCTCGCATAGCAGGTGGTGTCGCCATTACTACAGTTGCTGAATCCGGCGGTCGTGGTGAGGGTGGCACTGCTGCTGGTGGCAGGGGTGACTGCGGCAGTGGTGACCGGTGTCCTTGTGGCGGCGAAGGCGTAGGCGGCAGGGTTAATGATGTTGATTGCCAGCAAATTTCTGGCGAAGGCAGCGGGACTGGTACGGGCGGCGGCAGCAGCAACGATGGTGACTCCGACAGGTATACATCTAAAAAGGCATTTGCCGGAGTCGCCACCGGTGACGCCGCCGGCGCCGTGGAGCGTATGGATTGGATAAGCGTGGGCCGCATAAGAGTCGCATTATCCCCCTGCAACATTAAAATCACAAATCAAATATACTGTCTCTTTAAAAATTCCTGACTACTATGGTTGTAACAACTGTCTCATTTACATGTTGCGAGCTCTACTATCTACTACTACTATTACTTACTTTACTACACAGACACTGCCATTATTAACCTATATAGTTCTAAAATTTTTAAACATGTAATTACCTGAAGTCTCATTTATGTTGATCATTTTAATATCACACATAGGAAGAAACATTCAAAAGCCATTACTTACTCTATGTCATGCACTACTTCTTTACAACTAGTTAATATAATAAAAATTAAGGTTTTTCTCTAACAGGAAAAGGGATGCGGATGCTGGGCTCTCCATATACAGCCACACGCCCTAACATGGCAAGGATACGCAGGAGCGCAAGGAGGACCTTGTCATTTAAAATTAGGCTTTTGGGAAGAGGGCCCCCGCCCATAGCCGAAGCCTGCTGTCGAAGTCCTGACGCTTTCTTCCGGGCCTGATATTTTTGTTGGTTCCAATACTGGCAAAGTTAAATAACCTTAATATTTATAACAAACAACACAATAATCATAAAATGCTTCCCTACTTGGAAATGACTAAGTAACATATACTTACTCTACGGCTTTATAAAAATTAAATTATTATAATATAAGGACCTTGCATTGTATAGACTTTCTAAGTCATTGAACTAGAAGTGTGAAGCTTCAAATGTTGTCGTACGTATATGCACCTTTTCATACACGCTCACATTTACTACAAGTTTTGTTCATTACACTTACTTCTCGCCACTTCACAGAGGATTTAGTGCAGCCTGCACAATCGCTGTTCAGGCGGGCGGATAAGTCCTCCCACTTCCGCATTGTCTCAAGCTTTGTCAAAGGACCCTCATTAGCCATGGATCCTTTGGCAATGCTAGGATTATCTTCCATATATCTGAGCAGCAACTCCCACTGGCGCTCTGATATTTTTTTCACTGCCGGCATTATCTGACAAAAAATAGATCAACAGAACCAATGTAAGAGCATGTTACATTAAAACACGGAACTCAAGAAACACTCTGTATATTTATATCCACTTGAATTTATAATATAGTTAGAAATTGATATTACTTACATATTTTTGAATTAGACTTATACACTTTGAAAAAGTTTATAAATGGCAGAAAGAGAAGTTATCTCGTGCCACAGAATTAAAATGTCAGATGAGAATACGTTTTGTTACGTACTTCAACTATGGTAGTTTTTGGTAGAAAGTGTTTTAAAAATTGGTTTTACATTTTTCGACGATCATTGAACATTTTTATTTATTAGCATTAGTAGAACATCAGTTGTAATTAAAACAAAATGAAATTATAGCATATAAATTCGGAAACAAATCATTCCCATATGATGAAACAAAACTCTTCAACGAAACAAATTGTGGCCGATTGTAAGGTACACCGCAATACAATTTTACTGGATTGGAAAAAAATTCGTAACACAATTCGAATTATGGCAATCGATTCCGACTGGAGTTTGTTTAATCTCGGAATCGCTATCAGAAATAAAATGTGTTCCGCAATTAGGCCGCAGGTTGAGATCACAATGGTAAGGTGGCCCTTACCATTGTGATCTTACGGCCATGAGGTATTCAGACTGCCAAATCTCAATACCTCATGGCCGTATTGTTTCAAAAGCTCGTCAGCTAAATACAGTGGTTCGGGTCTATGCTTGTTGACTAAACATAACAATACGGGTTTTGTTAAGTTATCTTCATAATTTATTAATAATCGAGCCATTCTTGTATTTCAGTTTTTCTTATTTCTGTCGTAGGAACTTTGTTCTGTTGTACAGTGTGGTAGCTCGCATTATCCATCACAATCACACTAGGCTATTTCAAATTGGGTATTAATTTTTCTTTTAACCATTTATCAAAGTTTTCAGCATTCATATCGTGGTGGTAGTCCGCCAACCTTGATTTTGTACTAAAAACTAATATTGCATTTGGTACAATCCCTGTGTCAGAGCCAGCATGTACAATGATATACCTTTGCCCTGAAGAGATATGTTCCAGTGGGCTTGGTTGTGAGGTACCACTTGTTGTTGGACCTTGCCATGACATTTTAGGCTTATAATTTTTGTGTACATATGTTTCATCTAAATAGATGATTGGTTTTCCTTCTGCTCGTTTTGCAGCAATTTCTCACAGATATCGATGTCTCAAAGCAGCTATATCAAAACGTTCGACAAGAACCATTCGTTCATTTTTATTTTTCTTGAATTCATATCCATTAGCAAACAATATTTTACGCAGAGTTTCTCTGAATCCATTAAAACCAATACTAGAACGTAATTCTTCTAGCAATGTACGTAATGTCGGTACCTCCTTTCTTACAACATAAAATTCATTGATTTTATTTCTTATTGCATCAGTATCAAAGCTGTCTAAATTCGACACCGTGCTTTTGTGGGGGCGTTTTTTACCTGGAGTACTCCACACCCCTTCATTTAAAGATGCTTCTTTTTTATTTATCTTAGTGTCGTGTCACCAACACCTGGAAAACAAAGTATCAAATACATAATGGTGTAGGTACTCGAAACAGTTTTGATGAAATCAAAATAACACAAATTTGGGAAATGGAACAAACATATAAAAACACTATCAAATGCAAGATATTTCTTCTAAGAACATATAATTTTCTATTAACCCTTTAGTTCGCAAGGAAACAAAATCTGTATTTTTGTGTTTTTTTTTAGTTTAGTATGTGTCTAAATAGTGTATATATGTACAAAAAAATAAATATATAAATCTAGTTTATGTAACCTTTGGAAAAACATACGTTAAAAATACTCAACGTTGCGAAGTATTGAGAAAATTAGGAGGTAAAATTAATGTTAAGTATTTTCAACGTCGCGATGTATGTAAGTTTTTGAGACTTTAATGAAATAAACACTTATTCGCAATTATTTTGCATTTATTATAAACAAGTACAATCGAAAAAGACAACCAGTCAAAAATATTATAAAAATCAACGATAAATCACCAAGGTACCTACTGTAACACATGATAGTTATAAAAACAGTTCCTTTTAGATACAAAACAAAGTCGTAAGTTACATTTTGTACAATTCACATTTGTATAACCCGTTTTACAGAACTTGCAACGCCCATATAGGATACAAATTTAGGCCAGTGTCCCGTGTTGTCATACCTGACCGAATCTGGAGGTCTTGGAGCACTAGGAGCTTGTATGAGCTGCTTGGTGTTGTCCACTTTTTCGTTCGTTTGCCTGATTCGGTTTTTGTGTAACAGTTCAGATATAATTTGAACTCTAAATTTTTTCAAGCTCAGACATTTTTTTGCATCTGGGCTTTCCCTTCTGTATAATAACCAGGCATTGTTTACGCATATGTCAAGAGTTTGGGAGAAAATTGCCATATACCATCTTTTGGTTTTGAAAGCAGATCTGTACAATGCAATCAACATATCTGCTAAATCTACACCGCCCATATGAGCGTTATACTCCTTTACTATTCGAGGACAGTTGACTTCAATCTTAGCTTTTCTTTCTTTGCAGTACCTTTGAATTTTTCCCAACGGATAAGAGTCAACAAACGAACTTGCTAGTGTGACCACCTTGTTATCTAGCCATTTTACAACTGCTATTTTATTATTGTTGCAGACGACCTGTTTACTTGTACCTCTACCATTCTTGGACAATTGCTTGTCAGTCAACATTTTATTTTGACAACCTCGCAAGCGATTGGCTTTTATCGTTCCAAGGCTGAAAATACCGTACTCTTCTCGTAAATGGTGAATTAACTGCAAAGAAGTAAAAAAATTATCAAAGTATACTGTTGCCGGCTTCGCTTCTATTGTCTTACAGAGTGCCAAAACAACTTTCGCCCCAAGACCCAAACTATTTTCATAGTCCGTAAAAGTATTATTCCGAAAGGTGTCTTCCCCAGCGTAAGGAATAAAATCGTATACTGTCCAGATACGCCAGCTCTGACAAATATTTTAAATCCCCACTTTTTGGGTTTTTTCGGTAAATATTGACGTCTACTGCCTGCCCTAGTACCTTTATAAGGTACCATCATTTCGTCAATACTGTATCTACCTTCTTCCTTTAGTTTTAGACAATTGCGTCTGACCATTTCTAAAAGTGGCCGAACTTTAAAATAGCGATCACTACTCATGTCCAAGTTGTCCACAAAATGAAGATTTTTTCTAATTTTTTCGTACATTTTGACCGGCATGATGTCTGCGATCGGGGGATATCTTAATTCGCGACTCCAATAATCCTTATAAGATGGCATTTGTACTACGCCCATCATTAGGGTTATCGCTAAAAAGTTTCGTATATTATCATTAGAGACATTTGCGCATTTAGCAGCATTATTTTGTACTGAATATAAGTTTGTATGCTCTGTAATCAAATTGATAATATCTTCTGAAAACAAGCTGTAAAAGTAGTCTAAAGGGGACTTCGTACTTGAATCAATCGGAATTTCAAGTACAAATGGTTCGACATGTGCTGCATGTCTAAATTTACCAGTTTTCCATTTGAATAACAACGGCTTTCTCACATACTTTTTTGTTTTCTGAGCAACAATTTTAGGTGTTGTATTCCCTCGCCTCTTGGAACGTGTCGCTGGTGAAATATTTGAAGAAACTTGTGGGGACAAGACAGATGAAACTTGAGGTGACAAAGTAGACGAAACTTGAGGTGATAAAATAGACGAAACTGATTGAAGAACTGGAAGTTGATGTGATGTTTTATCTGGAGGGAACATGTTATTCATGACGGGTGTTAATGGAACAGTTTCTTCATCGGATAAGAAAGGTGTGGGAGACTCATTTCTAGAACTATCAAGGTCCAAGTCATTTAGTGATGAAGGGTATGACCTGGGTTCGGAGCTAGAATAAGAGTTTTCACGTTCTTTTGCCCTGTCTTCAATTATAACTTCATCATCAGTACTAGTACTGCTACTATCTGATGGAGCATTCTCTGGTGGAACTAGTGCCATAATTCTGCGTGTTCTTTGCCATTTGGGTTTAGTCTGAAGCAAGCAAAAAAAAACAAACATGCAAACCACACCCATAGCATGACAAAACACCAATAAATAAAATATGACATGACAAAACACTAATATATAAAATGAAATGTAAATATAAATACATACTGAATAAATCGTTAGCGAAGCCGCAAAGTTGAACATGCTCAACATACATTAAATGAAGTAATTTACTGATTACGTCGCAACGTTGAGAATATTCAACGTATCACTTTATGATATCTGTGTTCGAAGGTTAGCCAATAGAATGAAATTATTTGTAATCATACTAACAAAATAGCTTTCTAAAAATAAAATACCGCCGTCCACTATTAGAAAAAACTCTCAAAAATATTTTTTATAGTATAAAATTACCTGCAATCCGCGGAACCGCTGCGACCGTGACGCCATTTTGCACGACACTGACGTAGAATGCGTCCAGAAATGTCAAACTTTTTCTTTTTACAATCGCGTTTAGTTATTTGTTGTGGGCATTAAATAAAAACTTTAATTATTTAACAATATTTTTTTAAAGTGAACGTTGAGCCGGCTTATCATTGCGAGTTAAAGGGAGATTTCTTTTCTAAGCTCCTTAACTTTTCAAGAATGACTTTAATTTCGCAGACTCCTTGAATATCTTTCAGCTTATCTAGAAATAAAAGAAAAGGTATCATCAAATCGTAAATATACATTAATCAGCCAACAGTCAAAAAATAAGTAGTATAAGTAACCCAAAAAATCCGAAATCGCACCCAAACATTGTTGTTTTTCTTGGTAAACAACATCTTCCTTCTTTTGTTTAGGTTAGAACTTACTGATCATACCATGTAGCAGCTTTCGCACGTTACGTTTGATTGTTTTATCCATAATAAACCAGATATTTTTGAAAAATAAATGTCTTTATAAAATAATAACAAGCGCAATCACAGACTTTGACGTACCTTTGACAGCTTAATAATGTTGCCATATTAAAACTTTGAAAATACCCCAGATCACGGTGTCGTTGGCCAGACTCTAGCAATTTTGATTCCGGAGTATTCAGACTTGTGTTGCAGAATTCGATTAATTCTGTCGTCTTTATCCATATTTTTTTTTCTTTTATTGTGGCGGTTCACCTGATAGTATAATCTCAATGAAAGCTTAATTTGATGAAACTTCATTTATTAATTCTTTAATTAAGCGATACACTCCAGGGATGGCACGCCTCAGCAGAGTTTGAAGTTCTAGGTATTTGCTTTTCGTTTACAACATGGTAAAAACTTGGTGAATACTTCGGTTGCGTGTTCCATGATCCGCTAACATAATTTATATAACATAAACTTGAATTTGTCTGAAACAAGTCAAATTTATGGTTACTTGGTTATTGGGTTATTTATGGAACTTATATAAAAAAAGGATAATTATTTAAAAAAATCCTTAAGTTATGTTCGGTTAAAACTGTGACCTCCTACGCACGAGCCGAGCGAGCGAAGCGAGCGGCGCCGCGGCAGCGGTCAGCGAGTGCCAGAAAAGACTAGATTATATAAAAAAGAAATAAAGATTATTTTTAGCTGGCTATCGGGAACCGAACTAGCTAGATGAGGTTATTTATTGAAAAAAAAAAATGCTTAGGTTAGGTTAAAACTGTGACCTACTACAGCACAAGCCGAGCGAGCGGTGCCGCGGCAGCGGCCGGTGAGTACCAGAAACGAATAGATTATGTAGAAAAAAATATGGAACAAAGAGGTTATTTTTTTAAAATAAGGAAAACATATTTGGAATATTTTATTTTGCGTATTCCAGTTATTCCAACTGAAATATTTTGACAACATAAAAATTGTAAAACTACTAGTTGGTAAACAAGTTATTTTTTAAACATTCACTTGCCAAACATTAGGTTTGCGTTACAATTATTTGTGAAGAGATTTTTTGCCAAGTAATAATTTGGCAAATGAAATCATGCGGAAAATTGTTTAGAAAGTGATAATTTGGCAATTTCTTTTAGATGAACAAGGGAGGTTTCCCTCAAGATCATTATGCCAACATAAACTGTATACCAAAAAAAAAATGGCAAAGTATTATTATGGCAAAACAAATTATGCCAAAATAGGTATGCCGAAGTTTATTAGGAAAAAGAGCATTATGCAAAAAGAAGGGTCCCTCGAATAACTCTTTCTAAGATTTTTCTCATTTCTAATCGTATGACTTTTTCTTTGTCATAGTAAATATATCATCAGATCGGTTTACATGTTCATGATATTTGGATCCCGTAAGCATATTAATTCCTGTTACTACAGTGTTCTTTAATCCTTGTATTTACACAGTGCTTCATATAATTAAGTACTAACACACCCTGCCTAAAAGGCTCAAACGTTTGTGCCAAGATGGCCGACTGACAGCACCCTACTTATTTGAATACATAGAAATATTAAATTAAAGGACAATGGACAAATTGTAGGGCTCCATCCCCACCCACCAACATATATGGAACTGATGCCAATATGTTCCGAAAGTATCCACTATTTGATTTAAATCCTTTTGACATAAATCCATGGGATTATATTGATAAAAAAATAATTTGTAATTATAAATGAAGCTATTAGTTTAGCGTTGTGGCGTGTTGATTTCAGCTCGTATGGTTTTGAGTATTTCTGCGGGAAGCCTGCTATCAGTAGCAATGCGATAATGTGCATTTATGATCGCTGCAGCGGATCTAAAATCAACGAACATATTCGGTAAAGCTCTGTGAAAATATGACTGCTTTAATAGTTTGAACCTATTTTTGATCTTTCCGCTCACAGTTTCCACCACCACCGGCATACCGTTATTAAACGCGACTTATTTACCTGTTCAGTAGTGAGTGGGGTAGCATTTCTATTTTTTGTTGGAGGTATATGAGCCTCATAGCCAAGCGACTGTATGTCATAAATGCTATCCCTGAACCCTCTCTCTAATAGAAACACATCTCTTCTGTGAGTGAACCAATGTAATGAATGTTCGTCTTGGTTCATTATACAGAAAAATGACCCAACTACTTTAGTTGAAAAAAAAAATACATTAAAATTATTTTTGTATGCATTTATTGGTATGAATTAAAAGATAAGGAACAAATTTTTCTTTTTAAACACGACGTTATGTAAATGACGGCTATCACGTTGACGGCACTCCTCAAACCGTTTGCGTACACTTTCAAAAACTTTTTGAAGAAGTGGTCGAGGAATACTCCTGATTTTTTCTTTAATATTGTTTCTTAAATCTGTCAAAGGACATTGCTCGCCAATGGGCCCCTTATTTTTGGTGCCGGGCAGAGACTATTTACTTCTCAAAAATTAAGTCGTAATTTTATAAGTCCAATTTTATTTTATCAACATTTCTTTCACCCTAGCATTAGAAAACGTAATTAATCATTATTTTATTGAATCAAAGGAAGTTCTGCCATTAAAACTTAACCTGAATGTTGCCAAGATAGACCACAGATTATGTCAATTAAATGGTAATCGATTGAAAATATCGATATATTACTATTCAGCCGACTAAAAGTATCGGAGATGTTTACAATAACCTTTCTCCGGTCATAATCTAGGTCTCATGTAACTGATTAGACGTATATTCAAATCGCGTTTTAAAACAGGCAGCGGGCGCGCTAAAATAAAATAAAAAAATAGAAATCGGTATTAAATAAACTAAAACACGAAAGAATTATAATCTGAGAATATACAGGGTGACTTGTAATTAGAGCACAACCTTGTAAGGGGATATAGTACAGGTCATTTGCAACAACTTTTGTAGGAACACTCATATGCAAAAGTGCACCAACATTGAGTTATAATTTTTTTCGTGTTATTTTGAAAAACTCTTATGGGGTAACCTTAAAAAATTAATAAATAAAAAACTTGACATAGATTTGTTAATTTTCTTTTTATTATTTAGTCTATAACGTTCCAGTTACATGTCAGCATCATCAAATGTACATTATTGACATTATTCTAGACACAGTGCTCCAAAATCCAAAAACCTTCAACAAATTTTACTGGCATTATTACACAAAACAGCCTGTTTAAAAAAAACTCACTATGGTACTTGCTCTGCGTATTATTAAAAAACATCTACATTTCATAAGCTTTCAAAAGTGTAAAAGTCTGACATAGCTAGTTTAACATTAAAGATATTAGCCAAAGAATAGAACAGGCTGGAATATCGAAAGTTTCGCAAATTAATGGCCATAATGTTTAAAACACAATAAATACAAATTTAAGTAGAATGTGATCCACGCACTTAGTGGTGACAATTTTACAACACATTTTAACTTGATTTTAATTTTAAAATTTTTAGGGTAGCTGGTCCTTACTTCAAACTTCTCTTATTAAAAGAGACAAAAAGATCTAAAATTAGGAAATTTTAAAAGTGTGTTGTAGAATTGACGCTCTCTAGTCATCCTCAGTCATTCACTTAAATCTCATTTTCGAAATGACTCCCACCGTTACGCACGCAAATTCGCATCCTTTTCCTCAATTCGCTTTTCACCACCGCAGTGCTGAGATTTGCTCGAATTTGGTCAGCTCCCAAAAATATTCGCCGTCTTAACTCGTCAATATCTGGGACAGGCTGATTATCGACATAAACCAACGTTTTCATATGTCCCCAGACGTAATAGTCCATTGGCGTCAGATCTGGGCTTCTTGCTGGCCAAGGTATGGGCCCTCCTCTACCGATCCAATTATTGGTATAATTTTCGTCTAGCCAGTCTCTGATTTGTCGTCTGTAGTGAGCTGGACACCCGTCGTGTTGAAACCTGACAGCACGCAAGGTGGCTAAAGGTATGTCCTCCAGTAATTCAGGTAAAACATTTCTTAAAAAGTGTTCATAATATTCACCGTTTAAGTTGTCTGGCAGAAAAAAGAGCCCAATCAAATTATTGTTAATAATTCCCATCCACACATTTAGTGAAAATCTTCGTTGCGATCCTTTCGGTCGTTTTTTTTTTTTGGATTTCCCACCGCCTTTTCTTCCCAGAAATGAGTGTTATGGTAATTTGTGATTCCATCTTTGTCAAATTTTGATTCGTCGGTCCACAAAATTTGTTTTAAATAATTTGGGTCCTCTATGTCGCAGTTTAGCAGATATCTGCAAAATTGGACCCTTGCAACAGGATCACGGTCTTCCAGGACTTGCACTGGAGTGTAGTGATATGGATGACGCCCAGATTCATGGACCACTTTCCACACTTTATACTGTGATATTCCAAGTAAATTGGCCACTTGTCTTGTAGAGATGTTAGGTTCCCGTTGAAAATGACGTAGGATTTCTTCTTCATCATCAGCACGGTATATTCGAGGTCTGCCCGCATCGCCTGATAAAAAAAAACTAATTTAAATAATCAATTGCGGTAAACAATAGGGGTAATAAACCAAAGCCCATTCAGTTTTAAAGGAGCCATTTCGGCCAAGAAGCCATTTTGACTGAAATACAATGACAAAATTTATTTATTTAATTGTTCTAAAATAATAAATAAAAATACGTGGTTTTATAATTATTTTGTAAAAATTAATAATTATTAAAAATGAAGGAAGATAACAGAGGGAAAGTATCTGTACGTACCGCACCTGCTTTGCAAGTGTTTACAAAGAATTCACCCGCCACTATTTAATACTATTGTTATTGGTAATGAAATGACGGTCTAAGTGGAAACACGCATCTAACCCGTTTGTAACATCTAACCCAAAAGCTACTTTTTTATCTAATTGCCTTTTTACTGCGCCTCCAATGCCGTCTGCAACGCTTTGCCGTGGCCAGATTCCGAGAATGACCAAGTTGAGTAAAGTATATTTAATTTTTGTGTGAACAGAGTAAGTAAATAAAAAATTTTTTTTTGACGGTATTGGCTACTAGGTCCGTCAGAAAAAAAGTGAATAGTACGAAAATGTGTGAACTCTTTAGCAAATTTTATAACTGGAAACAAATGTGCCCAGATGGCATGCGGTTCGTGGCAGTTATTATCAGAGATGGTTACAAATGACTGAGCTTTATCTTTAAAGTAAATGACTCCGGAATGTAGGGTTATTGAATTTTTGGACGCCCCGAAGTGGATAGCCTGGACCTCTTCTGCGAATTTACAATTATAATTTTCGGAGAAGTCACATAATATAACGATTTCGTCATCTTTTATGGTATTGATGCAAGTGCGGTATTGATGTTGCTGGTGTTTCCATATGAAAACATGAGTTTTAAACGACAATAGTGCGATTTCAAATTCAACTATCAATCGCCGCACAGTTCCGCAGATTTGTTGCTTTGTAGTTTTTTTTGTGACATATTTTTTGCTGGATTTTTCATACTCACAGTTAACTCTGTTCCATTTAAACCAAGTTATCTCGCTATCCATTTTTTCTTGATTATATTCAATAGCAGCAATTTTGCACTTTGCACACATTTGTTAAACATGCATTCATTTGACTTTATATTACAAGAAACCGCCGTTATTATTTCATCTATGTTCTTTTGACTTACAACACCTTTTGATTTCAAAGCAACAAACAAAAAGTTCATGTTACTATGCTTTATACACAGGCATGTATCCCTACTATTAGCAGAGGGCGATATGACAAAAAATGGCTTATATCTAAAGAATGTCGTAAAACTACATTTTCCTCCTTCATTTTTATACACTTTAAATAAATTTAACAACGTGTCTACCGTATATCTAATTTGACATTTCTTTTTTCCTCTTGTCTTGCATTCTCTTTTTCCAGAAGTGCATCTACTAACATCTTCTCTAATAAAAAACTTTTCTATTTCTTCTTTCGTTTTCTTGTTTTTTAGTTTCTCCTTGACAGTTACTCTTACGGGACCTTTTAGTCTTAAAACTTTACAAGCGCCTCCCCGTCTCTCATTAATTACAACTTGTTTTAGTAATCTCTTTTCAGAATATTTGTTGCAGTTATTGTACGTGTTACGTAGTGAAATTTCCATACATTCGTTGCGAATTTTGACCTTATCATATTCATTTTTTAACAGCTTAATTTCTTAAGCATGATGCTTCTGCTGGGCACGACAAAACCTTTTTCTTAAACTATCTAATCTTAGTTTCAATAACCTTATATTATTTAAAGCTTTCTTGTAGTTCTTACAAACCTTTGAGTGTTTTATTTTTAACGAGTGTCCCCCAGACTTTAACTTTTTTGACACTACTTCGGGTGCAGCCTTTGGTTGGGTTTTCTTATTCTCTTTTTGCTTACGCTTTTGCTCTCTCCATATTTTTCTTTGTTTATGTTTTTCTTCTTCAGAGAGTTCTGACACTTTTTTCTGACTTTTCTTCAGTCTTTTTAGCTGCTTTTGTCTTTGTATTTCATATTTAACTGGATTTTCTTTTAACTTTTTTCGGTATCTTTTTGCGCGTTCTGCAGGCGTGAGAACCATAGTAGTACAATGTACGCTATTTTATCATCTATTAAATTAACAATAAAGACATTCGTCGTCGGGATAATGGTCGTAAATTGTAAACTGGAAACAGCCTTGACACCAGAAGAAATTAAAAATTAATAAAATAGGTATATTCAATTTATGGATCTTGAAGTGGTATGGCAAGGTGAAATTTGGTGTGTAATTACAATTAATACAACTTCTTGAGAGCACGAAGTGAGTTGTTATCCACGGCCACTCTTGCTGGTGTAAAACGAAATCGTTTCTTGTCAAAAATCGATCGAGATCTACAAAGTCTGGCATCTCCGCATCACATGTAATGACCGATTTCGATAATATTTCTGAAAAGTAAAACTTATCTAAGTTGGTTTTGGCGCACGACAGTATTTACATTGTATTGTGCAATTTAAAACAACCATGAAAAGTTTTAAATATTATAAACAGTCAATCATAATGTTGTTGTGTTTGTTAACCAGTAAATTGATGCATATAATATTACAATATAAATTTAATTTTTAATAATTGAATCATTAATTAATTAATCAACTTTAATTTCTAAATATAAATTAAAAAGAAAATGAAATATTATTTAAAAATAAATTGTTTGTATAATTTTTGCATCACTTGATACTTTCCGACTGCTTACACCCAGCCTTAGAATTCCATTTCGTCACGAAAAAGTTCCGCTTGTATATCACGTGACGAATGGATGTGACGATTTCTCGACTACAGTAATAAGAATATCATTTCTAGCTATTGTAAAAGAAAGATTTTACTATAACAACTTGTGCTTGGTTATATTACATAAATATGAAATCTGTCACAGTAAAACAATTAATTAAACATTTTTTTACCTTAGAAAACGCCGGCACTATTAGGAACACAACAAACCATAACCGTGACGCCTGCAAACTGTTTATGTCGCATTTGATTGGTCGGTTAAATTCTAAAGCAAAATGGCGACGGCCATAGACTATTTAAATGTTGCCAATAATAAAAAACGATCCATATGTTGTAATTTAGTAAGTTGCATCAATAAAACTACCGTGACTATGTAGGAGTTTCCACTACATGCCATTTTTGTGGACACAATAAAATTAAAAGATATATTATTTTCTATGTTTTTGATTAGACATAGAAATTAAATTTAATGTCATAAACTCAAAATCTTTCAAAAAACATAACATTTGGGTGTATCTATAAAAATGAAGACAAGTAATTCGATTTTAAAGTTTAAAAGAAGAGGTTGGACACAAGAAATTTGTATGGTCGGTGCTGCTTTAGAAGGCTGTATTTTGAAATTTACTCAGATTTTCATGTTTATTTTACAACAGTAACATATTTAAAGATTTGTTTTTATAAAATGGCCCCAGGAAGTAAAAAATAATACAATTGCTGTTTCGTCATAATGTTACGATTCCACCGGACAGGGTAATTTACTAACCGACAAACTTTTTGAAAAATGCCCTAAAACTAATATCTGGGCGTGTTAGGATAGACAGATATATAATAAGGATATTGTGAGCTATCATTACTGGACTTATCTAACTTCAAGTGAATTTCAATTGACCATCTACACCATTGCAATCTAACATATCAAATTTCTTAAGAATATTATCAACAAATTGCTCTTGATCCAATGATATGAGCGTCGTTTTGATGACGTCTGCACTAACGGCCAAACCAGAGTGCTCAATCGCCATTATCATTGGCTCGAACCTTTCTGGAAGCCCGGCTAAAAGCAATGATGCAATCCACTCTTTATTTTACGGCAAACGCCCAGTCATCATAATTTTCGCGTCCTTTCAACTTTGGAACACTTAATAAATAACTGGATGACGACATGGTTTCCAAAAAACGTAAGATAAAACTACTTTAAATACTTATTGATTTGGAAAATGCGGGACTGGGCCCATAACCTATTGAAACACGGTAGTAGTTGTGACAAGACTAGCATTTATTTTCAAAAGGTACAAGTCATTATACATTACCACAGAGTAAACATGAGCATTGCCATATCTGCCCAATACCGCGTGTTAGGACTGCCTTTGCAAGACGTCACATTGATGTTCTAGCCCCTAAATTATACAACATACGAGGGGCGGCTGATAAGTTCGCGGCCTAGGGTACTTAATGAAAGAAAAGTTTAATTTTTTAATTTTTATTTTTCAATATAATCCCCCTCAAGCGAAATACACTTTTCACATCGTGAATATAATGCCTTTAATCCATTGAAATAATAATCTGAAGATTTCTCTTGAAAATGGCTTTCCACGGCCGACTTCATTTCATTGTCATCCGAAAATCTTCGCCCCCGTAACTCCTTTTTCAAATTTGAAAAAAGGAAAAAGTCACTGGGAGCCAGGTCCGGACTATATGGGGGATGGTCAATTTCTGCGAACCCAGTGGAGTTTAAGGCATCCCTCGCAACGCGAGCGGTGTGAACGGGCGCGTTGTCTTGCAGAAACAGCACTCCACGCGCCAACTTGCCACGTCTCTTCTGTACGACTGCTTCACGTGCCTGACCCAATAAATTGGCATAGTATTGACCATTCATTGTAGTTCCTTTAGGCAAGTAATCAATTAACAAAATTCCCTCGCTATCCCAGAAAATGGTCGTCATAATCTTAGAGGCCGACTTTTCCACTTTAAACTTCTTTGGTGGTCTTTCTCCTTTTTTAATCCACTGCATAGACTCTTGTTTGGACTCCGGATCATATTGACGAATCCAGGTTTCGTCTACGGTCACAATGCGGTTACAAATTTCGTCCAAATTGCTCTGACACAACTCCTAAAAATACTTACAACTCGCCAGTCGTCGTTGTTTGTCGAGTGGTGTGAGCATTCGCGGTACCCAACGCGCACTAATTTTTTTCATATGTAAATTTTGGTGTACAATTTCTCCGATTCGTTCTTTACTAATCTGTAACTCTTCAGCTATCTGCCACAATTTTATTCTTCGATCGGCCAATACTAATTTTTCAACTTTTTGCACATTTTCTTCGGTCACTACTGTCACAGGGCGTCCCGGGCGGGGGTCGTCTTGACAGCTCTCTCTTCCTTGTTGAAAAAGCCGAGCCCATTTTTTTACCATGGTATATGATGGCCCGGAATCCTGAAGAACCGATGACATTTCTTCAAAAATGTCTTTCGGCGAGTTTCCTTTTTTCACAAGGAATTTAATCACTGCGCGTTGCTCAAAATTACGAGAATTTTCAGTTTCGGTCGACATGGTGTTGTTGCTTCTTCCAGGGTTGAAGTGTTAATGAACCAAATTGAACAAATGGGTGTTATTTATACTATCAATTAGTGCCGCAAGTAGTGCTATCAGTAACGAGATGATACCTTATCGTTAAGTACCTTAGGCCGCGAACTTATCAGCCGCCCCTCGTATTTCTAAAAAATAACAAAGACTACAAAACCTATAGTGTTAGCAAAAAAACCAAACTGACAGTCTGGCTCAAACAGTACAATTATAATGAAATAGAAAACCTTATCTCTAATGGGTAATTATATATATTTATAACTTCACATTCACACTAAACACCCACCCACGACACAAACACACGCTTCACTAATTGTTTAATATAATCCTAGTTTTAGAAAAATATTGTAATAGTACCATAAATTGACACTGTGACTTGGTTAGCCGAAAACACTGGTCCCTATAATATAGTTAACACTAGTTTAAGGACCAGGGTATTCACGTTTGTGTTAACATTCATGTCAATAAACTTATTAATTAATTTAAAAAAAAAAAAACATTAATTATTAATATCGCACCTAATAAAGCTAGTAGTACACATGTTGTTATTTTGATAATCTATAACAGAAATAAGTTATAAAAAAAATTAAAAAAATGCATATTTATATTTTAAGATCTGTGTATGAGAAATTTAATGTAGGCCTGGCCACTGCCCTAAGAAGTGTACGACGCGTTTCTCATGCTCTCCATTCCCTTGCTCCCTAGTTCATAAGATGGCCTAGAGGGGAGCATGCAAGAGAAGTGGCTAGAGAGTTTGAGAGGCACAGTGGTTTCCCAAAGAAAGTGGGAGCTATTGATGGTACGCATATTAAAATAAATGCGCCAACTAAGGATGCCCAGTCCTATATTAACCGGAAAGGGACCCACTCAATACAAGTGCAAGTAAGGATAACTCGCGTCATGTACCTAGTGAAGTTAAAATTGAAATAATATAATAATGATTATAATGGTAATATATTGTTCCAGGCTGTTTGTACTCATGACATGGTGTTCACCAGTGTCTTTGCTAGCTATGCAAGGAGTGTGCATGATGCTAGAGTGTTTAGGCTGTCACCTGTTCAAAACTTTATACGGAACCCAGATGTCTATTTTGAAGATGACAGCCACATTATTGGTGATGCTGCATACGGAGTACATCGTAATGTCATGGTTCCATTTAAAAACAATGGTCATTTGTCACAAAGGCAAAACAATTTCAATTTTTGTATTTCGTCTGCATGAATGTCCTTTCAGCGAGTATTTGGGTTGTGGAAGACTCGTTGGCGTAGTATACTAGACTGTTTACGCATGGTAACAGTAAAAAAGATATATACCAGAATACTTATTAGCTTTAGCCGTACTGAATAACATTTGTATACTGCAGAGAGATACGATCCCTGTTGAAGGACTTCTACGGGTGGCGCAAAGAGGGCGCCTTATTAACGACACCATCGACGATGGAGAAGAAGGGATGCGCAAGCGACAATCATTGTGCAATAACTTAGAGATAAGAACAGTGTAATTAAACTTACTTAAATATTAAGATTCAATCAATGTTGATTTAATTATTGTTTCTATTTTGTAGTTTTACTTTGAACATCCTGTAAAATAACATAATGGTGCCGATTCTGTTGTACACCGAACTAAACTAACTAAACTATCTCTAAAATTCCTTACTTTTGGCTATGAGAATTTTAACGCCATTCTGCAAGGAAAAATCTCTAAATTTAAAAATTATTTTGACACGACTAAAAACGAATTTGACAATCAACATGTTTTTTTTTTTTTGGTTTCGGAACGTGGTACTTGTGTGCGCTACGCAATGAATTTTTTAGAGACGAAGGCGCGCGCAAGTGGGCAGCCTGGACGTGTTTTATTTGGAATATTTCACTTTTTGTTTGAAAAATAAAAAAAAATATTACCCACGTGTTGAGATTTAAATGTTCCGGGGTTTCATAAAGGGGGTCGAAAATTTCATTATTTTTGCGATAGGACACGCCATTTTCGAGATATAAGCAAAAGAAAAAATAAAAAATACACCACAGTTTTTGCACGTGAAGGCGAGGCGTTGGTGTGAATTTTTGTTCATGCCACTAGTTTTATTCCACACCTTTTTAATCGCGATTAAAAATAGTCAGATTTAGTCAAAATAAATTATTATAGTCTAAATTTTTGGTGAAAACCGGCAAACTCAGAATAGCAAAATTGTCATTTTCACTAAACTAATAACTCAGTGCAATCTTAGTGATGTCAAACTAAAATATAGTTAAGTTGGGTCACTTTAGTCTATTTCAGAATAGGAAATCGTCGTTTGACAGGAATAAACCAAATTTTAGTGATTTTTAGTTTAGTTTAGAGAATTTTTTACAACAGAATCGGCACCATTATCTAAGTTTCATATTTACTTAAAACTTAAGGTATACACAATGCAACTGATAGGTAAATGTGTTTTTCATTTTTGGCAATAAAATAATAAGATTTACATGCCAAGTAGCTTTCTAGCAATTTTATACCATTGCGCCATATATTGATATATGAACATAATGTTCACACTAATAGTAATATAAATGTTTTATTAACAATAAATTAGAATCACAGTTTAATCAGACTGAACCTCAGGTGCCCTGCCTACCCTCCAGGCCATATTTGTCTCCTAATTACAATACTAATATAAGAAAAATACCAAACAATATAAACAAAATATAATAACAGTCTTAAGTACTAATATATCAACTCTGCATCAATTCTAGTACATATTATGTAAAATCGCAGACATACAGTACAAATAACTGCTGATAAAATTCAAGATTTTAACAGGTTATATCCAAATATTCTACTACATCAAACAGGAACTGATCAAATCATGTAAAAATCACAAGTATAGGTACTAATCCAAACAGGTACTAATCAAATCTTAAAACCTAATAAAAATCACAGGTATATTATTAACTCTTTGAGTTTCTGCTAAATAAATCTATTTCTTTTCTTTCTTACAGGTACTGATCAAATCTTATAAAAATCACAAGTATACTACTACTTCAAACAGGTACTGATCAAATCTTATAAAAATTACAAGTATACTACTAATCCAAAAAAGGTACTAATCAAATCTTAAAATCGAATAAAAATCACAGGTATATTATTAACTTTCACAGCACGCGTAGAATGACCACCATAGAAAGAACTTTGTCTATTCTTGGTAGAATAGAGATAGAACTGTCATGGTACGCCAGCATAAAACGGTACACATCTTTCTACAATCTTTAATTCTGTCTTTAATCTTTCTACAATCTGTGATTGTGGTTAGTCTGCCGTCGACAAAACACCTTTCTACGGTGGTCATGCTACGCATGCTGATACTGATCAAATCTTATAAAAATTACAAGTATGCTACTAATCCAAACAGGTACTAATCAAATCTTAAAACCTAATAAAAATCACAGGTATATTATTAACTCTTACAGGTACTGATCAAATCTTATAAACTCACAAGTATAAAATCTAATAAAAATCACAGGTATATTATTAATTCTCACAGGTACTGATCAAATCTTAAAAACGTAATAAAAATCACAAGTCAACCTACACTACTAATTAAAACAGGTAGCAATCAAATCAAAAACCTATATAGATGTTAAGATATATAAAAAACTAACTATTAATTTTGTTTAAGCATGACTGCAATTTGAACAATGTTCAAAAATGTATGGACACCGTCCCCACCCTTGTAGCACTTTAAAACCTATGTTAATCGAAGGGTCATAGTCATCTTATCATTTTATTGTATGACAGCGAAACAGAAATGTGCATTCGAAAAAAGTTATATCGACATGAAGAAACCGGAATCAGTCACAATAATAATTATGTTTCTGATCACGATGCTGTTCTTTTTTTAATTATTACTGTGTGATGGTTTTGTTCGGAGTTTTCAAACAACTCTTTGGAATTATATGGCGACTCCCGCTCGGGAACAACTCACGGAGCAGAAAAAAGTTCAATGAAGAATTCTGCTGAATATTGTTTTTGTGAGGTAACGTAATTGACGTTTTTTTAGGAGTTTTCAAATAAAATACCTTATTAATTACAAATAAAACCTTTATTCGGTGTTTTCAGTATCTATTACAATATTGTCCCAGGCACTGGCTAGCCCAACGAAATTCTCTAAACGCCTTCCAATCCCAAAGTACCACACGATGCTGACGACATGCGCGCAGGCACCAACTGTCCTCATACCCGTCAAACATGAGCAGTAATATGCCTGAATAGCGTTTATGCCCTGTGCGTTATTCAGTATTAAATACGTGTAATAGGTCGCATTTGACCTATGTCTTGATAAAATTCGACCCCTTAGAAGAGTGCAATCTTCCGTGTTTATACCGTATTGATTCATTATTTGGCTTGGAGTTGTACAAACCTCTATGTTATAGACGCCGCCACGTAAATGTTCGCTGACATAGGAAGCTGCCAGTTTTAGATGATATGTCCCCAAGCTAAACAAAATAATATCTTCGTTTGACAATTCAGGGAACGGCATATTTATGGACTCGTCAGTCAATGTCCTGAACGCAACCCGCTGCCTGTTAACATTTTCTGCAACAACGTAGTTGCCTAAGTCATTGTTGGTATGAATTCTGTGACTGATTCGTTCTACGAAGTCTGTGGCGTAGACACTATCATGAAAAGGCTACCTGAAGGTGTTGAGAAGCGCTCCAGCAATCCGGAAGTCAGTGAAGAAGTGAGGAAGTGATTTATTGAATACCACGTTCCTAAACATTTTAAAGTCGCGTTTAAGTCTCCCGTTTATCGCCTCAATGACCCAGCGGGCAATTGTTATTAGACGCGATTTATTCGCTTGTTCATTCGTGAGCTGAGTTGCGCTTCTGTCTTTTGTAGGTGGCATGTGAGGCTCATAGCCACATTCTTCGATTGCAGGAATTGAGTCTCTGAAGCCTCTGTCTAATATAAAAGTATCATTCTCGTGGAGCAAGTAATGAATCGGAGAATAAATGTTATTCATTATATCCTTCATAATCTGAGCGTCTGATGTCCTAGCAGAGTAGGGTCCTAGAATATCTATTATATACCCGTCTGGGCACACTAAAAGGAATAAGATAAGATAAGATAATAAGAATGGCTTCAATAAGTTTTTGAATTTGTGCAGGCTGTATGTTATTTTCTGGAAAAGGAAATTCTTACTTTTCTGTATATAAATGTATGTTCCGTCGAATAATATGATGGCTTTTGAATCTCCATATAATGCTCTCGCAATAGTCGTGCTGTGACTTATTATTTCATCTCGGCCGTTGTGGTCGTATCCTAGATGCAGTGCCACAAAGTCCCTCGTTAAGCACTCTCGGGCTGTATTCAGGTAACGTCCCACTGTTGTCCTGCTGACGTTTAGGTGGCAGGCTATTCTGACATCTGGTTCAGCTGACCTTATTTTCATAAGATAGCATGCCAGCACAGTTTTTGACTGTCTTGTGTGCTGATTTAAAGATGGTGTGTCATTTAAAACAATAGCAAACTGCTCGTGGGTTAGCCCTGTTCTAAAATATAATTCTTCAGGAGAAATGCTGTCTATATTTTCAAAATCCAAGGCTTTTTTGTTATTATACGCATTTCTTAAAACGTCCATCATGTCTTTTAACTGGTCTGGTGAAAATGTCGTATCTGCAGTATCATATAATAGGTTCCATTCATTTGTGCGCATATGATTTGTACAAACCCTGGCACTGGTAGGGACATATAAGCTGTGCTCGATCAGTGAATGTATTTTTAAGAATAGTGGTATTCTATGCAGATCTTGATTTGCACATCCATGAAACGCACAGTGACGAGACGTATTTGCTAACCTTTTGTATGTTGGGACTGTAATTAACTGCTCGGCAACTGCTTGTTCATCGGCTTGCTCATCAGGTTGTTCCTCGTTTTGTCCACCTTCATTTCTCATTTGGTGTCGATGTGCTCCCACCCAACAGCGGTAACACATGTACTGCAAGTCGTTATGGGCTGCCTGAAAGATAACATTATTACTGCAGTAAAGAAAAAAATATACAACATAGTGAAGATAATATGACTTTAATTGAAAGCACTGGCATTGCTGGTTCATAGAAACATTCATAAACTATCAAATATATCCTAACATCGAAATTAAAAAAAAACGATTTTTTCTAACAAACTAAATAGCATAAAACTGTCCACAAAATAGAACATCATTTAGAAATATTGGTTCACTGACCTGCGTAAAGAACGGCAACCTAGCGTGGTTTCATTATAAAGCGTCCGCGCCCGACACGAACCCGCGTAGCGACAGGTGACGTATAGGTAAAGTTTTGCCACGATTAATAATATTATTAATGCTCCATTACAATACATTAAATCACAGATTATTAACGAAATAGTCAGGCACCATTCACCAGCGAGTTATTCACTAATCAATTTATTAATCACAATCACTTTTCAATCACATAACTAAGAAGTCAGTATTATTATTTTTTATTTTCAACATGTCCGCCGTGTTCTTGAATACACAGTGTACACCGACGAATAATGTTATTTTTCACTCTTGATAATAGGTCACCAGTAGCAGCCGTGTCTTTCAATTTATTAAAAGATATTATAATCCTATTTTTTAACTTCTGTGGAGTATACCTCATTTTTGATGTGACCCCACAAGAAGAAATCAATTAAACTAAGTACCTATTCTACGTATGTGTCCTGTCACTATTACAACAAAGCGTCAAATTTCGCACAATTCACTCACATAAGTGTCTTAAAAAAAGATACGAAAACTTTCGAGCGGCGACTTCCGAAGAGCGCGGGCGCATCAGAAATCCAAAGCGGAAGGAAGCACGTCCGGTGACACACTGACCGAGTGACCGTGGCCAGACAATATGGCTACCCCTCCCGTATACCCGCGCGGCGGCGCCCCGCGTTCGCCTTGGGTGCACTCGCGCACGAAAGTACTATGCCTGTTATTTTATTTTAACGAAACTTTTTACTATAGTTGTAAGCCGTGCGGCGTGCGCGTGTTTCTCTGTCTGTCTGTCTCTCTCTCTCTCATAGAAAGCAAGCCAGTTATTTTCGTTTCGTCTTTCTATTTCGCATTGAACAGTGTGGTGTCGCGACGATTATTTTTGTTGAGTGTATACAGGTTTTTTGTACATAATAAATAATAAAATAATCATCCGTTGAAAATTCTTTAAAAAAATAAATTACAATTCCTTCACTAAATTAATCGAAAGGAACTTCGTTCCATCCGGGTTGATTCTTTTTGTAACACCCTGGTCAAAGCTGGCAATGTCTGTTATTGGTTTTTGTTTGACTATTTTATTTTTTGCCAGGAGTTCGGAAGACAGTAAAAAATTCCGAATCTTTGGAACTTTTTACCGTTCGTCTCACTGTAAACTCATACATTGTTTTTAATTATCAATTGAATTATTATGAGCCTCTCTCTTCATTATTTTTCTCAATTTTCTGTGTAAAACCATTTCAGAATTAAACACTTTTGTGCGCGACGGTATTTTGAGAATGAATGTAACGTAAACACAGCACGGAAAGCTTCGGTCGAGTGACGAACCAATAGCGCACCCGCAACATGCGGCGCGTCACGCGCCCGCCCCGCACCCTACCTCATAGCGAGCTGGCAACGTGTGGGATACCGATGTCCCTGGGGGTTGTTAACTTGTCGCGTGCTCTCCTATTAACAATACATCATGTAGAAAATGCTTAAAATGAAAAAGAATGTCCTGTGGCTAAACTACTGGATATATTCGATTGATTTTTTTGTGTGCAGGTTGATAATATAATAACTTATACGAAGTTTAATTAAAAGTCATATAGTCCTCTCCGCGTTGTATATCACACACAATAGCTTACTAATGAGAGCGCCCCACTCATATTTCTTAATATCGCTGTGATAGCTATCTATCATTTTTAATGGGCCAAGTAATAGCATTTAGAAATAAACTAAAATCGTCCTACACACTTAAGACATAAGTCATATTATTTAATACAAATACTGTGAAGCGAGCTACAATCTATTTATTTCTTGAAAAATAGTTGTTTACTAACCTCTTGTACATTCATTCGCTCCAGTACGTACTCGGAGAATCCTGGATGGTTTTCCATGTATTCATGTGTTAGAATGCGCCGATTTCGATCTCGGAATACAGACCGTAAACACGTAACACATTGATGAATTCGTTGATGTTCCATATTGTCAAAACAATGAAATAAATCCAAACCACAGGCACACAAAATCCGTTATTAAGTCCGTAGTCGCTTAAATCAAACTAATTCAACTTAGTCCAACCGTTGGCACAAAATCAAATCCAGTAACAAGTCCAAAGTAGAAGGATAAAACTAGCAATCAAAAGTAGGAGATAAAAATACGCGTACGCTCAAGGAAGTTCCGAAAGGTACTAAATAATAATTACAATAACCAATAAAACCAGCAGCGGTAGACAGGCAAGCGATAAGGGAACAAAGACATACTTCCCTTCACCCCGCCCTTCCACCACCCCACATTTACTACCTGCTCTGCATCGTGTGGCGCTGCGCATGCGGCTCTTATTATAACCATTCTATATTGCTCACCACTGGCTTATTTGGACTGTGAACGTGTTTTGAATTAAAAAACTTATCAAAATGTAATTATAATTGTAGTAAGTATGGTTACATCATGTCGAAAAAGTATAATAAACGGCAACATAATTGTAACTGATTCCGTTTTCTTCATGTCGATATAACTTTTTTCGGATATACATTTCAGTTTCGCCGTCGTACAATAAAATGATAAGATTGTTATGGCCCTTCGATTAACATAGGTTTTAAAGTGCTACAAGGGTGGGGACGTTTTGAACATTGTTCTTTGCATCTTGTCCCTATGCTGTTGCTCTTTCATTAGCATATATTTATTAAAATTTTCTTGTTTTTGTTTGGATCTTTCCTCCCTATACTTCTTCAAATCTTTTTTATAATCTTCTAATATATAATCAAATTTTCTTCTCTTTGGATCTGGTTGTTGTGGACTTTCATTTTCAATTGGTGTGGGTCCAATTTCTGACGCCAGCGCTACAGTATTAGCCCATCTAGTTGAGCTAAATAACTCATTCATTCGCTGCAAAAATAATAACTTTATTAGCATTATGCTACAAACACCTGAAGCATCATAATTTAAACTGTATTTAACAGTGTCAAAATGTTATAGGGTTTTTCTTTCTGGAATTACTCAGTAGCAGCCCAGAGTCTGGATTTGTGGCCGGTTGATGTCAATAAACTCGCCTACTATTACATGGGACTTAAATATAACTGGCGAAACGTCGGTATACTATAAGTATACATCTGCCTAGCCCTTCAGGGAGACAAAGTGTGATGTTATGTTGTTTAAAAAAATTAGATATGCTTTCATAAATTATTATTAATGACTGTATTGCGCCATTATGGTATTTGATTATACGAATTGTTGATAATTAAACATTAACAAAGAAATAAGTAAAGTAATAAAATTATCTTACATTGTAACCGACGGGTGTGTGGGTTTAGGCCTTCTCCTGGGGTTGACGGGATTTCTTTGAAGGAAATACGTTTTAAATGATGTAAGCAATATATTAAAGAGGGACACAACACAATACACATGAAAACTTAATCCACAATTATAGGTTCAGTCTTTGGGGTGCTCTCCGAGCGCGATTCGAAACGTGTCGCGACGCACAGAGATTTTGTAACGACTCCCTGGCCGTGCCGCGCGAGGGCTCGGCGTGTGGCGTGTTTCTCGCGCCAACGTTCAACGCACCTGATTGGCCTTTGAGGCTGATCTGTGATTGGCTGCCACGTACAGTGCAGCCAACATCACTAACTGCCGGATTCTGGGCTACATTATCAAAATACGGCCATGTTGCCCTGTCATTTCCAGATGTGGCATTATGGTCCACTATCTTTTTTAAATGTTTTTTTAAGTTGTTAATTTTTAACTGGCACTGGGTACCATTCACTTTATATTACGCGTCACACATCTTTTTGGCTATGATGTCATATACCAAATTATGACGCATTTTTTCCAAAAGGTTGTGTTGTTGTATGTTCACCATATAATGTGAGTAACAACAAAATGCATGCCTCGTTCCATATGCATAGAGACGGTGACTCTTGATCTACTGAAATAAAAAAAAATTGATAATAAGCACTTCTTACTAATACTACATTAATTGTTTATGAAGATTTATGTTACTGAATTCACCAATATTGGCTGAATGGATTTGAATGAAAAGTGGCACATAGATAAACATACCCTGGAATAAAACAGGTTATTTTTAGTATAAGTACTAAAGAAAATGCTTTTATAACTTTTTAACTGATAGCATCTGAGACATACCAAAAGAATTTACTGTTAACATTGACCAAAGCGTAGAACACTTGTATCTTCCTTTTCTTATAGATTATCGGAGTAAAAGAGACCGTGTCTGTAAATAATATAATATAAACTGTGTCACATGATATTTTATTGAAACAGATCAGGCATATTTAGCTAACAAGTATCTACTCATAACCAGTTATAAAATACTTACCATATTGTTCTGTTTGTTGGCTGTGCATATTTGCATCAAAATCATGCACCAATTGCTGTACGTACTCAGTATCTGTAAACAGCGAGTACCAGTTCAATAAACATTTTTGATTAAATTTAAATAAATACATTTTATTTTATTCTCTATTTTACCACAAGCCATGACATTAAAATATCCATAAAACTAAGAAAATGTAACCCTTAGATGCATGATTTTTTATATTTTCGAAAAAAATAATAATATATAAGGTGTATTTATTCAAACACGAAATATTTAAAGAGGTACACCTAGGTGGTAAAGAAGCTACAGCAACGAAAAAAAAAAATTGTCAAAATGTATTTTTTTCAAAATTTAATATTTTTAAATTATTTAACGCACATAAGAAATACTGGCTCCTTCTTATTTTTAAGATCCATTAGTCGCCGCCCTCGCTGCGTCAGGTAGGCCATTTATATCATAGAATTTGGAGTAAAGGTTTTATGCAAAACGTCTCAAGCAGTTTTGAAATTATAATAATTACGAAAATTCTGAAACGCTTAAATAATAATAATATAATAATAATATTCCACAACTATCACACAACGCCATCTAGTCCCAAGTTAAGCAGAGCTTGTGTTATGGGTACTAGACAACTGATAAACATACTTATATATTTCTAAATACATACATATTATAGATAAATTACACCCAGACACGGAACAAATGATCGTGCTCATCACACAAACATTTGTCCTGGGTGGGAATCGAACCCACGACCTCCGGCATAGCAGTCAGGGTCGCTAACCACTAGACCAACAGGCCTGTCAAAATAATCAATTTATTTTTGATTCAATAGCTTATTTACCTCCTGCAGGTGCCCTCTTAAAATATTTCGTGTATGAATAGATACATCTTAAATATTATGAAATGAGGTCCATAAAATACGGGAAAAATAATTTAAAAAATCATTGAAATGTTTAAAGTATATTTTTTATTGAAAAAAGATTGTTATCATTTTTGATAAACTATGCAGTAAGCTCACAAAAAATTATTTAGTGTGGAAAGTTTAATCACCTTTTTCTTTGAGTTTGTTGCAAAGGCATTTGTATCACTATTGCTCATTTTTACATCCTGTAGAATTTTAGCTTTAACTGAATCGGCACTTATTTTCATACCAGAACTCTCGATCGCCATGATCATCGGTTTGTATATCTCAGGTAGACCAGAAAGAAGCAGGGTTCCCGGCCACTCACCATCCACTTTAAATCCGATATTGTGCAGCTTATGAGCTGTTGTGACTACTTTACTAACGTATTCTTCTACATTTTGACACTCTGCGAGGGTTGTGGTACATAATTCACGAAGTAAACCTACTCGGCGTGTTAGCCCCGAGTCATCGAAAGCACTTGTCAGTCAGGTTGTCCCAAACTTCCTATGCTGTCTTCGCTTCTTGTATAAAAAAATAAATAAAAAAAACATTTTTTATTTCTAGTAGCACAATAACAACCTTTGATACAACTAGTTATAATTATGTATGTATAAAAAAACAAACAAAATAAAAACGAATAAGATCTTGTGTCAAACGTAAATGGTTGTTAGAGAGTAATTCACACTGACCTCCGTACTAGTAAAAACTGTATCACGGTAGGTCAGTATTCCTCGTTCTCCAATAATCACACACGTTGTTAGTGAACATAATATTTGAGATATTTAGAAGGTAGTTCGGTATTAATTAATACATTGCGATCACTACTACCACTCGAAGGTGGGTAAAATTTGGAAATATTTAGTATATGCAAAATATTTAGACAAAAATAGTTTTAGTATGTGAACATAATTCACGGAGTCCACTAACACGATTATTTTAGATTTTCCTTTGAGGTCACGTTTTTGGTTTGCCGCGTCACGGGTTGGATTTTCTATACATTTTGTTATCAGTTCTTCTAACTTAACAGACAGCAGTGCTGCTGGGGAGTTTGTTCTGCCACTTCTTCTTCCCAGCCAAAGCACTAGAAAGTGTCGAAGGGCGGGCGTTTTGGGGGGACTGTCTTATGTGACTTTGACGTTCAAAAAGTGCTGGCTCTCAGCCTAGTTTAAATAAATGACTTTTGATTTTGATTTTGATTTATACGGTCCCATAAGTCCTCGTGTTAAAGGTATGTTCTTACGGCAAATCTCCATGTGGAGTAGTTATCGCGGCCAGTTGGTTTTTTTCAACACTTGTAAAACTTTTTGCCGGTTTCACGTGCGTAATTTTAGGTTAGGTTTTTAACAATTTTTGTGCACTACTTTAACAGTTGTTCGATTTGACTTATTCACTTTCAGGGGCTACTGGGCACATAATCTGTTGAATTGTTTGAATAAGTGGAAGTAGGTTTATATGAGAAAACGTTTATTTTAAGGGAATTACAATAATAAGTACTTTACTCGTAGTGTCACAGAGTAGAGAGATATTATACCACAGAGTATACAGTAACTAAAGACATAGACTAACAAACTAAGAAATTATAATATTAGAAGGCGCGAAATTAAAATTAACCCTACAGCGCATAATGTGCCACATATGGGCCATACAGGAATATTGCTCTTAGTTTCGTACAATACGTAGTTAAGTGCCATCTAGTTATAATTATGATAACTACGCACTCCAATGAAGTATAAAATAGGTTACCTTTTTTGCCACAGTGGCGGTAAAGGGCCCTACCCTTTTTAAATACGAATTTGAATTTGCAGGCAGTTGAGAAAAAGTTCAATTACGTGAGTTTCGATCCAACAAAATAAATAGAAAATACTGTATTTTCGTGCATATAAAATTACACTAGTTTACAAAATTTAACTTTTTTTATACCCCAAAAAAATTTATATAAATATGTTAACTCTACCTTCCTTAAACCTAAAAGTGTAAGCAGAAATATTTTATCACGTCACAATGTCTTTCTGCAGTCAAATGTTTTTTTTAACTACCTCACGTAGTGACCACAGTTTTTTGTTTATTCGTTCGCTTCAAACGACAATTTTCAACCCATGGGAGTAAACATGTCATTAGAGATTCATTTTCTGCTCTCCCATCTGAGTTTTTTCCCTGAAAACTTAGGAAGTATGATTGGCGTACAAGGGAAACGTTCCAGCAAGATTTAAAGGTTTTTGAAGAACGACATCAAAGATTTTGGGATGATAACATGTTAGAGGATTACTGTTGGTCCATTACAAGAGTAACTGCTACAAACAACTATAAAAAGAAGGCAAAAATTAGACTTTTTTTAGTAATATTATCAAAATGATGTCTTTCAGGTTAATAAATATTTCTTAAACCAGACGTGACCGATTTTTTTTATGATTTTTTCTGGATAGCTCTACTTTTATGAATAATAAAATAACAACTTTCAGCTGGGATAGAAAACCGTGTTATCAGAGGTAAGTTATTTTTATAATTGTCTTGTGAATTACTTTTATTTACAAAATATTTCTAATAAATCAATGATTTATCGTTTTCATCGTATGTGCCTAATATGGCACAGCGTGCATAATGGGTAATATAAAACTTTTTTTCTATTTCAGATGAAGCCTCACAAATCGGTAACAGAATCAGAAATTAAACACTTTTTGAATGTCCCATCGGGGAGTGAAGATGATCTGGAATCATCTGATGGGGACAGTGATGATGACCTGATTAAAATCAGTGATTTGGTGATGGAGGAAATAGATAGAACACCTCGACTGCTGTAGGCTGACTTTTTGAATGATGTTGTCGATGATTTTCCTTCTCAAGCAGGTAACTTGTCACCAATTATTGATAATCGTACTAGTCAACCCCAACCCAGCGTTTCTGGTCATCTCAGCGCTCCTTCAATATCTGAAGTTTTACCAATACCACGATCCATCAATGTGTGTCCAATAAACCGGTCAATGGTACTATCTCAGCCAAATACAGTTCGTACTGCCAATGCAACTTTGAAACCTACTAAAAAAAGAGCAGACATGTCTGGCGAAAGACCATGTTTCATCCGCTATCTGTGTTATTCAAAGCAGATGACAAGATAAATGACCCCTATATACTGAGTTTTGAAACGCCATTGCAGTATTTTTTATATTTTTTTGATGACGATTTACTGCAACATATTTCTGAGGAATGCGAGAAGACAAGACGTTTCATACACTTCAATGATAACCAATATATTAAAGCCAGATGAGAACCAGGGACATGACAGACTATTTCGTATTAGTCCTATTCTAGAAACATTGAAGAAAAAATACCAGAGCATTCCAAAAAAAGAAGCCCCCTCGAACAAATGTGTGCTACAAAGGCTTGCAACTTTTTACGTCAACATCTCCCTAATAAACCCCATAAATGGGTTTACAAGCTATTCGTTTTGTGTGACGATTCCGGTTTTACCTATAACTTTGAAATCTACTGGGGAACTGAAAATGACCCAGAATTGAAACTGACTAGTGAACCAGATTAAGGTGCAAGCAGCAATATCGTAGTTCGTCTCTGTCGAACTGTCCCTAAAAACGAAAGTTTTTTTTTTCGTCTTTACAAGAGAGTTGAACAGCAGAAAGAACAAAATAACACAAAAATAAAACTATGTGAATTTCGGCTGGAAGTTGCAAAAGCTGTTTGTCTATCTGGACCTTCACACTCACACTTCAGCCGTAAGACGTCCACTGCTGAACTTAGGCCTCCCCCAATTCGGGGGGCTTTGCCATAATCGCCACGCTTGGCAGGCGGGTTGGCGATCGCAGTATGGTGGTAAAATGCATAGAGAACGCTGCTGCCCATTCTCTAGTAATTCCCTTAATCGCCTTTTACGACACCCACAGGAAGAAACGGGGTGGTGTTATTCTTTACGTCCGGCACCACACGGTACCCTTTTACGACACCCACAGGAAGAAATGGGGTGGTGTTACACGCAAAAGAAGAAGACCGTCAACAGTTGCCGATATGCTTGAGGAAAGGAGAAGTAAAAAACCAAAAGCTGGCATCCTAACACTTCCCTTTATGGTCCACTGCTAGACAACGTTGCAAATGACCAGCTTTTTCTCAATTTGTTCGTTTTTCAATTATTTATTGTTACTTTAAAAAAAAAAAATACTATACTTTGTTGATAATTTCATTAGTTTGTTTATAGTTTCATTAAAAATTGTTTTTTTATTGCTGCTGAGTATCCTACGTAATACTTATTCAGCCTTAATGCTATTTGGGACATATTAGGCACATACACTAAAAAATAATATATCTCAATCAATCGTTCATATTGTTTTTTTTTTATTATTTTTCCATGTATCAAAATTGCCTTTAGAATCATACATAATTTTTTCGTAGCAAAATAAAAAATCGTGCATTGTAGGGTTAAGATTTCAATAATTATTATTAATTACTCATCAGCGCGAGCGTGCCAACCGCGGTCGTCTCGCTCGCTCACCGTCAACGGCCCGAGGCGAGTGAGCAAGATAAATATTGTAAGAATAGAACCACTGCTTGTTTGTCGTTGTGCATGAGTATGTGTGTATTGTAAAGCCATAATTGTATACATCTAGCGTTCGTATGAAAGTTGCATGAGTTGGTTACCAAGTAAGCAAGCAATGAAAACAGTGAAGCAAAACAGTGAAAAACACATATTAGAATTAGATACCTACATGGTTTACATATTAGTTACATATAAAAGATTTATTTACCTGTATTAGTGCATTTTGTGAAATATAGTTCACTAATTCAGGTTCAGTTTCAATTAACGCCTCTTGCAAAACGTGCCGCCTTTGTCGCAAGACAGATCTCGGGCACATTATACACCGCCGCGCGCCGTCCCGTTTCCATAATACACAGTATCCAAACCAGTTATCACAAAGTCCTTTGTCGTGCCAGGGTCAATCAAAAAGCTTTCAATCAGTCCAGTAAACAAGCAGAGGTCGTAGTTGTAAAGTAAAAACCGATACTTAAAACAGAGAGACATAAAACACTTGAACGTAGTACACTGCGGCGAAACGGCTGTCTGCTGCAGGCGTAGCATGACGCTTTCTATTTCTACGAAGAATAGACACAGCTGTTTTCATACAAAGTAACATTCTGTATCTTCATCATTTTGTGTTTCGTTTCTAAAGATCCTTAGGTCCTTTTTGATATAGACTATTTTAGAAGAAAGTTTTCTATCAAAATCCAACTGTAAAAATCAAACTGACAACTGTCAGTCGCCTAAGGTAGGGAGAACAATTTGATTTTGTAATCGCCATGCTAAAGACAGTAGAAAACTTTTTACTCGACAGCCTCAAAGTATACATATATGTCAATCTACAAAATCACAATTTTATAGGAGAGGGTTTTGAACGCAAAACTGTGATAATTTTAGAAGAATAAAGCTATCTTCTCCTATTTTACATAATTTAGTTAAAATGGCATTAGCAAGGAACATTAAGGCCAATGGTGCCGATTCTGTTGTACACCGAACTAAACTAACTAAACTATCTCCAAAATCCCTTACTTTTGGCTATGAGAATTGTAACGGTATTCTGCAAGAAAAAATCTCTAAATTTAAAAATTATTTTGACACGACTAAATTCGAATTTGACAATCGTGACTCAACGTGGTTTTTTTTTTTTGGCTTAGCAACGTGGTACTTGTATGCGCTACGCAATGAATTTTTTGAGAGACGAAGGCGCGCGCAAAGGGACAGCCTGAATATGGAAATATTCACTTTTTGTTTGAAAAAAAAAAATGTATTACCCACGTGTTGAGATTTATATGTGCAGGGGTTTTTAATAAAGGGGGTCAACAATTTCATTATTTTTGCGATAGGACACGCTATTTTCGAGATGTAAGCAAAAGAAAAGGAAAACAAAAAATACAGTACTGTGTTTGCACGTTAAGGCGAGGCGGTGCGGTGGGTGGTGTGAATTTTAGTTTATGACCACTAGTTTTATTCCACACCTTTTTAATCGCGATTAAAAATAGTCGGATTTAGTTAAAATAAATTATTATAGTCAAAATTTTTGGTGATAACCGGCAAACTCAGAATAGCAAAATTGTCATTTTCACTAAAATAATAACTTAGTGCAATCTTAGTGCTGTTAAACTAAAAAATAGTTAAGTTGTGTCACTTTGGTCTATTTCAGAATAGGAAATCATCGTTTGACAGGAATAAACCAAATGTTAGTGATTTTTAGTTTAGAGAATTTTGTGACACAGAAATCGGCATCATTATCTACTGTAACATGTTTTTGTTCCAAAATACGTACCTCGACACGTTGAGATTTTTTTTGTAGTTGTCTTTGTATACGTGAGTTAATGAAAGTAAAAAATTAGAAAAATACGGAAAAATAATGATAGGAAAAAATAAAGAACTCCGAGTCGAATTATGTCGAAGAGTAAATTTCATAAAAAGTGCAGTTGACTCTTTCTACTTTGCTGCTATCGTACTGTCTACACGAAACGGCACTTTGTCTATTCCTCCGTCGGCAAAACCCCTTTCTACAATGGTCATGCTACGCATGCAGATAAGATAAAGTCGCAAGCACAGGAGCGCGAGTCGGGGAACCTTTAAGAGTAGAGTAGAAAGAATATTTGGTAACCAAGCGGTTACCAAATGCCCCGTCCCCCGACCGATCTTTACGTGTATCGCGCCGCCCCTTTGCACTAATGAATAGATAAATGAGTAGGTATTTTACAATTACTCGTCAATAATAAGTAAACAAAATATTTGTAAAGACATTAGATACTATGAGAACCAATTATCATCTTGTCAAGATATATCTGTCGTGGCCAAATCGCTGAATTGATCATTTAGTATTCATGTTTCATGAAGTGGCCAACTAATGGTAACCAAATCATTAAACGATAAACGTTTAGACAGACACACGAGTGATCCTATAAGGGTTCCGTTTTTTCATTCGGCCATGCGGGGACCCTAAAAACGTAAGAGCATTCACCTTAAATGACTGCTGCCAAAACTAACAACTGATGTGTTACCATATAATACATCAGCATTTGCTAGCTTCAAGCTGAATCTTGTTTGTTTTAGAAAATATGCCACTTACACCAGCTGAACGACAGCGCAATTATAGAGAGCGCATAAAAGCGAATAAGCCTGAAATATGGGTAGAGAGGAAGAAAAAAGAAGCTGAAGAAAAAAGAAAAAAGTATTTAAAAATTTCACAATTATCAGAAATAGAAAAAGCAAAAAGACGAAAGCAGTGGCGGGAATTAAAACAAAAAAACTCAAACCAGAAACAAATCAAGACTAAGAAAGAAAGTCGTCGAACATATCAAACGAAGCACTATAGATTAACTAAAAAAAAAAAAAAACTAAAAAAAATAATAGAAACTTTGAAAAAACGTGATTGTGCATTGAAAAAAAAAGTTTATAGGTATAAATTATTATTAAATTGTCAACGGGATGATAATGAGCCCGAGAAAGAAAATGATAAACAGGCATCATATTCCACATTACCAGATTCTCCGTTATCTAAAACAGAATCTTTCATCCAGAATCTGAACAGTTTAACAACTTCAGATAAAAATAAAGTAAGAAGAGTTCTATTAGAAAAAAATGTATTAGTCAACTCGCTGGAAAAAACCTACAAGACTTTTACATGTAATGCTGAACGGAACGTTTTGAAAAATGTAGTTAACAATCCATTGGTTCGTAAGTATAAATTGCAAGCAAGATTAAGTCCGTACGTCGGTTTAAAGGGAGCACTAAGAATATCCAAAACAGTACACAACAAGAAACAAAAAGATTTGGCTACAATCATTACAAAATTTTACTTACAAGATGATGTGTCAAGAGCATGGGCTGGAAAAAAAGAGACTAAGACAGTAAAAAAAGAAAAAGTTCAGAAGAGATACCTACTACTAGCTACTAGCCAACTTGACTGACAATAAATGTATCCTATACAACATTTTTGTAAGATATAAACCCTTTTATATTGTACGCCCAAATATATCGGACCGTGACACTTGTGTTTGCAAAAAACATTCTAATATTGAATTTAAATTTATATCGCTAAAGAAGCTTCAAATTTTATATGGATATAACAAACTTAATGATTTTGTTGAATCATTGGTGTGTGATATAAAGTCTCAGGATTGCATGTATTCGAAATGTGCCGTTAATTGTATTAATTATGATTTTTCTACGACGCATATTGATGCGAATGTGTCATGGCGCGAGTGGTCTGCCGTTGACGTAGAATACAAGAAAAATGAGGTTACTAAGGTTTGTAAAAGGATGACTAAGCAAATAAAAACAGCAAATTTACAAAACTTAATTCTAAAATTTGAAATAGAACTACAACAATATAAAATTCATTTGTATAACATCGGTCATCAATACAATATGTATAAATATGTCAAAGATAATCTTCAGGCTAACGAAGTAATAATACGCTGTGATTTTTCTGAAAATTATACTTGCAATATGCACCAAGAAATACAAGCGGTCCATTTTGGAGCGTCTCAATATCAAATTTCATTACACACCTGTGTTTTATATCGGAAAGGTAAAAAACCACAGTGCTTCTGCACTTTATCTGATTCAACAGACCATTCACCTGAAGCAATTTGGGCCCACTTAAACCCAATCTTAATGCATATAACCCGTGAATACCTCAACATTAATACTATACATGTATTTTCAGACGGACCTGTAACACAATACAGGCAAAAAACAGGCAGTTTTACCGGTACATGGAACTTCTTTGAAGCTTCCCATGGCAAAGGAGCAGCCGACGGTGTAGGTGGGATCATTAAAAGACTTTTGGACGGAAAAGTATCTCATGGGGCAAATGTTTTCGATGCGGAATCGGCATTTATGCTTTTAAAAGATGTAACGAATGTGAAGCTTTACCTTGTGAACGAAGAAAACATCAAATACATAAAAGAAAAGTTTAAGCAATGTTTGCCCTCTCTTACTCCTGTTCCTAGAATTATGGAAATTCACCAGGTTCAGACTACTAATGACGAATCGCATGTCATTTTTTTAAGGATTTTGAGTTGTTTCTGTGCCAATACCGTGTACAATAAAGGCTTTTGTAATTGTTATTTTCTTACAAAACACAATTTACTAAAAGAAACTGCTCCTAAAAAGCGCGTTAAAAGAATTTTATCTTATTCATCATCTGATGATGAATATCTTGCACCTATAAAACGTAGTCACACCCCACTAAAATCTACCGTTTCTAAAAATTCAACAATAACCGTTCTATCAAATGTTCGTGTTAATTATGATGACAAACAACTAAGAGGTTTATTACACGGGTCAAAAGCCTATAACATTTCGTCGAGTGATATTCGGACCGATTTCAAAGATCTAATGACTATAACCAACACAGATAGAGAGAGCAACATATTTGAGCCATCTACTTCCAATACTGACGGCAACATGTTACATGCACAGAAAATAAAGCGTAACAATTTTTTTTTTACATTTAAGCGACACTGATGATGATAGTATTTAATTACGGACATATCGCTATAACATCAGTTTTTGAAAAATTTAAATAATGTTTTTAAGTTGTCTCGAAGATTAATCACAAATTTTTTTTAAATTCATTTTAGCCGGTAGTTTTAACCTAAGTACCTAATTAAAAACCCTAACCGCTAGTTGCACGTAAGTCTATTAAATTTAATTCCCCACTAAAAGTAATGCTGTCTTTCTATAACGGAACGTATCAAAAAGTGACAGCATTACTTTTAATGGGGAATTAAATTTAATGGACTTACGTGCAACCAGCGGAAAGTCATGCAAATTCGAGTCATGAAACAAATTAAAATTATTTTACATTTTGTTTATCAGTGTTTTGGTACTTTATTTACCTATATATGCGTTAAGAAAAATTTCCACTTGGCCAAAATGGAATCAGTTTAATTGTTGTTTAAAAATTCTTCTTTGTGTTACAAATTCTATTTTTTTGTTGTTGTTTTTGTTTGCTTAGTTAATCAGTCTGGCAATAGAATTGTTATTGCAGCCATTGAAAAACCACTCAATAAGATAATGACCGTCCTTTCAGGTCCTGGTAGAATGTTCCTAATGTTAATTTGATCAAATCAACATGGTTATTTTTAAGTATTTTCTAGGCCGTTATTTTTACTAAGGTGATTTTGACCCACTATGGCGAGTAATTCAATAAAACGTAGTTTTTAATGCCTTGACTTTGTCGTTTATGCTTTAAAACTAACCAAAACATTTGAAAAACTTTTTTAATATATTCGTTTTTTATTACTCATAAATAAAAGAAAAAAAACTTGCTTGAACAGTTGTATTTTATGAGTATTTTTTTAATTTCTATCTGAGAAACTCTTTTTCGTTCAAATGTAAAATTTAAAAACAAAAAAAAAACTAAATTATTAATACCTATTGTAAATGCTTAGTCAGCCAGCAAGAAAGTTGGCTACCGTTCGAAAAATAACATTAATGCAGAACTAATTATTATAATCATGCAGAAATTTGAACTGCTTTACAAATTGTTCAATGGATTTGTGCCTCGGTCGTCCCACAGAGTCTCGTCCCACATAAAAAATTCCCCACTTGTCCCAATTTGTATGCCTCGCTCGTCCCAAAACTTAATTTTCAATATTTTATTCCCCGCTCGTCCCAATTCGTATGCCTGGCTCGTCCCACATTTTTTTCATATGAGTTAAATTTGATTTAATTGTACAGTCAGCCTAAAAACCTGACTGACCAGAAAGATAAATAACCTCATGTTGCGGAAAATTTGATGAACTAATTCAATCCGAGACTCCACTATAATATAAATTATAAAATTACAAGTTACGCCACCATGACAGTTTTTTTCTGATCAAACTTTAGGTTTAGATTGAAGGCATTAATAAAGTACACATAGCCGACCCTAAGTACAAACCCTGTGCACCCCACTGCTTAGACCACTACTATTATTATTAACCTAGAACAAGTTTTTGAATGTTTATAGCTTCGGTATTTTTGTGCGACCGGATTAGAGCTTGCTCTCTCGCTCTGCTTTCTTTGTATTAATCAATTGACCAATGACGTGGCTTTGCGTTATCAGCGCAATCGGAGCAAATGCGGTTACAAAGTGCATCTGCTAATTTTAAATATGAGGTGTTTACATTAAGCGTGGTGTATTCATAGAGTGAGGTTCAATATTTGTGAAGTTTTAAAGGGTAAGTAATAATTATAATTTTGTCGATTTTTTTAATGGGTAAACATTAATTTTGTTTACCCATTTTAACAAACTTCAAAAAAAGAGGATGTTCTCGGTTATACTGTATTTTTTAGGTTAACCAATTTTGATAAATCTTCTTTTATGTAAAAGCTGGTGCTTCCCATTATAGTAATCATGCTATACTTACTTCAATTCATGATTCCTAATACTTATCATCCTTTTTATGTTCTATGTTTACACTATTCATGCTATACTTTAATATATATTATCTTCCTTTTTATTTGTTTATATGTCTACACTCAGCAAGCATTTATTAACTTAAAAATAGCTGAAATAAAATATTAACTCAATTTTCATGTTGTGACATACCAAATTGTCAACTGTCACTTTTTTGCTTAGTCTATGAATGGCTAGTTTTTGGTTTATATAATGTAAATTATTTTTTATCAATATGCTTAGCTATTTGATTTTATTAATTATTACGATTGTTTACTAATTAACTTAAAATTATATTTATAAAATTCTTTACGCACTCATGTGGCCAGCTATACGCACTCGTGGATATGTCCTGGCCGACTGCACTGTCAGATGACATGATAGCCATAAGAAAACTAATGGAAAAGTGTTTAGAAAAGGAAGACGACGTTGATATAAAAACGGGCGTTCGAGCCGCTGACGGGACTACTCTTACCCCGGACTACTCGGGAAGCCGTTCTACTCTTGAAGCGAGGCTACTCTTAAAGCCAGTCACTCTGAAGCCACTCCTCTGAAGCCAGTGCACTCTTGAAGCTACTCCACTCTGAAGCCAGTCTACTCTTGAACCTTGAACCCAGTCTACTCTTGAACCCAGTCTACTCCTGAAGCTAACCTACTCTTGAGGCCTGACTTAATGGGCCCCGAGGTCTGCTAAGGAGCTCGCCTGGCGGATCCTAAGATCTACACGAAGCCCTCGGAGAAACCCTAATGTCGACCTGCCGCTCTGCTGCCTGCTTCCGTCCCTCAGTGCTGAACCACGGAACCATGGAGCGAACTAGTGTGTGCTAGGCAGTGTTGTTATAATTAGCTTTACTTCCCATCTCCTGTTAATATTCATCTAATAAATTGTAACAGATCTGCTTTTATCCAATCATTTCCAATAGGATAAGCAGATACGTAACACCATATGGTCGCATTTTAATTTAGTTAACCTCCTTCATAAAATGAGGATGTTCTCAACTACAAAGTGTTTTCTGGGTGAATCAGTTTTGATGACTCTTTTGATTCGAAAGCTGGTGCTTCCCGTGTAGTCTCATTTCAATTTGGCTCAGTTCTGACAATAGCATGTATGATAAAACCATATTCAACACGTTGAAGTCGGTTTTCAGCTATGATTTTTAATCATTATAGCTATTCACGATTCGTATCTACGAAACGAAACTATTGTACATAGTTTCGTTCGGAATACCTTTCTTAGACAGATGAAAGCTAATTTTTTGCTCTCTTATATTCATTTAAAAACGAAAAGGGTATATTGGACTTGGTACCCCTTTTTACAGGAGGCACAGAACTAATTCACGTTGTATTTGCAGGTGATCAGATATAGAGCCGTGGCTTCTTCATCCTGAAACATGGAGCCAGTGGCTTCATCATCCCGAGCTGATCTTCAGACTGGCTGCAGTCTGGCTTCTACATCCCAAGAGATAACCTTTATTGAATCACAAAGAGGTGTGCCTATTATTTTGCATGCCGGTTACGAATATACGAAAAAGCGAGAGAACAAAAATAGCTCAATCGTCTGGAGATGTGTGAACAGAAGGTGTCATGGAGGAATGGTGACTTCAAATAATAATGTGACGAAAATTCTTCGTCATGACATTTGTACGCCCAGCATAGCAAGAAATGACATCAAAGAAGAAATGCATCGCTGCAAGCAACAAGCAAAATCTTCTGAAGGAAAATCGATTCCTTCTGTCTTCAATTCAAGCATAAAAAAATTATTGGACAAAGGTACTGACAAGATAGAAAAATTACCTGAATTATCGAATGTTAAGAACAGCTTGTATAGTGCTCGAAACAAAGCCCAGCAAATAAAGAAAGCTACATTTAAAACGCCGTTTGAAGTAAAAATTCCAGTAAGTTACATGAGTTTTGTTTTATTTGATTATGAGTACAGAAAAACAAGGATATTAGCTTTCGCTGATGTAAATAGTAAAGGACTTCATCAACACGTGAAACATTACCTTGCAGATGGTACATTTAAGTGTGTAGTGAAACCATTCAGACAATTATATGTGATTTACGGTGACCTTGGCAGCACAAGTGAGAAAATTCACGTCGTGCCCTTAATATACATCTTATTAATGGACAAAAAAGAGTTCACATATGAGACTGCGTTTGCTCTTATCAAATCGCAAATTCCAGAATGGCATCCGATTTCATTCAGAACAGATTATGAGAAAGCAGCCATGAACGCAATCCGTAACATCTTTCCGGATGTAATATGCAAAGGCTGTTACTTCCATTTTAGTCAAGCACTTTGGAAGAGAGCAAAGGCGTTAAAGTAAAATAAAAAGAGAATGTTCAAAAAGCATATAGCTCTATGCACAGCGTTAGCTTTGCTACCACCTGAACTTAAATGCGATGGATGGCTATATATAATGGAGGATTGTCCGAAAACTCTCAATATTGAGAAATTCAATGACTATTTTGTATCGGCATGGCTTGACAACGAATATTATCGAGGCAAATGGGATTTTTGGGGGGATATCTACAGAACAAATAACCCAGTGGAAGGCAGTAACGCTAAATTAAACAGAACATATTCGGGAAAGCTGAACATCATTAGCTTTTTGAATGTGATCAAAAACGACGCTGTTCTTTCTTTAGCTCGCCAAGGTAAACCTCGGCGTGCTGATGATATAGCTCATGACAAATATATATTTGATTCTGTAACGGCAATGTTGAATGGCACTATATCACTGGGCCATTGCCTGGAAAAAATCAGCCCTTTTGTTTATTAATGATATTAATGTGTCTATATTAATGATAAGTTTAAAAATGTTGATTTTTTGGAAATTTAATTGTTAAAATACCACTTTTTCATAAATAGGAGGTTAATTAAAATACTGTGATTGTGATTTGATTGTGATATTAGTTACGTAATAAAGATTTTTAAATATAAATATTTCAATTTATGTTGAAATACCACATTAACATAAATAACATAACGTGGTACTTCTATAAGGTACATATAGGTAAATACAAATGTGTATACGGTCTATAATTATTTGACTGTTACTTATATACAAATGTTGATTTTTTGGAAATTTAATTGTTAAAATACCACTTTTTCATAAATAGGAGGTTAATTAAAATACTGTGATTGTGATTTGATTGTGATATTAGTCACGTAATAAAGGTTTTTTTAAATAAGTAGTTCTAATTATGTTGAAGTATCTCAGATAAATATTACATGTGTAATACATATATATATCTTAACGTGGTACTTCTATAAGATAAATACAAATGTGTATATTGATAGGTGTAACTAATAGTACTGTGATTTGGATTTGATTGTGATACTAAATAATAAAGATTTTCCTAAATTGCAATAGATCTTTTAATTATTAAAATTAAAAACATGCATCGCGGATGCATACCTAGAACTGGAAGTATTTAATATCTTTATGTTATTAGAAAAAACTATTATTTCAATTTATTGGAAGATATAGTACAATATTTTTTGTCAACTGTACTTTGAATTTGCCAGGAATGTGGGACGAGTGGTGACTTTAAAACTCAAGTGGGACGAACGAGGAATTCTTTGGAATGTGGGACAAGATAGTGGGACGACAGAGGCACAAATCGTTCAATGATTTAGGACAATTACACTAAAATATGATCACCACAATGTTGTTTCATTATGTACCTAGGTACCTAGCGACCCACCCCGGCTTTGCACTAGTAGCACTGTAATACCTAATCTAAGTAGATGAACTGTAATAGGTATGTATAGGTAGTGATAGTGATGATGGTATTCTACTATTGCAGATGTTCTAATAGCGCAACGTTAATTATTTAAAAAACGTGTGCTATTTAAACATGCCCTAATAATTCCTTTCTGTTATTTTTCTGTTACGATGAAATAATATTCATATTCGTTTCATATCCGTTACTTACAATTATTTTGAATATGACCCCTCTATTGCAATCTTCCCGTGAAAATTTGTGTGCAAATCTTAGCCGGTAGGACCAAAAATGTTTGTTTCGGGCTTCTGCTGCTTCCTCGGAAAGTTGCCCGTTGGCGTCATCGGGTCCCAGTTATACAGTCTTACTCTCAAATTAACGACTTAATTTCCACTTGAAATAGCCTTCAAAATTACCTTTAATCTATATATCAGTGTTTCGTCCACCCCGGTTAACTCACTCGATAATTTTGTATCCGCAAAAAATTTGCGAGCTGAGTTACCATCATTGGTGTTTCCGAATCGTCTCACGTCGTGTCACGTCTTTGAATTTCTGCTGTATTCTTTTCTTGGTTTCTGCTACAGTGTTTTTATCCTCATGAGGTCTAACTAGCCATTTTCCCATAGGGATCTTATAGGCTAAGTGAAGAATACTTTCAAACAATCTTATTTTAGCATGAAGTACGGAAAGGCCAAAATGTAATTCGATTCGAAGTTCACATTTCTCTTAACTGCTTAATCATTCAAAGCTTTCGAGGCTTGCTTTGCTTTGGTTTTGCTTTCACAAATAGCATCGCATAGTAGATAATGTATTAATTGCAGCATTACATATTTTTCCATCTACAATAGTGAAGAGTAGAGTGTTTTTAATTTGGTAATCCGTTTCATTAACAATTACTTTCGATTTGGTTAGGTCTTTTATCTGATTTTTCATATACTGAATCTCATCTAAGGTTACATCTTTTGTTTCGTGTATGAAACGAATTCTCATCGGTCTACAAATTCTTGGAGACGATGGCAATGGGTTTTGCCATATTACTTTTTTTATGAGCCTTTATTGTTAACCAATCTGACTGGGACAAGGGAGCTCTGAAATATGTTTGCATCGGAGAATGTTTTATTTTTACATTTCTGTTTGAATTGACTCTGCTGAGAACCGTCACATCCCCATTTACTAATCAGTTCTAAATCATCTAAATCTTTGGGGTTGCATGTTTCAAATACTTCCGTCAAATAAAGACAAAGCCGAGAACACGTATGGTCCAAAAATTCTTGTAACATCACCTTTGCACATGTTGACGTAACACGTTCAATCTTAGGATAAACGCTATGCCTTGTATGGGAAAAAACACGAACACAGGCAACGAGCCATTAACAAATTATTTTGTGAAGGAGTTATCTAAACCGTATCATGGGTCGAACCGGCATATGACCATGGATAATTGGTTCACATCGGTTCCTCTGGCTGCTGAACTGTTGAAACCGCCATTTAAGCTCACAGTGGTTGGTACTCTACGAAGCAATAAGCGAGAGATCCCCAAAGAAATGACGAATTCTAGAAATAGACGAGTAGGTACTTCGATGTTTGAATAAGGTAGTTTACCTTCTTTCTACCATACATGATCAACCTGCCATCAACATCGATTAAAAAAAGCCCGAAATTATTGAATTCTACAATTCTACAAAGGGTGCGGTTGATACTGTAGACCAGATGAGCTCGATCATGAGTACCAGCCGCAAGACCAATCAATGGCCGCTGTGCTTGTTCTACGACATCCTAAATCTGTCATTAGTGAACGCATATGTCATCCACGTATCTAATGCGATCCGAAATGGAAAAAAAACATGAAAAGGAGGCCTTTTGCGTTAGAAATGGCAGACGAACTGATGAACCTTGGCTGCAAGAGAGATTTCAGACAATAACTTTGCAATGAAATTTGAAGCAGATCATCTTGAAAATTGCAATTGCATTACTTTGCAAATGACTGGAATTCCGAAAAACTCATCTGTTAATCAATATGTATTTATATCTGCTAACGGATTTACACTCATAAGCATAATCAAACCGAATTATGCTTTCATTTCTTCTTTTGTAACATCTGTCCAACCTTTAGAATGTGTGTAATTGGCATACAAAGGGTATAGCAGGTTAAATTGAGAATGTACCCCCAGAGCCAAATGTAATGAATATGATTTAGTTAAGTACGTTGCTCATCAAATCAAATCAAATCAAAAGTCATTTATTCAAACTAGGCTGAGAGTCAGCACTTTTTGAACGTCAAAGTTACATAAGACAGTCCCCCCAAAACGCCCGCCCTTCGACACTTCCTAGTGCTTTAGCTGGGAAGAAGAAGTGGCGGAACAAACTCCCCAGCAGCACTGCTGTCTGTTAAGGTAGAAGAACTTGATTCTATACAATATTGTATAAGTTATTAATATAATAAAACAAAACGTACATTATTCGCCATATGTCAGCTAGCACACGCCAATATACCAACAAAACACTGAAAACTAAACTCAAGCTGAAATAGATAATGAAACAAAATCGTAAACAGAACTTAAAACCTTACCAAAGCCTCCAGGCCTAAAGGGCGTGCCCGCTTACATATACAACGATGCAAATGATACATATACACAATAAATGAAATTAAAAGAAAACAAAAATAAATTAACAAAAGCAGTTAAATAAAAAAACAATTATATGAACTACCCATATAAACTGTAAGTGTGTGATTTACAGTAATTACAGAATGTAAAACAGTGTCATAGCTCATTTGCATTACTACTTACGTAGTTTTACTTACTTAAAAAAATTGTCTGTTATCAGGACATTTTTCAAGGTTACTCAATGACAGTAAGAGCTAGGCAGTCAAAAACGTCGTAAATAGTAATGCAAATAAGCAGCGTACTTAACAATATCATATTAATTACTTTTGGCTCTAGGGGCACATTCTCAATACTTTGTGTTTTGAACAATTAGTTCTTCTGAAAAAAATTAATGAAATAATCTAGTGGTTGAGTTCTGTTAGTATACCTATTTCTTACTTGCATTTCTCTTTTAAAGCTAGGCCAAGTAACATTATCAAGTACAAAGCACCAATTCCTTGATTTATCTTGCAACTGCCTAAATGTATCTCGAGAGAAAGACAATGCAATTTGTGCAGTATTTTGTTCCTGATGAACACAGAACACTTCAGGTAGTGGAAGAGAAGTTGATGTTGAAGCAGCAACAGAAATTTCAGGGATTGAACATATAGTTCCTTCTTGGATTCCAGCCATGGTGACATCTTGTGAGGTAGTAGTAGGGGAAGGTGGTACAAAATGATCCCCTTAAGGGAAAACAGCTTTAAAACAAGTGTTTACCACTTTTTTCTTAAACTTAAAACATTTAATGAGTAGCTATTTAATCGAACTACAAATTGAGTATGCGTTGAGCCGCTTACGCTATAAGGAATAGTTCTTATTAATATTTTCGTAAAGGTCTACATAAGGATCATTTTGTACACCCCTGTGTCCAAAATGATCCCCAGTGTGCGGGTAAAATGATCCGGGGATCCTTTTACCCCATCATTTAAATTTCAAGCAAGAAATGAAACATAGGTTAAATAAAAGTAAAATAAATATTAGTTTCGAATAGTTTTATTGTAAAATCAGTTTTATTATCAAAAACAACTAAATATTTTTGTAATTTTCGTAAACCTCTATAACAGTAACTCCAGCTTTATTGTACTTATAATATTATCAAGACAAATAAATTAAATTGGAGTGTCTGTTGGTAATATTAAAATAACCGCTTTTTACTAAATGTATATGGTACACGGTTCATATACCAAAACAACATTTTTTTTAAATTTTGTCTGTCCGTCTGTTTGTTCTGGCTTATCTCTAAAATGGCTGGACCGATTTTGACGGGACTTTCACTGGCAGATAGCTGATGTAACAAGGAGTAACTTAAGCTACTTTTATTTTAGAAAAAAAAAATTTGTATCTCACGAAAAAAACGAACAAAAACCTTTTTTGCTAAAAATACCATGCGGACGAAGTCGCGGGTAACAGGTAGTCTTTAATATGTTGTACAAGTTCCAACTCTTGTTCATCTGTAAATACTTTTTTAAACTCCCTAATAATTTAGAAGCACCCACAGCGAGAACGATTTTTCCTTTAACTCTTCTTTTAAGTGCCATAAGTGGAACTGAGAATTGTTTGGAGGCGGGTTTATATGTCATGCCCTCTTTTACGGCATTTATGGCGTTTAACGCGTGGCGCATGGCGTTTTCATTCCAGTTTTGAGGTATGGTTTTTCGAATATAATTTCGTGGCATGATTTCTAAAAGCAAAAAGTTTTGAATTAGTCCCGAATTTTTTAGCAACAAAATAAAGGGTCTTAAAAACTTATCAGATTATTAAATGCATGGTTTTTATTCATATATATATACAAGCAGGCCCCCCGCGAACTCCGTACCACTTTAGAATATAAACTACTACACTACCCTACACTAATCTATTCTACACTACCGTACACTACCCTATCCTACCCTACCCTACACTACCCTACCCTACACTACCCTACCCTACACTACCCTACCCTACACTACCCTATCCTGCACTACCCTAACCTACACTGCAACATATATAAATCTATACTACTTACCCTACATACCTACTTTTTTTTTCACCGTTCAAACCTTCTTTGAACTACGACAAACATTTCAAAACCAAAATCAGCTAAATCGGCCCAGACGTTCTCGAAAGATATTCGTTATGATTGTGTACTTCATACCTATTAAAAATATATACACCTATTTATTGAAAGTTAACTGAACACAATTGGCACGGGGTAAAATGATCCTGGGATCATTTTGCCCACCCAATGTAGGGATCATTTTGTCCCAAATGCCTTATTAACGAAAAACATCAAAACACAACCTATGATTTTTAAATACTGTAATGAAAGACGGGTAATTCGATAGCTAATTGACAGCAAAACCCGAGACAAACATACCTGTCACATAATATGTACATAGACTAAAGCTACATAATGTCAAATAACAGCTTACCTTAGATTGAACACAGGAATTTTGAATATTTTGTGATAAAAACTTTTCTACAGCGAACAACGCCATGACACTAACAGAGATTGTACAGCTAGGCCATAGGAACCAGAAATTCACATAATATATCCTAGATTGCGCTATTAAGTCGGTAAAACTGTCAGGGATCGTTTTACCTCGAGGGATCATTTTGTACCACCTTCCCTTATGTTGAATAAGAGATAAATCTGACTCACCATCCAATACACTGTGCAATACTTGTGTAGAAAGATGTTGTATTTCATCCAAACGCTCAACAAAATCGATATTGTAGGAGTCAGAGACAAAATAATCAACGGCTTCATCATCAAAGTCCTCATCTTCTGACGAACATAACAGCGCGACCAGTTGGGTTTCATTATCCGAATCTCGAAGAGGTTTCTGAAAGAAAAAAACACTACCTTCAGTCTGGTTGTGTAACATTCCCTGACTTTCTGACTGGCCTGTTAGTCTAGTGGTTAGTGACCCTGACTGCAAAGACTGAGGTCGTGGGTTCGATTCCCACCCAGGACAAATGTTTGTGTGATGAGCACAATCATTTGTTCTGTGTCTGGGTGTAATTTATCTATAATATGTATGTATTTAGAAATATATAAGTATATTTATCAGTTGTCTGGTTACCATAGTACAGGCTCTGCCTAGTTTGGGATCAGATAATAGGGTGTTGGTTGTCCTAAGATATTTATTTATTCCCAGCGGGAAAACATTTCCCAAAATATTATAAATATTTAAACCTAAATGGGCAACAGGCTAATATTTCCCACGTAGTTTTGAGAGCTATAATTCAGTCACTTATTGTTTTTCATACTAATGAATTACATAAACAAGTAACATGACACTTTATCTAATAAAAGTAATCAATAGTAAACACTTCCCGGATTTTTTTTCGGCATTATCACTTTTTTTATCCGTAAACACAAAAATCTGTGATTTGTTTGGCAAAACATTGAAAGTAAAACTTTGATAGCTTCTTTTTTTACTTCGTTCGTTTCGAAAACAAGTATTTTGGCTCATGCTGTAGGTCAACTCATAAAGAAAAAAATGACAGTGACATTTTGTGGGAACAGTTACACATTTGACCGTTTACAACCAAAAATTGATGTGGGAATAATATTTATCTTGTCCTATTAAGGGCTAACCGATAGTGGACGAATGATCACGAGTTCGAACGCCACGCTCGCGACCCGCTCTCTTAGAAGTTTCTTTGTTTTTTATGTATTTTCACCTGTTTTTGCTCTTTTTAACCGACTACAAAAAAAGGTGGACGTTCTCAATTCGACTGTATTTTGTTTTTATGTTCGTTACCTCAGAACTTTCAACTGGGTGAACCGATTTAGTTGATTCTTTTTTTATTTGAAAGCTGGTGCCTCACGTGTGGTCCCATTTCGTCCAGTTCTGATAATGAAATCCATGACAAAACCATACAAGCCTTAAATTTCACCTGGCCAGTATTGGTATAGGAATTACTGCGGGGTAGATACCATAACTAAAAATAAAAATAAAACTTTTTACAAGAAAAAAAAAACCGGCTTCCTTAAAAATACTACAATGTGAAAAATAACTTTAATTTCCGAAGTCGGTAGCAAAAAACTTAAACACAGATCCTAGGACACCGACTTCCGAAATTAAAGTTATTTTTCACAACGGCCGCGACTTACGAGTAAGTAGGTCGTGAGTTCAAACCCAAGCAGGCGCATTACTTTGTGTAAATTATTTCATCGCCACTGCTCTCACAACGCCGAAGGAAAACATGGTGAGCAAACCGGCATGTCTTAGAACCAAAAATTCGAAGACATGTGACATTATACCAACTCGCACTGGGCTCGCGTGGTGGGTTATGGCCCACTCCCTTTCACCGAGAGGAGGCCTGTGTCCCAACAGTGGCAACATTATAGGCTGATGATGATGATGGTGTTTTAAAGAAAACGGTTTTTTTTTTGTAAAAAAGTTTTTTTAATTGTACCTTACTTGTTAAACGTGCGTTTCTAGTCATCCTACAAGTGACGCCCAACTCGCGACCAAGTTTCAATGAAAATGTTGTAAATTAAATTCAGTGACAATAAGTATTAATCCTATCGTGCTAATTAATACATTCTGTGAACCCTTTCCGATAGTACATTTCACGTGAAATATCACCAAACAGTGCAAAACGAATAAGAAAATTTCGGGCGAGTCCATTCTTCCCGCCAAAAATTGTAACCGACGACGCGAACCGAGCGGAATGAAATTTAAAAAAAAAAAAACATGGTTTTGTATCATGCTACGGAATTAGTAACGACGTCGTAGTTCGTTATATAATTATAATTACATACCCATCACCCTTATAAACAACACCCGTGTTAATCGAGCGAGTAACAGCAGAGGTATATAATACCTTGTTACCATGCCGCCGAAGAGAACTAAAAAACTTACCGGAAGAGATGGTGGGTCGGGATCCGACACGGACGCGGAGCAGAATAGGACGGTGGTTGCATCATCATAATCGCCAAACATCATCATGTAGGAGATGCTTCAGACCCTTGTGTGCAACATCACAAGAAATCAAGCCGAAACAAATCACATCCTCATTGAAAGTATACTGGCGAACAAGGATGAACTGTGCACATCATCACCACGGATACCCGATACGCGTGAAGCTGCGGGGCGATCGAGTAACATCGTGAAGTGCACAGCGCGCTATGAAGGATCATCATCAGTAGCCTATAACGTTCGCACTGCTGGGACACAGGCCTAGTCTCGGTGAGAAGGAGCGGGCCATAATCCACCACGCGGGCCTAGTGCGGGTTGATAGATGTCACATGTCTTCGATTTTTTAGTTCTAAGACATGCCGGTTTCCTCACGATGTTTTCCTTCACCGTTTTGAGAGTAGTGGTGATGAAATAATTTACACAAAGTAAAGCGCCTGCTTGGTTTGAGCCACCTGAGTGATGTTTTTTGTTTAAGTTTATGAACGGCTCTTTCATCGTAAAAACTGTTTGTTTACACGATAAAGCGATGAGAAAGTGCACTTAAATAATTGGCGCTCAAGCGGTTAATAGAATAACCAAGGTTGGTACAGATGTCTAGAGGTGTAAAAGCTTTAGCAGCATACCTTATGAAATTACGTACTGGAGAGTCGGATGACAGATTGACCAATTTACTCCAAATACCACAGTCAACATTAAAACGATTGATGAAAAAAGCAAGGATTATGTGCCACATCATTTAAGCCTAAATATACCGTGGCCCTGGCATATAGGCAACTGAAGGAACACGAGTGGGCTGAAGTCAATAAAAGTCTGACACGCCCTCCCGCTCCTTCCAGAGCGGGAGACGTCATTTGATGATTTCTCACCCACAAAAAAAGAGGCCTAAATCATATTAATAAACAACAATTAACGGAGAGAACATTAATGATTCCAAGTGGTTTGTTTGGAAATAACAATCATGAAATGAAACCTGTAGTCATTTTTGATGGCACATATATGTACAAAATAGCTCCAATTACATACACCAAAAGGATACATTTAGCTTACATAAATATCGGAATTTGGTTAAACCATTTTTAGTAGTTTGTACTGATGGATAAACAATAGATGTTTAGGGCCCCTATCCAGCGACAACTTCAGATGCCGAAATAATAAAGCAAGAATTTAAAAATGGGTGCGCAATCCGAGAATATTTTGAGGCCGGTGACGCTTTTGTTCTGGATAGGGGATTTCGGGATGCCTTTCAAATGACTTCTCCCGCTCTGGGCGGAGCGGGAGGGCGTGTCAGACTTTTACTGACTAAAACCCACCCGTGTTCCTTCAGTTGCCCATGTGCCAGGGTCACGGTATCTCTTTCGAACAATCACGCGACCCCGGCAGGCATCGGTCCTAGCAGACCCCTTCAGTACTGCTGAAATCTCTTTGAGGCGCAAGTGGAACACTACGCGCCGTCGACCCGAGCTTGGTCCTTACCGGGCGGCGAGCTACCCATTGCTCGCCACCCGCAAGCTCGCGCCTACGGTGGCCGGGAGTCCGCAATCGACTCCCGGCGCCCGGGGCGTCTCCTCCTGCGGCGGCTAGGGACGTGAGGGCGTAGAGACTGCCACTCCCTCACGCGCCCCGCCTCCTCCTTCGCGAGCATTACTGCTTCGCAGAAGGAGGTGACGGCTTCCCATGCCCTCTCGCTCCGTACCATGGCTCGCACCAGGGCCGGACGCGAGAGGTCGCCGCCGCCGATCGCCTCCACGAGGACACGGCGGTACTCCGCCCAGGCAGGGCACACTTCCACCGTATGCTCCACCGTGTCCTCTAGACGATCCTCACAATGGAAACAATGGATTGTTTCCTCCCGCTTTATCCTGAACAGGAACCCACCGAAGCACCCATGCCCGGTGAGAACCTGTGTCAGGCGGAAGGTGAGGACGCCGTGGCGCCTCTCTATCCACTCCTCAAAGAGGGGACTTACCGCCGCAATTGTGGCGTGCCCTGCGCTGGGTTGCGACAATCGTACCCGCCATGTCGCCATGAGATCCTGCCGGAGCTCTGTCCGCCGTGCCGCGATTTGTCGCGGCAGCGGAGTTTCGCCCCGGCGTTTCGCATCCTCGCGCCACTCCCACATGTGGGCGAGGACCTTTGCCTCCAGATCCCATGGCGGCACTCCGGCAAGGAGGCTCGCCGCCTCGCAGGAGACCGTGCGGTATCCCCGGATTAACCGAATAGCCATGACCCTCTGGGCCGCACTCAAGCGGCGCGCTGGGCGCAGCCTCAATGAGGGCGCCCACACCGGTGCCCCGTAGAGGGCCATGGACCGCACATTTCGGGATGCCTTGCCCTTACTTAATATATGTGGCTATCGCACATATGTACCTGCCTCGTTACAACAGGGTGAAACACAGTTGTCGACAATAGAAGCAAACAACAACGCAGCGCTTTGTTAATTGTGGAAGCGATTTATTTCAAAGGAGGAGACATAGTACGGATGTGCGGTTAATTGTACAACACTGGATTGCTCCTCGTTTGGTAAGTTTTTATTACCATTTTAATATCATTAACAACATCTATGTTCTAATATCACTAACAATATCTGTTTTGGTTTGTTTAGAGTGAAGATGATAGTTTAGTTTGCCATCCTTGCTGGACCCTGGCTATTCATCATCCGAGGACGTAAATAATAAATGAACCAACAACTGGCAGTGGACATCGTCGAAGTATCTGTGTCTGATGTGGATGCTCTTTGTTATGGACAAGATCTCACAGGCTGCATACTGAGACGGAAAGAGAATCTCGTATTAGGAATATGGTAATGGAACAGATGAGCTATCTGTCCAGAAAGTATTTTAAATAATTATTTATTGTACATACCTATTTACAATATGCAACTAATTGTAATGTTAGAAAATAGGGTACTCCTTTTTTTTTGGATGGGAAATCATCAAATGACTTCTCCCGCTCTGGGCGCAGCGGGAGGGCGTGTCAGACTTTTCCTGACTAAAACCCACCCGTGTACCTTCAGTTGCCCATGTGCCAGGGTCACGGTATCTCTTTCGAACAATCACGCGACCCCGGCAGGCACCGGTCCAAGCAGACCCCTTCAGTGCTGCTGACATCTCTTTGAGGCGCGCGTGGAACTTACGGTGGCTGGGAGTCCGCAATCGACTCCCGACGCCCGGGGCGTCTCCTCCTGCGGCGGCTAGGGACGTGAGGGCGCAGAGACTGCCACTCCCTCACGCGCCCCGCCTCCTCCTTCGCGAGCATTACTGCTTCGCAGAAGGAGGTGACGGCTTCCCATGCCCTCTCGCTCCGTACCATGGCTCACACCAGGGCCGGACGCGAGAGGTCGCCGCCGCCGATCGCCCCCACTAGGACACGGCGGTGCTCCGCCCAGGCAGGGCACACTTCCACCGTATGCTCCACCGTGTAAATAGGGTACCCTTGCTCTTAAAACAACTTATTGAATCTATACTAATATTATAAAGCTGAAGAGTTAGTTTGGTTGAGCGCGATAATCTCAAGAACTACTGGTCCGAATTGAAAAATTATTTTGGGGTTGGGTAGCCTATTTATTTAGGAAGGCTATAGGCTTACATCACGCTACGATCAAAAGGAGCGGAGCAGCAACGAAAAATGGACCAAAACTGGCAGGCAATTCGATGCGACGGGAAGGGTCACGGGAGCAAAAAGTTGACGCGGACGAAGTCGCGGGCAGAAGCTAGTACCTAATATATTTAACCTCAAAGTAGAAACTTATGGATGAGTACCCAAGTGCATCTAATCGTCATTACTCGATAATCTCAAACTATAAACTGACTTATAGGTATTACAGGATAAGGAAAATAACACGTAACAAATTCTATCAATTAAAGGTCCAGCATACACCTCATTTATTTAAAATAGGCACACCTTTAAATAGAATTGAATGTTGTTGCCCATTCCAAAAGGTAATCGCGTATGGAGTAGAACGGTCAAGAAACTCCATCGCTACTCTTTAAAAAATGTTTTACAATGGAATGCTGTTTTTTTTGCTGTCGCTTTATATTAGCTTCACTTGTATGTTTGTTTGTAACCGACTCCTTATAGCGCGATTTTGACCCACTTTAAACGACCAGATTTCATTCAAACTTTGCACACCTGTCAAGGACCGATGACAATGCAATAATTTCATAAATTTGTGCCATTATCCTTGCCAGGGTTACCAGGACAGCAAAAAAAACTGTCTTCGAAAACTACGCTGACATACGTCACAAACTACGCTGACATACGTCTCAAAATTCGAAACACCATAAAAAATAGAAAATAAATAATAGTTTAAAAAAACTAAAAAACACGCTTCCATTGAAAACCAAACTAAAAAGTACAAAATAATGGAAAAAAGCGTGGGGTGCTTTTTAGTTTGGTTTTCAATGGAAGCGTGTTTTTTAGTTTTTTTAAACTATTATTTATTTTATTCTAGTGGTACACTTCTCAATATTTTCAAACTTCTTCTCTTGTTTCTTTTTGTGACTTGTTATGTCATTATCAAAGTAAGCACACTGAGCTGACTTTATTTCACCAGATAAGTATTCAATGTGTTTCATAATAAATTTATCTACACGTGATAAACCACTCTTTGTACAGAATAACAACTGTTTTATATTCTTAAAGTAACTTTCTACATTACTACTGCTGGCTTCATCATTTGTTTCCTTGTAGAAAGATAACATTAAATTGGTCCAAAGGGGAAGTCTGTAAATTAGTTTTTGCAAGCTGCCAACAAAACTCGGGAAATAATAAATATTTTCGTATATTGCCTCTTCGCTAAGGTCAGCATATAACTTTTCATTTTGTATCAGAGTATTGAACCAATTCGGCGCATCATCGTTGTAATATCAACCATCTTATCATCATCGTCTTCAATAACTGTTTCTGCATGGTTCGGTAAGGTGTTTATTTCATCGTCCATTATTTTTGAAGTCAAATCAAATCAAACCAAAAGTCATTTATTCAAACTAGGCTGAGAGTCAGCACTTTTTGAACGTCAAAGTTACATGAGACAGTCCCCCCAAAACGCCCGCCTTTCGACACTTCCTAGTGCTTTAGCTGGGAAGAAGAAGTGGCGGAACAAACTCCCCAGCAGCACAGCTGTCTGTTAAGTTAGAAGAACTTGATTCTATACAGTATTGTGTAAGTTAATAATAATAATAATAATAATCTTTATTGACATAGAAGTATGTTACATTATTATATGGAAACCCTGAGTTAATAAGTTATTAATATTATAAAACAAAACATATATTATTCGCCATATGTCAGCTAGCACACGCCAATATACCAACAAAACATTGAAAACTAAACTCAAGCTGAAATAAATAATAAAACAAAATCGAAAACAGAACTTAAAACCTTAATAAAGCCTCCAGGCATAAAGGGCGTGCCCGCTTACATATGAAGGGTACAGGGGAAAAACATGCAATGTCACATTTTTATGTTTTTTGAACTGGCAATGCCATTGTGAAGTTTACATTTGGTAGAACGAAACGCCAAAACATACTTCGCAGTAACATGCATAGTCACGGAGTAATATTCATAGTAAAATATTGATACAGTGCAATAACCAGCAATGTCCAACTCGTACCGGAGAAAAATAAGCATTGTCCATTGTTGTTAGGTTGACGTTTGTTTAATGACGTCTTGTTTTTTGAGGTTATTTTGTTCGTCCTCTTGTATTGTGTCGCGTGTGTTTAGTATTATATTTTTATTGAAAATGTCGTCAGAAGAAGAAAACGAGGTTAATCTGAAGCAACCTACCAAAAAACGTAAACTTTACGGTCGATTGTCAGATGTTAATAAGAAGATTAGACTTCCAAAGTCATGAAACTGGTCCAAGTTGTAATTGCAAGAGATACAAGTGTTTTGAAGCTGTGAATGAGGAACAGAGGGCTAGAATTTTGAAAGATTTCAACCTGTTGCCATCTAGGGATGAACAAAACCTTTATTTAAGTGGACTAATAAGTGTTTTGGAAATTCAAAGAAGACGACCTAGAAAAGAAGAACCTGAAGCTAAGTTACACACAGCAAATTACGCTTACAGAGTGAGAGTTGTAGACGAAACCCAGCAGCTTGATGTGCCAGTGTGTGCCTCAGCATTTATTGCAATACATGGAGTAACAAGACAAAGAATATGTACAATAAAAAAATCGTTACTCACAACAGGTAAAGCCCCAACTGACATGAGAGGAAAACATTGCAACCGTCCTAAAAAACTGAGTCCAATGCTTAAATTTAAGGTCATGGATCACATAAGGTCATTTCGTGGAAGAAAAAGTCATTACAGCTTACATGACAGCTCAAAAATTTACCTACCAGAGGAGTTGAATGTCAAGAAAATGTATGATATGTTCGAAGACAAAAATCAACTATCCTACGAAACATATCGATCTATATTCGTTAATCATTTTAACATAGGATTTGGATATCCAAGAAGTGATACCTGCAGTACTTGTGATGAATTTCTGGCTAAGGCCAAAGCTCTCAGAGTAAATCTGAAGAATGCTTCCGAGCTCGAAAAAGGTGACATTGAAAAAGAAATAAAAAAGTTAGAAACTGAGAATAAGTTACATAAATTGAAGGCTAATGTTTTCTATAAACGAAAAAGAGAAACTAGAATTCAATGTCAGTCATCTTCTCGAAAGGAAGCTATTGCAATGGACTTTCAAAAAAATTTAAGTATGCCGAACATTACCACAAATGACGTTTATTATAAAAGACAACTAACCTTAAATCTTTTTAACATCCATGAACTATCTACATCCAAATCATATTTCTTCTGCTACCCAGAAACTATAGCAAAAAAAGGATCTGACGAAGTGTGTTCATTTCTCCATCACTATATATTTAACATGCTTGATAAAAATACTCGAGAACTGGTGATATTTTGTGATTCCTGCGGTGGGCAAAATAAGAATTATACTGTGTTTCGTTTCATACACTATGTTGTACACTGTGCAAAACGGTTGGATGTGATTAAAATCATATTTCCCATTCGCGGGCACTCATATTTAGAATGTGACAGAAATATGGGTTGCATAAACCAGAAATCACCTTGTGAAACGCCTGATGAGTGGGTAAAAGTGATTCGCGAAGCTAGACAGAAGCCATGCCCCTTTAATGTGATTCAAGTTGATCAACCGCTTGTCAGAAAATGGACAACCTTTCTATCCCCAATGTATAAGAAGACATGTCCTTTTTTATCTCGACCCATAAGAGAAATCAGGGTTGAAAAGGATCATCCAAGATTGATTTTTCACAGAGAACATTACAATTCCTCTTGGACGTCATCTATTCTCATGGCACCTAAAAAAAAGTTGAAATCCCATAATGACTCTCATAGTGCTGGTGAGTTTGTACTGCCAGATCAATCCTATGAAGACAGCCTTCCAGTTTCAAAGGCAAAATTTATGGATATCCAGGCCCTGTCAAAGTTTTGTGGACCAAAAGCTAAGCAATACTTCTCACAGATAAAATATATTGATAATTAAACAATAAATATTTCATGGACATTGCATATTATTTGCCTGTATTTTCTGACTTTGATCTGTTTTCCTGTGCTAACTCAATAAACATAAGGATGAAAAGGTTTTTTTTTACTGCACAACAGAAACAAATATATTTTCTTTATAAATAAATATCTTTTCCTTCTATTTGAAACTTTATTGTACCTTTTTTCAAGGATCAAAAGATTAATTTAGCAATTTCTCAGTTCAGTGTCTTAGTGACATTGCATGTTTTTCCCCTGTGCCCTTCATATACGATGCAAATGATACATATACACAATAAATGAAATGAAAAGAAAATAAACTAACAAAAGCAGTTAAAAAAAAACAAAAAAAAAAAAAACAATTATATGAACTACCCATATAAACTTTCAGTAGGAAGACTAATTCTGGATTGAAAGAACATAAACATTGTCTTGAGTTGATCACAGCGACCAACTATTCTTATCGTTTAAGTAGTCGTTGATAGAATAGTATGCCTTTGAACAAAGGTTGGATTTTACTTTAGCTTTAAACTCATTAAACTGCAAATCTAGCAAAGTAGAGGGAAGTTTGTTATAAAAGGTAATACCAAGACCAACAAAAGAATTATGAACCTTATGAAGCCGGTGAAAGGGAGCACGTAGTTTATCCCTACTTCTAGTATTAATATTATGAATATCACTGTTTTTAGTGTACAGGTGTATATTTTGCCTAATATATAAGATGTTGGCGAAGATGAATTGTGATGCCACCGTAAGAATACCAATATCTTTCAAGAAATCTCTCAGAGAAACTCTCGCACCTAGTTGGTAAATCGCTCGAACAGCTCGTTTTTGAAGAACAAAAATATTTTGAATGTTTGCCTTGCTTGTTTGCATTGGCTTTGCCCCACAGCAGAATGCCGTAGGACATTATGCTATGAAAATAACTAAAATAGACTAATCGAGCTGTATCGACGTCCGTGTACTGTCTAACTTTCCTTACGGCGTAGGCGGCCGAACTGAGCCTTCCCGCTAGGCTTGATATATGTGATCCCCACTGAAGTTTGGCGTCTACTGTTATACCGAGAAAAACTGCCGAGTGTACAGTTTCAAGCACCTCATTATCTAAAACGACATTGAGTCCCAGATTCCTAACATTCGGTAAGGCGAACTTTATACATTTCGTTTTCTTAGCATTAAGAACTAGGTTATTTGTGGTAAACCAATCCGTAACCATTGAGAGCGCACTATTCACGTCATCAAAATCTTTTCTATTCCTGTCTACTTTAAAGATAAGTGAGGTATCATCAGCAAATAGTACAATGTCACAGACATTCTGTAAATAGAATGGTAAGTCGTTAATATACACTAAGAATAAGAATGGACCCAGTATTGAGCCTTGAGGTACACCTAACTGAACTAGTAGCCCGGAAGATTTTACACCATTGACATCTACACATTGGTGCCTATTTTGCAAATAAGAACTTATGACATTGAGAGCTTCGTTTTGAACACCGTAATGACGTAGTTTACGCAAAAGTGTGTCATGGTGAACGCAATCAAAAGCTTTGGAGAGATCACAGAAAACCCCGATAGCATTTTGCGAGTTCTCCCATGCGTTGAAAATGTGTTTCAGCAGAGCAACACCCGCATCTGTTGTCGAACGACCTTTTGTAAAGCCATATTGCTCATTATGAAGGAGGCTATTTAAATTAAAATGTCTTAGCAACTGCTTGAGTATTAATTTTTCAAATATTTTACTAAATGCAGGTAAGATAGAAATGGGCCTAAAATTGCCAACGTTATTTTTATTACCTGTTTTTAATAATGGTATGACTTTACTACTCTTCATGAGGTCAGGAAAAGATCCTGAATCAACACATTTATTAAAAGTTATAGCTAGATAGGGGGCTACGATGTCTATTATATTACTTAACAGTTTAACGGAGATGCCCCAGAAATCTCCAGTGTTTTTTGACTTAAGTGTGTTAAAAATATTAACCACGTCACGAGGCGTCACATGTTCGAAACTAAATAAGCGACTACATCTGGGCACACTACTATGCAAAAGGTTTTCAGCTTTAGACGGGGACGAATTTAAGGAGCAAGTCAAGTGGAGTGGAGCAAGCAAGGAGCAAGTGTGTCTCATACCTAATATTTTTTCTTCAGCCTCTTCACATTTAGTTTTTTTCGCCATTTTTCGTATATCGAACACATCTGTTTACAGCCACTATAACTAAATTTCTTAATATCTCTTTAACTTCTACATCATTTGTGTAACTTTTGAAATGTAACAAAATCATGACAAAACTTTTTTACACGTAGATCTACAAATTTAAAACATTCCAGTCCATATAATGTTTTTATAAAATGAGACAAGTCTAAGCGCATAAAACAGGCAAAAATCACTTGGGTTTGTTGTTCAAGGACCTTAAAGCAATGGCTAACATATTCTCTAGTTGTAGTGAATGTTGTAAATGCTTTCACACATAAGTACTCCTATTAAAGCACTAGAGTCATCTGTTATAATTTCCTTTGGTTTGATCATATTTTCGGCCCTAATTTTTAAACACATATAAATATTAACATATGTTAATACAACAATGTTGTTGTCGTGTGTGTGTGGTATTTACATGTGTTTTATCTATAGGGGCATTCCACGAGAAGCGGATAGGTAAAAAAAAACGATGTTTCTGATTTCAGAAACATTTGAGTATGTTCCCCCTATGTATGTCCTTGATAATTGTATGAAATATTTTTGTAATATAGTGACTGGTTAAAGAGTTACGGGACTTTGAAATGCTGACCGAGTGGTGGGCATGCAGTACTTCAAAGCCGATTATCGAGTCTTAAAATTATAGATTAAAATAATTGAACCACTGGATTTATTACTTCATTTAATTAGCTTTTTAATTGCATTTTTGAATACGGAAATCAAACATTTTATTTCCGTAATTTTTTTTAAATCTTGATTTTTCACAAAGTTAGACCATTTCAATTATTATTAATTTTATTTCATGAAAATAGCTAATATTGTATAGAACAATCCTTGCTAAGTTTTATAATGGGCGTGGAAGTGGATTACGAGCTAGACTGGAAATACTGCCGAAGCGCGGCGTCCCCTGCGCCGCACCGCGCCTAACGCACGCCACTTGCATGAGCCTGCAGCTTACATTTTTTCTTTTAGTACTTTGATGTATTATGATTGTTGAGTCTTTCCCTACTTGTGTCTACTGACTCGTGTTAGGTAGTTGGAATATATAAAATGCGACTTATGTGAACCGGATTTATTTGCGCGGAATATAGAACTCGGTATACAAGGTGTTTCTTACACGGTAGGGAAATGACTGGTGAGAGCGGGCAGCGTCGCCTCGTCGTGGCCTATACGGAGTTGATATGACAGAGGGGCATTAAATTACACTACGTATACTATACGTGTTTAGTATTAATTCGATACGGTATAAAAATAAAAAGCACCAAAAATGAGTTTTTTTTTTAACCACCCTTTGTAAATAAATTTAACTGAACTTAGATACCTAGGTAAGAACGGCAACGCGGTGCGCGCGCGTGCGCGGCGTGTGTTATCTCGTATCAAAGAGGGCGGCCGCGCGGCTGGCGCGCTGGGTTTATGTTAAGTTTTGAAATACGCGCACAACAGTCACAACAAAAACACAAAAAAAAAAATCTCGATGTGTCCTCCATTCTCGTTAATGCACAAATTATACCGACGGAGAATATTGTTAGGTACTTATTTTTCTAATTACATCACTGTCCGTCGCTAAGCACTTTAATTAGTGAAATGCTAAAATAATCCTATTTTTTAGTTCAATAATTGTATTAACCTCTGAGGCATACACTTCACCCTTAATGTACCCCTACAAAAGGAAATCCATGGAAGTGAGGTCTGGAGATCGTGACCGTGGAACAGTCGTGTCGTTTCACATTATAAGCAGTCAATCACAAAAAAAAACGAACTCTAAATAAAAATAATCCCAAGTTACGTGTCCTGTCACAATAAAAAAAAGAAATACTGTCTGTCTTAAACTAAAAATCAAAATTGGCTGCGCGGGAGCGCGTTACGCAACGCACATTCCCAAAGGATCGCGCGGGCGAACTGAAAAAACAAGTTTTTTAGGCCGATCGCAAGGATCTTAGCAAAACAGTGACGTATTTCTATTTCTTTTACGCACGGCATGTTTTGTATGACTGTCACTCTCGTTGTGAAAGTGTAAGTGTGTGTATTCTTCGAAAGAGATACCGTGACCCTGGCACATGGGCAACTGAAGGAACACGGGTGGGTTTTAGTCAGTAAAAGTCTGACACGCCCTCCCGCTCCGCCCAGAGCGGGAGAAGTCATTTGACGATTTCCCATCGAGAAAAAAAAAAAAAGTGTGTGTATTCATTGCTTCCTTGTTTGCATTGCCATCTTTTAGCGAAAATATTTGGTTTTACTTGTGACTTACGTCAGTGCGGCAACAACACGTCTCAGATTTATCGTTTTAAGGTAAATTACCTATGCGTATAGGCATAATCAGCTGTTAGAAAAGATACATCGTGTTCAAACGGGGAAAAAACTTAAAAAATCATTTGCGACTAAGTTTAGTCGCAAATGATTTTTTTCTGCTCCTATTTAATTGATATTTGGTGCAGAGCTTGAAAATGGTACCTACCTAATGGCAGTTTAAAGGAAAGCCCCTCTGTCGTATCAAGTTTGTATAATGCAACCTCGCATATTATTGCGTCATGCTATGCACGTGTCCCAACAGTCATCCCCCTCTTACAAAAAATAAAAATAAAATCATTTCCTATGTTTAAAAATGTTATAACATAATTCACAACCTTACGTTATTTATAATAGTGCAGAAGGCACACAGTAATGCGCTGCGTTGCTAAAAATCGTCGCCATGCTACATTGAATAACGCAGTGCATGCAGTCAGTTCATGTTACATATAAACAAGTTAAATATTATAAAACCTATGTGTTCATTGGTTTAATATGTTATACAAAATTGAATTTAATAGTTCACTGGTTTCTGGATTAACATATGAATTTTAAATTACTAATGAATACAATACAATGAAATATGAATACTACATAACGAATATAATGATAACTATACAGCTTGTTGAGCCTGTGAGGTCATTTGCTGGACTGTCCTGTCCATCTCCTTGCGCAACCAACCCCGGGTTCGGGTTAACCATGAAAATTGCCGGCAATATTGCCAAAGTTGCCAAAACTGCCGGGAATGTTTCCAAACTTGCCGGCAACATTGGGCAAGAAACGTATAAATTGAAAACAACTTTTACTATTATAATTGCTTAGTAGAATAAAATTGCCGTATGCAGGATGGTAGTTGCTATGCTTATCTATAATATCCAACCTAAAATTTTCGTTTTTACATTTATTTACTTACTGATAAACTAAAGAAAAGAAACAAGCTATCCATGATTGTTCATTGGTGATGAAACCACAAGTATTTTAGAGATATCGTAATTTTATTTCTTTTACGTTCTTATAATTTAACTTCACTTGAATGTAAGAAAGTATATACATCTATATGTATACAAATCTGTATGTATAGAATGGTCAAACCTTGCAAGACGATCAGCAACAACAAGTTGATGTTTTTAACCGATTTTAAAAAGGAAGTTCTTTATTTGATATGAATGTATGTATATATGTATTTTTGTTTGTTTGCGATTTTCTCAAAAGGTACTGGTCCTATTTTGAAAATTCTTTTGATGGCATGATTTGTGCACTACTGTGGGGTACGTATTATTCAACATTTAAGCTATCGTAAAACAACATAAGGGTACAAGAAGTAATGTGAATAAAAAAAAATCAGTAGGTCATGCTTATTTATTATAATCAGTAATTAAAGGGGATTTTGATAACGTAAAAAATATTCTGTAATCTATACTAATATTATAAAGCTGAAGAGTTTGTTTGTTTGTTTGATTGAACCCGCTAATCTCAGGAACTACTGATTCGAGTTGAAAAATTTTGTTTGTGTTGAATAGCCCATTCATCGAGGAAGGCTATAGGTTATATAACATCACGCTGTGACCAATAGGAGCCGAGTACCAACGCAAAATGTTGCAAAAACGGGGTAAATTATTACGTTCAAGAGCTTTCAGTGCGTGCGCTCCTTAAACGGTTAAAGTAACGCAACAATTATGTAAGCCGTAATTGTTCCTCTTAAAAAGTTCTAAAAAAAGTCCGCGACAGCATATGTCCACCTTTTAAGGTTGGCGAACTATGTTTTTTCAAATTCGTTATAAATTATGCATTATTTGCGAAGGTGTTTTCATAAGACATGGATATAATCCTTATCCATTGAGAAGTGTTTAATTTGGAACAAAGTTGCCCTTACATTATTTGAAATTAATGAATATCTTACGAGATATAACAACCTGATTGCTCAACACTACGTATGGGCCGACGCGCGGCGATTTGATTCGACGACGGGGTGGGTCGCGGGAGCACGAAATTTGACGCGGAAGTCGCGGGCAGAAGCTAGTGTAGGATATGTGCACGAGTGCTATAACTTTTCGTTCGGCATAACGAAGGCTCTATGCAAGTTGAGTGAAAAAAGAGGCCATGAAGCTATGCATAAAATACTACATTTTGTCATGGAGAGTACGCGGCAGCAAAACAGTGGCGATCACGATAGTCAATTCTCTAAACTAAACTAAAAATCACTAAAATTTGGTTTATTCCTGTCAAACGACAATTTCCTATTCTGGAATAATATAGTGACACAACTTAACTATATTTTAGTTTGACAGCACTAAGATTGCACCGAGTTATTAGTTTAGTGAAAGTGACAATTTTGCTATTCTGAGTTTGCCGGTTTTCACCAAAAATTTTGACAATGGTGCCGATTCTGTTGTACAAAATTCTCTAAACTAAACTAAAAATCACTAAAATTTGGTTTATTCCTGTCAAACGACGATTTCCTATTCTGAAATAGACTAAAGTGACACAACTTAACTATATTTTAGTTTGACAGCACTAAGATTGCACTGAGTTATTAGTTTAGTGAAAATGACAATTTTGCTATTCTGAGTTTGCCGGTTTTCACCAAAAATTTTGACTATAATAATTTATTTTGACTAAATCTGACTATTTTTAAACGCGATTAAAAAGGTGTGGAATAAAACTAGTGGTCATGAACAAAAATTCACACCAACGCCTCGCCTTCACGTGCAAAAACAGTGCTGTAATTTTTCTTTTTTCTTTTGCTTATATCTCGAAAATGGCGGGTCCTATCACAAAAATAATGAAATTTTCGACCCCCTTTATAAAACCCCGGAACATATAACTCTCAACACGTGGGTAATTTTTTATTTTATTTTTCAAACAAAAAGTGAAAAATAACACGTCCAGGCTGCCCCCTTGCGCGCGCCTTCGTCTCTAAAAAAATTATTGCGTAGCGCACACAAGTATCCATTTGCGAAACCAAAAGAAAAAAAAAACCATGTTGATTGTCAAATTCGTTTTTAGTCGTGTCAAAATAATTTTTTTTAGAGATTTTTCCTTGCAGAATAGCGTTAAAATTCTCATAGCCAAAAGTAAGGAATTTTAGAGATAGTTTAGTTAGTTTAGTTCGGTGCAACAGAATCGGCACCATTAATCATTTATTTTGACTAAATCTGACTATTTTTAATCGCGATTAAAAAGGTGTGGAATAAAACTAGTGGTCATGAACAAAAATTCACACCAACGCCTCGCCTTCACGTGCAAAAACAGTGCTGTATTTTATATTTTTTCTTTTGCTTATATCTCGAAAATGGCGTGTCCTATCGCAAAAATAATGAAATTTTCGACCCCCTTTGGTAACCACGGAACATATAACTCTCAACACGTGGGTAATTTTTTTTTTTTTTTTTTTCTAACAAAAAGTGAAAAATTCCATATAAAACACGTCCAGGCTGCCCCCTTGCGCGCGCCTTCGTCTCTAAAAAATTCATTGCGTAGCGCACACAAGTACCACGTTGCGAAACCAAAAGAAAAAAAAAAACCACGTTGATTGTCAAATTCGTTTTTAGTCGTGTCAAAATAATTTTTAAATTTAAAGATTTTTTCTTGCAGAATAGCGTTAAAATTCTCATAGCCAAAAGTAAGGAATTTTAGAGATAAGTAGTTTAGTTAGTTTAGTTCGCTGTACAACAGAATCGGCACCAATATAAATAAATTTTATTGTTTTATTTGTTTTTTTTTACACATTAAATTCTCTGGCAGACGGAAGACACAATAGACCTAAAACTCATGTACCCACCACAAAAGACCAATCTAAAAACCCAATCTCGTTTGGTAGATCCTATGACCACCTTCCAACTCCATCATCAGGCTGGCACAAGGTCATCATAACATTGCGTTCTAACTAGACATACATATATATCTATATATATAATTTTAGCGCTATCAGACTTCAGGAAATAGATTAAAATCGATTTTATTTCAAACAGATGAAGTTCTTGATGACAAGTTGAAAATATTTACAAAATAACACTACACAGTTGTTTGATTTATATTTACTTCATTTGGTATCAATACCCTCTTTCTTTTTGTATAAAATATATAAGTGATATTCTTAAAAAAACTATGGGTTTAGCTATCATGAAGTTACCAATGGCATAATTTAACTTTATCTTCACATATAAGCATGGATAATAAAGAAATAATTATAATTATGAATTAATAATACAGGCTTACTAATAATACGTATAATTACACCATTACATAAAACTTCAGGAGCGCACAAACTTTGAAAATAGCATTTGAAAAACCCTATGTAATCTGGCAACTTTGGCAACATTCCGGCAATATTGCCCAATATTGCCGGCAATATTGGAAACTTTCCTGGTAACTTTCGGAAACATTCGGCAATTTTCATCCCTAGTTCGGGTTCGACATGCTCCGCAATAAACATATATTATTAACACAGATAATAATATAATAATTACCATGGACATGGTTCCGTACATCTTCATGTAAGATTCTACTGTACTGACGTCGGCACTGTTCGCACCGTTTTGGGCGATAATAATCTCTTCCTGTTTGCTATAGGTTTTACCCATTTTGAATATAATTCTGACAAACGATGATACGGATCTTGTTTATAATAACTTCGTCCACTTTTGACAAAGTATAGGTATGCAATGTGTAAGTATGTTCATAGATTGAATGGTTATTTATGTAATTAGCTAGCAATTTCACAATCAATTTTGAGTTCAAACATTTGTTACATCTGTAATTTTCCAATACAAGTAAATGTACAGGTTTCATCTATGTATATTTATATTACGTTAAAACTTATGTATCTTGTCTTGTTCATTAATAAATGATTACTCTTAAATTATATTGTTTAACTTATTTAACTCATCCTAATGCTAATTGCGGTAGCTATTCTAGTAGCACCGTCTTTAAGGTTGCAAATGGCAACGAGGATTCAATATCTTAAGGGTAGTTACCATAGTGGCCTACTCTGCTATACAAAATTAACACCCCTTGGGGCCCTCAGTATCCCCTATGGTAATTACAAGTTAAATCTTACTCGTGGTTTAACTATGCGTCCATTTCTAGTTGTTATTTTACATTCAGAGTTCTTATAGCTAGTTTCTATCATGTGCTGTGGCAGACTTAATATTATTCATATCGGAATTGGTATGGTTATTGTTATCTGTTTGTTGGCTGTCGTATTCACTCAAAATAAACGCAGGCTTTAACCTATCAATGGATATATTTATGATTCTATTGGGTAACTGAATTGTATACACCTTATCTGTTCTATTCAGCATGAGGTAAGGACCTTCGTATGTTGGAGTTAGGGACTTTTTTGCTATTTCGTTCCGTATGAATACATGTGTACAGACTTTTAAATCTTTGCTTATAAATATTTTTCTTCGATCACTTACTGACCTCATCTGAGGTTTCATTTAAGTTTTCTTAACCCTAACATGACAGTCGGTAACTGCTCTGCCCAATCAACCCTATCAGCTAATCTTGCATAAATCAATTCTCCGGCACTAAACCCAGTGTCAGTTCTCAATGCAGCTCTTAACCCTAACATGACAGTCGGTAACTCCTTTGCCCATGTGTTTATCTTCTCACCATTGCTGTCTTGGGTCTTCTGATGTCTTAGTTCTATCCAGCTGCAGGGCTTCTTACATGTTCTCGCGCGACTTCTGAACCGGAAGTGATATTTGCAAAGCCAGTTTGGGCTTCCTTCGGTCCTCGGTCGTCCTCTGGATAATGAACGGGATCGTGATCTACTTCTGTTCCACGGGTTACCCTTTCCGTAATTCCTGCGACTTCCTCTTATTTCGTTGATTTTCACACGCAATATCTGTAGTTCCTTGGTCATTTGTGCTAGTTGGTCGGTTAGACTGGGCGTCACCGATGGTACAGGCGTCGATGGTGCCAGCTGCGTCGATACCGCGGCGACTTCATTGGGGCACAAATTCTCCATGATTTTGTCGGCTAACGCGGATAACTCGTCCAAATTTGTACTCTGTGCCACCGATAAAACTGCTTTCACTGAGCCTGGGAGTCTAGATATCCATAGGCGTCTTAATGCTTCTGTGGATACCTGTGTATTTGTTGCGAGTTCTAACATTCTTCTTAATAGTTGCGACGGGCGTTGTGTTCCTAAGTCCATTTCAGAGACGAGCTTGTTGAATTGTCGTTCGGCACTCTCCTCGTAAACGGTGATTAATCGATCTCTGATGGCTTCGTACCTCTTAGTTTCGGATGACGTGATAATTAAGTCGTATACTTGTTGTAAAGCTTCTCTGTCAAGCTTCGCTATCACCATGTTGTATTTCGCAATGTCTCCTTGTTTTTGTGGCTCTATAACGGAATCGAATTGAGCGAACCGTAGTTTCGGCATGTCTTTCCAGAACTCTCCGTGACAGTAGCTGTGGCGTCGCTTAGACTCGATCCGGTAACTGCAGGCTTGTTCATCTTGAAGTAGTTGGTACACTGGTTTTTTTTTTAAGTTCTAGTGAGTTCTATTTAATTTTACGCACAGATCACGTCGGGGTCACCAATGTTGAGTCTTTACCTACTTGTGTCCACTGACTCGTGTTAGGTAGTTGGAATATATAAAATGCGACTTATGTGAACCGGATTTATTTGCGCGGAATATAGAACTCGGTATACAAGGTGTTTCTTACACGGTAGGGAAATGACTGGTGAGAGCGGGCAGCGTCGCCTCGTCGTGGCCTATACTGGGTGACTTTTTTTACCGTCTCGACCTTCATATGGTGTGTTGTGTAACTAGAATAGAAGGCAGGAAGGCCTTCAGATTCATCGTAGGTGACTCAAGGAGCGCGGGACGCGGGTGGACAGGGATGCGTGTGTGGCTCGTGCGCCTACGAAAGATCAATGACGCTGCCTATCGGCCGGCTTCAAAGGGTAGGACCGCGCTCCGAAATCAATGATACATGCCGCGCATGGAATAGGGTGCGTATGATTTGAGTTTCGATAGATTTTAATTATTATTTTTTTGTTTTTTTTTCCAAATTTCTGTTTTTGTTGTTCTAGTATGAAAATGTTACTTTAAATGTGTAGTATTTATTACTAGATCAATTTAATTACATGTTATTTAAAAATAAAAAAAATAAAAATTTCTATGCCAAAAGCTTCTATTCCGTTCACCTATTACCCCCATTTTTTTTCAAGACGCTGAAAAAAGTCACCCATTATAATGCAACCTCGCATATTATTGCGTCATGCTATTCACGTGTCCCAACAATGATCAAATCAAATCAAATCATTTATTGGTTTGCAAATATGGGTAATACAATAAATAGTTGTTTAAGTTTATGAGTCCTCCATGTTCTACCGACACACGGGCATGCAAATCACACTTTATTTATTATTATTCAATTTACATTAACAAACATTGAAAAATAAAATAATCCAAAATCTAAATTCAATTCAAATAGGTAAAAATGTCACAATAAAACGAAAAATGATTGGTGCCGTATGGCACTGACACATAAAACACTTTTTTGCATTGCTGTATGAGACATTTTTACGCACAAGTTATGGTTCTGTGGTCGAGTTCTTTTGTGATAAAATGATATTTTAGTAAAAAGGTCTGGATTGGTCACAACAAATACAGCTATCTCAAAAATATAGGTATAGGCAAGGAAATGTCAATAATTTGTATTTGATAAAGAATAGCTTACAGGAATCTAAGCTGTGGAGTCTGAACATTGACCTAATGCACCTTTTTTTGTGCTTTAAAAACTAATTCTCTTTTGGTTGAGTTACCCCAGAAAATTACACCATACCTTAACACTGAACTCACCAAACCATGATATGCTGTAATTATAGCATCGACGTTAATCACTGGAGTCAGTTTAAATAGTGCATAGGCTAATCTGCTAATACGTTTAGTTAGCTCCACCGTGTTTTCTTTCCAGTCTAATTTTTCGTCAATCGTTAATCCTAGGTTAAAGGTTACACGCTCAGTCTGGCGTCAGTCTGGTCCATCAGTCTGCTCAGAATGACGGGAGAATTATCGTCTAATCGGGTGACTGACGGACTGATGGTCCAGAATGACAAAAATTAAATATTTAAAATATTTTCTATCATTCTGTTGTGAATGACAGCAGACTGATGCCAGACTGATCGTGTAACCGCTCGAATCATTCTCACGTCAGTCAGTCACCGTCCCCGACGCAATGGAGCAAGACGTGCCAAGTGACGAAGCGCTGCCGCCGCGCCGCCCGCTTCGCTCCCGCCACCGCCAATCGAGATAGAAAAAGAATTAATTCTCACATTCGAGTCCTTGCCAGAGTTATGGGATAAAACACATATTTTATATTGTAATAAATACAAGAGAAATGACGCTTTGCGAAAACTCCTCAACATATACATAAAAATTAAACCCGGGGCAACTTTAGAGGATGTCAAAAAAAAAAAACAACGTTTTACGGTCCAACTACAGGAGAGAGCTCAAGAAAATTATTTCATCGCGAAGATCGGGGTCTAGTACAGATGACTTATACTGTCCAAAAAGTTGGACTTTCGAATATCTAAAATTTTTGGATAAATTTGAGCAGCCTGTTCCGGTAGATCGGGTAAGTAAGAGCATATTTTCTATGTAGTATAGGTACATATTATATAGCCGGCGAGTTCGTGCGTGCCGTGCCTGCGTGGAGATCTGTCACGTTGAGGGGATGAAGTAGCCATAAAAGTAACACGTGCATCGCGCGCGATTTCTTTTCCCGCGACCACGGTAATAATATTATACAGTATTGTGCCTTAGTACAGTCGGAACGCGAGTCATACCTACGCGTCTCGAGGTCGGGACTTTCTCGGGTCACTCCAGTCGCGAATGCGCCGCACTGAGGAGCGAACGTAGTGACAGTTTTTTAAAGCAGTTAGCATGCGATTTGTCAATATTTTGTTATAATAAAATAGTAATATAATGAATATGGAAAATGAGAAGACTTATTCTCGATATTGTGCTGTTTTTGGTTGCTTGAATTCTTCAAGAACGCATCCAGAGATACCTAACATTTTTTAAATTTCCTGGAAACTACGAAAGTTAAGATTATAATAGTAGATTATACACCGAGGGGATAAAGCACTGTTTTATGTCACGGGCGCGATATTGAATTCTGAACGTAACGAAGGACTTTAGATTTAACTCTCGAGCGCAGCGAGGGTGTTAGGCCCGGTTTCCACCAAAGCGGGGAGGAGAGGAGACGAGAAGAGATGTGCTGCGAAGCTGGCAGGTTATTTCCACCAAAGCGGAGAGGAGATGTGTAGTGGAGAGGAGATGTGAGCTGTGAGAGCTCGAAATGTGTGCGAGGCGCGGGAAGAAGGAAGCGGGGAACGCGACGCGCGAGCGCGGGCGCCGCCGCCGCTCTGCCGAGCCGCTTGCCAGCTCGCGGCACAAAATTCTATAGAAAGAGGAGACATCTCTTCTCCTCTCCGCTTGATCCATTTCCACCGAAGCTAAGCGGAGAGGAGATGTGGAAATAACTAAATCTGATTGGTTATTCAAACACATCTCCTCTCGTCTCCTCTACTCTCCGCTTTGGTGGAGACCGGGCCTAAGGGTGCAGTTCCATTGAGGCGGAGCGGAGCAGAGCGGAGAAGAGCTGTGCCGCGATTCACCAATCACATTGCTTGAAATTCACATCTCTTCTCCACTCCGCTTCAAAGGAAACAGCATTGGCGGAGAGGAGCGGAATTCTTTAAAATATCGGGAATACAGGCTAGATTAGACTAGCGCCGAGAGAGGAGCGACGCGGAGCGGAGAGGGCGGGGCGGGGCAGTGCGGAGCGGGGCGGCTCACTCACGCGCATATTTATTCATTTTAGTTAGCGTCTTGACGTCATCAACAGTGCACGCGATTATAGAAACAAATGGATGACAAATTTATTGAATGTGTTAAGAAATTTCCATGTTTGTGGGATACAAAATTATCTACCTACAAATGCAATGAAACGAAGGATGCGGCGTGGGAGATTATAGTAAATGAAACGAATATAGAGGATGGTAAGTAATTTATATTTAATTTATACACTATTCATTCAGTCTTCGCAAAATACGGTCATCCTGCCAGGGGACTTTCCCTTCATTAATAAAATAAGACCGAAATATGTCCCGGATCCGATAGATACAGTCAGAACTTGCATTGTTTGTTAATATCAACGAATCAGTACTATTCATAGATAATACTAATGAGTCATATGTTGGTGGATCTGAATTATTTTGATCTAAATAGTCAGGATTATTTTCAATTAAATAATTATGCAAAACGCATGTTGCTTTTACTACTTTATCAACAGTAGCGCCTTGACATTCGAAGTCTTTGTGATACACGTACCATTTTCTCTTCAACACACCGAATGTTGCCTCTATAATACGTCGAGCCCTCGACAGTCTATAATTAAATATTCGTCTGCTTGGATCTAATTGATCTCTGGGATATGGACGCAATAAATTGTAAGACAAAGGAAAAGCTTCATCGCCAATAAATACGAATGGTACTGGCTCTCCACCTTGAGTAAGGGGTTTAGGCTGTGGCAAGTTTAAAGCACTGCTTTGTAGTCGCCTTCCAAATTCACTCTCAGCAAAAATTCTTCCGTCGCTGAATGTTCCCATCGATGCAATTCTTAAATTGCCACAAGTCTTTGAATTCTTTGGCTATTCGATACCAATCATTTTGAGTAGGTACTGGCATATATAAAGGCTGCAAGACGTCCCAAATGCAATCACAAACTTCTTGAATGAGTTTCGTCAAAGTAGATCTTCCAACTCTAAAATTTTCTGCAAGTGTCGAATACTTACTGCCCGTTGCCAAATACCTGTAAAATAAGTAACTATAAATAAAGTATTAATATTACCGTTAATTATTTTTGCAGTTAAAACAGCTAAAGCTAAGTGGAAGAAGTTGCGCGACAATCATCGCGATGCCTTAAAAAGACAAAATCATACTAGAAATGGTCAGGCGGCGAAACAAACAAGAGAATGGAAATGTTAAAAACTGATGGAGTTTTTACTGCCACACATGCATAATAGAGTTTGCGCTACAAATTTTTAAAAAGATTCAGAACTTTAGAGAAGCCAAAATCATGACGATAATGCAATCAGCTCGGCACCAAACGATTCAATATCCGATTTAGAACAGTTTGATTTAGACAATATTGTTACATCAGATGTGTCAAACATCGGCGTTGGCAGTTCTTCACTAGCTACCCAGTCTTCGGTTACATTGTGTCCTGATTCATCAAGAAGCAATAAAAGAAAATCTGATGAAATCTTCGAATTCCTAAGAACACATTAAGCTAATCACCAGCGAATGGAGAAAGAACGAGCTGAGTTAAAAAAAAATTATTATGGCCCCCGATAGCTTTGACGACATAGATCATTTTTTTCTCACGATAGCAAAAAGTATAAAAAAACTTCCAAGCTATTTACAATTACAAGTTAAAAGAAAAGCAATGAATGCTCTATTAGAAGCTGAGGACGTAAATGAACAAAGTTCATGGAATGCTCCACATTATGGGTATTCTACAGCTCGAACAGAAACATACACTACCCAAAATTATGAAAACAATCTGCAAATGCAATCACCACAAGACTCTAGTGAACCTTTTCCACCTGGAACTAATAATCAAAATGTTAATGAAAATAATAACGAACATGTTTAGTTATGTTGATTTCTAATTATATTTATTGATTAGCAGAGTGTCTTGCAAATTCTGTTTTTATTATGAATAATTGTTAACTGTTTAAATCTTAATGTAGGTAAAACTGTAATGTAGCTACAACTCTTTAAATTTGTTGATTTTAATTAGGGTGCGTTCAAACTACACGCGCACGCCTCACGCTCTCCACGCGCGTCTGAACGCGCCCTTATATTTTTCATTAGACTGTGTTCCAAAGACTGTTTTGATTATGAATACTCAGTTTTTTGAATAAATGATTATAAATAACACAACGCAAGCCTTTCTTCACTTGATATCGATCTCCTGCAATTAGTATCCTTCTTCTGTATATATAGTTTAAGATGACAATGTAATTCATGGAAAAGTTTTCTTGATACCCTATACGAAGTTTCGAACATTTCGTCATCACACGTCTGAAAAAAAGTTGAAAATTCTCCATGCACAGAATGGTACTTTATATGTTGTCGAATCCAGAATCTATGTTTTCTCTTCGAATCCAAAAAAGTCGCAACAGTCAATGCTACTTCATCTGATTCGTTATCTTCGTCTTCAAGAAGAGAAAGATATAAAATGATTGCTTTTTTCTTTTTAAGCGACAACATGACGTATGGTCTTTCCGAGAGATTGAGTGTAACTAAGTGCAAAAATGCGCGATTCCAAAAGTATGCTCCACTCCGCTCTGCTCCGCTCACTGACCACTCACCGCTCTTCATCGCTCCTCTCCGCCCAGCTCCGCTCCTATCCGCCCAGCTCCGCTTCAGTGGAAACACTGACCACTTTTCACCGCTCTTCTCCGCTCCTCTCCGCCCAGCTCCGCGTCAGTGGAAACGCGGCCTAATTCTCGAGCGAAGCGAGGGAATTAAGACGAGTCTTGAGTGCAGTGAGGGGTTCAAGCGCGCCCAAGACAAAAACAGCTTTATCCGAGGAGTGTACTCTTCTCACCTGTTGCGAGACAATAAAAAGCAAGGCTCTAAAAACAGCGTTTTATTATAGTAAATTAAAATTAAAAGTGACTTTCGTCACTCGACATTTTAACAGAACTTTTTTTCTTTTTTGATATGATTGATTTTTATAAAATCTTTGCAGTTATTACGTGGGCATTTTCATTTTAAATGGCGCAGGTTATAATAAACAGCACTAAAAAACTAATTATTGTTTTAGGACTTCTAACTTTGAATTATTATTAAAAAAAATATCATTTTTGTGATTTAATGTAAAAATTCCGTGCAGAAATGTTTATTTTATTTTCTAAAATTATTTTTTTAAAGTAGATCAGGCTAAAAATGTCTTTTTAGTAACAAAAATCAAATCGTGATAAAAATTCAACTGCTGGAAATGGAATGAAAAAAACGCTCCTAATAAGTTTTTATCATCAATTAATGAAACTAAATATTAATACTTGGTCATTGGATATTTATTTTTATTTAAAATTTCAATAATTTGGTCAGTATCGTAACATATTGTCCAAATGCAAGTTTTATTTTTCGTGTAACTTATTTGATCAGGCAAGGAATGATAAAGTTGGAATATAATCTTAATGTAGTTTTATTTTCCTTCATTTATAATATTCTAATAATAATATTCCGCATAATATTTAAAGTTTTTTTAAATAAATAAAGCAAAAATATTTTGGGACAGTTACTAAATGGACAGGTGACGTGACGAAACAGAATTATTAAGAATAGTGTTCACTATGAGGTTAAAATCATATAAAATGTTAGTTCTTCCAGTGAGATATGTATGTATGTATAAATATACATCTACCTACATTAAATAGGGATGAATATTAAATACGTATTATAATAAAACATTTTGTTAAAGTGCTTTCAAATATTTATTTGGTACATCGAGTATCTTAATCATCGTTTAACAACTAATTAACTTACAAACAAATAATCAATCAACATAACCACCATGTTATCTTTATTATAAAATTTTAATAAAATAAAATTCAAACTTAAACTAATAAAGTAATAACTTAATCGGTCTAATTTCTAACTTATTAAAAAAACAGTCAAAATTGCTTATCATTTAAGGTAGAAGCGTCGCGTTGGCCGGTAAAATTCAAACATTATTGCAGTTTTATCAATTTGCAGCTCATTATCTGCTCCATGATCATAAAAACTTAGACGCGACAGTAACAAATATGTATTTACACCAATACAGTCATTAAAACTATAAACATAGTACTCAAAGTTAGTATAATCCGTAATTGTCATGATTTCAATCAATAAGAACATTTATGGATGCTTACTTGGAGATATATGTTAATGAGTTTAATGATTATAATTATGTAAATACATATTCGTTATTATCGCGTCTAAGTAATTACAATACAACTCGATTCTAAACTGCAAATTGCAAAAAACGGAAGAAATTTTGAATTTCGCGGGCTACCTTGCTGCATCTCCTAAGTCTTAGTTCTACTGTTGTGAAAATATTTTTGGTAAATCACTAGTACTAGTAAAATATCTTATTTATATATGTATATATCTGAAACACTGTTAAATAATTAATCAAAAAGAAAGCCAATCTACTTTATATTTGGATAAATATTCTGTGAACAGGATGATGCACCCCTTCATTGAAATGTCAATTACAATTCACTTAAAACATGCGTCATCCTGTTACAGGTTTTCATACAAACGGAGAAAACTGTTTTAACTAGGGGTTTTCTAAATGTTTTAATATCTAACATTTTGTAGGGATGTTTAAATCAGCAAAATCTGGTTTAGATTCTTAAAAACTAGGCTTATACGTTTTTCAGTCTTTTACATTTTTTCTTCATTACTAATTTATCCCTATTCTCTATTTTTGGCCATTAGTAATCAAGGCATCATATAATCGTTTACACAAATATCACAAATGAGATCTATTGTTACCTGGCCACCTGAACATGTCGAGCAATACCATAACTTACACATTATACATTTAGCTAACTGTCCCGATTTACTATCACACGCAGAGCATTTCAAAACGTGCTTGTGCATAGCTTGCCAAGTAGAGTTACTGATTTTTTCTTTTGATTTTCTTTTTAACTGCTTTTTAATCTCATTAGGTTCATTTTCTTTATTAAAGCCCCTATCTTTATCATCAATAATACTGTCATTGTCCTTTTCATTTTCTAGAGTAGATGACAAAATTGGATCATCACTTAGAGCCTGAAGACATAGAGGCATATTTTCGGCATATTGTGTCAAATCTATTAATTCAATGGTTGGACTGGAAGTCTTAGTTGTTTCAAGAGGAATAATTATAGGATCTGTTTCACATTCCAGGAAATCTCGTTGTCCGATCAGACCAAAATCTACGATGCTCTCCATTTCCACAAAGGCAACTGAGCTTTTTTCGTGTTGGTTTATCGACTGCTTAACATCGTCGTGTTTAAAAATTTGTACTATCGGTAAATTATTAGTTTTTGGATTGGATTCTGGTTTTAAATGAATAGGATATTTTTTAAATTCTTTAGGTTTATTACGGCGAATGGAATGAAGATTAGTGCCACTGCGAGCAGTGGCAGTGGCATTAATCAGCGAATGATACTGAGGTGAAAAGCATAAACATTGTCCTTTTACATCACCACAATAGCAGCTTAAATCTCTATATTTTATCTCATTTGTCTTTCTGTCATTTAACGTGATTACTTGATGTAAATTTAATGTTCCAGTCAACGTTTTGAGGTTTTGAAGTTTTTCCGTATAGTTTTCGATTTGACTGTCGTCTACAAGAAAAAACTTAGTAATTTTAAAGCATTTGGTCAAAAGGTAATATATTTGAGAGGCATTTGTCGCATCGGCACCATAAGCAACATGTTTATCTATAGTACGTTTTACGGATCCACCAATACCGTCCGCAATGCTCTTGCCATGCCCGCTCTCGGAAAATGACCACGTACAGTATTCAAATCCCATTTCTTTTGGCAGAGTATTAAGTAAATGAAAATTTCCCTTTTGCCGATACTGGGAGGTGGGGCCATCAGAGTAAAAATGTAGAATTTTGACATTTGGTTTGGTGTTTTTGATTTCATTCAAAATGGGATTTAAATGTGTCCATATATTTTCTGGTCTATGGCTCGTGTTTTCGGAAATTGTGCAAAATGATTGCATACAGTCTTTATAAAAAATTGCTCCAGTATGTAGGCATACCTGGTTTTTTGACGCTCCAAAATGAAGAGCTTGCACCTCTTCCCTCATTTTGCATTCGTAATTTTCACTGAAGTCACAAATCACTACAGCCTCATTCTCTTGTAAATGATTAATGACTGTTTGATATTGATTGTGCTGGTGCTTCATAACAAATACATGTTTCTTGAATTTAATTATGTCTGAATCGAATTCACGTTTAAGCTCAGCAATCGATGTTCTTTTTAATGATTTGACTGTCTTTTTCGTCTTAAGTGTTTTAGATTCATTTCCTTCTTGTTTAACATATTCGTGATCCACGCGTTCCCACTGCCACCAGGTTACATTTTGTTTCTCGTCATTACTACTTTCTTTATACTGTACTTTGTATTTTTTGCATTGACTGCATCGATTGGCCGCGCAAGAGTAGGATTGGCGGTCACAAGTAACTTCGTTTATTATTTCATCCAGAGATTTTTCTTTTAATGGTCCATATAGTTGCAAGGCTTTATATTTTAGATCAATATTAGCATGTTTGATACATAAACATGTATTCCTGGAGTTCAGTTTCGGGTACATGACGTAAAATGGCTTGTATTTCCACAGCGTCGTAATCCCATATTTTCCACCTAACTCTTTATATTTTTTAAATAAATTCTGTATTGTATCGATTGTGTATCTTATTTGACGCTTTTCTTTTCCACGAACCCTGCATTCTTTTTTTCCTGCTGTCGCTCTGGTAACATCATCTCTTAACCAAAACTCCTCAATTTCTTTGCAACACGTGAGCCTAACTCTTTTCTGTTTCATCGGAGTCGTTCTTTGAAGGCCCATTAATTTTGCAACGTAGGTCTTATTTCCGGCTTTACAGTTTTTTATTATACGTTTCAAGACTTCCTTTTCAACTCTTTTCTCACAATTTTCATATGTCTTTCGCAGTGTACATTCTAAATACTCTTCTCTAGCTTTATATTTATCAATAATTATTTGTTGTTTTTCGATCATCTTGGTAGATTTCAACTGTTTTCTATAATAGCGTTTTCTTTGTGTGTTAAGTTGCCTGGTTAACTGAGTAATCTTATCCAGCTTTTCCTGAATTTGATGGGTAAGACGCCTTAACATCCGCCGTGTTTTGAGAGATGAGGTGACAGAGGTTTCTTTTTTCGGTGTTTCGTCAATCTGAACTTTTGTTTTTGATTTATCAGCTCTTTGCTTTCTTTTATCTATTTTCCATTTATTACGATGACTAATCTTTTCCTCTTCATTCATTTCAGATACCTTCTTTCTTTTGGCTTTCATTCGCGCTAACTGTTTTTTTCTAACTTCTTCAGCCTTCTCCGGGTTGTTTTTTAATTTATCTCGATACCTCTTGGCTCTTTCAGCAGATGTTAACGCCATTTTTATCTAAAAATATTGAAATTAATTTCCGTTATAACTGTTATTTATGTAAACATTAAGTACCTAGTTGGCTATAGCCATAATACAAAAACTGCTTAAAAAATCAATTAAATGCAACGCCTCTTACGTCGAATAATGACCTAAAATTTAATCAGCAATCACAATAAAATTATTATGGAAACGAGTAATTAAACTTATTCATTAGTTACAATAATAACACTCGTCTAATGGGTAATGATCATATACAGTAAACAAGTTGCATGAATCACACCAGAAGAAAGTACTTTCTAACAATAATTTAATATCTTCAGTAGTCATAGGATTTACAAAATGTAATGGCAAATTATGAAAAATATTAACACTTCCACAGCCATAACAGCGTTCTGCTAATATAAAATGAGTTGACTGCCAGGGCCAGTCAAGATTGTCGATTAAACAAGTATAAAAATCTTTCTTTTCCAAAAATTTATCTATGTCAAAGTATATCACCATTTTGAAAAGTGATTTCACCACTACCTGTAAGTTAAGAAAAAAATGTATTGGTAGATACATTATTTTTCAACTAGCTTTCAGCCCCACAGCTTTGCCCACGTTAAATCAGACTTTCCTAAAACGTATCCTATGTGTTAATATAAGTAATAAACTATCTATCTATGTGCCAAATTTCATCCAAGTCCAAATAGCCGCTTTTGCGGGATTGAGTTACAAATATTCAAACATACAAACCGACATAAATATTAGTAGGATCTAACCGTTGTCATCAATATTTAATTTCGTTGAGTTTAATTCATGAGTTCTAAGCTTTACATGTCTGTTTCGTAACATTTTTTGTCCATCCTATAGTAACGGTTGCTAACAGGACGTGACGAATGTCGATCGTTTTGATACTAAATTAAAATACTCAAACAATATTACCAGAAACTAATCAAATTTTACTTTTATGGCTTCAGTAGTGTTTAAGTTAAGTACAGCTAAAAAAGAAATAAAGACAAACTTAATATTCACAAAAATAAACGTTACTAACCTCAATAGATTTTTCTTGACCAAATTTTTGTGCCGCGAAACGTACCACTCTAGCAGGACACCTTGCGTGACTGACTTCAAAATGGCATTTCATACTTTCACATTTGTACTCGGGGTTGCCATGAAAACCGAATTTGCACTATATTTATGTATTTTAATAGTAAAAAGCGTGTCACTATCCGGACATGTCCTGTAGTCGCGAATTCGTGAGACAACCTTTTTATTAATATATTAAATATTCTTTTACGAACTGTGACGATAAACTTAATTTAAATCATAAATTAACTATCTAACAATGGAATTAAATTGTCGCTACGTTAGATGTCGTACAAAAAAAAATGTAAAAAATGAAATGCAATGATGCATCCTGTCATTGGGACATCATGATTTTACACATTTCCCAAACGTTATTAATTTAAATAAAATTGAAAATGTGTTCTATCAGGAACCAATAAATTACATCTACAAATGTATAAAATTACCTTGAGAGCACATACGCTTTTTCTTAAAAAAAATGTTTCCAAATATTTTTTTCATCATTTTGTTGTCATGAGACAACCGAAAAACAACCTGCACCATTTAAAATGAAAATGCCCACGTATATTATTGCAGCGTCTTACAATACTTGCGGCTCGCGGCTTTAAAAAAAATTTCAAATGTGTTCCATTCAGCTTGCCGTGGCCAGCTCGATTTTAGAAAAAGTTCGATTTTCAAATAAGTTCGACGCGGCGCCGCGCCGGCCCCGGCCTTCGCGTATTAGTTGATCTATTATTACGAAATTAGACTTTAAGGCCATTGCAATAAGAACTATGAAAAGGGAAAATATTAAAACCCAGCCGGTTGTTATGAGATTCAGTCCAACATTAAGCTTCCTCTCCATTTGCGCGGACACGTCGTGCGACGCGTCCGCGGATGCATCCACGCATAGTGGAGAGGGCGACATCTGTCGAGGTCTGCCTGCGTGTCCGCGTCTGCCTGCGTCCCTGCCGCAATCCGTGATTCGTCGGTCTTTTGGGCACGCATCAAAGGGATCTGCCGAGAAATGCGTCTCGCCTCTTCACTATCGCCGCCTGTCCAGTTGCCGCCGGGCCATCGAGCGCTTCACACGTGTTGACTGTATTGAATAATTATATCTAGTGCGTGGTCGAACGATGAGACTTTCAAGTTTATTGAGCTGTACCAAAGACATTCTGTGATATGGAATGACATAATTAATGTCATAAGGATAAAAATAAGGTAAATTTTAAGAAAATTTAAGTTCTATGGCAAGCTGAAAATTGTAATTCAGATTCAATTAACTTCACATTTACCTACTTTACTGTTAATTTCTGTCTGCAGCTTCGGTCGCGTCTTTGTTTTTCCCTAGGTCAATCGGGAATCGAGCTAAGGTGTTTTTTTTTTTTTGTATAAGTTTGCTCTGTCTATGTATTTGTAGTTCAAATGTTAAAAGTAAACATTCTTAACCCTGATTACCGTATCAATCTCACCTTGTTATCGTTCTTGTCATATGAATATGACGTTTTATAATTTAAAGTAGGTATAGGATGTTTCGGCGCACCATAACGCCTGTTTAAATGAACATAGCAAATCACCCACCACGAATCTATTCTGTATCGGCTGCGAACTGTAGCGTTCCATTATAATTATTATTAACTAGCTTTTGCCCGCGGCTTCGCCCGCGTGGATGTCGGAAATTAATGCAAGAGTACGTACTACCGCGATAAGAATGTGTTATTCCAGGATATATAGGTAATATAGACTCTGTGTGCTATTTTCGATCCAGATCCATTCAGCCATTTTTGCGTGATTGAGAAACAAACACCCAATCATACATATTTTCACATATTAGGTTGGGGAAAAAGTCTTTTCGCATTATAGTATGTATGAACTTGTAATAAAATCTCTTTGGCTATACTATTTGTATATGGCTGGTTTTGGTATCATTGAAAGTTTAAATTTTAAAGAACATAATTCCAAATTCAAATTAGGAAAATGTGTGATTTTCGTTTGTTTTTCGTACCGTCAAGATGAGTGAATCTAATGAAGAAATTCGATACATTTTAAAATTTTACTACAAAAAAGGTAAAAACGCAACGCAAGCCGCGAAAAAAATTTGCGATGTTTATGGACCTAGTGTAGTGTCTGTGAGAGTAGCACAAATTTGGTTTAAGCGTTTTCAATCCAGAAATTTTGATGTCAAAGATGCTCGTCGCTCTGGTCGCCCTATTACGGATAAAATGGATGGCATTTTTGAAAAAGTGGAGCAAGATCGCATACCAGTAGTTACAACATAGCTGAAGAACTGGAAATTGACCACAAAACAGTTTTGGCGCATTTGAAAAAAACTGGGTACACAAAAAAGCTCGACATCTGGGTACCTCACGAGCTCACTGAAAGAAACCTAATGAACCGTGTACTCATTTGTGATTCTTTATTACGACGTAATGAAACGGAACCATTTTTGAAGAAGCTGATAACTGGTCATGAAAAGTGGATCACGTATGACAAGAACGTGCGAAAAAGGTCGTGGTCAAAGGCCGGTCAGGCTTCACAGACTGTGGCGAAACCCGGGTTAACTCGCAACAAGGTGATGCTGTGTGTGTGGTGGGATTGGAAGGGCATTATTCATTATGAGCTGTTACCACCAGGCAGGACCATCGATTCTGAACTCTACTGCGAACAACTGATGAGATTAAAGCAAGAAGTTGAGACAAAGCAGCCGGAATTAATCAACAGAAGGGGTGTGGTTTTTCATCATGATAACGCTAGACCTCACACATTTTTAGCCACCCAACAAAAATTAAGAGAGTTTGGCTGGGAGGTGTTAATGCATCCGCCGTACCTATAGTCCTGACCTTGCCCCTTCAGATTTCCACCTGTTTCGGTCTCTTCAGAATTCTTTAGGCAGTGTCAGGTTAACATCACGAGAGGACTGCCAAAACCACTTGTCGCGGTATTTTGACCAGAAGTCCCAAAATTTCTATAGCAATGGGATCATGTCCCTACCTACAAGATCGAACAAAATGGTACCTACATACTTTAGTTAAATGTAAATAAACTTTATTAAAAAATGTTTTGAATTTTCTTAATAAATGCGAAGAAACTTTTTCCCCAACCTATTATATAATATTATTAGTAGTAGGATTATAACTCATATTACTTAGGATTCATAGTTTAAGAGAACATCATGTGTGTTGGTGTTTTTAAAATAAAAAAAACTTTAGAGGTGTCAAGGGACACCCGGATGGAACGAAGTTCCTTTCCAGGATTCATAATAGTTATATTTTTTTAATTATTTATTATGTACAAAAAACCTGTATACACTCAACAAAAATAATCTCTCTCCCTATCTCCTCCTCTCTCCTTCTCTCTCTACCTCTCTCTCTCTCTCTCTCCCACTCTCCCTCTCTCTCTCTGTCCCTCTCCCCCTCCCCCTCCCCCCTCTCCCCCTCTCCCTCTCCCCCTCTCTCCCTCTCTACTCACAACAAAAAAAACAACAACATACAAAATATATACGGTTGAATTGAGAAACCTCGTCCTTTTTTTGAAGTCGGTTAAAGCATGTCGTGACAACTTTTCGAAAGATTTTTTTCCGTCTAGCCCCCTTTCACAACGCGCGATAAGGAACTTCGTTCCAAAACTACGTTCCAATAATAATATTCAGAGTAAGAAGACTGCGACATAGGGCTTGGTTTAGTTGAATATAAGTCTTCCTGGTTTTTCTTAACGCTCCTATTTTACCTATAGAGACACTCAATCATTTACCAGGCACCGAACATAATTTTATTATAGGAATAGTACTTTTGCCAGTGGCTTGGCCCGTATAGCTGTCGGAAAATATCACCCGGGAACCTACTACCGGGATAAAGTAGGTATCCTATCTGTTACGTATCCATGATGAATAATATATCTTTGTGCCAAATTCGATCTAAATCCGTTTGGGCGTCTTTGCATCATTGAGAAACAAACATCCAAAAATCTAAACATCTAAGCCATTTCGCAGTCTCTTACTTGGAATAATACTATTAGGTTTATTTTGAGTATAATGAACACACATGATATTCGCAATTACTATGAAGCCAAAGTAATATGAATTACAATCCTACTTATCCTGTACTACCCGGCCGCTGCCAACGCGCTCTGCGCCCGCTTTTTAAATCTCTAATATCTTCTAAGATATTCATTTAAATTACATGCTGTAAAAGGCCATATTGATCTATATTAAATGCACAGTGTATATTTAAGGTACTTAATTGGATAAGGATTAATGCTGTATTGCTTAAAATCGCTTCGTAAATAAGCCCTTATTTCTCGTAAAAAGTAAAAGATAAAAAATGGTTATTGTGGGTTATCCCTAAGAGATAGACATATACCATTGCGGACATTTTTGTATGCCTTTTTAAGGTGTACAATACTGTAGTACATTATTTTGATCTATTTCGTAGGATTCAGCCAGGGTTTTTCGAATTTTGAGACGTATGTCAGCGTAGTTTTCGAAGACAGTTATTTTTTTCTAAAATAAAAGAATCTTTCTAAAATAAAAGTAGCCTAAGTTACTCCTTGTTACATCAGCTATCTGCCAGTGAAAGTCCCGTCAAAATCGGTCCAGCCATTTCAGAGATTAGCGGGAACAAACAGACAGACAGACAACAATTGTAAAAAATGTTGTTTTAGTATATGTTTCGTGTATACATCCATATACACTTAGTAAAAAGTGGTTATCTTAATATTAAAAACAGACACTCCAATTTTATTTATTTGTATAGATAAAATGACTTTTAAGTACTTTCTTTCTAATTGTCTAATAAGGTTATACATTAATGTTCGCAATAAACTGTTGAATCGGCTGCTAGATTTTTGTTCGAGTCCAAAAGATATGCATGCTCATATGTCAATGTGTCCAAATACAGTAAGTTATTTAAATGCTCTACGCTCCAATTATACATATTTCTTTAGTAACTGCAGTTATATGTCGGTGTGCAAATAATGATATCCGTAAAGTTCACTTTTTTGTAATGTAGCACGTAAGTGAAGAGTCAGTTGGAGGTAGTCACATGTAGTCTTAAAATCTTCCTCTCCTATTAGAATTGTGCAGAAGTCTTTCATCGTATACAGTTCTAATTTTGTTTCTATACCGTGTACCAGTTGCTGTGTACTGCAATGTGTCTTTATGTAATGGCATATATTTACCGAATGTTTGTGAAGGGTTTGCTTCGCAATATTTCCAATGTCGTTCCTGTTACTGGTACTCAAGATACAGAACTTACTGTCATTTTTAGGTTGTGGGATTTGTGGTAGTTTTGACTCAACACTGCTAGTTTTACTATGTAAGCGAGAGGATGATGATGACGTATCTTTTTCCTCATTCGATATATTTAAGGGTTCTGTTTGTATTCATATGTTCTTATTTAAGGATTTCTTCATGGGAGTAGACTTTTTGTGTTTATTAACTGGGCTGCTAAGTTTTGCAAAAAGAACATTTTTTCTTTGTAAGTCCGAGTTTATTTGCTTAAGGTTGCTATTTGCTAAAGAAAGAGACTCAATTTCCTGATGTGCGCTATCTAAATCTAACACAAGCTTGTCAAGTTGTACCTTAAGCTTTGTAATTTGTTGTTGTTTTGCATCATTAATGTCATCATTGGATAAGTCAGGTAGGCTGGAAACAGTATCCTCGAATGTACTATTATGTTTTGTTTCGTTAGTAGCGGTGTTGGAATCCGATTTAGTACGAGTACGGCGCATAGTAATGTTCTCGAAGAAATTCATTTTGTTCCTCAATGTCGTATAACACAGTCTACTTAGGTAAATTACCAAAGACAATTTCTTAATTCACAAAAAGTGTACTTGCTTCGATGAGATTTGATCCAGCGCCACACAATTAGCAGTGAGAGCGTTGTACCTTTACGCCACCAAGACACTACGTAGAGTGTCGAAATTGTCGGTGGCTATGTACACTGAGTATTACTCAGGCGGCGACGGGGGAGTGGAGGCGGTAAGTGCGGGGAGTATCGAGCGCGCTGCGGGTTGTCGTAGGTCAATCACCACCTCTCAAGTAGGCAGTGACCTATCGCTGCCGGCCGTGGTCGAGTCGATGGTCGGCAGCGACGAGTCCTGGGACGCGGTGGTATCCTTCTGCGAAACTGTCATGTCGCAGAAGGAGGCTTCGGAAAGGGAGCGGGAGATATCTTCCGCTCACCCAGCCCGCAGCAGGCGCACCGGGCGTCGGCGGAGGGCGGACAACGCCCTCTTCCAGCCCCCCTAAATGGGTCCAGGGGCGACGGATCTGGGGACATCCGTCGCCCGCTATTCCTTAGGACCCGAGATGGTGGCGCGTAGTGTTCCACGCGCGCGTCTCTGTGATGTATGGGGGGGATTTTAACACCTCACTCCCCCCCATCGTAAGGAGGCCCGCAAAGGCGGGCCGGCACCGGTCGGGGATCGCGGAAGACATATTGGTTCCCGTGGTCCCCGACGTAGGTGTGGGACGGAACACCGGGGTGGTTTTAGTCAGTAAGAGTCTGACAGACCCCTCCGCCCACCCCAGGGCGGAGGACATCCATGAGGATTTCCACCTCGTGATCAAAAAAAAAAAAAGGTCTGTCCCCACGGCCGTTGGATTTTTTCAAAACTATTTAGTTTTTGACACGGTTTATTATCACTGTAACTTTGCTTCACTCAGACGTATCACAGCAGCACTTTCACAGATCAATGAGTCAGTTCACTGGCTTTAAGATAATACTAATTTAATGTGACATTATCCACTTTATAGCACTTGCTCTATTTAATAATTGAGGAGAAAAAAAAAATCGACGTTCCGTCTCGAACAACAAGGTCTCGAATGATATTTAAAATAAAACGAATTATTTACTTACACTACTTTATTTACAAACTTTTACAATTTTAAATGTTTCACTGTTACTTGTTCGTTTTATTATAATACCTTCAGTAGTAGGAATGAAGGCATGATATTTTTTTGTACCTGGTATTGTCGCTGCCGACTCAAATCTGCTTTTTAAAAACAATCTGTTTTGTTGAATTTTCTCTTTTCGAGCATAGAAAACGTGCGTTTGGGGCAATGATTTTTTCGCCCAATCGTACAAACGCTCGGGTGTGATTATTGTTTCGTTTGACGCCGACTGACGTAGACTTGCTCGAGTCGCCAGACGTTTTAAGTTGCTCCCGACTCCATCACATGGCCCTTTGCCTTGAGAAGTGGCATGAAAATGAAATTTTGCTTCTATACCGAAATCCTGTTTAAAATAAAACATATTAATGAAATTAAACCTATTGTTGAAGTGCTGGGGTGCACCATCAGTAATATAAATATATTTCTTAGTTGATGTGCTCTTTTCTTGAAGATGTTGATGTAACATTTTTTGAAAGGTATAAAACATTGCAGTGTCATGTTTCAGGTCATCTGATATCATTGCAATACTTTCGTGTTTAAAATTTTGCTCTTTTTTATAATAATATACCGATGTCAGGACAGTAGCCTGGTCGTTATTCCAGTGGAATGACTGGGCAGCGTCTTGAACCACGAAGCTGTAGTTTTCAGCAAAATCGCACTGAATAATAATGTCACCCTACAAAATCAATTCTTTTAATAATTTAAAATACCGAGAACATTTGTGACAACTTCCTTTAGTCTTTAGCTTTTCTACGTAAAGGCAAATTAAACGGATTGTAACATCGATCCCCGTAAGGAGCCATGAAGTTCGAATGTTTTAGTAGCAAAACAAAATCACTCTACACGCATCTAAACAATTAGCTGCTAAGCTACTAAAAAAACGCGGCAAATTTTTAAACATGGCGTCATCGGTCTGTCTCATCCACACAAAGTAATAAAAAGCTTTCGCCTAATGATCACAGATAACACCACTGTTTTTTTTTTATTGCCTGGATGAGGAAATATTCTCGTATGGTACGTTTTGTGACTTAATAAAAAAAAATACAAAAGTTTACCGTATTTCAGTATTTAATAGGTGTTGAAAATGTATTGGTATTATTAAAAATATGCAAAACATTCCGTCAGAAGTCATTTTATTTGATTGATAGTTTCACTAAACTTGCGCAAGTGGCGAGCGTTAGGTGCGGTGTAGCGCAGGACGCTGCGCTTCGGCAGTACAGCTCGTAATCCAGTTCCACACCCATTATAAAACTTAGCAAGGATGTTCTATACAATATTAGAAAATTTCATGAAAAAATTACCGACATAAAACTTTTGATCTTCATATCCAAAAATGCAATAAAAAAGCTCATTAAATGTAGTAAGAAATCCAGTGGTTTAATTATTTTAATGTATAATTTTATGACTCGATAATCGGCTTTGAAGTACTGAATGCTCGGTCAAAATTTCAAAGACCCTTAACTCTTTAACCAGTCACTTTATAACAAAAATATTTGATACACGTATCAAGGACATACATTGGTGGAAGATAATCAAATATTTCTGAAATCAGAAACATCGATTTTTTTACCTGTTCGCTTCGCGTGGAATGCCCCTATAATATGTATGTATTTAGAAATATATTTATCAGTTGTCTGGTTGCCATAGTACAGGCTCTGCCAGGCCTCCGTCACTCCATTTACTTGCGCGCTATAATTACCTACCGCCCGGCCGAGCGGTCTCGAGCCGTTTGCGGACCAGACCATATTCAGTGCGGTTTTCGCAAGCGAAGCGCACGCACGTTGTTCAATTTTAATCGTTCCATTCGTTTGTACGGGTACCTACGATGCCGTCTGGTGCCTTATGTGCAGTAGATGGGTGCAAATCAAGTAGAAGAAGGGATAAACACCTAACATATTTCCATTTACCTGTCAATGACGAAAGGTAAGTGATAAACTATTACCATTTTTTGTCGTTTCAAAATTATTTTTTATATGTATACTTAGCATTAGCTTGCCTTTCAGACACAGATTTACATATTTTTCTTACATAGAAACGTCATACTTACTTAACAACGATTAAAAAGTTATTTTTATTAGAAAACAATTGCGATAATATTTGACGGACAGTCGCGCACCGTACCTACAGTACGAAACTTCCAACACAAGTCGTGCGGCGCGGCGACCTGTCTCAACTTGTCGTGCTGTTAGCGTAAACAAACAAACCCGAGTTATTCGGTTTTATGCGATTTGTAAAAATGTATAAGTAAATATTTATGTATAGGAAAATTAATCAAAAGATGTTTGAAGCTAAAAAAAAATTAATTATATTGCAAAGGGTTCATTTTCCATGATATCCTCAAAGAATTCTTGAGCTCGCCCCGTGTTAATAATAAATTGATAAATGTTAATAATCATTCAATGTATGTATTAGTAGGTATTGTTTATTTATAATTATAAATTTTTGGGATTGTCTAGTTTGGGAACTACCTATCATAAATTCGTCGTATCTGTCTGTCCGTCTGTCTTATCTAGGTACTGATCTCCTTCCTAAGACTTCGTATTTTATTATTTTATTTATATTTTTTTCAGGCGTAAAACATGGGCTGAATTGATTGGCAGGCCCGATTTAGCAAGGCCAGACACCAAGCCAAGAAGTAATTATGTGTGTTGTCTTCATTTTGAAAAGTCGGTAAATATTCATAAACCACAATTACGACCTGACGCTTTGCCTACAAAACTGCTGCCATCTCTACCAACTACTTCAAGTGCCAGTACTGAACCACAATCTAAGGAAATATCGACACAAACCAAATATTCGAATATTAATATACTATCAGCCATTACCATCAAAGGCGCTGATATAAAATCGTAGTCGGTACAGACATCTCATAATAGTCAAACTGAACAAACTCAGACGTCAACTGCACTCTCATCTAATACACCAAGGAAAAGAAGACTTAGTAAAGAATTGAAAGTGTCGGAACTAAAAAGAAGAATACTTCAGAATGATTTGGACAAAATAAAGCAAGAAGTTCAATCAAAAGAGTCACAATCTTTTGAATGGTTTACTTTCCAAACCGAAGATGAGGTCACAAAAAGATTTTGTAAGCTCATTCAGTGGCAGAGCATTTAAAAAATAAGCGCAAAGGTAACAGGTATGATCCCGAATCTAACTTATTTGCCTTAAATTTTCATTTTTCTAGTCCGCAGACGTATCGGAGTATGAAGACATTTTTAGAGCTTCCTAGAGAAAGTACCTTTGAAAGATTTAAAATGGTTATTCCAGCTAAATTCGATGATCGTACGTTGGAATTCTAATCATCTAAATTAAAATCTATGCCATCAAAAGCTAAGTACTGCACTCTGTCCTTAGATGAAATTGTTCTCAAGAGACATTTACATTACGACAACAGAAGAGACGAAATTATTGGTCTTCATAATATCAATGGTGAAGTGACGTCGGAAATAGCTTCTCATGCCTGTGTAATAATGCTCAGAGGCATTATTGTGAACTGGAAACAACCTATTGATTATTCTTTCTTAGGATCTCCAAAACATTACGAGAAATTTATTTTGAAACTTTCAAAAATAAAGTTAGAAGTTAAAGCTATTGTATCTGATCAGGGATCAAACTTCGATAATTATGCTAAACAAGTAAAAAAGGTTACAGCTGTGAAGCCTTACTTTTTATTTAACGGTAAAACAAATTCTTGGGAACATATAGACACACTTTATTCTACACAACAAGAAAAAAAATTTAAATTGACTCCTAAAATCACCGAAGCTCACATAAAACCGAACAATTTTCAAAAAATGTGAGTTAAATACGCCGCTCAGATTTTTAGTAACTTCGTTTGTGCCGTATTAAATGTTCTTATGTTTAATAAAACTTTACCAGAAGACGCAAAAGCGACCGCCGAATTCGTGCTAAAAATAAATAATTTCTTCGATGTTTTAAATTCAAGTACTGTCCAATCTACCAATTAATTTCAAAAGGCATTCTCATTGGACGCAATGATAATGTTCAAGAATTTGAAGGCTATTCATTCAATGAAAGGCGTCAATAACACAAATAAAATCAGGATATTCAAAAACATACAAATTACAATTCAATCTATAATCATGCTATGCAAGGATTTAAAGAAAGAAGGCATTAATTTTGTGTTTACGAGACGCCTAAATCAAGATTACCTAGAAAAAATTTTTGGCACCGTCCGTCAACAGGGTGGTAATTGTCGAGACCCTACACCGATACAATTCATGAGGGCATTCTCAAAATTATTCCTTTGCAATATGCTGAAGAACTCACGGTCTACTAACTGTGAAGAAGGCATCTGCGAGTTGCTGCAGAAAAACGATGGATGTTTGAGACCACAGAGACATGCAGATAGCTAGCGGCGCAATATACCTTCGCTTTTGAATATAAGTGGTGAAACTGATTACCGCTTCGACTTGCCAACTGAAAACGCCTTAACATATATATCGGGTTATTTACTTTTTAAATGTAGCAACAAGCATACCTGTCCTGGCTTTGTTGCTGAATTACAGAACATTCCTGATTTAAATGAATTTACGAATAGACTGTTTATCCATTTTAAAGCATTCAATAAAACGGGTTCCCTCTATCTGGCAGAAACTTGATGCACCGAATTTTATTTGGCATAACACACTTGGCATAATCTTCTTTAAACGAATATTTGAAAGGCATAAAAAAAGTTTTGCATAATCATTGTTTGGCCGAATGTTTATATGTCCGCCTTTACGCTGGCACACTTTTAAGATGGCAGAATTTTATTAAGCATAATTACCTTTGGCAGACTTAATATTCCGCATAATTTCGTTTAGCATAACATTTATTTAGAGCGACGATTATTTGGTACAATTTCACTAGGCATACTATGACGATGGCAGAATTTCATTTAGAATAATTTTGTTAGGCATATTGCTATTTCTATAATATTGCATTTTAACCTTAAATTAAAATTAAAATAGTGTCTCAAAAGTCAATATATGTTGTGGTACAAAAGTTATTGACAGATACGAATCGCTGCAAAACCGACTCCACGTAGTCTTGTCTGCCCTACCCCTAGAGTGTAATTTAAGCCCGCGGAGGCGCGGAGGGGCGAGGCAGCCCGCGAGCTGAGGAGCAGGTGATTTTGACGCGCGCCGCCGCGGCTATGCCGGCCAGCAAGCCGAAGCTGCGGTGGTGAGCGTAAAACCATCTGTGACGATGAGCTCGCGTGGGACCGCCGGAGCCTCGCAGCGCCGGAGCCGTGACAGAAAGCATGCATGCTGCATGTTGCATGCTTGCTTGCATGCTGCCTACTAGCTTGCATGCTGCTTGCTTGCTTGCATGCTACATGCTTGTTTGCATGCTGCATGCTTGCTTGCATGCTGTATGCATGGTGTATGCTTGTTTGCAATATCTGCATGCAGTGTGCTAACTATGATTTTTCTGTAATGTAATAGATGAGTGTTTCAATTATTAAGGACATGAAATGTATGCCAAAAGATGATTCTAACTGTAAAGTTTCTGAGATATGATAGTTCTGCCTTTTAATAACTATCGATATGAAATAATGCCAGGGTCCACCCTTTATGACAGAATTTTTTTCGTCATAATATTATTTTGCATAACACCGGATAGCATAAACTTGATTTCGCAGAAAATCGTTTGGCATACACTCATTTATCATACATTCACAACGCATAATTTTATAAGTCAGAATCATCTTTAGGCATAAATTTTAGATCCATAATAATGAAAAAGGAGAACCATCATATCGCAGAAAGTTCGGAGTCAGAATCGTCGCTTGGCATTATTTTATATCGATAGTCATTAAAAGGCAGAACTATCATATCTCAGAAACTTTACAGTTAGAATCATCTTTAGGCATACATTTTATATCCATAATAATTGAAAAGCTCATCTATTACATTACAGAAAAATCAAAGTTAGCACGCAGCATGCAGACATGCAAACAAGCATACACCATGTATGCAGCATGCAAGCAACCATGCAGCATGCAAGTAAGCATGCATCATGCAAGCAAGCATGCAGCATGCAAGCAAGCATGCAGCATGCAAGCAAGCTCACAGCATGCAGGCAAGCATGCAACATGCAGCATGCATGCTTTCTGTCACGGCTCCGGCGCTGCGTGGCTCCGGCGGTCCCACGCGAGCTCATCGTCACAGATGGTTTTACGCTCACCACCGCAGCTTCGGCTTGCTGGCCGGCTCCACCGGCCAGCCTCAGCCGCGGCGGCGCGCGTCAAAATCACCTGTTCCTCAGCTCGCGGTCCGCCTCGCCCCTCCGCGCCTACGCGGGCTTAAATTACACTCTAGGTGTAGGGCAGACAAGACTACGTGGAGTCAGTTCTGCAGCGATTCGTTTCTGTCAACAACTTATATTGACTTTTTTTCAAAAAATTCTGCCATAAAGGGTGGACCCCAATAAAACATCGTCTTTTTACGGAAAATTAAAAGTGCCAACGGGTCCACCCTTTTTGGCAGAATTTTTTTCGTCATAATATTATTTTGCATAACAGCGGATAGCATAAACTTCATTTCGCAGAAAATCGTTTGGCATACACTCATTTATCATACATTCACAACGCATAATTTTAGAAGTCAGAATCATCTTTAGGCATACATTTTATATCCATAATAATGAAAAAGGAGAACCATCAAATCGCAGAAAGTTCGCAGTCAGAATCGTCTCTTCGCATTATTTCATATCGATAGTCATTAAAAGGCATAACTATCATATCTCAGAAACTTTACAGTTAGAATCATCATAGGGGTAGGGCAGACAAGACTACGTAGAGTCGGTTCTGCAGCGATTCGATTCTGTCAATAACTTTTGTAGCACAACATATGTTGAGTATTTGAGACACTATTTTAATTACACGCTTTATATTAGCTTCACTTGTATGTTTGTATATTTGTATGTTAATAAAAAAAATACCTTAAAAGCACCCCATGCTTTTTTTCCATTATTTTGTACTGTTTAGTTTGGTTTTCCATGGAAGCGTGGTTTTTAGTTTTTTTAAACTATTATTTATTTTAATATAAGGTTAAAATGCAATTTTATAGAAATGACAATATGCCTAACAAAATTATTTTTAATGAAATTCTGCCATCTTCATAGTATGCCAAGTGAAATTGTACCAAATAATCGTCGCTTTAAATAAATGTTATGCTAAACGAAAATCTGCGGAATGTTAAGTCTGCCAAAGGTAATTATGCTTAGTAAAATTCTGCCATCTTAAAAGTATGCCAGCGTGAAGTCAGACATATAAATATTTGGCCAAACAATGATTATGCTAAACATTTTTTATGCCTTACAAATATTCGTTTTAAGAAGATTATGCCAAGTGTGTTATGCCAAATAAAATTCGGAGCATCAAGTTTCTGCCAGATAGAGGGACCCGTGCCAACAGATGCGTTTCATAATTATATAAGAGAACTCGAGACTATATTTATTAATAATTTTGAAAAAAATATGAAACAAAGGCCGGGTAGTACTCTTTATGAAATTTTAAATGACATACATTTTGATTCTCCCTACCCTTGTTTCCCAAAACAATATTTAATAAAACTTTTCAATAAATTCAGGATTTTTTCTACATTAAAATTTAATAACCAAGAATTTAAAAAGGGTAAGAAATTTATAAAAAAAATATATAAAAATAAAACACATGTAGCTTTTAAAGATTTTTTTTATTTTACCTACACACTGACCTCTATAATTATATTTTAAATGTATTTGCACAGTTAGCACCAATTTATTAAAAACATATTTTACCTTTATACGATACAATTTTAAACTATCGAACATATTCACAGTTCTCAATCAAATAGACACAAATAGTTATGTTAATTTAATTTTATCGAAGACGCAGCTCTGCGATTGCTGTGCGATCGCGCGGTACGAAGCAATCACAACTGTACGCTTGAGCATTTAGGCACATTTTAGCATGCAGCGGTTGCTTACGCGACGGAGTAGGCTATTATAGCAGTAGGTATTTGAAATTTTCTACTGAGTGAAGTATCTGTTACGTAGTAACTATTTAGTCATCTGTGGCTCTGCCTAGTTTGGGATCAGATAACAGTGTGTTGGTTGTCCTAAGATATTTATTTTTTTATATTATCCATTTTTTGGGTTTCAGATATCATCTGAGTCAATGGTATTGATGTGTTTTTTAGTTTCAAAACTGCGATATACAAAAATAGGTATTCAGAATGATATTGTTGGTTAGATAAATTTATAGGTGGAAATATTTTCTTGAAAAAGGATCCTGGGGCGACAATTTTTATAGCTGTGTAATGTGCTTTTGAAAACTTTTATCCGTTGCAATTCAGTCCGTAATAGACAAAGAAGGGGTGTAACACATTGCGGATTATGAGTTGTATGTACACCTCCCTTCAATACAGTGATTGAAGGGAGGGGTACAACTCATAACCCATAAAGCAAGAACCACAATTTTATGAAAATATTTGGAAGTGTTTTTCCTGTTTCTTATATTTTGGAAATTTTTAGACTGGGAAATAGAGGTTCTATTGTATTCTCATCGTAAGTTTACTATTTACCAGTTTATTTCTGACAACAACAGGATATTGATTTTCTAGTTCAAATGCAAATTTTTGTTTAATGAAATTTGTTATTCGAACTTTTATAGGGTCGTGTACTGCCCTCAATAGCATAGTTACAGTAAGCCGTATTAATGTCAAAAATGAGTTAAATATACAGCCGTGATCACGATAACGAGATCTACATTTTTATCTTACCCATTACGTTTGGATCGCTTTTTAAACCAAATTTGGTATTTAAAAATTTGCAGTAAGTCGAGCATTTTTTTTACATCACAAAGCATGATTACAGTGGCTACACTTACTGCATAGGTTCTTATTCAGTGTCTCTCGGCCAAAGTACAGTATGACATCTATACCACTAATATGCTAAGTAATTTACTGTATAAAAAATCGGTATAAGCCTAGCAAATAGACACTAAGAAGATATACGGTTTTGATCCTAAGCAGTTTCCCAATATTTACTAAATTAGTAATCTAGTCATAAAAACAGTAAGCTGCGATACTGCATGTATGCTTAGTAACGATCCTAAGCGTAGATTCCAGATTACTTACCCCAAAGACAGTTCGATGCGTTATTGCGTTTATGTTAAGTAACGTAATCAGATCTTACATAAGGTTACTTATTATACTGAGAGCATGTAGCCATCCTGTGTTCATGTTTAGACAGCAGTTGTAGCAATAACGGTCAGGTGTACTTAGCATGGTTGCAGTAAATTAGCTATACTGCACTCATGCTTAAGAAGTACATACACATAATATGATCTTATAACTTGTTATAAGAATTGTAAGTCGATTTTACTGCATGTCTAAGTACCTGCGATATAATGCTACGTCATAAATACAGTGCAGTAAAGTTGCTTCACTGTGAACATAATACGTCATTGTAAATAAAAGTCGTACAATTTATTTTATAATACAAGCAGTAACTTGGTCGGAGAAAGAATAATTTCAATTATGTCTTTTCCTCGAATACTTACGTAAATTTTTTGACTATTTATGCTTGACGATTTGCGGCAGTGCTGGGGGCGCGGGGGTGTGCGGGACTGTGCGGGGAGGCGAGGTAGGGGCACTTGACTGAGGGGCAGACAGTTGCTGATTAGTTTTAGTGTAGAGTGCACGCCCGGTTATCACCGCGTTGGCGCGAAAATATAAGGTAAATAATTACTCGTATATTTTATTCTTGTTTACTTGGTTTGGGAAGTTGGTAGGTCACGTAGCTTCTAATTGAATAAACCAATTCTGATAAGTTCTTTCTTTAAATATCTGATGTGGTCGGGATGCTTAAATTTGTGTTGGGTACGTATTAGACGTGTGTCAGGGATTTTAAATAGAAACTTATTACTATGTTTTAGTCCCAGTATTCACTTCTGCACCACACTACGAGCATCAGGCAAAACAACAACTTTCGGGAGATTCATACCAGCCTGCATCATTATTTTACAAGCCTTGAACTAAATGCAAATCGAGGTAAGTGCTTAGTAGTTACAACTTAAATATTTCCTTATCATAAGGCTGGAAACAGTGCTTGTCCACCGTTGTTAGTAATACCAACAAACAAACTGCAAGCAAATTATTTATTTTGTTTCAGCGGAACAATGAGTTCTCGGCGAGATCTAATAATGTCTAGAGTGCGGCGAGTGGTGGAAGATGCTCAGGATCCAGGAACTGTACCTAATTTACTATGTACTGAGGTAATGCCGATATCACCTAATTCTAGCTACTCATTTGTGGAGAATTCAGATTTTAGTGAAGATGATTTGAGAAATGATAGTTTTTTGAAACTATGTCGCAAAAAGACCGTCGCAGTCGAACCCATTCATGAAACTTCTATTATTATTGAAAGAGCCAGCTCACCATTTTCATCTACTACAAAAATAACACCTGTAATGACAACTGAAAGGCGTATTTCACCGAGAAAATCATGTAACAAACCATCAGCTTCACATACAACTGATTATTTTTCTGATAATGAGGATGTTTATTTGCCCAAAGATTTCGATTCCGATGACAGTGTAAAAGACAAAAACTATTGTGTTACTGAAGAACTTGACACTACTGATTTAGATAGTTCCATTGAAAAAATGATGTTATAAAAAAACACAAAACTAATAAAAGCAAAATAAAGTTACATAACCAAAGAAAATGTGATAAAAGTGCTGAGGCTGAAAGAAACATCCAAGGTCCTGAAGATCAAGACCAACAAACAAATATCCAGGAAAATAGAGTTGAAACGGAGACAATTACAAGTGGTTCACAACAAACTATTACTGAAAAGGAAATTGTTCAAGAAACAGACAGTAAAATAACAAACAAAAAAGAAACACAAGCTACGTCAATACTTCAAAGCGAGGATACGATAATTGGAGCTGCGAAGACTACTTTGACTAAGAGAGGTAAGATACGTAAAAGGAAAATAATAGAAGAATCGCCTGCGGAAAGAGAAGAAAAGAAAAAAAAAGTATGATAGTAAAGCTTTCCCTGAAAGAACCCTGTAAACCTACATGTAAGAAGCTTTGAATAGAATAGAATAGAATATATTTATTGTAAAAACATGAGTATACATCAAAAATATGTGCAAGGTCTTAAAATAATAGGTTGATCTGCATGTTTTGCCATTGTGGCGTACAAAATAACATTTTTTTGGATGAATAAATCCATAAAAAATTTAAAAAATCTTGATTCTACACAGCAAACTAATAAAAAAAAAAATATTCCTAATGCTAATTGAAAAATAAAACAAAGTATTTTTTTTTTTTTTAACAAACACGAGGGGCAAATTGTGAAAATGTCATAATTAAAGGAATCTATTTAATTAATTGCGTTCATTTAAAAATTCCGATATGGTGTAATAGCACTTGGCTATAAGATATTTTTTTAAATTTATTTTAAACAGGGCAGTCGGCATTTGTCTAATAGGTTTAAACATTAGTATGGAACAACGTCAGGTGATTAATTCGACTTACTCGGCCCTAGATGCAGCAGGAAAAGGCATGTTCATCAAAAGCAATGTCAGCGTCGCGAATGTCAAATCTCGAAAAAATATAAATAAAGAGCCAAAACGAAACCAAACCTTTAATTACTTTTTTACTGTTCGTGGTCATGAAAGTCCAGTGCAGGTATGTAAGACGTTTTTTTTGGCAACATTAGGTTACAATCCTAAGAATGACACAAAAGTTTTTCGAGTTCTTCATACAAGTGAAGACGATGACCTCAAAGACAAACGTGGACACTATGACAGGTCGTCGCTGTCAAAGGATAAAACCTTGATAACTTCACACATAATGACTTATAACCCTGCAATATCGCATTACCGCCGTGAACATCCCCCGCATCGTTTGTATTTACCCAGCGATATCACTGTCACAATGATGCATGCCGATTTTAACAAAATATACACAGACTCTGCATGCTCTTACGAAGTTTACCGAAGAGTCGTAAAGAGCCACAACATTTCCTTCGCCGTACTGGGCAATGAAGAGTGTGAACTTTGTGCTGTATACGACATACATGCTTGCGAATTCAATAAAGCTCCTAATACAACTTGTGATACATGTAACAATCATGTTGAACATCGCCAACGCTATACAGACAGCAGGAAGGCGTACAAATTGGACAAGAAAAACGTAGAAGAATATAAAGATAATGATACCGTTTATGTATGTGTGGATCTTCAAAAAGTGGTAATGCTGCCTCGCATGGACAGCTACAAAGTAGCAATATTCTGTCCTCGTATTATTGCATTCAACGAGACGTTTGCTCCTTTAGGTAAATCTACTAAAGAAAATACTCCTTACGCTGTCTTATGGCACGAAGCCATTTCAGGCCGAAATGGTCATGACATTGTTTCAACATTTAGAGCTTTTTTAATACACCACCGGAACAAAAGTCATTTTGTGATTTGGGCAGATAACTGTTCGTCACAAAACAAGAACTGGACACTCTTTTCGTTTCTTGTCAATGTTGTCAACAGTGATTTAATTGAAGCACGCTCTATCACTATAAAGTATCTAGAACCAGGACATACATTCAATTCAGCTGACAGCATCCACCACCAAGTGGAGCAATCTCTTCAAAAAATGAAAAATGTTTGCGACTTTAATGACTATGTAGAAGCCGTTCGAACCTCTAACTCAGGATTAAATATTCTAAAATTAATGGATGTCCGTGATTTTTACAAATTTTGTGACTTTCATTCTGAACAAAAAATGCGTGCATTGAAAGACCGGGAATACGTTAAGAATTTCACTGTGGTCAAAGTCGTCCGTGGAGAGTACAATTTGTTCTACAAAAAATCTCACGCTGATGAGGAATTCAGGATCTTAAACTTTTTACAAGCCAAAATTTTAAAAAACAAAAATTTCCCTTGTGCTGAACAGAGAAGTTCACCAAGGGGTATCGCCTCATCACGAAAAGAGAGAATTGCCAAAGATCTCGTTCCCTTAATGTTTACCCAGCCGAAGGCAATTCTGGTTTGACTTGCCAGTTGACGATGCATCTTTGAATCTTTCCAAGGAATTTGACGACTAGTTCTCGCCTTCGTGTTTTCGTAAGAGTTGATTCCTAATTCATTGAATATTTTAATTTTGTTACAATGTTAATGAAGAAAGTTTTATTTTTTATCCTAAATGGTTATAACTTTTGTTATTTACGGTGTATCCATAAGTGTTGTTCGATAAATCTATAAGTGTTGATTTGATACCGAAGAAAGGATTTTTAGTTTATTTGAAATTTAAAGCTACTTTAAATAATTCATTTTGCCTTACATTAGCATCTGTGATTCTAAAGTAATTAGTATTGAGAAGACTGAATAATACATATTAAGTTAACTTGAGTGATTATTAATGTAAGAAAATTAAATTCCTAGTTGTGCCATTTTTTTACTGAAAAGACTGATTCAATTAAGTAAAATTAAGAAACGTTATTTTGTGATTTATTATGTGATCAAGCGCAGGCCACACCGCTAGCTAGCAAGCAAGCGAGCAAGCCAAGCGGGCATCGATTCACCTCTTTTTATACTTCGGTTCACACCGCGAACTACAGAGATAAGCCACGTCAGCAAAACAAATGCTGCGAACGAAATATACGACGATGCAGCGTTCGCTCGCTAGCTGGCGGTGTGGCCTGCGTTTAAGGGCTACTTAATTGTACGAAAGAAGTTCGATTTAAACTAAATGTGAATTTCAATCCCTAACGTATCATGATTTGTCAAATTTTATTGCTAGGTTATTTTCAGCAACAGTTAATAACCGATGTCTAAAACAAGATTATAAAAATTTTCAAATACATTAATTAAAACCAAAAACTAATCGTTTTATTATCACTACAGGGTCATAAAATTAAACTTATAAACCATATCAATTTAATCATAAATTTATATGGTGACTTGCATAAATACCGTAAAAAACACACTTACTGTGATTATGCTAAGTGTTACCTATCAGAGAGCCTCTAGGAGATACTAAGTATAACTAAGATAATGAATTTATTTTGTCTTTCAAGTACTCAGTATTGGTTTCCAAATAAGTAATAGATGGGTCCTGAGGTCCTCTTTCATTTAAGGTATCAACCATCATGATCTGATTATAAACAAAGGATTTATGGAAGATTTTCTCACCAAAACTTTAACCGCGTTTTTCTCGAAACCGTCTAGAGCGTACTTACTGCACCTATGCTATTGACGGCAGTGTAGCAATCGGGGATTTACATTAATTATTGAGCAATGAGCGATAACAACAGAGCCTTTTCTTTCAGTTCCAACTGTAAGTTTTCCTTCGCATTGTTTGCAATATCAATATCCTGTAAATTTGACGGTATAATTATCACTCGCTGTATTATTTTTAAAAATCCATGTGCATCGATTTGACGTATGTAGTATACCTCCAAATATATTCTCTCATACAATCCGTCCATTTATTTATCGGCATTCGTTTCATATTACGATATTTAACGTTAAATTTGGTTTGTTTCTCAATCACGCAAAAATGGCTGAATGGATCTGGATCGAAAATGGCACACAGAGTATATATTACCTATATAACCTGGACTAATACATTCTTACCAGAGTTACGTCCTCCTGCGTTAATATCCGACATCCACGTGAGCGTAGCCGCGGGAAAAAGCTAGTTATTTCTATAAATTTATTTTATAACTGGTTAACTTATTTTAACATTTATCTACCTCATTTTAGTGAACCAATATCCACCAAGACCAGTGAACCTCAGAAACTTGCACAAACAGGTAAAGGAGATGGCTAAATGAGTGCCCTCAATTTGTATTGGAATCTCACATTAACTCGTAATATTTAAATATTCATTTATTAATTATTGAGTGTTTAGTAATTTCTAAGAACTTTAGTGAACTGTTTAGCATAAAAAAGTATCTTAATTGCTTTTTAAGCTTTCCATTGATGTGTCAAGGGGAAATAATACAATACTGCAAGCTAGGGAGGAGTCATAGCGCTTTTCCAGAATGTCAAATTGAAACTATACTTATATCGATTTTTGATAACTGCTATCAAAACGATTTATTGTCTGAAACTAAGAACTGGCAATCAGAGTTTTTAGCGGGAGTCGACGGCGTTCAATTCGGTGTCCTGTTTAGTTGCTTGTTATTGTGTTTTCAGCAGGTTTTGATTCGGAAAATAGGGTTGTTTTTAAAGTGTCAGGTCAGTCGGAATGTGCTCCTTCTTTTAATCTTACTATCGATATTCTGTCGAAAAACATAAAGTAATAATAGTAATAGTGGACGAAAAAACCAAGTTTTTTTTCAACTCTTTCGATTATTTTATCGATTCTTCTACACATGAAGTTCAATCCCATCTCTATCATAAAAACCAAACGTCAGATGTCAGACGTCATTTGAACGCTTTGCCGTTTGCTTGTTCGCTGTGTTTTTTATTTTGAATTTTCACTGACCCAGGCTTGTTTAATAGACTTATTGTGTGTCTCTACACGGTCTCGACTTTCAATAAAATCATCATGCGATACATAAACTGCGGTAATTCAGAAGCTACGTTTGCAGTTTCTATACTTATTGACGTAGGAGTTACGTGATAGCGATTTTATTTTTACAATTGTAAAGATATGAAAAGTTCCTGAAACAGTTTTTATATGAAATACTAATATTCAACTATTCAGCTTTATATTATACACATATTTATACATTGCCAGGATGTCGCCTGTACTTCAATTTAGCCATGCCCTTTCGAATACTTTCAGTATTGGTTTTGTTTATTATTTAGAATCAGTAAATAGATGTTCCTCGTTAAAGATACAGCTCTTTAAAAGTTGTATAAACGAATGTATGTTGTTAACATACTATTAGAGTTCCTTGTTTTACAATGAAACCCCAAAATACAATGATGATGTTTATAATCAAGTTTTCAGGCCAATATTTTCAAGTTTGCATTTTCTAATACTTGAGAACATGTAAAGATGATATACATATGTATGTAAAACAATGACTCATATATACATATATTTATACATGTTTTACAAAGGCATTATAGATAACTTACTCTAAGTTATTCTTACTCTTACTTGCACAGCTGAACCTAGAAAATGTGTGTAACAGTGTAATAAGTGTGTTCGAAGTTATCTATTAAGGAATACACAATGTACCTTTTATCATTGTTGCAGGTGGTTGTTTTAGGGAAATACGTTTTACGCCTGAAGGCTTTGGCAACAATGATAAAAGGTACATTGTGTATTTATTTTAATAATTATAGTAAATGTATTTAATTAAATTTGTTATTTCTAATGACAAGACCTCTTGACAAGATTTTTATTTGTTTCAGCACCTAATATAATAAATCTGAAAAAATATTACAAAGTTACGACAAAAGAAAGATAAATATGCCACACGACTGAAGAAAGCCTTGAAACTTTCCAAAAATACAACTTCTCAGAAATGTTTACAAAAGCTTACGACATTGGCAAACTTTTTTACGATACTGCAATTTCGCGAAATATCAAAAAGAAAAATGGGAAGACGGTTCACGAAAGACGAAAAATTCATGGCTCTTAGCATTTATAAACAAGGCCCAAAAGCATATAGATGGCTCAGTAAAATTTTTATTTCGCCGTCCCCTACGACACTGAGTCGACTTATTTCTTGTGCTGGTCTAACACCAGGATTAAACAAAAAAATATTTACCCAGTTGAAGAAGATGATCCAGAACATGACAGAAAACGAAAAGTTGTGCATCCTTTTATTTGACGAAATATCAATAACGCCTCATTATGATTTTAATAGAAAAAGAGTTGCAATTACTGGATATGTTAATAATGGAAAACAAATACAGAGAAACATTGCGGATCATGCGGTCGTGTTTATGATAAGGGGATTTATGAAAAACTACAAACAACCATTGGTTTACACATTTTGCAAAAGAACAACTCCCAAAGCAGATTTAAAATTTTTAATAAAATATAATGAGTTGCAACAATGCGGATTAAACATTCTTGCAACAGTCTGTGACCAAGGCACAACAAATGTCAGTACCATAAACGGATTAATAGAAGAAACTCGGGTTAATTATATAAGAAGAAATCAAAATTACAAACACAACTTATTTGAAATTAATGGAAAGGAAAATATACCCCTATTGGATCCCCCACATCTAATTAAAGGCATTAGGAATAATTTAATCACGAAGGATATAAATGCGTTATAGAAAACGAAGTAAAAGTTGCAAAATGAGAACATACATATAATAAAACTTCATGAAGAGAATCATTATTATTAAGGAATAAGATTAATGAAAAATATAACAGAAACCCATATTGATCCAAAGAAAATCCCTAAAATGAAGGTTAAGATGGCAACCCAAATATTCAGCAGAACTGTTAAAACCAGTATGGGACACCTAGCTGGTGAATAGAAATAAATTATAATCAGAAAATCACACATTCCTGATTCAAAAGTATTTCCCTACAATCTAATTTCTTATGTTTATAATGGATGATTATTTATCTATCATAAATTCATCTCACTCCAATAAGTAGTTGATCGAAACTTCGAAAGTAAAACTAACTACAATAAGCTTACATGCTTTTATAAGCTTACTTTTAAATTTATTTTAAAACACCGATTATCTGATCAGTATTAATTAATTTTGATTTGCTGTTTGTTTGAACACCATAAACTCATTTTTCTACAATTAATTTTATTTCTAATTTTTCTGACAGAAATATGCTTCCAGTGGAGTGCAAAGATACCGCCGAAGTCGTGCTGTTTTTCGACGAACTCTTCGACTCAATGAATGGTAGTCAGGACAACTCAAAAAAAAAGAGCGGAAAATTACTTTTAAGAGCAGTCACACCAAATTCTGAACACAGTAAAGTATGAGCAAGGGCCAGAAATATATTAAAATCGATTAAATTCGTCACTAAAAAAGGAAGGGAAGGTAGTCTGCCATCGGTAACTAACTGGTTACGTACGCTGGAAGGTATTGAAGTTCTGAGACATAAATTATTTCAAGAGTATAAAGTTAAATCATTCTGGATGCGACACTTAAAGCAAGATCCATTAGAGAATTTTTTTGGATGTATACGTCTCATGGTTATAGAAATGTATCTCCAACACCATCAGGCTTCGAATCAGCATTCGCTAGTTTGTTGATAAATAATTTATCAAGTGATCATTCAGTAGGGTCAAACTGAGAAGAATGTGACTGTAAAATTTTTCCGTCTATGCACTGGTTACCTACTAATTAAAGATTTAAATGTAATAACACAAATCAATGAAATAGATTTCGATGACATTAATTGTGAAATTATAGATTTTATTGACAAAAGGAGGAATCCAAGAATCATAAGCCAACTTAGCTACGTAACCGGTTATGTATTGAGAAATGCAAAACAAAATGTATTTAAAAGTTGCAAGAAATGTAAAGAAATTTTATTTAATCACGATGAAACAGATCTAAATGAATATATAAGAATTAGAGAGTTTTCTTCATTCAAATCACTTACTTACCCTTCCCTAAATACTTTAAAGCTATTTTCTGCCATACAAGACGTGCTTACTTCTATTTTTTTAAATAAGAGTGACTTGCCTTTCATTAAAAGTTACACAAAAACAGTTTTGTAAACGGTAGTCGATTTTAACTTTTTGACTTGCCCAGACCACCGAGAAGAATTGATTGACTTTTTATTTTAATTCTGTTCTAGATTTTTTATTAGTATCTGGTGTCGTGATGTGAATTTATTATTAAATAGCACCAGGACAGAAAATGCAGACAATGAAACTACCGAAGAATTAGCTGTCGTATATTATAAGAAAAGACATAAATAAAATCCGTAAGTTAATAGTGTTTATAGTTTATATGCAATGAGTTTTATTTTTATCCCCATAAACTCTGAATTATTGTATTCATCTACGTTTTCTCTGCACTGTTAATAAATTGCTCTGTACTTTCATAATCATCAGTTCAGAGGAAACAATAGATGAATTCAGCATAACATAATTATTATGATGTTCTGCAAGGGAACCAACTGTAGAAGCAGTATACTTTCGCTATAGCTATAGTTATAAACATGGCCAGTTGTAGTTCCTAAAATTATCAATAGATGGCGCCTTTCTGCTATAGCGACTGACTACTCTATTTACTGTTATTATTATTGTGGTTATGCTGATATTATTCTGAGTTCTCTTGGACAATGGTCCAAGAGATAGAATTAATGAATTTAAAATAATGAAAATATAATTTATGACAATGTAAGAAATATATTTATATAATACTTCAATACTGTTTCCGTGGAGTTTTTTGTCCTTCTTCTCCATAAGACCTAGTTTTGCAACGGACGACTAGCTTTCTAATTAATTGATGACAAGCCTAATTGAAATAAATGTCTAGTCTTGTCTTTCTGTGCTTTACTTAATGAAACCCTTTCCCAAGAAACCATATTCATAAGAACCTTCATACACAGTAAATAAGCCGTAACCATTCTGACATTCAAAGCTTGATATTTGGTTTATGTATGTATATACATAATATATACATATTATTTTAGTATATAACTTAATATATACATATATATAATGCTTAAAGTTATACACTACCAAATCTATCACGCGCATGACATTTTCATTGACAGCTTGTGTCCACTTCATGCGGTGCACATTTCAACCGGTAACGGGGACCCTATCGGAGGCCGGTGGGCCTCGGAGTCCCAAGCTGGCCGGCGATCGGCCTCGTCCACGCCGACGTACTGGTGGTGGTGTTGTCGGCGGCGAGTATTCGTCGCTCGAGCTCGACGCAACTGCACCGGCCAGTCTGGAGCAGGATCCGGCAACTGCGAGGCGGAGCTGAGCGACGAACCCGAACATGTTGGGTGTGCGTTCTGTTGTCGTGCCGACTTCGCGCCAGCATTTTTGTATTTTCCGTGAATTGTTATTTTGTCTTGCATCCTGCACATTTTTGGTTATTGTACCATTTTTAGCACTCCACTGCTGTTGTTCATTATTATTATTTCTTTTGTGGACATATCGGCGAATGTGTGGCACTGGTAGATATAATGCTCGCTGTTACAAAATGCACTCTTCTTTTCTATCCTTGTTGACGTTAGAATGAAAAGCCTTAGCTTTAATGGCTGGTTTCAGTTGTGAAGATTTTATATTGTTGCTTTCGATCATTTTCAGTGATCTAAACCTTAACTCCAGAAAATCTCTCAAATCTTGCCAAGTGGGCAGGACGCAATTGTTCTTACTGAGTTGTTGTTCCCACTGCTTCATTGATTCTGGATCCAGATTGGACACAACTAAATAGTTGACTATCATGTCCCATTTGTCAGACTCAACACCTAAGTTTTTAAGGCTTTCAGACAAGTTAAAGTTGTATCTACCGGATGCTTCAAACCCAATTAGGCCATTATTACCGAATAGGTGGTTCGATGATCGAACCCGCAGTTTCAGTATGTATTGATTTTTGTGTAAAAAGAACTCTCAAAATTGCGTTACAATTGAACCTATTGTTGTTCGCTTCACTAAGTCTTGCCAGGCATCATCATAATTCGCATCTGTTGTAGTAAAATTGCGCAATATTACTTCTGGTTCTCTTGATAAGTTGCTTTTCAAATAATGTAGCTTCTGTTCTGGTGACAATTTCACATTTATATGAATTAAGGAAGAATACAAGTCGTTAAATATCTGCCATTCCTCATATTTGCCGCTAAAGGTGGGTATTTGAATTTTTGGTAATTGTTTTTCGTTAGTGTCTGACCTTTGATCTTCAGAAGCACTAAGCATTGAAGTTTGAATCGTTGAATCGCGAAACGGCTGAAGAGCTTCCTTTATAGATGACTTATATAGTACATAAAATTCTTGAAATATATCGTATGTCTTGTCTTTAAAGTATGGATCTTTTCTTTCTTCATCTTTAGTTATACTCAAAATAATGCTTTTGTGTCCGTCCCTAAAGTTCTTCCAAAGCTCTTCTAGCAATTCTAGCCTCGTTTTCAAGTAAGGTTTCCTGATCCTCTCTTTTGGTGACTTAAAGTTCTTTTCTGCAGTCATTAGATTTTCTAATAGTTCATATTGATACACCACAAGATCTTCCACGGTAATTCAATTCAATTCAATTTATTTATATCAAAGAAAATCTCCATAAATTCACACTCCACAAAAAAGTTACAATCATAAAAAATATACTATATATAATATAATATTCATTATGTTATGCTGCATACTATAATAAAAACACGGATAGTCAACGGATTTCGTAACAAAAAAAATGCTCACTATGTCCACACGTAGAAGGGTATGTTGCACGTTTTACTAATTAGGCACTTATTTGTCATTTAAAAATCTCGTAATCCTGATCGGATTACGAGTTTTTACTCATAGAGTAATATAAGTATGAGGTCATTCCGTTCAAACTCGCGCAAGTATTTTTATTGGTTTTATTTTCTAATATTATTAAATTAAGGTGATATAACTTTATAACTATTTATAAAAGAACGGGGCTCCCCGTTCTTTTCAATGACAGCAGCTCACCTCTCTTCTAGTTTGCGAACACCTTGGAACATGCCGTTTCGATTTCCCTCGTGAATTTCTACTTCTAATATCCCATAGAGGTCTGATCATTCGTGATTCGTTGAAGTGACGGCCGCTCAGTGCGTGCTTTAAATGGTGAAAACAGCCAAAATCCGGAGGTATCAGACCAGGGGAACCCCCTTAGGGTTGGTTCCATGTCAGTATGTGGTACTTCAACAAAAACTCAGAAACAATACGAGCCTTGTAGGGTCTGGCATTATCATGGAGTAGCACAACATTTTTTAATATTTTGCATCTTAAATTGACCACGTCATCTAGAAAGCTAATATAACGATCCGTTGTCTGGTGGTAGATTGATAAGTCCTCTTTTTATTAAGTAGTAATAAGTAAAATAAGATGCCTTTCCTAGTCTATCAAATAAGTCTGTTATGTTGGGTAATTGGTATTTATCGTCTATTGTTATTTCGTTGAGTCTTCTATAGTCTACGACCATTCGAAACTTCTGTTCACCAGAAGCATCCATTTTTTTTAGAACTGGTACAGGAGCACTCTATGGTGAGTGTGATTCTGTAATTACTCCATTTTTTAATAGTTTATTCACTTGTTTTTGTATTTCCTCGTTTTGACTAGCAGGCTGTACAGAGCTGTGAAAAAATATAGACTCAACAATATTTTCAATTTTTATTTTAAAATAAGTACCAATTACTAAATATCGTTTCATTCAGTAAATGCTACAAAGTCACTACTCACTTTATATAAATTGATCATTATTATATTTTTGTGTGATGTAGAAAAACCAAATAATAAAAAAAAATCAATGGATGTTCGTTGTGAAGATTTATTCTTCGTTTGGCCCACTGAGTTTTGTCCTACATAAAAAAATCCTGGTTCGTCCCAAACAATATGCTTCCTTCGTCCCAAAATATAATTTTAATTTTTTATTCCCGCTTCGTCCTATTATATATTCCTTCTTCGGCCCATTTTTTTTTTGTATATGCCAAACTTACTTTTTTGTACAATCGGCAAAAAAGGGTTACTTAATATTAAATATTTAACATCAACTTTTTAAAACAACCGCTCCTCTCTGTCTTCTCTGCGAGAGAAAATTTGCCCGTATTATTTTATAATAACACTCTTTAGCCGCTTTTAGTGAGCAAGTTATTTGTAAACAACTGACGTCACTGGATTTTTTTCAAAAGAGCAGGTAAAAAAATGACCACCCCTTCTTTATTGCGTCCTTTGTTTGTTTGCTTGTATTGACTCATTTGGCCAATAGCATTAGTTTTCGTTATCTGCAAAATGGGATTCACGCTAGCTCCCGTGATGCACAGTGCATTCAGGTACTCATTCGTCACCTGGTTAAAGTGTGTGTAAAGTGAGATTGAGAATTGATCGAATTTGTTATAGGTAAGTTAATATTTTTATCTGAAGTATTATTAATAAATTAGAAGTTAAATATCAAATATTTGTTCTTATATTTAAATAATACTAATTAAGGTAACAATAATGTCAAGCTAATATGTAATTGCTAATAAAGAATAATAACAATAAACAAATAATAACTAAAAAGCTTATAAATAAATCATTTATGCTTTAATTTCAGTTGTTCTACAATGGAACCAAATCTTAGTTTACCATCTACCTCACGGGAGCCGATCACATTTATAGAATCCAGAAGAGGTGAACCTGTTCTGCTATATGGTGGTTTTGAACACACACAAAAACGAAAGAACAAAAATGGCTCAATAATTTGGAGATGTGTGAACAGAAAGTGCCGTGGTGGTATGGTTACAGTGAATAATAGTGTTCAAAAGATTTTAAATCATAACGTTTGCACACCTAGTCAATCAAAAAATTACATTAAAGAGGAATTACATCGCTGCAAGAAAGAAGCAAGAGCTGCGGATGGGAAATCGATCCCATCTATCTTTAATGCCGGTTTAAGAAGATTAAAGGACAGAGGAACCGACATTGTAGAAGAAAAATTACCAAACTTATGTAATGTTAAGGGCAGTCTCTACAGTGCACGTAACAAATCACAGCAAATCCAGAAATCTTCATTTCGAAAACCGTCTGATGTTCAAATTCCAGTAAGCTACAAATCTTTTCTATTTTTTGATTATTATTATAAGAAAACAAGAATAATAGCATTTGCTGAAGAAGAAAGCAGAAGACTTCTCCAAAACGTCAAACATTATCTAGCGGATGGTACATTTAAATGTGTGGTGAAGCCATTTAAACAATTGTATGTCATTTACGGTGATCTCGGGAGTACCAGTGAAAAAATTAATGTTGTGCCATTATTATATGTACTATTAATTAACAAAAAGGAATTCACATATGAAACTCTGTTCTCTCTTATTAAATCGCAAATTCCTGATTGGAATCCCATTTCATTCAGAACTGATTATGAAAAGGCGGCCATGAATGGTATCTGTAAAATATTTCCAAACGTCACATGCAAAGGCTGTTACTTCCATTTCTCTCAAGCTCTTTGGAAAAGAGCTAAGGCATTGAAACTAAATAAAAACAGAATGTTCAAGAAGCATATTGCTCTGTGTTCATCTTTAGCTTTGCTTCCATCAGAACTCAAATGTGATGGCTGGCTTTATATTATGGAAGATTGTCCCAGAACAGATAATATCGATAAATTTAATAATTATTTTGTGTCAGCGTGGCTTGATAATGAATATTTAAATGGAAAATGGGATTTTTATGGTGACACAAACAGAACGAATAACCCAGTAGAAGGTGGTAATGCTTGATTAAATAGAACATTTTCTGGAAAACTGAACATGATTAGTTTTTTGAATGTAATAAAAAATGACGCTCAATCTCGAGTGTTAAGTCAAGGGAGACCACGACATAAAGACGTTATTATGTATGACAAAATCATTAATGATTCAATAGCAGCTTTATTAAATGGTTCTATTTCCTTGGGACATTGTTTGGAAAAAATAAGCCCGTTTGTATTTTAATTGCAGTGAGTTAGACGTTGATTTTTACCTAGTTATATGTTTTTTGAAATTTATCTCTTAGTTTACTGTTGATCCAATTTTTATATTATTATATGAATGTTAATTTTAAAATGTTTGTTTTATCCATGATTGAGTAATAATCACAATTTTTGTTGATTTAATTTTAAATAGGGCATGGTGTTTTTGAAATTTTAAAATTATAAAAATGATTGCTTTTTTAAACGCTTGTTTTGATTACTCTCATTTAATTACTGGTCGGTAAAATTTTTGGTAATTAAAATAATATAATTGTCTTAAATATTGTTTATTACAGATCTGACTATTCTGTATACCTATTTACACTGTAGTAATGATAAGATGATTATTATACCATTTCTGTGATTTTGATTGTGATACTGGATAATAAAGATGATTTATACCTAAATGTTTAAAATTGTGTTATTATTGTTTCAAAAATTTCAAATAAGTACATTATTTTTTTGTTGACTGTACCTTTAATGTACTTGTTATTTGGGACGAAGCACAACTTTAATTGTGCTATGGGACAAACTAAGATTTTTTTGGAATGTGGGACAAAACTTCAGGACGAACGAAGAATAAATCGTTGTGAAAAATTATAAACTCAGCGTACATAATCAATGTAATATTTAGCTAATATTTTGTCCATTTACCCTTATTTTTAATAACGTCTATTAATCTGTTAGGTACGCTATCAATTAACTCTTTAATTACATTGGGTGAAACTTCAGACCAAGAAGATTTCTCAGTTTGAGTTGTTGAATAATATCCAACACGTACCGCGTACCTAACGACGACCCAATAGACGTATATGTTAACTCATAACTTTCAAATATTATTAACCCGCTTAGATGAAGTGGAAACAGCAGTCTCATTCAGTAGAGTTAATATATTATATTACACCAGTCTATGTTAGATACAACTGAATTATTTAATATTCTTAAGGACATTGAGAAAACAGACAAGTTAGCATTTCCTGTTACTATTGAAAACAGTTAAAATCGAACAGTGTATTGACATCAAAGATTATGTAAAAGGCAAAAAACTTTTATTATGTCGGTACTAACAGTCCAATTAGATGTCTACAATTATTATACCTTACATCCTTTCCCTATGTATAATATCCATATTAACCTAGCATTCTTACTTACTCCTAAACATTCCTACATCCTTGCGAAAGGGTCGAAAATAGTATCGCTTTCCCAGCCCTGCAGAGTAATAGACGAAGGAAAATTCCTTTGTTACGAGAGCGACGTTTCTCCAGAGGCGGAAAATAAATGCATCAAAGACTTGATGACGTTTTCTACGAGGATAACATCGTGCATACCTCTTCCCGTCAATTCATCACATATTAAGATAAAATCCATACAATCGGACTCTTGGATCATTTTCACAGGTTTTCCAACATCTCTAACAGAATATTGTGACAACGACATGACTATGATTAATACAAATAGTAATATAAGGTAAATTACAATAGTTCCTATGCTAACACAGTGCACATTCACAAGATGTCATTCACTATTTATCACTTCACTGTTATCTTTCAATGCGTGCGATAGGAATTGTAGATTTCCTAGGTCAATCTCGTTAAGGCTGATAATCTTGCGTAGTATGACGTCCTTTGGTGTTATAATACTGGGTAGATGTATGGGATGTACTGGGTGTTGGCTAAACGACATCATAACACTTAACAATGCCTGTGAGGTAAAACTTGGTACAGCAACAATAATGAAACGCCTTCTTTAGACAGGAGAAGTTGTCTTCCGCAGATTTCTAGTCCGCAAAGAAACTACTATAAAGGAGACGGATACGCTTTCATACAATCTTGGGCCTGGATGTAAAAAGATGAAATTGGTGTCTATTGATAAGTACTATATTATTAAACAATCACTGAACATTTTGCAGGTTTTGGCAATCTGAGAACCGAGTTAAATAAGATTTAGGAAAAGTGAGGTTTCGTAACAATCTACACATAACAGCTGATTTTTGAAGTGCGATTCCCATTCTTTAAAATACAGTTGGGGTGTTAAATATAAAGAATATAATTATAATTCATCATTATCATCATCATTTCAGCCGAAAGACGATTACTGCTGGTCATAAGTCTTCCCCGATTCGGGGGGGTTTGCCATAATCGCAACGCTTAGCAGGCGGGTTGGCGATCGCAGTGTGGTCGCAAAATGCATAGAGAACGCTGTTGCCAATTCTAAGTCCCTTAGTCACCTCTTACGACATCCACAGGAAGAAATAGGATGGTGCTATTCTTTACTATTCTTAATCATTATATAAGTATTTGTAGAAGGGCTGGTGGCTAAGTAATAACAGCCACACGGGTTAACCGATCAGGTTAAGCTACGCTTGCCGCGGTTGGTCCGTGGATGGGTGACCATCTTTACATACCAAGAGCCTTCCGTGCCTCGGAAAGCATGTTAAGCCGTTGGTCCCAGCTATCTTTCGTAGATCTTAGACAGTCGTTACGGGTCATCAGAAGCCCAGTCTGACAACCAGTCTTACCAAGGGATATCATATTACCCAGTAACTGGATTGTGGAACTCAGATAGGCAGTCACTCCGTGTAAAATACTGGTACCCAGCTGCATCCGGTTAGACAGGAAGCCGACCTCAACATAATTGGGGAAAGGCTAAGCAGATGATAATTTATATAGGTATTTCTAGAGTGAGGGAGAGAAAATAAAAGTGTACTTTAGTAATATTTTTTATTTATCTTCAATTATGATTAAATTGTCATCTAGAAACTGTGCAGGTGGTACTATATTATCTTGGTACCTAGCCCAACTAATTTACCATATTATTTTCATAACAAGAGGTGGTCTTTGATCCAACTACCAGCAAGCTTGGCAAACATGGTCACTGCATTTTACCTAAAAGATGTAAAAAGTGGTTAATAACAGATAACACGATTAAGTACTTTTAAAAATCTTGGTCCGATAGTTACTTAGTTCTATATAATGTATCTACATGGGCCTTTTAAATGTTTACCTATACTTTATTATACCATTCCTCATATTTGCCGCTAAAGGTGGGTATTTGAATTTTTGGTAATTGTTTTTCGTTAGTGTCTGACCTTTGATCTTCAGAAGCACTAAGCATTGAAGTTTGAATCGTTGAATCGCGAAACGGCTGAAGAGCTTCCTTTATAGATGACTTATATAGTACATAAAATTCTTGAAATATATCGTATGTCTTGTCTTTAAAGTATGGATCTTTTCTTTCTTCATCTTTAGTTATACTCAAAATAATGCTTTTGTGTCCGTCCCTAAAGTTCTTCCAAAGCTCTTCTAGCAATTCTAGCCTCGTTTTCAAGTAAGGTTTCCTGATCCTCTCTTTTGGTGACTTAAAGTTCTTTTCTGCAGTCATTAGATTTTCTAATAGTTCATATTGATACACCACAAGATCTTCCACGGTAATTCAATTCAATTCAATTTATTTATATCAAAGAAAATCTCCATAAATTCACACTCCACAAAAAAGTTACAATCATAAAAAATATACTATATATAATATAATATTCATTATGTTATGCTGCATACTATAATAAAAACACGGATAGTCAACGGATTTCGTAACAAAAAAAATGCTCACTATGTCCACACGTAGAAGGGTATGTTGCACGTTTTACTAATTAGGCACTTATTTGTCATTTAAAAATCTCGTAATCCTGATCGGATTACGAGTTTTTACTCATAGAGTAATATAAGTATGAGGTCATTCCGTTCAAACTCGCGCAAGTATTTTTATTGGTTTTATTTTCTAATATTATTAAATTAAGGTGATATAACTTTATAACTATTTATAAAAGAACGGGGCTCCCCGTTCTTTTCAATGACAGCAGCTCACCTCTCTTCTAGTTTGCGAACACCTTGGAACATGCCGTTTCGATTTCCCTCGTGAATTTCTACTTCTAATATCCCATAGAGGTCTGATCATTCGTGATTCGTTGAAGTGACGGCCGCTCAGTGCGTGCTTTAAATGGTGAAAACAGCCAAAATCCGGAGGTATCAGACCAGGGGAACCCCCTTAGGGTTGGTTCCATGTCAGTATGTGGTACTTCAACAAAAACTCAGAAACAATACGAGCCTTGTAGGGTCTGGCATTATCATGGAGTAGCACAACATTTTTTAATATTTTGCATCTTAAATTGACCACGTCATCTAGAAAGCTAATATAACGATCCGTTGTCTGGTGGTAGATTGATAAGTCCTCTTTTTATTAAGTAGTAATAAGTAAAATAAGATGCCTTTCCTAGTCTATCAAATAAGTCTGTTATGTTGGGTAATTGGTATTTATCGTCTATTGTTATTTCGTTGAGTCTTCTATAGTCTACGACCATTCGAAACTTCTGTTCACCAGAAGCATCCATTTTTTTTAGAACTGGTACAGGAGCACTCTATGGTGAGTGTGATTCTGTAATTACTCCATTTTTTAATAGTTTATTCACTTGTTTTTGTATTTCCTCGTTTTGACTAGCAGGCTGTACAGAGCTGTGAAAAAATATAGACTCAACAATATTTTCAATTTTTATTTTAAAATAAGTACCAATTACTAAATATCGTTTCATTCAGTAAATGCTACAAAGTCACTACTCACTTTATATAAATTGATCATTATTATATTTTTGTGTGATGTAGAAAAACCAAATAATAAAAAAAAATCAATGGATGTTCGTTGTGAAGATTTATTCTTCGTTTGGCCCACTGAGTTTTGTCCTACATAAAAAAATCCTGGTTCGTCCCAAACAATATGCTTCCTTCGTCCCAAAATATAATTTTAATTTTTTATTCCCGCTTCGTCCTATTATATATTCCTTCTTCGGCCCATTTTTTTTTTGTATATGCCAAACTTACTTTTTTGTACAATCGGCAAAAAAGGGTTACTTAATATTAAATATTTAACATCAACTTTTTAAAACAACCGCTCCTCTCTGTCTTCTCTGCGAGAGAAAATTTGCCCGTATTATTTTATAATAACACTCTTTAGCCGCTTTTAGTGAGCAAGTTATTTGTAAACAACTGACGTCACTGGATTTTTTTCAAAAGAGCAGGTAAAAAAATGACCACCCCTTCTTTATTGCGTCCTTTGTTTGTTTGCTTGTATTGACTCATTTGGCCAATAGCATTAGTTTTCGTTATCTGCAAAATGGGATTCACGCTAGCTCCCGTGATGCACAGTGCATTCAGGTACTCATTCGTCACCTGGTTAAAGTGTGTGTAAAGTGAGATTGAGAATTGATCGAATTTGTTATAGGTAAGTTAATATTTTTATCTGAAGTATTATTAATAAATTAGAAGTTAAATATCAAATATTTGTTCTTATATTTAAATAATACTAATTAAGGTAACAATAATGTCAAGCTAATATGTAATTGCTAATAAAGAATAATAACAATAAACAAATAATAACTAAAAAGCTTATAAATAAATCATTTATGCTTTAATTTCAGTTGTTCTACAATGGAACCAAATCTTAGTTTACCATCTACCTCACGGGAGCCGATCACATTTATAGAATCCAGAAGAGGTGAACCTGTTCTGCTATATGGTGGTTTTGAACACACACAAAAACGAAAGAACAAAAATGGCTCAATAATTTGGAGATGTGTGAACAGAAAGTGCCGTGGTGGTATGGTTACAGTGAATAATAGTGTTCAAAAGATTTTAAATCATAACGTTTGCACACCTAGTCAATCAAAAAATTACATTAAAGAGGAATTACATCGCTGCAAGAAAGAAGCAAGAGCTGCGGATGGGAAATCGATCCCATCTATCTTTAATGCCGGTTTAAGAAGATTAAAGGACAGAGGAACCGACATTGTAGAAGAAAAATTACCAAACTTATGTAATGTTAAGGGCAGTCTCTACAGTGCACGTAACAAATCACAGCAAATCCAGAAATCTTCATTTCGAAAACCGTCTGATGTTCAAATTCCAGTAAGCTACAAATCTTTTCTATTTTTTGATTATTATTATAAGAAAACAAGAATAATAGCATTTGCTGAAGAAGAAAGCAGAAGACTTCTCCAAAACGTCAAACATTATCTAGCGGATGGTACATTTAAATGTGTGGTGAAGCCATTTAAACAATTGTATGTCATTTACGGTGATCTCGGGAGTACCAGTGAAAAAATTAATGTTGTGCCATTATTATATGTACTATTAATTAACAAAAAGGAATTCACATATGAAACTCTGTTCTCTCTTATTAAATCGCAAATTCCTGATTGGAATCCCATTTCATTCAGAACTGATTATGAAAAGGCGGCCATGAATGGTATCTGTAAAATATTTCCAAACGTCACATGCAAAGGCTGTTACTTCCATTTCTCTCAAGCTCTTTGGAAAAGAGCTAAGGCATTGAAACTAAATAAAAACAGAATGTTCAAGAAGCATATTGCTCTGTGTTCATCTTTAGCTTTGCTTCCATCAGAACTCAAATGTGATGGCTGGCTTTATATTATGGAAGATTGTCCCAGAACAGATAATATCGATAAATTTAATAATTATTTTGTGTCAGCGTGGCTTGATAATGAATATTTAAATGGAAAATGGGATTTTTATGGTGACACAAACAGAACGAATAACCCAGTAGAAGGTGGTAATGCTTGATTAAATAGAACATTTTCTGGAAAACTGAACATGATTAGTTTTTTGAATGTAATAAAAAATGACGCTCAATCTCGAGTGTTAAGTCAAGGGAGACCACGACATAAAGACGTTATTATGTATGACAAAATCATTAATGATTCAATAGCAGCTTTATTAAATGGTTCTATTTCCTTGGGACATTGTTTGGAAAAAATAAGCCCGTTTGTATTTTAATTGCAGTGAGTTAGACGTTGATTTTTACCTAGTTATATGTTTTTTGAAATTTATCTCTTAGTTTACTGTTGATCCAATTTTTATATTATTATATGAATGTTAATTTTAAAATGTTTGTTTTATCCATGATTGAGTAATAATCACAATTTTTGTTGATTTAATTTTAAATAGGGCATGGTGTTTTTGAAATTTTAAAATTATAAAAATGATTGCTTTTTTAAACGCTTGTTTTGATTACTCTCATTTAATTACTGGTCGGTAAAATTTTTGGTAATTAAAATAATATAATTGTCTTAAATATTGTTTATTACAGATCTGACTATTCTGTATACCTATTTACACTGTAGTAATGATAAGATGATTATTATACCATTTCTGTGATTTTGATTGTGATACTGGATAATAAAGATGATTTATACCTAAATGTTTAAAATTGTGTTATTATTGTTTCAAAAATTTCAAATAAGTACATTATTTTTTTGTTGACTGTACCTTTAATGTACTTGTTATTTGGGACGAAGCACAACTTTAATTGTGCTATGGGACAAACTAAGATTTTTTTGGAATGTGGGACAAAACTTCAGGACGAACGAAGAATAAATCGTTGTGAAAAATTATAAACTCAGCGTACATAATCAATGTAATATTTAGCTAATATTTTGTCCATTTACCCTTATTTTTAATAACGTCTATTAATCTGTTAGGTACGCTATCAATTAACTCTTTAATTACATTGGGTGAAACTTCAGACCAAGAAGATTTCTCAGTTTGAGTTGTTGAATAATATCCAACACGTACCGCGTACCTAACGACGACCCAATAGACGTATATGTTAACTCATAACTTTCAAATATTATTAACCCGCTTAGATGAAGTGGAAACAGCAGTCTCATTCAGTAGAGTTAATATATTATATTACACCAGTCTATGTTAGATACAACTGAATTATTTAATATTCTTAAGGACATTGAGAAAACAGACAAGTTAGCATTTCCTGTTACTATTGAAAACAGTTAAAATCGAACAGTGTATTGACATCAAAGATTATGTAAAAGGCAAAAAACTTTTATTATGTCGGTACTAACAGTCCAATTAGATGTCTACAATTATTATACCTTACATCCTTTCCCTATGTATAATATCCATATTAACCTAGCATTCTTACTTACTCCTAAACATTCCTACATCCTTGCGAAAGGGTCGAAAATAGTATCGCTTTCCCAGCCCTGCAGAGTAATAGACGAAGGAAAATTCCTTTGTTACGAGAGCGACGTTTCTCCAGAGGCGGAAAATAAATGCATCAAAGACTTGATGACGTTTTCTACGAGGATAACATCGTGCATACCTCTTCCCGTCAATTCATCACATATTAAGATAAAATCCATACAATCGGACTCTTGGATCATTTTCACAGGTTTTCCAACATCTCTAACAGAATATTGTGACAACGACATGACTATGATTAATACAAATAGTAATATAAGGTAAATTACAATAGTTCCTATGCTAACACAGTGCACATTCACAAGATGTCATTCACTATTTATCACTTCACTGTTATCTTTCAATGCGTGCGATAGGAATTGTAGATTTCCTAGGTCAATCTCGTTAAGGCTGATAATCTTGCGTAGTATGACGTCCTTTGGTGTTATAATACTGGGTAGATGTATGGGATGTACTGGGTGTTGGCTAAACGACATCATAACACTTAACAATGCCTGTGAGGTAAAACTTGGTACAGCAACAATAATGAAACGCCTTCTTTAGACAGGAGAAGTTGTCTTCCGCAGATTTCTAGTCCGCAAAGAAACTACTATAAAGGAGACGGATACGCTTTCATACAATCTTGGGCCTGGATGTAAAAAGATGAAATTGGTGTCTATTGATAAGTACTATATTATTAAACAATCACTGAACATTTTGCAGGTTTTGGCAATCTGAGAACCGAGTTAAATAAGATTTAGGAAAAGTGAGGTTTCGTAACAATCTACACATAACAGCTGATTTTTGAAGTGCGATTCCCATTCTTTAAAATACAGTTGGGGTGTTAAATATAAAGAATATAATTATAATTCATCATTATCATCATCATTTCAGCCGAAAGACGATTACTGCTGGTCATAAGTCTTCCCCGATTCGGGGGGGTTTGCCATAATCGCAACGCTTAGCAGGCGGGTTGGCGATCGCAGTGTGGTCGCAAAATGCATAGAGAACGCTGTTGCCAATTCTAAGTCCCTTAGTCACCTCTTACGACATCCACAGGAAGAAATAGGATGGTGCTATTCTTTACTATTCTTAATCATTATATAAGTATTTGTAGAAGGGCTGGTGGCTAAGTAATAACAGCCACACGGGTTAACCGATCAGGTTAAGCTACGCTTGCCGCGGTTGGTCCGTGGATGGGTGACCATCTTTACATACCAAGAGCCTTCCGTGCCTCGGAAAGCATGTTAAGCCGTTGGTCCCAGCTATCTTTCGTAGATCTTAGACAGTCGTTACGGGTCATCAGAAGCCCAGTCTGACAACCAGTCTTACCAAGGGATATCATATTACCCAGTAACTGGATTGTGGAACTCAGATAGGCAGTCACTCCGTGTAAAATACTGGTACCCAGCTGCATCCGGTTAGACAGGAAGCCGACCTCAACATAATTGGGGAAAGGCTAAGCAGATGATAATTTATATAGGTATTTCTAGAGTGAGGGAGAGAAAATAAAAGTGTACTTTAGTAATATTTTTTATTTATCTTCAATTATGATTAAATTGTCATCTAGAAACTGTGCAGGTGGTACTATATTATCTTGGTACCTAGCCCAACTAATTTACCATATTATTTTCATAACAAGAGGTGGTCTTTGATCCAACTACCAGCAAGCTTGGCAAACATGGTCACTGCATTTTACCTAAAAGATGTAAAAAGTGGTTAATAACAGATAACACGATTAAGTACTTTTAAAAATCTTGGTCCGATAGTTACTTAGTTCTATATAATGTATCTACATGGGCCTTTTAAATGTTTACCTATACTTTATTATATTAATTAATACCGAACTACCTGCTAAATATCTCAAATATTATGTTCACTGATAACATGTGTGATTATTGGAAAGCGAGGAATACTGTCCTACCGTGATACAGTTTATACTATGATGTAGTACAGAGGTCAGTGTGAATTACTCTCTAACAACCAAACAACCATTTACGTTTGATATGACATCTTATTTGTTTGTTTTTTATACGTACATATACATGTACATTGTACCTAAGGTTGTTATTGTGCTACTAGAAATAAGAATGTTGCCCCAAAACGACCCACTGACCTTTTATTTTTTATTATTATTTTGTTAGTTTATTGGAGAAGGAAAAAATATTGTAAAGATTGCAAGCCAGCGTGGTAGACGTTGGTGAGGTAAATAAGAAGTGAGTAAGTACTTACAGATTGTGGTGTACGCCATTGACGAATTACTGCAAATCTCGACGATCTGTTGTATTACACCCATTAGTCGCTATGCGACAATTTACACAACGATCCATGGTGTCGCTTTCCAATCAGTAGGCTGTTCGTAGAATCCAAAATGACAAGTCTAAGTCCAACGTTTAAGCGGGGTTCTCCGTGTTGGGTATGGTAGCAAGGCAAGGGTCATACAAGAAAGTAGCTCCGAAGTCCGTAGAATGAAAGCAGGGGTTGAGGAAACAATAAAACTATGGGTGGAAACACGATACGCATATGCAATAAACAATATGAAACGAGTGAGTGTCAGCGTTATGTCATGCATGTCATGTCAGAGTTAGCACAGACTAAACATACAATAATCGATTAACAAACGTGGATCAATTTATGTTAATTATATAAATATTTAATTGGTTTAAGCTGTGCAGTATGTTATTTCTAATAGATTTAATTATTTTAATTGAATTAATCATCTGGTGAAGGCATCTTCTTAAATAGTATGAACGTTAATCGATTATAATTTAATCGTTATGCCATTTACTTGGGAACCTAAACTTAATTTTAGGATTTCTCATTTTCCAGATTGTAAATTGAGTTGATTTTTCAGATTTTGATATAGAATAATATAAGCTTTTTTTTAAACCATTACTCCACTTATTACATTTTGGCCCAGAAATGCCCGTCTCCTTTGTAATAGAACGTAAAAAAAAGGGGTACGTGCGGCTATCAGTAAAAACAAGAACAATTTCCAAAATATTATTTTATAACGATAATCATTGTAAAAGCACGGAGTACCGAACACTTTGACCGTCATTCGGCCGCCCCCGCCACCCGTCCCCGCTTCCCGCCAGTTCGGCTTTTGTCGTGAGCCGTGTGACAGAATGTTCGAATGCACGCTTGTGCGGCACACTGAATCAAGTCGTTTCTAGCACTCGCCGGCCGCTGCCGCGGCACCGCTCGCTTCGCTCGCTCGGCTCGTGCGTAGGAGGTCACAGTTTTAACCTAACCTAACCTAGTGTACTATGTGAGCTCGAGTTTTTGGTCAAAACATTCTGTTGGTAAAGCATTCACTGACGTTGAGTTATGTTGGCGAAACGTTCGTGGGTGTAAAGTCCTTTGGATGAAAAGTTAGTGGGTTAAAAATAATGTTTACCAACGGTTCATGGACCAATCGACTGTTGGTAAACCGTTACAGTTTGGGCAGAGCAATGACTGGTCGTTTTTCAGGACTTGTAAAGCGGATACAAGATATAGCCCCAGAAGCAAAATGGACGCATTGTGGAATTCATCGAGAGGCACTGACTTGTAAAAAAATCCAGCCAGCTTAGATATCACTCTCAAAAATGCTGTAAAAATCCTTCGTTGTCACTAGTACCATTAACAGTTCCATGATGGAACTACTGACTGTTTTTTTTAATCACTAGTTCCATTTTAAAAGAATCTGGAAATAATGGAACTAATGTTGAATTTGCAGATATCACTAGTTCCACATTATTACTTTAGGCACTTGTGAAATTTTTAAGGGTAGTAAAAACATTGGAGTTAAAAACACTTAGTTTTTATAATAATTATATTCAATAAAATCAACGAATATTTTTTTAGTCTACCTTTACTTTTTTTTAATAGGTATGTAGTGATCGAATAGAATCAGTAAAAATTTATTTTTTGAGAATGAATTAGTTTACATGGCGATACTTGATGAGACAGCCAGTGACATCTATCGGTCGTTTATTGTAATATCGGTTAATTTTTTCCATATCGGGAGGTAGTTAGAAAAACGTAAGTATATGTCGTCGTTGTAGTGCGAGAAATCAATGCAATGTGTTCGCAAGCAAGTTTATTCGGCTCCTCTTAAGAATACAAAAAATGAGTGCAATTCAAATAATTGAAAGGGGAAGGGGAAAAGTATTGTTATCATCAGGATGGCAGTATTACAAACATGTGATGTATAAAAATGGAACCAGCTTGTGGCGTTGCAAGCTATTTAAAAAACAAATGAAATGTGCAGGATCCGTAAAAATAGACACGGTAAGCTAAAATTAACTTACGTAAGTACATCATACAATCGAAATATTTAAGTTGAGTGACTATTCCATAGAACAATTATTTAATGCTATGCTCGGGTTTGCACAGTTACATTATTAAGAAATATATAATCAAAACGGCATAATGTCTTATCGGCCTAGGGCCGCTACTAGCTGTTACTAGATAAAGCGGTGTACCTACATAGTATATTATTGAGTAATGGTATAAGTTGGGTTTTGATGAATCCGACATGTATATTTTTTTAATGACATTACTCTTAGCTTTATGTTTAAGTCGTATTGTGTATAATTTCATGTTCTTTGCTTTTGTAAATGTTTATCTGTAAATGCCCTTTAAGTCCAATAAACATATTACTTATTTATTTATTATTTATGTATTATTTTTGCTCCCCCCTCCTCCCTTTTAATGTATGTGCCTTTTATGTACCTATTTGTTTTTTTTTTTTGCAATGTTTGATTTTATGTTATTTTTTTAGGACCAAACAAGCATTATTAAACAAAAACCTCACGACAATAATTGTGAGCCTGATGAAACGCAAAATTTGGTAGATTTCCAAATTGAGGAAGCTTGCCTTGAAGCGGCTCAAGGCAGAGAACCGGCTCCTAGGGTGTACAAATGGGCCTTGGTTCGTATAGCAAATCAAGGATTTGATTTAGCTACAAAAAATGCTGTTCCACCATTCAAAAGTAAACAGAGTCGCATTTACCGCCTAAAAAAAAAAATGCAAGCGTTAAAAAAATTAATACAAATGATCCAAATGAAGTTGAGGTGCCAAAACAATTTGAAAAAATTTTATTAGCTTATATTAGATTTCAATCAAGATAATAATAGAATTCTGGTCTTTTGTACTCCCGAAGGAAAACTGCACATGGGAAATGTTACGAATTTTTTTATGGACGGCACATTTAAATTTTGCCCGAAACCTTTCTCACAAATGTTTACTATTCATGCTGACATTGGCAGCAATAGTAATTTTACTAATGTCGTGCCCGTTCTATATGCGTTTATGACAAATAGAAATAAATATTCTTATACAATTTTATTTTCTCTCATAAAATCGCAGATACCCCAGTGGAACCCAAATAAAGTAATGTGCGATTTTGAGGAAACCACAATAAAGGCTCTTTTATCATTCAATGTTGGCATAGATGTTAAAGGTTGTCATTATCATTATACTAACAGCCTTTTTCGAAAAGCAACCAAACTGGGCATTACATCGAAAAAGGGGTATAACAGTAGTAGAAAAATCAAAAGGATAATTTCTCTTTGTGGCAATTTAGCGTTTCTCCCGCCAAATAAAATCGAAGAAGGTTGGAAATATATACAACAGGAAATGCCCGAAAACGAAGATTTAAATAAATTTAAAAAATATTTCGATACGTTTTGGATGAAACCAGACGTACAAAAATTATGGTGTGTTTATGGTGAGATCCATAGGACAAATAATGTCCTTGAAGGCTGGCATCATAATTTGAATACAAACGTCAATAAAAACGAGACAAATTTATTGCAGCTCTTACATATTCTTTATGATGATGCAATGTTAATGAAGTATAGAACTTATCTTCTACAAAAGTATGGGCAGAGTTCCCAACCTAAACGACGAAGAATTTACAGAGACAGAAATGACTTAGTCATTGAAGCCCAAATGCAGTTATTATCAGGCGAAATATCTGTGGGTCATTTTTTAGATAAACTTCGTTGAGCGCGTACTGTAGTAAATGTAATGAATCTGAATCATACATTAAAAAAAAATTGTTGATTTTATTGAATATAATAATTATTATAAAAACTAAGTGTTTTTAACTCCAATGTTTTTACTACCCTTAAAAAATTTCACAAGTGCCTAAAGTAATAATGTGGAACTAGTGATATCTGCAAATTCAACATTAGTTCCATTATTTTTATATTTTTTTAAAAACGGAACTGGTGATAACAAATTCAACATTAGTTCCATTATTTTCAGATTCTTTTAAAATGGAACTAGTGATAAAAAAAAACAGTCAGTAGTTCCATCATGGAACTGTTAATGGTACTAGTGACAACGAAGGGTAAAAATTGTTAACTTAATCAAGGCCCGTGCCACAAACTCTTGAATTTTTGCAGCTATTTGCAAAGAGCTTGGCAGTGAACACGAGACCCTGTTGTTACATACTGAAGTGCGTTGGCTGTCCAGAGGAAGAGTTGTTTCGAGAATGTTTGAGTTAAGACATGACATTGAGTTATTTTTGGTCGAGCAGGGACACGATAAGTACAAAGAGATGCTGACTGACTCTTTGTGGGTGCAAAAATTGGCTTACTTGTCAGATATCTTCACAAAATTAAATGAGTTGAATTTGGGACTACAAGGCCGTGATACAACCATATTCACTATGCAGGAGAAGTTGAGTACACTATAAAAAAAAATATCCCTCTGAACATTTTTGATTGACAAGTGTATTATGACCAGTTTCCGAATCTTAAACTATTTTTGCATACAACTTCTTCGACTTAAATGATGATTTAAAATCAGACATAAAATGCCAATTGCAAAATCTGTCGGCGGCTTTACACAGTTACTTCCCAGAAATATTGCCGCAAAGGCGAAAAATCGCGAAAGGATTGTTAACCCAGCTCCAGCTGGGTTAGCAATCCTTTCGCGAACCATTCCGTCGCCCACCTACCCATTTCTGATCAAGAGGAATTAATTGACATCTCATGCAATAGCAGACTCGATAATCTATAGATACATATGATATCTATAGATATATATGATAGAGTTGTTTTGCAGAGCAATCATTGGGTGACTTTTGGGCTAATTTAAAAGATATTTATCATATCAGCGAATCAACAATAAAATATTTATTGCCATTTTGCACGACCTTTGCGAACGCGGATTTTCGGCCATGACGAACTTAAAAACTAAACATCGTCACAGACTTAAGACGATTTAAGATTGAAGCTGACTGAAGGACAACCAGATTTTCAAGAGCTGCGCAAAGAAAAACATGCACATTTGTCACATTAGCGTCTTCGCCGATACATCAAATTATTCTGATTTTCACTATTGTACTGTAATTTAAAGATAATAAATAATAAAAAAATATATTTATCACTAGCTGTGCATCAGTTTATCCACATATTTTAATTTTAAGTCGCGTAGTTTATTTTTTTTTCCTTAATTTAAAGTATTTTGTAAATCTTATTTAAAATGAATATTCAACTTATACCTAAGTAAATACAAAGCATCATCCCTAGATACGATGGTGATGATAAGTTACTTAACCTCTTTATATCAAAATGTGAATATGTTATAAGAAGTTTTAGAGGGGAAAACAATCCAGCACAACAAACCTACATATTCCACTGTATAACAAGTAGATTAATAGGTAAAGCAGCCGTTTTAATTAGTGAACGTGAAAACGTCACCACCTGGGAAGCCTTAAAAGAACTTTTTTGTGCAACATTTCGGAGATCCTAGATCCAAAGCATGCATTAGCATTAAAGAGAATCTTAAAATTAAACAAGGAGACAAATACATAGATTTCTGCCATCGCAAATAAAATGTTAGGAGTTCATTAATATCCAAAGTAAATTTTGCAGCCAGCTGACGAAGGAAGGAAGCGAAACATTAGAGTCTGCATTAAGCGTTGTAACTGAAGAAGTCAATTTCCAAACTAGATAATTATTCCAAAAATAAACCTACAGCTAATAATAACCCTAATCATCCAAATAATCCTAAACCAAACTTTATGGCTCAACTTCGGCATAAGTTCGGTATTGCAACAAATAATAATCAAGGTTTTAGACCAAACGTCATTCCAAACCCTAATAACGCTAATAAAAAAATTGACATTCAGCCACAAGGCTTCAAACCCCGCGAAAATTCTTCAGAAAAAATTCTGCGAACGATAAATAACTATAAACAGTCAGGTTTCTTTATTTATTTATTTATTAAAACTTTATGCACAAGTAAAAAATACTGTACAAAGGCGGACAAGCCAATCCGAACCATAAATTCCGTTTCGGTATAAATAATCAGCCGCCTAGGCAAAACACGGATGTGTCAATGCGAACGGTGCAAAATAATATGTTAGATGAATCTGCAGATCTTGACATTAGTTACGAACAATTATGCTCACTCATCAATGAAAACTACATAGAGCTCATAGACGAAAGCGATCAAACAAACCAGGTACAAGTTGAAAATGAACCTGAAAATTTTCAGATAGAAACCTCTTCAACAGACGAACAGAAGTATTCAATTTGAACTATAATGGTCTTAGGCTACCACACATCTATTTACCAGAATTAGAATCAATTTTCCTAATAGACAAAGGAAGTAGTCGTTCTTTTATTAACAGTGAATTAACAGATCAGTATTTTCAGTATTATAAGAGTGCAGAACAATTTGAGGTTATAAGTACTCATGGACGTAGTAAGCATAGCGAGGTCGCGTACATTCCCTTAACTGACAAGTGAACCACAGATGTTCATCATAAATTTTATATATACAATGTAGATAACGTATATAACGGTCTAATAGGATCAGATTTAAAAACGATATGTACGATAGAAAACCAATAAAACCCGAACTACGACTAACCCAAACCAAAAAAAACCGTTTCAAGAAATCTTCATAGATATTTTCTCAATAGAAGGAATTTATTTCCTAACACTCATACACGCATTAAGCATAAGCTTGGTCAAACATTCGAAGTACCTAATAGATCCACACCAGAAGTTATTAGGGTACTAATAAAGTATTTCGCCACATATGATGTGCCATCAAAAATTAGTGCAGACCCTGGATACGAATTTAATGATAATCTATTAAAAGAAATGTTAACATTCTACAAGATAGACCTACACATAGGTACACCTCATAACCCTAACTCTGGGATTAGTAGAAAGATTCCATTGAACCATTACAGAAATCTATAGATTAGCGAAATATGAAAGGAAAATAACTGACGCATCTGTCATGACCTATGCTATCATGGCGTACAACCAGTTTGTTCATTCAACCACTGGTCTAACACCGTTTGAAGTAGTCTTTGGACATACTGACGCTTCAAGCACTTTTGCCGTAGACTTTAATAAGAATTACGCTCAACAGTTAGAATACGATCGTGTTAAGCGTACTAAATACCTATATAATTATTTAACTAATAAAATGATAGAGTCCAAAGAAAAAATAAAGGAAAAACGCGGCGGGGAAAAACAATTTGACATTAAAATTGGTGATAATATTTACATGAAAGGAGTCTATACTAGACGTAGCAAAGTCAAGCCTAGATACCAGAAGCCAACAGTTATAGACAAAGTCAATAGAAATACAGTATCAGTTCAAAACAGAGCTCGTAAGAAAAAGAAAATACCCGTTAAAGACATTAAGCATCCTTCACAAGTTCGGCGTCGTGGTAACGATGCAAGCAATCGAGAGCTTGGCCCTTTAACTTTAAAGGATTGAAGATAATCCGGGAATTCTTCCCGTTAAAGAAGGACTAGCATCACTAAGCCTCTATGGCATGTAATTAAGATAATTAAGATATTAGATTTGGAATTAGTACATAAGAATTTAGATTACAACATAGGAAAGTATTATGAAATTTCTAGTTATATGAAAGAGAAAATAGAATTGTATACTTTGGATGGTAATCTTGTCGATGCTGAGTTGCAAACCCAATACATAATGAACATAACTATTGAACGATACAACCAGTTAATTCCAACCATTAGAATAAAAAGAGGACTTATCAATCCCGCTGGATCTTTAATTAAAGCTATTACCGGAAATGTAGATAACGATGATGCACTTAGATATGATAAATTGATAAACAGTCTACAATCGCAACAAGATATGATTATAAATAAAGTAACATTAGTTTCCGAAATAGTCGACACATTTGTTAATATTACTAACTCAACTAGAAATAACTTTATAATCCTAGAGAAAACTATTAAAGAAATTTTCTAAATAAAACCCAATTCCAAAGGAGTGTGGAAACAGCAGTCTCATGCAGTAGAGTTAATATATTACACCAGTCTATATTAGATACAACTGAATTATTTAATATTCTTAAGGATATTGAGAAAACAGACAAGTTATAATTTCCTGTTACTATTGAAAACATAGTTAAAATCGAACAGGTGTATTGACATCAAAGCTTATGTAAAAGGCAAACAAATAACTTTTATGATGTCGGTACCAACAGTCCAATTAGATGTCTCTAATTATAATACCTTACATCCTTTCCCTATGTATAATATCCATCTTAACCTAGCATTCTTACTTACTCCTAAACATTCCTACATCCTTGCGAAAGGGTCGAAAATAGTCTCGCTTTCCCAGGCCTGCCGAGAAATAGATGAAGGAAAATTATTTTGTTACGAGAGCAACGTTTCTCCAGAGGAGGAAAATAAATGCATCAAAGACTTGATGACGTTTTCTACGAGGATATATATTGAGTCACTTCTCTCAACATCGCCGCGCGCCAGCGGAGTGAACGAGAGGTGCGGGGACAACGGGTCATCGACCGGCGCGCCGGCCGAGCGCGGGCCCCCCCGCCACACCAGTCAGCTGTTGCTCGCCTCTACGCACGGCTGCGCTTGCGCATTTTAATACCTCATACTTCTTTGTTCACATTTTAACCGACCGTTTCTTAATCCTTGTAAATTCGTATTTTATCTTATATTGCATGTAATACAGTCCACTACAAGTTTTATTTACATCCACTACGAGCTATCGTCGCGATCATTGGTCCTTCTACCGTTAACGTTTGAGCCAAACAAAGAAAACAACGCGATTTTTCAAAATTTCAAAATTCAACGGTTCGTCGGTTGGAGAACAAAGAACTTCATCTTCGGGGTGAAGTTTCACAAGAGGTCTTCATTTCTTCGTGTGTCATCGTCTGCATTTGGTCATCGTGAACGTCGATACGGCAACAGCCGTCTTCATCGAGTTCAAACCAACGGGCGTCGCAAGAAAGGATCGACGAGACTTTGGGACGGGAAAACTTTTCAAGATCCCAGGATTTACTCATTTGGAGCCACAGTCGTCAGCTCATCATCAGAGGTTGACAGCATAAAACCGTGAGAACGTTCCAATTTCCTTTGTTCCAACATTTTACCTAATCATTTTGCCTAATTTAAACTTATTTTATAGTTACCTTTCAATTAAATTCCATCAATCCATAATCTTCAGTCTATCAACGTGTTTAAGTAGTTTCAATTACTTTATAAAACACCAAGTTATAAATAAGTTATTACAAAAGTGATTTTAGTATTTCATTGTAGGTACCGTGCACAATTCCGATATTTATTGTGTTTTTATTCGAAATCATTTTTATCATAGCCTTTAATCGATATATTTTGCATTAATCCATTGAATTGAATTGAATTTGTTTCGTTTTTTTGTGTATAAAGAAAATATTTCGTCATTCACTTAGCATTACTCAGCAGATTTGGTCGGAAACGACTAACGCTTATATAATAGCCATCTTATTTCTTACTACTTATAGTTCTCGTGCCTACTTCTCAACTGATTGCTAATTGTTAAGTACCAGTAACTTTTACTTAACTTTGCATAGTATTTTTTTTTCATCTTATTTTCTCTTCTTTACTGCACCTGCAAAATTTACACCGCCGCCATGGCTGACGTGAAAGGCTTTATTAAGAAGCGAGCTTCAATAAAGGCTAAGCTTACGCAGTTTACTTCGTATTTAAATATTTCTAGGTCTTGCGAAAAGTTGAGTGAGGTGCAAGTCATTGAAGTCGAATATAGACTTAACATATTCGAAAGCTTATATGAGAAATATGATGCATTACAGGATGAATTGGAGGCGTTGGTGGATGACCCCAGCGAGCGATATGCGGAACGCGAAGAATTTGAAAAGCTGTACTACGGCTTGGTGGCTTCTGCACGCCAGCTGATCAGCAGCTCAAGAAAGCTTCTTGAGGGGAACTCCGCAACCGAGGTGGATTCTGGTATTACTAGTACACACAAACACAATTCAATTCGTTTACCTAAAATTGATTTACCCAAGTTTTCAGGTAGCTATCATGATTGGCTGGAATTTAGAGATACCTTTATTTCTATAGTACATAACAACACAAACTTAGATAATATTAATAAATTACACTATCTGCGTGCTTCCTTAAAAGGGAGTGCGTCTCTTGTTATTGATAACCTTGACTTCAAATCAGAAAACTACGACGCTGCCTGGAAGTTACTCTGTGAGAGGTATGATAACAAAAGATTGCTTGTCAACAATCATGTGCAAGCACTTTTTAACGTCCAGCCCATTGATAGAGAGTCAAGTAAGTCACATAATTGACATTACAAATAAAAATCTTAGAGCGTTGGCAACCCTTGGCCAACCAGTTCAAAACGCATTTGTTGATGTACTTATCATTTACATAATGACCAGTAAGCTCGACCACGTAACGAATCGTCAGTGGGAAGAGCACAGAAACACTTTTCTCGAACCACCTACATTATCTGCATTCACTCATTTCATCAGTAGCAGGGCTGACTTACTGGAGACAATTGAAAAATCTAAGCCTATAGCAACAGCTAAAAGCGAATGCACCACACCTGCAACCAAACCCAAGAGCAGTGCTGTGCTACCTGAGAAGGTATTGAAACCTCTGTCATGTCCTATGTGTCGTCAGGATCATTTTATCTTTGCTTGCGAACAGTTCAAAAGTCTCTCAGTTCAGGCTCGTATTAAAAAGGCTCAAGGTTCAAATGTATGCATGAATTGTCTTCGTCCAGGTCATGATATTTCCAAATGTAAATTAGGTCATTGTAAATATTGTCGTAAAAAACACAACACTCTCTTACACATCGATGATGATAATGTTCTTCCTAGTGCACACAACACTGCATTATCAGCTAGTCAATCGTTTACATCTCGAGTAATTTTACTTTCCACAGCGCTCGTGAGGGTGACCGACGCTGACGGTAACCACCATACAGCACGAGTCTTGCTGGACAGTGGCAGTACAACAAACTTCATTTCGGAGGATTTTGTTCGTAAGCTACATATCCCTACCTACATTACCAAGTCCAAGGTAACAGGTATTCATTTTCAAACTTCTAGTTGTACTCAGGGATGCTCAGTCTCATTAAAATCAATTGATGATAGTGGGTACGTACTGAACATTGACTGCCTCGTGTTGCCGAAAGTATCAGCATCAGTTCCTCATACTTATGTTGATACTAGTAACATACGTATACCTACGAACGTCCATCTTGCTGACCCCACTTATTACGTTCCGTCTTCGATCGACGTCCTTGTTGGAGCGGAAGTCTTTTGGGGTATAATAGGCACTGGCCGTATCGCATTAGGTACCCATAAGCCCACTTTACTTGAGTCAAAATTAGGATGGCTCATCTCGGGTGCATATCAACAATCGGATTCCTCCTCATACTCGGATTCTTCAACTAAATTTTCGATAGCACGTGACTTCTACATGGATGATTACTTGTCCGGTGGATCATCTGTTTCAGAAACTTTAGAAAAAAGCCGCAGTGTTGACAATGTCCTTCGGTCAGCAAAATACAATCTTCGGAAATGGCGGTCTAACTCCAGTCAGGTGCTGCAGGCGCTTAGCGGTGAACACGACGTTTCTGATGTTGTGGACCTGAGCGACAACGAGCAGTCGAAGACCCTGGGGCTTCTATGGAGGAGCTTAAGTGACACATTTTCCTTTTCCATTAACTTAAATTCCACTGAAAAGGCTACCAAACGTCATATCCTATCAACCATAGCACAGATCTTTGATCCCGTTGGCTTGGTCGTTCCATGCATAGTGGAAGCCAAAATTATCATGCAGCATCTGTGGCTGGCCAAATGTTCTTGGGATGAGCTTGTTCCCACGCATATTCAGTATGCATGGAATGACTTTCAAAATAGCTTGCACCTTTTAAACGAGTTTAAGATACCTCGGTGGGTGTTGTGCGAATCTGCGTCCTGTCTACAATTGCATATATTCACTGACGCATCCGAAAAGGCTTATGGGGCGTGTGTTTATGTTCGCAGTGTATCAAGAGACGGCGAGGTTACTGTGCATCTCCTTACCGCTAAAAGCAAGGTAGCTCCAATCAAACCCACAACCATACCGCGGCTTGAGCTGTGTGGTGCGTTGTTGGGTTCACGGTTGTACTCAAAGGTTCGTCAGTCCCTTACCTTACATTTTGATGAAGTACATTGCTGGTGTGATTCCACCATCGTCTTGGGATGGTTAGCTACTTCACCAAATCAATTAAAGACATTCGTACGTCACCGAGTGTCTGAAATTCATGAAACTGTCGGAGAGGCTTGGCACTACGTTCCGTCAGCTGAAAACCCCGCAGACCTCGCTTCGCGTGGACTTAGAACTGACAGGCTGTTATCATCTTCATTGTGGTGGTCAGGACCACAATTCCTTAGTAAAGACAGGTCTTCATGGCCTCAGTTCCCTGAATCAAATCATAACCATTCTGTTTTACCAGAAACAGTCGCTTATTGTCATGTTGCTAATCAGATTATTGAAAATCCTATCACAGCGTTATTTTCAAAATATTCAAACTTTAACACATTACAGCATGTGACGACATATGTCATGCGATTCATTAATAAATGCAGTAAAAAATCAGTTGAGTGTGGTTCACTAACTTCCAACTAACGTCGTTTTACTTTCAGTCAATTCGCACGAATTGCTCGTTGGTGTTTTAAATTTTGACATTCCTACGGACTTTAATTTGTGCACTGTTTCGGACATTTGTTATCTTTGGAAAACTACGTTCTGCTGTTACAACTTCGAAAGCGTAAGGCGTAAGCCTTAGGATTTGATTTCAAATTAATACTTCTTATCAAGGTAAGTAATTCATACTAATTACTCTCTTCTCTTACCACTTAATACTTTTCCTATTTTTTTATCAACCTAGTTGACCTAGTCTTGTAATGATAATGTGTACCTACTTAGGTACCTATTTTAATACTGGTTGCTCTATCGTGATGATATTTTTATGCGGAAAGGTGTCCAAATTGTGTATTTGCAAGGTATTTATTTTTAGAACTCTGGACAAAGTGCTACTTATACTACTATACTTATTTTTAAAAAGACATAGACTCTGGCACCAAAAATTCGCTCTAAGAAACTGCTTGAACAAATTTTTAAATTGCTTGAACAAAGATATTGCTAACTGAGGGTTAGTTTTGTAGGAATACATGGTTAAAATATTTAAAAAAAAGTATTTTTTGTTTTTTTACCGAGCGGGGCGTAGGTAGATAGTCTATGCGAGCTATGTTTACCTAGGCGTTCTTTTGTTTAGTTCAACGAATTCTGCTATGCTATTCTCTAAAAGACTCTACGACGAGCTCGTCGCCGATACTAGTTTGGTCCCCAATAGATTTTTAACTATGTGCTCTAGAGCATAAAGTTGAAAATCCATTAAAGACAAACTGTCTCGACGACGAGTACCGAAACAGTTTGTCTTTAATACATTTTTAACTTTATGCTCTAGGGCATAAAGTTGAAAATCCACTAAAGACAAACCGTAGTTTCGGCGCTGCCATTATACTGCTCTTTGTTCTTTTCATTAGCAGGGTAACGGTCTTTGAAACTCGTAAAACAATAAATAATTTTATTACCTACGTGATTGTTGGCTGATTGTTCTCACGCGGTCAAACAAATATGTATAAAACAAAAGATTAAGAAGTAGAGATGTTGGTCAATGTTATTACTATATTGTTACAGAAACATGGTCAGAGGTAGAAAACCGAAAATTGATGCGGTGCAACTGAATAACAAGTTTCTTAAGTATGCAGCTACTTGTAGAAATGAAAAAATATCATACAATAATCCCATATTTATAACTATTGCTCAAAAACTGAACAATGAAATAACGCCGTATTCATTGTTCATGAGACTAAAGAGAAATTTCAAGACGATTTTTGGCCAACGATATGATGAAGAAAGTTCACTCACACAAAGCACCTCAACTTCGCCTTCGTGCCGAAGCACAGTTTCTTCACCTGTGAAATGCACCTCAAAACAAGTTGAAACTGTTAAAGAGGTTAATTTTTTACTGGATTTATATGACTGGAAGAAAGTGGAACCCGTCTCAGTTAATTACTTCAGGCGTGATCCTAATACTACCTCAACACATAAAAAGTACAATACACTCACTGCCAAAGTACAAATGGGCTTGCTTACTACGAGAGAAACTGTGGGAATCTACAAGGCTTCCATGCACACGGGTTTTTAAAACTAAGCGGGTCGACGAAGACAAGAATGTTCTGATTAAAGGAAAGTGCTCACAATGTAGTTGCGTCTCGGAAATGACGATCAAGGCAGCAACAGATAAAATAGTGGCAGTGACCTGCACTCTATTTAATACCGATAATAGTAGAATGCCACACAATCCAAACAAGAAGACAAAGCTCACTCCGTACAAAAGACGAAAACTAGCGAAAAAATTGCAATATAAACCCGCAACAGTAGTTCACAAAGAAATTGCTTCCGTAGTCATCAAAGATGATGATACTGTAAACTGTCCAGTGCTACCAACGATGGAAGCTTTGAGGAAAATGAAACACGAGAAAAGGCAAAGTAATCGATTGCACTCTGATCCAATCATGAGCATTCTCATGATGTCTATAATGGCAACATACCAAAATTTCGTTCGCGAGTTCATCTTGTTACCGAGCTTCCATCTGTGCTATTGGTGTGAGCAACAAATCCAATACTACAAGGCGTATCTGAAGAAAATTCCTCATGTCACAATGACTATAGATGCAACTGGATCATTCTTCCGAACGATCAAACTCCCAGATGGATCTCTGCTAACGAAACGGATGTTCCTCTATGTTGGTATGGTAACGTCTTCAACTATTAAGTCTACAGCAATTTGCCAATTGATTACGGATAACCACACAACGGATTCTATATTGTCATGGTTGAAAAGATGGCACAACGAAGTACGTACTGCGCCTCACGAGATTGTAACTGACGACTCTTCAGCGTTAATAGCAGCAAACGTTCAGGCTTTTACTAATTTTCAAACAGTCCGAGACTATCTACGACAATAATTTCTAGTTTTAATGAGTAAAAGTAACAATTTGCCTCAAGTATTCCTAAGATTAGACACAAGTCATTTTGTCAAAAACGTATACAACTTGCGATGCTTCGATAACGTTGATATAAATATTAAAATGTTTTACATTCGCAGTATTTTATTTGTGAAAGAGTGCGAAAATTTTGAAATAATAAAAAATGTGCTTTGTCATATTATATAAATTTGTACTTTCAAATATGAATTCACAAACAATGAGACTTGTACAATTTCTATGAAATACCTCAAATCTTTGTTGGTCAAGATAGAAGACCCAGTTGAAAAAAACGACAAAAAAGATTTCTGTGATGATTATGTTATAATAACCGACGATGACAATATTTTAGATTGGTTCGATGAACTTGTGAATAAAGAAAAAATGTTGGATCAAACAAAGAATAAAACAGAAAAACCAAATGACTATTACTTACCCAATCTAGTATCAACTCTTAAAAGGTTAATGATCAAACTGCCTCTGTGGAGCAATGTCATGTGTCCTTTTTACAAATCAGAAAATAAGTCGCCAACATCGTCAGCTATTGAAAGTTATTTCAAAACTTTAAAACACTTATTATTTGAAACACGTCTGCATAAATACAACGTGGATGAATTTATAAAAATTCACTACAATTTTATATTAGGGGAGACAAAAATAGCTGCGACAAATCTTAATATAACTCTAGCAAATACAAAAAAGCAAAAAATCAAGGGCCGAAAAAGGAAATTACAAAAAAATAATAATAAGCAGTGTAAAAAAATTAAAATAAACACAAATCAATCATTTTCTTCTGATTCCAAGTTTACGGAAAAGCCTTCATATACTGAAAACTGGGGTGGAGAGGGATATTCTGCGAAGAATATCTCAGTATTGTTTTTGCGAAATGGGAATTTAGTAAATTCTGTCAATAAAAGTATGAATTTTACGAATACGTGTGCGTTTGATTCAGTTTTCTTTTTGTTAGCATTTGCATACAAAAAAAACGTGCACATTCAACAAATATTTAATACATTGTTACGGGTCTATATCAAGGCGGTGGTAAGCAGTGAAACGCTAGTTTGATCACAAAAGAAGGTTTAATTAATTATGACTAATTTAACAGTTTCAGAACTACAAAATGCTGCTAGCCCGAAAGTTTACTACTAAGTCTTAACCTAAATAAAACTAACTTAACAACTAATTATATGAGGGCGCCAGGAGGATTTTAGGCTGGTGACGGTAGGTGCAAGGAATCCTTCCAGTCCTCAGTGCCGCCGGCAGGCGTGGGTCTTCGCCACAAAGTGGTAAACAATGCAGGACAGTTATAAATAAATATGGAATTCGTACATACGGTTTCACAAGTGCACATATATGACTTCCTTGGAATTCTCCAACAAACAAAGGGCATGACGGTAGGCCCTTTATTGTTTAAGATATTCACAATACTAAAAGATTTCTGTATAGTCAGTCGGTTACAATTTTATCATTTTGACATGGCGGTATGGCTAGAACTTCCGCACTCAATCGACACACGTCTATCTCCGACTCGTTTTTGCGCTGGTATGTCTCAGTCAAGCTCACGGTCACCTTTATAACTCTAATAGTATTAATGAGAATAACCTGTCTTTCAAATAGTCAAATAACCAAAAAGACGATCTTGATGGCGACCGGGTTTGAACGCGCGACACATAGCATCGCAGTTAACACCTTAAGCCTCCTTGCTATCTAGTACATGTGTTTTAATAACAAAATATGAGTTCAGTTCATTACACGAATTATGTCGAACGCTGTCGGAGGACTCAAAGAAAAACCGAAGTTTCTTAAAATAATTTAATTAAAAATAAGTACTACAAACTTTACTTAAAATTAGAATAAAATCTAGTGTCCAGATTCGAGGTAGGAATTTGAATGAACGAGCTTCATGGTCACGTAGGCCACCGCGCCTCGCGTCGCTTACACGTGCCGCACAGTCAGCGTTTCCGTCAGTTCGTTCTATGTGTGTCATGATGGTGCATTTCCACCGTTGATGCACCGTCGGCGATATATGTATAAGGCCCGGGTGCGATCGTCAGCGAGCGATAGAGGTATAAGGCCGGTGCGCGACCGTCAGCGATACAGGTATAAGGCCGCCGCATAACACCTCCCCCCGTAGCTCAGCAACTATTTTAAGACGTTTAGTGAAAATGTTGCTGGTATCTGAGTTATTCCCTGGCGTTGCGTTGGTTCTGGATCTTCATAAGGATGATCTTGATTTGCAGCAGCAGCGTTGGGTAGTGATTGCCTTGCAGGTGGCTTGAGCCTCCAAGCGTTACAGCGGTGACGCAATACTATGGTAGTGGTTAGTACAAGTGCACCAAATAAGATCACGTAAAATGGTATGGTTGTATGGTAGAGTGATGGTGTCTCCAGACTTTCCAATTGAACAGGTATTTGAAGATTAATCTCGTCTTGTAAGTTATGTAGATTTCTAAGGTTGATAGAGTTTATCTCGAGCGGGCGTTGAGGTGCGTGATCTTCATACATTTTTGTAGTAATTTCGGTTATCTTCACTGGCTGACCATTCACTCGATCATTGATGTTAACTATGGTGAATTCATGTGTTCGTAGCAGACAGTTACGCGGGATGGTAACCAGGAAGCTGCCGGTTAATGTGTTAAATTCATCTCGTTCACAGGTGAGTTGCAGTTTCGTAGGTTTTGGGAAGACGACTACGTAGTGGCGGTCGTCCAGCTTATCCATGGCTTGTCTTGAGAGTGAGATGGTTGTCTTCACGCAGGAGTCATTCGTCGTTTTGCCATCTATTATACGTTGTATACAATCTGGTTGCGATCTTAGCTGATGATTGAGTTTTTCTTCGCATAGGTACTGCTCGGTTAACTTCGGGCATTCAGCCTCTATGTACACGTGAAAATTTCTAGTGATAGCTATAAAGGGGTAAGGGGGAACTATGATCTGCTTTCTTCCATTCGGTACTATAGCTAGTCTATATAGAGTATATTTGAGGGGAGATAGGATGGGGAATTGAAATGCTATGACAATATGTTGACCGTTATAAAATGATCCTGGTTTTATGACGTTATAATAATCCCTAGTTTCTAGATCTAACAGCTGGTCCTTATCGTAGATACTACTAAGTTTGCCTAACATAGTATTCATTGTCTCTAACGTTATCATAGAATGGTGCGTGCTTCCGGCACGACTGAAGGCTATTGCATCTTCAATTCTATGTAACTCATCTAGTAACTTATCTACGTTATCGCTAACTATACCTAAGATTTGCGCGAACTTCGCAAATTTAAATAGACTGTATTGAGTATACTTTTGTTTGTTCAGTAAATCATGCAGAGTGTTATTAATTCGGGATTGATTTTCAACAATTTTGGTTATAATTTCGGTATGGTGGGCCATCCAGTCTTTGCTGAGACTGATATGATGGTTTTGTTCAGCAATTACTTTATCCTGATTATCCTTGAGAATTTTAATGGCATCATTGTACCTCATGGCATCTGTATAGTCCAGATTTCCTGTTATGCTTTTTACTACGGATCCTAGACCGTCTATAAGACCTCTTTTGGGGCGGTTAGGCCCTAAGCTACTTAATTGAAGCGAAGCCTTATTTAATTTACTTGTTAAATGATCAATCTGTAACTCGTACAAGGCATAAGTATAGTTATCTAGAGTGATTTTGATTTCAATGAGTTGTGTTCGTACGGAGTTAATTTTATTACTTATATCTTGAAGTTCAATGTATTGTAGAAATGTATGATAATGAGTTGTAAGTCTCATAGGTCCTAATTTGAAAGGTAGGATCCCTGGTCCATCGTCGAGTCCCTCAAGTTTTATTTCTTGCGCCTGTATCAGGTGGAAGACCAACATCAGTAGTGGAATCCTGTAACAATTTGGCACTGTTAGGGACTCGTTTGAGTCTCGATTTCGCTACTGGACCACGTTTTTTAGAGGTGTATATGTGAATTGGGAGATCTGCCAGGACCGTATCCTGAGTATATCTCGTTGCGAGCTTTTGACGGCTAGCACTTGGGTTTTTGACGAATATCTGCTGTTGTGGCTGGTATTCTATGTCTGATTCACGACTTTTGTTCCTATTATCTATTAATGCAGTTCTATTAGAGAGAGATGTTTCATTAATTAGCTCGTAGACTTTCTTCATTTGTTCCCTATGTGTATGTGTGTATTGCTGTAGCAGATGTTCTGTTAGGTCAATATCTAATGGATCTCTTGGATCTGTATGTCCTAAAATAATATCGTATGGCCTACATTTCGTGAAACTATGGACTGAGCTGTTATACCCTATCAAGGCATATGGCATTAGATTAATGACAGATTCGTCCCGATGCTGTAGTTTTAGTATGCGCAAATGTTCTAGTAAGGTTAGGTGAAATCTCTCGATGTTGCCATTATCATTCGGCGCATGAGCCAAAGTTTTATGATGAGTTATTTTGTGTGTTTTACAGAACTCCGAAAACATTTGGTTCGTGAATTCTGTACCCTGATCGGTTATAATGGTGAGTGGTAAGCCGTGATGGGTGCTGAATGTTAGTAGTGCTTGTATAACGCTTAGTGCAGTACCATCTTTAAGGTTATATGCCTGACCGTACTTAGAAAACACATCTATAAGAGTTATATACTTTTCATTTTGTGCTGTAAATAAGTCCATATGGACAATTTCGAACGGTTTTGTGGCTGGTGGAACTATATTGAACATGGGTCTGACAGGGTTCCTATCGTATTTTGCCTGCCCACATATGGTACAGTCGTTGATGTATTTAGAGATGTGCTCCTTCATTTTTGGCCAGTAATACCTACATGATAAGGCCAAGTAACACTCGTTAATACCACGATGGTTGGTTTTGCCATGGTGGTAATGACGGATAATTTCCTGTTGTCTAAGGTACTCTTTGACATTTTCGATTTCCGTTTTGGCTATTACTAGATTCATGGCTGAATTTCTAAATTTTTCCTGTAGAATGGGCACAATTTTGTACATGCCTAAAGGCGGATTTATTAAGAGGGCTGTTTTAGTTTTTGGGTTAACAAACTCTTTTATTGAATTAACTAGGTCTTCCTCTAAGTTCGACTCGGATAGATGCACAGATGTTCGGTGGTGAGTGTCAAAAGGTTTAGTCACTGTCGGTCGTCTCTTAATGTCCCCTACAATGGTCAAACATAATTGACGGTGGAATTTGTTGAGTGGATCGTTAACAATAGGTATCTCTAGTATAGGGTTTTCAGTGTCGGTGTGTGCGGTGAGAGTATCTGAGTTATCTAAGGTTGGGGGTATGTCAGTTGGATTGGCTATCATCGAGTTAGTCTCCTCATTGTTTAACTCAATGCGGGATAGGGCGTCTGCGTTAGTGTTGTTTTTGCCCTTTTTATAAATGACTGTAAAATCGTACTCGCTTAATTTTAGCCGCCATCGAGTTAACCTTGAGTTTGGTTCTTTAATATTCATAACCCACTGGAGGGGTTTATGATCCGTTACGATTTTGAATTTGCGCCCAAAAAGATATGGCCGAAAGTATTTAGTGGCCCAGACAATCGCTAACAATTCTTTCTCTATCGTGCTGTAATTAATTTCGCTCTCATTGAGAGTACGTGAAGCGTACGATACGGGTCTATCTGATCCTATGGGTCCTTGTGATAGCACCGCGCCTATTGCATAGTTAGAGGCATCAGTCGTCAGTACGAATTCTTTTGTGAAGTCAGGGTATCTCAAGATGGGATCGTTAGTCAGTAACGTCTTGCATTTCTCGAAGCTGTTAATGTAGTCGGGGTCAAATTTAATTTTCTTTCCTTTCTTTAGACACTGCGTTAGGGGTTTTGTAATCCGGGCGAAGTCGGGAATAAACTTCCTGTAGTATCCTAGAAGTCCTAAAAATTGCTTTATCTGTTTAGGGGTTTCCGGTAGGGGATATTTCTCTACGGCTGCTATTTTATCGGGATTAGGTTTGATGCCTTCACTGCTTATTACGTGACCGAGGTAGGCGGTCTCTAACTTTAAAAATTCCGATTTATCTAGCTGAATTTTGAAGTTGGATTCACTAAGCCTTTGGAACACTTTCTCTAGGTTATCCATATGCTCCTGTAATGACGTGCTGAATACTATGATATCATCTAAGTACACAAGACAGATAACGTTCTGGAGTCCTCTGAGGACATTGTCCATTACACGCTGGAACGTCGAGGGTGCGTTCTTAAGTCCCATGGGCATCCGTAAAAATTCGAAATGCCCATGTTCTACATTGAAAGCGGTCTTGGGGATGTCGTTAGGGTGCATTTCAACTTGATAAAATCCTGAAGCTAAATCAAGGGTTGTGAAATATTGGCATTTTCCTAACTTGTCGAGTACGTCATTGATGTTCGGTATTGGGTACTTGTCGTCGATCGTCTTTTCGTTTAGTTTACGAAAGTCGATGACGAGACGCCACTTTTGTTTCCCTGAAGCGTCAACCTTTTTTGGTACTACCCAAATGGGTGAGCTCCATGCTGACTCCGATGGCCTAATTATCCCTTGTTCTAACATTTTTGAAATTTGGCTAGTAACTTCTTCCCTATGAATAAATGGATATCTGTAGCTTTTGGTATACACGGGGTTTTCATCGGTAGTTCTGATGCAATGCTTTACTTTATTGGTGAAAGTTAATGGTTCCCCTTCGATATAAAAAATCTCAGCGTATTTAGCACACAGTGATTCCAGATTGGCCTTCTCTTCTAAATTTAAATGGCTAGTGCGCAACTTTGACATAATTTCTTTTGCACGGGGCGTCGATTGTGTCGAATAAATGCACTCAATATTAAATACCGATGCCTGTGCCGGATGGTCTAATGAGAATATTATATCGTTAGGAGTAGGGTTCTCAACTTCTACTATACCACGGTTACTTATAACGGTTGTTAGGCATTCGTGAATAATGCAGTTGCAAATTATCTGTTCGTTAACTAAGACTTGTCCGTCCTGTGTGTTAATTGGTAATCTAAGTAGTTTTTTGCTTTGTGCTGGTATGATGTTTTCATACAAATTTAAGTTGCTGGAGTTATATATACTAATTTGATTTACCGCGGACTTCGTGGTCAGTGTCAAATCTTTAAGGTCCAATTTAGCATGCCATTTTGCGAGTAGATCAAATCCTATAAGACCGTCAAAATGGTTATGAAATTTATACACAAATAGTTTTATGGGCTCTGGATCATTGAATTCGGGGAAGCATGGTATATTAATGGAGTGACTGTGCCTACTAGTTGCGTGTACGTTAGTGACCTCGAATGGATCATGGTTCAATGGTAAATGTGCAAAATATCTCTCCACAGCATCCGGGCTTATGAAGGACTGATTAGCGCCAGTGTCTATTAATAAATTTAGGTTAGTGTTAGCAATATGAACGTACGGTAATTGTCGTTGTGTTTGTAGGTTTAATTCTATTTTAATCTTTTTGATTTCGTGGCCCCCTGAAAATCCTCCTTGCTGGTGGAAGGCTGGGGCTGTTCACTTACCTGGGTGCTACCGTCGTCTGCCATGTCAGTCGTCACCTCAGTCTGCAGAATGCCATCGTACACGCATGGATAATGGTCGTAATGATTCATAGGATAATAATTTTCATAGTAGTTAGGCTCCTGCCCATATCCGTAATACTCGGGATAGTAAAAGTCTTCGAAACTTGAACATTCGTTAACATTTACATCGCGCGTTCTGAAGTAATTAATAGGTGGCGGGTTGCCCTGCCTAGACCAATCCCAGTTACTACGAGTAGGAGGTAGTGGCTTAGCAACAAAGTTGCTCACACCACTCATGGGCTTGGGCCTTTGGTTTTGGGGTCTTGGAGCCATACCGAACGTGTTACCTCGCGGATTGTAGTTTGGAGGTGGGGCGCCAAACATTCGTTGCGTATGCGAAGGCATACGGGGTTGATTATAAGGTGCATTAAAACTATTAAAACCTGCATTAAATCTATCGTTATTTGGCTGTGGTTGCATCATGCGTGGTTGCATATAAGTGGGCATAGCGTTATTATTGCGTGAATTAGGGAAGCCTGCATGCATGGGTGACGGGTTATGTGGGATCGCGAACTTGGGATGAGTGTTAGTGAATTTAGATAAACCGTCGTTTCTCTGCTGCAGATGCATTACATTTAGTTCCCCTTGTACGTACTCTAAAGCTGTCTCGATAGAATCTGGTCGCATGCATCGTATTCGCGAACCTAAAGGTTCCTTGAGCCCGCGCACAAAGGCCTGCATTGTTAATTTTTTATACAAATCGCGCTTAGCGTTAATAGTCGTAGTCACCGTTTCATGAAGTGTAATATATGTCATGATAGTGCTGAATAAGGTTTGACACCTATCATAAAGTTCTTGCGGCGTATCGTTACCCTGTGTCTGCAAGGAGAGGTCATTATAGAGGGTGGTTTCATCCCTACGGTCAGCGAAATTATTTATTAATACGGTTCTGATGCCATTCCAGTTCTCGGGGATACCGTTAGAGTTAACAGTTCGAGCAGCATTGCCTGTTACTTTATTTAATATGCCACTAATTAAGGATAAGTTATTTAATTCATGCTCAGGACCCTCACGAACATAAGCATTCACTAACTTATCGCAAATTCTAATAAATCTCGTCAAGATATGGGGATTCCCATCAAATTCCGGGACCAGGCGGATGGCCTTCAAAATGCCTTCGGGGTCGTGTGCCATTATATTATCTATATCTATGTTCCTATTACTATCCACTAAATCTTCCCGTCTCAACTGCCTATAAGAAACAGTCTCGCGGGTCCCTAAATTCCTAGGGTAAAAAATCTTGAATTGAAGTAGGTATCAAGGGTTAAGGGTAAGGGAAAGCGACACTAGAAAGATTCTCGTGCACTTACTTGTACATCTCGGCTTCTCCTGAGCAGTATCAATGTCTGGATCTCCGCAGCTCTTCGACGATTCGGGATACTCGTTACAGGTGCTTAATACCACCCGGGCGGCCCGCCTAATTTCGATATTCGGGAATTTATATCGCGAACCGGCCCGCGAGTATCCTACCGGCTGCGCCAATTATGTCGAACGCTGTCGGAGGACTCAAAGAAAAACCGAAGTTTCTTAAAATAATTTAATTAAAAATAAGTACTACAAACTTTACTTAAAATTAGAATAAAATCTAGTGTCCAGATTCGAGGTAGGAATTTGAATGAACGAGCTTCATGGTCACGTAGGCCACCGCGCCTCGCGTCGCTTACACGTGCCGCACAGTCAGCGTTTCCGTCAGTTCGTTCTATGTGTGTCATGATGGTGCATTTCCACCGTTGATGCACCGTCGGCGATATATGTATAAGGCCCGGGTGCGATCGTCAGCGAGCGATAGAGGTATAAGGCCGGTGCGCGACCGTCAGCGATACAGGTATAAGGCCGCCGCATAACACACGTATAATGACGTCATTACAACATGCACAAACAAATGAATCCGCGGATTTATAAAAATATTAGCAGAATCGTTAAATTTAAATAGTGCTTATAAACTACGAGAGGAAATCATTACTCAATATTACAAAAGGGATAACAATACATATGGATGCGATAGTAATATGGCTTTTATATTTGAACACATACTTTTAGAGGATTTGTACAGTGCCAATGTAACTAAAGAATGTTTAATCGAAACATGCGCCAACCACTCAAAAAGAACCATAGTATTTTTGTCAATTAATATGGAAATCATAAATTTATTCGGAATCGGTGGACTGGAAGATGCCGTCATTATCGATGACTCCAATTTAAAAATTTGTTTAAAATGTAACAACGAAACCAAGAGATTTACGTACGAATTGAGTAATATTATTTTATTTGATCTCAATGGCACAGACAAAATTTGCTCAAAGAAACACCTCATTACATGAAAATAAAGCAAAAAAAATATGGACTGATAGGTGCTGTGGAATATGTCCCCCCGGTTGTAGGTCTGATTGGTCATTACAAGTGTCATTGCTTAGTAAATAATTCCATAATGATTTGTTACGACGATAATAAAACCGGAACGCACGCAAGTTCTGAACAACCTCTGACAATTCATAATTTAACATATGGTCTAATAGATGATGATTAAATAATAAAAAACAGGGTAAAATTAAACTATACAGTGGGATAAGCTCCCATAGGTAACAAGTTTTATTCATGACCCAAGGAACCGGTCGAAATCCCAAAAATATTGGCGAGTACCTCATTATTATAGTTTTGGTTTGTTTGAAATGTCAATTTTTTGCAAGATTTCGACAAATGTTCCAGAAAGTCCTTGGCCCTGAGGTCGTATTAATAAAAAAATATCTTATTCTAAGTAAATAATCTGTGATTTATATGATTATAAAAGAAATATAAATATGTTTTTTGTATCTTGTCGTTTCATTTTAATTTAATTTAGAATCCTTGAGATACAACTGTAACACAGGTTCCACCTAGCATGGGGGTCATTGATCAAATATCTGTGCACCTGTAAGTCCTAAGCTGCAAATGTTGCGCATAACTACTTTGTAATTTACTTTTGGGAATAAATGATTTTATTATTATTATTATTATTAATTTCCAAAACGATAGGTGGAAAGTTTTCTGTAAACCAAAAGCCATGGTCACCCTATCGAAATATTCAAAACGTATTGAAAGTTATAAATACCGACAAAATACATGTTTTTTGCCTAGTATCGGTAGTTTTACATATTAATTGGTGTTGTTTACAAAAAACTCGCTTTACAATTACTTTCTTCGATAAATAATCACGACTTATTTCTACGCGATACCGTACAAATAAAATAAAAAAATAAATAAATAGCTGAAATATTAGCCTAGGATTTTTTGTAGTATTTTTACAAGTTTCGACAAATTCAAATCTAGGTTTTACAAAAAACTTCAGACCCCTACGATGCTTTTTCAGCGAGATATCGGCGATAACGTGTTTTTTGACCGTTTAAATGGCGCGGCCATGAGGTTTTAGTCTTACAGCTCCTGAAACATAAACCTAGGATTTTTTGTAGTATTTTTACAAGTTTCGACAAATTCAAATCTACGTTTTACAAAAAACTTCAGCCCCTGCGATGCTTTTTCAGCGAGATATCGGCGAAAACGTATTTTTCATCGTTTCGATGGCGCGGCCACGGAGTTTTAGTCTTCATCACTTCAGCCGTAAGACGTCCACTGCTGGACTTAGGCCTCCCCCAATTTGGGGGGCTTTGCCATAATCGCCACGCTTGGCAGGCGGGTTGGCGATCGCAGTATGGTGGTAAGATGCATAGAGAACGCTGCTGCCCATTCTCTAGTAAGTCCCTTAGTCGCCTTTTACGACACCCACAGGAAGAAATGGGGTGGTGTTATTCTTTACGTCCGGCACCACACGGTGCCACGGTGGTTTTAGTCTTATAGCTCCCAAAATATAAACCTAGGATTTTTTTCTATATTTTTACAATTTTTTTACAAATTCAATCTGTTATTTACCTGAATTTCAGATCTCTGCAACGCTTAGTTTTAAAGATCTCCGTGGCCGCGCGGTTCTCCGCGTTTCAATGGCGCGGCCACGTTCAAACCCTTATAACTTTTTAACCATAACTTTGACAAATTTATGGTTTTGGGAATCAACTTCTAAAAATGTTTACAAAATCTTGGCGTGGTTTTTTTTTTAATTTCGCCGTGGCCGCGCGGTCGAAACGGACACAATATGTTAAACAATAAGCAATGACAATGTGGCTATTCAGTCAAGATCAAAATTTTCTCATAACAAGTTAACACTCCCACTAAAATTAAACATCATAAGAGCAAAACATATTTTATACTTAAACAATATATTATTACAGCTTGTTCATTCTCTACTTTCTCTCGGATAAAATTGAATTTGACATTATTATATGTATAATGACGTCATTATACGTGTAATGAACTGAATTCATATTTTGTTATTAAAACACATGTACCAGATAGCAAGGAGGCTTAAGGTGTTAACTGCGATGCTATGTGTCGCGCGTTCAAACTCGGTCGCCATCAAGATTGTCTTTTTGTTTATTTGACTATTTGAAAGACAGGTTATTCTCATTAATACTATTAGAGTTATAAAGGTGACCGTGAGCTTGACTGACACATACCAGCGCAAAAACGAGTCGGAGATAGACGTGTGTCGATTGAGTGCGGAAGTTCTAGCCATACCGCCATGTCAAAATTATAAAATTGTAACCGACTGACTATACAGAAATCTTTTAGTATTGTGAATATCTTAAACAATAAAGGGGTGAGTTGCATTGTGTTTTGTACCAGTAGTGTAACCCAATCGGGAATATCAATAGATTTTACAATTTGTTGTCAATTGTTCCAGCCTACCGTCACGCCCTTTGTTTGTTGGAGAATTCCAAGGAAGTCATATATGTGCACTTGTGAAACCGTATGTACGAATTCCATATTTATTTATAACTGTCCTGCATTGTTTACCACTTTGTGGCGAAGACCCACGCCTGCCGGCGGCACTGAGGACTGGAAGGATTCCTTGCACCTACCGTCACCAGCCTAAAATCCTCCTGGCGCCCTCATATAATTAGTTGTTAAGTTAGTCCTATTTAGGTTAAGACTTAGTAGTAAACTTTCGTGCTAGCAGCATTTTGTAGTTCTATAACTGTTAAATTAGTCATAATTAATTAAACCTTCTTTTGTGATCAAACTAGCGTTTCACTGCTTACCACCGCCTTGATATAGACACGTAACATATGTTTGGTTCTTTTGTGAAAAACTGGATTATTTATTAACTTAATGGCACTCTGATTATCAACATATAGCTTAATACAAGCATATTTTTCACCCAAGTCCAACAACAATTGCTGTAACCATAGTATTTCCTTTGCACTCACAGGCAGCAACAAATTCCGCTTCGGTGGTAGAGAGAGCAATGGTCTTTTGCTTTTAGCTCAACCATGTTTCTGACCCACCATTTATTAAGAATATATATCCAGTTGTGGATTTTCGAGTATCCACGTCACTAGCAAAATCAGCGTCAGAATACCCGATAAGAGTTTGCTCCAAGCATTGCTTTCTCCATACCTAATACAAACATTTTTGTATTAACTAAATATCTATTCACATGCTTCACTGCATTAACATGTTGTTGACTGGGATTATTAATATACCGACTCAACATGTTCACCGCATATGAAATATCAGGTGTGGACACTGAGCATAGAAACAACAGTGAACCAATAGCTTCCCTATAAGGAAATTTCACAGCAGTTTCCTCAAGATTTTTACATATAACAATATTTGGATCAGCAGGAGTTGATGAAGGATTGCATTCACTCATATTAAAATTTGATCAAATTGGGAGTACATACTCTCGCTGATATAAACATATACAATTATAAGACTTAACACTTCTATGCCTACAAAATACGACAAATTCAGTTCCATAATTTTAAATGCCTGTTTCAAGAAACTAATTTTATCTTTAATTATCTTTTTACTTGATGATATTATGAGAGCATCGTCAACATATACTATCAGTATAACCTTGATACTTTCAACATTTCTAATATATATGTTATAGGCAAACTCCGAAGCTCCGGCGCTCCTAGGTTGGACTGGTCAATCCTCAGGTCAGACTGAATGACTTAGTCAAAGCCCAAACAAATGTAAATTTTCGGCCTTTGACTAAACAATTTTCGTCAAACCTGGGAGAGACTAATTTGGTCAGGCAAACGTCAAAACACAATTTTATTAAATCGGGGTTTGACGAGTCAAACTCCGATATAGGTATGAAGTGTCTTATCTTCGTATATTTGGAAGCATTTTATCATTTAAGCAGCTTTCAAGTCTTAAGAACCGCTTAACTCTGCCAGTTCTGACACCTGATTGGTCAGCTTACGTGATTTTCACTTTTATATTTGAGATGCTTTGAGAGAATGCCGTGTGGCATTAGGCCCGCCTTTTGTACGATGTGCAATAAAGTATAAAATAAATAAATAAATGCTTTGGAATATACGGAGGTTAGTTTGTAAGATTAGGTATAAAAAAATAACATTTTTAAAATTTTGATGTTTATTGTTTTAATAATTTCTTAAGTAATTAAAATGGAAAATTAATCATTTTTCTGACATGGTGAGGCATTAACTTTAATGTTAATTGTTTTAATAATTTCTTAGGTGATTAAAGTGGCAAATTAATCATTTTTCTGACATGGTGAGGCATTAATGTTAATGTTAATTGTTTTAATAATTTCTTAGGTAATTAAAATGAAAAATTAATCTTTATTCTGGCATGGTGAGGCATTATGACATTTAGAATTGCACAATACATTAGATCTTTTACATTTGCATAATTTTGAAGAGCATTTTTTATTGCAGTGGCATTTTATAAAGCCTTGGCCACCAAATTTTGAATCCTTTGCACTGATTTCTCTAAGAGACAGCCGAACGTCAGGCACATCTTCGATCTTAAGAAATTTTTCTTTGCATTCTTTTATTTGATTCCTCGAAAAAAGTGTGTTCATTGTCCCGTGTTTCGTGCCTACTCTGTATAAACCATCATCTGTTTTATCTTGAATGATACCCAAAACATTTCGAGCATCTCCTTTGGCTCTGTCAAAGCTGGGAATAGGTAAGGTTACAGTTTTTCCAATCGCGATTGGCGGAAATTTTTGATCAGATAATTGTTTCATAATATCAGCCTGAGCTTGAAGACCTTCTATCGCCTTTTCTTTATTTTTTTTTTATATTTTCTGTCTGCGCACAACGTATGCATGTAACTTTACTTCCGAAGCCTTCATAGTCTGCGCCAAGTGTGCTGTCAGTGCAAATATAATGCACGACCTGATTACAAATAATGCACGTATGTGCGCCGGAGCTCTCTTTTTGGCAAATACAACAAACGATGTCTGAAGAAGTTATCTCAACTGTTGGAGAGTTTATTTCCTTTCTTAGTGGCAACAATCCAGGAACTTTGTCAATATGGTGATCCTTATTTTTTTCTGTGACAGAAGTATCTTCTTTCACAGTTGACGACGACGGTCCAGGTATTTCCATCTCATTTCTTTGTACTAAAATAAAATTTAAATAAGTAATTAATGGAATCAGGCGTTATTTTGCAGAAGTCCATCATAATATAAAATAGAAAAATATTTAGCTACTTCCACACGAAAAATGACAAGTTATGCAGTTGTTAAGTGCACCGCCCGCCCGCCCGCAATTTAATACAATACAAAGCGATACAATGCACCTGCACCACCACCACCACCGTTAACTTCTCTACACGTGTTTCGCCCCTACACGGGGCATCCTCAGCAGCAGTTAGACCGTTATTAGGGGCGAAACACGTGTAGAAAAGTTAACGGTGGTGGTACAAGTGCATTGTATCGCTTGCATTGCATTAAATTGGGGGCGGGCGGGCGGTGCACTTAACAACTGCATAACTTGCCATTTCCCGTGTGGAAGTAGCTAAATATTTTTCTATCTTATATTAAAATTCATATACTTAAGTACCTATTTAGCTAAATCAGATTACACATGTAAATAGCAATTATAAGTGAGGTGGTGGTGGCAGTGAATTATACGTGTTCTTGACGCGAACGCCGCGTAAGCGCCGCGACAACCCGGCGATTACGTCGCGTTTTATGAGCATGCAGTTGTAGCTGCATCATCATCACTGCCTACGACACTCGCAGCGCGCCGCGCACGCCGCACGCGCCACGACATCGACCGGCCGGGGAGCCCCAGCGCTTAGCTACCGTCACCGCGATGGTGGCGCCCCCTGTCGTTCGTTTTGTGAAACTACGGACTAATACGTGCTGTGCAGTGATTGGTTAACTTAAATTATAAACTTTACTTGTTGCCCACTTTTTCTTGACATTTACTCATGTGTATAAATAGCCCAACATTTTATAAAATAAACCAATACTGTTTAGTGTCTCAACCCAGTTGTTTGATTATTATCATCCTCAACGACCTAACAGTGGTGACCCCGCGAACAACTAATCGCAACCATCGCACATCATGGCCAATCAACCAGAAAACACTGCAAGTGAATCTACAGCACTGAACATCCCCGAAGTAGCAGGTATCTCGCTATCGCTACGGATCCCAGCATTCTGGCGCGACCGAGCCCGTTTATGGTTCGTTAGCTTTGAAGCCGCCACGCATGATTTAAAGAAAGGACAGCGTGAGCTAGCGCAGATGGTAATCGCGCGATTGGAAAAGCAAGATGTAGAACAGATTTGTGACTTGCTATACGACCCGCCTGCAACACGACAGTACGACTCGTTGAAGGAACGCCTGATATCGGTCTACGAAGAGTCAGAGAACCGGCAGTTTCAAAAGCTATTGTCTGATGTCGAGCTTGGTGACCAGAAACCCTCACAACTGCTGCGTCGCATGCGAAACCTAGCACGTGATAAGGTACCAGATTCCACGTTGCGACTCATGTGGATGAATCATCTCCCAGCCCAGGTACGATCCGTTCTCGTCGTCACTAAAGAAACTAGCCTAGACGAGTTATCGCTACTAGCCGACAAGATGACTGAACAAGCACAGGAAGTCGCAGCTGTAACATGTGAGCAACCGAGAACACAAGGTCAGCCGAAAAGCGATGCACAATACCTAGTCGAAGAAATTAGAAAATTATCACTGGAGGTAGCTTCACTAAAGTCGTCGCAACATCACACGTGTCGCTGTCGGTACCGCGGTCGAGAACATTCCACGCACAGATCGCGCACACGCGCACGCTCTGATTCATACACGCCGTCTCGCTCACGATCAGGTACACCATCACCGTTCTGCTATTACCACAGAAAGTTTGGCAGAGATGCAAGACGCTGTCGTCAACCATGTTCTTATGACAACAGAACATCGAGAACATTTGCGCACCGTACTCAAGCGATTAGAAGATAACGGAATAACAATAAACCCAGCAAAATGCGTTTTCGGCCAGCAAACAGTCAAGTTCCTAGGATACACAGTATCAAGCGAAGGCATTAGACCACCAGAAGAGAAGGTCAAGGTCATCAACGACTATCCCAAACCCAAGACGGTAGAAGGATTACGCGGTTTTCTTGGAATGCTTAACTATTACCGTGATAACATTCCACACGCCGCAAGTTTACAAGCGCCGCTAAATGCCTATCTGCATAATTCAAAAAAACGCGATAAAACAATTATCCAGTGGACTGATGAATCATCACACGTATTCGAGGATTGCAAGAAGAGCTTACGCGACGCCGCACTGCTCGCACATCCCTGCCACACCGCCCCACTCGCAATCATGTGCGACGCATCGAACAGTTGCGCCGGCGCGGTACTTCAACAGCACGTAAACAACATGTGGCAACCACTCGGTTATTTTTCAAAGAAATTATCGGATACGCAATTGAAGTACAGTACCTATGATCGGGAACTACTTGCAATGTACATGGCAGTGAAGCACTTTAGAAAAATGCACGAGGGACGTGAATTGATCGTGTTCACCGACCACAAGCCGCTTACCTACGCCATATCGAAAATTTCATCGGACAGCAAAACCCAACGAAGAACACGACAGTTGTTATTCATCAGTGAGTTCACGACCGATATTCGACACATCAGTGGAAAGGAAAACGTAGTGGCAGATGCATTATCACGCATCGAGACGATTACCTGCCCCACAACCGTAGATTATTCAAGCCTGAGAGAAGCACAAAATAAAGATATAGAATTACCCACATTGAAAAAACAAAAAAATATTCAGTTCAAACAAATTACTTTGCCAGATAGTAATGATAAAATATACTGTGAAACGTCGACTAACAACGTAAGACCATACTTACCACAGGATTTCCGATTAGCTGCTTTCACCGCGCTGCATGGAATAAGTCATCCTGGTGTTAGAACAACGCGCAAACTTATGCAAGAGAAGTATTTCTGGCCAAGCATGAATGTAGATATCGGCAAGTGGACCAAGTCATGTATAGCTTGTCAGAGAGCGAAGGTGCATCGCCATACCAGCAGCAAGCTATCAACATTCGCACCTACCGAGCGTTTCAAGCACATACACATTGACATCGTCGGCCCACTACCTACGTCATCAACCGGCCATCGTTATTTACTTACCATTATCGACCGTAAGACCCGTTGGCCTGAAGCAACGCCGATCATGGACATTACCGCAGAAACCATCGCGAGGACAACATATGAGATGTGGATCGCGAGATTTGGATGCCCAGAGACTCTGACTAGTGACCAAGGACGGCAATTTGAGAGTCAGCTGTTCAACGCCTTAACCAACCTACTGGGAATACACCGTGTACGTACAACGCCGTACCACCCACAAAGCAACGGTATGATAGAACGCTGGCACAGATCACTCAAAGCCGCGCTCACAGCACGTCTCACAAAGGGAAGCACATGGATCGACGAGCTACCGACCACACTGCTTGGACTGCGCGCTGCTTGTCGCACTGATACTGGTGTTACTGCTGCGCAGCTCACCTACGGCTGTAACATACGACTCCCAGGTGATTTCTTCTCATCTACACCACGCAGTGAAATCATGGACTCAGAATACGTCGATAAAATACGCAGAACAATAGACAGTGTCAAGCCAACATGCATCAAGCCGCACAGCAACAACCGTACTATATTCGTGCATTCAGACCTAGATAGATGCCACTCAGTCTTCATTAGAGTTGACGCAGTACGCAAACCACTGCAACCAACGTACGACGGGCCTTACACCGTGTTGAAGCGTGAAAACAAAGTGTTTACACTGCAGCTACCAGGTCGGCAAAGTTCAGTGTCAATAGATCGGCTGAAGCCGGCGTACACAGTCAACGACAACACCTCATCGACATTGCCACCTGATGATCTCGTACAGAAGATTTCATCCGGACGAACTGTCCGGCGACCCGTACGCTTCGCTTGAGGGGGAGCACTGTAGCTGCATCATCATCACTGCCTACGACACTCGCAGCGCGCCGCGCACGCCGCACGCGCCACGACATCGACCGGCCGGGGAGCCCCAGCGCTTAGCTACCGTCACCGCGATGGTGGCGCCCCCTGTCGTTCGTTTTGTGAAACTACGGACTAATACGTGCTGTGCAGTGATTGGTTAACTTAAATTATAAACTTTACTTGTTGCCCACTTTTTCTTGACATTTACTCATGTGTATAAATAGCCCAACATTTTATAAAATAAACCAATACTGTTTAGTGTCTCAACCCAGTTGTTTGATTATTATCATCCTCAACGACCTAACACAGTAATTGTACTGGCGTGCACTTACCACGGTGAGATGGCAGACAAGTGCGGGCCTATTTTATAATTTAAAAAAAACTTCGCGTTGCATTGCAGCTGCCTGACTGACGCACTATGGGCCGGCCGGCCGCTCATAGAACGCGACGCAAGCGTACCGTTTGCGCAGCGCTCGCGTCGCGTAATTTATGTTCGAGGAACGCCTACTCTCAGCTGACATTTAAAAATATAGTAATTTGAAACGGTTTTTGTTGCTACTTACTAGTGTCATCAGTATTATTCTGCTTCTCACCAGACGAGTTAATAGCGTTTTCTAACTCTTCCTCGGTCTGAAGAACCTTTTTTATTGAATCTGGTAGTGTTTCAATTCCAACATGAGCTTTTCGTCCTAAAAAAAAGAATTCATAAAATGTTAAGTTTATTCTATTTTCGCAGTTTAACTATTAGATGGTTTGGTCATGTTGAAAGGATGAATGAAAGGACTTTCTCATAGTAAGTTTCGGCTAGCTACCCGTTACACCCTGTAAGGGCATGTTCAGATTCTTGACCCGCGTCGTATCGTACCCGCGCAGAACCCGCACACGCGTTGTACTGTACGCGCGCTCGCCCCGCGGCAGTCCCGCGCACAACCCGCGCACAGGCGCGGGTCAAGCGCGGGGCGGGCGCGGGTGGACTTCGATAAATTCAATTTGAGATCTAATTGAAGTGTCATAAGACTCAAATTACATACAACACAAAGGGGCTTAGACGCGGCTTAAACGCGGGTGCTGATACGCTGGGCGAGCGCGAAGCGGGCGCGGGTCATCAGAACGCGCCCTAATATACTCACCAAACATCACTTCAAATGGCGATTGTTTTATGCCATGATGGTATGCGCAATTTTTCTTCAGTTGACAGAATCGGAGGCCCTCACTCCAACGATTAGTTTTATTATCTTCCATCCATGCGAACAATATTTGCTGTACATGCTGATTTGCACGCTCCACGCTTCCTGACTTTGAGAATGACGTGGTTTGCCATGCAGTATGGACAATTCGGGCCACATTACTTTTAACTCTTCTACGACACGGTTGGCGAATTCTCGTCCGTTGTCTGATTGAAGCACAGAAGGCGCACCTATAGTACAAAATACCGGGTGACATTTTTTAACGTCTTGAAAAAAAATGGGGGTAATAGGTGAACGGAGTAGAAGCTTTTGGCATAGAAATTTTTGGTATTTTTATTTTTGAATAACATGTAATAAAATTGATCTAGCAATAAATATTACACATTTAAAGTAACATTTTCATAGTGGAACAACAAAAACAGAAATTTGGACAAAAAAAAAAACAAAAAAACAATTAAAAACCTATCGAAACACGCACCCTACTCAATGCGCGGCATGTATCAATGATTTTGTAGCACGGTCCTACCCTTTGAAGCCGGCCAATAGGCGGCCTCATTGATCTTTCGCAGACGCACGAGCCGCACACGCATCCCTTTCCGCCCGTGTCCCACGTTCCTTTAGTCACCTACGATGAATCTGAAGGCCTTCCTGCCTTCTATTCTAGTTACACAACACACCATATGAAGGTCGAGACGGTAAAAAATGTCATCCAGTATATCAAGGAGATTGTGCGCTACTTCCTGTGCTGTTTTTGTGTGTAGGGGACGAAGAATCACAAATTTTGTCAAATGATCTTGGTAGTTTAAAATATACTTGTAATCACGGTCAGGACACGTCTGCATGTCTACAAGATCCACTTGTCCCCGTGCGTGAGTCTCTTTAAATAATAACGGTTTAACGACGAGTCCCTTTTTAGGCTGACTCTTTTTCTTGTGACACGTTTCACATAAATCCAAGTAATAGTTTACGCACTCTTTTGTGACATTTGCATACTTTTTATTTAAAGCTTTCAATGTGAGATCTCTACCACCATGACCACATTCCTGATGAGCACATTCAATCACATCGAATAACTCGTCATCCGTAACGTAGTATTGTATATTTTTTGTATCTGACAATGGCTTAATACATTTTTTTTCGTCCCCAAAACAAACAACGTCGTAGCATTTGAGACGGCGATACTGCAAAGACGTTTTCTTTTCAGCTACTTTAGCGGATTCTACCTCACTGATAATCTGCTCATACAACTGTTATGTTTTTATGTGAAATGAACACTTATTTTTATTCAAATTAGAAATTTTCTCTTTAAACTTTACTTTTAAAGCTTCTTTATCCACGTTTTTAGTAACAACAACACCGTTTGATTCACTCATCTTCAATTTTACACAATTACACGCCCGCACGCTCAATGAACGAACATGAAATGACAAAACAATCGGTCGGAACACCGCGAGAGACATTATGAACCTGTTTAAACATGTTCAGATCAACGTTTGACCGAGTTTTGCAGTCGCTTCTAGGATTGACTAGGCCAAAACCGAAACAGAATAATTTACTTTCGACGTTTGACTGAAAAGTTAGGAGCTTCTGGGTTTGACTAAAAATACTTCAGGCAAAGGGCGAAATTGAAATGTATTTCGGGGATTGCCTGATGGCTTTGGCCAAACCTAGGATAAACCAGTCCTTCCGCGAAGAGACTGTGTATCGGACTTTGACTATAACATATACACAGTAGTTAGCTTGTCACTGAACAAAACCATTATGATTTAAAAAATTCAGTAAACTTTTTGCTCCAAAACCTTGATGCCAGTTTTAATCCACAGACCTATTCAATTTTGATACATTGCTTTTCTCAACAAGCACACCATCAGGAATTTCCAAATAAATTTCTTTTTCAAGGTCCCCATTCAAAAAAGCTGTTTTGACATGAAATTTTTGGATCTCCAAGTTATACATACTTGGCTGCAATACTAAAAATAATTCTAATTGAAGTACCGTGTGGTGCCGGATGTAAAGAATAACACCACCCCATTTCTTTCCGTGGGTGTCCTAAAAGGCGACTCAGAGACTTACTAGAGAATGGGCAGCAGCGTTCTCTATGCATTTTACTACCATACTGCGATCGCCAACCCGCCTGCCAAGCGTGGCGATTATGGCAAAGCCCCCCAAGTTGGGGGAGGCCTAAGTCCAGCAGTGGACGTCTTACGGCTGAAATGATGATGATGATGATTCAAAAAAGCTGTTTTGACATCAAATTGTTGGATCTCCAAGTTATACTTAGATGCAATATTAAAAATAATTCTAATTGAATCATACCTAGTGATAGAGGAAAATATTTGCTGGTAATCAATACCAGGGACTTGATTAACCCCTCGTGCACATAGCGAGCACACGAGCCTTGTAACGGTTTACATTTCCATCGTCATCTCTCTTAATGGAAAATACTCACTTGGCTTGTTCTCTGTCCAGCTCGTTTCACTGGGGTCCAAGTCTGATTCTCATCATGAGCATTTAGTTCTTCTTTAACCCTCCTATACCCGCGCCAATTTTTGTTACGCCTATACCCGCGTACGGTGTCACAGACCGAAAATTCGGGACCCTATTTCATGAAAATTTTGTATGCTACTCCATATCTATTATATATTTATAAAACTAGAAGATATACAGAAATAAAAAATAGCAATAAATTAGTTAATTATTTATTATATTAATATCTCAGTCTTTCTTACAGTCTTCGAAATTCGAGATTTTTTTCTCATGTACTAAAAAAACAGAACTAAAACATATTTTTTCTTATGGAAAACTAAAATAAACTTCTAAATATAAAAAAATACAAATGTTTACAAACATAAATGCTATATTTTGGCCTACACATGAGCTTCGCCATAACAGTCAGAGCACACCAAAACAGCATGTTCCAAACAAAAGTATTTCTTGCATGTAGCACAGTTGTATCGTGTTTTACGATTATTTTTTTGAGGAGTAATATCCACAGCGACCAATTTTATTATTATTTGATGTTGCTGCAGTTTTTGGGCCATCTAATTGGCAGATTTCAGCGAGTCTCAGCTTCATGGTTTTTGGTAAGGACGTGTAGGCAACGACGTCTCAGTTGCGAATTTATGAGATCATACGATAACGCTTCTAGAAAGAGTCTGCGGCTGATTTTCTTGTTGGGGTTGTTGTCTTGATGTATAACGTAGGCATTTATACCTGCTACGTTCAGGCTATAAAAGACGACCATAGGCCACCTATTTGTGCCTTGAGCAACATTGTAAGTCTCACACATTTTGTCGACGGTGTCGACTCCAGCTTTTGTCACATTGTAGTACATTATTATTTCGGTTTTACCAGTTTCCTCGTTGATTTTGTCATCATCGTGCATACCGGATATAAGAAGGACATTTTTACCTTTTGGCACATAAGAAACAAGACTGCAGTTGCCTCGGTGTCCAAATAAACTGGATTTTCCTGCTCGGCCTCGAATCTCTGTGAATTGCTTAGGCAGTTCTTTGTTATTTTTGCGAAGTGTCCCAATTATAGTCAACTTGTGTTCTACATCAAGTTTATCCAATAATGGGATACTAGTGAAAAAATTATCACATGTGATGTTACGACCAGTATTGTGAATACTTTCACTCAGTCGCAAAACCAATGCCATACTCGAGGTGTCCACGTTGTAGGGGCCTTCAGGTTGCTTTCCTACGTAGACTTCCATATTCTGAGTATAAAACATTTTTGCATCCGTCATGGCATACATTTTTATACCATATCTACTGGGTTTTGATGGTAAATATTGCCTGAAACAACACCGACCTCTGAAAGCCTCTAATTTTTCGTCTATAGTCACAAACTGAGATACGCTGTAATGTCTTTTGAACGATGATACTATTTCATCAAATAATTCTCTAATAGGAGCTAGTTTGTCAACAGAAATTCTTTCATCTCGTGTATTTTTGCTGTGAAATCTAATACAACGCATCAATAAATAAAATCTATTCCAGCTCATGGTCAACCGAAATATCTCAGGAGACGAGCCATCTGTCCTGAACAAATTTTTGGCATTTATTTCTATTATTCTGACTCCAGCAAAAAATAGGAGGCCCAAAAGTGCTTCAATTTCAATAAAATCTGTTTCAGAACAGTCCCTTCCTCTGGAAACATTATGTTTCAGTCGTTGTATTTGCTCGTTGGTGTACTTTACAATTCGATTTATTATACTCTCCGTGAAAAATAACCGAAATATCGCACCTGGTTCCTTCGCAGTTCTGGCTTCACCTTTGGCACCAGGAAGTTGAGTTACTATGTTCCTAGCATGCCGTAGTACTTAAGTTGAGGGAGTAATTTTGTTTCATCTGGTCCGTCCATCCTTCCCGAGATAAAAATTGCCAGACCCTTGACGACTTTCCAAATCACCTTCCTCTTCTTCATCGTCGCCCTCCTGCTCAGTGTCATAGGTTGTTACGTATCTGCTTATCCTATTGGAGTGAAAAGATAAAGGCAGATCTGTTACAATTTATTAGGGAAATATTAAGGAGATTGGAAGTACAGTTAAGTATAAAGAACCCTGCCTGGCACGCACTCTAGTTTGTTTAAATGGTTCTGTGGTTCAGCACTGAGGGACGGGAGCAGGCAGCAGAGCGGCAGGTCGATATCGGTTTCTTCGAGGGTTTCGTATAGATCTTAGTATCCGCCGGGGGAGCTCCGTAGTAGACCTCGGGGCCTGTAGACTGGCTTCAAGAGTAGACTGTCTTCAAGAGTAGGCCGGGTTCAAGAGTAGGCCGGGGTCAAGAGTAGACAGGGGTCAAGAGTAGCCCGGGGTCAAGAGTAGCCCGGGGTCAAGAGTAGAACGGCTTCAAGAGTGGACTGCTTCAAGAGTAGCCTGGTTTCCAAGAGTAGTGGTTTCCAAGAGTAGTGCGAGTTCAAGAGTAGTGGGTTTCCAAGATTAGTGCGAGTTCAAGACTAGTGGGTTTCCAAGAGTAGTCCGCCAGCGGTTCGAACGCCCGTTTTTATATCAAAGTCATCTTCCTTTTCTAAACATTTTTCCAAATATTAGTTTTCTTATGGCCATCATCTCATCTGACAAGTGTCGGCCAGGACATATTCATGAGTGCGTATAGCTGGCCACATGAGTGCTTAGAGAATTTTATAAATATAATTTTAAGTTAAGTTATTTAGTAAACAATCGTAATAATTAATAAAATCAAATAGCTAGACATATTGATAAAAATAATTTTAATTATATAAACCAAAAATAGTCATTCATAGACTAAGCAGAAAAGTAACTGACAGTTGACAATTTGGTATGTCACAACATGAAAATTTGTGTTAATATTTTATTTCAGCTATTTTCAAGTTAATAAATCGTATTTAGATCGATTTGCTGAGTGTAGACATATAAACAAATAAAAAGGAAGATAATATGTATTAAAGTATAGCATGAATAGTGTAAACATAGAAACATAAAAAGGATGATACTTAGGTATTAGGAATCATGAATTAAAGTGTAAGTATAGCATGAATACTATAAGGTTTCCTCTTGAATCTCGACGAAATCTTCTACGTCGCTGTCATTTTCATTTTCGTAGCTGGACTCGGTACTTTCTTCTTCCAAAAGCAATCTTAGTCTTTCTTCATTCATCTTTATGTAATGAACCTATAAAATAATGATACTGGTAAAAAAATGCAAATACTCATAACAAAAAATGCGAAAAATACGCAATGTAATTCGATTATACTTACACAAAAAGTTGCACCTATACCCGCGTCGGTCTCACGGACCAATTGGCGCCAAATGCGGCTATACGTGCGTCTTGCTCGACCACGCGGCAGGCACTAAAATGAAGCTAGCAACAAATCGAGCAGCTAGCAAAGGATTAGATTTCGCAACGTTTTTGAGAATACAAATATTTACGAAAATGTGTTTCGTCGGTGTCACAGACCAACGCGCGGGTATAGGAGGGTTAATGGCTTGCAACCATTCATTCGTCATCGAACTCTTCATTGCCGCATCAAATGATGATGGTAATACAAAATCCACTAAATAGGCTTCTAAACTAAAATTTCTCCTTGGTCTCAGATTTATTCTCCTTGGTTCATATTGAGAATCATCGAGGATCTGTGAAGGTTCATAATCAGAATCATCTTCGAAAATACTTTCCTCGTTTTCATTCACGAGTTTTCATTGAATGAATTAACACTCGACGCATGATCGTCTTCAAGTATGATTTCAGAGTTATCCTGTTGGACATTTTCATCACTTTCTTCTATGAATATTTTTGCTTCGTCAAAATGACCACCCTTATTCTTAATTATTTGTTCACAAATTTTACTCATTCTTTTGATTAATTTACTGAAATTCGGAGTCCAGTGTCTCCTATTCACTTTGTAAATATTCCCTAAACTGTGCTGAGCTCAATGGACAACGATTCTCAACTTTCCTATCAAGTTCATCCCATACTAATTCGATAGGAGAAAGATCTGGCGATTGAGATGGTCATTTCATAAATTACAAAATTTCTTCATTTCGTTTTTGCTCTAGGCATTCCTGACATAATTTTGATGAATGTTTAGGGTCATTGTCTTATTGAAAAACAAAACTCCGGCCAATTAGATTAATTCCAGAAGGAATCGCATTTTCCTGAAGTATTTTCAGATAGCCTTCTTTATTCAATTTTCCGTAAATTTTAATAAAATGCCCGGGTTTAACGTTACCGAAGCATCTCCATACCATCACACTACCACCGCCATGCTTAACAGTCTGCACAATACACGCTTCTGAAGCCCGTTCATCTTTTGATCGGCGCACAAAAACATGTCTATTAGATCAAAAAATCTGAAATTTGGACTCATCCGTCCAAAGGAATATTTTCCAGTCCTCTTCCGTCCAGTTTTTGTGTTTTTTAGCGCACTCCAGTCTATTTTTCTTATGACTACTAGTAAGTCTCAGTTTTTTAGCTACTACGCATCCTCTCAGACCAGCAGACAGTAAACGTCTCTTTATAGTTGCCATTGAAACTGGCTTAACTCGTGTTTCATTTAAAATAGCGATAATTTGAGGCGCAGTTAAACGTCGGTTTCGTTTCAATAACGTTTTAACGATCTGATCTTCTTGCTTTGTTGTAGATTTGGGACGTACTGATCTCTTACGGTCTTGATTTTCTCTAGTAGCTCGTTGTCTGGTAAGAGTATAATGTACACCTTTACATGAAACTCCAACCTGTTTTGCAATTTGGCGTATAGTATATCCTTCCTTGCTCAAAATACAGATGGCACTCCGCTGTTCAAGAGAAATCTGTTTACTTTTTGCCATATTATGTGTTTTTCAACTGATGTAACTATCACACGAACGTCACAAAATACACTGAACTCTAAACTAAGACGTTTGGACGTTTTTAAACCATATTTAAAAGATAAGATTCTACTCAAAACATAAGCAATGACAAAGACCGCAAATTCTAAGAAATCAACAATTGGTAGTGTAGCAAACTTTGGGGTCATAAAACACGTGTGAGGGGTCTCTATTCAAAATAAAGACCAACTGATAAGAAATAAGATATTTGTGTATTATTGTTACAAGCTGGGTCGTAAAATCAATTAACTTCATTAACAACGTGTTTATTTAGAGATTTAATTGCGGATTTTTTTAAAATCTAATAATAATAGGGTGTTCCAAACTTTTGAACGGAAGTGTATATATTAATATACCTACTTATTACAATACAATCTCATCTTTTTGTGAGCTCAAATATTCGATCGGACTGAGGTAAGTAAGTAAGGTTATAATAATGTTCTAGTCTATTTATTATCATATCAACAAGAGTAACATTAAATCAGTAATTTACTGAATGAAAGAATAAACAGTCCTAGTAATTATTAGATAATTAAATTACTTTACCAGTAGCACACACATTATTTATTAACTAAATTTATTTGTAAGTTTTGATAGTGATGTGACATTTTTTAATTGACGAATTTGTCGATTTTAACTACTATAATAAATGAACTATTTTTATTACAATCTGACAACACATACGATGGCACCGTCCAAGAAGAGTGATGTATGGAGGTTTTAAGATTAAACTGAAGGAAACAATAACTCTGCAAAATGTAGACTCAGTCATAAATTAACAAAATCTTGTGGCGGGTCCACCCTTTATGTCAGAATTTTTTTCGTCATAATATTATTTTGCATAACAGCGGATAGCATAAACTTCATTTCGCAGAAAATCGTTTGGCATACACTCATTTATCATACATTTACAACGCATAATTTTAGAAGTCAGAATCATCTTTAGGCATAAATTTTATATCCATAATAATGAAAAAGGAGAACCATCATATCGCAGAAAGTTCGCAGTCAGAATCGTCACACTGCATGCAGACATGCAAACAAGCATACACCATGCACGCAGCATGCAAGTAAGCATGCAGCATGCAAGCAAGCATGCAGCATGCAAGCAAGCATGCAGCATGCAAGCAAGCATGCAGCATGCAAGCATGCATGCAAGCAAGCTCACAGCATGAAACATGCAGCATACATGCTTTCTGTCACGGCTCCGGCGCTGCGTGGCTCCGGCGGTCCCACGCCAGCTCATCGTCGCAGATGGTTTTACGTTCACCACCGCAACTTCGGCTTGCTGGCCGGCTCCGCTGGCCAGCCTCAGCCGCGATGGCGCGCGTCAAAATCACCTGCTCCTCAGCTCGCGGGCCGCCTCGCCCCTCCGCGCCTACGCGGGCTTAAATTACACTCTAGGGGTAGGGCAGACAAGACTACGTGGAGTCGGTTCTGCACCGATTCGTTTCTGTCAATAACTTTTGTAGCACAACATATATTGACTTTTTGAGACACTATTTTAATTTTAGGTTAAAATGCAATTTTATAGAAATGACAATATGCCTAACAAAATTATTCTAAATGAAATTCTGCCATCTTCATAGGATGCCAAGTGAAATTGTACCTCATAATCGTCGCTCTAAATAAATGTTATGCTAAACGAAATTCTGCGGAATTTTAAGTCTGCCAAAGGTAATTATGCTTAATAAAATTCGGCCATCTTAAAAGTATGCCAGCGTAAATTCGGACATATAAACATTCGGCCAAACAATGCTTATTCTAAACATTTTTTATGCCTTACAAATACTCGTTTAAAGAAGATTATGCCAAGTGTGTTATGCCAAATAAAATTCGAAGCATCAAGTTTCTGCCAGATAGAGGGAACCCATCTTGTGGCAATACAACTAATTTAATTGGTCATTTAAAAAATATACATAAGACAGCTTTTCGTAACGTCAGAAGTCTATTGTGTCAAGTTTTGAAGAAATTAACGCTTTTTTAGAGAGAGGTGATAAAACATTAAGAATTAACAACGCCCTAAAATATATGATGTGTAAAAACAATCAACCATTTACAATGGTTGAACATGAAGGCTTTCGTAGTTTGATTAAAGTTATTGCGCCACATTATAAACTTCCTAGTAAAACAATGTTGACTCGATGGGTTGATGATAAATACGCAGCATTATCAACAGTCTTCAAAGCTAAGTTGTCAAATATTGTAAACGTTACTCTTAATACTGACATGTGGTCTGAAACAATGAGTATGAGATTTTTTTTAGGAATTACAGCACATTTCGGTGAAGGTAATGATCTTTTTTCAATCACTCTTGGAGTGTACGAGTCAAATGAACGCCATACTTCAGAACACATAGCTGAAATGCTGATGAAAACTTGTGCTGAATAGGGTATAGATAGTGAGAAAGTTTCAACTGTAGTCACAGATAACGCAGCTAACATGGTGAAAGCTGTTGATTTAGCTTTTGGATAAAAGCATATACCATGTTTCGCACATACGTTAAATTTGGTTGCACAAAATGCTATACAGCAGTGTACTAATTTGCGAAACTTGATAAACAAACTAAAAGAGATAGTAACTTGGTTTAAACAAAGAATGTAGCCAGTATCGAATTACGTGAAGTAACCCAGAAAGAAACGAAATTGATACAAGAGGTCCCAACGAGATGGAACAGTACTTATTATATTATATGATCGAGCGATTTATGGAGCTTCGCAGCATCGTCAATAAAATAATCATTCATCATAAAAATGCACCACCGATGCTAACTGCATCAGAATTATTTATTCTTTCTTCGGTTTTACACATTCTGCGACCGATTGAAGCTGCAACTATGGAAGTGTCAGGTAATAAGTACTGCACTAGCAGCTAAGTAATACCACTTATCCATTGTCTTCTTTTAAAAGAGAGGTTTCACCTCTTAAAGTCGAAGAGTCTCTTGCTCAAGAATTGCAGTCATTGATCCTGAAAGAGAGAGAGAGTAACTCCTCTCGCTATAGCCACAATCTTGGACCCCAGGTTTAAGAAAATGCATTTCACGGACTCACTCGCTTGCTCGTTAGCTGTTTCGACAATTAAGGAAATGATGAAAAGTAGAGAACAAAAAAAAATTAGTCCGTGGAATCTGATTCGTCAGATCTGTCTGACAAAGCAGAAGAAAAATTTTGTTTGTGGGAAGTTCACTACAAATTAGTCCAGAAGAGCTGGAAAACGGTGAAATCTGATGATTTTATTTCAGATGAACTATCTATTTACTTACGTAGCCCAGTAGGCAGATTAAATGAGGAGTAACTAATCAAAAACCGTCAAATCCTTTTAAAACCTTCTAAATTATTGTAATACATAGAAACAAAAAGTTTTTTTTTTTTTTGACAAACTTATAGTAAACTTACCTATAAACATGGTAGTGAATTTTTTTCGTAAATATCTTTTGGTACTAACGAAATATTAGGCATAGAAATATAGAGATATCGGTCTTTATTCAAGCCATTTTGGATTTATGGGGTAGATCAAGTCAGTCTGGATTTATCGACATTTGAACCAACCACTCTGGATTTATCGGGTTTGAAATTATTAGTTTGGAATTAACATGATTTGATAAATAACAATATGAATTAAGTAGGTTTTTCCTATCTGCTATAAAAAGGTATATTAAAGTGAAACTAAATCAAAAATTCAATTGTTTATTTTCAAACATTGCAACTTAATAAAATTTATTGCAGAAACTTATTAATTAAATCACTGAGGACACCATGCACATTGCTCTTCATCAACCTCAACTTCGTCTACTTCCTGATAATCATCTTCATTATTTTCATCTAGTAAAGTTTTGTACCAATTTAAAGTTCGATTATCGACCCAATTATCTCCGAACTGTTTAATTAATAAACCCCTGACATACTGTTATTTCTTTAAAGGCAGTATCCTACCTGTAGGCCTAAATGAAATATTATTGGGGTGGGTTTTAAGTCTTTTCTGGATACTGAACTCTTTCCGTTCCTCTTCACTTTCATTAACATAGTTTCTAAAACAACTGACATGACATTCAGTTATTCTTTGTATTCTACGACCTCTACCCACTTCTCTGTATGTAATCCTCGTGATCCTCTACCAGATTGAATTTCTGTCCCCTGATAAAACACAGGATGTCTGGAGTCCATTCCCACAAAGCATAAATTGTAAAAACTTATTTGTCGTGTATAAAATGCCTCTTGGATGGGTGTACGAGGTAATGGTTGCACTTGCTGTGAATCAAAACAAAAGCTTACCGATTCATTATCATGGATTTTGCTCAATTTATAGAAAGCCTTAGCACGTAATGAATGTATTCTTTTTTGAATCATTAATATTCCCTTTTTGTCATTATCTGTTTTAGTCTTTATTTGGTTTGATAATAATATACACGTACTACATGTATCTGATGCTGGAGATTTAAAACCTATGTTGAATTCATATGCAAACACCTTTTGAAACATAGACTTTTTGACCTGTAAGTTAGCTGTAACTCAGTTATTGTAAAGTCTCCTTATCCTTGCTTGATTTAAATTACAAGACGATTAAACACGTTTTGTCTTGTTCCTAGAATAGTGGCTTTCAGTTGCTGGTAATTTATTTATAAAATCTTTAAGTATATTTTTGGCGTGTGCGCAGCAATATTAATAACATAAGCTGGGAGTACCTCCACGCGGTGAAGGCAGTTTTGACAGTTTATCTGGCTAAAACTCCCATTAAACTCATTAATGCCTTCGGGCTTATGTTAAGTTGTTGTGTATTTTGGATCTTCCTATTTGGCTCTGCCATCCCGGTAACGCAAGGAGGCAGCCATCTAGCGAACGTTTGTGTTTTAAACTATTTACTTTTAGTATCAATATTAGAATCACTTGAGGATAGATAAATTTTATTTTTGTTTAAATTCTATATTTTAGTTATATAAAATGGATTTATCCCGTAAAACAAAAAACAACAGACCTAAAATCTCTAAGTTACAAAAGGAAACTCCTAGTAAACGCGAGAAGCGCCTAAAAAAACAAAGAGAGAGATCCTCTCAATATTATAGTCAGCTTCCACAAGAAGCTCGTAAAGAGCTGATAAAATGTATTAGCGTACGATCTAAGTATAAACGTGAAAAAGAGTTGCCGTCCATCCGTAATCAGCGATTACAAAAAATGCGAGAGCATGCCGAAAATGTTCGAGAACTCGAATCTCCATTGTCACGCTCTATGCGGCTCAAAGAAAAGCGTGAGCATGCCAAAAATGTTCGAAATATCGAATCCCCACTGTCGCGCTCTTTGCAGCTCGAACAAATGCGTGAGCATGCAAAAATTGTTCGAGACCTTGAATCTCCACTGTCGCACTCTATGCGGCTCCAACAAATGCGTGAGCATGCCGAAAATGTTCGAGATATCGAATCCCCACTGTCGCGTTCTACGCGGCTCGAACAAATGCGTGAGCATGCAGAAATTGTTCGAGACCTAGAATCTCCACTGTCACGCTCTATGCGGCTCGAACAAATCGATAATGAAGAGGACCAGCAAGATATTGACGCCTATGAAACTCACAACGAGGACGTACCCACTGATCCGTACATTACATTACTGGATAGTCTAGGAAGGATGAGAAAACGAAAACGCCCAGCTATACTTCGATCACGTTACTTTACGTTAGCCTCAGATCCAGAAGCCTATTATTATTCTTTAATTTTGATTCATATTCCATTCCGGATAGAAGACGAATTGTTAGATGGATTTGACTCAGCTAGAGCAGCTTTCTGGGCTAAAAACGATCAACTGCGTCCTCTTCAAGAAGGGTTTGATGCGGAAACTATGATGTAAATAGAAACTGAAATACAGCAAGCTATTTGCCGTATCGTGACTGAAAATTTGGTAGCAAAAATTTCAGAGCAACAAATTGTTCAACCAAATGTTAAAACAATCCCTCCGCCGATTGAAAACGTCCTTGATGATGTAGATCACATTCTGATTGATGAAGTTGAAGAGCCAAATGCTAATTGTATGCCAGACAATGAGTTTGAAAGAGTTGTTGCATCACTAAATTTGAGTCAGAGACATCTCAAAAGTAGATATAGATGCAACAAATACGGATCAAATATTAATTTTTGTAACAGGAGGAGCTTGCACTGGAAAAACGTTCACCTTAAAAGTCATGACTGAACAAATTCGAAGGTTAAGTAACACAGATATAGGAAAAAGCGTAGCGGTCACTGCTCCAACCGAAGTAGCAGCCAGGCTCATCGGTGGTAGTACTCTACATTCCACTTTTGCGTTGCCGATTGAAAAGGGACGAGCTGAACCATTACGACCGCTCACTGGTGAAAGGCTGCAAAGAGAACGACAAAAGTGGAGATCGATAAATTGGCTAATCATCTATGAAATATCTATGGTACCCTATCTGACCCTAAGAAATGTCCATATTCGACAGCAGAGCTGAAACAAGATCAGGGGTACTTTGGTGGCATCAATGTTATTTTGTTCGGCGATCTTATGCAGTTACCGCCAGTATCCAAGATCGCAGGTGGTGCTTACTGCTTTCGACAGCCAGCTTATTTGACCGGCGAAATCAATCTGTGGCAATTATTTAATTTTTATGAATTGCCCCAAAACATGCGACAGGCAGGTGACACTACGTTTGTTGACATTTTGAATAATATTCACGTTGGAGAATTGACGATGAACCAACTTGAAATCCTAGACGGTCGTAGGATCCCTCTCACGGGTTCATTTGCTGATGGAGAAGCTGTAAGAATTTTTCCCACAACGCGGCAAGTAGATTCATATGATTCAAAAATGACTGCAGAGTTAAGTAAAAAACTTAAAATGTATCAAGTACATGCTGTCGACATTTCGCTAGAAGCGAAAACCTATGGCCAATGTCCACGTAAAGAGTTCATATCTGACGACGCCAACAAGACGGGGGGCATTCTCAGCACTTTGTGTATTGGGGTTGGGTCGCGAGTTATGTTACGCCGCAACATAAATGTAAACCACGGTCTAGTGAACGGCGCTATGGGTGTTATCCGGAAGTTTGAGTGGCCTGCTTTGCGAAGAGATCAATTGGAAATGGGAGAGTTACCTCAAGCGGTGTTTGTTGAGTTTGACGATCTCACAATAAGAAATAACGAACCTGGAGTTGGCGTGCGGATTGAGCCCTGTACGATTGATTTCGATGCGCTTCGAGGGCAAGGAAAAATTAAACGCAGGTTGTTGCCTCTAATCCTTAGTTGGGCTGTAACAGTACATAAGCTCCAAGGTACCACACTCGATCGGGCGGTTGTGGACCTCGGCTCAAATATATTCGCTAAAGGTCAAGCGTATGTAGCTCTTAGTCGCGTGAAAAAATTAGCTGGATTGGCTATCAGTCATCTTGATCCTAAAAGCTTCTAAATCGGCCACATGACCAAAATTCTTTGAATGAGCTACAACGATTACGAGAATTTCATAATTGTACTAACAATGAAATTCCCGTAAGCGATAAATTCATTCTATACAAAAACTAAAAATAAAATAAAATATTTAAAAAAATAAAAACCCGACTGTGTGAAAAAATGTGAAATAACTGAAAAGATAAAAACAAGCTAAGAAATATATTTTTTTTTGGTTTTTAAGCGATCGTGGTGGACAATTTTCACAAACGCAGTCGGAGGCATCAAATATACACAATACGTTCTATCGTCGGCCGCATATCTTTCTTTGTAAGTGTTTTTGTAAGTGTTGTGTTTGTGTGTGTTGTTCTTTGTGTGGTGTGTGTGTTTGTGTGTGTTGTGTTTTGTTGTAAGTGTTGTTGTGTTATTGTTTTATATTATTTGTTTATTGTGTTTTTATGGGCCTAAGTTGCCTGAAATAAAGGATTGTATTGTATTGTATTGTAATCCATCATATTCCTAGCCTTTTCCCAAATTTATTGGGGTCAGGTTTCACTGCCGAAGCATTTAATGCTCTTCGCGAAAAGGTAAAGGCGACCGAAAATAAAATATTATGTAACTTAGTTACTGATGAAATGTCCATACGTAAACTCAAAGAGTTTCATGGCAACAAAGTGCAAGGTTATGTGGACTTTGGAGCAGGAATCGACGTGCCCGGAGATACAGCCATATTGTGTACACAAGCCCTGGTATTTCTTTTAGTTGCGGTGAACGGGCAATGGAAAATACCCGTGGGATATTTTTTGGTGAATGGCGTTACAGGAGAGCAAAGGGCAAATTTAGTTCGAATGTGCCTTTCGAATTGCCACGAGGTCGGCATAGAAGTTGTATCGATGACATTCGACGGTTGTCCGGCAAACATGGCTATGGCTCGCGAACTCGGCTGTTCATTCGATCTAGGACATTTGAAAACATATTTCCCGCACCCTGAGACGGAACAGCCTATTTATGTGTTTCTTGATCCATGCCATATGGTCAAACTTGTCAGAAATACATTAGAAAGTAAAAAGGTTTTTCAGGATAACAATGGAGGCCTTATTAAATGGCAATATTTTGTTGACCTTAACATCTTGCAGGAAAATGAAAAATTTCACCTCGCTAATAAATTAACAACAAGACATATTGATTTTAAGAATCAAGTCATGAAAGTAAAATTAGCAGTGCAATTATTAAGCGCTAGTGTGGCAAAAGCAATTGAATTTTGTGACCAAAAGCTGCATTTGTTAAATTTTGCCAACTCCGCCGCAACGGTAAATTTTACTCATGTGGTTAACAATCTGTTTGATATTCTCAACTCACGGAAGTTTCCCGGACTTGACTTCAAAGCTCCCATTAATGAGAAAAATGAAACAAAATATATAACGTTTCTGGAAAATGCCAAAACATACTTACAAACATTAGTGTTTCCAAATGACAATCAACAGATTGTACATTCACGAAACAAAACTGGATTTCTTGGACTTTGTGTGTGCATTGAGAGCATGAAAGAGTTGTACAACAGGCTGGTCAAGCAAGAAAAAAAAAAGAAATTCTTGGCTATGTACAAAATAAGCCAAGATCATCTGGAGATCCTTTTTTCAGTGATACGATCTCATGGTGGCTTTAATAACAATCCGTCGGCCTCTCAGTTCAGAGCTATCTACAAGAAGCTATTGGTGCATATGGAACTTAAAGAAAACTTTACCGGAAACTGCGCGTCCCTGGAACAAATTACTCTACTAACCTGTTCTTCATCCGCTGATCACATCAACCTAACGACTAAAGGACACAGGACAGCTTCACAAGAGGATGATGCTATGGTTGACGAACAATTTATGAGTAAATATGAGGATAATGATTTGAATTTACCTACAGAGCTTGATCATTCTTTTCTTTCACAGCACGTCATCTCCTATATTGCTGGTTATGTAACAAGGTATTTACTATCTAAAATAGAGTGCACTGACTGTTTATCGGCTTTAGTAGCAAAGGGACCTTCTCATTATAATTCGTTCATATTATTTAAAGATAGAGGAGGTCTTATGTATCCATCTGAGGATGTGATTCATTTATGTAATGCCGCTGAAAAAATAGTAAAAAGTAATATAGAATCGAAAAACAGAGCTGATCGTGATCCTCGAAGCATGGTTACTAAAACGCTGAAGTTGTTCATTGGATCAGATATATTTCATGTTCTTCATGCTCATTTATTTGAACAAGAACCTTGCAGCAATCATTTATTGCATTTGCTTAGAGCTGTGATTCAAAAATATATTGATATACGCGTCAAATATTTAGTTCGGAAGTCGAATGTCAAGAAAACTAAAAGACAGCTTTACAACAAGCTTACGCTTTTTAGCGGTCAATAAAAATGAGAAATGATGTTGTATACATATACATACATTCCAAAATATGCTTGCAATTTCAAAAATGAATGATATTGATTTATTAATAAAAAATCACTAAACCCCATGTATTATTTTATAAACCTTAATATTTAACAAATCTACATAATTTTCAAGAATAATATAGTATATTTTCTTTGTTTGTACATTGTAAATTTGGTATGAAACAGAATAAACAACCAGAATACTTGTGTAAAACTAAAACAACTGTGACTTTCATAAATAAAATTATATTTATAAATATAATGATGACTAAACGCAACCAACAATATAACCATCACACTCACATGGACACACCTAGGTAATATAAATATAAGTACCTAGAATTTACACCCAGATTTGAGATCTATCTAGATCGATTTTTCGCCCCCATAAACCCCCATATAACAGATTTCATCGAAACCGTTAGAGCGGTTATCGAGAACGTGATTACAAACAAATATGCAAATAAATATACAAACATTTCGATAAATAGTATAGGAAATAACATAATGAATATAAAAAGTACCTAACAAGGATATTTATTTACATAACTTATCGATAGCTAGTGACAAGTAATTGATACATCCCTATCTGTCATACACTCATCAATCTAGGTATCTATAGCTCATTTGCCTACGATGCGAACTATGAAATTTGTGCAATATGCGCGCTCTATACTACTGTAATTATTTACTCTAAGCTGCTAGCTCATGTTTTGTTTTCTTTACTGAGTACATAATTTATTTTATGTTCATATTTTTTATTGTCTGTTGGTTTTATTCTTTTTTAAGCCTCGAGTGTGTCATACGCTCGCAGGGCCAATCGATGTTTTATGTGATAATGCTTCTCGCTAATTTATCTAAGTGTACTTACCATGTAAACTCCGCTCTGATGAGGACCAATACTCACAAACGCCTTAGCACTTTACGTCCTAGGCTTTCGCTTACGCTGCGAGGTCATCATCAGAGAGGGGTTGCAGAGGACATTTATTTACCGGTGGACGTTGATTCCAGGGAACAAGATTGGGATTAATATTCCTCTCATCGACGCGACGTTCGTTGAGTTCAGCTGACTCACCCTACCGAACGTTCGAGACCTGCGCACACATCACCTAGCGGCACCCACCTGACCTGTCGGCGCCTTACCATCTCATCCCTGCGGCCACTTTCACCTCGGGGTCAACTCCTCGGCGTCGCGTCGCTCCAGCTACGCCATAAGCCAGGGCAGTACATAGTGCGCCTACTTCCACGGAACAATTAATTACCAAGTGACGGCCTTGTAATCCACGATCCTTAATAAATTTTTATTTTTGTAAGCGTTGGTGAGATTTTTTTACTTTAAATACTCCCACGTTACAACGCCCGGTATTGACGTACGCCGCGTACTGCTTGGTTCGCCCTCACGAGCGAGTCGAGCCGGAACAAAATCAGGCGTTGCGGACCATAGTTGACGCTCCTCGCTACGTGAGGAACGATATCATCCAGAGGGACAACTTGTATTATCCCACCAAAGAAATGGCAATTGATGAATCATTGATTTTGTGGAAAGTTCGCTTACGCTTCCGTCAATATATAAAAAACAAAGCGCACAAATATGGCATAATTATATATGTGAGCAGACCATCACGGTATCTGCATGAAAAGTCATTTGTATGCGGGGTCTCAAGATCTAATAGTTGCGGGAAGAGATGACGTGAAAAAAGTAATGCGATTATTAGTGGCAAATTATTTAAATAATGGCCACTAATGTGCACAATTATTATTCTAGTTTGGATATAGCCGCGGAATTATTAAATAAAAATATGCATTTAACGGGCACATTATAATTTAATAGAAAAGGAAATCCAAAAGAAGTAATGAATGCTCGATTGCAACCAAATGAGGCATGCATTATGCACAATAATAAAATTTAAAAATAACAAAATGGAGAGATAAGACGGAAGCTGCTTTCATTAGTTCAGAACATGATAGCCAATATATACAAACAAGAAATAAGTATGGAAATATATCACTTAAACCAGCAGTTCAAGTAAAATATAATAAGTATATGAGAGCAGTAAATAAACATGACCAAATATTGAGTTATTATTGTGCTCAACATAAAACACTCAGATGGTACATAAAAGTGATCATTCATATAATGGAAATAAATGTGATTAATGCTTTTTTAATGTATAACATAAATAGAGAGTCAAAATCAAGCTTGTATGATGTTAGATTTAAAATTATTGAAAACCTCTTGCCTAAGAAACCCGAAGTTAGGCCTTTACTGGACCAGGTAAGATCCAGTTGCTGGCACATTTGCCTATAAGAAATGGCAGAACTATAAGAAAAAGATGCAGACAATTTTGTAATGTGTCTAAAATAAGAGTGGAAGTTTTGCTTGGCTGTCCAGATTGTCCAGGTTTTCCTGGATTATGCCTAGAAAATTGTTTTAGAATTCACCACAATTATTTTACATTCGTAAGAGAGTTGATAAATCGTTAAAAAGTTTGGTAACTACCAGAAGTATGTTGAGGAATGCTTCGAAACGTGAAACTGACTGAATTGTGAACACTCATACAAATGTTTAATAATTGTGGTGAAAAAGCTGATTTTTTATTAGATTTATATAAATAAATCCAATCTTACCTTCATTGAATTTTAATGATTACAAGATAGACAAGTAAGATAAGAATCTTACTTGTCCGTCTTGTAATCATTAAAATCAATAAATGTTTATTATGCCATTCAATTTCTTTTATTTCAGTCATCATATTGTCTCACCACATTAATTAATTTTTCACAACACTAAACGTTTGCTTGCTGTTACATTTCTTAGTCTAAATGCTAGCATTACACCTAAGTCATGTTCAAAATTAGCACAAATTGGAGGCAGTTCGTCTTGTGTATTCAGTTCTGTTTTTAAATCATTTGAAAACAATGCTTTAAAATATTTTTTGCTGCACAACAATCAGGGTCTGATTTATTTTTAATGGGCGACTTAGGTTCCTCCATAGACATTCTTACTTTAAACTTTGTTTTCTTTTCTCAAATTCCTCTTCTTCAGAATCCATAATTTTTTCAATGCAAGTCATGTTCAAAATGAGCACAAATTGGAGGCAGTTCGTCTTGTGTATTCAGTTCTGTTTTTAAATCTCTTGAAAACAATGCTTTAAAATATTTTTTGCTGCACAACAATCAGGGTCTGATTTATTTTAAATGGGCGACTTAGGTTCCTCCATAGACATTCTTACTTTAAACTTTGTTTTCTTTTCTCAAATTCCTCTTCTTCAGAATCCATAATTTCTTCAATGCTACTGTCTGAATTATAATTTGTAAATTGACTATTGGTCATGGTACATGGTCTCTTGATTTTACGCTTCTTTGAAATATGCAAAATCGATTGACTGAATACATTCAGGAAAAAATTCGTCTGCTTACTGATTATCTACAAATACTTAATACGGTGATTATCACAAGCAAATAACATAATACAAGTAATTTACAAAAATGTTGGCGACTACCGTAACATTTTACTAAAATAAGTAAATCCTACCTTGTTAGGCCATATTTCCTTTGAATACCAACGAATACGAATCGAAGCACACAAAGAACTTTTTCTCTTAGCAGATCGACGCAAGATTACTGCGAAATACGCATAAAACATCACAAGGGGCCATGACGCTCTAGGTGCGTCATCCTTGATGTAGGCCCATGACGCACCTGGCACGTCATCGTCCAATGTTCGGGGCCTGGCTAAAGTATGCATGAAAATGATGGTGGCAATGAGTCGGTTAATAGGGATCCTGAAAACACAAACATGGAGGGAGTCTTACCCGGTCACATGCTCCGAGAGCAGACAGACCAGTGGTGCGATTTCAAAATTAAGACGAAGTGCTGAGAGAATTAAGATTGAATCCTGGTATAAGTCAACGCCAAATATCCCGTAATCTGGAGATTCCAAGATCGACGGTGCCACATATAATTAAAAGAAACAAATATTACGCCTACCACGTGCAAAGGGTGCAAGCTTTGGTGCCCGGTGACTATGAACCTCGAGTGAGGTTTTGCAGAGAGATGGTAAGATACCACAGAGAGGATTCGCAGTTCTTCAACAAGGTATTATGGATGGATGACTCAAATTTTAGAAGAAAAAATGTAGGTTGTGGATATTGTATACTCCCATATACAATATCCACAACCTACATTTTTACTCCAGAGTGAACCCCCATATCATAAGAAATGATCGATTCCAGCATCTGTTTGGTATAAACATGTGGGCTGGTATAATTGGCCAGCAGTTGGTGCTGCATGAAATACCAGCGAAGCTGAATGGTGCTCTGTATTTAAAATTTTTACCAAATAATTTAAACCAAATTCTCAACGAAACTGAGGTTCCAGAAGCAAGAATAGCAGAAATGTGGCTGCAACACGACGGCGCCCCGCCTCACTACGCTCGAGCAGTTAGAGATCATTCGAACGAGCGCTTCCCCAACCGGTGGATTGGTCGAGGCGGACTTATTGCGCCCCGGTCGCCCGATTTAAATCCATTTTTTTTTTCTTTGGGGCTATTTTAAAGAAATAGTTTATCAAGGGGAGAACAATAGCGAACAAGAACTACGACCAAAGCTCGAATTCGCTAGGGTACAAGTTATAAACAACAGAGGTGCATTCCGTAGGTTACGTAGGAATTTTATTAGACGGTGCAGATTATGTTTTATGGTCAGAGGCAGGAATTTTGAGCATTTATTGTAAAATGTTTTGTTTTATTAAAACAATTATTTCACAATCGTTGTTTTGTTTTTTCGTCCTAGAAAGATATTAGAGCCACTCATGACCATGTGTTATACCTTTTCAGAATCCCTATTTAATGCGCCAAAACTTGTAATAGAGGGTCACTTTTCGGTAGAGAATTTTCTTTTTCACGGTGGTGTCCGAAGTAAATAAAAAGTTAATACTTGAGAAAAAAAATCGTAAAACTTAATATTATCTTCAACACACCCAAAAACAACCATAAACAGCATGTCAAACGTAAGGACTCATCAGGTCCAATCTAGTAAAAATTATAAAAAAGATACAGGATGTAGATTTCTTCGCATTTTAATAAGAATGAGTAATAGTCAATTTTCTCATACAAACACAAAATCAATTATAACTCTGCAGTGGTTGACCTTAAGGACCTCCCGTAGGACAATTTTTTGACGCTGATGACCCCATCTGACCCTAGTTGCGTTTGATCCACGATTTTTTGGCCAGCCTGTATATAGGTGCCCATCAATCAGAGATAAATCACGTTGCAAAAGTTCAACCAAGAGCAGTTGAGTTAAAGTAACGGTACACGCAGCCTAAATAAGGCCGCATCAACAAGCAGTGCCCAGAAAGACGCTGGATCAGTCAGAAGTGCACGAAAAGGGACAACTCATGGTTCTTCAAAGACAAAACCTACGTGCAACCAACGCGTTTACAAACGACCAAAGGCCACTCAAATAGATTTTCCTGAGTGTAACTGTGACTCGACAGACAAGCGTCATCCTAGTTACTCAAATCCGAGGTCAAATGATTTAAAACTGAAACTAACTGAACAATATACAACGTCACTCCTCACAGATGCGTTTGAGTGTCTCAGAAACTGAAGAGCGCTCCAAGTTCCGTAAGCAACTTACAACAAAGAATACGACATTGAGTGTCTTCGAATCATTGGCAAAATCAACGTTGATCTGTTCTAGAAAACGTCATAGTTTCGACGTATCCATCTTACGCTTGGAGACAACTCCAGCACCTGCGCCTAACTACCTAAAACGTGGCGATTTAAAGGAAGTGAATTTTGAGCACTTCATAGGCATATAATAGGTTAGAATAAAGTTTCATGCAACCTGTCGAAAACTGTAAATAGTTAATAGAATATTAACAATAGGATAGAAGAATATATTGTTGTAACCCACCAGAACATGCAAAAAATACAGAAATTGAAGGTTATTACTTGACCTTGTTTAGATCATTTGCTCATCGAATAGTCCAGATAGGACATGACCTTGTTTAAAACACTTCATTTATAAAAGGCAGGGCCACCAGGCACTGTCGATCATTTCTCCTCAGTAACTTGACTTGTAAGTGATACTGTGCGAAACCACAAATAAACTAACAAAAATCACTCAAGAGTTTTTATCGTTATCAACATAAACCCAACGAGATTTCCATCAGTAATCTTTAAGAAGATTCGAAAACATCAAGATTATTAGATCAATTAATCTATAGAGATTCTATAATAATTCAGAAACCTCTAGAAGACATAAACCTCAAGATAATATAAAAGTTCCGGACCTAACTCTATAATAACCCTTATTCAAATATAGGGAGATTATTTCCCACCCGACAAAGATCTACATTTTGGTATTTTATGATTAATCGATAATCGATACTTGAAATTATTTCGATCCATCAAAAAATACACCATATGTTTTTAAATTTCTGGCAACACTTTCTTCCTAAATGTCACAAGCTTAAACGTCAAAATCAATTCAAACTGCGAGGTTCGTTTTTGCCGGCAATTTTTCTCTAAATTTGAATTGTTGTGAAGTGTTTTTCGTTTGACGAGCAGAAAAATTCTTGTAAGTACGTAACTGTCCTTATTTCTGTAAGTAGACTATATTTTTGATATAATGATGGCATAAACAGTGTATAAAAAGAAAAGTTTGTGCTAGTTTTGCATGTCTAAACTAGGTGGGAAATATCTTCCCTATATCCATTTCGGTAAATACTAAGTGGGAAATTAATTCCCTATATCCCTTTCGTGTTCATTGTTTTATCAATATATATAAAATTTTGATTCATTCTGTTTGTTCATATTTTTTTATTTTAAAATAAAAATAAAAACAAAGAATTAAGATTATTATTGTTATTTTTAGGAACGTAGGAGTTTCAAAATGTCGTTGCAATCTAAAATTAAAAGAAAGAAGATAATTAATGTTTCCGAAACAGAAAAATTACAGAAAATTGTAGATAATTTATCAGATTTATCTGACATTGATACCGAGTCTGAGGATGAGGTTATGAGCGGATCATCTTCTTACTTGAAAGAGTCTGAAAATAATTCTAGTACATATGATGAAATTGAGAAGCGATTAGAACAGTTATTTGGGATACCGCCTATAGAATATGAAGACATTGAACTGAATGACCCGATATCGTCGAGTATACTCATGAATACATTCGAAGAAAAAAGTATTTCGGCGTCACATACTTCGAGTAATACACCTGAATCTTTAGTACCAAGTACGCTAGCTACATTAGTACAATTTGAACAGCCATTCACACCACCTCAAATAGACTTACCTTCCTCAAAATTATCAAGTACACCTACAGGATCAGAAATAACTTCAGCTGTGCCTCCCACAATTTCAAAACCTATATCTGTACCTGTTCAATCTACGTCATCCTCTGTAAAAATATTATCATGTATAAATCTATCATACAGCCACACCGCAGTTCCATCGGGCTCGCAATCATCTTTATTTACAGCAACTAGCAACTCAAAAATAACCAGTATTTCTTCAATACTACCATTGCCAAACCGTAGCAAATTATCATCATCAACAACCACATCGCTAACTATAGATCAGACGCAAGTTTACAGTTTTCCAAACGAAGGAGGGCCAGCACTGATGTCTTGTACATCTTGTTTACCTATATCTCACCCTAAGTCATCCGATATTCCTTCTACACCTACAGCATCCAATTTAATATTATCTCAGTCACCAGTGTATCCTAGTACTTCAAACTATGCGTCTACTAGTTCTGATTGCACGCCACGTACGAGACCTTTAATATCTTCTAACAGATCAAAAAGCTCACCTCCGAGGGAATGGAAAATCGTTCGGGAACATCACACAGTACCCAATTTCGACAAAAAAATTAAAATCTGGGCCCGGTGTGATGCAGTAACTGGGTATCTTTATCAATTTGAGGTGTATGCTGGTAAAGGAGATTCTACTTAAAACGAAGGTCTTGGTTATAATGTGGTGTGGAGACTATGCCAAAATGTTCCACCAAATACGTTAGTTGCATTTGATAATTTTTTCACCGGATGCAATTTAATGGATGATTTGTTTGCTAATGACATTTATGCTGTGGGAACAGTGAGACTCAATAGAGTCGACCTGCGTAATGCTATTACGAAGAATGACCGCGCTCACAAACTTAATAAAAACGAATTTGCAGCACTGACCGCAAGACCAATATCTGCAATAAAATGGGTTGACTCACGTGTAGTTACTGTCTTGACTACTGCTCATGACCCGAGAGATTCTATGTTTGTGAAACGTACCCAAAAAGATGGAACTAGAAAAGATACGTTAATCCCTACAGCTATAGCATCGTATACGCTTAACATGGGTGGAGTCGATCATTTCGATCATTTCAGATCATCTTACCCCATAAATAGAAAGTCAAGAAAATTTTGGATGAGATTGTTTTTATTTATGTTAGATGCGAGTGTGATCAATGCGTACATAACATATACAACGATACATCCAACTACGGTTCACTTGCATAGGGACTTTCGGCTGAAGTTGGCACGTGGCTTGATAGATGGTTATACGGCTAAAACACGCACATCTGTTCATTTTAAAAATAAAAAAGGAGGTAATTTTGGCGTACCGGACGAAATCCGCCTTAGGAACGTAGGTGACCACTTACCGACAAAAGGTAGTTCTTATAAAAGATGTCGCTTTTGTAGCACAAAAGCTAAAGAAAAAAGAACAAATATCAAATGCTGCAAATGCGACACCGCATTATGTGCGCAAGAGTGTTTTAAAAATTTTCATTTGATTGAAGCTCGCCATGTAAACAAATTATAAGGCTTCTGTTTTGTTTCCGTTTTGTGATTATTACTTTTTGTGCAATAAATATCTTTCTAATTTCTATGATTTTGTTTTTTTCTTAATTATTCATGTATATGCAAAAACCAAGTAAAGTCAAAGGCAACAACTAGTCATGCAGCACAACTAGGTATTGCAGTAAAGGATATAGGGAAATAATTTCCCACCATTAAAACAAAACATTTCCTAACCAAATATAGGGGAATATATTCCCACCATAAAAAAAACATACATAAGTACTATGTTTTTTTTTATATATAATTTTACATACATTAAAACTACTTCTAAATGTAAGCTAAATCCATTTTAACATCTTTGATAAGTCTTACACAGCGCTGCATTTGTTTAAGGGATAAAGGTGCCCTGGTGATATTTTGCCCACGACCCTTGCCTGTGTCTCCTGCGGCGTGACGATCTCATCTACGTGTTTGTACAAAAGAATTCACTCAGAATCCTACGGCTTCAGGAGATCTAACAGAGTGCTTCGATTTTCTGGTGACAGCGGTTGGATACCACGAAAGGATACTACAGCCCGTCATAGGATACATTAAAAAGCGCTGCATCATTTAATAAACTCTCATCGATTGCCAGACGCCGAGAAGCTCGACGTGTAACTTCAAATTCTGCTAAAGTTATCTTCAATAACGCAGAAAATATATTTTCTTTCTTTCTCTTTTTTTCTAGTAGAAAGACTGGGTTTGCTGGATTTTTAACATGCATCGAAAGTGTAAAAGCTCTTTACACCCAAGGTATCGAAGAAGAGGGGATTATCAAATACTTTCCTGTATATAAAATTGCGGGAAGCACAAAACCGATCGAAGTGGCGGAGCTTAGAGTAGGCCTATGTCCAGCAGTGGACGTCTATCGGCTGAAATGATGATGATGATATAAAATTAGCCAAGATCATTTGGAGCTACTTTTTGGCCATATACGTGCTCATGGAGGATGTAATAACAATCCCACCCCCCGAGAGCTTCAAGCAATTTACAAGAAACTTCTAATAAAATCAGAACTTTACATCTCGAAGTTCTGATTTTATTAGAAGTACGTAAAACAACGTAAACATAACTTTACATCCGAGAGATCATGACGAAGGAGCTAGAGATAATGACGAAGGAGCTAGAGATCATGACGAAGGAGCCGATGATATAGATGAAATATATCAAATGGCTGTATTTGAGGATGAAATTGATATGTTGTTTCAGAATGTGTCCGAATTCACTAATCAAGTTCAGGTTTTGTGACACATAAACTGTTCAAGTGTTTAAAATGCGAAACTTGCATAAGTGCATTAATTGCAAATGACACACAAAATGAAAATTATCGTTTTATTAAACTTAAAGATAAGGGAGGTCTATTATATCCAGCAAATGATGTGATAATATTATGTAAAAGAATGGAAATTTTCAAAACGCCAAGTTTTGTATAAATATTTGCGTTTTACTGTACAGTAAAATATTTATTACGTAGATTTTTTTATCCAAATTTAATAAAAGACTCCTACTTAATAGGTACAATTATGTTCAGCATAAATAGTACACCATTTCGGAGTGATTTCGAAATTTAAAATATATCATTAACCAGAAATGTACAGTGCCAGCCTCTTGAATAGCCTCACTCAATTTTTTACATGTTTCTAAACCTAAATATTGTTTTAATTTTTAGCTACTATTATCTTTGAATCGTACATGTGGTAATTGAAAGAAAGAATCATAAACATGCACAGACTTGTTGACGCTATAAGGAAGACGGGTGAAAAAGTTAACGCGCCACGTCCACATGAATAGCCTCAGTCAGTTACGTCCTTCAGATAAAGTGGATGTCAGTTCAATCTTAAGTTTTTTTTCAATTAATTTGCATAGTAAAAGTTGAAGTGAATTGGTGCAATAATTTTAATAATATTTTGTAGCCGTGGGTCGTGGCAAAAAACTGAGAAGTTTAGAAATAGAAAAAATTAACTTTTATTTAACACAAAATTTATCAAATCGTGAGATAGCCATAAAAATTAGTCGTAGTCCTAAAGTTATTAATAACTTAAGCCAAATAAATATGCCTGAAGAAACCATAAATAATCAGTCTATGTTACTTGAAAACGGTGATGCACCTGATGCTGCAACTGGAGATATGCCTGAGGAAACTAGAAAAGACCTGCCTTTAATACCCGGAAATATTGACTCACCTGATGATGCACCTAGTGCTGAGGATATACCTGAAAAAAATAGAAAAGATCAGCCCGTAGTGACTGAAGACAGTGATGCAACTGATGCTGAAGATATTATCGAAGAAAACCGTCTATCGAATCTACCGTGGATTCTGATAACACCAAGCAAACAAAAAATGTCGTATCTCCTGTTCAAGTACCACACAATGACCATGTGGTATGTTCGATAGCAGTATCTACACCAAGCAAACTTATTTCACCTGAGGACGTCATGCCTATGTCGTCACGACGGCGCGTAGTGTTCCACGCGCGCCTCAAAGAGATGTCAGCAACACTGAAGGGGTCTGCTAGGACCGTTGCCTGCCGGGGTCGCGTGATTGTTCGAAAGAGATACCGTGACCCTGGCACATGGGCAACTGAAGGAACACGGGTGGGTTTTAGTCAGTAAAAGTCTGACACGCCCTCCCGCTCCGCCCAGAGCGGGAGAAGTCATTTGAAGGACGTCATGCCCTTTCCTTTATGTTTTGGTCAAGCGTGTCATGAGGACCTTAAAAAGTATGCTCACTATATATTTGGATAGCTTATGGTAAGATCATGTAGATGATATCCAATTAGGTCCCAATAGTACTCGTTATAGAGTAACAGGGCTCACACTCTTAGAATTAATATTTGATATTAAGGGTTCATTAGAGATATCAAGAGTTTCTACTAATCATCCTGATGAAGATAGTTTAAACGTCAAAACCATTCGATCCAATTCTTCTGCTTGTATAAAAAGCTGGCCCATTACGACACAGGTCAATTTACTAACAAATGCGTGCACTGAAAGGCACAGGTCCACTCAATCTGAGTGGTTCTTTCCTTAAAAGACCACTTCAGACACCAATCCACATGGTCTTCACATGATCTGACTAAGATTATGTCTGGACTTCAAAAGAGACTGTGACCTCTGAGTTTGTTTCGGCCTTTCTTCTCAGAGTAGTCAAATAGGAAACGCCGACCACATCTAGTTAAAAAAAATATGATTGACGTGTAAAAGTGTCTGTACAAACCTACTTGCAAAAATAAAGTCATTTATCATTTAACAAGGATAAAGCTATGGTAAAATGCTTTTCAGTGCGTGATTTTGCTTTTGTTAAATTCGAAGAAAGACACCAAATGAAACAAGACCATAAATACAAAGGCCCCTTTAAAATCACCGCTATTTTGGAAGAAAATGATAGGTACGAATTGAAACACATTAATGGAAAGAATAGTCTACAAATAATCTCACAAAAACTTACAAGAAGTACCCCGTGGTCAGTCATTCTTTCTGGAATTCGCAGAATGTTATGATGCGGATGACGTGTCGGCGAAGAATAACATAGATGTTCTTGTCCAAGAGACTAGGGAACAGATTAACAATGATGATATTCAGTCTCCTAATAGTGGTACTATCTCTCCCAATAATGATACCATGTCTGCCAAAAGTGACACTGTATCTACCAGTACTCATAATAATGCAAGTTGTAGAAACCGTGGTTAACGTGCTGTTTCAGTAGAATCTATTGGCCCTGAATCAGTTAATATTCTAACAGAAACACTTGTAAATCAACCAAAGTATTGAGCTATTTGTTAATTAAGCTAAAGGAACGATACTTGTTCGACCTAGCTAGATCCGGTCCAGTTTAACTGAAGGGATACACCTGAAGGGCAAAACAATTGCCGGACCAGGGGGTTGATCTTGTAGGGTCAGAAGTTGACCGGACCAAGAAATAACCCTTGAAGAGTCATAGCAGACTGGACCAAGTGGTTAAATATCTGAAGGGTCTAAGTAGACCGGACCAGAAACAATCAGGATGACCAAACGGTATTTAATCAGTTTTTCAAGTTCTAGATGTGAAATTGTCAGCTGAGCGTACGAGGACGTCCGCACGTCAGTATGGCCGTGTCGGCGTCATATTGTAAGCAGCACGTGCATCGGGCTACGCGATAGCGCCGTAGCGTCGTAGCACGCTACGCCATTCTCCCACCTTCTCGCTGGTGGGCGGAGTTAGTGCGCGCTACGTCGTAGCGTGCTACGTCGTTGTGCCACCTCCAACACTACCGTATAAAAGACTCCGCACAGCGGCGAATTGGCCTCCCTCCCGACCCTTGCATGAGCCAGCCCGCGATGCTGCGCCTGTAGCTTTAAATTAGCCCCTAAATAATTTAACCCAGATCCAGCATGTCCCTTGCTGCCCTCCCCCAGTGATTGCCTAAGCCGAGGTGCGAACCCCCCTCGGGGTTACCCTTAGGACTTTCGCTTTAGTTTTAATTTTTACTATGGCCCGGCTGGAGGTCTAAAAAATGTAACTTTTTAGAAATCGCCGGGCGAAAATCCGTTTAAGTAGTCAGAATCTTTTCAGATTAACTACGAGATGTCCTTCAAAAAAAAAAAAAAAAAAAGCGAATTGGCATTGGATTGGCTCGTCGGCCGAACTGAGTGGTCATTATCACAGACGTAACCCACTACAGCTCTAAACCGCGGGGACCGCGAAAAAGTGTTTTTAACCCCTTCCGTGTGTGTCAACACAGGGACCAGCCGGCACCTGGGGTGAAACGGACGGGAGCCTGCTGCCCGGTGGCAAGCCACCGCAGCGGTCGCGGGAGGCCTTCGCCCCCGTGATGTCTAAGCCCGGCAAGCGCGGCTCTCTGGACCGCGATGACGGGCTAACGGAAGAAGAGGATCGTCCGACGTTGGGCCGGGCGACGTCGATGCCTAATATAGGCGTTGCGTCGTCCGGTGCGCGGCCGGCCGCACCAGGAATAGGGGGGGAAGACCCCCGAAGAAGGGAAGAGGAGAGGAGGAGAAAGATGAAGACGAAGAAAGGAAGTGGAACGGGGGAGGCTGCGTCGAGCACCGCTGCGACTGCGGGCACGTCGACGTCACTGGCGCCTGCGCGCGTTGCGCCGGCGCCGTCGTCGAGCCGGCAGCACGCTGTGGCCATACGCCCCGCGGCGTTTCGTCCGGTGCCAATTCAGGCCTCGGGCCCTGTCGCGAGTGCGGGCCGTGACCCAGCGCGCCCGCGGCGCCGCCCGCTCGCGTACCCGCTCCCGTGCGCTCCGCTGCGCCGGGTGGGCGCTCCGCTGCGCCAGCCGCGCGCCCCGCCGCGCCGGCCGCGCAGCCCGCGTATACCGGGCGCCCCGCCGCGTCGTCCACGCATCCAGCGCCCACGGCGCACCCAGCTGTGCCTAGCGCGCCACCAGCGCAGCCCGCGCCCGGTGACCGCGCCGCCGTGCCACCGGCGCACCCGGTGATACCTGCGCGCCACCGCGCGCCACCCACGCGCTCCGCTGCACCGCCGCACACACGTCAAAATGAGTACTTTAGGGGGTCAAAAAAAAAAAAAAAAAAATGAGTACTTTAGGGGGTCAAAATCCTCCCTAACGGCGTCAGCGTAGTCTGCTACGCTGACGACACGCTGGTCTTGGCGCAGGGGAGGTCGCACGAAGCGGCGGCCGAACTAATGACACGCGGGGTTGCGACAATCGTCGAAAGAATCCGGCAATTGGGACTCGAGGTGGCCTTGCACAAGTCTGAGGCCATGGGTTTTCATGGTCCTCGGAACACGCCACCTGCGGGTTCCCAACTCACGGTAGGAGGGGTTCACATCGGCGTCGAGTCGACGATGAAGTACCTGGGACTTGTCCTCGACAGCCGGTGGAACTTCGTCGAGCACTTCCGACGTTTGGCTCCCAGACTGGAGCGGGCTGGGGCTGCCTTATAGCGGCTCCTGCCTAATCTGAGGGGTCCAAACGCCTCCTGCCGAAGGCTCTACACGGGGGTCGTGCGGTCCATGGCCCTCTACGGGGCACCGGTGTGGGCGCCCTCATTGAGGCTGCGCCCAGCGCGCCGCTTGAGTGCGGCCCAGAGGGTCATGGCCATTCGGTTAATCCGGGGATACCGCACGGTCTCCTGCGAGGCGGCGAGCCTCCTTGCCGGAGTGCCGCCATGGGATCTGGAGGCAAAGGTCCTCGCCCACATGTGGGAGTGGCGCGAGGATGCGAAACGCCGGGGCGAAACTCCGCTGCCGCGACAAATCGCGGCACGGCGGACAGAGCTCCGGCAGGATCTCATGGCGACATGGCGGGTACGATTGTCGCAACCCAGCGCAGGGCACGCCACAATTGCGGCGGTAAGTCCCCTCTTTGAGGAGTGGATAGAGAGGCGCCACGGCGTCCTCACCTTCCGCCTGACACAGGTTCTCACCGGGCATGGGTGCTTCGGTGGGTTCCTGTTCAGGATAAAGCGGGAGGAAACGCCCGGGTGTTTCCATTGTGAGGATCGTCTAGAGGACACGGTGGAGCATACGGTGGAAGTGTGCCCTGCCTGGGCGGAGCACCGCCGTGTCCTCGTGGAGGCGATCGGCGGCGGCGACCTCTCGCGTCTGGCCCTGGTGCGAGCCATGGTACGGAGCGAGAGGGCATGGGAAGCCGTCACCTCCTTCTGCGAAGCAGTAATGCTCGCGAAGGAGGAGGCGGGGCGCGTGAGGGAGTGGCAGTCTCTGCGCCCTCACGTCCCTAGCCGCCGCAGGAGGAGACGCCCCGGGCGCCGGGAGTCGATTGCGGACTCCCGGCCACCGTAGGCGCGAGCTTGCGGGTGGCGAGCAATGGGTAGCTCGCCGCCCGGTAAGGACCAAGCTCGGGTCGACGGCGCGTAGTGTTCCACGCGCGCCTCAAAGAGATGTCAGCAGTACTGAAGGGGTCTGCTAGGACCGATGCCTGCCGGGGTCACGTGATTGTTCTAAAGAGATACCGTGACCCTGGCACATGGGCAACTGAAGGAACACGGGTGGGTTTTAGTCAGTAAAAGTCTGACACGCCCTCCCGCTCCGCCCAGAGCGGGAGAAGTCATTTGATGATTTCCCATCTAAAAAAAAAAAAAAAAAAAAGGGGGTCAAAATTAGCTTTATTTGCAAGAACGTACGGTCTTAATTTCATTGCTTTTACAAAGCCAGATAGTCCTTTGTTCGAAGTAAGTACAATTTATTTTGTTACTATTCATAACAAAGGGTTAAAAAGCCGAGCAGGTAAACGTCAAATAACGAGTCGATAGTTACCTTCAAACATCGAAAGTTACAAGCCGCATTTTTTCGTCAGTTTTTCGCAGTGTTCGAATTTACTATGGATATTATTGCTTCAGGTATGTATTTAATAAATGAAAGTGTTTTTTTGTGATTAAAATTAATTGAGTCGCAAAATGTACTGTTATAACAAACGATTTTAACAAATACTTCAGATTTTCTCAGAGATACAAAAAAAGTCCTGCTAAGTATCGATGTATGAGCATGATATTTGTATTCATTAAGGCATTGACTAAACGTGGTATTAAAACTAGAACCGCATAACAACGCATTTTAAAGCTAGTACGTTTTTTTTCCAGGTAGTCGCAGTGAATCAACCAATCAAAAAATGAACATTACCAAAATGGAATTGTTTTTAGTGTTAAAAAATGAAAATTTGTGAGACAATCGCCTTTACAGTGCAAAGAACGATTACTTAGTTATATTTTGGATAAGTTTTGTGTTTATAATCAATCGGAAGATAGTTTTAATAGGATTAAGTATCTGTTAAAATCATTTGTGTCGAAAACACTTCAGAGATGGAAAAAATCAAATTGGAAGGAAGAAAGGTTTATCAAAGCTAATTCAACATGGTTGAAAAACGATTTTTCTTTGCCGGAAGTGGGTAGCAAAAGCGTGTCTACCCCTGCTACCAAAAGTACCCCAAAAGTGCAAAAAAAAGGTAGGCCAACCAAAACTTCCGCAGAAAGCTCGAAACGCACACAGAGAAGGATTGTCAAACCTATGATTACTGAAGCAAGTCCGGAATTATTATGCACAGCTGCTAGGGCAAGTTTAACTCGAAGCGGAAAAAGAACAGCAGCACATGTAGTCGACCTTGCCCTAAGCACGAGTCCGCGCACATATAAACGTATGAAAGCAAATCCATGACTCACCACGATCAGCTAATTCTATTACACCTTATACCCCTGAGGAAGCTTTAGCTTTGATTATAGACTGCGATTTGACAAAAGAAGCTTATGTCAGAATTCAGGAAGGAGCCAAATCCATAGGTGCGAATATATATCCCTCGTACGTGATTGTAGAAGCCAAAAAACAATGTTATCCAGACAACTTGACTATAACAGAAACAGCAATCGAAATTCCACTCCAAGATATCCTAGACTTCACAATAAAGCGACTTGCTCATGTACAGCAAAGTGTATTTGAACTACATCACGATTACGAAACAAACTCGTCAATCGAAGTTATTTACAAATGGGGTCTCGACGGAAGTGGTGGGCACTCTATTTATAAACAATGTTTTGCGAATAACGCGATCTACGCAGACACTTACATCTTGCTATGCACAATAGTACCACTACAAGTGTCAGAGATGAGTCCAAATGGAAAACTTATTTATTGGCAAAATCCAAAACCGTCTTCATCCAAATACTGCCGCATAGTTCGCTTGCGCATTGAAAAAGAAACGAAAGAAACTGTTAAGTTGATGTATCCTGAAATAGAAGAAGAACTTTCCCGTTTGCATCCAACCCTAATTACTATAAATGATAAATGCTACACTTTCATTCATACAGCTGTCTGTACAGTGATGGATGGAAAGACGTGCAACGTGTTGACTGAAACCGCTTCATCACAGGCGTGTAATGTATGCAAAGCAACACCTAAAGATCTCAATGATTTGGAACTACTTCAAACAAAAGAATTTCCTACATCATCTTTTAAGTTCGATATATCTGTTCTGCATTCTCACCTTAGGACATTTGAGTACCTTTTGCACATTGCATATAGGATGGAGATACAGCAATGGCAAGCAAGAGGTGAAGAATCTAAAAATAAATTAAAGGAAAAAAAAAACAAATAGCTGACAAGTTTTTCGAAGAAATGGGATTAGTAGTCGACCAACCAAAGCAAGGAGGAGGAAATTCTAATGATGGGAATACTGCCCGGAAATTCTTCGCAGATCACACAAAATCAGCTGCTATAACGGGGATAGATGCAGACCTCATCAAGCGTTTCTCTAACATTTTAACCCTTTGACCGCCAATGACGCTTTAAAGCGTTAATTACGATTTCACTCCAGACGCCGACGACTCTTTAAAGCGTCAATTTTTTGCCGTATGTTTGACATTAAAATACACAGTAATAAACACTATTTTACGTAGTTTTAGCAACAGATCACGCTTAAACATAGACTAGGCCTTTATTCTTAATGCATAAAAATCTACAAAAATCCATATTTTAAGCAAAAAATGATATGAAAAACCAAAGACAACAATTTGAGTTTTAAAGCATTACACTGATCGCCATTGACGACTTAAATCGTCACGTAGTGGCATGGCCATTCGCACAAAAATACAAATATAGGAGGTAGATGTAAAATAAAAATCCCCACTTAACAGGTGGAGATTTTTATCTCCACCTCATTTCTTGAATGTTTTCACAAGCAACTGTTAACTTCTTAATTGAATTGGTGCGTGTGTGCATTTTTAAATATGGAAAAAAAATAATGTTTTAATCATATTTTAGATATACCTAAGTACGTAATTGTCTAATGGATTCATAGGTAATAGACTATGAACATTGTTTTTACTTATGGAGCATGTATCGTCCAAGTGCAGTATTTTATCCCTTTGTACTTCTTTCTGTCTTGTGTTAGAATGGGCCATTCTTTTAAAGAGGTATCAAGGTCATTAAGCGACTCTTTATTTTATACTGTGGGAACCAAATAGTTGTAATTTTATCTATAATTCATTTCTCGCTTACTTTTTTTCAGATTTAAAAAGATCGAGGGGATGGACGGCCTCGCCAAATATTCTTGAGGCCGATACTCAAGATCTTTATGAAGCATCAGTTGCAACTAAGCAGGCGGCAACAAATAATTCTAAATGTAAAGGTTGTGAAAAATACAATTCAAGCGACAACCGAAATGAGCATTTTTCTCAATTATTATGTGAAGAATTTAGGTATATACAACCTTGCATACGTACCAGTTGTTTTATTAAAATTTTAAAAATTTTATATGAAGCTTAACATAATCACTGTCATGAAATAGATATAATGAATACACAACAATAATAGATTTTGTGTATTTGATTGTCATGGTACAAAATAAAAACGAGTCAAATTTGTATTTTATTTACTTTTAAGAATTACTTAACAAATAACTCTGAATATATATACTTGCCATATTTAACAAGTGTTATAGTAGATAATTGAAATGTCATATTACTAGAATGTGGGTAAGTAAAAATAAACATCGATATATCTACCGTACCAAACTAATTCATGCATATTTATCCATATCGCGGACGCCAAAGACGCTTTAAGTTGTCCGCTAGTGACGTCATAAAAGCTTGCCTCGTTCTTATTAATGTGGGGACATGTCGGTAGAGTGAAATAAAATCTACCTTCAAAGGAAATTATAATATTTATTTATTATTATTTTAAGGTAAATTTTATTTAAGTCTACCGACATGTCCGCTTTCCAACACAAGTTTCGTTTCGACGTACCAATTGCTAATTGGCATCCACACGATTTGTTTTACTATTTTGAAAAAGAAAATGGACAGTGAAGAACTTATTCGCATTTTGGAAGGCGTAGACGACAACGAGGTCGTGTACTTAAATTCATCTGACAGCGAAATAGAAAGTGAGATAGAAGTAAAATATTTATTTCCTATTTAATAAAAAAATGTGTAAAGGCTGAAATAATGGTAGACATAAGCACCGTGACAGTTTTTTTTTTTGTATTTTAGGAGCAATTAATAGAAGAAAGTCAGGGTAGTTCGAGCTCTGAAACTCAGTTCCAATGGACGGGACTTCCGAACTCGATGGATATTCAGGCATTTAACGACTTTAGTAGTGGTATTTTACCATCGTTACAATTATCACCATCATCAAGCGAACTTGAATATTTTGAGAAATTCGTGGATGAATCATTAGTTTCTAAAATTGTTTATGATACAAATCGATATCATCGACACTTTGTTTTAAATACTGATTTAAGAAATCACTCAAGGTTACAGGCGTGGCAAGATGTTACGATACCAGATATTTAACTTTAACTTAAATTTAGTTTAGTTTGTGAACAAGGGAATCGGTACCAATGTCTAGGAATAGCCGTTTAAGTATCGAAGAACATTGGTCGACTAATCCATTATTAAACTCACCTATTTTCACAACTCTTATGAGTAGTATAATCGATATACTACTTTGTTGGGCATGCTACATTTTTCTGAACCAGGGCCGAAGCAGATGAGGGATAGCATCTTACATAAAATAAAAGGCATAGTTGATGATGCGCCACGTAAATTTCAAGATTACTTTATACCGTACCAAAAGTTATGTATTGACGAAAGCATGGTTCCGTTCAAAGGAAGGTTATTAATTAAACAGTACCTTCCAAATAAAAGAAATCGTTTCGGAGTAAAGCTTTTTGTTTTATGTGATGTCAGTACTAAAATTATTTTAGATTTTATAATTTACACGGGTACTGAGACTGAAATAGTGCGAAATACTGATTTAGGCTTAAGTGGATCTGTTGTTACTACTTTAATACAACAATACTACTTTACTAACAGAAAAATATATATGGATAACTGGTATAGCAGTCCTAAATTATTTAATTATTTGAAGTGTCACGGTATAGGTGCTTGTGGAACAGTGAGAAAAAATAGAAAAGCAATGCCAGTGTTTAAAAAATTGAAGAAAGGAGAAAGAGACGCAAAATATACTTCCAATATAATGGCTTTAAAATGGCATGATAAAAAAGATGTGCATATGTTGAGTACATTCCATGAGGATAAATTAGGGCCAAGTGAAAAAATCGACAGGTCAACCAGTCTGCCAGTAATGAAACCTGAATGTATTTTAGACTATAACAAACATATGGGTATAGTCGACACGAACGATATGATGCTAAGTTCAATTCACTGCATGAGAAAAACAGTGAAGTGGTATAAAAAGCTTTTCTTTCACATAATCGACATGCATTTGCTCAATTCCTTCTACTATTGCAAGGTGTTAAAAAATGACAGTAAATTGCACTACCACAATTTTCAGTTATCAGTAATTAATCAGATCGTTGTCAAATACGCGGGTGATAGGTCACTTCCCATGACTACCCGTGCATTTAACAATCCGGCTCGTATATTAGGTGACAATACTGCTAAACATATGCCAGCGTATCTTCCACAGCAAAAAAAACTACGCTGCAAATTATGCGCTCATGTGTATCGTAAAAGGCGTGACTCGCGATTTTGGTGTGAAGAGTGCAAAATACCACTTTGCGTAACCTGCTTCCGCCCTTATTATGAAAATAAAAAATAATACAAGTTTTTAAGTCAGTTTTTGATATTTTTGAAGTAACCTTACAATTTAACGTCATGTACCTATAACCTGTATCAATGTGGTGATTATGTATAATCCAATTATGTATGTGACATTGAGGGTAAGTAATAATTCAATAAATTCATTAACAACATTGAAAGTTATTTTATTTAATTTTATTCCTACAACATAAAACATTTTTATTAAATTATAATATCGATAACAGTTACGAACAACACTAATAATTTGATGAAAATGTGTTGAAACTACAATTTGGTGTCGCCGTTGACGTCTTAGGGCGTCGACTAGTTGCGTCAAATTTCTGAATTGTATAAAAAACACAATGCGAGGATTGTGAAACTACATAGTGAATATAGAAGATATCTCGGACTAAGCCCTTCGTATAATTACAATAGAACTTCACTTCAGGTAAGTTCGTTTAATTATGTAATAATGCTGTAATTAATAATCAAAAGATCACTGTACATATCCACTAATTTCGAAATACGCCAACCTATGAATTTTATTTTAAATGAACAAATGCAACTAATATTCCTAGAAATAACTCCACGTCATAAGTTGCCAGTCCTAAGCCTGGAAAAGTATGAAGGGAAATCGGTAGTCTATACACTTTATTACTACAAATAAATAAAAACAATACTTACCTAATCTACCAATGCTGTATTCGTTAGTCATTAATTTCACTGTAATATAATTATAATAAACTAAAAATTAATGTTTTTTTTTTTCGGATATCAATTGATCAATCATAAAAAGGATACTTAAAAAGAACGAAACGAGTAGTGCAATAAATCAGAACAGAAAGATAAGTAAGGTAAAGAGCAAGCAGCTATGGGCACAGCACGTGCATCTATGCTCTTACTGATTCGTTGGATTGAATTGAGCGAAGCGAACCTCGCTGAGCAGCGCATCAGTGCAATGTCGTCGCTTCGTGTCGTGCGCGGATTGAAAAGAATCATCATCATTTCAGCCGTAAGACGTCCACTGCTGGACTTAGGCCTCCCCCAATTTGGGGGGCTTTGCCATAATCGCCACGCTTGGCAGGCGGGTTGGCGATCGCAGTATGGTGGTAAAATGCATAGAGAACGCTCCTGCCCATTCTCTAGTAAGTCCCTTAGTCGCCTTTTACGACACCCACGGGAAGAAATGGGGTGGTGTTATTCTTTACGTCCGGCACCACACGGTTCAAAATAATATAAAGATATAAATGAGTGATACATATCCCAGTGATCGAAAGATACATATCAATATTTTCTTTTTAGTGATACATATAGCCCATGTGTACATTCCAGTACGAAGTGCGATTCTTCTCCATGATAACGCGCGCCCTCATACCGCGCGTCTCACGCTCGATACAATATCGGAATTGGGGTGGTAGGTACTGGAACACCCCCCTAAAGTCCAGATTTATCAACCTGCGATTACCACGTTTGGACCACTGAAAGAAGCCCTCGGAGGTCAAAGATTCAACACCGGCGACGAGGTAGAGGAGTTCGTGCGCACGTGGCTGTCCAAGTTGCCCAAGGAATTCCTCGATACCGGCATCAAAAAGCTTCCGGAAAAGTGGACAAAATGCGTAACTAGTCAGAGGAAGTACCTAGAAAAGCTGTAATTTTTTGTAATTTTTTTCTATAGTAAATTAACGTGTCAGAGCAATTTTCTCGACCATATTTGAACCGCCCTCGTACTAACAACCAAAAATAATAAATGTATTATTATTTTTGTAAAACATGTTTGTGCCTGACAGTACATTTGATCAAAAATTGCTTTAAATTAAAATAATCGAATCAAGGGCGTTGGCCACAGGTGCCTCGACCACTGGGGGCCTAAGCCACGGACCCGCAAAATTTTGCCTTCTCACTCTAATAGAAGTAGCACTGAATTACATCGAAAATATTTAAAGGACCATTTCTGGTGTTTTTTGTTAATTTAAGTATGCTATTTTTTTTTTTTTTTTTTGTATCATATAGTAATAACATCGCATTGGCGAATCATAGCTGTTAGGATGTTATGTACCAATTTTAAATAAATAAAATATGATTTCTCATTCGCACAACTGCTGACCAGCGGACCATCAGCCGAATGATAGCCGGTTGGTTGCCGAGAGAAGCCACGGGTAGCGCTACGAGCGCGTTACCTCGCAGTTTAGCAACAAAGCTAGTATTATGAAAAAAAAAACACTTCACAGGTTTTAAAAATAAAACGAAGGAGCACTACATACATACAAATAAGAAGATTAATTTATTACTCTTGTTTTCTAGGAAAATTCACAGATTTACTTTCACATTGAGCAGGGGCTGCCATAACGCTTTGTATCTATCTCTTCGCAAATAGCAATATTTTTTTAATGAGCCGTCGTTCATCTCATTTTACACTCGGCCGTGTGTTGATTTACATCGCAAGATGTAAATCAACACACGGCCAAGTGCCACGTTCAGTATTTTATGTGATTCGTGTTTAACAATTCGCATTTCAACGGACCGTAATATTTTGCCTCGTGGATTGGACAGTGATATTCCTGTAAAAAGAACCTAGCTGTTGACTGTGACCTACATTTGGACCTGATATTTATGAAATTATTCACAATAGCAGACACATTAAATTATTTCTTTATAACTTAAATGTAAGTACAATATAAATGTAAACCTAATAAATGTTATATATTCCTATAAGTTTTAAGTTTTCCTAAGTTGTAGAATATTATTACACCGCCTACATACTCTTGAAAAGGGCAGTGAAGACTATTTTTCAAAATAACGAAAAAATAATTATAAAATGACAGTTTAGTTGCGCGGGCGCACGGTAAGAAAGTCTGTCTGCGCAATGAATGTACATATTAGCGTAAAGCTTTTAGTGCACCTACAATGTTATATTCCGATGAATATATTAATCAAACAACCCAGTGAACTTCGAACCACAGATAAGCATAACGCAACTGACAAATGACTGACTGACTGACTTGACTGGCCTGTTAGTCTAGTGGTTAGTGACCCTGACTGCAAAGACTGAGGTCGTGGGTTCGATTCCCACCCAGGACAAATCTTTGTGTGATGAGCACAATCATTTGTTCTGTGTCTGGGTGTAATTTATCTATAATATGTATGTATTTAGAAATATTTAAGTATATTTATCAGTTGTCTGGTTACCATAGTACAGGCTCTGCCTAGTTTGGGATCAGATAACAGTGTGTTGGTTGTCCTAAGATATTTATTATTTATTATTATTAAATTACAGTAAGCTTACTCTCGACACTCGATCTCAATTCAAATTTGAAATTGTGATCGAAAACTTGTCATTTCGCACTCTTGAATGTTACACTAGCGCTCGATTGAAATCGTATTCGGTGGATTTTTTTGGACCTAAATGAAATCGACTTTACTCGAACGAATACACCTTTTCGGTACTCTTGACGAGATTTTGACATTGACATATCGAGTTTGAAATCGTGTTTTACTCAAAGTTGAACGATTACAAAAAGGCTACTTTTTTGCGATCGAGTTTGTTATTCTGACTGATTTGTGAAGTTTTTATTGTGAATAATGGCACGTTTAGAACTTATTTGTGATATTTGGACAATGCTCATAAGTTAGACATGAGGCAAAGGCGGATTTGAGACGAATGGCGCGATATGCAAACAGCGCGTTTGCCATGACTGATGATGAATTTTGGAAAAAATACCGAGTAAATAAGAAGCTTTTCGAAGAGATTTATAAGGATTTGAAACCGTTGATGCCCCAGCCTACTCGGCGTAGCGACATACCAAGGAAATACAAGGTTCGTAAACTCCATGGTCAACTCCGATTCCATGTTCACATAGTATTTTACTGAGGTATTTTATGAGTAATACTGCATAATTTTATTTTTTAGGTTTTAGTGGCTCTTTCATTTTACGCCACAGGCAGCTACCAAAGCTTAGTAGGTGGGACACAAGGTACAATGTTGTCCCAATAATCAGTTTCTAGAGCAATAAGAGAAGTTACAAATGCTCTTAATGCGAATGAGATTTTAAATAAATGGCTAAAGTTTCCACATACTCGCCGACAGCGAGACTTTATTAAACAAAGGTACATACTTCTTTTTACCTTAGTAATATTAGACAGTACCTACCATTCAATACTTTTGATATGTTGTTTTGATATTTGATGTTATTTTCTACTTATTTCTTAAGATTAATAAACGAATAATAAATTACTTTTAGGTTTTATGAAAAATTTAAAATACCTGCAGTCACAGGATGTATTGATGGTACTCATGTGGCTATTGTAAGACCATCACAAAATGAAGAGCGGTTTTACAACAGAAAAGGTTACCATTCAAGAAATGTTTTAATTGTGAGTTAGTTTGGATATTTTTTAGTTATTCTATTTGAGTAACTGTAACATTATTTCTATAAAAAGTATTTCTTTGACAGATTTGTGATGCAGATCTCAATACACTGAGTGTAGACTCATCATTCGGTTGAGCTTCGCATGATACTTTTGTTTGGAACCAACATCCTGTAAAAAATCACATTAGAAATTTAATAAGTGCAGGAGAAAAAGTTTTTTTACTTGGTAAGCATTTCATACAGTTGTTCAAATTGGTTTATATAATAATATTGGTTATAATATTGGTTTATTGGTTTTTATAATTACTAAGTAATTTTAATATGATTGCAGGTGATTCTGGTTATCCTCAAAGGGAATATATGATGACCCCAATACTGGATGCACCGCCAGGCTCAGCAGAAGAGTATTACACTAATTTGCATTGTGTGGCTCGCAATATTGTTGAGCGGACAATTGGGGTTTTAAAAAATAGATGGAGATGTCTTCTGGGCCATAGAGTTCTTCATTATCATCCAGACAAAGCATCTAAAATTATAAATGCATGCTCTGTTTTACACAACATTTGTAACCGAGCACGATTGGGTCTGGATGTTATTGAGGATGCCGCACCACCCATGGGAGAAATGCAATTGGCACAGAGTGAGTTAGAGGTAGATCGGAGCTCTGCCTCTGTTGAGCTACGCAGAGGCCTCGAGGTTCGTGCACAACTTGTTCAAGAACTGTGGGTAGGTCGGCGTCTCCATTAATATTATTATTTTGTTATGTAAGAACTTACTTAGACTTATTCTCATCGTTTATTTTGGTATTTTGCTTTATTTACATATTGTAATTTTATTCTTTGTTCTTGAGTTAAGTTTTCATTTTATTTGTTGGTATATTGGCATGGCTAGCTGACATATGACAAATTATTTAATAAATGTTCTGTGTCTTGTTATGTTTATTACTTTGCCTATCTTTGTATAGAATCAAGTATATCTAACTAAACAGACAGCTGTGTTGCAGGGGAGTTTGTTGCGCCACTTCTTCTTCTCAGCTAAAGCACTAGGAAGTGGTGTAGGGTGGGCGTTTTGGGGGACTGTCTTTTGTATTTTGACATTCGAAAAGTGCTGTTTGTCAGCCTAATTTGAATACAGGACTTTTGATTTTATAATATGTAATTCAAATACTTATTGAATGAAACTTTTTTTTGTCTTATTTTACTCTCTTTTATTATTTATTAAACAATAATAAAATACAATTTAACTTCTAACTCTAAACTAGTACCTACTTAAAACCCTAAAGTACCTAATAATAGCTTAAAATACTGCCTATTTTGTCTCATGACATCAGCAATGTTGTTGAGAGCATTTGCCACAGTTTGAGAGTTTTCTGATATGGCTCTTGAGAGTCCCTCCATCTGTTCTACAGCATGAGATAAGGCCCTCGCTGTGACAGTTTCTGCTTCAACCCTCCGTCTCTCTATCTCTGCGAATTTCTTCCGATCTTGATCCAACATAGTCCTTGATCGGATAGACTGTCCCGTGGGCAGGCTGCTCCTTCTAGGACTATGTTGTCTTGGTGTTGTAACTGACAAATAAAATAACATAAATTTAAGTTTTATCACATAGTTCACACGGCGCATAGTTCATATGGCACACACAGTTTGAGAGAAATTACCTCTCTCAGTCTCCACATTTTGCACAGGAGAAGCACGAGACTCCAATTCATTTGCATCCATATGAAAATCTTCGGTTGGAACGATAATTTCTAACTGGATGTCATTCTGGCTTTGGCTCTGCAATTATTTAATAAATTACAGTTTATGTACTTCATTGTGAAGGTGTTATTTTTCAAGTTTTTGAGAGTTTACAATTTATGTATGAAAATTTATAACTCAACTGACTTACTGTGGATGGAAACGGATTGGCAGCAACATGGCTGTCTCCTGTAGCAAATTGAAGGCCCATCATCACTGCTAATAGGCGTTGGTCAATGGGTGTTAATGCAGGCAAATTGTCTGCAGTTCCACCCCCTGTACGCCTCATCGACTGTGCGTGCTGGGCACAAGTCCTCTTCAGGGTAAACTTTTTGTCAGCCCAATACTAAAAAGGAAATAAATGTACCGATTATTGTAACTGTTGCTATAAAATTAAGTGAAAAAATGTTAATTAGTGTGTAGACAGTACCTTAGCCCAGCCTTTGCCATCTTTCTGCGCACCGCCTAGTGCATTTAATGATACTGCTATCTCGTTCCATTTTTTAACCGACTTCAAAAAGGAGGAGGTTCACAATTCGGATGTTTATATATATTTTTTTTATGTATGTTCGGCCATAACTCCGTCATATATAGACGGATTTGCAAAATTCTTTTTTTGTTCGAAAGGGGTTTATTCCGAAATGGTCCCATATAATTTTCATATAGATATGATGATGAGTTCGGGAGACAGACACCGGAACTCTTTAAAAAATGACAGCAAATCAACCGCGATTTCTGCTATCGCATAAATATGCATTGTTTGTTTGGAATTAGTGCAGGGTGAATACCACAACTAAAAATTTAAAAATTTTAAATTTAAAAATATTTTACAAAAAAAAAAAACAACCGACTTCCTTAAAAAAAAAAAACTTTAATAATAACTTTAATTTCGGAAGTCGGTGGCAAAAAAACCATAAATACAGATCCTAAGACACCGACTTCCGAAATTAAAGTTATTTTTCGCTTTGTAGTGTTTTTAAGGAAGTCGGTTGTTTTTTTTTTTGTAAAAAAGTTTTTATGCTTTGTCTGCTGCTTAGCTTGAGCAGTGCGCAAAAGCCCCTTGGCAATTCCGGGGTTCTGTACCAGGAAATCCACAAGGGTCTCCAGCTGTTGATGTGATGGCCTACTCATACTGTAAGAACAATAAATGTTTGTATTAAGCAAACTTTTTATTAATTACAATTTAAAAGAATTACAATAATTAATAGAATTGTGGCCTTACCTGGATATTTTCGTCTTCCTCGATTGTATACTTACAGTACAAATAACTTGAACTTGTGCATAAAAGCGTTCTCTAATACGTTCCACACTAACCATTCGACATTTTTTAGATAACATCGCTTTAAAACTTTAGACCTATATCGTTCATAATACTAATAAATCACAGCTTTTAACAAGTAGGAACTTTCAAGTGGATGACAAATGCGCGGGAAGTTTATTTTTAATGTAACAAAACGTAAACGTAGGCAATGACATTCACAATGAGCCATTTCTGCCTAAGTAATTTGTGTTAAAATACATATCAATGCAAACAAAGAACCCTTTGATGATATTTTATGTTAAAATAAATATCAGAACAATTTTATTTATAGATTTACCGAGTTATTCAATATTTTTAAATTTGGTAGCTAACGTTTTTATTTCTATGGCCACCCCATGTCAATCAGTGTTGTCGAACATGCAGTCGATTCCAATCTCAATCTCGATTTCGTTCAAGAGTGCCAATTTTCTGGAGATTGGAATTGAAACTGGATTCGGATTGGCATACGATCGAGACTGGGATTTATTTCAAGAGTAAGCCCACAGGTCCGCATATTGACAATTCCTATACAAAATTACCAGTTTTTATTTTTGCGATTATTGGGTATTCCTCAAAACTGTTTCGAGTTTTTTCACTTACGAACGGCCAGACAGTTGTATTATTCAGCGGTAATTTGAAATTGATAAAAGTTGAGTGCATTTTTATTATTAAAAAAGTACTCCAATTTTTACTTTATACAGTATAGTATAGTAGTATTTACTAACATTATTATGAAGTGATCATTTAAAAGAAAATGCAAATTTTATGATGTTATGGATTCCAAAATGTTGCCTAGTGTGTCAGTACTTTTGAATTCCTGGGAACCTCTAATTTTATAGCTAAATTCGGACTGTACCAAATAATAAAGAGGTGTAAATAGCGATTTTTTTCATATATTTCCTGACAGTTTTTTTTTAAATTGTAAAATAGGCATAATTCTTTTTCAGATAAAAACAAGAGGCCGTAAACGAAAAGTTGATACTGAAAAATTAAGAAAGGTATTCATTAAGTACGCAGATGTATGCAAAAACCATTATATTAAATACAATGATCCAATATTTAAAACGATATCTAGCGAATTAGATAATATGATGTCTCCGTACGCAATATGTAAAACATTGAAAAGACACTACGGCGAATATTTTAAAAATGGTGAAGATGAACACCACGAAGATATACTACCAGCTCAGAGCAGTTTGTCTTCACCGTCGGGTCATGGTATGGCATCCTCACCGTTGACATGTCAAGACAAAGGAGACCAAGTAATAACGTTTACTATTTTAATGGATGAGCATGAGTGGAAAAATATACAACTTCTCTCAGTACTTTATACTAGAAGAGATATAAGCACCACATCGACCCACCAAAGCACAGTGTGTAATTTTGACTTAGATGTGGCCAGATATATTTTATGTATTAATTCGAAAGAACTTGTGATACTTAATAATTGGTAAAAATTCCAACAGTAAAATTATCTATATTTTCAGAGAAAAGATTTTTTTTGTGAAAGTTCAACGACCTCAAAGAAAAGTTATTGTTTTTTTTTCTCCAAAAGTATTAACGGTATCGTTTTTTCCAATACCACAAACGACGTAATATCAGAATATTTATCCATATAAAAAATTAAGGAGCTGTAGCTTTGATTGTTAATGAAATACATGAACATTTTTGAATTTCACTTTTTATTGTTTTTTTTTTTACCCCTGTAATTACCGCATTTTTTTCTTTGCTATAAATATGTACATAACTGTTGTTTATCACGTCCTAAAAAATAACATACGTAACTCAAAGGGGTGGTGAGAAAAAGCGTTTCTAAATATTTTAGAAATTTCTATGGAAATAGGGTTGTCCAAACGATAAATAAAAAAGTTATATTTTGTCGTTGCCGTCATTATCGCAATCGATAAATACTTCGTCTGACGATAACACGATGTTGATATCGTCGGAATCACATTCAAATACATAGACAGTTTTTTGCAACAACTGGTCGCCGTGTATGAGTACATTATCCTGAGTCGGCTTTAAAAGTTTTAGAACTTTTTCGGGAATTTTAGACCGCTTATTGTTTTTTTGTCTCTTATCAATTGACATACTCGACAAAAGCGGGTCAGAAGACTCTAAAGCTCGGTGAATCAAGTCAAGGAAGGTTGCTTTACGGCTGAACTTACGAGTGTGATGCTCACGATCGTAGCGCCAAAATTTGTTGCGTGTATCACCGGCTTGTTCTGAGAGCATTCCTATAGGTATAGGAATCGAATCAATAATTAGTGCACCATGCATTAAAATTTTGTGCATGGTAACAGACATGTTGTACCAACTGTATTTTTGTACATATTTTGTTGCGACATCATTGCAGAACTCCTGAAACTTCTTAGATTCTATTTCTAAGCCGCATGATATTGTCACCAGAATTGTATGTAGGTCATTGACGAGCCATTCTGCAATACCTAAAATATTGGCAAACGTCAATCGATTGGAATCAGACAAAGCCGTACGGGCAGTGTTCCCATCATTGGTTGTACCTGAATTTGGACGAACGACGTCAACCAATAAGCCCATTTTTATATAAAGCTACGTTCCATATTGATATAATTATGTACATATGAATGGGAGTTTTTGCCAGTACTGTTACCGCCTTCAACACGTGGAGGTACTCCCAGCTTATGTTGTTAAAGTTTTTGTCTTTCACATTTTAGGAAAGTATAACATTATAGGTTTATAAAGGTCTTATAATATCAATAAAATAGAAAAAAATATTCTATGGAATTGAAACATCCTTCTTTTTCGAAATCGGTTCAAAATGCTAAGGCTTTTGCGCGTGTGATATATTCATTTAAATAATCTAGTATAATTAAAATCAATCAAATGACGATTTTATTAATGACCAGAATAAATTAATCAAATGGTTAAGAAGGTTAGTGACAACCCTAAACAAAAATTTAAAAAAATTATATCTCATCACCCCTTTATTCTTTTGAGCTGATATTTTTTATTCAAATGTATTATTATGTCGCACATATTTTCCATTAAAAAGAAAATGCGGTAATTTAAAAAGAAACCGGCAAAAAAATATTTGTGTTTTTGCTAAAAACATTGAATAACGTCTTAATTATCAGCGTTTCGAATCTAGTTTTTGGCAATATTATAGTTTTGTATTTTCTTAATGAGAAGATACTTAATTCATTCGTTACTGATGTACCTGAAAAAAGATATTGCATTTCTATGGTATCTATGGGGTTTTCTCGATAATTGCTATGTTGCCAAAACTAATTTAAAAAATTGTCATTGTCTTTGATAAACCTCCAAAATAGTAAAAGCTATCAAATAAACACATAACCTGAACCTGGCCACAAGTAAGCCAAAATTACATACTGTGCAAAGGTACAAAAGTCTGCCAAAGTTTAAGTGGGCGACTTTACTAAGAAAAAGGTCTGGGAATTTTCTAGGCTACCATGTACTTGAAACTTTAAAAAAAGAGTTGACAGTAGGACAACATTTGGATCAAAGGAAAATGCTCACAATGTGAAAGGAAAACAATAATCAAAACCATAGCAATTACTGACAAAATTATTACCATGACATGCGATAAACTTTCTTCTAGTGAAATGAATGTACCACATAAGGGGAGAATTTTCTCAACTGCCCCAGCGCGACCGCAGACAGGCCGCGTGAGTGCAAAAGACGACTTTTTCATCTCGTCGTTTGGGCCTGAGAAAAATGTTTTAAAAATCACAAAAGCATCAATTCCCATGCACTTTTTTCTCAGCTTTCTGATGGTGCTATCAGTTTTCACAAATTTCCACTTAATAACCTATAAAAATGCAAATGTTGGTAAAAATGCGTTAAATCTCATGATGTACAATTTTTTTGACCATCTAGATCGAAAGATGAGACGATTTTAGTAAAGTATAGTCAATAAAAAAAGAGGGGTTTTTTGATATTTTTATGTATTGGACCGATGAATGTATAGGTGCGAGTCACCGCGCGGCACGGGCGGCTGCTACGCGCCCGCTCCGCTCCTAACGCCGCCACACACCGCGAGGCATTATTTTTATTTATTCCGAGTATGAACAAGTACGCCTAACCTAAATACTGTATATGTTGTGTGATTTTTAGAAAAACGATTTCTGATATGAGAAATTTTCTGGATGATTGTGGCCATTTTAAGGGCAACAGAAAATTTCTCCCCGGATTCTAAGTAAATAATCTTGTAGGGTTTTCCAAGACGAGCATTTCTCCATAAAAAATCCGACAAAATCTCAATCTCGTCTTCCGTAGTGACATTTTTGTGCGAAAAATCTAGTTTTTTCCATGCAAACCCATTTTTGGACTCGAATTCCACGAAAATGAAGTCCCGAAGCAAAAATCGAAAAAGAGGAATCGATAGGGAATTTTATGACGAACATTTAAAAAAAAATCTCCTCAAACGGCCAAACCACAAGGGGCCCAGGTCAATTTGGCGCAAGTGCGGCGGGCGCGTAGCAGCCGCCCGTGCCGCGCGGTGACTCGCACCTATACATTCATCGGTCCAATACATAAAAATATCAAAAAACCCCTCTTTTTTATCGACTATACTTTACTAAAATTGTCTCATCTTTCGATCTAAAAATTGTACATCATGAGATTTAACGCATTTTTACCAACATTTGCATTTTTATAGGTTATTAAGTAAAAATTTGTGAAAACTGATAGCACCATCAGAAAGCTGAAAAAAAAGTGCACGGAGATTGAGGCTTTTGTGATTTTTAAAACATTTTTCTCAGGCCCAAACGACGAGATGAAAAAGTCGTCTTTTGCACTCACGCGGCCTGTCTGCGGTTGCGCTGGGGCAGTTGAGATAATTCTCCCCATAATCCTAAGAAAAAAATCAAAATTAACGCCATGTAGACGACGACAGTAAGCAAAAATTTTACAATATAAGCCTGCCGTTCCCGTTCATAAAGAACTTGCGGCGAAATTAATTAAAGATCCAAACAAAGTCTGCACAGCGGTGTTGCCAAGTTTAGGAGCTCTCCGAAAGATCAAGAGTGACAAAAGAAAAGGCTAGAGACTCCATTCTCACCCAATTTTATGTATACTTATGATGACACAAATAGTACACATAAACTTAATTCGTGAAATGACATTGATACCATATTTCCATTTGTATTATTGGTCTGATCAGCAAGTTGAGTACTATGATATGTATTATCGTAGTTTCCCAAAAGTAACCATTACTGTAGATGCAACGGGGTCTTTTTTTCGAGCTATAATGCTTCCAGATGAATCTATACTGACGAAACGATAACATTTATATGTGGAAGTCACATAGTAATTTTAATTACTATTTGCTATCCGTTTCCTTCGTATCCTAGACTTAGTAAATAAATTTTGTTTCAGAAACATCGATCGACTAAAACGTAAACAATATACAGTTAATCAACTTGACGCTGCACTGATGGCTATCACTTATGGAGCAAGTATCTATGAAACCTCGAAGTTTGGGATTCCCAGAACAACTCTTCGTGACAAG